>CM030364.1:66230386-67635386 GCA_017893485.1 Hemerocallis citrina | reverse complement strand
TCAAATTCATGTTAATGTGATGTTGTGCAATAGTAAGTAGTGGTCACTCGAATTTCTTTCTTATATGTGTGCCAATCTCTTAGTCAAACACCATTTCATGCTTAATGGTGAGAAATTTGTGTAATTGTAAACTGTTAGTAATAGGATTAAAATGGTAAAGTAGAGAAGCCTTTGGAATGCAAGAATTAGTTCTTATATGGTTGACGGTAATGTTCACTAAATTCCATCTAGTTTTAATTGTAATATCTGCCTAAGCTTTGTCACTGTAAGCATCACCTTTGCTTACATTTTCTACTTCCTTGCAGGTTAGAATTATTCACCTATCCATGTGTTTTTATTTATTATTATTGTGCACCATATCAGAAGTTTTTTTTCTCTGTTCAAATGGAGTAGTATTGGAGTTAGCTATATTAATTTGGTCTGGCTTCAAACGGTAAACTGTTAGTAATAGGATTAAATGGTCTGGCTTCAGAATATAAGAGATCATCATCACTCATCACTGTAAGCTGCAAGGAAAAAAATAGCTGCATCATCACGGTAACCTCCTCTAGCTGCATCATTCCCTACTATGTCAATTACACTCCCACAATAGTTAATTTTTATAATGCTCTTCCTAGAAGCTTAGTTATAATTTTATGTGCCAAAATTATCTGACTTTGGTTTGGCCATTCTCTTATTTTGTACAAGACAGCTTCCTTGCTAGCTTTGCCTGCTTTTGAATGCTCAGCCCATAACAGCCCCAAGTAAGCTCA
The DNA here is from genome assembly GCA_017893485.1 of Hemerocallis citrina. Lineage (NCBI taxonomy): Eukaryota > Viridiplantae > Streptophyta > Magnoliopsida > Asparagales > Asphodelaceae > Hemerocallis > Hemerocallis citrina. Next base: position 67,634,634 of record CM030364.1, on the reverse strand, counting down.
ACCCCTTAAAGTTAGATTTGTTTGTCTGCTTTTGAATGTACAGTTTTATTTTCATTTTTACTGATTCTGCTATTTGAGGAAGCATGTGCTTCAAATGGTTGCCATAATTTCTACGTTCAAGTTTGAATAGAAATTGATATTGGAAGCAAAGAGTTCGCAGAAGAAGGGATCAAGTCTTCCATGTTTCAGAGTAAGAATATTGGTCCCTCTCTTTCTCTATAATAGATGGAAGAGGTTGGTTTCACACAAAATAATGACATGCCAGCCGACTTCGCATGCTGTTTAGTTGTTATATTATATTTTAGAGATATTTGTTTATACACAGGCTCGAACAGTAACTATTCATTAAATCTACGTAAGTAAATTTAATCCCTTTGTTATCTACAGAAGTATACACAAGAACTGCTACCAAAGTACTGTTCAATCTTCTTTCATTTTTTATAGGATTCAACCTCCTTTCACAGACACATACAAAATGTTCAATCTATATACTTTTGAAGTTTAGTAGGGAGGTTTAAATTTCCTCCCCATTATTTTGTCATCATCTAAGCTTTACCATAAGTCTTTAAAAATCAAATAATCAATGTCCAAGCTATAAGTACATCATTCTTACCTCATCATCATGTTAATACAAGATTTTGTTTTATCACAGGTAATCAGATCTATAACCACCATACTGGATGGCTTTTGCTAGCAGTTTACAATGTGCCAGTTAGCAAGTTCTTGTGTTGTGTTGATAAAGGTTTACGATCTGAGGCAGTTGACAGTTAGCAAGTTTATGGTTCAGTTATCTTTTAGCTAATGCTATTGCTATAGAGTAAAATTATTAAGCTTCTCTCTTTAAATTGCATTTCTTATGGACTAATTTTGGTTACGTATTATTGCAGGATTTTGGTCCAGAGAAAGTTCAAAAAACAATTTTAGCATCCTTTAAGAAGGTGTTAGCTTCCTGTGTTGGCTCATCTCAAGCACTGGAGTGTTTTGAGAAACTTCACCTGATGAAAGATAAGAATACATTTAAGGCACTACATGCATTGGTTGATGAGTCATGAGTGTACAACTATGATGACTGTGAGGGTTGTTAGGGTGAGTTTACCATTGCCAGTTTTTTATAAGTTGGATGATTGGTTTAAATCTATTTCTTTATGTGTTACTAGTAGCTCATAATTATATAGCTTTCAGTGATTGGCATCTTATCATTAGAGATATGCACTAACAAACACACATATCTAGATATTTCATCAGAGTTTCTATGTATTACTGAAGTTGCTCATCATATCTTAATAGGGAACTTGATATCGTCAAAGATACCTAGACAAAGATGAAAGAGCAGAGCTAGGCAAATATTTATGTTTCAGGTACCTGGACGAAGAATATTTCTGTTTCAGGTTCATGATATACTCACGCTTTGTTTGATCTTATTGAGCTAGGAAAAAATTGTCAAAGATACCTGGACTAAGAGTATTTCTGTTTCAGGTTAGGCAAATATTTAAAACCAGAGCTAAGATCAATTCTTATATTCACAGTTTCCTGGATGATCTTGATTTCTTGGAGGTTTCCTTTGGACTTTTCTTTTCTTAATAAATCTTCTTTGTGGAGTTCTACCTTTCCTATCTAATACACAGTTCTGTATATTCATGTAGAAACACTTATGATGAATATGATAGCTGGAAGAGCAACTGCTAGATTCTACCTTTCAGCTATTGATTCTTTTCCTTTAAGAGAAAATTCTACTCTACAATCTCTTTTCTATTTAAGGTTGCAACTTGGTAGAAAATTTAGATATTTTACCTCTAGAAGGCATCCAAGGTGTTTTCAGTGACATGCATCAAGGTTTTCTTTATCCTGATTTTTCTATAAACTTCATCAGATTGACAGAAGTGGAGCAATTCCCATGTTGAGATTCCGCAATTGTGACTCATATGCGATGAACAAAACCAAGGAGTATGATGATCTTGCAATGAAGTATCTATCTTACGTTCTTTTCTTCCTTGTTGTTTGTTCTTCTATTTATTCCCTCAAGTATGAGCTCCATAAAAGCTTGTATTCTTGGATCATCTCATCTCTCACGAGCTGTGTGTACATGTTTGGTAAGCCTTTTTATCTCATGTTTGCATGACAAACTAGATCCACTTCATTTTCATTGAAGTATAGTGTCAACATGATTTCCCTGATCAAATTGCACGTTAGCACATATATCCAAACACACATTTCACAATAAGATTGATTCAGTATTTCTTTTAGACATTGTGCTTTGACCCTTGATGGTACAGCCACATGCTTATGATTGCATAAGGGCCACAGGTGCCACCTTGTGAACAAGCTTTATTCTTCTAACTCCTCTCTTTGGAGCTGGAATTATGCATTCTCTTTCGTTTATTGCTTTTATATGTTCTCCAGACTGAACTACATGCACTTAGTACCTTGTTCTCGGTTAAATTCAAATGCAAATTCTCAGTTAAATTCAAATGCAAATTCTCAGTTCATATTGATTACATAGCTTTTTGCGAGAATGATAAATGCAGGTTTGCTAAATTCAGATTTATCTTTTCAACATTTGTATGCAGGTTTGCGCAGGAGCTATACTTGGTTTCCTCGTGTCCTATTTAATGAGGAGCTCTTCTATATAAAATAGAAATTATGTTAAAGTTCTAAAGTTGCCTGAAGCTTAATTCTGATGGGAACACGAGTTCCCAGTCATTATTGTAAATAGCTTTTTGTTCTGTGCTAAGGAGCTATATTTCTGGTGTTAAACAAAGTGAATTTTATTTTGTAATTTGACATACTTGTAATACTTCATTAATTTTTAATATGATTGAAGTTTAATATTATTTAATTTTGTTTCATAAACACATTTATTTATTTTGTTGTGTATTTAGTTTATAATTGGATTAATATTATAAAAGAAAATATTAAATTATCATAAGTATAATTAATAAGAAAAAATTGTGTATAGAGCGATGAGTATATATTCAAATATGTGGATGCGTAAATCATCACTATAACCTATAGCAATGGAGTTTCAACTGTCGGTATAGTAAAGTAAGAGGTATCGTTAAAACCTATACCAATGGATACGAAACCGTGGGTATAACATCGAGGTTTTGTCCAACGGGTAAAAAAACCGTCGCTATAGGATATAGTGATGGCATTGTGCCGTGGGTATAGCTAATTAAAAACTACGAAAAAATATGTCTGTTGGTATAGGTTTTACGGGCTATACCTACGAATTTTCGCCTTTTACCCACGGATTTTTGCTATCACTATATGTCAAATTCCTTGTAGTGATGCCGGAATGATGACATTGTTGACAGAACAAGTTGACCATCCTATCATTATTTAATTCTAAACTGAAACTCATCAGAGCTGCTGTGTAAATATAACCAGCAAGTTGACCATGCTATCATTATTTAATTATAAACTGAAACTCATCAGAGCTACTGTGTAAATATAACTAGTTAGAAGAGAAAAGGGTTAACATACAATATGATTCTATAGACCAAAGCATACATTGGTTCCCATAGAAGGATTTATAACGGGAGGTCTAGTCCCATATCAGCTAGTTTGGAACATGTTGCATTGGTGTGGCTATAAGTAGCCAGGAGGTGTGACTTAGAAACATACTTAACATGGACAGGGTCTTTGGGTGAAAAAAAAGGCTCATGCCTAGGCTAGTGGTCTTTATTGCACTTTAAGTAGGTAATGGCTTACCATCTTTCCAAGTGGGAGAGTGGATGTTATTATTTGTCGCAGAGAGGGTATACGCGACCCTTACCCAAATCTCAATATTAAAATTTGATTTACTTATTAATCAATTAAATTAAATTTTACTCTTTCTATTTAGTTAATGGAATTTCAGATTTGTTAATGAAATTTCAGTTTAGTTAAATCACACTTCGTTAATTTCTAAGGATTCGGTTTTATTTAAATGTAATTGTATTTTTGTGTTCTTTTAAATCTTAGGCTTTTTAAAATACTTCTTCAAGGCTATAGTCCGTAGAAAAATACAACATTCAAGTTGATACAACATCCACTAAGGATAACCATAAAAGGAAAACGAAAACACTTGGTGTATTACAGATAGGTAAGAGTGAAATAGGAAGAGAAAATCTCTAAAGCAGCTTTTGTCTAACTAATCAATCTTTGTCACAGTGAAGCAAATGCTTTTGCTTCTTAATGTTCAATGAGATCTGCGCATCTATTTGAGCTCTACATCTCATCCGTTCCCTAATGAGGAGAACATATATGTTGTTCATTATTAGAAAAGACAATTATATTTCTTTATTTCCAAATTGACAAGAGACAATAAAATAGTATTGTTCCAAATCTTAGGATATTAATAAAACTAAGAACAAAGAAGAAGAATGAGACTTTCTATTTTACACAATAATTTTATTCCGTTGTTTGACATTGATAATTATATAAGGAAAATGTTTACAAGATAGGTAAAACAGATAGAAACGAATCCTAAGAAATCTAAACAGTAAATATATATAACAACTATATATGGTTACACTTGACTTTTATCTTCCTTATCTCTTGGAAGATTTGATACAGTCAGCAACTCTTCCTGTGATACAACTGTGGTGAGTTGTTGGTGATGAACGTTGTAGATGATGGTGTAAATGGACGGTGGAGATGTGAATTGATGATGATTACAAGGATTAATATTCTTTCTCAAGTTGGAGGGGATGGACGTATATGAAATACACCCAACTTGCTAACTAACTTGGGGAATTGATCACCCCCAAGAGGTTTGGTGAAAATATTAGCAAGTTGATTAGTAGTGGATATGTGTGTTGGAGAGATGACACCAAGTAAAACTTTTTCTTGAACAAAGTAGCAATCCAACTCAATAAGTTTCGTGCATTTGTGAAAAACCGGGTTTTCAAAGATAGGAACCACTGCTTGACTATCACCGTAGACTTAGATTGGTCCATCTGCTGTGTAGCTAAAATCAGTTAAGAGATAACTGAGCCATTAAAGTTCAGCTGTGAGGTTGGTTACGGCTCTGTATTTGGCTTTAACAGAGGAACGAGATACTGTCAGTTGTTTCTTGGATTTCCATGAAATTGGACTAGCGCCAAGCATGGTGAAGAAACCTGTGGTGGACCGTCATGTAGTCGGACAACCAGCCCAATCGGAGTCAGTGTAACCTTGTAAGCGAATTGGGCTAGAGGAAGAGAGAACGATAGCATGTGAGATGATGCCCTTGAGATAGCAAAGTACACGTATAGAAGCATCATAATGTGTAGTTCATGGAAGTTGCTTGAATTAGCTAAGATAATTAACCTAGTAGGTAATGTCAGATCGAGTAACAGTTAGGTAAAGGAGACAGCCAATTAGACGTCGATATTGACTCGGATCTGAGAGAGGTTCACCATCAGAATGTAGAAATTTGAGATGTTGTTCCATTGGAAAAGAAGTTGGTTTCGTGGAAGTAAAACCAGAGTCATGAAGGATGTCAAGGATATATTTTATTTGACAAAGAAAGATTCATTCTTTGAAACAAGAAACTTCAATACCCAGGAAGTATTGGAGTTTGCCAAGATTTTTGATTGAGAAACATTTCTCTAAACGAAGCTTGAGAGAAGAGATGAAAGAGTCATTATTGCCTGTTATAATGATGTCATCGACATGTATAAGGACAAATATAGAGATTGTGTTTGTCCTATAAGTGAAAAGAGAGTAGTTAGCCTTGGACTGGTGAAATCCTTCGTCTAATAAGGCTATGGAGAACTCTACAAACCATTAACGGGATGCTTTATTGAGACCGTATAAAGACTTGTGTAACCTACAAACACGAGAATCACCTTGTTTAGAAAAACCAGGAGATACTCGCATGTACACTTCTTCAGAGAGATCTCCATGTAAGAAAGAATTGTTGACATCAAACTGATGGAGAGAAGGACCCGTACTGTCACGAGTTTGACCACAAGAGTGAAGGTATCATGATAGTCGATGCCCTCTTGTTGAGTGTACCCTTTGGCGGCTAACCGAGCTTTGTGTCGCTCTATGGTGCCATCTACTTTGAATTTGGTCTTAAAGACCCATTTGCATCAGACAGCCTTTTTGCCAGGTGGTAGAGGAGTTAATGACCAAGTTTTGTTGGATTCAAGTGCTTGAATTTCTTTAGACATCGTACTCCAAGGAGCATGTTTCATAGCCTCTGTGAACGTTTTAGGCTCATTGGAAGTGAGGACAGATGTGAGAAATGCCTTGTGAGTGGTAGTAAATTTCTCAAAAGTAAGGTTCATTGTGAGAGAATATGTACATGATGTTATGCATGAGTTGATGGAACAATCAAAATCATTGAGATACGATGGAGGATTATGTTCTCAATTGAAACGACCAAGTGGAAGAGGATTGATGGCAGGTAGTTGAAGATCATCACATGTAGGTTTTATGTGAGTAGGTGAGGGTAGAGGAGATATTTCCGTAGAAGGAGTAGGTAAAGTATCGGGTGAGCCAGCTGGTTGAAGGCTTGGGACTGGACAGGCTGGGGCAGCAAGGGTGCCTGAATCAAGTGATGGGTTGTGATCGGGAGAAGGAGCGCCCGGTCCTGGGGTTAGGCTTCTAGTTGATGAACAGAAGAAAGAGGAGGCGGAGGAGTGGGCCTGGGCTGCAAGGTGTATGTTGAATTTGTTTCATCAGAAAAAATAACAGGAGTTTCTTGTTCGGTGAAGTACTCAACTGAAGGTGTGAGTGAGCCTTGGAATGGGAATAATTCTTCATGGAATTGAACATCTCTGGTGATAAAAAATTTCTTTGGTGTTCAAATCAAAGATTTTGTATCTTTTATGATTGAAAGGATAACCGATGAAAACACCAGGACGCAACCGGGAGTCAAATTTGTTTGTGATGTTTTTATTTTTTTCATAGCACAAACAACCAAACACTTTGTGATTTTTGTAGTACGGTTTAGAACCGAATACAACTTCTGAGGCTATCGATTGGACAAAATGTGTGTGCGAATTTTATTGATGAGATATGCAGCGGTGAGGATGCATTCTCCTAAAAAATCAATCAGTATATTGGATTGGAAACGTAAGGCTCATGCAACGTTGAGTAGGTGTCGATATTTGCACTCAATGACTTCATTTTTTTGTGGAGTTGAGACACAACTTCTTTGATGGTGAATACCATTATCAAAGACCCACGTTTGAAAAGGTAGAGAAAGAAATTCAATCCCATTGTCAATTTGTAGACGTTGAAGGTGGGGAAGATGTATGCGGAGAGAACCAATTGAAATCGTGGTTATTTCCGTGGAGTATTGAGTGATAACATATTTGTGAAAGTGTTTGAAAAAATTTAAAGTTTCACATTTGGTTTTCATTAGATAAATCGAAGTACACCTTGAAAAAACATCGACAATAATGAGAAAGTAACGATTAGTATTTAGATTTGAAGTCGTAAAGGGACCCTACAGATCGCAGTGAATTAATTCAAAGCATCGAGAAGTAGAAATATATTTTTTATTAAATACCAATCTGGTTTGTTTTGCCATAGGTCATACACCATAGTGAAAAGAAGAATTGGATTTAATATAATCAAAACTACGACATAAAAACTGAAAACGTTCTAAGCTTGGATGTCCAAAGCGCGAATGCCATCATTATTTTTTCACTAAGAAAGCTCTAGGAGGAATGCAAGTTGATATCAGCCATGAATGCGAACTGCTCTACCAATCACCTTCTTTGTGAGTTGTCTTGAAAAACACACGAATGGGAGTAAAAATTTCGGGAACAATCCAGTTTTAAAGTTAACTGACGGATTGAAATTAAGTTGTACTTGAAACACGATACAAAATAGACATTAGAGAGAGTTAAAGATGGTGAGAAAGAAAATTCACCAATATGGGTTACGAATGCACTAGAACCATCCGGTAACTGAACTTTGATAAAATTTTGAACAACATAATAAGATGAAATGGTTTAAGGAACAACTAATGTGATGGGTTGCCCTACTATCAATGTACCAAATTAAATAAGGAGATGAGGGAGTTGTACCAATTATGTTGACACGAGGGATCTCGTGGTTGTCAGTTGGTGGATGGAGTTTAATTAACGTCATCACCTGATCATATCGTTCCCATGAGAGGGCCGGAGGGGCCTGATTGATGTGATTTGCATTGACAGCATTGATATGAGCTGGGGCAGCCGACGGGCTTTATTTGGTTACTGATTCAGAAACCCGTGGAATTGGTAGCAGGACTGACGCGTGTGGCCATGGCGGTTGCAGTGGTGGCAAAATGGCTTGTGGCGTTTGGGCGCATTAAAGGAGGAAGCTTTGGCTTCTTGTTGTTTGTGAATATGAAGTGCAGCTACCTCAGGTGGTGGGTTGTTTGCAATGTTAATGAGCTACTGATTTTCTTCCTGTTTAACCAAGCCAAAAACCTTCTCCATTTGAAGAAAACTATCCATTAGTAAAATATGACTTCTAAGATGTGCAAACCTATCATGGAGACATTAGAGGAACACCATGGATCTTTCCCTATTTTGTACTCAAGGATTTGCTGACTCGCTTCACAGATGCAAAGAGGAGAGGGTACGATTGAACCGAACTCGTCTCATAAGCTTTTGAGACGAGTGTAGTAACCAGTGACATCGAGATTGTCTTGCTTGACAACAGCAATGGACTTTTTGAGGTGAAATATCTTTGGTGCATTGGAATGAGAAAAACAATTATTGAGTTTTTGCCGAAGATAAAGTGTTGATTTTGCATAAAGACAACTGAGACATATTTCTGGCACGATGAAAATGAGGGTCCAACTGCTGACAAGATCGTCAGCACGTTTCCAACATGAGTATTTCAATGAATCCGTCGGAGGGAGCAGAGTACCATTGATGAAGTTGAGTTTCCCTTTAGCATTAATGACCTTAGTAATCCCTAGTTCCTGTTGTGCGCGATACAAACTAATCAATAACCAACAAGAATCAATGCGGAATACAAAGAGAGAACCAGCGAGAAAACACAAAACAAACCCAACACAAAAGGACACACAGATTTAATGTGGTTCGGCAAAACGATGCCTACATCCACGGGGCGGTTGGGGTTTCTTCTTCTTCAAATTATCACCAATGGGCGAAAACAAACCCTTACAAATAATGACGGCTGCAAAACCGAATTAGGGATCTCTAATTTTCGTCACCAATTACAAAACCCTAACAAGTGTATTTATAGGGAAACTATTGGGCCTTTTCGAATTGGGCCTGATCCAGTTCAAAATACCGTCGTCAGTCGACTGGTCATCTACCCAGTCGACTGGTCTTGTGCAGGACAGTCGACTGGCCAGTCGACTGCTGCTCTGCTGCTGCTTGTATCTTTAGCCTTTGAAAACTCTCTGGACAGTCGCCTGATCCTTCTATCAGTCGACTGATACTGTAACTTTCTTTTGCTGCAGATACTCCAAAACACTCTGAACCAGAATCGAGCCATTATCCTACAATCTCCACCTTGGCGAGATCTTCCACCAAGTATCCAACAATCTCCACCTTGGCAAGATCTTCCAAGTAGCCCAAGCAATCTCCACAAATACTCCAAATGCTCATCATCAAATGTAACAACAAATCCAAACTCCACCTTAGTATGATATCACATACTAGGCGAACAAATAGCGAAGCACCATTCCAACCCCCCATTCCAAATCATCAAACATGCAAAATATTAGCCAGGTTCATGCAATGCTTGAACTTGGCTGCCCCAACAACTTTGGTCAACATATCAGCAGGATTATCAGCTGTTCCAATCTTCACCAAATGAATATCACCATCCTTTATCAAATCACGCACAAAATGATAACGGACATCAATATGTTTGGTCCTCGAATGATGAACTTGGTTCTTCGCTAAATGAATAGCACTCTGACTGTCACAGTGTACCTCCACCTTCTCCCGATGAATTTCCAAGCTCTTCAAAAGTCCATGAATCCAAATGGCTTCCTTCATGGCCTCAGCAACCGCCATGTATTCAGCCTCAGTAGTAGACAACGCTACAGTGGACTGCAAATTTGACCTCCAACTTATAGGTGCTCTAGCCATAGTAAACAAATAGCCTGTAGTAGACCGCCTCTTATCTAGATCACCTGCATAGTCAGAATCAACATACCCAACCAATAACCTGCTAATATTGTCATCCCTTTCAAATTTCAAACCCACATCTGTGGTGCCACTTATGTACCTTAGAATCCATTTAGCTGCTTGCCAATGCTCTTTGCCTAGATCATGCATATATCGACTAACCATACTCACCGCCTGAGAGATGTCTGGTCGAGTACAAACCATGGCATACATCAAACTGCCAACCACACTAGTGTAAGGTACATTCGCCATATACTGTCTCTCTTCATCTGTACTTGGAGACTGAGAAGCACTAATTCTGAAATGACTGGCTAAGGGTGTACTTACTGGTTTAGTCTTCTCATCTATACCGAACCGTTTCAGCACCTTCAAAAGATATTGCTTCTGAGTCAAACTCACTGTGCCCTTTGCCCTGTCTCTAGCTATCTCCATCCCAAGTATCTTCTTGGCTTCACCAAGATCCTTCATCTCGAATTCAGAACTCAACTGATTCTTCAAATTTTGAATCTCCTTAGCATTCTTAGAGGCAATCAACATGTCATCCACATATAATAACAGATATATGAAAGAGCCATCCTGCAACTTCCTGAAGTAAACACAATGATCAAACTCACTTCTGGAATATCTCTGCACCTTCATAAACTGATCAAACCTCAAATACCACTGCCTTGGAGATTGCTTCAACCCATAGAGAGACTTCTTCAACCTGCAAACACAATTTTCCTTCCCAGCTGTCTTGAACCCATCTGGCTGTAACATATAAATTTCTTCATCTAGTTCCCCATGTAAGAACGCAGTCTTCACATCCATCTGTGTCAACTCAAGGTCAAACTGTGCTACCAATGCCAACAAAATCCGAATAGAAGGATGCTTCACAACTGGAGAGAACACTTCATTATAGTCAATTCCTTCCTGTTGAGCATACCCCTTTGCAACTAGTCTTGCCTTGAACCGAACACTGCCTTTTGGACCTTCTTTCTCCGTATACACCCACTTGCAACCGATTGCTTTCTTCCCCTTTGGTAGTTGCACTAGATCCCAAGTCTTATTCTTATGAAGAGAGTTCATCTCTTCATCCATAGCAACTTTCCAATCTACATTTTCTGAACTTCTAGTGGCTTCTTTGAAGTTGGAGGGAACTTCATCATCCACAATGGGAAGAGCAAATGCAACTGTATCTGTAAAACGAGACGGTCGTTTGATATCTCTTCTTTGCCTTCTTACTGCAATTGATTCTTCATGCTGGATAGGAGCTTCTTCATCATTCTCAGTATCAACCACATCATCTTCATCTTGGACAGGAACAGGATTCTCAACTGACAACTTTTCTAACTCCACCTGTTGGAAAACTCTCCTACCAGTCGACTGGTTATTGCCACCAGTCGACTGTCCCGAGCTCCCACAATTCTGCTGTTCTGGACCACCAGTCGACTGCTCCTGTTCATCAGTCGACTGTCCCGAACTTCTTCTACTCACCTGTTGAAGAACTGTCCCACTCTTCTGCTGCTCACCAGTCGACTGTCCTATACCACCAGTCGACTGTCCCGAGCTGATCATGCTGGTCTCATCAAAAGTGACATCTCTGCTGATTACTAACTTCTTCTGTTCTGGACACCACAACCTGTAACCTTTGACACCAGTACTAAAACCAACAAATATAGCCTTCTTGGCTCTTGCATCAAGTTTAGTTTCAGTTACATGAAAATAAGCAGGACAACCAAATATATGCAAAAAACTATAATCAGATGCAGGTTTACCACTCCATACCTCAATAGGCGTCTTGCCTTCAAGTGCTGCTGATGGTAAACGGTTGACAATGTGGCTTGCATATATAACAGCTTCTGCCCAAAATGTCTTCTTCAACCCAGACTGTGCTAACATACATCTCACCTTCTCAAGTAAGGTTCTGTTCATCCTTTCTGCAACCCCATTTTGCTGTGGAGTCTTCCTAACTGTGAAGTGCCTCTGGATCCCTTCATCTTCACACAACTTCAGAAATGGATCATTCTTGTATTCCCCTCCATTATCTGACCTCAGAACCTTAATCTTCCTACCAGTCTGATTTTCAACTTTCTTCTTCCAACTTGTGAACAATGTCAAAACTTCATCTTTGTGCTTCATGGTATATACCCAAACTCGTCTGGAGTAATCATCAACAAAAGTAACAAACCAGTGTCTACCACTCATAGAAGGTGTCTGAGTAGGGCCCCAAACATCTGTGTGCACATAATCGAGGATACCCTTTGTCTGATGTACAGCTGTACCAAATTTCACCCTAGTTTGCTTACCCAAAACACAATGTTCACAAAATTCCAACTTGCACCCTTTAGCATCTTTAAGCAACCCTTGCTTCACAAGCCCCTGCAAGGCCTTTTCTCCTGCATGCCCGAGTCGCATATGCCACAACCTAGTAGAGTCGGGAACAACCTGTTTAGGCTTCTCAGTTACACTGGCAGCCTGACCCAAATATGTTTTTCCCTGCAAGAAAAACAAGTTCCTCTTTCTTTGCCCTTTCATCACCACGAGTGATCCGCTAGTCACCTTCAGAATACCACCTTCACTAGCAAATTTCAATCCACTGGCCTCCAAAGCACCTAGTGAAATCAGATTCTTTTTCAAATCTGGAACATACCATACATCTGAAAGTTCCCTAATAAGACCATCGTGCATTAGCAATTCAATCTTCCCGATTCCTACCTTCTTACAAGGTGCGTCATTTCCCATCAAAACTACACCACCATCCATATACTCCAAAGAAGTAAACCACTCCTTTTTCCAAGACATATGATAGGAGGCTGCTGTATCAAGAAACCATACTTCTTGATAAAGTGAGGGACTAGAAGCAAGTGCAAAAGAAACATCCTCGCCACTTTCTAAATTATCAACAGTCACATTTGCAGTCGAATTTCCCTTATTTCGTAGCTTTGGACAATCCTTTTTCCAATGCCCCCTCTCATGACAGAAAGCACATTCATCTTTGGCCGGTATTTTCCTGTCCTTTGAAACTCCTCTCGATTTAGAACGAGATTTGTTTCCCTTTTTCCCAGATTTGGACTCAGATCTAGTCTCAGTCCTGCCCCTTACAATCAACGCTTCAGAAGTTTCTCTATCAACCATCTTATCCCTTCTCCTAGTTTCATTATTCAACAAAGCATTTGCAACATCTTCATATTTCACAGTATCTTTTCCATATAATAAAGTAGTTGCTAAATGATCATAACTTTCAGGTAATGAATTCAATAGAATTAGGGCTTTATCTTCATCCTTAATTTGCTCATCCAAATTTAACAAATCAGCCAATAATTTATTAAATGATTCAACATGAGCATTCATAGACATACCTTCCGTATAGGTGAAGCGAAAAAGTCTCTTCTTCAAATACAGCCGATTCTCCAAACTTTTCCTCATGTATTTGTCTTCGAGCTTCTTCCACAACACCGCAGCAACGGTATCCCTCATCAAATCATACTTCTGAGCCTTCTCAATAAAGAGCCGAATAGTCCCACACGCAACTCGATTCAACTTCTTCCAATCTGCTTCGGACATATCCTTAGGTTTTTCAACTTCCAAAGCAACATCTTGTTCTTGTTGAACAAGAACATCCAAAACCTCACATTGCCACATCCCGAAATTGTTTGTCCCATCAAATTTTTCAACTTCAAATTTTGCGTTGTGAATCGTTGTTCTTGATGAACTTGATCCCACAACTTCCTTGGTTGCATCTGCATCACCCGCCATCTCCCTCTAGGTCGAACCAACAGCTCTGATACCACTTGTTGTGCGCGATACAAACTAATCAATAACCAACAAGAATCAATGCGGAATACAAAGAGAGAACCAGCGAGAAAACACAAAACAAACCCAACACAAAAGGACACACAGATTTAATGTGGTTCGGCAAAACGATGCCTACATCCACGGGGCGGTTGGGGTTTCTTCTTCTTCAAATTATCACCAATGGGCGAAAACAAACCCTTACAAATAATGACGGCTGCAAAACCGAATTAGGGATCTCTAATTTTCGTCACCAATTACAAAACCCTAACAAGTGTATTTATAGGGAAACTATTGGGCCTTTTCGAATTGGGCCTGATCCAGTTCAAAATACCGTCGTCAGTCGACTGGTCATCTACCCAGTCGACTGGTCTTGTGCAGGACAGTCGACTGGCCAGTCGACTGCTGCTCTGCTGCTGCTTGTATCTTTAGCCTTTGAAAACTCTCTGGACAGTCGCCTGATCCTTCTATCAGTCGACTGATACTGTAACTTTCTTTTGCTGCAGATACTCCAAAACACTCTGAACCAGAATCGAGCCATTATCCTACAATTGGTATCAGAGCAATGCGGAATACAAACTAATCAATAACCAACAAGAATCAATGCGGAATACAAAGAGAGAACCAGCGAGAAAACACAAAACAAACCCAACACAAAAGGACACACAGATTTAATGTGGTTCGGCAAAACGATGCCTACATCCACGGGGCGGTTGGGGTTTCTTCTTCTTCAAATTATCACCAATGGGCGAAAACAAACCCTTACAAATAATGACGGCTGCAAAACCGAATTAGGGATCTCTAATTTTCGTCACCAATTACAAAACCCTAACAAGTGTATTTATAGGGAAACTATTGGGCCTTTTCAAATTGGGCCTGATCCAGTTCAAAATACCGTCGTCAGTCGACTGGTCATCTACCCAGTCGACTGGTCTTGTGCAGGACAGTCGACTGGCCAGTCGACTGCTGCTCTGCTGCTGCTTGTATCTTTAGCCTTTGAAAACTCTCTGGACAGTCGCCTGATCCTTCTATCAGTCGACTGATACTGTAACTTTCTTTTGCTGCAGATACTCCAAAACACTCTGAACCAGAATCGAGCCATTATCCTACAATCTCCACCTTGGCGAGATCTTCCACCAAGTATCCAACAGTTCCCAGGTACCAAAGTTATCATCTTTGAAAGAAGAGGAAGAAAAGACGGGAATGAGACTTTCCGAAGGGTGATCAGGTAGGGATTGGCCATCGGTGAGGAAGGATTGGTGACATTAGCCTGAGTGAAGCATCAGTTACTGTTTCAAATTGAGATGCCTGAACAGGAGAAAATGAGTTAGTCATTGTGAGTAAGTAGAAAATCAAGAAAGAAAAATGATTAGTATTCTTGGATTAAAATATCTGCTCTAATACTATATAAAACTTAGAACATAGAAGAAGAGAGAGACTTTCTATTTCACACAATGATTTTATTCTGTTGATTGATATTGATATTTATATAAGGAAAATGTTTACAAGATAAGTAAAACAGATAGAAAAGAATTTTAAGAAATCTAAACAGTAAATATTCATAACAACTATATATAGTTACACTTGATTGTTATCTTTCTTATCTCTTGGAGGATTTGATGCAGTATATCTATAACAACTATATATTGTTACACTTGATTGTTATCTTCCTTCTCTCTTGGAGGGTTTGATGCACTCAGCGAATCTTCCTATGATACAGTTGTGGTGAGTTATTGGTGATGATGGTGGAAATGGACGTGGAGATGTGAATTGATGATGATGTCAGGGACGAATATTGGTTACTTGTAATAGATATTGATTTCAGTATTGGACCTTTCTTTTTTTTGGGGATCAGGAGAGCATACATGACCTTCGGGGATGCCTGGAATCTTTTTCGAAGCTTCTTAAGGTAGTATTTTTAGAGTTTTTAATTAACTTTTTCAAATTTATAATTATTTTTTACGTTTTTAATTAAATTTTCCCGAATTTATAATTATATTTTGGAACTTTTAGATTTTCTAAAGTTATAATTATTTTTTGGAAATTTAATTATAATAATCCAAACGGGCGTGAATTTTAAGGCACCATCGATCGGTCGGATCAGCAGAGTGCAAAATTTGAGGCAATCAGATAGACAGAATTAGTGCGAAAGCACTGAGCTCCTCGAACGAAGAAAATGACATCGAGGAGCTTGATGCACGAATCACGAGGAAAATGGACAGCCATGATTGGTCAAAAGCATTGAGCTCATTAGACGACGAAAGTGGCACCGAGCTGCTTTGATGCTCGAATCACGAGGCAAACGAACATGCATGATTAGTCGAAAGAGCCCTACTCCTCGGACGACGAAAGTGGCCACGAGGAGCTTTGATGCACGAATCATTAGGCAAATGGATGGCCATGATTGGTCTAAAGTGACCACTCTTCAGACGACGAAAGTGGCACTGAGGAACTTTGATGCAGGAATCACGAGGCAAATGGATGGCTAAAAATATCGTGACTCTTCACTTCCACCATAAGACTAATGTCATCACCTTTGAGCGGCTAGGAACGCACCATATAAATCAATGTTGTTTTCAAGGGGTGGTTCCCAATTTTCTACTTCTAAAACCACCCCCCCCCCCCCTCTCATTGTAAGTTTTTGGTTGTGTTGATTAGCGAAAGAGATGTGGTTTTTTGGTGCAGAAGTGTGACAAGATATAGAATTTGTGGCAATGAGTTGAAGTATACAAGATGTAGAATTTGATGATCTCTAATTTACAAGTAATTTGTAGGTGGTAGTAGCTCTCTGCCATGTGTGTAGAAAACCGTAGAGGATTCAGAGTCATTTATAGACATGAACATAAGATGGGCTTAGGCTTAAGTTACTTGGGAAGGCCGAGAAACATCGATGCCAAAAATGAATATATGACTTAGTCTAGTAGAGAAATACTAAAGGTGCTCCAAAAAAATTTCAATTTTATCCACCTTTGAATTGAATTGGACCAAATTTCGCCAAAACTCTTAACAAATCCACTACTTTAATAATCTCCTATTCCACGATAATTTTGATCTTGAATTAGTGGCTGATTCGGAGCTTTAAAAAAAATACTTGGCCTCCCAGAATGTAACTCCTGCATTCCCCTTTCTTGTATTTTTGTATGTATTTATTTTTTTTTCCCAAGTATTTATTCTGATTGTATCGATTTGTTGATTCTGAACCGTGTAATTGTTTCTTTGTACTCAATAAAATCCATTTATTTTTGTCGTCAATTCTGTTATGTGATTTTCAATCTTCTGGATTCAAATTCTTCTGCCAATATTTAATCTCTTGATGAATTGTTTAATTCTAAATTTATTTGTTTCATGGCCTAATGGTCTATTAATTGACTTCTTACCCTGTTGGATCCAAATTCTAACCCAATCTATCCTAGTTAGACCCTAAACCCTATAATCTGCCTATTGGATCCCAAACCCGCTACCCAGTACTCTCTTTTACCCAGTCTCCCTCAAATCTCTCCCTCTCGTTCTCCAAATCTGTCTAACAAACAGATCTTCTCCCCCATTATTACCCCTTGATTCCTCAAATCTTAACTCACCAAAATCCCAATAAAAAAATTTTCTTTTCCCTACAGTCATTATCTCTCAAACAAACCCTAATCAACAATCTCCCTCTCACTCTCCAACTCACCCACTCTCTTCCCCTCTCACTGTACCGTTAACCTAACTCCCCCCCCCCCGCCAGCCTACCTCGCCACCGTGCCGCCCTCTGGCCATCGGGATCACCCCGGCGACCACCCCGCCCTGTATGCCATGCCAGCAGCACCCCCCTCCTCGACCTTCATCCAATCCCGCAAGCCTCCAACGATGAGATCCCCCCACTGCCGTGGGCCGCTGTGTTCCTCATCCTGCCATTGCCGTCGATTTCCTCCTTCGTCGTCGTCTTGCATTGCCGTTGTCGTCAACATCCCAATCCTGCAAGTCCTCTTGTTTGTGAGTCGTGTGTTTGTGTTCGTCGCCCGGGATCCATTCCCGTTATTTTCTTTCGTCGAATTCGTCATCTTCACCTAAGGAAACTAGCTTGTATATTATTTGTGCTCTTTATACAAGTTCAAATACCGCATGTGGTCTAGGTTTCACTTTCGTGTTCACCCTCATGATTATTCTTTGATAAATCTTGATCTCATTCGTTTGATCCATTCGTAGTCTTGATCAATCATAATAAGCTGTCACACACACACACTACATGAATATAATTAGATCTAGATAGACCCTTGATGTATATATATACTTGTTCATTATATGTTGTATGTTGTGGAATTTGTTACATGCTTAGTGTGCTAGATGTGTTATGTCGTTGTAGACTTGTTATTACCCATATCATGTTGATTTGAATATCTAATATATCATGTTTTACATCATACTCTAATATATATCTATTGTAGATAAGTTGTTTGATTAAATGTATGAAAAAAAAATTGTTTTGTTGCTCCCCAGATTTGGTACAACAATTTAGACCCTGTTAAGGTCAATAAAATAAAGTATTTTGTGAATATGCTTTGTAGGCCTTGATGTCTATTTTTCAGAACTTTCGACAGACCTCAATTTTGATTTTTGATGTGTGAGTTATCACTGCTTTACTGCAGCTGTGTCGTAATTTCCATATTCTGAATTATAAGACCGTTACACGATCTATTATTTTAAAAATGATGTTAAAAGTAAATTTTGGACCTAATACTTTTCTGGGTACATCTAGAAATGACTGGGATCAACTCCTAATTTTTGTGGAATTGTTTAACGATTTTTATAACTTATTTCATGCTTGTGAAACAATTATATAATGGTCAAACTGCATGTTGTTCAGTAAAGAACTCTATTTTCAACTTGATTCTAGTCACTTTTTGTAATATCCCGGTCCGATATTATATTTGTATGTTTATTATTTTTAAAATTAAAATATTTTATGGAAATTTCTTGATTTTACTAATAAAAAGTTATCTGTATATACATACTAGTAAGTATATATAGGTATTGTATCGGTTTTGGGCACTTGCACAAAATCCTGTAAAATGCATTTTTGAGAAAATGTCTGTAAAATCTCGGGCTGATATTAAAAATTATTATTTTATTATTATTTTATCTTTTATTTCCAGAATTGAAATATTTTTAGTGGATATCACCCGGTTTTACTAATAAATATTATCTATATATATATACGAGTCTATATACATCTGTATTGTATCAAATTGGTACTGAAATCTTCCGAGTCGGTAATAAAATTTTTATTATTATTATTTCTGAATTAAAATATTTTTGATAGAGATTGTTCGTTTTAACTAATAAAAATTATCTGTATAGACAGATATATGTACGTATATGTACTGTATCGATTTCGTACGTTTGTACGAAATCATGTAATATGTTATTTTGGGAAAATACCTCTTATTTTGATCAATCATGATCAAATGAAGAGTTAGGATTGGATTAGGGTGTGAATGCAATTTAAATTTGCAAATTGATTTCCAAATGTTTTGAGCCACAAATGAGAAGAATACTTCGGTTCTTCTCAACCACAAGCTCTCTCTCCCTTTCCTATAACCCCCCCCCCCCCCCCCCCCCCCCCCCCGGCCGGCCTCATCTCAAAGGGCAAGAAACCCTTTTCATTTTGTCTCTCCATCTCCTTCTCATCTCACTCTCTCTTCAAATTTCTTTCTCTTCTTCTACTTGTTTTTATTTTAAAAAAAATTGAGAAGAAAGGAAATAAAGAGAGATCAAAGAAAAAAAAAAGTGGGTTCATTTGTGGAGTGTTCTTGAAGAGAAGCAAGAACAAGGAAGGAGATGGGAAGCTAGCAAGTTCTTCTAAAATGATTTGGGTGGGGGGTTCTCATCTCATGTTTGTTATAGTTATTATTATTGTTATTATTGCTAATAAATTCAAGAACTTGGACTAAATAATGTGCATATGGATGTTTATGGACTAGAATAAAAGGCATACAAATTGAATTGGTAGAACTCAAGCAGAACACTAAAGAATCGATCTTAAACTAGTATGTAGTTAGAATTAATTACTTGTGTTAAAGTTGGAATTTTGACTCCAAATTAATTTTAGAGGTTCTCATATGTGTTATTACCATGATCTAATTTTTTATAGAATTTTCTGGGTTAGTTTGATAAGCTAAATAGATCGTTTCCCCAAAACAGCGAGCATCAAAGCAAAATTGTTGTTTTGTGGATTCCGACATGTATTCTAAAGGCTGGATTTTGAGTTCCTCATGGAATCTGAAAAAGTGTTCAACTAGAGAGTTGTAGTAGATGTTCTCCCCTTTCCAAAATTGCCAATTATGCCAGATCCCGATAAGTATAGCAAAAGTTATAAGATTTACAAGTTTCAGGTTTTGCTGTGCTTTTGTTGTTTTTGAATTGTGTTCAAAGGGTTATATTTTAAGTTCCTTACGGAATCTGAAAAAGTGTTCAACTAAAGAGTTGTAGTAGATGTTCTCCCCTGTTCAAAATGACCAATTTTGCTAGATTCCGATTAAGTATAGCAAAAGTTATAAGTTTTACAAGTTTCAGCTTTTGCTGTACTTTTTGTTGTTTTTTAATTGTGTTCAAAGGGCTGGATTTTGAGTTCCTTACGGAATCTGAAAAAGTGTTCAACTAGAGAGTTGTAGTAGATGTTCTCCCCTGTTCAAAATGACCAATTTTGCTAGATTTTGGTAAGTATAGTAAAAGTTATAAGTTTTACAAGTTTTAGCTTTTGCTATGCTTTTTGTTGTTCTTAAATTTTGTTCAAAGAGCAGAGATTTGAATTCCATAAGGAATATGAGAAAGTTGTTAACTAGGAAGTTGTAGTAGATGTCCTTAGCTTTCCAAAATGTCCAATTTTGTTAGATTCCGATAAGTATAGCAAAAGTCATGAGCTTTGGAAGTTTCAACTTTTGCTGTGCTTTTGTCGTTTTTGAATTGTGTTCAAAGAACTGGATTTTGAGTTCCAAGCGGAATTTGAGAAAGTGGTCAACTAGAGAGTGTAATATATGTTCCCACCTTTCCAAAATGTACAATTTTGTTAGATTCCGATAAGTATATCAAAAGTCATGAGCTTTGGAAGTTTCAGCTTTTGCTATGCTTTTGTCGTTTTTGAATTGTGTTCAAATGACTGGATTTTGAGTTCCAAGCAGAATCTGAGAAAGTGGTCAACTAGAGAGTTGTAGTATATGTTCCCACCTTTCCAAAATGTCTAATTTTGTTAGATTCGGATAAGTATAGCAAAAGTTACGACCTTTACAAGTTTCAGCTTTTGCTATAACTTTTGTTGTGCTTTTGTTGTTTTGAATTATGTTCAAAGGACTGGATTTTGAGTTCCATGTGGAATCTGAGAAAGTGATCAACTAGAGAGTTGTAGTATATGTTCCCACCTTTCCAAAATTTCCTATTTTGTTATATTCCGACAGGTATAGAAAAAGTTATGAGCTTTGAAAGTTTCAGCTTTTGGGTTGTCTTTGTTGTTCTTTGTATTGTGTTTAAAGAGTTGGATTTTGAGTTCCATAAAGAATCTGAAAAAGTTTTCAACTAGAGAGTTGTAGTAGAGGTTCTCACCTTTCCAAAATATCCAATTTTATTAGATTCCGATAAGCGGAGTAGGAGTTATGAATTTTAAAAGATTGACAGTAGCTAGCCTTTTTGGCTGAAGTCGCTGTTTAGATTGTTCGAAGTTTTTGTACCTCTAACTTACTGAATTTGGAAAAGTTTTCAACTAGAGAGTTGTAGTAGAGATTCTCACCTTTTCAAAATGTCCTATTTGTTTTGATTCCGATAAGTAGAGTAGGAGTTATGACCTTTACAAGTCACAGCCGCTGGCCTTTTTTGCTGAAGCTCGCTGTTTAGGTTGTTCGATGTTTTTCTACCTCTTATTGACTGAATCTGAGAAGGTTTTCAACTAGAGAGTTGTAGTAGAGGTTCTCACCTTTCCAAAATATCCAATTTTGTTAGATTCCGATAAGCGGAGTAGGAGTTATGAATTTTAAAAGATTGACAGTAGCTAGCCTTTTTGGCTGAAGTCGGTGTCTAGATTGTTCGAAGTTTTTGTACCTCTAACTTACTGAATTTGGAAAAGTTTTCAACTAGAGAGTTGTAGTAAAGATTCTCACCTTTCCAAAATGTCCTATTTGTTTTGATTCCGATAAGCAGAGTAGGAGTTATGACCTTTACAAGTCACAGCCGCTGGCCTTTTTTGCTGAAGCTCGCTGTTTAGGTTGTTCGATGTTTTTCTACCTCTTATTGACTGAATCTGAGAAGGTTTTCAACTAGAGAGTTGTAGTAGATGTTTTCATCTTTCTAAAAAGTCCAATTTTGTTGAATTCCATTAAGAGTAACATGTTTAATTGCTTCTAAGGTATTAGAAGACTTTCATGTTGCATTTTTTTATAAAAGATCAAGTTTTGCTAGTAGCATGTTATTTCGCTTCTAGGTTATTAGAAGACTTTTATGGTTGCTTCCATATGATTCATTTATCTCATACATAGCCAGTTGGCTCGTATGTAAGTTGTTTTGCTCGTATGTAGCTTATTAGCTAGTACGCAGTTGTTGTACTCGTCTAGGGTGATATCATTTCCCTAGGGGCCATCGACCATCAAGACGTGTATTTATTTTACACCTCATGGACTGTGGACGAGTCACCCCTTGCATATCTTAACCGGTGTAGGTGATTGCGCACTGGGAGTGTAAACGGAATCCAAGTTCAAGGTAGTAGCATGCGAATACGTTCGTATTACCGGGATCTTGGATCGATAGGCTATGAACAGGATCCTTAGGGATTCTGGTAAGTCTAGGTTGAGCACCTAGTAGAATTATCTTGCAAAGACATAGCTTGTTGTGTTAGTACTGTTGTCATCCCTCGGATTGTTTAGGGTTAGTGACATCATTAAGGTAGTAACTTATGGCTATTACTACTTAACCCTTATTTATTATCATTTTTGCCGAAGGAAAAGAGTTGGTATTAAGGGTAATACCTTATGGTCCGACCTGTTCTATAGGCCAACACTAGGTGGTGTTATTGGTTGTACCCTTCCTGTCAATGTGCCTTCTCATGAGTTGGGAGCATGGGATCCATATCTCGTCTGTTAATTTTTGAAGTGACATGATAAGGGCGGGAAGTATCCTGTCGGAGCTAGGGAATGGACCCCCGGAACTCCGTCATGCTCTATATCAAGAAAGGCGAAGAAGACATAGACTACGGTCTTTCAGCTAGGGAGCATAGGGAATGCTTCGAGCTAACCTGTGTTGTAGTTAACTCCAAGAGTTCATCAGATTTCTGAGCAAGGTCCGGTACGCCAGGCAATAGTGGCAAACGGAGACACCACTATATGACTGTGAATGGCGGGATTAGATCGTTTCAGGGCAACCTCATCAGTCACGCTGTATCTTCATGCACAGGTTGAGTACAAGAGTAGAATTCATGGCGCGGGTTCAATTTCCTATATATAAAGAAATGGCTTGTTATGGGCATATGTAGTATGGGTTGCATACTGTTCCGGAGACTTGCTTGCATTAGAATAAGTGCATCATTGCATTGGTTAATCTTGCATTAGAGCCTAAGTCATAGCATACACAGACACATCAATTATATATACACTTTTCTCTTTTCATCAATCTGTTTGTTTAATGTTGAGAATCGCTACTAGCCATCAACCTTAAAGTTTCAGTATATGTACTGACGTCCCCACTTCAATAGGTACTGGATTGCAAAACTACAGGTACAGGATTCAGGAGGACTCAAGGCTAAAGAATCAAAGTGTTGATTCTTATTTTCAATTGTAACTTTTGTTGTAATTTATTTTATGTTGGAAAGCATCCAAGTGAAACTACCAAGTGTTATATATTATTCATTGTACTCTGATGTAATTCTTATTTAAAGTTTGTAACACTTGGGCTTGTATGGTATTATTGTAACACTGATGTAATGTATTGCAGTTTTATAACATTCAGACTTGTAATACATTTGTGTTGAATAAAAAGTTCTAAATTTTCCTGTTTTTCTGTGTATTGTGGCAAATTGAAAGAAAAGATTCTGGCTTATGTCACGCTTTCCCGGTGCATGGAAATCGGCGCTTTACACTTTTGATTTAAACTTTGTGAATATGGAATATAGACTAATCTGTTTATTTTACAACCCTTTCGACGGATTTGAATTCCGAGTTGTATTTTGTGATTTATCGCTATTTTGGTACTGCTGTGTCTAAAATTTCATATTCATAAATTTGATGTATCATTCTGTTTTCCAAATTAAATTGACTATACTATCTATAATGGTATTTTATGAAATTTTATATGCTGATACTAGACATGCTAGGAAACCTTCTAGATTTTTCCTAGAATTAATTAGTGTATTTTTGTACTATTTTCATGCTTATAAATAAAACCTTGCAATTTCTGGCTGGCCATGAATTCTATATAAAATGCTGTTTTGGACCATGTTTCTATAGTTGTTATATGACTTGTGTATATGCGCTGCATTCGGCAGAGAGTCTAGTTTCTAGAAATTCTGACGGATCTAGATTTGCATTCTTGTGGCAATGGGAATCTCTGATCTGGTGCAGCAACGTCTTGCTACGGAGAATTGAAAGTCTCATTGTCCTAATCTATTATGAGTTGTTTGTCACCCGATCATGTCTTCGATCCAACTTGAGCCTTTTCCTTGTTTCTTGCCATGCTTTTCTTGCCTTGTTTTTTCACGTATATGTCTGCTTTTGGTAATAATGACAAATAATCAAGTCGGGGCTAAGGAAAAGATCTAGTAGTGAAAAATATAGAAATGTGTACTTGGAAGGGGGTCCGTGTTTCCTACCTGTTACATATTACATGATACATGATCCTGATTACCTGTTTACCTGATTACCTGGCTACATACTTTCCTATAGGAAGATGTACTCAGAAGGGGACCCGTAGGTCCTACCTGATACCTGATTACATATTATATAATTACATGAATACATGATATATGATCCTGTTTACCTGTTTACCTGATACCCGAGTACACTGCCCTATACAATCTACTACGAATTCTAAACACAACTTATTTGAATGTAACAACCATGTGGTAAATTTTGGGACGCATGAAGTGCTACCTAGATACCGTCGACTTCCTCCTTCGCCGTCATCTTCCACTGCCGTTGCTGTCGACATCTTGATCCCGCAAGTCCTCTTGTTCGTGAGTCGTGTGTTTGTGTTCGTCGCCCGGGATCCATTCCCGTTATTCTCTTTCGTCGAATTCGTCATCTTCACCCAAGGTAAATAGCTTGTATATTATTTGTGCTCTTTATACAAGTTCAAATACCGCATGTGGTCTAGGTTTCACTTTCATGTTCATCCTCATGATTATTCTCTGATAAATCTTGATTTCATTCGTTTGAACCATTCGTAGTCTTGATCAATCATAATAAGCTGTCATACACACACACTACATGAATATAATTAGATCTAGATAGACTCTTGATGTATATGTATACTTGTTCGTGATATATTGTATGTTGTGGAATTTGTTACATGCTTGGTGTGCTAGATTTGTTATGTCGTTGTAGACTTGTTATTACCCATGTCATGATGATTTGAATATCTAATATCATGTTTTACATCATACTCTAATATAGATCTATTGTAGATAAGTTGTTTGAATAAATGTATGAAAGAAATTTTGTTTTGTTGCTCCCCAAATTTGGTACAACAATTTAGACCCTGTTAAGGTCAGTAAAATAAATTATTTTGTGAAAATGATTTATAGGCCTCGATGTATATTTTTCAGAACTTTCGACAGATCTCAATTTTGATTTTTGATGTGTGAGTTATCACTGTTTTACTGCAGCTGTGTCGTAAATTCCAGATTCTGAATTATAAGATCGTTACACGATCTATTATTTTAAAACTGATGTTAAAAGTAAAATTTGGACCTAATATTTTTCTGAGTACGTCTAAACATGACTGGGATCAACCCCTAATTTTTTTGGAATTGTTTAACGATTTTTATAAATTATTTCATACTTGTGAAACTAATCATATAATGGTCAAACTACATGTTGTTCAGTAAAGAACTCTATTTTCAACCTGATTCTAGTCACTTTTGATTTAAACTTTGTGAATATGAAATATAGCCTAGTCCGTTTATTTTACAACCCTTTTAACGGATTTGAATTCCAAGTTGTATTTTGTGATTTATCGTTGTTTTGGTACTACTGTGTCTAAAATTTTAGATTCATAAATTTGGTGTATCATTCTGTTTTCCAAATTAAATTGACTATACTATCTGTAATGAAATTTTATGAAATTGTATATGCTGATACTAGACATGCTAGGGAACCTTCTAGATTTTTTCTATAATTAATTAGTGTGTTTTTGTACTATTTTCATGCTTATAAATAAAACTTTGCAATTTCTAGCTGAACATGAATTCTGTCTAAAATGTTGTTTTGGACCCTATTTCCGTAGTTCTTATATGACTTGTGTATATGTGCTGAATTCGACAGAGAGTCTAGTTTCTAGAAATTCTGACGAATCTAGATTTGCATTTATGTGGTAACAAGAATCTCAGGTTTGGTGGAGCAACGTCTTACTGTCCAGATGTGAAAGTCTCGTTGTCCTAATCTATTATGAGTTGTTTGACACCCTATCATGTCTTCTATCCAACTTGAGCTTGTTCCTTGTTTCTTGCCATGCTTTTCTTGCCCTGTTTGTGCACGTATATGCCTGCTTTGGTAATAATGACAAATAATCAAGCCGGGGTTAAGGGAAAGATCTAGTAGTGGAAAATATAGAAATGTGTACTTGGAAGGGGGCCCATATTTTCCACCTGTTACATGTTACATGATTATATGATATATGATCCTGATTACCTGTTTACCTAATTTTCTAGCTACATAATTCCCTATAGGAAGGTGTACTCAGAAGGGAACCCGTAGGTCCTACCTGATACCTGATTACCTGTTATATAATTACATGAATACATGATATATGATCCTGTTTACCTGTTTACCTAATACCCAAGTACACGGCCCTATACAATCTACTACGAAATCTAAACACAACTTGTTTGAATGTAGCAACCATGTGGTAAAATTTGGGACGCATGAAGTGCTACCTAAATAGGATTTAATACAAGACTTGAGAATACCTGATCACTTTACACCTGTTACGTGTTTACCTGTATATGCTACCTGACACCTGTTACTTGTTTACCTGCTTGCATGCCACTCGATACCTATTACATGTTACCTGTACCCTATTATCTAATCATGTCACTTAAGTCTGATCCTTGGTTTTAGAGTTAGTTGCTCTATTTTTCTGTCACATTCCTTCCATGCTTACTTCAGTACTTGCTTCTTGTTGCTACTCTGTATTCTGTTTCTTTGTTTTCCGTACTTGTTGCCTGCACTACATGCGGCCCGAACTTTCACTAACGGGCGTATTGTTTCCTTTTTCCTTTTTCCCAAAAATTGTCAAATTTGCATATTTCGGTGACCAATTGCCTGAAGTAGTAAGTGACCAAGTGTTCTAGGCTTGGCTAGAGTTCCTGCTTGAGTTTATTTCCTATTTTGAATAAATTGTATATTGCTACTTGGATCTTGTATTGGGCATTTTGTCCCAGAACTTATTACTTGTTGTTTCCAGATCTGGTTTATTTGAGATTAAGAATTTTATTTCAAGTAAATTCTGTTGATTTAGAAATTTATTCATGCATGCATGGTTGATTATTCTCTGCTTATTTCTTGTTTATTCCTGTGTAATGTTGTAAAGATCCTTACAGCTCATGAATGGTGGAAACCATTTGCTGGACTTTGTCGCCTACCGTATTCCGTATTCTTTTTTGGGAAGCGGGGCTTGACAGAGAATGTAGCGCCCCAAATCCCTATACCAAAAATTTTAGACACAATCCAGGAATCGAACTTCAAATAGTCACAATCACAGAAAAATACAGGAAAATTGAAACTTTTATTCCATTTAATAGTTACAATTACATGTGCTACAATGTCCAATAGAAATTTACAAGATTTACATATTTACAAAGAACACTTGAATAATGTCACTTGGATGCTTGGACTAACTCGAGCTCTGCGGTACCTGTGAATTGGCTCCCGATACCTACAAGGTGGGGAACGTCAGTAAATCTACTGACGCAATGCTGATAATAACAGCAATCTCCAAACTGGCAACCACAATCATAATTTATGCAAAAGAAAAAAAGTGATGTGAAGTAAGAGATTAATGGATTCGGGTTATAGTGTTGTTGTATGCCATGATCAAACAATTAAATGCATCAATCACATGCCTTATTCTAATGCAAGCTAGACTTTGAAAACGAGTGCATCCCATACTACATACGCCCTAAATCTAGCCGTCTGTCTCCAATCAGAGTTTTGAACCCTCGCCATGCATCCTACTCTTGTACTTATCCTGTTCCTAATAGATTTACTATGTTTGAGGAGGTTGCAGTTATTCGGTCCTGTTCGTTACTGCAGTTACTATAGTGGTGATCGCGTTTGCCACATAGTGCTCGCACACAGACCTCACTAAAAAAGCCGTGACGAACCTACCAGCACAACCCATGTACCCATGACGTCAATATATATATATATATATATATATATACATGTATATATATATATATATATACATGTATATATATATATATATATATACATATATATATATATATATATATACATGTATATATATATATATATATACATGTATATATATATATATATATATATATGTATATATATATATATATATATATACATGTATATATATATATATATATACATATATATATAATCCACGTGCATAAGAACATCCACGCGCCCTCGAGGGTCAAATCCCCCTATCCGACTAGAGTTTCTCTCCCGTTCTTTACCCCAGCTCTTCAGGAATTAACAGATCGAGATATAAAAAAAAAAAAAAAATATATATATATATATATATATATATATATATATATATATATATATATATATATATATATATATATATATATGTAATCCATGTGCATAAGAACATCCACGCGCATAAGAACATGATGGCCTCGAGGGTCAAATCCCCCTATCCGACTAGAGTTTCTCTCCCCTTTTTTACCCCGGCTCTTCACGAAATAACAGATCGAGATACGAGACTCGTGATCTAGGAAAAGTACAACACCCGACTATGACTTGCTAGTACTAATGTAATTTACATATATCTAACACATCACTCTAATCCAAGACTCGCTTTAATTATTCAGGTGATAATAGTTGCTCTAAAATTTTGCCTATCCGACCCGTGGCTCCGGCGACACATTTCCCTGCTCAGCACTTTCCCTAGCTCGAATTTCGTCCATCACCACAGCCCACGTTCACCCTCCCTTGACAAGAATTCGACGGCACCAATCGGACGTCCAACGCCTCGACGAAAGTTCTAATCTTAGGGTCGATAATCGTAGAGTATCACTCTACCCCAGTGACTAACTCAAGTCACAAACGTCCTCATCCGGAGTTAAACATCATAAGACCAGTAATATCACCAATTATCCCCAATGGTAAGTCCATTAACTCTTAATCACAATAGGGGAAAATGTACTCCTAAACACATAGTCAAAAAGCATGACTAACCCAACTATGTTGTTCTGCCTGAAACTTAGAAAGGTCATAACTCCCACAATACAACTTGGATTTCGGTGTTCTAGCACATTCTGGAAATCTAAGAATCTAGGCTAAAACTCTCTAGTTGACCATTACATCAGATTCATCCATCTATTTGCTCAAAATAGACTTACAATCATCAACCTGTGTACTCCCTGTACACTGGCTGCACCTTGTCGACAGCATAAAAACCTACTTACTCATCAGAATGACACAAATCTGGATTCTATGAAAAGCTGAGCATGTCCCCTATAACTCTCTAGTTTATCAAAAATCCAAATTATTTCATTTGAATATTGTAAAACAATCATCTTCCTCAGGTATACATAAAATACCTAGTGTGCTTCACAAAACAGAGCATATAGGTCAAAATTGGTTTATGTTTCATCTTGAAAAAATCATATCTAACACTATACTTGTAGGGATTCCTTGATAAAAGAATTGTTGGAAAGCTTAGGATGTCTACTATAACTTCCTAGTTATACACTTCCACAAATTCTGCTCATAAAGAGCCATAGAGTTGCAATCTTATCAGTATATCAATTCTGACTAAGTTCTGCACAGTACTTACTTAAAATTATACAATAAATCACATGCATAACCAATGGTTATCAATCTTTTATTTTCAGAAACTAGACATCATTATGCTCATCATACACAAAAGATCCCATCATGATTCCAAGTATTCAATGAGTTCTACTTATTTCAATTCTATACAAAAGTTCCACTGTTTACCAGTCTTTTTCATGAATACTCATGCTTAAACAATTTTGAACATGCATCAAATGTCATCAAAATAATTTCAATCCTTTTCTGTATGGTATAGTTTCATACATGATACTAGGTTAAAATTTTCAGAGGTAGATAATGCATCAATAAATTCTCAAAATTCCTTCAAGTTTAGGTTTGACAAAAGACAGAACCAGTCTCTGCCTTACGACCAAGTCATCAAAACTGAATTTATTAAAATACTAAATAATGTCAGAAAAATCCGAAATAATTCATGTAGCCTTTAGACATGCATAAGATCGTGCTATAAAAATTTCAAGATCAGATTCCATCTATATTGCTCTCTGGAAATTCGGGAATACAACATGCAGTTTGTGTTTTCTATTTTCAATTTCATATTTTAACAATCTATCTCTAACAATCAAACTCAAAGCTACTATTACTAATCTCATTCAAGAATCAAACAAGGAAATCAGAAATAAGAGTTTAGAGAACTCCCCATCCTTTAGTAAAGTTGAGAAAAGTGAGTAGCTAGGCCTCCTCCAAAAATTGCTCTTGATCACCTCCTTTTCATCTTCTTTCACTCTCTCCTTCTCTCTTTCCTTAGAAATTGCAGAAATTCTGAAATGTGAGTGAGAGAGGGGCTTAAATGAAGTGAGGGGGAGTGGGGGTGTGCAAGGGGGGTGGATGGCATGTGGGGTCAAGGGGGAGGGGGTGTGAGCCAAGTGTCATGGTGGATTTTCAAAACCATGCTCTCTTACTCATGGTTTTTGAGATATTTTCCATGGCTCATTTCTAGCCATTTGATCCTGATGATATGTGATGAATGGCTAGATGTGAGTACATGGCAAAGAGGGAAAAACATATATGGTATAGTATCATACAATTTGATAATTGCATATGTACCACACGTATATACTAGTATATGTACTAGTGTCATTTTTACTCATTCTCGTGTACCATCATGAGCGCAACCATTCACGTATATAATCAAGCAAATTCTTTAACACTACAACATATATATATATATATATAAAAGCATTATTTTATCCGGGGTATTACAAAGAAGTCCCACAAGCATATCTGTGGGAATAGTGAGCATGTTGTTGATTCCTACACAGAGGGGTGGGATAATTCGTGTTCTGAACCAGGTGAGCCTGATACAGTTACCTCCTTGTTGGTGGTGGGTTGCGTATTGTAGACGTCGGTAATGGAGGCTTGGACACAGGGATGACTGACGTTGTGGACAAAACAAGCTGACCAGGCTATCATTGTCTAATTCTTAACTGAAACTCATCAGAGTTGCCGTGTAAATATATGCAGTCAGAAGAGAAAGGGTTAAGATACAATGTGATTCTATAGACCAAAGCATACACTGGTTCCCATTGAAGGATTTAGATAAAAGAGAGTTTTAGTCCTCTGTTTTGGAATATGTTGCATTGGTGTGGCTATACGTAGCAAGGAGGTGTGACTTAGAAACATACTTAACCTGGACGAGGTCTTTGGGTGATAAAAAATGCTCAGCCCTAGGCTAGTGGTCTTCATTGCACATTGAGGATGTGCTGACTTACCATCTTTCCAAGTGGAAGAGTGGACGACATTATTTGTTGCTAAGGGGGTACGCGTTCTCGCGGCCCCTGCCCAAATCTGAATATTTTTATTTGATTTACTTGTTAATTAACTAAATTAAATTTTACCTTCGTAGGTTCTATTTTGTTAATGAAATTTCAGTTTGTTAAATCTTACTTCGTTAATTTCTAAGGGTTTGGATTTAATTAAATGTAACTGCTTTTGTGTGTTCTTTTAAATCTGAGACTTGTTTTTTTATTTTTTATATCGGCAAGGCTAAATTCCGTAGAAAAATACTACATTCATTTTGATACAACATTCTCTGAGGATGACCATAAAAGGAAAAAGAAAACACAAGGTTTATTGCAAATAGGTAACAAAGAAATTGGCTAAAGCCGTTTGTGTCGAACTAACCAATCTCCGTAACAGTCAAACAAATGCTTTTGCTTCTTAATGTTCAAAGAGAGATGCACATCTATTTGAGCTTTACATCTCATCCATTCCCCAATGACGAGAACTAATTTTTTGTTCATTCAGGGTCTGTTTGGAAACATTGAAGTTGGGGAATGGAAAGGAATGGAATGAAAATGAATGGAGAGGAATGGAAAGAAAGGGAAAGGAATGAATTAATTTTATAAGTTGTGTGTGTTTGGCAACTGGTGGAATGGAATAGAAATTGGGGGTGGAGCTTCAAATCTTATTTCCATTCCTTTACGCAGCTTTCCGAGGGGGTGGAGCTGGAATAGAAATTGGCTGAAATCTTTCTCTAGGGAATAAAATTTAGTTGTTTCCTTTGTTTTCTTTTTCAAAACAAACAAGCTGTGGAATAGGATAAGATGGGTTTATCCACAGTATTCCATTCCTTTCCCTAGTTTTTTGGGTTCCCAAACGCACCCTCAGAGAAAAGGCAATTATATTTCTTCCTTTCCAAACTGACATGAAACAATAAAATAGTGTTGTTCCAAATCTTAGGATATTGATTTCAGTATTGGGTCTTTTTATTTTTTGGGCAATCAAGAGAGCATACATAACCTTCGAGGACACCTCAAATCTTGCCCGGAGTTTCTTAGGGTAGTAACAAAATTGTGGAGTTTTTCGTTAATTTTTTTTAGATTTTTAAATTAATTTTCCCAAGCTTATAATAACTTTTTAGGTTTTTCAATTAATTTTCACAAATTTATGATTATTTTTGTATTTTGTAATTTTCTAAATTTATAATTATTTTTCAGAATTTTAATTAAAAAGATCCAAACTGGCACGAATTTGTGGCCATCGGGTGGTCGGATCAGCAGAGCGCGAAATTTGGGGAAATTAGAAGGTCGGAATTGGCGTGAATGCGCTGATCTCCTCAGACGACGAAAATGGCACTGAGGAGCTTGATGCTCGAATCACGAGGCAAATGGATGGCCATGATTGGTCGAAAGCGTTGAGCTTCTCAAACGAAAAAAGTAGCACTAAAGAGCTTTTATGCATGAATCATAAGGCAAATGGACGGCCATGATTGGTCGAAAGAGCCTTGCTCATCGAATGATGAAAGTGGCACAGAGGAGCTTTGATTCACGAATCATTAGGCAAATGGATGGCTTTGATTGGTTGAAAGCACCGAGCTCTTCTGACGATGAAAGTGGCATCGAGGAGCTTTGATGGTGGAGTCACAAGGCAAATAGATTGCTAGAAATGTCCTAACCCTTCGCTCCCATCGTTAGATTAACGCAACGCAGGAATGGACAGCCAGGATGGTGCCATTTCATCACCTTTAAGCGGCCAGGATCACGCTGCATTGATCGATGCGTTTTTTAAGTGGTGGTTACCGCTTTTAACTGGTGGGTTTTAGAGAATGTGAGATTCTCCATCCTCATGAGTTTATATGGGTATTTCGTAAATCTTTCACATGTTTCTCACCATGACTATGGGTTTAGAGTGGCTAACTTATTCACATTGGGGTTGAAAAATTCACCTTCTAAGGTAGGCAACGATGAGCTATAGGGCAACGATGAGCTATAGGGCTCCAAACTCATTTAATTATCCAAGACAAAGTCCCTTTGGTTAAGGATTTTGTAAGCCTTCATTTTTACTCTTTTTACCCATGAATTTAATTCTTCTCTCATTGCGTTGACCAGAATGAAAGGTCAGGGATTACACATTTGCTGTTAGGCCCTTGATGATTACAAGTTTGCATAAATAAAAGTGAAGTTAAATTTTGCAAGTAAGTCCTTCTAAAGTATATATTTGCATATAACTTTCGGTTATTACACTTTGTCCTCGTGGTGAGGATGTCTGACGGGAGCTCCATCGTTGGGGCGGAGGACTCCTCCGGCTCTTTTGGCATTCCGGACTGGAAGCACCCTCTTGAGTGCTCCTTTCATTTAAGGGGTTGGTAGAGTCCTGTTCCTTCTTGTCGGGGATTGATGACCTCGAGGAGGTCTAACCGCACAGGATTTGCCGTGGAGTGAGTGGATGTGCAGACTGACCCCCTGTTCTCGACTAGGTGGGATTCAAGATGATGGTGTTGGGAGCCTGCTGATGCAGCCTTGCTGGGAGGAGGCTGTGACGGCGAGAGAGGAGGTTTCGACAATGGAGGAGGAGGATCCCCCTAACGGCCGGTGGCAGTCGCTGTTGGTTTCTTTCACGATGCATGGCTGAATGTTGTTATTAGTGGATGGAGCTGATCCGAGAGGCAGATCTGTAGATTTCCCACAGTTAGTGCCAAATCTATTGCTACTAATTTTGGTGTGGGAGCAATCAGATGATGAGTTCTTTTTTTTAGATAGAAAGCACTGATCTGTGACGTCGATAAGGATATGAATCTAGATGTCTTGAGTGTTAGGATTGTGGCCTCAAATACACTTAGGCACGGAGTACTTGAAGTTAAAGAAGAAGAAAAGGAGACGAAGACAGCATGAGAAGACAACAAGTAGAAGATGTGCAGGCTGGAGAGTTGCGGTTGACAGTCCTGGGGTGCGGTCGACCGACCACTCGACCAATCACCCGAGCGCAACTAGGTTTCTAGGTATCTTCGAGTGTACAGGGTTTAACAGAGAAAGGGACGGTCGATCGTGCAGTCGACCAGTCATATCTCGGGTGTGGACTTTACACGTTGCAGTCGACCGACTTGGGGGTGCGGTCTACCGACAGCGGCGCTGTGTGTTATTTGGGCTGACGAGTTTAAGGCCCAATCAGCTGGATTTATGTTTATTTTTTAGGGTTTACTTGGGGGCTATATGTTGAAGAATCTACCGCAACTTGTAGTGCTAATAGCGGAAGTACACTACAAGTAATAGAAACTACCAAGACTTAGATGAATCAAGAACAAGCCACTACAATATATGCAAGATCTCATAAAAACACAATTAATATGCAGAGATAACCAATATTTTTTATTCCCCAAAAAATACAAAGATTACAAAAGAGATTACCTCTTAATCACTCTCCCTCACTTTTGAAACACTCGGCACAAACCCCTCTTGAAGTTGAACAATGATAATAGCTCACCTCTTGATCTCAAAGATACAACTTTAGAGTCTACAACCATATATATAGCCCCCAAGTAAACCCTAAAGATAAACAAAAATCCAACTTATTGAGCCTTAAACTTGTCAGCCCAAAACACACAGCACCATTGTCGGTCGATCGCACCCCCAGGTCGGTTGACCGCAACGTGTAAAGGCCACACCCGAGATATGACCAGTTGACTGCACGGTCGACCGTCCCCTTCTCTGTTGAGCTATGTACACTCAAAGATACCTAGCAGCCTAGTTGCAGTCGGGTGGTCAATCGGGTGGTCGGTCGACCGCACCACAGGATAGTTGACCGCAACTCTCCAGACTGCACATCTCCTACTTGTTGTTGTCTTCTCTTGCTGTCTTTGTCTCCTCCTCCTATTCTTCATCTTCAAGTACTTCGTGCCTAGGTGTATTTGAGGCCACAATCCTAACACTATGTATATGGCTGTAGACTCTAGGCTTTGTATCTTTGAGATCAAGAGATGAGCTGTTATCATTGTTCAACTTCAAGAGGGAATTGTGTAGAGTGTTTCAAATGTGAGGGAGAGAGATTACGAGTTGTTTGGTAATCTTTATATTTCTTGGGGAATAAGAAGTATTGGTTATCTTTGCATATTGATTGTCTTTTTTGTGAGATCTTGCATATATTGTGGTGGCTTGTTCTTGGTTCATCTAAGTTTTGGTAGTTTCTATTGCTTGTTGTGTACTTCCGCTATTAGCACCACGAGCTGTGATAGATTCTTCAACATGGAGATGGATGGATCATCATTTGAGTAGCTAAGAATGCCTTGATCTGGATCTAAATGGCTGAAAAACGTACGGCGAACATGCAAAAAGTCTCGTCACCATATGTAGTTCCGACGTAAGATCCTCTGACACTCAAGTCAGTAAAGATTTTTAGTGAGGAAATATTGATTACCTTTTACTGAATGAGAGGAGAGGATATTTATAGGCTTCAAATCAGTTATAGAAGATAGACCTGAAAATGTATCTTTTATTTGTTTGGAGATTCTCATAGTGAAGGAATAGAATTAGCAACTAATCTTTGTTTTGGAGGGATTTGTCTGACAATTGTAATTAATTGAAAATATCCTCCTTCTTGGGCTGCAAGCTATAATTATTGGTCTGGTTGAGCGGATGAGCATGAAGACTGCCCACAATCTTCAAGCCGGCCTGCTCTTGTTGTAAAATTACGGTACTTCCTTTGTCGGCTTTAAGATACGTGCTAAGATTGTGTCTCTGGTTTTTTACCCATATCAATGATTAAATAGCTGGTGGTTTAAAATCTATGTCTATGACCATTAGATTTTGGATTTAGTTTCAAAGATGTGGAAAGAGAAGAGGAATTTTAGTCCCACATCATGTGCATGAGAGAAGTGAAGAGGTCGGGAAGACTTGAAATATATCAGGCAATCTTACTAAGTTCCATACTTACATAGACATGGTCTTTGGGTGATCAAGAAAGCTCAGATCTGGGTTAGCTTGCAGTTTGAGGATGCGATGTTTGACCATCTTCCCAAGTGGGAGAGTGAACATTATTATTTATTGTTGAGGGGTACGCAAGGCCCCTGTCCAAATCTCAAACTCAAAATTTAATTTGTTAAATTAAATGTTATTGTGTTGTACTCAGCTGGTGTTTTATACAAATCTTAAAGCTTAAGTTTTTTTTTTTTTTTTTTGGGATTAAATTAAAGCTTAACTTTTTAATTAGCTAAATTTTGCTTCCGGTTGTTCGTAGATAATGCCCAAGAATTTATGTTTAATTATACTGTTTTTTCCACACAGGTCACTTACGAGAATTTTAAATTATGAATTATTCTCTAATAAATTACTATTTGCATATAATCTCTACTACTATAATGGGAGAAGGCCTTTGTCCATAACCAAATCCGTGCAGCGCAAGTGTAGGTAATTTTTTTTTTTGCCCTTTTCATTCCCCCCAATTTTTTCCCACGTGCACAAGTATCATACACGTGCACACGGAAAAAATTGAAGGATAATGCAAAGGGTAAAAAGAAAATAATTTCCAAACCGATCAACTTTCAAAAATATTTACAAAACAGGTCCACTTTCGAAATTATTTACCCAAGTTAGTCCATAAGTAAAAAGGAAATAATTTTCAAATTGATCCACTTTAGAAAATATTTACCAAACAGGTCCACTTTCGAAAATATTTACCGCACGGGTTGGGTTACTGACTAAGGGGTTCTCCCATTATAGTATTAGAGATTAGAGATATATTCGCCCCATTTTCGAACCACTAAAACCACTACATTTTCTGTCTCAAATCACCACTTCTCCCTTTTCATATTTTCACGTTGGAATTTACATAAGGAAAGATGAACTATTGGGAAAAAAATGAGATGAGTTTTTTATGTTGTCATGAAACATTTTAACGATTCACTAACTAGAGAATATAGAGTTAACCGTAATTAAATTATAGAAACTAATAGAGGGACTTTTTAAAATAGACTCCATATTAGTAGTGTATATTCAAATAATGATTTGTTGAGGAATAATATATAAATAAAAATTTGTTAGTGACCTGTACACAAAAACCCTTAATTATGTGGTATTGTACTCCTTTCTTTCACGATAATATTAGGCTTCTCAGTTAAATATTGGGCCTCTTCTTTAGGTTTAGAATATGTATAGTCGTCTGTAGAGTTGGTATACATATTGGGCATGATATTAACATATTATTAATCAATATATTAATCAATATGGATCGGCAAAAAAAGGGTTAAATTTCACTAAACCATACTCAGGTTCACCAATTTGCATAACTATACTCGTATCTTTTTTCTAACGAATCGGTATACTCCGTCCACATTATTGGGATGGACACTATAGTGACGAATATTTGGTGTTTTTGTTTTTTCTTCGTCATAATATACCCCTAGCTGCTTTTAGAATTTAATTAGCTTATTTTCCTTAATTAATATGCTTATTACATTAATTATGACAATCTATACAGTTAGAAACTAGAAAGGGAACATAAAACAAAGAGAAGGTGAAGAAGTGGGCAAGTTGGAAGTCCCTCTCCACCAGCACCTTCTACAGACAGTTCCTTTCCATCGAGGTCTCATACAACACATAGCAAAAATGAGCAATCTCGACAGATATCCTCATGTATATACGACCATCTTTCAACAAAAGAAATAGTGGAGTTACTTCAAAACAAAACTACCGAATACAAAAGACTTATTTTTTATGTTAAGAAGACTTTAGAGATTTTCTCTTCCTATAATACCATCCTGTCTATTCCATTACTCACAAAAACACCATCCTGTCTATTCCATTACCCATCTAACTCCTCTCAAAGCACCAATCTCAATTTAACAAAAACTAACGTTAAATGCAGAAATCATTTACTACAATACAAGACCGGCATATAGCATTCTATGGAACAATATCCATACGTCTACCAAATATGTTATAAAACCAAGTAAAAACAAATTACATGTAGTACACGGCTAAGACTATTCAAAGTTTCAATGTAAAACAATGATCTGCCGATATATATATATATATACACACACACATACGGTGCAAATGCAAACAAGCTCTGAAAGAACAAGAGTCCAATAAATTGATGAGAACTTTACATTATACAACTATTTAGTAACATCTCAGCTTTACATTATACAACTATTTAGTAACATCTCATCTTTGGGATAAAACAATCTGTTTCTGCAGCACATGCCTGTATATTTCTTGAAATAGTTGAACCAACAACTCTTTAGCTTTCTGTTCTATAAAGTATACTGCTCTCTAATTCTATAAGCATTTCATCCTTTCTGAAATGATCAATTGGGGGAAAAAATTTGAGGTCCTTGGATGAAATAGCATGAAGTGGAAAATTATAATAGATTATGTAGACATCATATTTACAGATCTCTTAAGATAATACCCGTTGCCCCTTTCCTGTTGTTGGTTGTGTAGGCCTTGCTTCAGCACATCGTTCAATCCGCCGCCTCTTTGCTGCATATAAGAGTTTAACAAGATTCAGTTTTACTCTAATTCCTATATTTAAATAAAAAATGCCACACAAAAAAAAAAAAAATCACATGGGAAGAGAAAACAACACAGACCTTTAATCTCCTCATATCTGTCATGAAGCTTCCTCTTGGTGACCTCTAACTTATTTTGATAGGTTAACTCCTCATTTTCCTTTGCTACCTGAAACATAAACCAATATGAGACCAAAATTCGTTCATATTACTAAAACTTGACCTAAATGGGCGATCTCATTTAGC
This sequence comes from Hemerocallis citrina, assembly GCA_017893485.1. Classification (NCBI taxonomy): domain Eukaryota; kingdom Viridiplantae; phylum Streptophyta; class Magnoliopsida; order Asparagales; family Asphodelaceae; genus Hemerocallis; species Hemerocallis citrina. Next base: position 67,595,080 of record CM030364.1, on the reverse strand, counting down.
TAAAGCTATGGTCTTTTTAGTCAGCAAATGGATCGAAATCAATATTGATAGTCTTGGGCATGTTTAGTATTTTTTTTCTATATCTCCTTTTAAGTTACCTAAACAAACCTTGACCTACATGCACCCCACATGTCATCACTTCGAAATCTACTGCAGTGGGCTAGGCATGGGATAAGACATATTCAGTACCTCTTATGGAATTATAATATTAGAGATAAAAATACAGCTCTTCAAGGTCAGTTATACTTACATCCTTTGTAAGACGAAGCATTGCTGGATCGCTTGAAGATTTCTGCCTCCCTTGCGTGCTCCTATCTGCAGCAGCTTTAATTGCAGTATCCTGTGATTTTGGTGAACTTTGTACTAATTCTGGCATCCTTAACTCTTCACAAGGGTTTTGCCTTTGTGTGTCTCTCATAGGCAAGATTTTAATTTTAAGTCTTTTAGGCGATAAGCTCTTCTGGATTTCCTGCTGATTTAATTCTTCTTCCTTCATACTACCCTTATCTTTCCTCGATGAATTGCTTTCTTCTTTTTGAGGCCTTCTTCCATTTTCTGTGAAGTCTCTAGTGCATGCAGGTTGTGCAGCTACCTCAGGAAGCTCAGAAGATGCAGGTTGTGTAGCTAGGAGGGATTCCATGTCTGATGAAGGCACTTTGAGCCCCGAAAGGTGCAAAGACTCTCTTTTTGAAGTAGATGAATTGACAGAGCCAGAGATAGTCACTGCAAAATGAAAAAAAAAATTGCAATTTATTAATTGAAAGAGTCAGGGATAATACCATGGGTCTTTCTCATGATAAAATCAAAGTTTTTTTTTTCCTTTTTACTTACATATAGTACCATTAGCCGCATTCTCCCACTCTTCATGAGCGAGACGTTTCCAACGGCTACAAGCAAAAAAAGAAAACCCTAAATGAGTGCATTATTCGCATTGATGCTTATATGTTGAATGTGCATTCATCCTGAGATTGATCAAGCAAGATCCTGTTCAAGGTCAGGTCAACTGACCGATCACCTTAATCACATACAAATCCCAGATAGCAACAACAATTCGTAAACCTAAGAAAGTGTGGAACATGGATGTATTTACAAAGGGGATGAGAGGGATGTCTGTTGAGTGTGCACTCGACGAATTAAGACTCATGAACAGAACAGTACTTGACATTTTTTAATGCATACACATTAATTTATACTGATAATAGAAAACGAGGGTGAAAAAGGTAACATTTACGGCGGACTGTAGAAAAATATTTCTTGCACTTTTGACTAGTGAAATTATACTTACATATATAATATCGACATATTTATATCTAGATGTATACTTCTAGCTATACTTTTACCTTACTACCATATATAACGGGAGAAGGCATTGTTTTCATTGGCCTCCTTCCATTTTGATTTGTGCCACTGAACTCCTTCTATTTTGATAAGTCACTATATATATGTGCATATGATATTAAGCTTACTTTTATAGTATACCGAATTTTTATCCTCTGGAAAATACATTTAAGTCTTTTTATTTAACAATTTTTGTTATGTAATGCATTTACTTTTATTAAGAATTATGTACACTATATTTTCAGTTTTAAATTTATTGTGCATATACATGTGGTGAACACTGAAACACCAAATTCATGTTGGATAGAAGAATATATATAAACCTTCTACAGTATTATATGAAACTAAATTAACTATCAGTAAGATATATATATATATATATATATATATATATATATATATATATATATATATATATTACAAAACTTACTCGACAAGAGTCCGCGCAAGTTGCTGGATTGGTTTTGATTTGTGCTTTTGAACACCTCTAACAGCAATTCCAATTTTGGTATCCTAATTAATGTCAAAAGATGGCAGCAACCAATAAGAAACAATACAATGTATGACTAAAAAAAGTTTTGGAATGAATCAAAGACCAAACCAGGGTGTGGAAACATTACGTACCCTGAGGATTTTTACTGACATCTCCATCAATTGCAACCATCTTAGCAACTCGGATAGAACATCTTCCGACTTCAACAAACGAAGCATATCCCCAGAACCAAAAAATTATCAAATCAAATTTAGTACATATATCACATTTAGACTCGAAAAAACAATTAGTTTCTAAAACAATACAAATATTCAGACATAAAATCTCAAGGCTTTTTAGAAAGAACATGCACAAACCTCCTCTTCCCATTTATCGAGCACCCGCTTGATCCTATGCACTTCAGCAAACGTTTGTTGTTGCTTGTCAATCTTGCCGGTCGGAGAGCCAAACTCACCAATGTTCAAGCACTCCGATGCATTGCTAGTGCTGAAATCATTACTCCCCTTCGGTGTCTCTTCACTACTCACTTTATCTCCATCCCTACCACCTTCAGGTGTTTGAATTTTGGTTCGACAATCAGAACCCTGCATTTGCAAGCAGGTATACATAACTCTGGCGATCTCATCACGGCGGGCCAAGAACTCATCAGGGCGATCTGATGATGCAACAAGGATTGCGTACTTGATCACTTCGCAGATGTCAGTGTCACAACAACTAAAGAACTTTCTCCAGTAATCCAGTGACTTCGAAGAACAGTACTTTTCTCCCATGCCTGATTTTCTGCTCAATTACAGAACTCGACGTAAGATTTTGAACGATAAATCCAATTGGGTAACTTTGATTTACTACACTAAATTCTAAAAAGAAAAACCCAAGGTGTAATTTTGATGGAGAGTCCTGATAGTTATATTGCTCAACTATATTGGGTTTTTCTCTAATTTTGATAATTAAATTCCATTAACAACAATTTTAAATTAATAATAGGGTCAAAGAAATAATAGACCAATCAAACAATAGTAGATATAAGAGACTGAAGTTCTAGAAAGTAATTATATTTGATAGGGGAAATAATTAGGGGTTAGGGTTTTACATTTTTCTAATAATAAACGATCCAAGAAGAGAAGAAAACTTACAGAGTCGTCAATGGCGGCAAAGATTAGCATTAAAGAGCAGATAGAGAGAGGGGTTAGAGAGAAAGAATGAATTATATTGTAAATAGGTAAAGATAAGAGGGGGCGTTATACAATTTAACAGAACCAGAGGGTGGGGGGGGGGGGATTTTATTATAATTTTTTACTACATGGCCAAAGTCGGTTCCTGAATCCTAATACAAGTAGGTCTATTTATGGCAAATAGGTTTGTATTCTATTAGTTTATTTAATAATGTGGATAAAATAAATAAAATGATTAGTTGATTCTAGTGTATTTGTGGATTTGATTGCTTGTTTTAAAATAAATATCACAATCTTTTTTAAAGAAGATATACCATAATCTTCACCGCAAGATAAATTCAAGTTAAGGATAAACATGACCAACAATCTCTTACCGCTATTTAATGGAAGAATTTTGTCACAAATAAATTTTTTTTAAAAAAAATTTTGTCACACAACAAATATAATTTTGTTACCAAATAAATCTGTGCATCGCATTTGTAACTCTAAATCTTTTTATCAATATATGCATCGCACGTACAAATTAAAGTTTTTCCTTCTTAATTTAAAAAAAATATGTGTATCGCCGGTTCAGCTCCAACTTTTTTTTTAAAATTAAGACATTCATCGCACGTACTAATTACTACCGACTTACGTGTATCGCATGTTCAACTACAACTCTTTATCAAAACGTGCATCGATTGCACTTTAAAAGTACTAATTACTACCGACTTACGTGTATCGCATGTTCAATTAAGGGTTCGGGCCAATTGCCACCCTTAATTTTGGAGATGTCTACTTTAATTACTAAAAATAATTAAATGGTAAGGTTTAAGAGAGAGTGATGACATAATTTAGGGGTGGACAACTATTATCCGAACCGACAAATCCGAACCAATCCAACCCAAACCGACCGGTTTTTGACCGAACCAATTCAGGGTTTGGATTGGCTCAGTTCTTGATCTTCAATAACTAACTAGACTGGTTCGGTTGTTGGATGGGGCTTTCAAATAACCGATGAAACCGAACCGACCATACCTCTATGCATAAGTCCATAAAAAATATAGTTCTCCTTTAAGTTCTTGAATATAAAAATAGTCATTTCTCATTTTCTTGAAGATACAAACAGTCTTCTTTAATTTCTTTCATACAAACCGAGCAATTGTTCTACCTATGTTTTGATTCTCCATAATCCTGCGTGTTATGTTGTTGAGAAATGCTTGATTTACAGTATGGCCCAACTTAATAGAATCATGAAGTTTATGTAACATTTAATAGTTACTTTAATCAAGTCAAGTAGAAATTGCAATCTAAATCTTTTTTTATTGTACCTGAAATTCAGTTAGCTATGGTTATTTAATATTTCTTTTATGATAATAAACTAAGATTACAGAAGAATGCAAGTGAAAAAGTAGTTTATCTCACCCAATTAAATGTCATAATCTCAAACAATTAGTGCAAAATTTATTAACAACTTGTGGTTTTATGAATCGTCATTTTAAATTCATTTCTGAATAACAAATAGCAGGTTATTTCTTAAGTTTGAATGAAGTTGATCTTTTAAATTTCAACAAAATTATGAATGATGTTGAAGGTGAAAATAGCATGCCAAACCGACCATCCAATTCAATCCAAACCGAGCTTAATCGGCTTGAATGGAAACCGATCCAATTAAGGTTCAGATTGGTTGCGGATAAGAAAATTAAAAAACCGATATACTTAGGATCGGTGGTGGATGGTCCATATTAGATCGGATACCGACCGATACTCACCCCTAACTTAATCAGATCAACTGTGGGGTATAACAGTAAATTCACTCCGTTAAGGCATAGGCAATGAACCACAACAGCTTTAAGGGTACATTATATCTGTCAGCAAAAAAGATATGTGATGATTATCAGCAAATTGGTAAAATATGAGTATAGTTTAGTGTTTACCAATAAAAAATGAAGGCTAAAGTTTACTAACCTCTTGAGTTTAAAGTTTAAACCAATTTGCATAGAGCCAATTCGATTTTGAACTTATGGTGTTCACCGACTACAGTTTATTTTCAGGGTTAATTTTTATGTAAACTAGTAGTTGACCCTTGGGAATTTAGGAAGCTTTACAGCCAAATTGTCTTTTCATACCTACTTCTGCAATGAATTTTTTTCAAATGGAAATAGTTTGGCTGATGCATGATTAAGGTAAAGAGAAATCTTCGATGCAAATATTATGATAAAGTTTAAACCCTAACTATTTATACAATGTTAAATATATTATGATAAAATGCTTATCAAAAGCACAACTACAAAAATTATAAAGAGAAAAATTATTTTGTGGATAAAGGTTAAATAGGATTTCCTGATAGATATATTGATATTACTCCACAAAATTTGTATTTCTATATGCTAATCTGAAAAATTAACAAATATGCATACGACAAAGATGTTAAATTGAAAAATTAAAGATATAGCTGAGCTAAATTTCAGGAAACTAATACAATCTTTCTCTGATTTTTGAATAAAACATCAACTTTTTTTTAATAACATTTAGAAAGTACTTTTCACAAACATGTGTATCGATATATACTTCAATCACTTTAGTTATCATTAGTATAAAGCACGTGTGATGCACGACTAAAAAAGTATATGAGCATTTCATAATATATTATCAAAATGGAATGAACTATACGACGAATAAAAATGTAATGTTGATAAATTTGTGAAAAATGTTGAACTATTAAATGTTAGAGCAATCAAATCACTTCCTTAGAAAGCAGTAACTCAAATAGAACACATATATATATGTTCTTAATTTGTAACAATAATTACTATCATTCCATACTAATAATTGTAGTTTGTTGGAAGAGAGGGAGGGGGGAGGGGGTTGTCAGTTAAAGCTCGTAACATCATACCGATATCTGCAAATTAAACAAATAAATTGAAGCTTTTAAACAGTATCAAAGAAATGTGTATATAATTTTTAAAGATGGTTCAAGTTAAAGGCTTGAGAACCATGCAAATTTTGATTGCTTGTTTCTTTCTATGAGATTAGTTCATAATCTCTATTAGTTGTTGAGCTTTTTTTTGAATTTGTGATGTTTTTTGTCAATATAGTATGATGCTTACTCGGTTTCAACATGATTATGTACTACTAATTCATCAAAAAATTCAAAAATATAACAATGTTAAGTATAGTAGATGAATATGGAAACCACTGCATAAACACCTATAAATGCCTGCCTACTTTTACCTTTATCGAAACCCTATTCAAACTACTCATCCAGAAATCGAAACCGTAAATATCAAGCAATCAGAGAAAACTCACTTAAAATGTCACCAACCGGTAAAACTTTAAATCGAAACTATAAATGTCACAACCATCAACATTCCAACCTAGATCCGCACAAATTGCATAAAATCCAATATTTCCAATCAAAACCTTAACAATCTACAATGTTGTTGCCTCAAATTCCACCAATTCAAACAAACAGAACAAAAGGAAACCAATCTTTTAAAATGAGATCAAGATTAAAACCATCTCTTCTACTATAAATCAACAATGTATCTTACATCATCATGAAATTCTTCATGAGCACATTAACAAATTTAATCATAACTACTTTTCACTTAAAATTTAGACTGGATTATTCGTCATACCACTGTTTTGGAAAATGAGATTTAAGAATTAAAAAGAAGAGATTTTCAAGTGAGTAGTGAAATTTAATTGAAGTGCGGTGTTAACTATATTATAATCAATTTCAACTGTATCATGTTCTAACAAACTTTTTCTAATTGATTGTTGATTGTAACCTTAAAAAAAAAATTATAAATAGAGTCTAAAAATTGAAATTGGATGTCCAAATTATTTGAATTTTAAAGAAGACAATCGTTTTCTTCACCTTCGTATCTTCAATCTCAACTTGGATGCCAAAATAACTTTAACGTTCTCACATGCATTTCAAATAGATAACATGCAAGAAAACCATCCATACTTTCACAAAATAATGAATTTTGAACTTTAGTGAAACTTTGTTATAGTACCTAATTCATCCATGTCATAATTTCGAAGTTTTGAAACTTGTATAGATTCATTGTTTCTCAGTCTGCTTTTAGGAGTAGAAATAGAGATTCGGATTCAAGTTCTCTTCCGCCGCAGATGTCGAACAGAGTGGTCGACGACGTAGTAGTTGACGAAGCGGCGAGGGATGGGAGGTGTGGGGTTGGGGCTGTGTGGGTCGCAAGAGAGAGAGCGAGAGGTATAGAATGACAGATTTGGGGTTTAATTTTATGATTGAATGTTTGCATTTATTCTACACGTGCAATGCACGTTTATTAAGTTGGATTTAATCTGAGCGTGCATTGCACGTGTTTATTTGGTTACACAACATCAACTCTTCCATTAAAATATTAGAGATTGGAGATTATAGATTAGAGATTAGGGATAAATAAGTAGATATATTATTATTCTTGGTTTCCTCTGCGGGAATTGTAAAGGTGCGTTGCTGATTGCACTACTGCAGCTACCACTACCTTTGTAGCTCTTTTGGCCATTAAAATGCTTCGGGGATGTGGAATCGGATTGAGAGAGAGAAGAACAGAGCTAGGGTTTGGAGAAGGACCCCGAGCTCTAACAGAATCAAGAAAAGAGGCGAGAACTAGCAATCGCAATCAACACCCAAAACGATGGGTTGCCCATAGAGTTTTCCTTACGTGCAATATACGTGTTCTTGAAGGGGACGGTGGGTTGGTTAGGCAGTTATAAGATGGGACCCACCTGACCCAATCCCAACCGTTACAACTCTTACATCCAATGGCTCACAACGACCCCCTTAACCTATTTACAATTAACCCCTCACAACTCATGGACTGAAATGCAAACATAAAGGAATGAAACATAAATTTCTTTGTACAGGTAACAAACACTACAACTTCTTCACTTCAGCTTCTCCTTTTCACTCTGCTGCTCCTCAATGTGTATAACATGTAAACAGAGCATTGTTCTTTAACTGTATTTGTACTGTATATATGTTGTTATTGTTCTCATTAGTTTTGCCATCATACACAAAAACGTATTATATGATTTCGTAACTTATTTCAACCATTATTGGATGGTAGCTCAAGGAATAGGACATCAGTACTGATTCGTTTGAGAAATTAATTTGTAACTCTTTTCAAGTCAGTTCAGAAACAGAACGCATGTTGTCTTCAATTCGAAAATATCATAAATTGAAAAGGAACAATGTATTATAGCATTGTTACGATGAGTTTGAACAGGACTGTAGCATTCTCTAAAATAGTACTTTTAAAATGCGAACGATGCATGTTTTGATAAAGAGTTGTAGTTGAACGTGCGATACACGTAAGTCGGTAGTAATTAGTACGTGCGATGAATGTCTTATTTTTTTAAAAAAGTTGGAGCTGAACGGGCGATACACATATTTTTTTAAATTAAGAAGAAAAAACGTTAATTTGTACATGCGATGCACATATTGATAAAAAGATTTGAAGTTACACGTGCGATGCACAGATTTATTTGATAACAAAATTACATTTGTTGTGTGACAAAAAAATTTTTAAAAAAATATTTATTTGTGACAAAACTCTTCCATTAAATAGCGGTAAGAGATTGTTGGTTATGTTTATCCTTAAATTGAATTTATCTTGCCGTGAAGATTATGGTATATCTTTGATATGGGTCAGATGACGTGGCCCCTCCTGAGCCACCAGATCCCCTAAAAAATCGCACTTCTGTGATCATCAGATCAACCCAGAGCCATATGGGCTTCTGCCACGTCAGGCCCACGAGCAAACGGGTCTGACCCGACCCAACAGGGTCTCAGACCTATTTCTCCTGCTTATAAATACCAGACCCCTCCACTCTTCTGTAGGTAATCAAACTTTCTCCCTCTGAACCCTAGCTACTGTTGCTTTTCTAGTGACTGACTAGATCATCGAAGGGCCTGTTGCCAGGATATCTCCCGGTGTTTCTAGGCAGTGTGCAGGTACCCAGGACCGAGCCGAGCCTTTTCATCATAGCCGAGCTGCTGGACCCGAGCCAAACACCCGGTACCTACCTCACTCCTGCTACTCCCGAGCTGATCCCTCAGCCGAGGGTCGGACCAGAGCCAATACAGTAACTTCCACTATACAAACTACAAGAACTTACACCTATTGCAGCCACACCCCAAAAACAAACCACATCAGGTTGGCGCTGTCAGTGGGAAATTCGATTCTGACTTCCATCCGATCCCAGCTAGGGACGTCATCCCGAAATCCGAGCTCTTACATGGCACCCAAGGCCAGAAGAGCTGTCACCTCTGGACGTCGTCCAGATGCTCCTCCCCAGAACAGCCATAGTGATGCCCATGGATCCAACCATCCGAGGATCAACGGCAATCCCTGAGTTAGACCGGGCGCTTCTCACTCGGTCGCGGCCGACTTACGTCACGTCATCCAGAACCGACAAGCTAGCCGAACCAGGGGGACCACTTCCAACTCGGTCCCGAACCATCCCAGGTAGCCATCCCCAGAGCGGGAGCCAGAGCTCAGTCAAACGGCCTGGAGGGCACCACCTAAGCGCAACCCGGCAGGGCAAGCTCCAGTCACACAAGCCGAGTTCCAAATCTTTCGGAACGAGGTCCTGGAGGCCATCATAGGGCCCCAGAACCGAGACACTCCACCACTCTTACTCGTTGTCAGGTGCTGAAGGCAGCGCGCCTCACGGCTTTACCCGCCCACCAGAGCAGGAAGATGCCGTCCTCCGACGTCTACAGGAAATGGAGAACCGCCTCGCCCATTTCGGCGAAGGTGGTCCGATGCCAGCTCAGGGTCATAGGCAGACCCGACCGCCTTTCTCTACTCCTATCTTGGAAGCAGAGCTTCCCAGGAATTTTCGACCTCTCCAGTTCGAGACCTATAACGGCGAAGGTGATCCTGCTGATCACATGGAGGGGTTCAAGACCCTCATGATGATTCACAGCGCTTCAGATCCCCTCCTTTGCCGCACCTTCCCTGCCACCCTTTGGGGCCCGGCCCGGGAATGGTTCTCTAGGCTCGTCCCCAGTTCGATCTTTTCATTAGACCAGCTGGAGGCCAACTTTCTGGCCCACTTCGTGACCAGTAGGAAGGCCGAGAAGACGAGCGCATCATTGCTGGGCCTCCGAAGGAAGGAAGGAGAGTCACTCCGTGAGTTCATCCGGAGGTTCACCACCGAGGCAAGATCTGTCTCCTCCTTAGACGCCGGGGTCGCCTCGGTGGCATTCTGACACAATGTCCGACACGGCCAGCTGAAAGCTTCCCTGGCCAAGAAGCCTCTCCTAGACTTCCCCAACCTGATCAACCAGGTTGAGAAGTACATTCGGGCGAAGGAGGTCCTAAACTCGGAAGGCACCAAAGATGTCACTGGGAAAGGGAAATGCAAGGACGATGAGGTCGAGCCCACCAAGAAGGTTTCGAAAGACGAGACCATCATGAAGAGGGTCCCCCGGTCCCTCGCTTCGAGAGGTATACGCCACTGACACAAAATGTTTCAGCCATCCTCCTAGAGATCGAGGATAAGGACTCCGTCCGACTACCCCCTCGACCGATCAGCAACAAGAAGCGAGATCAACAGTTCTACTGCCGCTTCCACCGAGACAACGAGCACGAAATCGACAACTGTCGGGCCCTCAAGAATGAAATCGAAGCTCTCATCCAACAGGGGTACCTCTGAGAATTCACCCGGGAAAGCCCGAGGGATCGAAGGGATATGAGGAACCGAAGGCCTTCGCCTTCTCCTCGCACACCCAAACGGCATCAAGAGTAGGACCCGAATCCCGAGGAGACTGGAGGCCAAGCCATCCTACACTGCATCCATGGGGGGCCTATGGGAGGGTAATCCAATACTTCTCGCAAGACATTTGTCCGAGAGGTGAATGCCGTTCGAGACCTTCTGCAGTGCCCCGGATCCCCATTACTGGACATCCGTGTACTGACCAGAATCTTTGCCTTCAAATGCATCTCAACACAGTAATAACATAGAAATTTTTTTTAAAATAAATTTATTGTCAATGAGTCATTACATCGTTAATTACAACCTATATCTTGTTCTTAGACAAGGAGTACAAATTACATCCACTCATTACAACTTATTACAAATATTTATAGACTCCACTTGTAAAGCTATCAGCTGCCTCCCGGAATGGTAATCGAATGATTACTATCGAACTTCGCTGAGTGGCCCATCGGCTCCCCTGGGACTTGCTCCTCGGCTTGAGGCTTCTATTGCGTGACTATGATATTTATGCACCTGTTTGAAAGGTAGGAGTCGATACCTAAAAGGTAGGGAACGTCAGTACTTCGACTAACGCAAAGCTGATAATAACAGCGATCCTCTAAACTACAATCACAACCATAATTTTATGCAAAAGAAAAGTGATGTGCCAAACAAGGGTTTAATGGATTAGGATTCTAGTGCATTGGTATGCCATGGTCCTATGACTAATGCATCAAATCACATGTCTGACTCTAATGCAAGCAAGACTTTGAAAACGAATGCATCCCATACTACATATGCCCCCAAATCTAGCCGTCTTTCTCCACATTTCAGGAATTTAAACCCTCGCCATGCATCCTACTCTTGTACTCAACCTGTTCCCAATAGATTTTCCGTGCCCAAGGAGGTTGCAGTTGGTCGGTCTAGTTCCGCCACTGCAGTGCCTAAGTGGTGGTCATGTTTACTACTCAGTACCCACGTACAGACCTCTTCAGAAAGCCACATTGAATTCGGTCGCAAGACCGTGTAATTCGTGTGTCCACCGCTAACCCGGGCAATGGACTGATGTGTTCACCCCTAACCCGGGCAATGAACTTGATATATAAAAACCCACATGCTGTAATGCCCTGAATTTTCATTCATGAAAATTTGTTATTTATTTCATTATTTTGCACGTAGTGTGCACGTATCATTTTATGAAACTTTATAATGAATGATGAGTATATGTCTATGTAGATGTGTTTGCTAAATTATTTATTTTTAAAAGGGTCCTGGTTTCAAATAAACTTAAACCCAAAATCTAAATTATTTATTTTGTAAAAGTTAATATTTTGGCCCATTATTTTAAGCCCAAGAATTAATTCTCTTTTTTAAATAACAACTTGTAAAGTAAAACTCTTTTAAAAGATTATTTTGTAAAAATGTGTATGTACAAGGTTGTTTATATGGAGACTAGAATAGCACGTGCATGCAACATAGTGTGCATTGCACACTATTCCTTCCATGGCCGGTTTTGATAATCTTTGGAGGGAATTGGAAATTTTCAAATGAAGATCATGCATGGGTGGTTACTTAGTTGTGGGTAATTAATGCAACTCTTACTTTCATCTTAGCCCTCCATTTCATAACCATCCACTAGATCCTAGCCCTCCATTTTACCCAAAGTTGTGTATAAATACCTCCCCCCCCCCAATTAAGTGTAATCTACACAAAAAAATCTATTTGAAAAGAGAAAGATATATTTGCAAGAGAGTTGTGAGTGTGATTAGTCTTGAGAGGCCGACATTACTCCAGAAGATTCTTGGTGGTAAGGAGCAAGGAGGAGGAGTTACATTATCACTAGAAGGCTTTTCGGGATTTCGTTTATTTCGTCAACAAGGTGGGTGTTTCTCAGGACTTCTAATATAGAGATCATGCTAGGGCAATTTTGATTGTTATCATGCTTGTGAAATGTGGATTGACATGGTGCTCATTATACTAAAATGCGTTGTGCTATACTTAGTATGAAAGATGTGAATGAATGAGCAGAATTAATGAAATTTAAAAGATCGGAACTGACCTATACAGTCGACCGGTCATGTGAGTAAGTTGACTGGTACGAGGTGGATGTTTCCCATGACTTCTAAATTAGAATTCATGTTAAGATCGAGGATTTAATTGTGTAAGTATGTGCGAACTGAAGTGATAGAACGATTGCTAAATTGATATCTCCCATGCTGTACATAATGTAGAAATTATGAACTGATGAAAAAGGACAAACAATAATTAGAGAACTAGAAATGACCTTTACAGTCGACCGGTTGTATGAACAGTCGACTGGTTTATTGAAAGAAAATATATACAGTTCGAATTTTCATGAAACGATGTACTTTTTAATGTGAATTATTAATTTGATGTTCTAGCATGTTAAATTGGGATTAGTATTCATCTCCGTGAGTAGACGATGAGTAAAGGAAAAAATATATGTTTAGCATTTCCTTTTGAGAAAAGAAAACACTAGTTATGTGGAATTTACACTTAATCGAAAACTATGTTGTGATGTTAATAAACATATGAGAATTTCATGTTTATGTTGGCATGAGCACATTGTAGTGTGACAAAAAAAAGAAATGATGTGAGAACAGAATAAGGAGAGAATCCTTTAAATTGGAAGTTTAATCTGCTTAGTCGACCGAATGTATGTAACAGTCGACTGTACTGAACTTGAAAGGTTACATCATTGAACTCTGCTGAACAGCCGACTGGGTTGATTAGCAGTCGAACGCACTGTAAATGATATTGGAATTTTGAACGCTGCGGAACAGCCGACTGGCCATGTGCAGCAGTCGACTCTTCCGAGCAATTTACTGAAGGATTTGTGTTTGACTGAACAAGTCGACTGGATGAGTTCTAAGTTGACTGTTCAGAGCACTTTTTGACATCTCAGAAATTCTATGACTTGTTTTATGATAAAGAGTGTGAATCTTATGTTGAATATTGGTTGTGACAGTAAACTCTATTTGTCTTTGCATGAATTAATATGGAGTGAATCATTTATTTGAATTTATGAAGGTTATAACTGTGGAACTATGAACATGAAAAAGAAAATCCATGGTGATTAGGAAAAATGAACCCATGAGCTGGAAGTGCTCAGATTATTTTTAGTAATTGTGAATTGGAATTGAAACAAAAGAGTAGCTAAGTCTTCTCCAGCAATTGGAAGGAAATGAAATGAAATTTAAAATGAAAGACCAAGATTGGTCATGTTTGAATGAATGAATAAGTCCGATTTAGTGGAGAGGCTAACTCTAGTGCTTCGATTTTGTTCATGATTCTATTTCATTAGAATTAAGGATTAGTTACATAGTGAAGATGTAATGAAAGTAAGAGAAAAACACTGAGTATGAGGGCCGTTGGGTAGCGGCGAGAGCGTATCCCAGGATGTCCCTTGATGAGTCAGGGCGAGGATACTGCTCCAGAGTACCGTCCTGGTGGCGACGCTCGGGGGATGTTTGAAGACTACGGGTGGTGTCATGTCTATGGTAGGAGCTGAATTACCACAGGATGCCTGCATGATGAGTCATGTGTCAGTGCGTTGGGATTCCCTCTAGGGCGCCTAGACATGAGTTCGTAGGTCAGAAAACATCTAGGATACTTACCATAGTTACAGTAGTAGAGTAAGTCATGACGAGGGATCGAACCCTACAAGATGAAGAACGATTAAGGGCTTGCCCTCGGACCTATGTAGTATGGGATGCATAGAATCCGAACAAGTGCGCATTAGTGTCATATAATATAAATAATTGCATTAAGGACTAAGTGCACAATCACAACACGACATCTATAGGGTATTCCCTTTAATTTGATATGTGAACAAGTTTGTAATTTGTTAAGAAATGAGAATCGTTATACTGTTTCTGGAATAGAGAGGATAGCCATGTATAATTATCGTCGGTTGAATAAATTGACGTACCCACAGTTTTATATGTAAGATAATTGGTTTGATAAAGGTTAAAGGAAAGCCAACGCTCGAAGATCATTATTTATTGCTGCAACTTGTGTATAAAGTTATAATTGCTTCCGCTGTCATTACATGTGAATTATTGATGTATATGCTTCTGCTGTAAAATATAAAGTGTAAAACCTCTTGTAACTCTGATGTAAAATGGAAAGTTTTCAATTCCTTGTAAAATTGTACCGAATGAGACGAAAAGATCCTGTAGAACTCTCGAATTCAGTTGTATTTGGGATTCGGGGCATTACACGTGCATAGGAACATGATGGCCTCGAGGGTCAAATCCCCTTATCCTCCCGTTCCTTACTCCGGCAAACTTTGGGAATCAACAGATCGAGATACGAGCCGAGGACTCAATCATGAGTGCCGATAACGTATCCCTACGACAGGAAGGTACAACACCGACTATGGTCTGCTAGTACTAATGCAATTACCAAGCCCCTAATGCATCACTCTAATCCCAGCCTCTCTCTAATCACTTTGGGTAAAAGATAAGATTGCTTTAAAAAACTTGCCTATCGACCTCTGGCCCTGTCGATACCAGTTTGGTTCGCTATTTCCCCGGGCTTGGAATTGTCCAGTGCCATTGCCTACATTCACCCCTAATCTGGGTAATGAATGTATGTGTTCACCCCTAAACCGGGCAATAAATTTAATTTGATGGCACGGCTAGGATGTCTTACGCTTCGGTGAAAGTTTACAACTTATGGTCGACAGATGCAGGGTATCACCTTACCCTAGTGACTAACTCGAGTCACACACCCACTATGGGAGTCAAAAAAACTAACAACAGATACCAAACGTCCCCAGAAAAGAGTTATTAACTCTAATAGTACACAAGGAAAAAGGTCCACACAACCCTAGTCAAAATCCAAGACTAAGCAACCTACGGGGTTTCTGTCCAAAACTTAAAAAGGTCATAATTCCCTCGATACAACTCCGATTGGGGTGTACAAGCCCAATCTGGAAAGGTAAGAACCTAGGCTACAACTTCCTCGTTGATCATAATTTCAAATTCCATCATTTAAGTCCTCAAAATGGCCTCTCAAGCCTCTACATGTGTATTTTCTGTACACGGGCTGCACTTTACCGGTAGCATAAGACACTACTCACTCATCAGAATGCTACAAACCCAAGTTCTATGGAAATGTATGGATATCCTCTACAATCCTCTAGTTGGTCACAAGTCCAAAATATGCCAATAGATCTCCTTAAAACACACATTACTCTCAAGTGTACCAAGTCATACACTAAGACTTTCTCAACCAGAGCACTCAGCTCAAATCCTGGTCTCTGTCTAGTATTGCAAAAACCATAATAAATCACCCACTTACTGGAAACACCTCAAATTGGTCTTGTTAGAAAGGTCTTGATGTCCACTACAATCCTCTAAGGAAACACTTCCTCAAAATTTGCTCTTAAGGAGCCTCAAATGTGTCATTTCTACAGGGTGTCAAATCTGACTTAATCCAGCAAAATACGTGCTATAAAACTCGTCATAAATCCTATACTCATCCAATAGACACAAAATTTACAGTAAAGAAACTAGACTTCATAAATAACAACATGCAAAAGGTTTCAAGTCCAAATTCCAAGTATACACTGAGTTCTTCATGTTTCAATTAAGCACAAAAGTCATCCTGTTCTTTAGTTACAGCTCTAGCTATGGTTGATAGATTAATTTTTTACATGCCTGTAACTTCATCCAAATACTTTCTTGATTTTTCTGTAGAGTATATATACAAGTGGAAATACAAGGTAAAATTTTCAGATTAATTTCTTGCTCCAATTAATTATGAAAAATTCAACAATCTCTGGCATCATAGTAACCAATTTCTGCTACTGCCTTACGTTCCACAAATGGATTTTATTAAAATGCCAAATAATCTCAAAAAAATTCGAAATAATTCATGAATCATATAGACATATAAAGGAACAATCTGTAAAAATTTCATGATCTAATTCCATGTGGTTTGCTCTCGAAAAAAATCTAGAAAATAGCAAACAGATCAAGATTCCAGTTCTAGTTTCTGATTTCAACTTCTAATCTCTTAAACATTCATTCTAACGCTTACTACTTCACATGCATGCAAGAAATCAATCAAGAAACAAAAATAAAGGTTTAGAGAGACTCCACACCCTGAGTTGATTGTAGAGTAGATGGTAGCTTTGAGCTTCACTTCCTCAAGAATCACTCCAAGAGCTCCCTCTTCAATCTTTCTTCATTTCTCTCCTTCTCTTGTTTTCTTGGGTTTGGGAACATGGGAGAATAATGAAGGAGTTTTTTATGGAAAAGAATAAGGAAAGAGAGGGGGGCTGGATTCTAGGGGTAGTAGGGATAGGGTTTAGGATGGTTTTGGGTGAGAAACCATGGTCTCTAAGCAATGGTTTTGGGGTACAATGGATTGGCTACCCTATTTAGTTCTTAAATGGGTTCTTAGATGCGAGACGAGAGGTTTATCGAGTGTAAGCAAGATATACCCATCGTAGTATCATACAATGTTATATTTGCATAGGTGTCGTACCAAAACTAGTGTTTATACCAGTATCGGTATTCCTCATTCTCGTGCATCTTCTAGAATGCAAACATCCTCATGAACCGCCCCGCAAACCTAACCGCACACAAACAATAGCAAAATCAAACAAAACATTGCAATCATGTGCACACACACACACACACACACACACACACACACACACACACACAGAGATAAGTATATATATATATATATATATATATATATATATATATATATATATATATATATATATATATCAGTGTCGTACAATCCGGGGTATTACACCTTCCTTCCCCCCAGATCCAGCAACTTCCTGTCTCCTTCTCTGGAGAATACCTGGAGGGGGTCCGGCTTCCACACTGTGATGCACTCGTCATCAGCCTCGATATGGCGAACTTCGAAGTCCGCCGGATCCTCGTGGACAATGGGAGCTTGGTGAACATCCTCTTCTTGGAGGTGGTGAGAACCTTAAGCTCCCCCGGGAAAAGCTCAAACCGGCTGGGTACACCCGCCACGGGTTTTCCTGCATCCCAGTACAGATAGAGAGAATCGTAACCCTAGATGTAACAGCCGGCATGATCCCCCTCAGATGGACTGAGTCGATGGACTTTATGGTAGTCAACGTCAAAGTGGCATACAACGCTATCCTCGGCCGACCCGGGCTTTGATCCTTCTAGGCTGTCCCCTCGGCCTACCACCTAAAGCTGAAGTTTCCTACCAATCAGGGGGTCGGTGTCTTCCGGGGGAACCAAGAGGTCGCACAATCATGCTACATGACGGCGGTCGGAGGCAGTGTGTTCCCCCTCGACGCCATTGAACTTCAACATGAAAGGAGCCAACCAGAGTCCGAACCGGTGGACGAATTAGAAGAAGTCTCATTCGAAGCAGAAGACAAGTCAAAGCAATTTCACGTGAGCCTCTCCGTCGCCCGGACCTGAAGTCGGACCTAATCGACTGTATCTGCCGCAACATCGACCTCTTCGCTTGGAAACCATCCGACATGCCCGGGATATCCAAGAACTGATCATGCATAGACTGAGTGTGACCCCGGGGTCGAAGACGATCATCCAGAAGCGGCATAAGTTTGCCCTGGAGAGGTAGCAAGCAGTCAAGGCAGAAGTGGACAAACTGTTTTCCGCCCGTTTTATTCAAGAGGTCAACTATTCCGAGTGGTTGGCGAACGTCGTGATGGTGAAGAAGGCCAGCAGGAGTCGGAGGACCTGCATAGACTTTACATATTTGAACAAGGCGTGCCCCAAAGATCCTTTTCTCCTCCCCAGCATCGATGCTCTGATCGACGCAACGTCGGGTCATGATCACCTGACATTCATGGATGCCTTCTCGGGCTACAATCAAATCTGGATGTTCCCCCTGGATATCACCAAAACATCCTTCGTCACTGACCAGGGTCTCTACTGCTACTGGGTTATGCCCTTCGGGCTAAAGAACGCCGGATCTACCTATCAGAGGCTCGTCAACCAAGTCTTCAAAGATCAAATCGGTCAGAACATGGAGGTATACATTGACGACATGCTCGTCAAAAGCAAATAGGGGCAGGACCATGTCGCTGACCTCGAAGAAGCCTTTGGCGTCCTTCGGACCGACAACATGAGGCTCAGTCCTGCAAAATGTGCATTCGGCGTCTCCTCGGACAAATTTCTCGGGTTCGTCGTCAATCAGCGTGGCATCGAGGCAAACACCGAGAAGATGCAGACCATAATAGACATGGCTCCTTCTAGAAACATCAAGGAGGTGTAGTGGCTCACGGGGAGACTAGCAGCCATCGGCCGCTTCCTCTTCAAGTCTCGAGAGAAGTCCCTCCCCTTCTTCAAGGCGTTGTGCAGAACTGGAGGCTTCGAATGGGGCGCCTTGCAGCAGAAGGCATTCAACCAGCTAAAGGAATACATTGCCAATCCCCCACTTCTGAGCAAACCTGAGCCAGCCAAACCCTTCTGTCTTTACCTTTCAGCCTCAAAAAGTACATTGAGTGCCGTTCTCGTCCGAGAAGAAGACAGAGTCCAGAAACCATTACACTATGTAAGCAAATTCCTACTCTCGGCCGAGACCCGATATGCAAAAATGGAGAAAGTAGCGTACGCCCTGGTCATGGCCGCCCGAAAGCTCCGCCCTTATTTTCAAGCGCACTCAATCTAGGTCCTCACGGACCAATCCCTCAAGGTCGTGCTCCACAAGCCAGAGAGCTCCGACCGGTTAGTCAAATGGTCGATCGAGCTAAGTCAATACGAAATCAGTTACCAGCCAAGAACAGCCATTAAGGGGCAGGCCCTCGCCGAATTCATTACGGAGTGCACCATCTCCGAGCAACCCAATGGTCAGGAGGCCGATCCGACTCGGGAAGTTTACGTCGACGGCTCCTCTTGCGAAGCGGGAAGTGGTGCAGGCATCATCTTGCGAGGTCCCGATAACTTCCTTCTCCAATATTCTCCCCGCTTCAACTTTTCGGCCTCTAACAACAAGGCGGAGTATGAGACCATGATTGCAGGACTTACCCTAGCACACCAGGGTGGCACAAGGAAGATCAGGGCCTATAGCGACTCTCAGCTCGTGGTCAATCAGATCACCGGGGAGTACGAGGCTCGTGACGATCAGATAGTCCGGGACTTGGCAGTGGTCCAGCTGCTCTTAACATCCTTCGACTATTCTGCAGTACTACAGATCCCAAGAGAGCAGAATGCCCAGGTGGATGCCCTGTCAAAACTTGCCTCCTCATCCTTTGAAGGCCTCGACCGTACGGTGCTGATTGAAGTCCTCCTAAAGCTGAGTATCGACCTCCCCGAAACCTTCTGTATAAACAATAAAGTTTGGCCGGACGATTGGATCACTCCCATCCGAAAGTTCCTAGTAGAGGGCGAGCTCCCCCAAGATCGATCGAAAGCAAGAAGAACCAGGGTCCGCTTGGAAAGGTTCGTCGTGATCAACGAGAACCTCTTCAAATGCTCGTACACAACGACGAACGGAAGACCCTACCTCCGCTGCCTATCCCCTGACGAGGCCAAGTACGCTCTCAAGGAGCTCCATGAAGAAATTGGCAGATGCCACATGGGGAGCCACTCGCTCACCAGAAAGGCCCTAAACCACGGGTATTACTGGCCCACAATGTTACAAGACGCGTTGGCCCTAGTCAAAAAGTGTGGTCCTTGTCAAAGATTCTCCTCGGTAAAAGGGTTCCACAAGAAAACCTCCGTTCTTTAGCCAGTCCGACCCCATCCGCCATGTGGGGGATGGACCTGGTCGGCCCTTTTCAGAAAGCAATGGGGCAAAGGAAGTTCCTGGTGGTAGCCATCGACTACTTCACTAAGTGGATCGAAGTCGAGCCCCTGACCACGATCACAGAACAGCAAACTCAGCAATTCTTCTAGAAATACATCATCTGCTTGTTCAGAATTCTGCACATACTCATCACGGACAATGGGACCCAGTTTGCGGGCAAGAATTTTTGAAAGTTCTGCGAAGATCTCGGCATCCAACAGCATTTCTCTTCGGTATGCCACCCACAGTCGAATGGCAAGGCCGAGAATGCGAACTGCCAAATCCTTGAAGGCCAAGAAACGGCTTGATAATTCCTCCAATGGACTATGGGTCGACGAGCTGCCGAGCGTGCTCTGGACACATCGGACGACAAAGCAAAGCCCATGGGAGAATCGCCCATCAATCTAACTTACGGCACGGAAGCAGTGATCCCCCTCGAGATCGGGCTCCCTTCGCCCCGGATCATGGCCTTCGATGAAGAGAGCAACTCGGCGCAACTACGTGCCAACCTGGACCTCATAGACGAGGTCAGGGAGAAATCCACCATCATAAGGAGCATGTATTAGCAGAAGAACGAAAGGATCTACAACAAGAAGGTTCGTTTCACCGACATCAAACTGGGGGACCTCGTGCTCAAAAAATTGGCGGTATCCAACCCGGGCCAAAAGAGGAAGCTAGCACCCAACTGGGAGGGCCCATACAAGGTTTCTGGAGTTGTGCGCCCCGGCTCATGCCGACTCACTAGTCCCGAGGGCAGGGCTGTGAAGAGACCTTGGAACGCGGAACACCTCATCAAATTCCTCGAGGGAGAGGAATAGCTCTTGTAACTTCCCTTTGTATATAGTAAGATGTAATCGGCACCACGTGCCTCATTTTGTTGCCAGAAAATATGATGTAATTTCTTCCTCATTTTTTCCTCATGCAAGCTTTCTTAAAATAACTATGGGGGCTCGACATACGACATCGACCTCGAGCAAGGCATGGGCCTTTTCAAGCCCTGCGACCTTGATGCTCGATGATGTCCTTGAGCCACACCCTGTCTTTCATAAAACAAGTATGGGGGCTCGACATACGGAATCGACCTCGAGCAAGGCCTGGGTTTTTCGTGTTTTGTATCAGGGTTTTTCGTGTTTTGTATCGTTCCGAAGACGTGCCGTAGGCACGTGCCCACGGACAAATCTAGTATTATGATAAAGTTTAAACCCTAACTATTTATACAATGTTAAATATATTATGATAAAATGCTTATCAAATGCACAACTACAAAAAATTATAAAGAGAAAAATTATTTTGTGGATAATGGTTAAATAGGATTTCCTGATAGATATATTGATATTACTCCACAAAATTTATATTTCTATGCTAATCTGAAAAATTAACAAATATGCATATGACAAAGATGTTAAATTGAAAAATTAAAGATATAGCTGAGCTAAATTTCAGGAAATTAATACAATCTTTCTCTGATTTTTGAATAAAACATCAACTTTTTTTAAAAACATTTAGAAAGTACTTTTCACAAACATGTGTATCGATATATACTTCAATCACTTTAGTTATCATTAGTATAAAGCACGTGTGATGCACGACTAAAAAAGTATATGAGCATTTCATAATGTCATCAACCGGTAAAACTTTAAATCGAAACTATAAATGTCACAACCATCAACATACCAACCTAGATCCGCACAAATTGCTTAAAATCCAATATTTCCAATCAAAACCTTAACAATCTACAATGTTGTTGCCTCAAATTCCACCGATTCAAACAAACAGGACCAAAGGAAACCAATCTTTTAAAATGAGATCAAGATTAAAACCAACTCTTCTACTATAAATCAACAATGTATCTTACATCATCATGAAATTCTTCATGAGCATATCATCAACCACCTTATGCGCATTAACAACTTTAATCATAACTACTTTTCAATTAAAATTTAGATTGCATTATTCGTCATACCACTGTTTTGGAAAATGAGATTTAAGAATTAAAAAAAAGATATTTCCAAGTGAGTAGTGAAATTTAATTGAAGTGCGGTGTTACCTATATTATAATCAATTTCAACTGCATCATGTTCTAACAAACCTTTTCTAATTGATTGTTGATTGTAACATTTAAATTTTTTTTACAGATAGAGTCTAAAAAATAAAATTGCATGTCCAAATTATTTGAATTTTAAAGAAGACAATCGTTTTCTTCACCTTCCTATCTTCAATCTCAACTTGGATGCCAAAATAACTTTAACGTTCTCACATGCATTTCAAATAGGTAACATGCAAGAAAACCATCCATACTTTCACAAAATAATGAATTTTGAACTTTAGTGAAACTTTGTTATAGTACCTAATTCATCCATGTCATAATTTCGAAGTTTTGAAACTTGTATAGATCCATTGTTTCTCAGCCTGCATTTAGGAGTAGCCCACTTTTAGGAGTAGAAATAGAGATTCCGATTCAAGTTCTCTTCCGCCGCAGATGTCAGACAGAGTGGTCGACGATGTTGTAGTTGACGAAGCGGCGGGGGATGGGGGGTGTGGGGTTGGGGCTGTGCGGGTCGCAAGAGAGGGAGCGAGAGGTATAGAATGACAGATTTGGGGTTTAATTTTATGATTGAATGTTTGCATTTATTCTACACGTGCAATGCACGTTTATTAAGTTGGATTCAATCTGAGCGTGCATTGCACGTGTTTGTTTGGTTACATTACATCAACTCTTCCATTAAAATATTAGAGATTAGAGATTATAGATTAGAGATTAGGGATAAATAAGTAGATATATTATTATTCTTGGTTTCCTCATCCTCAACTTCACTTTGGCATAAGCACGTCTTGTCTTTCTCGCATATGTGCACAATCCTCTGCCTCTTCTCTCTCTTCTCTCGCACACACGCTGTCTCTCTATAATAATAAAAAAACCTTGATTGAGCATTGCCACTTGGTGGTGATTTTTCTATATTTTTATTTTTATTTGATTGTTCATGATCAATTTTAGGTAAAGTATTTATGCTTTGACTTTTGCACTGTGCGGGAAGTTGCTAATTGCACTGCTGCAGCTACCACTACCTTTGTAGCTCTTTTGGCCATTAAAATGCTTTAGGGATGAGGAATCGGATTTAGAAAGAAAGAAGAACAGAGCTAGGGTTTGGAGAAGGACCCCGAGCTCTAACCGAATCAAGAAAAGAGGCGAGAACTAGCAATCACAATCAACACCCAAAATGACGGGTTGCCCTTTCTATTTATAGAGTTTTCCTTACGTGCAATATACGTGTTCTTGAATGGGACGGTGGGTTGGTTAGGTAGTTATAAGATGGGACCCACCTGACTCAATCCCATCTGTTACAACTCTTACATCCAATGGCTCACAACGACCCACTTAACCTATTTACAATTAACCCCTCACAACTCATGGACTGAAATGCAAACATAAAGGACTGAAACATAAAATTTGAGCAAAAGTAGCTAGGGTTCAAGGGGAGAAAGTTTGATTACCTGCAGAAGGGTGGAGGGGGTCTGGTATTTATAGGAAGGGGAAACGGGTCTAAGACCCTGTTGGGTCGGGTCAGACCCGTTTGCTCGTGGACCTGACATGGTAGAAGCCCATATGGCTCTAGGTTGATCTGATGATCACAAAAGTGCGGTTTTTAAGGGGATCCAGTGGTCCAGGAGGGGCCACGTCATCTGACCCATATCAGGAGCCCCCACTCTTGAAGGGCTGGGTAATCCAGCTGTATATGAGTGATTTGTCTCTGTAGGAAGAGCAGAGCGGTGTGTAAGGCAAAAAATATGGTTCGTATCTTCCTGGAGAGGCCAGCGGGGTAGGATGAAGGGGATACCCTTTTAAAGATATAAGGGGCATCGAGAGCCAAAAATAGGGGGTCGTGAGCCAAGCGTCAAACGTTGAGCATTGATCATCAAGCATCGAGGGCCGAGCCTTCGCGAGCTCGGGTGACGAGGCTTGCCATCAAAAGTTGAGCCCAGGAGCTTGTTTGTGGGAGCCAAGGTGGCTCGGAATTGCTACTGACCATCGAGCCCCAATGCTTGTTGGAAAAGCTATATGGTGGCTCGAGGTCACCGCTAAGCGCCGAGCCCCACACTTGTTGAAAAAGCTATGGGGGGCATCGAGAGACGAAAATAGAGGGTTGTGAGTAGAGCATTGAGCGTCGAGCACCGAGGGCCGAACCTTCGTGAGCTCGGGTGACGAGGCTTGCCGTCAGAAGTCGAGCCTAGGAGTGTCTATGGGAGCCAAGAGTAGCTCGGAATTGCCACTGACCGTCGAGCCCCCTTGCTTAAGGTAAAAGCTAGGGGTGGCTCAAGGTTACCACCGAGCTCCGAGCCCCCCACACTTGTTGGAAAAGCTATGGGGTGGCTCGAGGTCACTACCGAGCACCGAGCGCCCAAGCTTGTTGGAAAAGCCATGGGGAGGCTCAAAATTACCACCGACCGTCGAGCCCCGAAGCTTGTTGGAAATGCAATGGGGTTATTCGAGGTCACCGCCGAGTTTCGAGCCCCCATGCTTGTTGAAAAAGCCATCGGGAGGCTCGAAACTGTTACTGAGCTCCAAGCCACAAGACTTGTTGAAAAAAGTTTTGGTATGGCTTGAGGTCACAACCGAGCTCTGAGCCCCAAAACTTGTTGGAAAAGCTTTGGTATGGCTCGAGGTTACAACCGAGCACCATGCTTTCATGCTTGTTGGAGAAGCTTTGATATGGCTTAAGGTTACAACCGAGCGCCGAGCTCCAAAACTTGTTGGAAAAGTTTTGGTATGGATCGAGGTCACAACCGAGCGTGGAGCCCCAAAACTTGTTAGAAAAGCTTTGGTATGGCTCCAGGTTACAACCGAGCGCCGAGCCCCAAAACATGTTGGAAAAGCTTTGGTATGGCTTGAGGTCACAACCGAGCTCTGAGCCCCAAAACTTGTTGGAAAAGCTTTGGTATGGCTTGAGGTCACAACCGAGCTCCGAGCCCCAAAACTTGTTGGAAAAACTTTGGTATGGCTCGATGTCACAACCGAGGGCTGAGCCCTCATGCTTATTGGAAAAACTTTGGTTTGGCTCGAGGTTACAACCGAGCACCGAGACCCATGGTTGTGGAAAATGCTTTGGTATGGCTCGAGGTTACAACCGAGCGCCAAGCCCCAAAACTTGTTGAAAAAGTTTTGGTATGGCCCATGGTCACAACCGAGCGCCAAGCCCCAAAACTTGTTGGAAAAGCTTTGGTGTGGCTCGAGGTCACAACCGAGCGCCGAGCCCCAAAACTTGTTAGAAAAGCTTTAGTATTGCTCGAGGTTGCAACAGAGCACCGAGCCCCAAAACTTGTTGGAAAAGCTTCGGTATGGCTCGAGGTCATAACCGAGCACCGAGCCCCAAAACTTGTTGGAAAAGCTTCGGTATGGCTCGAGGTTACAACCGAGCTTGAGCCCCAAAACTTGTTGGAAAATGTTTGGTATGGATCGAGATCACAACCGAGTGCCGAGCCCCAAAACATGTGGAAAAAGCTTTGGTATGGCTCGAGATAACAACCAAACGCCGTGACCCAAAACTTGTTGGAAAAAATTTGGTATAGCTCGAGGTCACAACCGAGCGCTGAGCCCCAAAACTTGTAGAAAAAGCTTGGTATGGCTCGAGATCACAACCGAGCGTCGAGCCCCAAAACTTGTTGGAAAAGCTTTGGTATGGCTCAAGATCACAACTGAGCACCGAGCCCCAAAACTTGTTGGAAAAGCTTTGGTATGGCTCGAGGTTACAATCGAGCGCCGAGCCCCAAAACTTGTTGAAAAAGTTTGGTATGGCTCGAGATCACAACCGAGTGCCGAGATCCAAAACTTGTTGGAAAAGCTTTAGTATGGCTCGAGATCACAACCGAGCGCCAATCCCCAAAACTTGTTGGAAAAGCTTTGGTATGGCTCGACATTACAACCGAACACCGAGCCCCAAAACATGTTGGAAAAGCTTCGGTATGGCTCGAGGTCACAACCGAGCGCCGAGCCCTAAAACTTATGGAAAAGCTTTGGTATGGCCTGAGGTTACAACCGAGCTCCGAGCCCCAAGACTTGTTGGAAAAGGTTTCGTATGGATCGAGATCACAACCGAGCGCCATGCCCCAAAACATGTGGAAAAAGCTTTGGTATCGCTTGAGGTAATAACCGAGCGCCAAGCCCCAAAACTTGTTGGAAAAGCTTTGGTATGGCTCGAGGTCACAACCGAGCACCAAGCCCTAAAACTTGTAGAAAAAGCTTGGTATGGCTCGAGATCATAACCGAGAGCCGAGCCCCAAAACTTGTTGGAAAAGCTTTGGTATGGCTCGAGATCACAACCGAGCACCGAGCCCCAAAACTTGTTGGAAAAGCTTTGGTATGGCTCGAGATTACAACCGAGGGTCGAACCCCAAAACATGTTGGAAAAGTTTTGGTATGGCTCAAGGTCACAACTGAGCGTCGAACCCCAAAACTTATTGAAAAAGCTTTGGTATGGCTCGAGGTTACAACCGAGCGATGAGCCCCAAAACTTGTTGGAAAACCATTGTTATGGATCGAGGTTAGAACCGAGCACTGAGCCCCAAAAATTGTTGGAAAAGCTTTGGTATGACTCGAGGTCACAACCGAGCGTCGAGCCCCAAAACTTGTTGGAAAAGCTTTGGTATGGCTCGAGGTTACAACCGAGTTCCCCTAGACTTGTTGGAAAAGGTTTGGTATGGCTTGAGATCATAACCGGGCGCCGAGCCCCCATGCTTGTTGGAAAGGCTTTTGGTATGGCTCGAGGTTACAACCGAGTGTCGAGCCCAAAACTTGTTGAAAAAATTTTGGCATGGCTCGAGATCACAACCGAGCGCCGAGCCCCAAAACTTGTTGGAAAAGTTTTGGTATGGCTCGAGGTTACAACCGAGCACCGAGCCCCAAAACTTGTTGTAAAAGATTTGGTATGGCTCTAGGTCACAACCGAGCACCGAGCCCCAAAGCTTGTTGGAAAAGCTTTGATATAGCTCGAGGTTACAACCGAGCTTCGAGCTCCAAGACTTATTTGAAAAGGTTTGGTATGGCTAGAGATCACAACCGAGCGCCGAGTCCCAAAACTTGTGGAAAAAGCTTTGGTGTGGCTCGCGGTTACAACCGAGCTCCGATCCCCCATACCTTGGCATAAAAAACTTTGGTATGGCTCGAGGTCACAACCGAGCACCGAACCCCAAAACTTTGTTGGAAAAGCTTTGGTATGGCTCGATGTTACAACCGAGCTCTGAGCCGCAATACTAGTTGGAAAAGGTTTGGTATGGCTCGAGGTCACAGCCTAGCGCCGAGTCCCAAAATTTTGTTGGAAAAGCTTTGGTATGGCTCGAGGTTATAACCGAGCTCCGAGCCCCAAGACTTGTTGGAAAAGGTTTGGTATGGCTCAAGATCACAACCGAGTGCCAAGCCCCAAAACTTATTAGAAAAGCTTTGGTATGGCTCGAGGTTACAACCGAGCGCCGAGGCTCAAGACTTGTTGGAAAAGCTTTGGCATGGCTTGAGATTACAACCGAGCGCTGAGCTTGAAAACTTGTTGGAAAAGTTTTGGTATGGCTCGAGATCATAACCAAACGTTGGGCCCCAAAACTTGTTGGAAATGCTTTGGTATGGCACGAGGTAACAACCGAGCGCCGAGCCCCAAACTTGTTGGAAAAGCTTTGGTATGGCTCAAGGTTACAACCGAGCGCCGAGCCTCAAAACTTGTTGGAAAAGCCTTGGTATGGCTCGATATCAAAACCGAGCGCCGAGCCTTAAAAATTGTTGGAAAAGCTTTGGTATGGCTCGGAATCACAACCGAGCGCCGAGCCCCAAAACTTGATGGAAATGCTTTGGTATTTTCTGAACTTTTACGGAATGAAGAGTCTTAACTCGCTCCTCTGTCGTGGGGGGAAGGGGGAGCGACGAGACACTGTACCAGCTGATAAGGCCGAGGGTAAAACCAAAATTTGATGTGTCAGGCTGACGTCATGGTGGTGGTAATCGAGACTTCTGAGATCCTAGTGGTCGTTAGATCTTGGTGATCAAGATTGGACGGTGGAGACTCTTTCGCGGAATTCGATGAGTCTTTCCCACTCTATAAGTCCCCCACCCCTCCCTTTATTTTTTCACTTCGCACTCTCTCTCTTCATAACAGGATTTTTCATCTCTTTGCTGTCGGCGACAACTTTTACGGTGATTTCTCCCATTTCCCAATCAATCTGGTTAGTAATCTGTTTCCTTATGTCGTGCTCTCAGTCTGGTTCCGAGGAGAGCTCTTCGGGTCGTGGTGTGGTGGTGGTCGAGACAGATTCGACGTCTTGGTCCCTGGATGACACTACTTCGGAGGAGGAAGAACTGTCGGATTTGGGATCTGGGGCATGAGCGATGTGGTTCTTGACGTGGCCCCCTTGCAAAGTTGTATGCCAGAAGAGGGGTCATCGGGGGAAAAGACTGACGAGGGTTCTGAGGAGGAGCTTATCGAGGAAGAGGGTGACCAGGAGGGGGCAAAGGAGAAACCGAGGGAGAGGGCGACCAGGAGGGGGTGAAGGAGTGGCCAAGGGAGTGGTAGCTGGGGAAGAAACTAGTCTCCCCCGACTGCCCCCGTTGTCGAATCCATCTCCGGAGAGGAAGCCTCGCCCCCGTAGGAGGAAAATGAAGTGGATTCGGCCAGATAGTCCGAGCACACCGGACGAATTCAGACCCGAGCCAGGAGAAGGGCTTGCGGTTCCTCACCGGTCCAATAGGAACCCAGGGTCAATCAATGTAACACCCCTGTCCCTAGCTCAGACAATTAATACAATTTATAAGACAAATTAGACACTATGTAGCACCACTGCCCACCACAGGATGCCTCTCAAAAGTTGGTTAACCGATTAGGTGACTCTTGATCATAAACTATATTATTTATATATTATTTTATTATGTTTCTTTACCGATATGGGATTTTATTCACACTTACCATCTCCTCTTCCGTGAGCAATACACAACCGTGGGCCCCCTTAGCGAAAGCCACGTAATCTCTTGCTGTTGACTGAAGCCAATAGCTCAAACAACAACCGTGTTTGCTGTATTACTCACGTGGGCCACTCCATTTAATACAATAACATACATTTCATGCATTATACTAAGCCATCTCATGCAAACATCTTTACCAAACAACCAGACATCATTCAATATATATATATATATATATATATATATATATATATTTGAAAATTACGGGGTGTTACACACACACCCCCTTCAAAAATCAGCATCCTCGCTGAGCACGGGCATGCACAACCTAGTGCAGGATATATATATATATATATATATATATATATATATATATATATATATATATATATATATATATATATATATATATATATATATAATATATTTGAAAATCACGGGGTGTTACACACACACCCCTTCAAAAATCAGCATTCTCGCTGAGCACGGGCATGCACAACCTAGTGCAGGATCACTTTTCTAGCCGATGTGGAGTGGAATACCCTGATTCTGCTAGCTGTATAGTACCACTGATTCTGCGTGTTGTCAAGTCCCCTACCTGGGCGACCTGGCCGCAACCCTGCTCCGTCTCAGGCATACTCGTACATCTGCTAGCTCCATCTCAGGCATACATCTCGCCCACTCTTACCCACACTCGGCGTCGAAAGTCAGCTTTGATACCATTTGTAACGCTCCTGTCCCTAGCTCAGACAATTTATACAATTTATAAGACAAATTAGATACTATGTAGTACAACTGCATACCACAGGCTGCCTCTCAAAAGTTGGTTAACCGATTAGGTGACTCTTGATCATAGGCTATATTATTTATATATTATTTTATTATGTTTCTTTACCAATATAGGATTTTATTCACACTTACCATCTCCCCTCTTCCGTGAGCAATACACAACCATGGGCCCCCTCAGTGAAAGCCACATCATCTCTTGCTGTTGACCGAAGTCAACAGCTCAAACAACAATCATGTTTGCTGTATTACTCACGTAAGCCCCTCCATTTAATACAATACCATACATTTCATGCATTATACTAAGCCATCTTATGCAAACATCTTTACCAAGCAACCAGACATCATTCAATATATATATATATATAATCTTTGAAAATCACGGGGTGTTACAATCAAAATGTATCCTGACGACGTCGTGGAACTTGTCTAATTTACCGCGGGGGAGCGTGCATCTGATCGGACCATGATAAAGATGGATAGGGTCCAGTGTGTGCTGAAGACAGACTACCTGCCTATATTAAAGGCGACTTATTTCATCCCTCAGGAGTTCGAGCTTCTGATTCCGAGCCCCGGTCTTCGTCCGACCACTGAGTTAGAGAAGAGCTTCTACATGTTTCTCGAGGATGCTTTCGTCTCGGGACTGAGGTTGCCACTGCACCCATTTATCAAGAGGGTGGTGAGGTGGGGGAGCTGAGCCTGATGCAGTGCCATGAAAAGGAGGTAGGGATGGCAAGTGGGCCGGGTCAACCGGCGATCTGCCCACGACCCGCCCGTTGAACCCGGCCCGTGAAAGGGTTAAGCGGGTTCGGGTCGAACCTGTGTATAGTAACGGGTCGACCCGGGTTGACGAAAACACGAATCCAACCCGTGTAACTCGACCCGCAAACCTGTTTAAAAATCCCCAACCTGCCTCCAACCCGCGGGTCGACCCGGGGGGTTACGACCCGTTGGACCCGTTCGGGTCGAACGTTCGACCCGTCACGGGTCGACCGTTGACCCGCGGGTCAAACGAGCCGTTGGGGGGGTTACTGTACAACAGAGACCCGTTTGGCTCTCTTCTAGCCATTTTTTTTGTTTTTTTTTTGGTTTTTTTTATTTTTAGCCTATAAATATCCACCCAACCCCATAAAAAAAAAATCACACCTTACTCTCTTACTCTCTACTATTATAACTCATTTCTAAGGAATTTTTCAACAATTGAAGTATTCAACAAGCAAGTCTTCAAGGCATATACACGATCAAATTTCGATCGTATCGAAATCAAAATTCAACAACATCTTCAACTCTTCAACTCTCGTCCAACTCCAAGTGATCAAGTCGTCAATTCTGCTTCAAGATTCAAGCTCTCCTCAACTCTTCAATTCCGAAATCGCTTATTTCTAGTTCTACTTCTATTCTTATTTTCACGGTTTTTTTTATATACGCGTATCCATAGTGAACGGTATCAAAATTTCATACCTCTTTCGTTATTTTATTTTTGTGTTGTAGTTATAATTATTATTGGTTTTTTGATCTTCTCTATCTAAACCCTCTTGTTTTTTAGATTTTTTTTTATAATTCACCGTTCCTATATTGTGTAGTTTTTTTTACATACATTAGTACATTATGTCTAGATCACGCGGTAGTAGTCGTAACGGGCAAGATTCCTCCTCCTCTTCCCGTAGGCCACCAATTGTCCCAATTAGTGAGCCCATCCAAGAGTACCATGATCCTCCTACCCAATAATGGGGTGCACAAGACGAGTTTGTAGGTGACATACAATTAGAAGAAGAAGAACAACAACAACAACTAACCGAAACCACACAACCCCGTAGTAGTAGGAAAAGTAGAGGATAAAGTAGTGATTGGCATAAGTTTTACGATTATATCCCAGACGAACAAACTCTGGGTATAGGTTTGAAAGTTTGTAAAATATGTTCTAAGGCATACAAATGCAAGAGGGGGTGACGGCACCGGTACAATTAGTAGACACATCCAAAATAACCATAAAGACTTTCTTGCTTACCTATAAGGCCAACAAAAAATCAACCCTAGGACCGGTCTAGTTGATAGCCACCCTTAGACACCGATGGAATTCTATTTTTGATTTACTACATTTTGTTACCGAATATAAAGCAGTTGTAAATCATTTTTGTATCGCAAAAAATATGCAAAATTTTGAAATGACTCCCACTGATTGGTTTTATGCCGAATCTTTGTTGAAATTTTTAGAACCTTTTAAAACCGCAACTTTAAAATTTTCAAAAATATATGAATCTACTTCTAGTAGCATTTTTATTGCATTAGTTAGCATGATGTAAACATTTAACGAAATGTTAAATGATACTTATGTTGGTGACATTGTAAAACCTTTATACAAAATTTTTTTGAAGTGTTATTTTCCTCCTCCTATGTTGATTTGTGTTGCCACCATTATGGATCCTCGTATCAAATTAGAAGGTACGAAGAGTTTGATTGAAATATTTTTTGCATTACTTGGGGAAAATGTAGAAATAGTAATTAATTACGCTACTTTTTTATTTCAGTTTGAATCTACATTAAATAACTTGTATGATTATTATGATAGATGTTTTGCTTCTAGTAGTATAACTTCTGTAGTTAGTTCTTCTTCTGGTACTTCTAAAGGTAAGGGGAAGAGTAAATTTGATGATAGAACATTTAATTTACTTGCACAAATTCAATCAAAAAATCCTAGGACTAATCAACCAAATAAATTAAATTGGTATAACCAACAAGATTCTGAGCCTTTTTCTTCTCCACTAGATATTTTATAATGGTGGAAAGACCATGAAATCACTTTTAGTATTCTGTCAATTATGGCTAAAGATTTACTAACTCCTCCTGTCTCTACAGTTGCTTCTAAAAGTGCATTTTCTTCAAGTGGCAGAGTTCTAACTGATTACAGGAATCGCTTGTAGCCTGACATGTTAGAGATGCTCATTTGCACAGAAGACTGGCTGAAGGCTGAAGATAGGACACAAGGGAAAGCACTATCAATGTCCACAAGTGGGAGCAACTTGCCGGAACAACAACAACAACAACAACAACAATAGATTTGCTTGTAATAGCAACTCGACCGACACATTAGAAATTGTATTATATCTGTGCTTGTTATTTCAAATTAGAAAAATTGAAATAAATTGAAATTGTATATAAGAAATATGTTAGTGTATAAAACATATTTGTGAATTGAATTCTTCATTTCATTAGAAATTATGAAACTTGTATAACTTAAATTCATATGAATAATACTTCAGTATTTTTTGCCAATTTCACTCTTTCAATCTTATTATTATTACTAGATTTTCCCGTAGGCATGTGCCTACGGCACGTCTTCGGAATGATATAGCATATAAAAGTCTTGTAAACAGTAAAACAAAAATTATGTAGCTCAAGTTTGAATAGTAAAACAATAATTAGTTGTAAATTAAAGTCCATATTTTTATTAGTATATGTTGAAAAATAATTATAAATGGGGATGTAAAATCCAACTTCCTAGAACTTTAAGTGTGGAAAATGATGAAAATTTAACTGTTGATGAGATATTTGCTATTTTCAATGCAATATGAGCAATAAAAAAATGCATTAAAAAAATCTGAAAATTTACAAACATGAAATCTGAAAATATAAATTTCTGAGTAAATAGTGAGAGTGAGAAAGGGAGAGAGAAAAATAAATAAATAAATAAATAAATAAAGGAGTTGTTTTTGGGAATTTGAATTTGAGTTTTGGGGGGAAACTTTTGAGCGGGAAAATATGTTTTATAAGGTTAGATCTAGACCATTGATTTCATCCCTATTGAATGAGAGCCACTTGATAGCTTTCTTTGTGTTTTATTATATAGATTACGATTTTTAATGTTTATTAGTATTATTATTATTATTTTAAGTTAAAAATGTTTTTAAAAAAACCTATTTATCTAAACGGGCCAACCCGCGGGTCGACCCGACCCAACCCGAGTTGGACCCTAAAGGGTTCACGGGTTGGGAAGGTCGCCTTAAACATCTTTCGTCCCGGCCCGGCCCGGTTAAGTCACCAAACCGGCCCGAGCCCGCCCAAGTCAAGGTCCAACCCGGGCGGGTTCGGCCCGGCCTGGCCCGTTCGACCCGAATGCCAACCCTAGAAGGGGATCAAGCTGAAGCTTAAGTATTTCCGAGCCGTCTTGGGGGTGAGCTCGCTCGGAGTCATGGAGGGAATCTTCTATATGTCGGCACGCCCCCACAAGAGAGTGATGCGCGGTCACCCAGACTCGATAGAGGCCTCGAAGGAGAAGTAGCTCGTTGTCCGGAGCGACACGCCTTAGGAAATCCCGACAGTCTGGAATTTTTTCAAGCCGAACCATAAGCCCCAGAGGCAGAGGGACTTGATGGAAAAGGAGTGCGCTTATGTGGAAAAAATCATCGAGGGACACAGCATCGGTTGGTCGCGCGTCACAGAGTTACATCTGGCCTGAGCTAGACTGAGCCCAGCGCCCCCTTGTATGTTTTTGTTTCTACTTTGCATAATTTTCTTCCTTCGTGTTAACAATTTTCCTTTTCTCTTTGCAGTGAAGGACACGAAGAACCTCGAGGCGAGGAATGCCCTTCTGGCTATGGCTGCGAAGAGGAGAGCCGACCAGGAGAAGGCTGCCCCGGCAGCAGGGTCCACCCAGTGGGTGGCCCAATGATCTTCGGAGCCGCCTCCGAAGAAGTCGAAGAAAATCCACTCGTCTAGAGGGCCGAGGAAGTCAGAGCTGAGCTCCAGCAGTAAGAAGGTGATGGAGGTTATGAAGGCAAGGACCCCAGCACTTCGCCCTAATGTCCTGGAGATGGTGGGTAGGAAGGGTCGAAGGTCGTTTGCCCCGGATTGGGCAGTTAAGGACGGCGACTCTTTGATCGAGGGACCAATCACGGTGGAGGTGGAGGTGGAGGAAAATCTTGCTACGGAGCGCGACCAAATAACTCTGGCGACAGAGACGTCCAAGGTGGCCTACATAAAGTGGGCTCAGGCACAGGTCACGGTAAGTATTTGTTAGTTATCTGCTTTGTGCTTAGTATTTATGAGTTTTGCATCTAACTCAATTCTCCTCGGCCAGACGCTACTGCACGGGGCGCATCTACAGAAGTGCTTGGAGAAGGAAGTCCAGGTCGAGAAGCGGAATGCCGAGCGGTTCCTCCGAGAGGCCAAGAAACTGAAGGATGAGCTGAAGGTGGCTGAGCGAGCTCAGGGGGTCCTCCAAGCCGAGATGGCTTCTCTGCAAGATCACCCTGCGCATGAGGTAGCTGTAACACCCCGAATTCCAAAAACAACTGAATTCGAGATTTCCACAGGATCTTTACACTTCTTTCGTAGAATTTTACAAGAAATTTAAAACTTTTATTTCAACAATAATTACATCAGAGTCTTTTACATCAGTACGCAACGGAATCAATAAAATACGACAATAATAAAGGTACAATTGTTACAACTTTAACATTTAAGTAATCAACAGCATCAATTCTCTTTATATCTTCGTGTAACTCCAAATCCTGCATATAAAACTGTGGGCGCATCAGTTGCTTACAACTGACGAAATATTATACACGGCCATCCTCTCAATGCCGGAAACAGTATAACGATTATTAAATACTTTAGCAAACACAAACTTGATCACAAACAGAACTATAAGGGATTATCCTATAGATGTCGTGTTGTGCGGTGCACTTAGTCCTTAATGCAGTTATTTATATTACATGACACTAATACGCACTTGTTCGGATTCTATGCATCCCATACTACATAGGTCCGAGGGCAAGCCCTTAATCGTACTTCATCTTGTAGGGTTCAATCCCTCGTCATGTCTTAATCTACTACTGTAACTACGGTAAGTATCCTAGATGTTTTCTGACCTACGAACTCATGTCTAGGCACCCTGGAGGGAATCTCATTGCTGACATGACTCATCATGTAGACATCATGTGGTAATTCAGCTCCTACCATAGACATGACACCACCCGTAGTCTTCAAACATCCCACGAGCGTCGCCACCGGGATGGTACTCTGGAGCAGTATCCTCACCCTGACTCATCATGGGACATCCTGGGATACGCTCTCGCCGCTAATCCAATGGCCCTCATACTCAATGTTTTTCTCTTACTTTCATCACATCTTCACTATGTATCTATCTGTAATTTCGGTAAGTATCATAGATGTTCTATGATCTATGAGCCCATGTCCAGGCAGCCTGGAGGGGAATCCCACGCACTGACACGACGCATCGAGCTGGCAATCTATGGACAATTCAGCCTCCGCCTTGGAACAATGGCACCACCCATAGTCACCAAACACCCCACAAGCGTCGCCACCGGGATGGTACTCTGGAGTATTATCCACATCATGTCACGACGCATCGTGAAGATAGCCTGTGCATACCCTCACAACACCCATCCAATGGCCCTCATACTCATGTTTTTCTCTTACTTCCATCACAGCCTTACAAAATTTGTTTTAAAAGAAAATCATCACAACCTAGAGCTAGCTTACCGTACCGGACTTAAATCAAAACAACAGAGACAGTCAGCCTACCTGGCTACTTCTCAAGAGATGCTCAACCCTCAACGGTTAGCTCTCAAAATCATAAATAAAACTGCCGGTCATTAGGGTCTCGCCTGGCCTCTAGATTCCAACAACTATCTCTTCTAGAGATCAACAATATTTCATAATCAATCTCAAATAACATTTTCATTTCTTTTGTTCACAACTCTTTCTCAAAAACATTTCTTTTATAATCTCATAACATGAGAATAATTCAATTAGATCTCTTTATCAATTTCATCTTTCATATCCTTGTGTGCATTTCACAATAAAACTCAGTCAAATATTAATAATCATAAAATCTCATATTCAACTTATTTAACTTTCATTTGTCAAGAATCAAATCCAAACTCAAGACCCAGTAAAACAATTTGGTTCAGTCGACTGGTGACAGTATCAGTCGACTGTTCAGCGAACATCAAAAACATCTCAGTCGGTATCAGTCGACTATCGACAAAGGATCAGTCGATTGTTTTACGAAACTTTAAAACATCAATAATACACAGTCAGTTCAGTCGACTGGTGACAGTATCAGTAGACCGTTCTGCAAATACTTTGAAAACTAAAGCACCAAAATTCAGTACAGCAGCAGTCGACTGTGAAGGTAGACAGTCAACTGTTCTGCCAACGAAAACCACTTTCTTATACTTGCCAGTCGACTGTGGAAGGTAGACAGTCGACTGTTAATTACACCAATTGCAGCTTGTGTATATTTTTCGACCTTTTAATTGATTTGTACTTCCACATAAAAATATCGATCATTTCCAGAATGTATTCCTTTTTAAAAATAATATCGTATATGTTATCAAATTCTCAAGTTTCTTTTTTTTTTTTATGAAATCCTTAAAATGCATCAAAACACATATTCAATCAATTTTCCAAATAAACTGTTTTCTTTTATCAAAATTACTTTACAAAAATCTCTATACTCGTATAAATAATATTTTGAGGTTATAATCACACTTCTTTTGCCACATTCTCAACAAACAACATATTTGCATTATTCTAATCATGTCTCAACATACATCAATTTCATGCAATCACTTCAATTCTAGCATTTCAACTAGCAATCATAACAATTTAAGGAATAGCATAGTAATTTGCATTTACCACAATTAACGATTCATTAATTTGCATGTAATCTCATAATACCAATTCAATTTCAACCAAATGAATCATATATCATCTATCATGCAAATTATACTCCTAATTTAGAAAGCATTTAAGAAACACCCACCTAAAGTTGAAGAAATACGAATAGAAAGCTCCTAGAAAATCCCTTAGAATGCACGAATAGATCCTTCTCCTCCTAGCTCCTTGCCAAAACCGAAAGCTACAAATTGGGTTGTATAGCCGACCTCCAATGGGGAAAACTCAAAACTACTCAATCTTTTTCTCACTCACATCTTTTCTCTCTTTAATAAATTTTTCTAATGTACTAAGATAAGAAGAAACTATGGGGTATTCATACATAATTTTGGGTAGATTGAATGGCTAGGATTAGATCAACTAGTTAGAGATTAAGGGCTAGGATGAATTAGGGAGTTGTAGCAACTACCCATGATGAGATAACTACCTCCACACTACTCCCATTTTCTAAAATTTAAACTTGCTTTCCCTCCTACTTTAAAATCCAAAATTCAGATTTTTCCCTCCTCTCATAGACAGCCCGGTCCCCAAATTGGGTGCACATCGCATGTGTGCACGTGCACGTGCTTTGTGTACAAAATAATTTATTTATTTAATCTCTTTAAAACAAATTATTCATATATGTAATAAATTTATAAAATTAACTTTAAAATTATACTTTTCTTGCACAATTAAAATAGACACCCATAATTTCATGAAATTTATTTTGAAAGACTAATACGCTTAAAACATGTGCACCGAAACACGTGCATCGCCCGTAAAATCTCAAAAATGCAAAATTGACTTTATGAACCGAAAAATATTTATAATTAATTGGAATGCAACTTAAAGTATATTTAATGTATATATATACGATAATGCACTCAAGCGTACAGAAAACACGTGTATTACACGTAAAAATTTATTTTAATAAAAATAGACAAAAATTGAATTCTATTTACAAAAATGAATTTAAACATGTTTATAAAAATAAATAATTGAAATCCATTGAAAACTTTGCACGTAACGGTAGAATACCCGAAATCGACACGTGCATTGATAATACGTAAAAGCACGTAAAAACTCAAAGATTGAAATTTATCATTTGAGTTGTCTCAAATAGGATTTTAAGAATACGAGATTGTATAAATAATCATAATTCAAAATACTTATCAAAATGCGTTGTGGATATGATCAGTAATAGTACAAAATGCACGTGCGTAACACCCGAGGGCAAAATTGTCATTTAAATTTTGCGGGGTGTTACACTCTCCCCCCCTTAGAACAGTTCCGTCCCCGGAACTCACTATGGTAAAGGCTGTATTTTGTACACACCAAAGAAAATATCAGTATAACATATAGAAATTACAAACATCAAGAAAGTACATATAGCATAAAAGTAAGCAATGTGGATGAAATACACAAAAATCTATTTAAGAAAAATTATGAGTATCAAAATTTTATGAGAACAGAACATGAATCTAGAAAGTAGCATAAGAAAATTAACGCGACAATAAAGGATAGTGTATATTGAAAGGAGTTTTCATACAAAATACTATTAAGTAAGCCATTAGATGAAATGATAAATGAATTTAGTCATTAATTGCGAACTAGTTCAGAAATAATGCAATAAAGAAGAACATAGTTAATGAATACTTTATAAATAGATTCAATACTAAAAATTTATCACTGTAGTAAATAGTAGATGTTACCGCTGATTTCGGTGTGGGGGTAAACAGATAGAATTTGTGGATCCGAGGAAAACCTGAACAGCTGACTCGGCCTTCTTGCTCCCGCCGCAACCTGCAGGGAAGTGCGAGACACCGGGGTTGATTCCGGCGACGCACCCTCCGACGCTCTTGTCAGTAATCAGTAAAAGATTAAGAAAGAGCTTAAGTGGTGAAAAAGTGATTAACCTGGTCTTGGTGGTAGAGGGGTTGTATTTATAGTCGCCTTTGGAATGATTTGGGACCTGATTTCCTGCCTAACAGTCAGGAGGAAAATCCACTTATTCTGTTTTTGGGAAGTTAGCCCCTGATTCCCTGGTGAGAGCCAATCAGGTTTATTGATTTGATTTGATCAAATCAGTGGCCTGATTCTCCTCTTGGTGGACCGGGCTTGTATCGGGTCGGGACCCATGCCCAGTTGAAGTGGATCTATTCGCGGGTGGTTGGTTCTGTGAGAAGGAGGCCCAATACCCGTTTTGGATCCATCTGTATGTGAAATTACTTTTTTACCCCCGTGCTTCAGGATTCGTGCTCGATCTGGACGGTCCCGATTTAACCCCATTTTTAGCCATATAACGAGCCCCCCACTCCTAAAGACTGAGCGTGATCAGACTTTGAGGAGTAGTTCAGCTGTCTTAGTGGCTGGTGGAGTTGTATCGGAGTCCAAATGTGGGATTTTGAATTTAGAAAGGGGGTAATGAGGTAACCTTTGATGCGGTGAGCTGTTCTTGAGCTGAGTCGGGTATCTGATGGTCTTTTATCTACTTTTTTCGAAATACTTGTTTAATTCTGCGATGTGTTTGCTAATCGTTCGGGGACTTTAGCGGTGCATTCGGGGTAATAATTGTTCGCTCCAGGGTCCGAAAGCGTGTCCCCGAATTTTCAATCATTTCCCAGAATTTTTAGCTAATTTTCCCGAATTTTTAGCGATTTTTTCGCAAATTTTAAACAAATAAAACGATTAAAATAGATAAAAAATGATTTAAATACCGATTAATGGCGTGGCTTGATCTGAGCCGTTGATCATGGGCGAGCACAAATTTCGGAAGGATCTGACGGCTGTTGTAGCTCGGCAGCGTTTTTCTCCATTTTCGAGCTCGGAAAGGCACTTGCTCGGCTACCGACCGGAGACTAGGGGGTTCGGCATTCCGAGCAACGTGGCGCAATCTGAGCCATCGGATGGTGGCGCGTTTTCCAATAAAACGCTATCTTGTCTTTTAGCGCACGTGGCGCAATCTGGACCATTCATCGTCAGGAGCGCGAATTTCTGAGAGATCGAACGGTCGCGGTTGATCGGTGTCTTTTTTTCTCCTTTTACGAGCTCGGAAAGGCACTTGCTCGGACGCCGACCGAAGGCGGTGGTGTTCGGTAGGTCGAGCGACGTGGCGTTATCTGAGCCGTCGGATGGTGGCGCGTATCTCGAGACAGGCGCAGCTCCCAAGAAAACACTATCTTGTCTTTTAGCGCACGTGGCGCAATCTGGGCCGTCTGATTGAGATCAGACGCGAAAGTTGAGGGGAAAGTGGTTTTTCCCCGTTTACGAGCTCGGAAAGGCACTTGCTCGGACGCCGACCGAGGACCTGTGGTTTCTGGCAATCCGGGATGGTTCTGTTCTCAATGGAATTAATTGTGCTCTGGGACTTGCGCGGCGTTCTGTCTTCCCAATGTCATTAAGGATAAGTCCTTTAATTAATACGCGGCGTTTCAACTTCCGAGGGTCATAATGACTGGTTCTTGAAGGTTGGCTATAAGTACTCCGCTCTCTTTGCCATTTCTGTCACAATCAACATAGAGTTTCAGACCTCGGGGGCATTTAGCCTCGGGTAGTTTCTCTCTTGAGGTCCGGAGAGGTGGTCGCCCTTCTTCCTGGTTTTCCCTTTGTTCTTGACGGCCCCAAAGTGGATGTCAGGAGCGAGGGGGGAACGAGGTAGTAGTGGTGACGACCGTAGTTCGGATCCGAGGGAGGATTTACTTCGGAAGGACGGGCGGTCGCCTTGTTGTCTTGTTGTTTCCCCATTCCTCACTGCTCCGAATGGGGGTGTTAGGAGCGGGGAGCAATAAGACAGTAAGGTCGACGGCAATAGTCCGGACCCTGGGCGCGGACCTCTTCGGGAGGACGGGTGGTCGTTCTCTCACCAAGATCTTCTGCTTTCTTTGGTGGCTCCGAAGCGAGCGTCGGAGTGAGCGGAGGTCTTGGTGAGAGAGTGACGATCCATGTCCAATGCCGATCTCCGGGCCATCCGAGCCCGTTTGTTGCAGCTCAGGCTTTTGGACCGTCCGAGCCTGTTGTTAGCAGCTGTGAAGGCGCTGCGGTTAGAGCCCTCCTGGCAAGCCGCGCCTTCCAGTTGCAAACAACTGGCTCGGAATGGTGCGTGTCTCCCGATCCCTGAGTGTGGATGGGTCCCCTCTCATCTCTGTCTTCCTTCCGGGCTGATGGCTTATGATGGGCGTCAGCCCGGGGGAGTTAGAGACGAGAGGAGCGCCGATCTGTTTCTGACCGGGGCCCATGGGTCGGTAGGATACCGGCCGAGCCACGGGACCTGGGGGGCGCTTGCCGAAGGCGGCGCCTCAAAACTGAATCAAAATTTTACTGCCTTCCTTGGACGTAGGCGAGGCATCCGAAGGTTCGATCGTCCGAGCGGCATGGCGTAATCAGAGTCGTTCGACGCTGGCGCGTATCTTGAGACGGGCGCGTTTCTCGAGAAAACACTATCTTGTCGTGTAGTGTTCTCGACGAGATCTAGGCCGTCTGATTGGGATCACGCACGAGTATTGAGGAGAAAGTAAGTTTTCTCCGTTTACGCGCTCGGAAAGGCACTTGCACGGATTCCGACCGAACCCTGTAGCCGTAATGTAGGTTTCGCTTGCAGCTCGGATTCAGATCCCCTGGTGCCGAGCTAGCTGACTTGGTGATGGGGATAGCGGTTGTGGGCCTTCGCGATGTTTCGAGAGCGGCCCAAAAGTCACTTTGGGAGTCCAAGGGACGTCCCGTTTTCACTATAAATCTTCACCCCCCCCCTTAGACTAAGTCTCACTTTTCGTTTTTACTCTCTCTCCTCAGTTTTCACTTTGCTGCGAAGTTTTCTGCTCTCTGGCGGTGTTGCTGGCTGTCGCGGTAGCGTTTGTAGACTCCGGTGAACTCTCCGACCGTGCACGTCACTTCAAGGTCAGTTTCTATCCCTTCTCTCTTTGAAATGGTTAAGATCACTGAGACCCCCGCCTCGGAACAAACCGTTGGCCGAGGGGATAAAGGGAAGGGTGTGGCTGAGCCGAGCGAGCTGGAAGTCGTTCGCCCGGATAGAGAAGGCGATGTGGCCGAGCGGCCTAGGGAGGTTGAGGCCCCGTCCCGGAAAGGCAAGGCCGTGGTCACCATTGTGGAGACGCCGAAGAGGGCGGGGGCGTTCGGTCGGCAACCCATCGTCTTGTCGAGTGTGGGCGGCGTTCGGGACTACGCTGATGACGTCCTGGAGAAAGTGACTCAGGGTACGGCCCCACTGGTGGAGGAGAATGAGCCGAGGGAAGTTTCCGAGGTGGACCATGCTATCTCGTCGCTCACCGAGGATGACCTTCGGATGATCCGAGAGGGGTTCCGGATCCCGCTAGAGTATGTCCTGCTTCTCCCTGGTCCGGGTTTTCGAGCAAACACGAGCTGTTCGCCGGACGTGTGTGTTTTCCCGGTCGATTCCCTTATCACCGGACTCCACTTTCCCCTCCATCCGTTCGTGGTCGAGGTCTTGGTCTTCTACGGTTTGAGTCCTGCTCAGCTGGCGCCGAACACATGGAGGCACGTTACAGCCTTCGTCCTTCGATGCCAAGAGGTTGGCGCTAAGCCGAGCATGTTCCTCTTCCGTAATCTTTACCGACCCTGCCAGCCGAGGAAGGAAGAACAGAGGTTTTACCTGTCGCCCCGGCCGGGCGTGAAACTGATCGAGAATCCGGACTCGATCAAACACTGGAAGACAAAGTACTTCCTCGTCCGATCCCTGACGCCGTGGGTGATACCGGCAGTTTGGGAGACGGAGGGCCTGCCCAAGCGCACCAAGAAGGAGGTGCCACTGAACGAGGGAGAGGCCGAGGTCCGGAGGAGGCTCCTCGCTTTGCCAACCATGAGTTGGAAAGATATTACAGAGGAGGATCTGTTCCGTGGGGGTCTCAGTCCGATCGACCCTCGTACGCTTCTGGTATTTATACTTATCGTTTAAAGCTCATGAAAATTTATCTAAGTTTTTTCTTTCGGCTTTTGCAGAGACGATGAAGATGGACTACAGAGCCCTGATGGCGAAGGGTCGTTCGGAGCAGGAGAAGAAGAAGAGGTCGGCGGCGGAGACTCAGGAGAGCCGGCCAGCGAAGAAGCCTTCGATCGCGAAGACTGCCGAGCAGCCGAAGGTCATGGTCCCTGACCCTGCGGCGGTCCAGGTCCTCGACCCGCCCGCTCCG
The DNA here is from genome assembly GCA_017893485.1 of Hemerocallis citrina. Classification (NCBI taxonomy): domain Eukaryota; kingdom Viridiplantae; phylum Streptophyta; class Magnoliopsida; order Asparagales; family Asphodelaceae; genus Hemerocallis; species Hemerocallis citrina. The sequence continues at coordinate 67,551,010 of CM030364.1, read as the reverse complement.
GATGCTCCGACACCGACCCCGAAGGGGGACACTCCTGGTCCGTCGATCGGCACGTTCGGCGTGACGGAGGTGTTGTCCCTCCAAGTTCCGCCCCTGACAGCCGAGGCGGAGAAGATCCTGACCGAGCGCCAAAAACAGATCTTTGTCCCCGACTGGCAAGTCATGCAGGTCGACGGCTTCTTGGGCGATGGCAACATCTGTATGGAGGCCGTGAAGCACCTGCCGACCCCGAAGGACCGAGCGACCCTGAAGGCAGGGCAAGCAGGGGACGCCGTGATGCAGATCGCTCGGAACACTATGTCGGTAAGTTGGCCGGGCTCTTTCTCTTTGGCTTTTCTTCCTGTGAGTTTTTCTCCCCCTTTTTTTTTACCAAGTATTTGGGTTCGGATTTTAATCTGTTGCTCTTTTCCAGACCCTCTGCCACTTCAACTTCCTGGTCGAGGAGATGGCGAGCAAGGAGCAGGAGAAGGAGCGGGAGAGGGCGGAGCGCGTCAAGGTTACGCAGCATCTTGATGCCGAGCAGCTCCTCTCGACGAAGAGGGCTGACGAGGTGAAGGGGTTGGAGGGGCAGCTGGCCAAGTCCATTCAGCTGTCGAAGGACACGGCGGCTAAACTTGAGGCCGCGGAGAAAGAGGTCGCCGAACTGAAGGAGGCCTTGGCCACCGCTCGGTCGGAGGCGGAGAAGGCCCAGAAGAGGGCCGAGAGGACCCAGGCCAAGCACCAGAAGAAGGTGAAGAGGGTGAAGAAGGCCGTGCAGGAGGAGGCTGCTCAGCATATGCTCCAGAACATGGAGGAAGCCTATGGTCGAGCGCTGACCCACATAGCCGCCAGGAACCCGGGCTTCGACATCTCCTCCTACCACTTTTACGACCCCGTGGAAGGGGAGGAGGGCGTGCCCGAGGGGATGCTCGGTCCTGCGGGAGAGACGGAAGTCGTCGAGGGTCCTGCGGGTTCCGAGGCCGAGGGGGAGAAGGTGGATGGCTCCGAGGAGGAGAGCTGGAGCGAGGGCGAAGGCGAGGGCGGTGACGAGGAAAAGACCGAGGGGTCGACGGACCCGAGCGGCAAAAAGGTCGACCCCTGACTCGGTTGTCTTCTTTTTTGTCTTTTTTCTTTTGTAAGCCTAACTGCGGACTGGCCACCGCTAGTGTAAAGCTTTCACTTTGATTTTGAAATGAAAATATTTTGTTTGGCCAAAATTTATCCAAGTGTCGAGCTTCGGATTTGTGTGTGACTAGCCGTAGATGTTTTCGAGTGTTGGGTATCGGATTTATCTCTACTTTTCAGGTGAAGTTCGGTCCGGTCACGGAGCTCGTCTGCCTCCGGAAGGAGTTGGCCAAAATGAAACGTGAGCTCAAGGACAGCTGACAGAGGCGGTTTCTTCTGCTCGGCCAGGCGGAGGAGGTGAAGGCAGTTCTACGGAGGCAGTGCCGCGAGCTGTATCAGCTGCGGAAGCACTACCCAGCCCCTTGTCCCGAAGGGGAAGTCAAGCGGCTCCGCGGGGAGCTAACCGCCGCCGAGCAGAGGAATGCCGATCTTCTGGCAGAGGTCCAACACTTGGAATTGGCGGAGAGGGAACGCTCGGCGGAAGCAGTGAAGCTGGCCTCCGAGCTGGAGAAGGCGTTGGCCGAGCGCAAGAGGCTAGTGGCCGACGTCGACAGGCTCAGAAGGATCACGATAGACAGGGGAATTGAGGTCACCCACTTCCGTCGGCTCGCTGCCGAAGGTGCTAATGCCTCCGGCTCGTCAAGGCCTTCTCGCCCAATAAGGTCAGCGAGGGACGACGTTCTTAGAGACAGGATTGTCGAATTGGAGGAGGAGATCGCGTCGCTCAAGCCTGCGCCGGAGAGGGCTAACGTTCGCAGTACTTCGTGCACCCGCGAAGAAAGTGAGAAGGGGATTACGTTTTATGAGCTTGCGATGCGCTCGCCTATGACCAGGCGGAGTCCGGCTGACGCGCAGAGCAGCGCGGCTGTCTCGTCGAGCGGGGCCTCGGCAGGTGCCGTGGTCAGGGCTAGCAGCGAAGGGGGGTCGCGTTTCGTTGGTTTAGGATCGAGCTCGGAGGGCAGACCTCGTCGTTCTCGCGTATCCCTAAACCGAAGCATTCCCCTTCCGAGGAGATCTTGACCTCGTTGTTTTTTACTTCCGTTGATTGTTGTAAAGTTTAATTGTAGGGTCGGTTCGGCCATTTGTAACACCATTACATCTGAATGTGAAATTTGAAAGTTTCCTTGGAACGTTTTGAAAGTGTGTTGGACTTCGGCGGAGTATTGAACTTGCGTTATTCTCTTTCCCTTCTTTTCAGCTCATCGCGACGATCCATAGCTCGGACTCCAACAGTTCGAAAGATGACGCCGAATCCGGGGGCACCTCTGGAATGGTGGTTCTGAGCCCCAGGAGCGCCGATCTGAAGTTACGCCGAGCCGAGAGTGAGTGGGACCACCTTTCGTTGGTTCTCAGTCTCCGGGAAGCCGAGGTCCAACGCTTGGAGAATAAGATCGTCGAGCTGAGCCCCACAGGAGAGGATGACGACTCGCAGACCGCATTCAGCAACGCTCTTCGGGTCAAAAGCATTCGGCACATTCAGTCGAAGATTATTGCCGAGCGGGATGACTTGCTCTCGGAGATGCGGTACTTGCGGGCTGTAATGGCGAAGCTCCGGGGGGATGCAGAGGAGCTGTCAGCCGAGGAGGACGAGCGGTCGGCCGAAGAATTGAGTGAAGATATTTCTTTTTGAACACTAAGTGTTGTTGGTCGGAATTGTATCTTGCTTGTGAACACTTTGTAACCATGGGACAGATGTGCTTTGTATTTCGGCCTGGCTGTTTAATAAAATATTTTTTATTGCTCTGCGCTTTTGTCTTGTTTATGACTATGTTTTCTGCGCCGAGGTCTTTGAACCGAGCATGTCGGTTCCGTCGGCGAGGTCGTTGGACTGAACTGGCCACTACACGTGTGTCATTCTGTCGTTTAGCGACTCTGACGTGGCGCGGTACGAACTCCCAGGCGGCTCTGTTTCTAAGAAAGTGCTACATTGTCGTTTAGCGTAGGTGGCAAGATCTGAGCCGCTGATTGTAAGCACGGATCTCGAGGCGGCTCAGCTCCCGAGGAAACGCTATCTTGTCGTTTTGCGCAGGTGGCGAGATCTGGGCCGTCTGATTGAGATCAAGCGCGAAGGTTGAGGAGAAGGGGGATTTTCTCCGTTTACGAGCTCGGGAAGGCACTTGCTCGGCTGCCGACCGAAGGTAGGGAACTTTAATGAGTCGAGCGACGTGGCGCAACACGGACCGCTGGATGAAGACGCGCATCTCGAGACCGGCGTAGCTCCCAAGAAAACACTATCTTGTCTTTTAGTGCTCTGGGCGAGATCTGGGCCGTCTGATTGGGATCAGGCGCGGAAGTTGAGGAGAAGGTGAATTTTCTCCGTTCACGGGCTCGGAATGGCACTTGCTCGGATTCCGACCGAAGGACAGGTCGATCCTCCTCATTTTTCCCGTCTCCGTGACGAGGATCAGACTGACCGTAAGCCGAGCGCTCGCCACAACGTAGGGGATTTCCGGAAGGCAATCTTTAGGGCAGGAATTTAATCCAGTGTTTGCCCTCGGGGTTGTCGCGGAGTTCGACGGCTGTGGGAGCAATTCCGAACGGTGATCTACCCCTGGTTCGTCCGGAGACGAGCCGAGGAGGTAAAGTCGAGCCGAGTGTTGGACTCCGAACCATCGGTATAGTTCAACGGCTGTGGGAGCAATTCCGAACGGCGATCTACCCCTGGTTCGTCCGGAGACGAGCCGAGGAGGTAAAGTCGAGCCGAGTGTTGGACTCCGAACCATCGGTATAGTTCAACGGCTGTGGGAGCAATTCCGAACGGCGATCTACCCCTGGTTCGTCCCGAGACGAGCCGAGGAGGTAAAGTCGAGCCGAGTGTTGGACTCCGAACCATCGGTATAGTTCAACGGTTGTGGGTGCAGTTCGGAACGGCGGTCCGCCTCTAATCCGTCCGGAGACGAACTGAGGGAATGAAGCCGAGCCGAACGTGGACTCCGAACCATTGGTTGAGATCATAACATAAAACGCAGGTGATAAGAAGGGAGATTGACATGCTTATTTGCCAACATAACAGAGCTTTCTTTATTGATACTTGACGGCGAACCGTTTTACATAATACAATTTGAGGAAAAAATGGGTTACAAGTTGGAGAGGAATGGTTCGACACCTCGGATTACTTAGAGAGGCGCCGGAGCGCTCTCTTGGTATTTCAGGAGGTGGTCGGCATTCCAGGTCCTCAGAAGCTCTCTGCCATCCATGTCTTCGAGTCGGTATGCCCCAGGCCGAACAACTCTTGTGATCCGGTACGGCCCTTCCCAATTCGGAGCTAGCTTGCTCCTCTGACTGGGGAGGGATATGGCTAGCTTTCTCAATACCAAATCTCCTTGCTCAAGGTTGGCGGGTCGGACCTTCTTGTTGTACGCTAGCTCGACCCTCCTTCGGTAATTCTGTTGCCGAATCGATGCCCTTTCCCTCAGTTCATCTATCAGGTCCAAGTTTCCTCTGAGGTCCCTGGCATTCTGCGCTTCGTCATAGGCCACGAGCCGAGGGGAAGGTATTCCGACCTCGAGGGGTATCACAGCCTCGGCCCCATAAGTAAGGTTAAAAGGGGACTCTCCGGTGGGTGTCCGCTTGCTCGTGCGGTAGTTCCACAACTCATTAGGGAGTTGGTCGACCCACAATCCTTTGGAGCACTTGCTCAACCTCTTCTTGATTCCTGCGAGGATCTGCTTATTAGCGTTCTCGGCCTGCCCGTTCGACTGAGGGTGTGAGACGGACGAGAAGCGCTGTTGAATGACGAGGTCGTCGCATAGGGCTCGGAATGCTGTGCCAGTGAACTGAGTCCCATTGTCCGTCACGAGGACGCGGGGGACGCCGAATCTGCATATGATGTTCTTCCAAAAGAACTGCACCACTTTGTTCTCGGTTATAGTGGCGAGGGGCTCGGCCTCGACCCACTTTGAGAAGTAGTCGATGGCTACGACTAAAAACTTGAGCTGACCCGGAGCCGGTGGGAAAGGCCCTAGTAAGTCCATTCCCCACATCGCGAAGGGGATAGGGCTCGATAGGGAGGCGAGGTTGGCCTGAGGGAGGCGTCGGATGCTGGAGTGTCTCTGGCAGGAGCTGCACTGCCGAACATGTCGCTCGGTATCTCGAAGAAGGGTCGGCCAGAAGTACCCATAGTTCAAAGCTTTCCGGGCTAAAGACCTGAATCCGGAGTGTGCCCCTTCGATGCCCTCATGAAGCTCTTGTAGGGCATATTCGGCCTGTTCCGGAGAGAGGCACCTTAGGTAAGGTCGGCCATCTATTTGAGAGAAGGAGCGCTTGTATAAGATGCCCTCGATCAGGACATAGCGCTCGGCCCGAGTTCTGACTCGGCGTGCTTCTTTGGGATCTGAGGGCAGAACTCCATCCCTTAAGAATTCTACCAGTGGCTTCATCCAATTGTCCTGCAGCATGACCGGCAATGACTCCACCGAGCTAGGTGTCTCGTCTTCGATGCTCGGTTTAGAGAGGACTTCAATCAGTACGGTCTGTTCGAGACCTTGTAGCGAAGACGATGCCAACTTGGAGAGAGCGTCATCTTGTGAGTTCTCCTCCCGGGGGACGCGTTGGATGATGGCTTCTTCGAACCGGCCTATGAGGTCCCGGACCTTGGCGAGGTACTTCGCCATTCGTTCGTCCCTGGCCTCATATTCGCCCAAGACCTGGTTCACGACTAGTTGGGAGTCACTGTGAATCCGAAGGCGCTGCGCCCCAGCACTTCGTGCGAGTCCGAGACCAGCTATGAGAGCCTCATACTCCGCCTCGTTGTTCGAGGCCTTGAAGTTCATGCGGATCGCATACTGCAGGACGAAGCTGTCAGGGCCGTTCAGGATAATGCCGGCGCCGCTTCCTTCACTGCAAGAGGATCCGTCCACGAAGACTGTCCAAATGGGGGGCCCATTTGGGACGTGGCCGACCTCAGGGATGGTGGACTCTACAATGAAGTCGGCGAGAGCCTGTGCCTTAATTGCCGTCCGAGGCTGATAGGAGATGTCATGCTGACTTAGCTCTATGGACCACTTCATCAGCCGGCCCGAGGTCTCTGGCTTGTGGAGAATTTGCTTTAGGGGTTGATCGGTGAGGACGACGACCGAGTGAGATTGGAAGTAGGGCCGAAGCTTTCTTGCTGCCATGACCAAAGCGTAGGCTATCTTCTCTATCCTCGGATAGCGGAGCTCGGCATCCCGAAGCACCCTGCTCACGTAGTAAATGGGCCTTTGGGTCCGGTCTTCTTCTCTTACCAAAACAGCGCTCAAGGTCTGCTCGGAAGCGGCCAAGTAGATGAAGAGAGGCTCGCTCGGGATTGGCTTACTGAGCAGAGGGGGGTTCACCAGATAGGCTTTCAGCTGGTCGAACGATTCTTGCTATGCTTGGCCCCATTCAAATCCTTTAGCGCCCTGGAGTGCTTTGAAGAAGGGGAGGCACTTTTCCCCTGACTTGGAGAGGAACCGACCGATGGCTGCGAGCCGACCGGTGAGCTTCTGCACCTCTTTGACGTTCCGAGGCGGGGCCATGTCTAATATGGCTTTAATCTTTTCGGGGTTAGCTTCAATTCCCCGCTGGCTCACCATGAAACCGAGGAACTTGCCAGAGGAGACTCCGAACGCACACTTGTTCGGGTTTAGCCGCATGTTGTACTTCCTCAACACACCGAAAGCCTCCTGGAGGTCGGCTACATGGTCGGTGCCGCGGGTGCTCTTGACGAGCATGTCATCAACGTACACCTCCATGTTTTGGCCGATCTGATGCTGAAAAACCTTGTTGACGAGGCGCTGGTAGGTGGCGACTGCGTTCTTCAAACCGAACGGCATTACTCGGTAGCAGTAGAGGCCTTGGTCGGTGACGAAGGAGGTCTTCGGGATGTCCGGAGGGAACATCCGGATTTGATTGTACCCCGAGAAGGCATCCATGAAGCTGAGGAGCTCATGGCCCGAGGTGGCGTCGATTAGGGTGTCGATGTTCGGGAGAGGGAAGGGATCCTTCGGACACGCCTTGTTGAGGTCGGTGAAGTCGATGCATATCCTCCATGAGCCATTGGACTTCTTGACCATTACAACATTCGACAGCCACTCGGGATAATTCACCTTCTGGATGAACTTGGCCTTCAGCAGCTTATCCACTTCCTCCTTGATTGCCTGCTGTCGCTCGGGAGCGAACTTTCGCCTCTTCTGCTGAACCGGTTTGCACCCCGGTTCGACGCTTAGGCGGTGGACGAGCAAGTCCTCGGAGATGCCGGGCATATCCGCGGCCGACCAAGCAAATAGGTCGCGGTTATCCCGGATGCACCTCACCAAGTCGGAGAAGAGCACGGTCGGCAAGGACTTGCTGACGAGGAATTTTCGGCTCGGATCCTCGTCGGAGAAGAGTACTTCTTCTAACTCGTCCGCCGGCTCGGACGTTGGACGGGCTTTCGGCTCGGGGATCTCTAATGTCTCGAGCGAGAGCACTGGTCCCCCGGTGGAAGTCATGTAGCACTTCCGAGCTGTTTCCTGGCTTCCCCTGACTTCCCCTACTCCCGAGCGAGTGGGGAATTTCATCTTCAAGTGGTATGCCGAGGGGACAGCCTCCAGAGCGGCTAGGCCGGGACGGCCTAGGATGACATTGTACGCTGCCGGGACGTCGACGACCATGAAGTCCATCGGCTCGGTCCGGGTAGTAGGGGTGCTTCCCGCAGTAACGTCTAGGGTTATCGCCCCTTCGATGGTTACCGGGACCCCCGTGAACCCGTGGAGAGTATAACCGGCCGGCTTAAGACGGTCCCGGGACAGCTGCAGGCCTTGAAAGGCCGAGAGGAACAGGATGTTGACCGAACTCCCATTGTCCACTAAAATCCTCTGCACCTTGAAATTGGCCATGCGGAGGTCGATGACGAGGGCATCGCAATGGGGGGTTCGGACTCCTTCGAGGTCGGCATCGGAGAAAGACACAGGGACGCCGAGACCCTTCGGGGGAGGGGCACTATGGACCGAGTTGACTTCCCGGACGAAGGCCTTTCGGGAGGAATTAGAGGAGCCCCCCATTGGACCTCCGTGGATCAGGTGCAGAACCCGTTCTTCTTCTGGTGTCTCCTCACGCCGCTCGGAGCGCTTGTTAGCCCCCCGAGGGGGAGGTGAGTTCCGATCTGTTCGATCGTTAGCTTTCACGAACTTGGCCAACTGCCCCCTCCGAATGAGTGCTTCGATCTCATCTCTCAGAGCTCGGCAATCGTTCGTGTCGTGCCCATGGTCTCGGTGGTAACGACACCACTTATCTTTGTTCCTCCTCTTCGCCTGAGTGTGCATCCTCGGGGCTGGAGGGATGATTCCCTCCTTCTCTACCTCCATGAGGATAGTAGAGACATTAGTGGTGAGGGGAGTGAACTTCTCGAACCTGGGGGGAGGGCGGCGCTGACCGCCCATGTCCTTCTGAGCTTTCTTGGACCCTTCTTCTCCCGTCGCCTTCCTCTTTGACCCCGCGGCCGTGCCCCTGAAGCTCGGCAGGGCTTCGGCCTCCTCCGCCCGGATGTACTTCTCGCACCTCAGGAGGAGGTCGGCGAAGTCATGCGGGGGCTTCTTGGCCAGGGATGATCGGAGGTTGGCGTTAAGGACGTTCGACTGGAACGCCACGGTAGCCACGGACTGGTCCAAGGAAGCAATTGACCTGACTTCCGCGGTAAACCTTTTCACATAGTCCCGCAACTTTTCTTGCTTCTCCTGCCGCAGGTTTAGCAAGGAAAGACTCGTCTTCTCGGCTCGTCGGCTACTCACGAAGTGAGTAATGAACAGCGTCTCAAACTGTTCGAATGAGAAGATGGACGAGGGGGCGAGCCTAGAATACCATTCCCGAGCCGACCCCCGGAGGGTGGCAGGGAAGGTCCTGCAGAGCACCGCGTCGGAAGCTTGGTGGATCAGCATCAGGGTCTTGAAGCTCTCGACGTGGTCGACAGGGTCGGATTCCCCAGAGTACGTTTCAAACTGCGGCGGTTTGAAACTCCTCGGTATGTGGGCCTCCATGATCGACCGCGAGAAGGGAGGTCGGCTGGGACGGAAGGTTCCTGCTCGGGACTCTTCCTCCCTGTCCATGCGGCCGATGCGCCTTTCCACCTCATGGATACGGCGGATGAGGGCGTCGTCCCTCCGCTGGTAGTCGTACGACCCCCCGGACTCCTCTCCATAGGAAGGGGAGCGTGGACTGCGGCGCCGGTACTCCTGGGACCGCCGAGGGCTCTGTTGCCGCTGCTGTCGGCTGGGAGTCGGGGAAGGACTCCGGGTTCGGCGCCGAGGACTGGGATCCCTGGGGGGCGTCGGAACCCTCTGAGCATTCTGGGCGTTCTGTCGGAGATTGAGGGCCTGCAGTACGGTTTCCTGAAACTGGAGGAACTCGGCTCGGCTGATGGGCATATCTCGGTCCCTCGGATGACGCCGATCCCTGGGGGACCGGGACCTCCTCCTTCGGCATTCAGGTGATGCCGCTCGGCCTCTGCGTTCCGGGGACCTTCTGCCGTCCCGACGACGTGGCGACCGCTCACCTTGATGCTGGCGGGAGGCTCCCTCTCGGGCCCGCCTCTCGTCAAGATGAGTACGGAGGTCGTCGTCCTTGTGGCGGTTTTGGAGTGTGATGCAGAGGTCGGGGTGATGAGAGGCCATCGAGTCCGATGACCCATTGTGGACCGAGACGTGGCCCGGATTGAGAGGCTGCTTCTCCTTCCGACCGTTATGACCGGACGGACCGTTGTTGGGCTGCTGCTTGGGAGGAGGAGGAGGTGGGACCTGCTGGGTCAGCGGAGGGAGGTCGGACTGAAGGATAGGATTGACCGGAGCTTCATTTGCCGGGTCGGTGGGGTTGCCCCCACGGTTCGACCCTCTGGATCGGTTCTTCTTCGGCGGCATGGCTGCAGACGACGACGGAGAATGGGCTGAGACTGCTCGTGTGGTTTTCCCACAGACGGCGCCAATCTGTTACCGCTGATTTCGGTGTGGGGGTAAACAGATAGAATTTGTGGATCCGAGGAAAACCTGAACAGCTGACTCGGCCTTCTTGCTCCCGCCGCAACCTGCAGGGAAGTGCGAGACACCGGGGTTGATTCCGGCGACGCACCCTCCGACGCTTTTGTCAGTAATCAGTAAAAGATTAAGAAAGAGCTTAAGTGGTGAAAAAGTGATTAACCTGGTCTTGGTGGTAGAGGGGTTGTATTTATAGTCGCCTTTGGAATGATTTGGGGCCTGATTTCCTGCCTAACAGTCAGGAGGAAAATCCTCTTATTCTGTTTTTGGGAAGTTAGCCCCTGATTCCCTGGTGAGAGCCAATCAGGTTTATTGATTTGATTTGATCAAATCAGTGGCCTGATTCTCCTCTTGGTGGACCGGGCTTGTATCGGGTCGGGACCCGTGCCCAGTTGAAGTGGATCTATTCGCGGGTGGTTGGTTCTGTGAGAAGGAGGCCCAATACCCGTTTTGGATCCATCTGTATGTGAAATTACCTTTTTACCCCCGTGCTTCAGGATTCGTGCTCGATCTGGACGGTCCCGATTAACCCCATTTTTAGCCATATCAGTAGAAAATCGCAAACCAACTTGGTACTATACGACAAAACTAGCAATTTAATAGTTTGAGAATATATGAGAAGGAAATATTGTAAAAGTATAGAAAACATAAAATGATCCTGTATACAAATTAATATCATAGAATAATTTGTAAGGTAATTATAGTAATTATACATACAATTTGAAAATTAGGCATACATCGAAATACTTTTGAATTATTCAGTGGAGCGAGAAAATCCAACTTACAAAAAAATCACTTAATTTCATAGGTGAAAAATTATAGGGGTGAAACAAATAAGTATGATATGAAAATCATAAATGATTTGTAGCGGTAAAACAAGACATTATAGTTGAAAAACAATGACGTGTCACAAAACCGAGGATATAAAAGAAAATTTATGAATCATAAACAAAGTACATAAATAACAAGAGATATGTTTTTGTTAGGTGAGTAGCCACCAAATCTAGAATAGTAAAATACGATAAATTGGTATAAGTACTACTTCACATAAAATACAAGGTACTACGAAGAAGACGGCAAGATAGTTGGGATTTAAGCGATAAATACACAAGTTTGATAAATAATGAAATCAGTATAAACAGTATAATGTTAGGTTGCAAAATATTATAAAATAGTATAAGCTAGTACCCAAAATGGAATAGTTGTAAGTGAATACCACAGGAAAACAAGGTAGGGGTCATCAAAGTATAATATTTCCTTCTGGTGTAGGTTTGTCTCGCTGGTATCCAACAGCAGACTTGCCTATCTTGATCTCAAGTTGCATAATTGCTTCTATGATATCCGGTTGCAGTTTGCCTTCTGGACATTCGGTTGCAAACTCTGCCTCACCGATATCCAATTGCAGTTTGCCTCCAATGATGTCTAGTTGCATATTTGCCCTCTCGACATCAGGTTGCACCAAAATGGAAATTGGAAAGATGTAATCTTCCATGTATACTTAGATACTAGGATGTTTATTAAATTATGGTGTTATGTTAAAGAAATCAATGGTATAAAAATAGGAGTAAAAGAAGTTACACGATGAAATATCAAACAAGGCGTATAGAATATATTCAAACATAGAGGGTACTAATTAGTAGTTATGAAAAAATTTTATTTATAACACTAAGACAAATAATGTAAAATATATGCACATGTTGGAAATAAAATTTAAAACAATAAATGATGTAGTGTAGTAAATTAGGACATTTGATAAAAACAATTATACATAAAAATAGTAATGTAGTAATTGGAGGAGGGTGAAATATGTATAGTAAGTATCTTGAAATACATGACACATATAAAAATTCAATGGAAAACATATGTAGTAATCAAGTATGTAAAGATAATTTAAAATTAGAGGACAGAGAAAAGTATGAATAGCGAGTATATGCATTATATTAAGGAAACGTAAATTACAGAATTTATGAATATAACAAATAAATTAGTAGATAATATGTATTAACAATAACATTGAATAAAGACAATAAATCAAATTAGTATGTTGTATTTATACGGATAAAATATTTCAATCTTGTTAAAATATATTGAATTATATAAGACAATACGAGATAAGTATCACACAATCAAATCATGTAAAATGAATGCACATAAGCAAAATTCAATAGTAAATGAAAATAATAGTTGTAGTATAAATTTAACAGAATACGTAAAGTAATGGCACATATGGACGGATGAGCATAAGGTGACATAAAACACGAAAGACAAAACTTTAAGATGGAGAGACAATTAAAATAAGTTCAACAAGATCAAGACTAAGGAAAATAGACAAAATACTAGGCATTAATATGATTTAATAGTATAGGAAAATATTTATTTGGAAAATATTAAATGTTGAAAAGTACTATGATGAAAATCCACAGAAATAATTTGATGGGAAAAGTGTGTTTATGTGTAAGGTATCATGAATGATGGTTCAAACCAACCACGCTTCCACTGCGCCACTCTGATACCCAGAGAAAAATGAGCTTGCATACAATCTCAAATCAATGTATACGAGGAGAGCATCATGAATGAATTTGAATGTAAATTCAATAACAACTTCCATTCATGACTCCAACCATCCAATAGGGAAAAAGGGGGAAGAAAATATCAGTGTATAGAGCAATGCAAATGTAAATCACTAACATTTAAATCTCTATAAACTGAACTCACACTCTAATGTCCACTTCTAGGGTGTCGTTCCTTATAAATTTGTACTACTTAGAAGCGTAGCTCTGATACCACTCTGTAACACCCCGAATTCCAAAAACAACTGAATTAGAGATTTCCACAGGATCTTTACACTTTTTTCATACAATTATACAAGGAATTTAAAACTTTTATTTCAACAATAATTACATCAGTACGCAGCGGAATCAATAAAATACGACAATAATAAAAGTACAATTGTTACAACTTTAACATTTAAGTAATCAACAGCATCAATTCTCTTTATATCTTCGTGTAACTCCAAATCCAGCATATAAAACTGTAGGCACATCAGTTGCTTACAACTGACGAAATATTATACACGGCCATCCTCTCTATGCCGAAAACAGTATAACGATTATTAAATACTTTAGCAAACACAAACTTGATCACAAACAGAACTACAAGGGACTATCCTATAGATGTCGTGTTGTGCGGTGCACTTAGTCCTTAATGCAGTTATTTATATTACATGACACTAATGCGTACTTGTTCGGATTCTATGCATCCCATACTACATAGGTCCGAGGGCAAGCCCTTAATCGTACTTCATCTTGTAGGGTTCAATCCCTCGTCATGTCTTAATCTACTACTGTAACTACGGTAAGTATCCTAGATGTTTTCTGACCTACGAACTCATGTCTAGGCACCCTGGAGGGAATCCCATCGCTGACATGACTCATCATGCAGACATCATGTGGTAATTCAGCTCATACCATAGACATGACACCACCCGTAGTCTTCAAACATCCCACGAGCGTCGCCACCGGGACGGTACTCTGGAGCAGTATCCTCGCCTAGACTCATCATGGGACATCCTGGGATACGCTCTCGCCGCTAATCCAATGGCCCTCATACTCAATGTTTTTCTCTTACTTTCATCACATCTTCACTATGAATCTATCTGTAATTTTGGTAAGTATCATAGATGTTCTATGATCTATGAGCCTATGTCCAGGCAGCCTGGAGGAGAATTCCACGCACTGACACGACGCATCGAGCAGGCAATCTATGGAAAATTCAGCCTCTGCCTTGGAACAATGGCACCACCCATAGTCACCAAACACCCCACAAGCGTCGCCACCGGAATGGTACTCTGGAGTAGTATCCACGTCATGTCACGACGCATTGTGAAGACAGCCTGTGCATACCCTCACAACACCTATCCAATGGCCCTCATACTCATGTTTTTCTCTTACTTCCATCACAGCCTTACAAAATTTGTTTTAAAAGAAAATCATCACAACCTAGAGCTAGCTTACCCTACCGAACTTAAATCAAAACAACAGAGACAGTCAGCCTACCTGGCTACTTCTCAAGAGATGCTCAACCCTCAAACGGTTAGCTCTCAAAATCATAAATAAAACTGCCGGTCATTAGGGTCTCGCCTGGCCTCTAGATTCCAATAACTATCTCTTCTAGAGATCAACAATATTTCATAATCAATCTCAAATAACATTTTCATTTCTTTTGTTCACAACTCTTTCTCAAAAACATTTCTTTTATAATCTCATAACATGAGAATAATTCAATTAGATCTCTTTATCAATTTCATCTTTCATATCCTTGTGTGCATTTCACAATAAAACTCAGTCAAATATTAATAATCATAAAATCTCATATTCAACTTATTTAACTTTCATTTGTCAAGAATCAAATCCAAACTCAAGACCCAGTAAAACAATTCGGTTCAGTCGACTGGTGACAGTATCAGTCGACTGTTCAGCGAACATCAAAAACATCTCAGTCGGTATCAGTCGACTATCGACAAAGGATCAGTCGATTGTTTTACGAAACTTTAAAACATCAATAATACACAGTCGGTTCAGTCGACTGGTGACAGTATCAGTAGACCGTTCTGCAAATACTTTGAAAACTAAAGCACCAAAATTCAGTACAGCAGCAGTCGACTGTGAAGGTAGACAGTCGACTGTTCTGCCAACGAAAACCACTTTCTTATACTTGCCAGTCGACTGTGGAAGGTAGACAGTCGACTGTCAATTACACCAATTGCAGCTTGTGTATATTTTTCGACCTTTTAATTGATTTGTACTTCCACATAAAAATATCGATCATTTCCAGAATGTATTCCTTTTTAAAAATAATATCGTATATGTTATCAAATTCTCAAGTTTTTTTTTTTTTTATGAAATCTTTAAAATGTATCAAAACACATATTCAATCAATTTTCCAAATAAACTGTTTTCTTTTATCAAAATTACTTTACAAAAATCTCTATACTCGTATAAATAATATTTTGAGGTTATAATCACACTTCTTTTGCCACATTCTCAACAAACAACATATTTGCATTATTCTAATCATGTCTCAACATACATCAATTTCATGCAATCACTTCAATTCTAGCATTTCAACTAGCAATCATAACAATTTGAGGAATAGCATAGCAATTTGCATTTACCACAATTAACGATTCATTAATTTGCATGTAATCTCAAAATACCAATTCAATTTCAACCAAATGAATCATATATCATCTATCATGCAAATTCTATTCCTAATTTAGAAAGCATTTAAGAAACACCCACCTAAAGTTGAAGAAATACGAATAGAAAGCTCCTAGAAAATCCCTTAGAATGCACGAATAGATCCTTCTCCTCCTAGCTCCTTGCCAAAACCGAAAGCTTCAAATTGGGTTGTATAGCCGACCTCCAATGGGGAAAACTCAAAACTACTCAATCTTTTTCTCACTCAAATCTTTTCTCTCTTTAATAAATTTTTCTAATGTACTAAGATAAGAAGAAACTATGGGGTATTTATACATAATTTTGGGTGGATTGAATGGCTAGAATTAGATCAACTAGTTAGAGATTAAGGGCTAGGATGAATTAGGGAGTTGTAGCAACTACCCATGATGAGATAACTACCTCCACACTACTCCCATTTTCTAAAATTTAAACTTGCTTTCCCTCCTACTTTAAAATCCAAAATTCAGATTTTTCCCTCCTCTCATAGACAGCCCGGTCCCCAAATTGGGTGCACATCGCATGTGTGCACGTGCACGTGCTTTGTGTACAAAATAATTTATTTATTTAATCTCTTTAAAACAAATTATTCATATATATAATAAATTTATAAAATTAACTTTAAAATTATACTTTTCTTGCACAATTAAAATAGACACCCATAATTTCATGAAATTTATTTTGAAAGACTAATACGCTTAAAACATGTGCACCGAAACACGTGCATCGCCCGTAAAATCTCAAAAATGCAAAATTGACTTTATGAACCGAAAAATATTTATAATTAATTGGAATGCAACTTAAAGTATATTTAATGTATATATATACGATAATGCACTCAAGCGTACAGAAAACACGTGTATTACACGTAAAAATTTATTTTAATAAAAATAGACAAAAATTGAATTCTATTTACAAAAATGAATTTAAACATGTTTATAAAAATAAATAATTGAAATCCATTGAAAACTTTGCACGTAACGGTGGAATACCCGAAATCGACACGTGCATTGATAATACGTAAAAGCGCGTAAAAACTCAAAGATTGAAATTTAGCATTTGAGTTGTCTCAAATAGGATTTTAAGAATACGAGATTGCATAAATAATTAGAATTCAAAATACATATCAAAATGCATTGTGGATATGATTAGTAATAGTACAAAATGCAAGTGCGTAACACCCGAGGGCAAAATTGTCATTTAAATTTTGCGGGGTGTTACAGTAGCGGCAGTTCGAGCGGTGGCCCAAGCAGAGTATGACAAGCTGCAGATGTCCTCTGCAGACGAGCTGGTCTAAGCTCAAGACGACGCCTACGACCGAGCCAAAGAGCACTTTCTGCACCTCTACCCGGAGGCCAAGATCAACCACCTCTACTATGGGTGGGCACCTCCCGCACTTCCAACGACCCTCGGGGGTGAGGAAGACGAGGCTCCGAAGGACCCTCACCTAGAGAAGGAGGCGAGGGGTGCCCCGAGTGCCGAAGAGGTGCCGAAGTAGTGTAGGATTTTTACTTTCTTTTTTATTTGTATTTTCCTTGTGCGGACTGGCCACCACTTTTTGTAACACAGTCTTTGATTTTATAAAAACAAATTTTTGGCCAACCCTTTGTGACTTGTTATTTTTAGCAAGCTTTCTTAGTGAATCGTTGCTTCTCCCCTGTTTTCGCTAGATGAACGAGACCGCCGGGGCCGACCTCAGTTCTGCTGAGGTCAGGCGAATTTGAAATAAGCTTGAGTCTAAGGAAAGTGTGCTGATTCGCTATCGTATGAAGGTTCGCAATCGAGAAGCCGCGGTGGACTATTTTATGAACATGTCTAAGGAGCTCAGCTTAGAGGTGGCTCATCTGAAGAAGGCCCTAGCCGACCGCGATTGGGGGAGTGCCACGACAAACTGGGCTATATCTGATGCCTCCACCAGGCGTCAGACCTCTAAATACGTTCTTCGCGAGGTCATTGTTGAGAATGAACTGGAGATTCAGAGGCTGAAGGTGCTGCTAGGCGTCAGACGACCTAGACTCGGCTACCCGGAGCCAGGAGGTCCCTCTATTTTAGGCTCCTCGCCGACCGTGTATCTGGAGATGGTGAGGCCTGCTGACGCGCAGAGCTCGGTCGCAGGGACGTCGACTATGGCTATGCCCAGGATGGGGGACGAGATTGCTGGGGGGCAGAGCCGTTCCGCAGGACTCGAGGCGGCTCTTGTGAGCCCCGAGGGTCTAGCGAGGGGCCCTTAGGTAGGAGTAGATGGAGAATGTTGTAACGTTATTTAACGGTACCGTAGCCTTTAAGGGCGTTTATGAATAAGATTTGATTTGTCCGACCCTTTTTTACTTGGAAAAATTATGATGTTGACTGTCCTTCGAACGGGGCTCCAAACCCCCTCCTTTGCTCGGGAGCCGAGCCATTTCGTCCGTCGATAGCACTTAATGGGGTACGTTTCACTATCTGATAACACTTAATGGGGGACGTTTCATCTTCCGTCGTTTGGACTCCCTAATATCATAAATGCGCCTTCCTGGAGGGCTATATATGTAGCGCCCCAAATTTCTAATATGAGAGCTTAGAAAATAAGTGGCGAAATCCCAGCAATCCACTTCAATAGAACAATAAACACCAACAACACCACTAAAATTTTTCTTTCTTTATTACAACAATTATTACAAATCACAGCGGAAGTCTAAACATCTCAACCCAAATATTTCTTTACATTTACAACTCAATAACCACACAATATGTCTTTACAAATTTTACACAAAACTAAATAGTCCAAATAGTCTCAAATGCAACAATAAGCATCCAACCTCCCACTCTAAGCAGTAACCTGCAACAAGTGAGGCTAGAGTTGAACCCTAACCCCCAAACTAAAGGGGTCAGCCATAAAATGGTGTGAGTGGCAACTAATCAAACAAATAACATAAATGAACATAAACATAATATCCAACGAATGATAATCAACACTAAAGTATGAAGTAACAACAAAGAATAAGGGGTGATACCAAAACCAAAAGCCAAGTGTGTGCCGAAAACAGGAAATCCAAATGCATAAAAGTGATTCAAGAAAACATCATGACTACATGCTGACAACGATGACTACTCAGAGATGAAGATAAACTATGATAATTTGCCCATGCTTGATCATTCCGGAGATTGATCCCACATCACAGGTACTTTCCCTGGATAATTCAGGAGATCATCCCACATCTAAACATAGACTCATAACCACAATAATACCCCAAAAGCGTCGCCTCGACTCCGATCATTCCGTAGTTCAATCCCACATCTCAAGATAATTACTTGGATAATTCCGGAGAAATACCTCACATCTCAGGTTAACTACCTGGATAATTCCGGAGATAAATCACACATCTCAAGTTAACTACTTGGATAATTCAGGAGATTAAATCCTACATCAAAAGCCATACTGAGGTGCATAACTCAAGTTCTCATTCGTCATGACACTACTAATGCCTGTCCTTATTAGTTTGGGTTGCTGAACAAATCTCCTAGAGTAGTGTACCCTACCGGACTAAAAATCTGAATAACTGAAAATTCGCCTCAAAGGGCCTCAACAAATGACTGAACAAATACCGGTATACTAGGGCCACGTACCTCTAGAGACTCAAAACAAATATCTGAACAAATTCCACTTAACAAGTGGCTCAACAAGATATTTCCAAAATCATGTTCTTAATTGAACATCTCAAAAACCAATACTTAACTGAACATCTTAAAATCAAACACTGAACAAATATCTCAACATCAAATACTGAACAATATCTCAGAATCAAGTACTAAACAAATGTCTCAAAATCAAACACTAAACAAAATATCTCAAGTCAAATACAAAGATCCTACAGGACCAGTCGACTGTACAATGGACCAGTCGACTGTCCAGAGGACATATCCCAACATTTTACGAAAATGATCTAAGGCATGACCAGTCGACTTACCCAAGAAGTCAGTCGACTGCCCCGAAAGAACTGAACAAAACCACAAGCAGAGGGTCAGTCGACTGACCACAGTCTAGGTCGACCGTCCCGAACAAATCTCAAGACTCAAAGTACACTGTAAGCTCGTACCAGTCGACTGCACATCAGATCAGTCGACTGACGGCTACAGATCTGAACACAAAATCATCTTGAAGTTTTCTAAAGAATTACTGATCATAAAGTTAATTTATATTCGGGCAAATGAACAATTCTCAACAATCTCTATCATGGTTACATTACTCAATCAATCAATTTCTCCAATCTCGTATTCTCATGATCTAAATTCTCAATTCTCCCATTAGGGTTTTCTCAACAAAACTAAATGTCTTCCTCAACACATAATCAAAATTGGTTTGCAATCACTAGATCCAGATGTTTAATATCCAAGCTTAACATAATCAGTTCTAAATTTGCTTTCTAACAACATGATCTCATAAATCAACATATCCTCAACAAATCTAAATCTTTTCTCATCATGGTCCAAATATCAAATAAAAGTTCTCATCATCCATATCGAATTAAAGATCCATGTCCTACATACAATGGGACTAACAAAGAATGGTATAATGATTACAAACAAACATAACAAAGATCTCACGTCATCTACCAATCAAAACAAACAAAACAAAGCAAAACAAACAAACCAACTCACCTGATTTGAAGAAAAGATCCACAAACTTTCTCCTTGCTAGATCCAAGAATTCTCCTCTTGTTCCTCAAACAAATCTCAATATTCTAAATATTGTGAATGACGGCTGGGAAAGGGATTTCCCTTATATATGCCGGATTAAAATATTAGGGTTTCCACCCAATTTGCAAAATAATCCTTTTAAGAGTACATCTTACATATATAATTGTATCCTTGAAAACTAAATCAAATATAATTTAAATTAGGGTCTAATAGAAAAATATGTTTCTAAACTTCAACAAATACTGATCGGAATGCCCAGAAATTATAATTTGCATTTTAACCCTTGAAATTGTCAATTTTGCAAATAAGTCCTTCTTTTCTCAAAAATTGCAAATACGCATAATTAATTTCAGAAAAATCTGGAAAAATACTAAATAATTCTCAAATAATAAATAATGATTTTTCATAAAGAAAACTTAATTTTCCAAACTTCTAAAAAGTCATTTGCACGTGTTTTGCACGTGTACCAAAGAATAAATTTCTTAGAAAGCATTTATTAAATCCTCAAAAATCATTTAAATTCATTTTCAAATAATTAAAATAATATTTGAAAATACGGGGTTCTACATCACTCCCTCCTTAGAAGAGTTCTGTCCTCAGAACTACTACTAATGAGTTCAAAGCACATACCAACAAAGGAAACAATATTTCATAAATAGATCATAATCCAAATAATCTCATATAACATCACAATCAACCTAAAGATTACATCATGCATCAATCAATAGTTCAATCATTCAAAGAATTCCATTCACATACAAGAAATACATTCATTCAAACAATTCAGGAAAATCATTCAGCATGCGATCCTCTGGCTCCCAAGTAGCCTCCTCGAACTGTTGATTCCTCCACAATACCTTGACCATAGGTATCACCTTGCTTCTAAGGACTTTCTCCCTACGATCAACGATCTCAACAGGCTGTTCCTTGTAACTCAGGTTCACCTGTAGATCTTCGGGAACTTCCACCAACTGGTGCCTCTGATCGGCCACATACTTCCTCAGTAGCGACACATGAAACACGTCATGTACTTGTGCTAACTCCTCTGGAAGTTTCAATCTGTAAGCTGTCTTGCCAATCCTCTCCTCGATCTTGTACGGACCAATATACCTCGGCGCCAACTTGCCACCCTTTCCAAATCTGATTACTCCTTTGGTCGGAGAAACCTTGAGAAAAACTGCATCCCCAACCTCAAATTCCAAATCTCTCCGTCGAGTGTCAGCATAACTCTTCTGCCGACTCTGAGCTTCAACTAACCTCTTGCGAATCAGCTCAATCTGCTCTGACGTCTGCTGTACGATCTCAGGACCATACATCTGCCTCTCGCCAACCTCATACCAACATACAGGTGTCCTGCACCTCCTGCCGTATAAAGCCTCATACGGTGCCATCCCAATACTTGCATGGTAACTATTGTTATAGGCAAACTCAACCAATGCCAAGTATCTCTCCCAACTACCACCAAAGTCCATAACACAAGCTCTCAACATATCTTCCAGTACTCGATTCACCCTCTCC
This sequence comes from Hemerocallis citrina, assembly GCA_017893485.1. NCBI lineage: Eukaryota > Viridiplantae > Streptophyta > Magnoliopsida > Asparagales > Asphodelaceae > Hemerocallis > Hemerocallis citrina. Next base: position 67,529,508 of record CM030364.1, on the reverse strand, counting down.
GTCTGACCATCTGTCTGCGGATGAAATGCCGTACTGAAATCAGTTCTGGTGCCCAAAGCTGCCTGTAAACTTCTCCAAAACCTTGATGTAAACCTCGGATCTCTGTCAGACACAATTGAAACAGGAACTCCATGAAGTCTCACAATCTCTCCAATGTACAACTCAGCCAATTTCTCCATCGACCAAGAAATCTTCATGGCTAGAAAATGTGCCGACTTAGTCAATCGGTCCACAACAACCCAAATCGAGTCATTTCCCTTCGAACTCCTCGGCAAACCCGTGATAAAGTCCATGCTGATATTCTCCCACTTCCACTCCGGAATGGGTAAAGGCTGCAACAAACCTCCAGGTCTCTGATTCTCTGCCTTGATCTGCTGACAAGTCAGACACCTTGCCACAAAATCTGCTACATCTCGCTTCATGCCAGACCACCAAAAATGCGGTTTGATATCCCTGTACATCTTCGTACTTCCTGGATGAACTGACAATAAGGTACTGTGTGCTTCCTACAAGATACTCTCCCTCAACTCTGCGTCATCTGGAACACACAACCTCTCACCCAACCAAAGAACTCCATCTTGGACACGAAATTCTGATAACTTGCCCTCAGCAACCTGCTGCAACATCTTCTGGATCTCTGAATCTGATCTCTGACCTTCCACAATCTTCTCTCTCAAAGACGGCTGCAGCCTCAACTGAGCCAAAGATGCCCCTAAACCTCGCAGTACAACCTCGATACCTGCCTGATCGATCTCTGCTGCCAACTCTCTTCGAGTAGTGATCAACCTTGACAAACTACTCTTTCTGCTAAGTCCATCAGCCACTACATTCGCCTTGCCTGGATGATACTTGATCTCAGGACGAATGTCTTCCAAAACTTCCAACCATCTTCTCTGACGAAGATTCAAATCCCTCTGCTGATAGATATACTTCAGGCTCTTGTGGTCAGTGAACATGCTAACCTTCTCACCATAGACATAATGCCTCCATAGCTTCAAGGCATAAATGATAGCTGCTAACTCCAAGTCGTGCGTCGGATAATTCTTCTCATGCGGACACAACTGCCTCGAACCATAAGCAATGACCTTGCCTTCCTGCATCAAGACACATCCCAAACCTCTGAGAGATGCATCGCTGTAGATATCATAATCTTTTCCAGCTTGCGGCAATGCTAGTATGGGTGCGGTAGTCAACCTTCCCTTTAACTCAAGGAAACTCTCCTCGCACTTATCTGTCCACACAAATGCCACACTCTTCCGGGTCAAACCTGTCAATGGAACAGCAATCTGAGAATACCCCTGAATAAACCTCCTGTAGTAACCAGCTAATCCCAAGAAGCTTCTGACTTCCTTCACTGACGTCGGCCTGGGCCAATCCTTTACTGCTTCCACTTTCTGAGGATCAGTAGCCACTCCCTCCTTAGAAAGAATGTGACCAAGAAAAGCTACCTCAGATTTCCAAAATTCACACTTCGACAATTTGGCATACAAGCTGTGCTCCTGCAATGTCTGTAATACCGCTGTCAAGTGCTTAGAATGATCCTCCTCCGACTTCGAATACACCAAGATATCATCGATGAAGACCACCACGAAGGAATCAATGAATGGCCTCAACACCCGATTCATCATATCCATGAAAACTGCTGGCGCATTCGTCAACCCGAATGGCATCACCAAAAATTCATACAACCCATGACGAGTCCTGAACGCTGTCTTACTCACATCTTCCTCTTTGACTCGTACCTGATGATACCCTGACCTCAGATCAATCTTCGAAAACACCGCTGCTCCTCGAAGCCTGTCGAACAAATCGTCAATCCGCGGCAACGGATACTTGTTCTGAATAGTCACCCTATTCAACTCCCTGTAGTCAATGCACATTCTCATTGACCCATCCTTCTTCTTAACCAACAACACTGGCGCTCCCCACGGAGATGAACTCGGTCTGATAAGTCCCTTGCTCAAAAGCTCTTCAATCTGCTTCTTCACTTCATCCTGCTCTACAGGTGCCATCCTGTACGGAGCCTTGGAAATCGGCGCACTCCCCGGCTGAACATTGATGCAAAACTCCACATCTCTCTGCGGCGGTAATCCTGGAAAATCATCCAAGAACACCTGAGGAAACCTTCGAACCACCGGAATGCCCTGGACTACATCTGCAATAGACTTCTTAGATACCATTGCAGCCACCTGCGGGATCTTCTTCTTCCCTTGAAAAGTTACTGCGGGTCCACTTGGTGCTTTCACCAACACCTCCTTCTGCTTGCAATCAATCGTGGCATCATAAATAGCCATCCAATCGATGCCCACTATGACATCCACTCCCAACACTTGTAGCTCGATCAAGTCGATGCCGAACATCCTTCCACCAATCTCGATATCACAGCCCTCGTAATATCGATCCGCTACCAGCTCCTCACCTGACGGCGTTGCCACCGACAAAACTCTGCCTGGAAACAATTTAGGTTCCAAACCTAAGCCCTTTGCAAAACTTGGCGATACAAATGTATGCGATGAACCAGTGTCAAACAAAACCTTTGCTTTTATTCCATTTATTAAAACAACCCCTGTTACAATAAGAATGATACTCAATCTTAAATTATTCTGAAAGAAAAGCTTTTATTCATTACACTGACTCAAAATGAAAGAAATCAAAATTCCTGCATACCCTGAATTACATCTTCCGAGTTTCTCGCATCCTCCTCGGTCAATGCAAATACTCGCCCTTGCCTCTTCGGGAACTTGCTTCCACCCGAATCATCTTTCTTCAGTTGTGGACAATGGGGCTTGGAGTGTCCAGTCTGCCCACACTGAGAACAAACATGCTCTGCCAACTTCGGACATGCTGACCTGTAATGTCCTACTTCCTTGCAGTAGTAGCAGGTCACTCCCTGAGCTCCAGATGCCTTCTGCACCGGTCCACTGAACTTCGCCTGCTTCGCGGGGAATCCCTTCCCACTCTGGCCTGATGCTGGCCTCTTGTTCCGGTTCCAAGAATCCTGCTTCTTCTGAAACAAGTCCATATCCTCTTCAGTGACTCCCACCAGACACCAGCGTCTTTCTCAAGTTGCATAGAAGCCAACTTCACCTTACTGGCTGCTGGAGTCTCCGATACCTCGAAGATCGTCTCCATCTTCCGAATCCAATCGTCTGCTACTGTTGGATCAGCTTGCCCCTCAAAGACTGGCGGCCTCATCCTCTTAAAGGATTCAATCTGCTTGATGGGGTCGGCATTCACCAATCCATGACCAGCTCCATGATTGGGCGGCGGATTCTGCTGCTGCGCTTGCTGCTGCGCCACATTGAGTGCCATCAGCGTATTCAACGTCTGATATACCTTGGCAAACTCAGCTTCAAGGTCGATCCCATTACCTCGGGAACTACCAGAACCATCCTCATTGTTGCCACCATTTCTACCTCTGGGTGCAACCATTTTGAATACTGCAAAACGAGAGTAAAGTTAGAGCAACACACTCACAATTCAAACTCAAATCAATACCCTCGGACAAACTATAACCATATCCCAAACCATAATTTCAAACCAAACATCATAATTTAATTCTATGTGATACTCACACTCTGATGTCCACACCTAGGTACTCACTCTCTAGTGTCCACACCTAGGTTGGTTGTCATACTATGTCTATTATTACATTGAAGCGGAGCTCTGATACCAATCTCTGTAGCGCCCCAAATTTTTAATATGAGAGCTTAGAAAATAAGTGGCGAAATCCCAGCAATCCACTTCAATAGAACAATAAACACCAACAACACCACTAAAATTTTTCTTTCTTTATTACAACAATTATTACAAATCACAGCGGAAGTCTAAACATCTCAACCCAAATATTTCTTTACATTTACAACTCAATAACCACACAATATGTCTTTACAAATTTTACACAAAACTAAATAGTCCAAATAGTCTCAAATGCAACAATAAGCATCCAACCTCCCACTCTAAGCAGTAACCTGCAACAAGTGAGGCTAGAGTTGAACCCTAACCCCCAAACTAAAGGGGTCAGCCATAAAATGGTGTGAGTGGCAACTAATCAAACAAATAACATAAATGAACATAAACATAATATCCAACGAATGATAATCAACACTAAAGTATGAAGTAACAACAAAGAATAAGGGGTGATACCAAAACCAAAAGCCAAGTGTGTGCCGAAAACAGGAAATCCAAATGCATAAAAGTGATTCAAGAAAACATCATGACTACATGCTGACAACGATGACTACTCAGAGATGAAGATAAACTATGATAATTTGCCCATGCTTGATCATTCCGGAGATTGATCCCACATCACAGGTACTTTCCCTGGATAATTCAGGAGATCATCCCACATCTAAACATAGACTCATAACCACAATAATACCCCAAAAGCGTCGCCTCGACTCCGATCATTCCGTAGTTCAATCCCACATCTCAAGATAATTACTTGGATAATTCCGGAGAAATACCTCACATCTCAGGTTAACTACCTGGATAATTCCGGAGATAAATCACACATCTCAAGTTAACTACTTGGATAATTCAGGAGATTAAATCCTACTTCAAAAGCCATACTGAGGTGCATAACTCAAGTTCTCATTCGTCATGACACTACTAATGCCTGTCCTTATTAGTTTGGGTTGCTGAACAAATCTCCTAGAGTAGTGTACCCTACCGGACTAAAAATCTGAATAACTGAAAATTCGCCTCAAAGGGCCTCAACAAATGACTGAACAAATACCGGTATACTAGGGCCACGTACCTCTAGAGACTCAAAACAAATATCTGAACAAATTCCACTTAACAAGTGGCTCAACAAGATATTTCCAAAATCATGTTCTTAATTGAACATCTCAAAAACCAATACTTAACTGAACATCTTAAAATCAAACACTGAACAAATATCTCAACATCAAATACTGAACAATATCTCAGAATCAAGTACTAAACAAATGTCTCAAAATCAAACACTAAACAAAATATCTCAAGTCAAATACAAAGATCCTACAGGACCAGTCGACTGTACAATGGACCAGTCGACTGTCCAGAGGACATATCCCAACATTTTACGAAAATGATCTAAGGCATGACCAGTCGACTTACCCAAGAAGTCAGTCGACTGCCCCGAAAGAACTGAACAAAACCACAAGCAGAGGGTCAGTCGACTGACCACAGTCTAGGTCGACCGTCCCGAACAAATCTCAAGACTCAAAGTACACTGTAAGCTCGTACCAGTCGACTGCACATCAGATCAGTCGACTGACGGCTACAGATCTGAACACAAAATCATCTTGAAGTTTTCTAAAGAATTACTGATCATAAAGTTAATTTATATTCGGGCAAATGAACAATTCTCAACAATCTCTATCATGGTTACATTACTCAATCAATCAATTTCTCCAATCTCGTATTCTCATGATCTAAATTCTCAATTCTCCCATTAGGGTTTTCTCAACAAAACTAAATGTCTTCCTCAACACATAATCAAAATTGGTTTGCAATCACTAGATCCAGATGTTTAATATCCAAGCTTAACATAATCAGTTCTAAATTTGCTTTCTAACAACATGATCTCATAAATCAACATATCCTCAACAAATCTAAATCTTTTCTCATCATGGTCCAAATATCAAATAAAAGTTCTCATCATCCATATCGAATTAAAGATCCATGTCCTACATACAATGGGACTAACAAAGAATGGTATAATGATTACAAACAAACATAACAAAGATCTCACGTCATCTACCAATCAAAACAAACAAAACAAAGCAAAACAAACAAACCAACTCACCTGATTTGAAGAAAAGATCCACAAACTTTCTCCTTGCTAGATCCAAGAATTCTCCTCTTGTTCCTCAAACAAATCTCAATATTCTAAATATTGTGAATGACGGCTGGGAAAGGGATTTCCCTTATATATGCCGGATTAAAATATTAGGGTTTCCACCCAATTTGCAAAATAATCCTTTTAAGAGTACATCTTACATATATAATTGTATCCTTGAAAACTAAATCAAATATAATTTAAATTAGGGTCTAATAGAAAAATATGTTTCTAAACTTCAACAAATACTGATCGGAATGCCCAGAAATTATAATTTGCATTTTAACCCTTGAAATTGTCAATTTTGCAAATAAGTCCTTCTTTTCTCAAAAATTGCAAATACGCATAATTAATTTCAGAAAAATCTGGAAAAATACTAAATAATTCTCAAATAATAAATAATGATTTTTCATAAAGAAAACTTAATTTTCCAAACTTCTAAAAAGTCATTTGCACGTGTTTTGCACGTGTACCAAAGAATAAATTTCTTAGAAAGCATTTATTAAATCCTCAAAAATCATTTAAATTCATTTTCAAATAATTAAAATAATATTTGAAAATACGGGGTTCTACAATATAACCCTTACCCCATCACCAGTAGTTCATCAGAAATTACCTCACTTCACCGTGAGTTCCCGTCGCCGGTGACTCTCTTGCCACCCTTTGACAATTCGGGGTAGCGGCTCCAAGAGCTATTTACCCCGACTTGCTAGCGGGTGAGAGGTGGGTCAGTCTCGAAGGCAGGGCTCGGGGAGCTTGCCGAAGGCGAGCCCCCCAATGAAACTTTTGGCCGAGAGTCCCAGATCGGTGGCTTCCCTGCCACCCTCTGACAATTCGGGGTAGCAGCTCCGAGAGCTGTTTACCCCGAGTTGCCAGCGGGTGAGAAGTGGGACAACCAATGGTACGGGGCTCGGGGCGTTTGCCGAAGGCGAGCGCCCTAAATCTTAATGAAAATTTTTGGGTAAAGGGAAGTGCTGAAATCACGGCCGAAGTTCCAAGGCTTATATTTTGACGAAAAATCCCCCGGGTGCTCGGAGGGTCGAGCCCCCTTAACTTGGAATGGTTGTCGGGTTGTGGCTCGGAGGCACTACCGAGCGCGAAGCCTTGTTAGCTTGAGAAAGCTAGGGCATGGCTCAAGTTTAGTACCGAGGGTCGAGCCCCCTTAACTTGGACAGGTTGTCGAGTTGTGGCTCAAAGGCACTGCCGAGCGTGAAGCCCTGTTAACTTGAGAAAGCTAGGGCATGGCTCGAGGTCAGTACCGAGGGTCAAGCCCCCTTAATTTGTTTTTAGAAAGAAAGGGTGTAGCTCGAGGCCGTGCCGAGCGTCAAGATCGCAGGGCTTGAAAAATCCCAGGCCTTGCTCGAGGTCAATGCCGTATGTCGAGCCCCCATACTTGGATAGGTTTTCTGGTTGTGGCTCGGAGGCACTGTTGAGCACGAAGCCCTATTAGCTTGATAAAGCTAGGGCATGGATTGAGGTTAGTACCGAGGGTCGAGCCCCCTTAACTTGGATAGGTTGCCAGGTTGTGGCTCAGAGGAACTACCGAACACGAAGCCCTATTAGCTTGAAAAAGCTAGGGCATGGCTCGAGGTCAGTACCGAGGATCGAGCCCCTTAACTTAGACAGGTTGTCGGATTGTGGCTCGGAGGCACTGCTGAACACGAAGCCCTATTAGCTTGAGAAAGCTAGGGCATGGCTCGAGGTCAGTACTGAGGGTCGAGCTCCCTTAACTTGTTTTAAGAAAGAAAGGGTGTAGCTCGAGGCCATCGCTGAGCGTCAAGGTTGCAGGGCTTGAAAAAGCCCAGGCCTTACTCGAGGTCAATTCCGTATGTCGAGCCCCCATACTTGTTTTAAGAAAGACAGGGTGTGGCTCGAGGACATCACCGAGCATCAAGGTCGTAGGCTTGAAAAAGCCCATGCCTTGCTCCAGGTCGATGCCGTATGTCGAGCCCCCATACTTGTTTTAAGAAAGCTTGCATGAGGAAAAAATGAGGAAGAAATTATATCATATTTTCTAGCAACAAAATGAGGCACGTGGTGCCGATTATATCTTACTATATACAAAGGGAAGTTACAAGAGCTATTCCTCTCCCTCGAGGAATTTGATGAGGTGTTCCGCGTTTCAGGGTCTCTTCACAGCCCTGCCCTTGGGGCTAGTGAGTCGGTATGTGCCGAGGCACACAACTCCAAAAACCTTGTACGGGCCCTCCCAGTTGGGTGCCAGCTTCCTCTTTTGGCCCGGGTTGGATACCGCCAACTTTCTGAGCACGAGGTCCCCCTGTTTGATGTCGGTGAAACGAACCTTCTTGTTGTAGATCCTTTCATTCCCCTGCTAATACATGCTACTTCTGATGGTGGATTTCTTCCTGACCTCGTCTATGAGGTCCAGGTTGGCACGTAGTTGTGCCGAGTTGCTCTCTTCATCGAAGGCCATGATCCGGGGTGAAGGGAGCCCGATCTCGAGGGGGATCACTGCTTCCATGCCGTAAGTTAGATTGATGGGTGATTCTCCCATGGGGATCCGCTTTGTCGTCCAATGTGCCCAGAGCACGCTCGGCAGCTCATCGACCCATAGTCCATTGGAGGAATTATCAAGCCGTTTCTTGAGGCCTTCAAGGATTTGGCAGTTTGTGTTCTCGGCCTTGCCATTCGACTGTGGGTGGCATACCGAAGAGAAATGCTGCTAGATGCCGAGATCTTCACAGAACTTTCGAAAATTCTTGCCCGCAAACTGGGTCCCATTGTCCATGATGAGTATGTGCAAAATTCCGAACAAGCAGATGATGTATTTCTAGAAGAATTGCTGAGTTTGCTGTTCTGTGATCGTGGCCAGGGGCTCAGCTTCGATCCACTTGGTGAAGTAGTCGATGGCTACCACCAGGAACTTCCTTTGCTTCATTGCTTTCTGAGAAGGGCCGACCAGGTCCATCCCCCACATGGCGAATGGGGTCGGACTGGCTAAAGAATGGAGGTTTTCTTGTGGAACCCTTCTTACCGAGGAGAATCTTTGACAAGGACCACACTTTTTGACTAGGGCCAACACGTCTTGTAATATTGTGGGCCAGTAATACCCGTGGTTCAGGGACTTTCTGGCGAGTGAGTGGCTCCCCATCTGGCACCCGCCAATTTCTTCATGGAGCTCCTTAAGAGCGTACTTGGCCTCGTCAGGGGATAGGTAGCGGAGGTAGGGTCTTCCGTTCGTCATTGTGTACGATCGTTTGAAGAGGTTCTCGTTGATCATGACGAACCTTTCCAAGCGGACCCTGGTTCTTCTTGCTTCGGATCGATCTTGGGGGAGCTCGCCCTCTACCAGGAACTTTCGAATGGGAGTGATCCAATCGTCCGACCGAACTTCATTGTTTATACAGAGGGTTTCGGGGAGGTCGATACTCGGCTTTAGGAGGACTTCAATCAACACCGTGTGGTCGAGGCCTTCAAAGGACGAGGAGGCAAGTTTTGACAGGGCATCTGCCTGGGCATTCTGCTCTCTTGGGATCCGCAGTACTGCAGAACAGTCGAAGGATGTCAAGAGCCGCTGGACCACTGCCAAGTACCGGACCATCTGATCGTCACGAGCCTCGTACTCCCCGGTGATCTGATTGACCACAAGCTGAGAGTCGCTATAGGCCCTGATCTACCTTGTACCACCCTGGTGTGCTAGGGTAAGTCTTGCAATCATGGCCTCATACTCTGCCATGTTGTTAGAGGCCGAAAAGTTGAAGCGGGGAGAATATTGGAGAAGGAAGTTATCGGGACCTCGCAAAATGATGCCTGCACCACTTCCTGCTTCGCAAGAGGAGATGTCGACGTAAACTTCCCAAGTTGGATCGGCCTCCTGACCATTGGGTTGCTCGGAGATGGTGCACTCCGTAATGAATTCGGCGAGGGCCTGCCCCTTAATGGCTGTTCTTGGCTGGTAACTGATGTCGTATTGACTTAGCTCGATTGACCATTTGACTAACCGGCCGGAGCTCTCTGGCTTGTGGAGCACGTCCTTGAAGGGCTGGTCCGTGAGGACCTAGATTGAGTGCGCTTGAAAGTAAGGGCAGAGCTTTCGGGCAGCCATGACCAGGGCGTACGCTACTTTCTCTATTTTTGCATATCGGGTCTCAGCCGAGAGCAGGAATTTTCTTACATAGTATAACGATTTCTGGACTCCGTCTTCTTCTCGGACGAGAACGGCACTCAATGTACTTTTCGAGGCTGAAAGGTAAAGCCAGAAGGGTTCGGTCGGCTCAGGTTTGCTCAGAAGTGGGGGATTGGCGATGTATTCCTTTAGCTGGATGAATGCCTCCTGCTGCAGGGTGCCCCATTCGAAGCCTCCGGTTCTGCGCAGTGCCTTGAAGAAGGGGAGGGACTTCTCTCCAGACAGGGCCAGAAGGGGAGGGACAATTCCAAGCCTGGGGAAATAGCAAACCAAACTGGTATCGACAGGGCCAGAGGTCGATAGGCAAGTTTTTTAAAGCAATCTTATCTTTTACCCAAAGTGATTAGAGAGAGGCTGGGATTAGAGTGATGCATTAGGGGCTTGGTAATTGCATTAGTACTAGCAGACCATAGTCGGTGTTGTACCTTCCTGTCGTAGGGATACGTTATCGGCACTCATGATTGAGTCCTCGGCTCGTATCTCGATCGGTTGTTTCCCAAAGTTTGCCAGAGTAAGGAACGAGAGGATAGGGGGATTTGACCCTCGAGGCCATCACGTTCCTATGCACGTGTAACGCCCCGAATCCCAAATACAACTGAATTCGAGAGTGCTACAGGATCTTTTCGTCTCATTCGGTACAATTTTACAAGGAATTGAAAACTTCCCATTTTACATCAGAGTTACAAGAGGTTTTACACTTTATATTTTACAGTGGAAGCATATACATCAATAATTCACATGTAATGACAGCGGAAGCAATTATAACTTTATACAAAAGTTGCAGCAATAAATAATGATCTTCGAGCGTTGGCTCTCCTTTAACCTTTATCAAACCAATTATCCTGCATATAAAACTATAGGTACGTTAGTTTATTCAACCGACGATAATTATACATGGCTATCCTCTCTATTCCAGAAACAGTATAACGATTCTCATTTCTTAACAAATCACAAACTTGTTCACATGTCAAATTAAAGGGAATACCCTATGGATGTCGTGTTGTGATTGTGCACTTAGTCCTTAATGCAATTATTTATATTATATGACACTAATGCGCACTTGTTCAGATTCTATGCATCCCATACTACATAGGTCCGAGGGCAAGCCCTTAATCGTTCTTCATCTTGTAGGGTTCAATCCCTCGTCATGACTTACTCTACTACTGTAACTACGGTAAGTATCCTAGATGTTTTCTGACCTACGAACTCATGTCTAGGCGCCCTAGAGGGAATCCCAACGCACTGACACATGACTCATCATGCAGGCATCCTGTGGTAATTCAGCTCCTACCATAGACATGACACCACCCGTAGTCTTCAAACATCCTCCGAGCGTCGCCACCAGGACGGTACTCTGGAGCAGTATCCTCGCCCTGACTCATCAAGGGACATCCTAGGATACGCTCTTGCCGCTACCCAACGGCCCTCATACTCAGTGTTTTTCTCTTACTTTCATCACATCTTCACTATGTAACTAATCCTTAATTCTAATGAAATAGAATCATGAACAAAATCGAAGCACTAGAGTTAGCCTCTCCACTAAATCGGACTTATTCATTCATTCAAACATGACCAATCTTGGTCTTTCATTTCAAATTTCATTTCATTTCCTTCCAATTGCCGGGGGAGACTTAGCTACTTATTTGTTTCAATTCCAATTCACAATTACTAAAAATAATCTGAGCACTTCCAGCTCATGGGTTCATTTTTCCTAATCACCATGGATTTTCTTTTTCATGTTCATAGTTCCACAGTTATAACCTTCATAAATTCAAATAAATGATTCACTCCATATTAATTCATGCAAAGACAAATAGAGTTTACTGTCACAACCAATATTCAACATAAGATTCACACTCTTTATCATAAAACAAGTCATAGAATTTCTGAGACTTCAAAAAGTGCTCTGAACAGTCGACTTAGAACTCATCCAGTCGACTTGTTCAGTCAAACACAAATCCTTCAGTAAATTACTCGGAAGAGTCGACTACTGCACATGGACAGTCGGCTGTTCCGCAGCGTTCAAAATTCCAATATCATTTACAGTGCGGTCGACTGCCAATCAACCCAGTCGGCTGTTCAGCAGAGTTCAATGATGTAACCTTTCAAGTTCAGTACAGTCGACTGTTACATACATTCGGTCGACTAAGCAGATTAAACTTCCAATTTAAAGGATTCTCTCCTTATTCTGTTCTCACATCATTTCTTTTTTTTGTCACACTACAATGTGCTCATGCCAACATAAACATGAAATTCTCATATGTTTATTAACATCACAACATAGTTTTCGATTAAGTGTAAATTCCACATAACTAGTGTTTTCTTTTCTCAAAAGGAAATGCTAAACATATATTTTTTCCTTTACTCATCGTCTACTCACGGAGATGAATACTAATCCCAATTTAACATGCTAGAACATCAAATTAATAATTCACATTAAAAAGTACGTCGTTTCATGAAAATTCGAATTGTATATATTTTCTTTCAATAAACCAGTCGACTGTTCATACAACCGGTCGACTGTAAAGGTCATTTCTAGTTCTCTAATTATTGTTTGTCCTTTTTCATCAGTTCATAATTTCTACATTATGTACAACATGGGAGATATCAATTTAGCAATCGTTCTATCACTTCAGTTCGCACATACTTACACAATTAAATCCTCGATCTTAACATGAATTCTAATTTAGAAGTCATGGGAAACATCCATCTCGTACCAGTCGACTTACTCACATGACCGGTCGACTGTATAGGTCAGTTCCGATCTTTTAAATTTCATTAATTCTGCTCATTCATTCACATCTTTCATACAAAGTATAGCACAACGCATTTTAGTATAATGAGCACCATGTCAATCCACATTTCACAAGCATGATAACAATCAAAATTGCCTTAGCATGATCTCTATATTAGAAGTCCTGAGAAACACCCACATTGTTGACGAAATAAACGAAATCCCGAAAAGCCTTCTAGTGATAATGTGACTCCTCCTCCTTGCTCCTTGCCACCAAGAATCTTCTGGAGTAATGTCGGCCTCTCAAGACTAATCACACTCACAACTCTCTTGCAAATATATCTTTCTCTTTTCAAATAGATTTTTTTTTGTAGATTACACTTAATTGGGGGGGGGGGGTATATATGCACAACTTTGGGTAAAATGGAGAGCTAGGATCTAGTGGATGGTTATGAAATGGAGGGCTAAGATGAAAGTAGGAGTTGCATTAACTACCCACAACTAAGTAACCACCCATGCATGATCTTCATTTGAAAATTTCCAATTCCCTCCAAAGATTATAAAAACCGGCCATGGAAGGAATAGTGTGCAATGCACACTATGTTGCATGCACGTGCTATTCTAGTCTCCATATAAACAACCTTGTACAAACACATTTTTACAAAATAATCTTTTAAAAGAGTTTTACTTTACAAGTTGTTATTTAAAAAAGAGAATTAATTCTTGGGCTTAAATTAATGGGCCAAAACATTAACTTTTACAAAATAAATAATTTAGATTTTGGGTTTAAGTTTATTTGAAACCAGGACCCTTTTAAAAATAAATAATTTAGCAAACACATCTACATAGACATATACTCATCATTCATTATAAAGTTTCATAAAATGATACGTGCACACTACGTACAAAATAATGAAATAAATAACAAATTTTCATGAATGAAAATTAAGGGCATTACAGCACGTGGGTTTTTATATATCAAGTTCATTGCCCGGGTTAGGGGTGAACACATCAGTCCATTGCCCAGGTTAGGGGTGGACACACGAATTACACGGTCTTGCGACCGAATTCAATGTGGCTTTCTAAAGAGGTCTGTACGTGGGTACTGAGTAGTAAACACGACCACCACTTAGGCACTGCAGTGGCAGAACTAGACCGACCAACTGCAACCTCCTTGGGCACGGAAAATCTATTGGGAACAGGTTGAGTACAAGAGTAGGATGCATGGCGAGGGTTTAAATTCCTGAAATGTGGAGAAAGACGGCTAGATTTGGGGGCATATGTAGTATGGGATGCATTCGTTTTCAAAGTCTTGCTTGCATTAGAGTCAGACATGTGATTTGATGCATTAGTCATAGGACCATGGCATACCAATGCACTAGAATCCTAATCCATTAAACCCTTGTTTGGCACATCACTTTTCTTTTGCATAAAATTATGGTTGTGATTGTAGTTTAGAGGATCGCTGTTATTATCATCTTTGCATTAGTCGAAGTACTGACGTTCCCTACCTTTTAGGTATCGACTCCTACCTTTCAAACAGGTGCATAAATATCATAGTCACGCAGTAGAAGCCTCAAGCCGAGGAGCAAGTCCCAGGGGAGCCGATGGGCCACTCAGTGAAGTTCGATAGTAATCAGTCGATTACCATTCCGGGAGGCAGCTGATAGCTTTACAAGTGGAGTCTATAAATATTTGTAATAAGTTGTAATGAGTGGATGTAATTTGTACTCCTTGTCTAAGAACAAGATATAGGTTGTAATTAACGATGTAATGACTCATTGACAATAAATTTATTTTTTAAAAAAATTTCTATGTTATTACTGTGTTGAGATGCGTTTGAAGGCAAAGATTCTGGTGAGTGTCACGGATGTCCGGTAATGGGGATCCGGGGCACTACAGAAGATCTCGAACGGCATTCACCTCTCGGACAAATGTCTTGCAAGAAGTATTGGATTACCCTCCCATAGGCCCCCCATGGATGCAGTGTAGGATGGCTTGGCCTCTGGTCTCCTCGGGATCCGGGTCCTACTCTTGATGCCGTTTGGGTGTGCGAGGAGGAGGCGAAGGCCTTCGGTTCCTCATATCCCTTTGATCCCTCTGGCTTGCCCGGGTGAATTCTCAGAGGTACCCCTGTTGGATGAGAGCTTCGATTTCATTCTTGAGGGCCCGACAGTTGTCGATTTCGTGCTCGTTGTCTCGGTGGAAGCGGCAGTAGAACCGTTGATCTCGCTTCTTGTTGCTGATCGGTCGAGGGGGTAGTCTGATGGGGTCCTTATCCTCGATCTCTAGGAGGATGGCTGAAACATTTTGTGTCAGTGGCGTATACCTCTCGAACCGAGGGACCGGGGGACCCTCTTCATGACGGTCTCGTCTTTCGGAACCTTCTTGGCAGGCCCGACCTCATCATCCTTGCGTTTCCCTTTCCCAGTGACATCTTTGGTGCCTTCCGGGTTTAGGACCTCCTTCGCCCGAATGTACTTCTCAACCCGGTTGAGCAGGTCGGGGAAGTCGAGGAGAGGCTTCTTGGCCAGGGAAGCTTTCAGCTGGCCGTGTCGGACATTGTGTCGGAATGACACCGAGGCGACCCCGGCATCTAAGGAGGAGACAGATCTTGCCTCGATGGTGAACCTCCGGATGAACTCACGGAGTGACTCTCCTTCCTTCCTTCGGAGGCCCAGCAATGATGCGCTCGTTTTCTCGGCCTTCCTACTGGTCACGAAGTGGGCCAGAAAGTTGGCCTCCAGCTGGTCGAATGAAAAGATCGAACTGGGGACGAGCCTAGAGAACCATTCCCGGGCCGGGCCCCAAAGGGTGGTAGGGAAGGTGCGGCAAAGGAGGGGATCTGAAGCGCTGTGAATCATCATGAGGGTCTTGAACCCCTCCATGTGATCAGCAGGATCACCCTCGCCGTTATAGGTCTCGAACTGGAGAGGTCGGAAATTCCTGGGAAGCTCTGCTTCCAAGATAGGAGTAGAGAAAGGCGGTCGGGTCTGCCTATGACCCTGAGCTGGCATCGGACCACCTTCGCCGAAATGGGCGAGGCAGTTCTCCATTTCCTGTAGACGTCGGAGGATGGCATCTTCCTGCTCTGGTGGGCAGGTAAAGCCGTGAGGCGCGCTGCCTTCGGCACCCGACAGCGAGTAAGAGTGGTGGAGTGTCTCGGTTCTGGGGCCCTAGGATGGCCTCCAGGACCTCGTTCCGAAAGATTTGGAACTCGGCTTGTGTGACTGGAGCTTGCCCTGCCGGGTTGTGCTTAGGTGGTGCCCTCCGGGCCGTTTGACTGAGCTCTGGCTCCCGCTCTCGGGATGGCTACCTGGGATGGTTCGGGACCGAGTTGGAAGTGGTCCCCCTGGTTTGGATAGCTTGTCGGTTCTGGATGACGCGACGTAAGTCGGTCGCGACCGAGTGAGAAGCGCCCGGTCTAACTCAGGGATTGCCGTTGATCCTCGGATGGTTGGATCCATGGGCATCACTATGGCTGTTCTGGGGAGGAGCATCTGGACGACGTCCAGAGGTGACAGCTCTTCTGACCTTGGGTGCCATGTAAGAGCTCGGATTTCGGGATGACGTCCCTAGCTGGGATCAGATGGAAGTCAGAATCGAATTTCCCACTGACAGCGCCAACCTGATGTGGTTTGTTTTTGGGGTGTGGCTGCAACAGGTGTAAGTTCTTGTAGTTTGTATAGTGGAAGTTACGGTATTGGCTCTGGTCCGACCCTCGGCTGAGGGATCAGCTCGGGAGTAGTAGGAGTGAGGTAGGTACCGGGTGTTTGGCTCGGGTCCAGCAGCTCGGCTATGATGAAGAGGCTCGGCTCGGTCCTGGGTACCTGCACACTGCCTAGAAACACCGGGAGATATCCTGGCAACAGGCCCTTCGATGATCCAGTCAGTCACTAGAAAAGCAACAGTAGCTAGAGTTCAGAGGGAGAAAGTTTGATTACCTACAGAAGAGTGGAGGGGTCTGGTATTTATAAGCAGGAGAAATAGGTCTGAGACCCTGTTGGGTCGGGTCAGACCCGTTTGCTCGTGGGCCTGACGTAGCAGAAGCCCATATGGCTCTGGGTTGATCTGATGATCACAGAAGTGCGATTTTTTAGGGGATCTGGTGGCTCAGGAGGGGCCACGTCATCTGACCCATATCAAAGATATACCATAATCTTCACGGCAAGATAAATTCAATTTAAGGATAAACATAACCAACAATCTCTTACCGCTATTTAATGGAAGAGTTTTGTCACAAATAAATATTTTTTTAAAAAATTTTTTGTCACACAACAAATGTAATTTTGTTATCAAATAAATCTGTGCATCGCACGTGTAACTTCAAATCTTTTTATCAATATGTGCATCGCATGTACAAATTAACATTTTTTCTTCTTAATTTAAAAAAATATGTGTATCGCCCGTTCAGCTCCAACTTTTTTAAAAAAATAAGACATTCATCGCACGTACTAATTACTACCGACTTACGTGTATCACACGTTCAACTACAACTCTTTATCAAAACGTGCATCGTTCGCACTTTAAAAGTACTATTTTAGAGAATGCTACAGTCCTGTTCAAACTCATCGTAACAATGCTATAATATATTGTTCCTTTTCAATTTATGATATTTTCGAATTGAAGACAACATGCGTTCTGTTCTGAACTGACTTGAAAAGAGTTACAAATTAATTTCTCAAACGACTCAGTACTGATGTCCTATTCCTTGGGCTACCATCCAATAATGGTTGAAATAAGTTACGAAATCATATAATACGTTTTTGTGTACGATGGCAAAACTAATGAGAACAATAACAACATATATACAGTACAAATACAGTTAAAGAACAATGCTCTGTTTACATGTTATACACATTGAGGAGCAGCAGAGTGAAAAGGAGAAGCTGAAGTGAAGAAGTTGTAGTGTTTGTTACCTGTACAAAGAAATTTATGTTTCATTCCTTTATGTTTGCATTTCAGTCCATGAGTTGTGAGGGGTTAATTGTAAATAGGTTAAGTGGGTCGTTGTGAGCCATTGGATGTAAGAGTTGTAACGGTTGGGATTGGGTCAGGTGGGTCCCATCTTATAACTGCCTAACCAACCCATCGTCCCCTTCAAGAACACGTATATTGCACGTAAGGAAAACTCTATGGGCAACCCATCGTTTTGGGTGTTGATTGCGATTGCTAGTTCTCGCCTCTTTTCTTGATTCTGTTAGAGCTCGGGGTCCTTCTCCAAACCCTAGCTCTGTTCTTCTCTCTCTCAATCCGATTCCACATCCCCGAAGCATTTTAATGGCCAAAAGAGCTACAAAGGTAGTGGTAGCTGCAGTAGTGCAATCAGCAACGCACCTTTACAATTCCCGCAGAGGAAACCAAGAATAATAATATATCTACTTATTTATCCCTAATCTCTAATCTATAATCTCCAATCTCTAATATTTTAATGGAAGAGTTAATGTTGTGTAACCAAATAAACACGTGCAATGCACGCTCAGATTAAATCCAACTTAATAAACGTGCATTGCACGTGTAGAATAAATGCAAACATTCAATCATAAAATTAAACCCCAAATCTGTCATTCTATACCTCTCGCTCTCTCTCTTGCGACCCACACAGCCCCAACCCCACACCTCCCATCCCTCGCCGCTTCGTCAACTACTACGTCGTCGACCACTCTGTTCGACATCTGCGGCGGAAGAGAACTTGAATCCGAATCTCTATTTCTACTCCTAAAAGCAGACTGAGAAACAATGAATCTATACAAGTTTCAAAACTTCGAAATTATGACATGGATGAATTAGGTACTATAACAAAGTTTCACTAAAGTTCAAAATTCATTATTTTGTGAAAGTATGGATGGTTTTCTTGCATGTTATCTATTTGAAATGCATGTGAGAACGTTAAAGTTATTTTGGCATCCAAGTTGAGATTGAAGATACGAAGGTGAAGAAAACGATTGTCTTCTTTAAAATTCAAATAATTTGGACATCCAATTTCAATTTTTAGACTCTATTTGTAATTTTTTTTTTAATGTTACAATCAACAATCAATTAGAAAATGTTTGTTATAACATGATGCAGTTGAAATTGATTATAATATAGTTAACACCGCACTTCAATTAAATTTCACTACTCACTTGGAAATCTCTTCTTTTTAATTCTTAAATCTCATTTTCCAAAACAGTGGTATGACGAATAATCCAGTCTAAATTTTAAGTGAAAAGTAGTTATGATTAAATTTGTTAATGTGCTCATGAAGAATTTCATGATGATGTAAGATACATTGTTGATTTATAGTAGAAGAGATGGTTTTAATCTTGATCTCATTTTAAAAGATTGGTTTCCTTTTGTTCTGTTTGTTTGAATTGGTGGAATTTGAGGCAACAACATTGTAGATTGTTAAGGTTTTGATTGGAAATATTGGATTTTATGCAATTTGTGCGGATCTAGGTTGGAATGTTGATGGTTGTGACATTTATAGTTTCGATTTAAAGTTTTACCGGTTGGTGACATTTTAAGTGAGTTTTCTCTGATTGCTTGATATTTACGGTTTCAATTTCTGGATGAGTAGTTTGAATAGGGTTTCGATAAAGGTAAAAGTAGGCAGGCATTTATAGGTGTTTATGCAGTGGTTTCCATATTCATCTACTATACTTAACATTGTTATATTTTTGAATTTTTTGATGAATTAGTAGTACATAATCATGTTGAAACCGAGTAAGCATCATACTATATTGACAAAAAACATCACAAATTCAAAAAAAAGCTCAACAACTAATAGAGATTATGAACTAATCTCATAGAAAGAAACAAGCAATCAAAATTTGCGTGGTTCTCAAGCCTTTAACTTGAACCATGTTTAAAAATTATATACACATTTCTTTGATACTGTTTAAAAGCTTCAATTTATTTGTTTAATTTGCAGATATCGGTATGATGTTACGAGCTTTAACTGACAACCCCCTCCCCCCCTCCCTCTCTTCCAACAAACTACAATTATTAGTATGGAATGATAGTAATTATTGTTACAAATTAAGAACATATATATATGTGTTCTATTTGAGTTACTGCTTTCTAAGGAAGTGATTTGATTGCTCTAACATTTAATAGTTCAACATTATTCACAAATTTATCAACATTACATTTTTATTCGTCGTATAGTTCATTCCATTTTGATAATATATTATGAAATGCTCATATACTTTTTTAGTCGTGCATCACACGTGCTTTATACTAATGATAACTAAAGTGATTGAAGTATATATCGATACACATGTTTGTGAAAAGTACTTTCTAAATGTTATTAAAAAAAAGTTGATGTTTTATTCAAAAGTCAGAGAAAGATTGTATTAATTTCCTGAAATTTAGCTCAGCTATATCTTTAATTTTTCAATTTAACATCTTTGTCGTATGCATATTTGTTAATTTTTCAGATTAGCATATAGAAATACAAATTTTGTGGAGTAATATCAATATATCTATCAGGAAATCCTATTTAACCTTTATCCACAAAATAATTTTTCTCTTTATAATTTTTGTAGTTGTGCTTTTGATAAGCATTTTATCATAATATATTTAACATTGTATAAATAGTTAGGGTTTAAACTTTATCATAATATTTGCATCGAAGATTTCTCTTTACCTTAATCATGCATCAGCCAAACTATTTCCATCTGAAAAAAATTCATTGCAGAAGTAGGTATGAAAAGACAATTTGGCTGTAAAGCTTCCTAAATTCCCAAGGGTCAACTACTATTTTACATAAAAATTAACCCTGAAAATAAACTGTAGTCGGTGAACACCATAAGTTCAAAATCGAATTGGCTCTATGCAAATTGGTTTAAACTTTAAACCCAAGAGGTTAGTAAACTTTAGCCTTCATTTTTTATTGGTAAACACTAAACTATACTCATATTTTACCAATTTGCTGATAATCATCACATATCTTTTTTGCTGACAGATATAATGTACCCTTAAAGCTGTTGTGGTTCATTGCCTATGCCTTAACGGAGTGAATTTACTGTTATACCCCACAGTTGATCTGATTAAGTTAGGGGTGAGTATCGGTCGGTATCCGATCTAATATGGACCATCCACCACCGATCCTAAGTAGATCGGTTTTTTAATTTTCTTATCCGCAACCAATCTGAACCTTAATTGGATCGGTTTCCATTCAAGCCGATTAAGCTCGGTTTGGATTGAATTGGATGGTCGGTTTGGCATGCTATTTTCACCTTCAACATCATTCATAATTTTGTTGAAATTTAAAAGATCAACTTCATTCAAACTTAAGAAATAACCTGCTATTTGTTATTCAGAAATGAATTTAAAATGACGATTCATAAAACCACAAGTTGTTAATAAATTTTGCACTAATTGTTTGAGATTATGACATTTAATTGGGTGAGATAAACTACTTTTTCACTTGCATTCTTCTGTAATCTTAGTTTATTATCATAAAAGAAATATTAAATAACCATAGCTAATTGAATTTCAGGTACAATAAAAAAAGATTTAGATTGCAATTTCTACTTGACTTGATTAAAGTAACTATTAAATGTTACATAAACTTCATGATTCTATTAAGTTGGGCCATACTGTAAATCAAGCATTTCTCAACAACATAACACGCAGGATTATGGAGAATCAAAACATAGGTAGAACAATTGCTCGGTTTGTATGAAAGAAATTAAAGAAGACTGTTTGTATCTTCAAGAAAATGAGAAATGACTATTTTTATATTCAAGAACTTAAAGGAGAACTATATTTTTTATGGACTTATGCATAGAGGTATGGTCGGTTCGGTTTCATCGGTTATTTGAAAGCCCCATCCAACAATCGAACCAGTCTAGTTAGTTATTGAAGATCAAGAACTGAGCCAATCCAAACCCTGAATTGGTTCGGTCAAAAACCGGTCGGTTTGGGTTGGATTGGTTCGGATTTGTCGGTTCGGATAATAGTTGTCCACCCCTAAATTATGTCATCACTCTCTCTTAAACCTTACCATTTAATTATTTTTAGTAATTAAAGTAGACATCTCCAAAATTAAGGGTGGCAATTGGCCCGAACCCTTAATTGAACATGCGATATACGTAAGTCGGTAGTAATTAGTACTTTTAAAGTGCAATCGATGCACGTTTTGATAAAGAGTTGTAGTTGAACATGCGATACACGTAAGTCGGTAGTAATTAGTACGTGCGATGAATGTCTTAATTTTAAAAAAAAAGTTGGAGCTGAACCGGCGATACACATATTTTTTTTAAATTAAGAAGGAAAAACTTTAATTTGTACGTGCGATGCATATATTGATAAAAAGATTTAGAGTTACAAATGCGATGCACAGATTTATTTGGTAACAAAATTATATTTGTTGTGTGACAAAATTTTTTTTAAAAAAAATTTATTTGTGACAAAATTCTTCCATTAAATAGCGGTAAGAGATTGTTGGTCATGTTTATCCTTAACTTGAATTTATCTTGCGGTGAAGATTATGGTATATCTTCTTTAAAAAAGATTGTGATATTTATTTTAAAACAAGCAATCAAATCCACAAATACACTAGAATCAACTAATCATTTTATTTATTTTATCCACATTATTAAATAAACTAATAGAATACAAACCTATTTGCCATAAATAGACCTACTTGTATTAGGATTCAGGAACCGACTTTGGCCATGTAGTAAAAAATTATAATAAAATCCCCCCCCCCCACCCTCTGGTTCTGTTAAATTGTATAACGCCCCCTCTTATCTTTACCTATTTACAATATAATTCATTCTTTCTCTCTAACCCCTCTCTCTATCTGCTCTTTAATGCTAATCTTTGCCGCCATTGACGACTCTGTAAGTTATCTTCTCTTCTTGGATCGTTTATTATTAGAAAAATGTAAAACCCTAACCCCTAATTATTTCCCCTATCAAATATAATTACTTTCTAGAACTTCAGTCTCTTATATCTACTATTGTTTGATTGGTCTATTATTTCTTTGACCCTATTATTAATTTAAAATTGTTGTTAATGGAATTTAATTATCAAAATTAGAGAAAAACCCAATATAGTTGAGCAATATAACTATCAGGACTCTCCATCAAAATTACACCTTGGGTTTTTCTTTTTAGAATTTAGTGTAGTAAATCAAAGTTACCCAATTGGATTTATCGTTCAAAATCTTACGTCGAGTTCTGTAATTGAGCAGAAAATCAGGCATGGGAGAAAAGTACTGTTCTTCGAAGTCACTGGATTACTGGAGAAAGTTCTTTAGTTGTTGTGACACTGACATCTGCGAAGTGATCAAGTACGCAATCCTTGTTGCATCATCAGATCGCCCTGATGAGTTCTTGGCCCGCCGTGATGAGATCGCCAGAGTTATGTATACCTGCTTGCAAATGCAGGGTTCTGATTGTCGAACCAAAATTCAAACACCTGAAGGTGGTAGGGATGGAGATAAAGTGAGTAGTGAAGAGACACCGAAGGGGAGTAATGATTTCAGCACTAGCAATGCATCGGAGTGCTTGAACATTGGTGAGTTTGGCTCTCCGACCGGCAAGATTGACAAGCAACAACAAACGTTTGCTGAAGTGCATAGGATCAAGCGGGTGCTCGATAAATGGGAAGAGGAGGTTTGTGCATGTTCTTTCTAAAAAGCCTTGAGATTTTATGTCTGAATATTTGTATTGTTTTAGAAACTAATTGTTTTTTCGAGTCTAAATGTGATATATGTACTAAATTTGATTTGATAATTTTTTGGTTCTGGGGATATGCTTCGTTTGTTGAAGTCGGAAGATGTTCTATCCGAGTTGCTAAGATGGTTGCAATTGATGGAGATGTCAGTAAAAATCCTCAGGGTACGTAATGTTTCCACACCCTGGTTTGGTCTTTGATTCATTCCAAAACTTTTTTTAGTCATACATTGTATTGTTTCTTATTGGTTGCTGCCATCTTTTGACATTAATTAGGATACCAAAATTGGAATTGCTGTTAGAGGTGTTCAAAAGCACAAATCAAAACCAATCCAGCAACTTGCGCGGACTCTTGTCGAGTAAGTTTTGTAATATATATATATATATATATATATATATATATATATATATATATATATATATATCTTACTGATAGTTAATTTAGTTTCATATAATACTGTAGAAGGTTTATATATATTCTTCTATCCAACATGAATTTGGTGTTTCAGTGTTCACCACATGTATATGCACAATAAATTTAAAACTGAAAATATAGTGTACATAATTCTTAATAAAAGTAAATGCATTACATAACAAAAATTGTTAAATAAAAAGACTTAAATGTATTTTCCAGAGGATAAAAATTCGGTATACTATAAAAGTAAGCTTAATATCATATGCACATATATATAGTGACTTATCAAAATAGAAGGAGTTCAGTGGCACAAATCAAAATGGAAGGAGGCCAATGAAAACAATGCCTTCTCCCGTTATATATGGTAGTAAGGTAAAAGTATAGCTAGAAGTATACATCTAGATATAAATATGTCGATATTATATATGTAAGTATAATTTCACTAGTCAAAAGTGCAAGAAATATTTTTCTACAGTCCGCCGTAAATGTTACCTTTTTCACCCTCGTTTTCTATTATCAGTATAAATTAATGTGTATGCATTAAAAAATGTCAAGTACTGTTCTGTTCATGAGTCTTAATTCGTCGAGTGCACACTCAACAGACATCCCTCTCATCCCCTTTGTAAATACATCCATGTTCCACACTTTCTTAGGTTTACGAATTGTTGTTGCTATCTGGGATTTGTATGTGATTAAGGTGATCGGTCAGTTGACCTGACCTTGAACAGGATCTTGCTTGATCAATCTCAGGATGAATGCACATTCAACATATAAGCATCAATGCGAATAATGCACTCATTTAGGGTTTTCTTTTTTTGCTTGTAGCCGTTGGAAACGTCTCGCTCATGAAGAGTGGGAGAATGCGGCTAATGGTACTATATGTAAGTAAAAAGGAAAAAAAAAACTTTGATTTTATCATGAGAAAGACCCATGGTATTATCCCTGACTCTTTCAATTAATAAATTGCAATTTTTTTTTTCATTTTGCAGTGACTATCTCTGGCTCTGTCAATTCATCTACTTCAAAAAGAGAGTCTTTGCACCTTTCGGGGCTCAAAGTGCCTTCATCAGACATGGAATCCCTCCTAGCTACACAACCTGCATCTTCTGAGCTTCCTGAGGTAGCTGCACAACCTGCATGCACTAGAGACTTCACAGAAAATGGAAGAAGGCCTCAAAAAGAAGAAAGCAATTCATCGAGGAAAGATAAGGGTAGTATGAAGGAAGAAGAATTAAATCAGCAGGAAATCCAGAAGAGCTTATCGCCTAAAAGACTTAAAATTAAAATCTTGCCTATGAGAGACACACAAAGGCAAAACCCTTGTGAAGAGTTAAGGATGCCAGAATTAGTACAAAGTTCACCAAAATCACAGGATACTGCAATTAAAGCTGCTGCAGATAGGAGCACGCAAGGGAGGCAGAAATCTTCAAGCGATCCAGCAATGCTTCGTCTTACAAAGGATGTAAGTATAACTGACCTTGAAGAGCTGTATTTTTATCTCTAATATTATAATTCCATAAGAGGTACTGAATATGTCTTATCCCATGCCTAGCCCACTGCAGTAGATTTCGAAGTGATGACATGTGGGGTGCATGTAGGTCAAGGTTTGTTTAGGTAACTTAAAAGGAGATATAGAAAAAAAATACTAAACATGCCCAAGACTATCAATATTGATTTCGATCCATTTGCTGACTAAAAAGACCATAGCTTTAGCTAAATGAGATCGCCCATTTAGGTCAAGTTTTAGTAATATGAACGAATTTTGGTCTCATATTGGTTTATGTTTCAGGTAGCAAAGGAAAATGAGGAGTTAACCTATCAAAATAAGTTAGAGGTCACCAAGAGGAAGCTTCATGACAGATATGAGGAGATTAAAGGTCTGTGTTGTTTTCTCTTCCCATGTGATTTTTTTTTTTTTTGTGTGGCATTTTTTATTTAAATATAGGAATTAGAGTAAAACTGAATCTTGTTAAACTCTTATATGCAGCAAAGAGGCGGCGGATTGAACGATGTGCTGAAGCAAGGCCTACACAACCAACAACAGGAAAGGGGCAACGGGTATTATCTTAAGAGATCTGTAAATATGATGTCTACATAATCTATTATAATTTTCCACTTCATGCTATTTCATCCAAGGACCTCAAATTTTTTCCCCCAATTGATCATTTCAGAAAGGATGAAATGCTTATAGAATTAGAGAGCAGTATACTTTATAGAACAGAAAGCTAAAGAGTTGTTGGTTCAACTATTTCAAGAAATATACAGGCATGTGCTGCAGAAACAGATTGTTTTATCCCAAAGATGAGATGTTACTAAATAGTTGTATAATGTAAAGCTGAGATGTTACTAAATAGTTGTATAATGTAAAGTTCTCATCAATTTATTGGACTCTTGTTCTTTCAGAGCTTGTTTGCATTTGCACCGTATGTGTGTGTGTATATATATATATATATATATCGGCAGATCATTGTTTTACATTGAAACTTTGAATAGTCTTAGCCGTGTACTACATGTAATTTGTTTTTACTTGGTTTTATAACATATTTGGTAGACGTATGGATATTGTTCCATAGAATGCTATATGCCGGTCTTGTATTGTAGTAAATGATTTCTGCATTTAACGTTAGTTTTTGTTAAATTGAGATTGGTGCTTTGAGAGGAGTTAGATGGGTAATGGAATAGACAGGATGGTGTTTTTGTGAGTAATGGAATAGACAGGATGGTATTATAGGAAGAGAAAATCTCTAAAGTCTTCTTAACATAAAAAATAAGTCTTTTGTATTCGGTAGTTTTGTTTTGAAGTAACTCCACTATTTCTTTTGTTGAAAGATGGTCGTATATACATGAGGATATCTGTCGAGATTGCTCATTTTTGCTATGTGTTGTATGAGACCTCGATGGAAAGGAACTGTCTGTAGAAGGTGCTGGTGGAGAGGGACTTCCAACTTGCCCACTTCTTCACCTTCTCTTTGTTTTATGTTCCCTTTCTAGTTTCTAACTGTATAGATTGTCATAATTAATGTAATAAGCATATTAATTAAGGAAAATAAGCTAATTAAATTCTAAAAGCAGCTAGGGGTATATTATGACGAAGAAAAAACAAAAACACCAAATATTCGTCACTATAGTGTCCATCCCAATAATGTGGACGGAGTATACCGATTCGTTAGAAAAAAGATACGAGTATAGTTATGCAAATTGGTGAACCTGAGTATGGTTTAGTGAAATTTAACCCTTTTTTTGCCGATCCATATTGATTAATATATTGATTAATAATATGTTAATATCATGCCCAATATGTATACCAACTCTACAGACGACTATACATATTCTAAACCTAAAGAAGAGGCCCAATATTTAACTGAGAAGCCTAATATTATCGTGAAAGAAAGGAGTACAATACCACATAATTAAGGGTTTTTGTGTACAGGTCACTAACAAATTTTTATTTATATATTATTCCTCAACAAATCATTATTTGAATATACACTACTAATATGGAGTCTATTTTAAAAAGTCCCTCTATTAGTTTCTATAATTTAATTACGGTTAACTCTATATTCTCTAGTTAGTGAATCGTTAAAATGTTTCATGACAACATAAAAAACTCATCTCATTTTTTTCCCAATAGTTCATCTTTCCTTATGTAAATTCCAACGTGAAAATATGAAAAGGGAGAAGTGGTGATTTGAGACAGAAAATGTAGTGGTTTTAGTGGTTCGAAAATGGGGCGAATATATATGAGAAAGGAAAAGAAGTCATTGGGGGTGATAAAGGAGGACAAATACTAGAGTATAATGGTCGAAATATTTAGGTGCTAAAAGAAAGAGGAAAAATTGACTCATTTGGGTAAGAGATGCTTTTTAAAATGAACTCTATTTTTTTTTTTAATTAAAAAAATTAAAGAGTCATCGCTTCATTAAAAATACATTAACGAAACAGTACATACTAATACAATTGATGGCCCGCAGGCGATCAGCAACTAAAATACATCAAACCAAAGTTACATCAATAAAAACCAACGTAGACAACATCCAAAATACATCAAAACAAAGTAACATCAATAAAGACCAACGTGGAGATATCTGTTGGCTGTTTTGGTCAAAATCCAAGATTCCCTTCCTTCCTTTTAGTCCCACATCGGTGGGAATATTTGCCATGTGAGTGGCTATAATACAATCCATCCTTTACTCCATTGTAGACTTGTGTGGTGTGGAGAGAACCCTTGGGCCACACGCGCGCCGCCGCAGCCGCCCGGCCCGGTTCGGCGCGTAGTGGGCACGGGTGTGGGCGCCCGCATCTGCGGACACGAATGCCGATCCGATTTCCTCTTCGGGTTCGGGTTGAGGCCCAAAACTTCTTTTGCTATTCATTTTTTCCTTTTGACTATTTCCTCCTAAAATGTTGGATTGGTTATTCAAATCCAAAAATCCTCCCACTTTCTCTCCACACGTTCACAGATTTTTTAACTATATATTTCCATCTTCTTATCTCTTTACTACTACGAAAAAATATTTGCTCCTCAAAAACTCTTTCTCCCCGTTAGCATCTACTCTGTCTGCTTCCGGTTTCATTTTTTTCACTTCCGTTCTAGGCAAGAACAAAGTTCGGGTCGATCTCTCGACGTTGTGTGCGACAGCGAGACGCCAGTGATACCGGGGGTTTTACCACTAGGAGCATCTGCGAAAAGTCTGCACATAAGACAGCGGATCAACTCTTAGGGCAGTGCGCTCCGCGCAACTTCCCCATAGGCCGGTAACTCTGTTTCAATTTATTTTGTTTCTTATATCGAATTGTGAAAGAAATCAAAGATTCGAGGACAATTTTACCTAACAATCTAAGAGTTGAGACATCTGACACTAACATATAGACCACATTAAAAAAGAAATGAACTGACAGAAATGAAAGAAAGAAATGAAGTATATGTTTATTTTAGTACATTTCTTTTTTAATGGATGATTTTCATGTTCAGATAGATCTCCATAACTCAAATACACTACAAAAGAAACCAGATTTACCGGCGAATATTCCCCGGCGTTTTACTAGTAGCGCCGGTGTAGGTAGCGATTAGGAATGGGGCCACCAGATGCGATGGTTATATACCGGCGGCCGAATTAAAACGCCGGTGAATCCGATTATTCACCGGCATTTTATTTAAAAACGCCGGTGAAGTTTATGATTCACCGGCGTGTCTAATTAAAACGCCGGTGAAAAGCTGCGATAAATCCCATCTGCCCTAACCTTTCGCTCGCCATTTCCCTAAACCCCAAAAAAGTAAAAAAGAAAAGGCGCTTCGTTTTCCCTCCTTCCTCGCTCTCCTTCCTGCGCGTTTGCCTCCGCCGCTTCGTCCTCTTCGACGGCCTTCGAACATTCGTCATCGTCCCCTCTTCCCTTCGCCATTTTCGATTTCCCTCCTCCCTATCCCGATTTGGAGGTGAATCGGCGAACGGAAACGACCGTGTCGCCCCGCTCTCTCTCTATCTTCCCCCCCCGCGCTCGTCGCCCCGCTCTCTCTCTCTCTTCGGTATCATCTGTTGATTCCCCTAATTTTTGAAACTTAGTATTTTTTCTGATAGATGCATGTTGAAATTTTCATGTTCTTATATTGTTAATGAAGCTGATTTCATGCATCTGATTGTCTTCTTGGCATGTTTTTTTGATATAAAATGGGTTCACTGTGAACTGACGATGCACAACAATTGGGTTTTAGATTGGGTTGGGCACAACCATTAGTGGAGCAACATATATGCTCAGATAATGTAAATTTTCATTTCAAGAAACTGTTAAAGTTACCTGCAGATTGCCCTCTTTGGCATGATTTTTTAACCAAAAATGGGTTCACTTCCAAACTAAGTATGCTGCTAGAAATTTCATCTTCTTTTACTGTTAAAGAAGCTTATTCCATGCATCGGATAGTCATCTTGGCATGTTTTTTTAACCAAAATGGGTTCACTGTGAACTGAGGATGTTATAGCTACGTATGCCAAAATCCTCCGGATATGCTGAACAATTGGGTTTTAGATTTAGTTAGGCTAAAGAATTAGTAGAGCAACATATATGCTCAGATAATGAAAATCTTCATTTCAAGATACTGTTAAAGTAACCTGTTTGCCATCTTTGGCATGATTTTTTAACAAAAAATGGGTTCACTTCCTAACTAAGTATGCTGCTAGAATTTTCATCTTCTTTTACTGTTAATGAAGCTTATTTCATGCATCTGATTGCCTTCTTGGCATGTTTTTTTGGTATTAAATGGGTTCACTGTGAACTGAGGATGCTATAGCTGTATGCCAAAATCCTGCAGATATGCACAACAATTGGGTTTTAGATTTAGTTGGGCTCAAGAATTAGTAGAGCAACATATAAGATCGGATAATGGAAATTTTCATTTTAAGATACTGTTAAAGTAACCTGATTGCCCTCTTTGGCATGATTTTTTAACCAAATAATGGGTTCACTTCCAAACTAAGTATGCTGCTAGCATAGGCCTCATCTTCTTTCACTGTTAATGAAGCTGATTTCATGCATCTGATTGTCTTCTTGGCATGTGTGTATTTGAATCCTTGACAGGTACAACATGCCGAGGCGTGGAAAGAGGTTAAATATAAATGATGGCAACGAGAGCCATGGGGATGAGCAGCCACTACATAATAGTGGCAGTCAACAAGAAGAGGGTGAGGGTAGCACGCCGCCCACTGTCAAAAAACATCGTGGGCGGACGAAGATGACGAATGTTTGGAGGCTTCAGAATGATGAAAGGATCGAGGTGGAGGCGAACGATGTTGGGCAACCGGTTGGCGATAACGCCAGCAAATTTTCTTCCTTCATTGGGGTCATAGCAAGGAACCCCCGCATACTTCCTTTGTCATACGAGAGTTGGCCGAAGGTGCCAACCACCACAAAAGCCACTGCAATTACGACCATCAAGGTATTTCTCATCTAAAATACATAATTGGTCGGCGAAAAATTATTATTGAAATATGTATTATTAGTGATGGGTAATGAATTTTGCAGCAATACTTCTCGTTCGCCGACTCCCTTACACCTTGGGTTGAAAAGTCATTCTCCAAGAAGTGGAGGGACCACAAGAGTGAATTGAAGTCGAAGTTTTATAACAAAGACCTTTCAGAGAAGGAGAATGCAGTGAATGTGCCAGAAAATGTGGAGCCTTCGGATTGGCAATTTCTTGTGCACTACTGGAGTTCGGCGATCGGTCAGGTATTTACATTAAACACACAAAAATCTAATGAGTATGTGGTTGTATGGCGGCTATAATAAATTTTTCTGTTAACTTCATTGTGGCATGTACAGAAAAGAGCGGAGGTGGGAGCTGCCAGTCGGTCAAAGCAGCTAGTGCTGCACACCACTGGTACACAGAGCTTCGCTCTGGTTCGGGAAGAATTGGTAGGCGCAATAGTACTAATGTAAATTTTTTACTTACAGTTAGTTGTTTATAACCATTTCATCTTACTAATATATAGGCAGAAGATTTGGGGGGGCCTACGGAGTTTGGGGACATTGACTTTTTTGATGCCACCCACAAATCAAAGGATGGGACGTATGCGAGCCCTGAGGCAGCACGGATTCTGGTAATTTGTGAACTAATATCT
The DNA here is from genome assembly GCA_017893485.1 of Hemerocallis citrina. Classification (NCBI taxonomy): domain Eukaryota; kingdom Viridiplantae; phylum Streptophyta; class Magnoliopsida; order Asparagales; family Asphodelaceae; genus Hemerocallis; species Hemerocallis citrina. Next base: position 67,498,108 of record CM030364.1, on the reverse strand, counting down.
AATGAGGAGTCGAAATCTCATCTGCTTTTATAACTGATTGTTATGTCCTTTTACAGACTAATGCTCGGAAAAGGTATGATGAAATCTCCTCTGCTTCAGATTCGGACCCTACGGCGCCACGCCCAGATTGGCATACCCGGTAGAGAGTTGCCTTGACCGATGTTAGGGAAAAGGAGAGGCATGGACGTGTCCGTGGTATGGGCCTGGGACCAACCCCCTCGCGGCTATTTGGACGGAGTTCATCTAGTTCAAGTGGCAATCACGACGAGGAGATGACTGCCTTAAAGGCACAAGTTGCACTCCTCCAAGAACAAATGGCCAATTTAATAGGGCAGCAGTCCCAAGTCCCACCCAGGGTAAGTATTTAAATTGATTTTTTTAAAGAGATTATGGTCTTGAATGCATGAAAGACACGTACTAGTGTTTGTGAGTGTGCATTGTGGCTGTCGTCTATAAGTATTTCGTATATGTTTCTTAAGTGGGCTGTGATTAGAAAGAAAGGGCTGGAGTGGAGATCTGGAAACCCAAATAGAGACATCTCGTTTATTATAATATGTACTTTTTGTTGGACCAATCCCCTCTTGTTGTTGTTGCTGATGTCTCTATGTGTCCGTGTGTTGAAGGGAAAGAAGGGATGAGGGGAGAGATGAGGAAAATGCCGCTATGTTAGCCTGGTGTATCCAAAGTCTCTACCATCCTTCTTTTTGGCTCCATATATGGCTTATATATTAAATGGGTTTCCTTCCACGATGACAGTCCGTAATACTACACTTGATATGAGCCCTGTTCATAGCTGCACCCTATTGCATACTCACAAACAACTAATACGTGTCGTTCATGCATTGTATTACCAATCCCACTTTGGCACATAACATGCTTAGATGACATAGTATGACCTGCTGATAAGGTTTGTTCAGCCGCGCTGTTGTACTGATTTGGAGGATTTTGGTATGCTAGCAGCATACTTAGTTTCACAGTGAACCCATTTTTGTTACAAAATCATGCCAAAGATGGCAATCTGCAGGTTACTTTAACAGTACCTGAGCTTATATGTTGCTCTACTAATTCTTGAGCCCAACTAAATCTAATTTTCTTAAGTGGGCTGTGATTAGAAAGAAAGGGCTGGAGTGGAGATCTGAAAACCCAAATAGAGACATCTCTTTTATTATAATCTATACTTTTTGTTGGACCAGTCCCCTCTTGTTGTTGTTGCTGATGTCTCTATGTGTCCGTGTGTTGAAGGGAAAGAAGGGATGAGAGAGAGATGAGGAAAATGCCGCTATGTTAGCCTGGTGTATCCTCATTCTCTACCATCCCCTCTTGTTATATATTAAATCGGTTTCCTTCCACGATGACAGTCCGTAATATTATACTTGATATGAGCCCTGTTCATCGCTGCACTAAATCTAATACCCAATTGCTGTGCATATCCGGAGGATTTTGGCATACGTACCTATAGCATCCTCAGTTCACAGTGAACCCATTTTGTTACAAAAAACATGCCAAGATGACAATCAGATGCATAAGATAAGCTTCATTAACAGTAAAAGAAGATGAGGATGGCAATCATGCCAAAGATGGCAATCAGGTTACTTTAAAAGTATCTTAAAATGAAAATTTCCATTATCTGAGCATATATGTTTCTTTAAAAGTGACTGTGACCAATTGTTCTTAATTGGGCTGTGATTAGAAAGAGACGAGTTGGAGTGGAGATCTGGAAACCCATATAGAGACATCTCGTTCATTGTAACACCTCGAATTTCAAATAAGGACAAATTCGAGATTTCACAGGATCTTTACTTCACTTCGTACAATTTTACAAGGAAAATTTAAAACTTTTCATTCACAATACATCAGAGTTCAATTACAACTTGGTTTTACACAGCGGAAGAATGAAATTTACAATAAAACATTTACAACATCTTTAAAATAACACAGCACCAGCATATCCACTTTATAGCTTCATGAATGGTCCTTTACCTGCATGTCAATCTGTGGGCACGTCAGTTATTTACAACTGACGAAATGTTATACACGGCTATCCTCTCTATGCCGGGAATAGTATAACGATCGCATACTTTAACAAATCACAAAAAGATTGAATGAACATATAAAGTGTCAAAAGTGATTATTCTAAACATAAGTGTATGTCATGCCTTAATGCCTAATGCACACAATTCTACACTAGGATGACACTAATGCACACTTGTTCGGATTCTATGCATCCCATACTACATAGGTCCGAGGGCAAGCGCCTACGTTCTTCACAATACAGGGCTCGATCCCTCGCCATGAAAACTACCCGGTAGCAAAACAAAGTTCAGACTATTCAACGAATGTGAATCCCAGCCTTGGAGTCCACCAACAGCTGTTATAACAGATTCCACATCGTACGAACCGTCCCGTATGTGACCCTCTAGCCCAGTATATATATATATATATACATTGGAGACGGTAAACACAAAAATCCATCCGTCCGACTACTCAAGATCCCGGAGTCCACCGCTGACCCGTCCTCATAGTCCCGGACTAAAATATAATAATCCGTCTCCCACAGGGCAACCTCAGTCCACCAACTGGGTCTATAGTCTTGGAGTCCACCAACAACTATATAGAGCACCCCACTTACGTTTCCCTAAGTTTACTACATCTTCACTTATGTGCCTAAATTTTCCTAAGTTCAAGACATGAATAATCTCCACATGTAGAATTAGTTGTTACCTCCTACCGGACTTAGTCAACAAATACGAGATGGCTCCATAACCACATCACAACTCAACATTCTTTTTTTTTTCAATAATGCCGGTACCGAGGTCTTACTAACTCAAAGTCATAAGCTTTCATGTACAAGAAACATGGGTAGATATACCCCTTAATAATCATGTCTTAAACTTATATAATTCATGTCTTTAACTTATCCATAATTTAATCAATGCCTCATTTTTGCACCATTCATGATTCATTTATTCTTAATCTTAATAGCAATAATCCTTTTTCATGAACAAATTTTCATCCATCATCAATCTCTTTAATAGCATAAATAACAATTTCACATTTCAGCCCATACCAAGTATTCTTAAATCTAATAAGTGTATAATCACATCAAGAGGAATCCATTCACATGAACAATTTTCTTTTCATCTAAAAATGGCACATACTATAGGGATTCTAAAATCTTTTCCCAAATTTTATTCACATTAAAACATATTGAAAAATGCCAGAAAAATCAATGTATGAATATGATGTAAAGATTGATAATCATTTGTGTTGCCATTAGACAATAAACATAAATAATTACTCATAGTTTTGTTGGATCATGACTAGGCAGCAGTTGGTAACCATTATATCCGTTGCTTTCCAAGCAGTTGTAAACTAAGTCTGCGATGCATGCTGCATGATGCATGAAGAGGAACACAACCACTATGATTAATAGTGGTAACAAAACAATAACTTTTAAACCCCAGTTTTGCTATGAATCAGTGAATGTCAAGTGTATTAATTTTTATAATAATAAATATGCTTCATTATTTGTTAGTAGGTTGTCCCACTGTACGAAAGCTTACTTGTATGAAAGCTTTATCATGATGCTTGGCTTCTAACTTTTCCACTAACAGAAACTGAATGACAAATGTCAAATTGTGTAAAAACTAAAGTACTTACGAGTTCAAAACATATACCACACTTCATATGATCTTATCGTCTTTGAGTCATATATAAAATGAAACCTTGTCACGAATAAACAAGTCATTTACAAAATTTTACTACCATTGAAGAGTACAAACAAAGATCTGAATTTATTCTCTTTCTTTTTATTATTTTCAATCAATCAAAGATTTCTACAATTTGACATACCTAAAAACATGAATTTATCTTCTAATTTTCATATCAAAATTATACTACTATTTAGGCATGCAAAATTCTAAAAAATTAGAAAGTGAGAGAACACCCACTTTTATGTTTTACTACTCATTTTTCATCACATACAAAAATGTAAATTAAATCTACTTTTCATATCTCATTCAAAACATACATTTTCCCAAGATGAAGTTTTAACATGAATCATGGTATCAAACATCAAAATCCCATATTATTCATAGCATGTATTTTAGCATAAAAATTACCTACATAACAATATCATCTCATAAGATTAATTTATAATTTTTAGCATGATATTTCTACAACTAGAAAGTAAGAAATCACCCACCTCTTGAAGCTTGAACAATTGGAAAAATGATCACCACTTCTAGCTCCAAGACTCCTAGCTCTTCTCCTCCTAGCAATGGCCTCCAAGCACAACACTCTCTTCTCTTTTTCTTTTCTTTCTCTTGATTTTCTATTCTTTTTGGTGTGTGAAATGAGAAGAAGAGAAGTGCTATTTATAGGGTTTGTAGAGGGTTCAATTTGCAAAATTACCCACCTAATAAATTACTCAAATTAATTCTCATCTCTTCACTTTCTCAACTCCTAAAAACCCCCAACTCTTCACATTTCCAACCCTTCACAACCTTAACCCCCATAACTCCAACCTTTCCCTCTCCCCACAAAGTTATAACCCGGCCAACCCTCACCATATACCCAAACCGAGCATGCCTTTGCTGTTCACAAAGGTGGACCCACACTTTCTAACAAAAAGTGTTCAAGCATGGGGAAAGAAAGAAAATAAAAACATTTCCAAGAGCCTCAAGTAGGCACAGTCAAGCCCATGGGTTTCTCATGTGGGCCACCCACCATTTTAATACAATTCCACATTCATTTACACATTGAATTCCATATACCATCTTATTTACCAAAGTTCCATTTTCGTTTTTTTTTTTTTTTCAATAGCCACTTTTAAACCGGCTTTATATATTTATATATGTATTTTGAAAACTACGGGGTATTATACAGACTCCGAAATTTATTTTGAAAACAAATGTGCTTAAGTACGTTTACCGACAGCACGTGCGTCGCACGTGAAACGTCGAAATACGAAAAATTGATTTTATCAACGAAAAATGTTAAAAATTATAAAATACAATATGAGAAAATTATTTATTAATTTTAATATATTCTATGGCGTAATTACTACGTGCGTAGGAAACACGTGCATCGCACGTAAAATATCAAAATGAGAAAAATTAATTTTATTGATGAAAAATTATTAAATATAATCGAAAACAATATAAGAAAAATATATTTACTAATTTTGTGTATTTCATGATGAAATCGCAACACGTAGAAAGCACGTGCATTATACGTGCAGAAAGTCGAAAAATGCATTTTAATCAAAACAAGGGAAAAATAAATTTTCGTTTTATAAAATAGATTTAAATACATAAAAATAAATAATTTAAACCTATAGAAAATATTATACGTAGTGGTGGAAACACGTGCATCAAAACACGTAAAAAGCACGTAAATCCAGGGATTGAAATATTATATTTTAGTTGACTGAAATCAATACGGAAAATGTATAAATAGTACGAATCCAAAATATGTAGTGAAACACATTATAAAATATACGTGCGTAACACCCAGGGGCAAAATTGTAATTTCAATTTTGCGGGGTGTTACATTCATAATAATTTATTATTATTGTTGTTCTTGTCATTCTTGCTGTTGTTGCCGATGTCTCTATGTGTCCGTGTGTTGAAGGGAAAGAAGGGATGAGAGAGGGATGAGGAAAATGCCGCTATGTTAGCCTGGTGTATCCTCATTCTCTACCATTCCTCTTTCTGGCTTCTATATTTGGTTTCCTTCCACGATGACAATTCCAGTTAGAACTACACTTGCTATGAGCCCTATTCGTCATTTTCGATTTCCCTCCTCCGCTCTCTCTCTCGCTCTCTTCGGTATCATCTCTTGATTTCCCTTATTTTCCAAACTTAGCATATTTTTTAGATAGATGCATCTTGATTTCCATAACTTGAATGGTTTAGTTGGGATGAAGAATTAATAGAAAAATAAATACTTAGATACTGGAAATTTTCATGGTCTTTCACTGTTAATGAAGCTCATTTCATGCATCTGCTTGTCTTCTTGGCATGTTTTTTTGATACTAAATGGGTTTAGTGTGAACTGAGGATGCTATAGCTACGTACGCCAAAATGGTCTGTGATTTGCACAACAAGTTGGTTTTAGATTTAGTTGGGCACAACAACTACTGGAGCAACATATACTTAAGCTCAGTTAATGTAAATTTTCAATTTAAGGTACCGTTAAGGTATCCTGCAGATTGCCCTATTTTGCATGATTTTTTGATCAAATAATGGGTTCACCACCAGACTGTTAGTATGCTGTTAGCATCCCCATCCTCTTTCACTGTTAATGAAGCTCATTTCATGCATCTGCTTGTCTTCTTGCAATGTTTTTTTGATAATAAATGGGTTCACTGTGAACTGAGGATGCTATACCTACGTACGCCAAAATGGTCTGTGATTTGGAAAACAAGTTGGTTTTAGATTTAGTTGGGCACAACAATTAGTGGAGCAACATATAATTAAGCTCAGTTAATGGAAATTTTCATTTTAACTTACTGTTAAGGTATCCTGCCGATTGCCCTCTTTTGCATGATCTTCTGATCAAATAATGGGTTCACCACCAAACTGCGTATGCTGCTAGCATCCCCATCCTCTTTCACTGTTAATGAAGCTCATTTCATGCATCTGCTTGTCTTCTTGCCATGTTTTTTTGATAATAAATGGGTTTACTGTGAACTGAGGCATTAATGGAAATTTTCATTTCAAGATACTGTTAAAGTAACCTGTTTGCCATCTTTGGCATGATTTTTTAACCAAAAAAGGGTTCACTTCCAAACTGAGTTTGCTGCTAGCATCCCCATCTTCTTTTACTACTACTGAAGCTTATTTCATTAAGATCCAGGATGGCCAATTTGGATTGGGCTGTGATTGGATTGTTCAGTGGCTGTTGTCCATGTTCTTAGTTGGGCTGTGATTAGAACGAGAGGGCTCGAGTGGAGATCTGGAAACCCATATAGAGACATCTTCTTCATAATGATTTATTATTATTGTTGTTCTTGTCGCTCTTGTTGTTGTTGCCGATGTCTCTTTGTGTTCGTGTGTTGAAGGGAAAGAAGGGATGAGAGAGAGATGAGGAAAATGCCGCTATGTTAGCCTGGTGTATCCTCATTCTCTACCATTCCTCTTTCTGGCTTCTATATTTGGTTTCCTTCCACGATGACGATTCCAGTTAAAACTACAATTGCTATGAGCCCTATTCGCATTTTTCTTCTATGAAGAATTGATCTATGACTACAATCTCCATTCAAAACCCAATTGTTCTATATTTGGTTCCCTCTTGCTGTTGTTGCTGTTGTTGAAGTGAACCCATTTTGTTTTATTGTTAGTGAAGCTTATTTTCATGCATCTGATTGTCATCTTGGCAATTGAATTTGACCAAATAATGGGTTCACTGTGAACTGAGGATGGTATGTAGGTACGTATGCCAAAAATGGTTTTCTTACCACAAAATGGGTTCATATCCAAACTAAGTATGCTGCATAGCATCCCCAGTTTCTTTCACTGTTAGTGAAGCTTATTTCACAAACCTGATGGTCTTCTAAGGCTATTTTTTTGGTCCTATTTTCACTTAACTGTTAGTGAAGCTCATATCATGCACCTGATTGTCTTCTTGGCATGTTTGTTTTGATACCAAGAATGGGTTCACTTTGAAATGTGGATGGTATATAGGTACGTATGCCACAATCCTCCGGCCGGATATGCACAACACCTGGGTTTTGCGATATAGTTGGAGAGCAACATATAAGCTCAGATAGTGGAAAAATTTTCATTTTCAGATACTGTTAATGTAACCTGATTGCAATCTTAGCTAAAAATGGTTTTCTTACCACAAAATGGGTTCATTTCCAAACTAAGTATGCTGCATAGCATCCCCAGTTTCTTTCACTGTTAGTGAAGCTTATTTCACAAACCTGATGGTCTTCTAAGGCTATTTTTTTGGTCCTATTTTCACTGAACTGTTAGTGAAGCTCATATCATGCACCTGATTGTCTGCTTGGCATGTTTGTTTTGATACCAAGAATGGGTTCACTTTGAACTGAGGATGGTATATAGGTACGTATGCCACAATCCTCCGGCCGGATATGCACAACACCTGGGTTTTGCGATATAGTTGGAGAGCAACATATAAGCTCAGATAGTGGAGAAATTTTCATTTTCAGATACTGTTAATGTAACCTGATTGCAATCTTAGCCAAAAATGGTTTTCTTACCACAAAATGGGTTCATTTCCAAACTAAGTATGCTGCATAGCATCCCCAGTTTCTTTCACTGTTAGTGAAGCTTATTTCACAAACCTGATGGTCTTCTAAGGCTATTTTTTTGGTCCTATTTTCACTTAACTGTTAGTGAAGCTCATATCATGCACCTGATTGTCTGCTTGGCATGTTTGTTTTGATACCAAGAATGGGTTCACTTTGAACTGAGGATGGTATATAGGTACGTATGCCACAATCCTCCGGCCGGATATGCACAACACCTGGGTTTTGCGATATAGTTGGAGAGCAACATATAAGCTCAGATAGTGGAGAAATTTTCATTTTCAGATACTGTTAATGTAACCTGATTGCAATCTTAGCCAAAAATGGTTTTCTTACCACAAAATGGGTTCATTTCCAAACTAAGTATGCTGCATAGCATCCCCAGTTTCTTTCACTGTTAGTGAAGCTTATTTCACAAACCTGATGGTCTTCTAAGGCTATTTTTTTGGTCCTATTTTCACTTAACTGTTAGTGAAGCTCATATCATGCACCTGATTGTCTGCTTGGCATGTTTGTTTTGATACCAAGAATGGGTTCACTTTGAACTGAGGATGGTATATAGGTACGTATGCCACAATCCTCCGGCCGGATATGCACAACACCTGGGTTTTGCGATATAGTTGGAGAGCAACATATAAGCTCAGATAGTGGAGAAATTTTCATTTTCAGATACTGTTAATGTAACCTGATTGCAATCTTCAGCATGGTTTTTTTATCTGGGCTATGATTGGATCTAGGATGGCAAATTTTGACTGGGCTATGATTGGATTGTTTAGTGGATGTTGTCTATGTTCTTAATTGGGCTGTGATTAGAAAGAGTGGGCTCGAGTGGAGATCTGGAAACCCATATAGAGACATCTTGTTCATAATAATTTATTATTATTGTCGTTCTTGTCGCTCTTGCTATTGTTGCTGATGTCTCTATGTGTCCGTGTGTTGAAGGGAAAGAAGGGATGAGGGGAGAGATGAGGAAAATGCCGCTATGTTAGCCTGGTGTATCCAAAGTCTCTACCTTTCTCCTTTCTGTTTCCATTTCTGGCTTCTATATATATTTGGTTTCCTTCCACGATGACAGTTTCCTAAAAATACACTTGATATGAGCCCTATCTTATTTTTCTTATTTTTCTTATATTTGGTTTCCGTCCACGATGACAGTTTCATGGATTGTCTGGACAATCCATGAAAGAGATGCTTAGATACTGAATTTTTATTTGTTTTACTGTTTTAGGTAGTGGATATTCCCAATCAAGGGAGATAATATAGAGTTTTCAAGTTAGATACTGAATTTTCATTTGTTTTGTTATTTTAGATATATTTAAAAAACAAAATTAAGTACCGGATTTTTAGCATTGCAATGTAATTATTTTACCTCTCTATATATCATCAACAATTCCATTTGCAATTGGCACTTTGATCTTATAATTTAAGATACAGTTAGATTTTTTTGCAAGTTCAAAAAATATGTATATTCTGTATTGTGGTATACTGTTGAACTAAACTATTGTTTTTTTTTTGTTCACAGAGCGGTCGCCCAGATGAAGAAAATTCTGATGATCAGAACTGAAGCTCCTCGAGGGTATGAATCCGTGGTCCTCCTTGCTGTTCTTGTGTCCTTGCTGTATGATTGTTCTTATGTCCTCCTTGCTGTTATGTCAGACTGTTTTTTTTGGATGAGAGTTATGTTAGACGGTTTAGTTGGGATATTTGTCAGACTTGAGATATTTGGGATGTTCGCCGGTCTATTAATTTGGTTGTGATTATGACTGTTAATTTTGCGGTGAATTTGGTTGTGATTATGACACTGTTAAGAAGATTTGTTGAGATATTTGGATATGACACGTGTTAAACTTTATTATATTTCTTGTGTTTGGTTGTCATTTGCGCATTAATATGAAATGAAATTGGTTGAATTAGTAGTTATGAATTGGTTTACAGGTTTTGTAAAAGAAATTGTGAATTGAAATCGAACGGAAAACGGAGAAAGGAATACAAACGGGCATAGCTAGACCGGATTTTTATAAAACGCCGGTCTATATATCTATTGAATTAGTTGCAGTGTGCGATAGACCGGCGGTCATACAAACGCCGGTGTATGCCGCTAGACGCCGGTGAATACCGTCAGTTGTAACGACAAAAAGGAACACCGGCGTTTGATAAAACGCCGGTGTAGTTTGGTTTACCGGCGTTTTTGGTCACGCCGGTGCATGTGAGTAGGGATAAGCGGGCAGCCATAAACGCACGTACACCGGCGGTCGCAGAACGCCGGTGAACGTTCACTATACACCGGCGTTCCTGTAAACGCCGGTAAATTGATGAACACCGGCGGTTTATAGCCGCCGGTGAATGTATATCGGAAGTAAAAGACGGCACTCAGAGGACCCAATACACCAGCGTTTTTAGGCTGCCGGTGTAGGCTTCACATTTACCGGCGCCCAGGAAAACCGCCGGTGTAGACCCCTTCCTTTCAGCGACACTCGATTCGGCGGCATTTGGACCGGCGCTATTGTAAACGCCGGTGAATGTTTCACCGGCGTAAAAAAACGCCGGTAAAGACGTCAAAAAGCGCCGGGAAATCTACTTTCTTTTGTAGTGATAGTTTATGTTAGTGTAGTGGGCACGGGTGTGCGCGCCCGCATCTGCGGACACGAATGCCGATCTGATTTTCTCTTCGGGTTCGGATTGAGGCCCAAAACTTCTTTTGCTATTCATTTTTTCCTTTTGACTATTTCCTCCTAAAATGTTGGATTAGTTATTCAAATCCAAAAATCCTCCCACTTTCTCTCCACACGTTCACAGATTTTTTAACTATATATTTCCATCTTCTTATCTCTTTACTACTACGAAAAAATATTTGCTCCTCAAAAACTCTTTCTCCCCGTTCGCATCTACTCTGTCTGCTTCCGGTTTCATTTTTTCCACTTCCGTTCTGGGCAAGAACAAAGTTCGGGTCGATCTCTCGACGTTGTGTGCGACAGCGAGACGCCAGTGATACCGGGGGTTTTACCACTAGGAGCATCTGCGAAAAGTCTGCACATAAGACAGCGGATCAACTCTTAGGGCAGTGCGCTCCGCGCAACTTCCCCATAGGCCGGTAACTCTGTTTCAATTTATTTTGTTTCTTATATCGAATTGTGAAAGAAATCAAAGATTCGAGGACAATTTTACCTAACAATCTAAGAGTTGAGACATCTGACACTAACATATAGACCACATTAAAAAAGAAATGAACTGACAGAAATGAAAGAAAGAAATGAAGTATATGTTTATTTTAGTACATTTCTTTTTTAATGGATGATTTTCGTGTTCAGATAGATCTCCATAACTCAAATAGTTTAAGGATGAGAATGTCAATTGGTTGAAAAACTTCTCATCGTGAATGATGCCATCTTTTGTGACTTCACACTATCCTGAATTTTGAAATCACTTGATTCATGGGTAATAAAGTTGTGGAAGCGACTTGATCTTTCTTAAATTGTTTGAGGTGTGCTCATCCATGGAATGACAATCTACAGTGGTATTTGGAATTCTATCGAGAGATTTCTTTTATACGCGACCTGATAATTATTAACCATTACATTCTTATAGACACTCTTGTTAGGCAGGATGATCCACATTACAGACTGGGAAATTCAAGTAAAAACAAACAAACTAATGTTGAATATTTAGAAGTGAAAGTATACAATAACATTATATGTTTCACCTTATTTTTGGGAATTTATAGAACGAAGACATTTATTCAATTGATTATGATATCTTGTGTTATTGTCGAAGCTCAAGTCTTTGTTGAGAAAACTATAAAATATTTTATCGGATCATGTATCTTTCTGAAGGTAATTTATTTATTTTTTAAATACACGAACAATTTTTTTTTTATATTACTCAATGTGTATAACAGTGCCCTCCCTGAGTTACTTGTTTTGGGGATTTCCCCTTCTTTAATTTATAGGCACAATGGATATTATTTATATTTAAAAAAAAAAACAAAACAAAACAAAAAAAACCAAATCTTTGGTTCTTTTACTGTATCCTGACTCTTGTGTCTTTACCATGTATTTGTCTTATCGTTTTCTTGTCCTTGCTTCTTAGCCTCTGTTTATGATATATCATTTTGTGTATGAAGTATGAAAATATACTTTCTGTTGTATCCTTCTGATATTGTCGTTAGGGCCGGCCCTGATAGGTAGGCGGGCAAGGCGGCCGTCTCGGGCCCCCGCCGAAATCGCGATTTTAGGGGCTCCCAATTTTAAACTTTCCTTGTAAATATAGGCACGCATTTCGCGCGTAAAATTTTTTTTGCATGTTTTTTTTAAATGTATGGGGCAGGGGGGGCCCATTTCGGAAGTTCGCCTAGGGCCCCCCGGAACTCAGGGCCGGCCCTGATTGTCGTCTCTACCGTAACTCAATAATCTGTAACATCATAGTTGTTATACCGAAAACCGGTGCAATTATATCATATTCCTAATGAGTTCTGCAGTATGGGATGTTCTTATATGCCATGATAGTGCCATATATAAACAGTAGCGGATATAACTATTTCCAATTATTATATCCGGAAAAATTGATCTAAACACCTATTTAGAAGATCCTAATAACTTGATAGTACATGTTATGTAGTACTATATCATGATAGTTGTGTTGCTGATTGGCTAAAGGGGAGAACATAAAAGTTTCCGATTTGCTCATCGAGATGCAGTATACAATAAGTTAGTGAATTCATGAAAAATTAAATGGCTTGACCTCCACCTTTATAAATGGAGTTGCACTATAAGATATTTGTTAGTATAATGTAGAGTAATAAAAAATAAAAAATTTGTGCATCGAGTATGGGATACAAAATACATTGGAATTGTACTTCTATTTGCATTTCGTAGTTATGTTACTTGACCAATCACAGAAATGTACAAAGTGTCCTATGCCCCAATAACATGGTATTTTATTGTTTTAAAAGATCATGAGAGAGATTGTTAGAAAACTGTTTGGCATATCTGTTCATATTCATATGGTCTTGATTCCAGTCTAGATGATTAGTGCCTCATTTATTGATTCAAATTCTTGTAAGATGACATGATTAAAGAATCTTGGAGATGCTAGCATGGGATTACAGAATAACTAGCAATACATTTTTCAATTGGGTGGATTACAATGCCCTATCTTTAAACGTTACATTACCTAATTGAAATTTTATTATGATAATTGCCAATATCATAATTTGAGTTTATGCCAACCTGTTTGATATACTAGTTAAATGTTGTCATTATGTAGGGTAATATATACTTAGACAGTACTAATTGTAGTCATGGTTAGTGATATACCAATATTTCAGACACTGTGTAATATGTATATAAATTGTGTATATATTTCTCCTGACCATGTCAATGTACAAATCCATTCATAAAGACTTATATAGCTTGCAATTACTATGAATATGCTCATAACTATGATCATGTAATTACACGCCATTTGTATACCACTTTGAACATATCTGAGAGTTATACACCCTACATGTTATGCTACAATAAATAGTGTATATAATTATAACCGGGATATAAATATATACAATGTTATACTAATCCATGTATGGTATTTTTAAAATTTACATAAAAAATGATAATGCGCTACAGTCAGATTGCACCAAGTATGGAATGTAAGAATTATTAAAATACGATGTATATTTAGCAGTAATAACTGTAAGTACACTGCTTCGAAAAATAAAAGAATGTAAGATCAAAACAGTTGCACAGTAGATATAATCAACTGAGCAAATTAATCTTTGATATCTAGCGACTATCATCACAAACAATAAGTTTATCCATTTTTCGGCGGCAAAATTTAAAAAAACAGCTCAAAAGTTTGGATCTGTTTAAAAAAACAGCACAAAAGTTTCACTTTTTAAAAAAACAGCACAACGTTTAACTTTCAGTTAACGGAGTTATCCAACCGTTAACCGTTATGTGATGTTTTTTTAAACAAATGGGAACTTTTGTGATGTTTTTTTAAACAGAATAATAGTTATGTGTTGTTTTTTTAAACATAACAATAGTTTTGTAATGTTTTTTTAAACATTACGTATAACCCAGTTAACGGTTGGATAACTCCGTTAACTGAAAGTTAAACGTTGTGATGTTTTTTTAAAAAGTCAAAGTTTTGTGCTGTTTTTTTAAACAGCGCCAAACTATTGTGATGTTTTTTTAAATTTAGCACAGTATTAGTGAGTATAGATTTTCCTTTTTGCATGCCTTTTCAAATGGTCAATCTTCAAAGTTCAGTTAGATGAAATTATGTCTAATAAGATCTTAGTATGTTAGGTCAAAAGTAGAATAAATGAAGCCAAAGTTAGGTCACGCAAGTTGCAATGCTCTGCAGGTGTCAACTTATGATACGATAACTCATTAATCAAATTTGGTGCCGATATTAATCAAGGTGAGCATGTAGACGTAAGGAGAAATAATATTTTGACGTTATGTTGTTTTCGTCCTTTGAGTATAGGAGACGAGGACATCAGGTAACAATGTATGCAGTATGCTCTACCAGGATATGTCATTATGTAAAATATTTTTGGTGATACCTAATCATAGTATACTGTGAACATGTCTCAAGTCCACACAACTCCATCAGTTTTTTATTTATCCATAAAGAACCATGTCAGGATGGCACAAATATACATTGTCAACACATAAACCCAAGAGTTTAAGTTGTTCCACCACATCATTAGTGGCATCATGAAAAAGAGTATCATGGTTTTAGACATATATTAATAAAGATCTTTATCTAAATATGCATTTCCATTAATTGTTTGCTCCTTTTTTTCATTTTTAAGAGAAAGTATGGGTAGAATCCATTAATTATGTTGCTAGTTGCCACATAAGAATGGGAGTATGATTCGACTAGGGCAGAATGTTGAGCTACTACCTTAAACTAAAGTCATTTTGTGTCAAAGTGGCTAGTGGCTAGTGACTAGTGACTAGTGAGAGAGTATATGGGCATAACATTTCTTTAAGAGTCAAAGTAAGCATAATAGACATTGATTACAGTACATAGCAACTATACATATGGTTTATTACACAACATATTAAGAGAATATATAAATATTCTCGTACCATAATAGTTGGATCTGTATCATGTGACTTACGGTCCATATGTAGAGTACTCCTCTCATTTAATTTTGTTCTTGGAAAATCTGACATACCTATATGCCTAGATAAAGCTCTCAAGGTTTTCAATGCAATCATCCAATGTTCTCTGCTCTACTCAATACGCATGTCCATCTTAGAATATTAGCATCTGGAGGTCCTAGGTTTGACCCTCGCAACCCTCGCAGTCACCTCTGATGACTACTTTGTATATTTTGTGTGTCATCATCAACAAGTTCCTATTGAAGTTTTCTTGAATGTGTAATAGTGAATCCTTAACCTGATTCTAGGAATGTAAGTATCCAATTCTAAGGAGGGTTATACTCTCTCCTTAGTACATTCTATTGAGAAAATGCTAAGAAAAGTTGAGTACTTTGATATGACACCTGCTCGTACTCATTTTGACAGTAGTATCATTCTCAAGAAGAATGAAGGTTTACCTGTAGAACAACATAAATACTCTCAAATGATAGGTTCTCTTATGTATATAACAAATAGAACTAGACCTGATATTGCAGTTGCTGTTGGGAGACTTAGTAGATATACTAGTAACCCAAACCGGTCACATTGGTCAGCAATAGAAGGAGTATTTAGATATCTTAAGGTACTATAGATTACAAACTTCATTATTCTAGACACCCTGATATCATAGAAGGTTACTCAGATGCAAACTGGGTAACTGACTCACATGATGTGAAATCCACAACTGGATATATCTTTACCTTAGGAGGTGCTGCAATCTCCTGGGGTTCATGTAAACAAACCATCATAGCTAGATGTACTATGGATTCTGAAATGATAGCTTTGGACACTACTTGTACAGAAGCTGAATGGCTTAGAAATTTGATTATGCATATACCTGTTACTAATATTCATGTTCCTGCTATTTCCATAAACTGTGATAATAAATCTGTTATAGAACAACTAAAGCATGATTCTGTGAATGCTAAGATGAACAGGCACATGCAGCTGCGCTTCAAGTCAATCAAGAGCCTATTAGGCAAATATGTGGTTCTTGACTATATAAAGTCAGAAAAGAACCTTGCAGACCACTTGACAAAGGGTCTGTCTAGGATGTTGATCCTAGAATCATCGAGGGGGATGGGGTTAAGCCCATAAGTAAGTCACCAGCAGTGACAACCCAACCGAGTCTGACTGGAGATCCCAAGAAGTCGGTTCAATGGATAGAAACAAGCTGGACTTCGGTGACTTTTATGGAACACTGACTTAGAGATTAAATTCTCATAAATTAATGCCCAGGTGGCTGTACGAGGTTGTACAATGATATCCCATCCCTATGGTGACAGTGTTCCTGTGTGATCTGGTTAGGATGAGTTCTAAACTCTTAATAGGTCCAAACATTATTATGTAGGGTTGACTCTGATCACCAACCCATTGAGGACTTACCTATATGAGAGGTCGTGAAGGCCACGACTATGGGACAGGGCGATCCCAGACAACTCTCATGAATATGGAAAAAGTGCGCATGGCCATTTAAAAGCGCCACCCGATAGACCCAAAAACCTCTAGCGTACTATGTGTGCTATTTTTCTGAATCTGATTCAAGAAGTCTGATTCAAGGCATAGTCCATCAAGCACTTCTTCAGACAAAGACAATAGTCACTACGTGAGATTCAAGGCTGTAGTCCATCTCATTTATGCATAGTATACTCTTGCCCAGAACTTCTACATCATTATTCTTTTGTTATCACTGTCTTTGAATCTTGGTTTTGGGGGGGATTGTTGGCTGTTTTGGTCAAAACCCAAGATTCCCTTCCTTCCTTTTAGTCCCACATCGGTGGAAATGTTTGCCATGTGAGTGGCTATAATACAATCCATCCTTTACTCCATTGTAGACTTGTGTGGTGTGGAGAGAACCCGTGGGCCACACGCGCGCCGTCGCCGCTGCCCGGCCCGGTTCGGTTCGGCACGCGTAGTGGGCACGGGTGTGCGCGCCCGCATCTGCGAACACGAATGCCGATCTGATTTGCTCTTCGGGTTCGGGTTGAGGCCCAAAACTTCTTTTGCTATTCATTTTTTCCTTTTGACTATTTCCTCCTAAAATGTTGGATTAGTTATTCAGATCCGAAAATCCTCCCACTTTCTCTCCACACGTTCACAGATTTTTTAACTATCTATTTCCATCTTCTTATCTCTTTACTACTACGAAAAAATATTTGCTCCTCAAAAACTCTTTCTCCCCGTTCGCATCTACTCTGTCTGCTTCCGGTTTCATTTTTTCCACTTCCATTCTAGGCAAGAACAAAGTTCGGGTCGATCTCTCGACGTTGTGTACGACAGCGAGACGCCGGTGATACCGGCGGTTTTACCACTAGGGGCATCTGCGAAAAGTCTGCACATAAGACCGCGGATCAACTCTTAGGGCAGTGCGCTCCGCGCGACTTTCCCATAGGCCGGTAACTCTGTTCCAATTTATTTTGTTTCTTATATCGAATTGTGAAAGAAATCAAAGATTCGAGGACAATTTTACCTAACAATATCTTAGTCGGCGATAGGTAGCATCCCCTTGAATGCGAGCTACTCCTCCTCTTCCAAACGCATCTTCTTTCAAATTAACTCTATTTTATTAGTATTATATGCAAATAGTAATTTATTAGAGAATAATTCATAATTTAAAATTCTCGTAAGTGACCTGTGTGGAAAAAACAGTATAATTAAACATAAATTCTTGGGCATTATCTACGAACAACCTGAAGCAAAATTTAGCTAATTAAAAAGTTAAGCTTTAATTTAATCCCAAAAAAAAAAAAAATTAAGCTTTAAGATTTGTATAAAACACACCAGCTGAGTACAACACAATAAAATGACATAACATTTACAGGGGTGTATTGGATTGAGATTTCAAAAGATTTTAAAAGAATTGAGAATCCCAATATTTAAGGAATTTATGAGGAATTCACTTCAAACTTTGACTGGGATTTATAAGGATTTTAAAATAGTTTGATAGAATTCTTATTATGAATTTGATGGAATTCGATGACACTTGAATTTTCATAGACGTTATAATTATTAGTTCATTTCCTACACAAGTTTGTCATTCTCATAATAGTATTTATAAACATCAATGCACCTCGCAAGTCATTGACATAAATCATCACATGGATAACCTATTAACTGTTTTTTTTTTGATAAAAAGATGACCTCTGTCATCGCTTCATTAATGATTGTTAATGAAACAAAGTAGTGCCTAAAAAGACCCAAAAGCAGGAGCTTGAAGCTCCAAATAACATCCACTTACAGTCCTACTAAAAACCAAACCACAAATAAACTGTCTATTACAATCATAACATCAAAAGCAGTAAAAGGAAACCTCTCCCCCTTCTTGCGCCTTTATTTTCCATTGTGAATTGCCTCTAATCCTCTTCGTTCAACCTTATCTTCTTCTTTGCTCCGATGTAAGCTGCCTAGTCATGGATGAGAAGAAAAATTTTATGCATTGAAGTAGAGAATGTATATAACTTATTGCGAAAGCACAAATCATTCCGGTCTGGCCAAAGGCTCCACATTGTTGCCGCTACCGCTATATCCCATGCCCGCCTATTCTCGACCCTAACTAAATTATCCCCCATTGACCCCCACACCTCTATAACTGACGTAGGACACTGATCGCATTCGAACCCCCTGCAGATGACTTCCCATGCGAGTGCAGCCTTATGACACGTGAAAAAGATGTGTGACGTTTTCTTCCGCATCTAAAAAGTACTCGCACCTTACATCTATTTGCATATTTCTTTTCCTAAGATTGGCTTTGGACAGAATCACGTCATTGTACACCAGCCAGCAAAAAACTCTCACTTTTAAGGGGGCATGTGTTCCCCAGATGATGACCTATTAACTGTTGAAAATCAAATATGTTCATTATCAACTGAAATCATAAATATATCAAAAGAAAAATCAAATCTAGCATCGTAGTGTGTAACTGTGTTCAATATTTCATCCATTAAATCCATCTCAAGTCCCTGTCTTAAGACTGTGGCTTATATGTATCGTATAAAAATTATACTGCCCATTATGTAGATATATGATTCATGGACTAATTTCCTTTTTTGTGTTTTCTTATACTACCGAACAATTTGGTCATCATGATGCTTACCAATGCCTATGTAGCTCGTATACAAAATGACTAATTCTAAACAAAGGAGTTTTGCTAGTTATGCAAAGTCCAGAGTTGGTAAACAAAAATCTACAATCTTTGTTTAGGTGAACCAACCTCAAGTATTTTCTTGAAGTGAAATAGGACATACAACTTTCTCATTTGTCATACTTGTAGATGGGATGATGATGAGTTGTATATCTTTCGAAAAATACATTGACAGATTTCTTTATACTGATAGAACGTCCACCAACCTTAACAACTAGTACTATTTCTTTTTGAAGACGGGATGATGATGGTGATGATGATTTCGGAGAGGGGGGATTTCAGCGATGGGGGGGGGGGGGGGGGGGAGCATCGCAGATTTCGGCGAGGTGGTTTGGGGGATTTCGGGGTTTGGGGGATATCGGCGACGGGATGTTGAAGGAGAAGAGGATGGTTTGGGATTTTGAAGAGGATGGTTTTGAGAAGAGGATGGTAGGGATGTTGAAGGAGAAAAAGATGAACAGTAGGAAACCATACTCACCAGTATAAAAAATCAAGCTAATGAAAATATACAAATACTGACAATCAATACCTTCACAAGAGGGGTGGATGCATCTGTAGGAAAGGAAGATCTAGAGAGAATCACAAATGGCTTGAAAGTTTCTATGGAGAAGGTGAGAATTGCAAAGGCTTTTGGTATTTATACCTTAAACCCTAGATTCCATCTAAATCCTCCAAATTCTCAATTCTACCAAAATCAATAACTTTTTGAATACACCAAGAATTGAATGGGGTCATTTAAAATCTCAATTGAATACACCGAGAATTGAATAGAATCACTTAAAGTCTCCATTGAATACACTATGACTTTTATAAACTCCTTTAAAATCCTAATTAAATACACAAGGATTTTCACATTCTTTTCAATTCTTATCAAATTCCAATCCAATACACCCCTGTTAATTTAACAAATTAAATTTTGAGTTTGAGATTTGGACAGGGGCCTTGCGTACCCCTCAACAACAAATAATAATGTTCACTCTCCCACTTGGGAAGATGGTCAAACATCGCATCCTCAAACTGCAAGCTAACCCAGATCTGAGCTTTCTTGATCACCCAAAGACCATGTCTATGTAAGTATGGAACTTAGTAAGATTGCCTGATATATTTCAAGTCATCCCGACCTCTTCACTTCTCTCATGCACATGATGTGGGACTAAAATTCCTCTTTTCTTTCCACATCTTTGAAACTAAATCGAAAATCTAATGGTTATAGACATAGATTTTAAACCACCAGCTATTTAATCATTGATATGGGTAAAAAACCAGAGACACAATCTTAGCACGTATCTTAAAGCCGACAAAGGAAGTACCGTAATTTTACAACAAGAACAGGCCGGCTTGAAGTTTATGGGCAGTCTTCATGCTCATCCGCTCAGCCAGACCAATAATTATAGCTTGCAGCCCAAGAAAGAGGATATTTTCAATTAATTACAATTGTCAGTCAAATCCCTCCAAAACAAAAATTAGTTGCTAATTCTATTCCTTCACTATGAGAATCTCCAAACAAATAAAAGATACATTTTCAGATCTATCTTCTATAACTGATTTTAAGCCTATAAATATCCTCTGCTCACATTCAGTAAAAGGTAATCAATATTTCTTCACTAAAAATCTTTACTGACTTGAGTGTCAGAGGAACTTACGTCGGAGCTACATATGTTTTCAGCCATTTAGATCCAGATCAAGGCATTCTTAGCCACTCAAATCATGATCCATCCATCTCCATGTTGAAGAATCTACCACAACTCGTAGTGATAATAGCGGAAGTACACTGCACCCCTGACCGCTCTTTGTACTGGAAAGTCAGAGAGTAGTACGGTTGACCGGTCTTGTTGGACGGTCGACCGCCCACAGCGCTGATTCGTTTTTGGGCTTCGATTTGTTAGGTCGGTTCAGTCCAATCTTCGACTCCAAGTTAGATCGTGCGGCTCCTATTCAGTTACTTCTTTTCCAGGTTTTATCGGACGACGGAGGATCAACATTAGACCTAGATTTTCTCTCTATTCTTCTCAATATATTGTAAATTCCTCCAATATGAGAAGGAGTACTTCATAGATTCTTTTTTCTATTGTAAAGAGAGGCTCGAGAGAGAGATAGTTCTTGGTGGGTGAGTTTAATTCCTTGTGTCAAGTGAATCAGTAACTCTTTATAATCTCTTCTAGTTGAATATCAGATCTCCCTATCTTTTCCCCAGGATTAAGCAAAAGCTAACCGGGATAAGTCATCGGTGTTGTATTTGTGTTAGTTTGGTGGATCTACTTGCTTGCTCATTTTATTCGCCTCATCTACTTCGACTTCCTCATTGCTCTAATTAGTTCCGCTACAACCAGAGGGCGTTTGTTGATGGCCCAATCCCAGCAATTGGTATCAGACTTTAGGTTGCCAAGTTCCTTGGCAGGCCACAGTATTTTGAAGATCAAGCAGTTTGATGGTAAGATCAATTTCAATCTTTGGAAGACTGACATGTATGATGTTCTTGTTTAAGAACGGTTGCAGTCAGCAGTAAAGAAGAAGGAAAAGCCAACTGATATGAAGGATGATGTTTGGGAAGATATTCGTGAAAGAGCCATAAGTCTAATCCGACTATCCTTGGCGGACGAGGTCAAGTACAGATTTCTTGAAGAAACTGACGCGGTGAGTCTGTGGGGAAGACTCATAACTGACTACTCCGGTTTGTCATTATTAGATCGGATGTATTGGAAGAGGAAGTTATTCCATTTATCTATGAAGGAAGGTACCAATCTTCAAGACCACATTACAGAGTTCAATAAGGTATTATCTGAACTTAAGGCGATCAACACAGATATGTATGAGGAAGATAAAGCTTTCAACCTGATATATTCACTGCCGGATTCGTACGAGCCTTTGATCACGACCATGCTACACGGTAGATTTGCCAAGGAGAGTATTTCGGTAGATGATGTAATCAAAGCATTAAAGGAAAATCAACTTAGGAAGGAGACTCATAAATCTGCATCGTCTATTCCTACAAGTTGTCTAGCAGTGGATGGTCCTTCGAGGAGAAGACAAAGTGCTTTGCAAAATGATTCGATCCGTTGTCGATATTGCAAGAGGCCAGGGCATATCAAGAAAGACTGTTGGAAATTACAGAATCAAGAGAGTACCAAGAATGGGAGTTCAACCGCTAATGTAGTTAGTGCCTTTGGTGCCTTTGATTCAGGTGGTTTGTGTCTTCTTGTTTCAAATTCTTTAGAAGTAGATTCTAGTTGGTTTCTTGACTTAGGGGGTTCTTCTCATATTTGCTCCGAGAGGGAGTTGTTTTGTACTTATAAGTCTACTACGGGGCGTTGTGTGACAACGGGAACTGGAGAGATTTGTGAAGTAGTGGGTGTGGGGACAGTTGAGTTGAAGATGCCAGGTCTACACATGTTCACTTTAAGGGATGTTTTGCATATTTCTCTGCTGAAACGGAATCTGATTTCCTTGGGAACTCTTGATGCACGGGGCTGCAGGTACACAGCTTGAGGTGGAGTTATGTCTGTTTTTTACGGTCGTCGTAAGGTGATTAGAGGTATGAGAATGGTTGGGCCAAGCCAAAATAATCTCTACAAGCTTTGGGGAATTCGAAATACTTGTGCAAGTGTTTCTCCTTTTCTCGGTATTCCCGCAAGCTCAGCTAGTTTTTCGTACCCAGACTCATCGAGACGAGACCACGACGTTCGAATATCGTCGAAAGGTGGAGAAAGCCTAAGGGTAGGTGGAGTTCGTTCGAAGTTTGGCAACTTCGTGAGTACATCTACGGAGGTGGGCCTTTGAGGGGGTGTACTGGATTTGGTGAGATTGGGTAAAGATCATTTCAATCAGAAGAAGAAGCTATTGTTCAAAGTTTTCTTTGCAAGTGAAATTTGTTAGAGTTTGGAGATGAGTAACACATCATGTGATAGCACTCGTATGCAATCCAAGGTGGAGTTTGTTAGGATTGTGTCTTGTATACTCGTTGTTCAGATTAAAAGAAGGTAATATGAAGCACGGAGGTCGAAGCATCGAAGCAAGTAGAAGGCGAACAGCAGCAGCAGCAGGTGCAGGATAGTTGCGGTCGACCGGTCTTAGTGACAGTCGACCGCACCCCCCGACCGCACCCCCAACCGCTCATTGTACTGGAAAGTCAGGGAGTGGTACGATCGACCGGTCTTGTTGGACGGTCGACAGCCCACGGCGCTAATTTGTTTTTGGGCTTCGATTTGTTAGGTCGGTTCAGCCCAATCTTCAACTCCAGGTTAGATCGTACGGCTCCTATTCAGTTACTTCTTTTCTTGGTTTTATCGGACGACTGAGGATCAAGATTAGACCTAGGGTTTTCTCTCTATTCTTCTCTATATATTGTAAACTCCTCCAATATGAGAGAGAGTACTTCATAGATTCTTTTCTCTATTGCAAAGAGAGGCTCGAGAGAGAGATAGTTCATGGTGGGTGAGTTTAATTCCTTGTGTCAAGTGAATCAGTAACTCCTTGTAATATCTTCTAGTTGAATATCAGATCTCCCTATATTTCCCTCCAGATTAAGCAAAAGCTAACTGGGAAAAGTCATCGTTGTTGTGTTTGTGTTCCTTTGGTGGATCTACTTGCTTGCTCAATTTATTTGCCTCGTCTACTTCGACTTCCTCATTGCTCTAATTAGTTCCGCTGCGACCAGAGGGCGTTTTTTGATGCCCCAATCCCAACAGGTTGGGTATTGTAGACGTTCGTAATGGAGGCTTGGAAGCAGGGATGAATGGCGTTGCCGACTGAACAAGCTAACTAGGCTATCATTGTTTAATTCTTAACTGAATATATATGTAGTCAGAAGAGAAAGGGTTAAGATACAGTATGATTCTATAGACCACAGCATACACTGGTTCCCATAGAAGGATTTAGATAAGAGAGAGTTTTAGTCCTATATTGGCTGGTTTGGAACATGTTGCATTGGTGTGGCTATAAGTAGCAAGGAGGTGCGACTTAAAAACATACTTACCTGGATGGGGTCTTTGGGCAATCAAAAATGCTCAGGCCTAGGCTAGTGGTCTTAATCGCACTTTGAGGATGTGTTGGCTTACCATCTTCCCAAGTGGGAAAGTGGACGTCATTATTTGTTGCTGAGGAGGTACGCGTTCGCGGCCCCTGCCCAAATCTCAATATTGAATTTTGATTTACTTATTAATTAACTAAAATAAAATTTACTTTAGTTGGTTCTATTTTGTTAATGAAAATTTAGGTTATTGCAATTGAACTTTAGTAAATCATATTTCATTAATTTCTAAGGATTTGGGTTTAATTAAATGTAACAGTATTTTTGTGTTTTTTTTAAATTCTTAGGCTTTTTATTTATTTATTTACTTATTTATTTATTTATTTATAACTTTTGCATGGCTTAAAGCCCATAGAAAAAAAACAACATTCAAGCTGATACGACACCCAATGACAATAAAAGGGAAAAAAACACTACGTATACTAGTAGGTATTATTATAGGAAGAGAAAATCTTTATAGTCTTCTTAACATCAAAAATAAGTCTTTTGTATTCGCTAGTTTTGAAGTAACTCCACTATTTCCTTTGTTGAAAAATGGTCGTATGTACAGGAGGATATCTACCGAGATCGCTCATTTTTGCTATGTGTTGTTTGAGACCTCGATCGAAAGGGACTATCTGTAGAAGGTGTTGGTCGAGAGGGACTTCGAATTTGCCCACCTGAAGGAGACTCATCCATGTATTTGGCACGCACTGGTGTGGAGGATGAGAAGATTCGGGAAGAGGACGACTCTTCTCAGGGACATGCTTATCAAGAAGGACCTGGAGATCTACCGTTTAAAGGCGAAGCTTGGAGGACTGCAAACACGAAGTACCCCTCGCCCTAGTGGCGATGGTCTAGGGATAACGGTCCGGGAGATATTCTCGGGCGCTAAAGCAGCACCAAGGAATCCCGGAGATACCCAGAGGGAGTAGTTGTGACGTCTAATTTAGCTTTTACCAAAAGGGTGTTGCACACTCTTAATCGTGACATTCATCCTCAATCGATTGGGTTGAAACCTCCTTCGGATAGTTTGGGTGGTCGAGGTGGAACTTCCGTGGCAAGGAGACTTCACAAGCAAGTCGTGTCTCTTCACCAAAGTGTCCTTCTCAGTCGTAGCTGATCCCGGGGGAAAACTTGTAAACTTGTTGTGTGTAACTGATGTGCTTAGCTTTCAAACTTGATTTTGACATTAAATAAAGGTTGCCCTTACCTTTTTGTCTTGTTTCTCCCATTCTCTGTATTGTGGTTTACTGTTCTGGGTCATTGAGTTGTTGGAGTAGTTTGAGCGGTGGGCCGAGCTCTGCAGTCGTTGTCCTTGAGTTTGCATTTTGTGAAGCAGCTCTAAGGCTGAACTGGACTCCGTACTTCATGTTTTTGAGTTAGTGTGTTGTGCGAGCAGCTCTACGGATGAGATGCATTCCAAACTTGCTATTTTTGAGTTAACGAGTTGTGGGAGCAGCTCTAGGGACGAGTTGGACTCTGAACTTGTTATTTTTTAGTTAGCAAGTTGTTGGAGCAGCTCTAGGAACGAGATAGACTCTGAACATGCCATTTTTGAGTTAGCGAGTTGTAGGAGCAGCTTTAGAGAAGAATTGGTGTTGAAATTGAGTATACATTCAAAACACTTCTCTTGTTGACAACATTATCTTATGACTCAACGGTTAAAGTTTTGAGTTCACATGAGGTCAGAGGTTCAATTTCTACATTCCACATAATATATATTATAATAATAATAATAATAATAATAATAATAATAATAATAATAATAATAATAATAATAATAATAATATATTATTATTATTATATATTATAATAATAATAATAATAATGTGTGTGTGTAGAAATGCTCCATTGAAAACGGGTTTGTTTTCATCGGGTTGAAAAACAGCGATCTGAATAGTTGGATCGCTCTTGATCGTGATCAGCGGCTCAGATCGCTGCCACCCATCACCCATCTCACTTAAGTGGCGGAGGGTTAATTTAGGAATTTCGTTCCAAATAACTCATCGCCTCATTCGCTCAAAAAAATTGAATGAACCTAGGTTGTTGTTGGGAACAACAGCCTAGGTTTATTCAATTGAATGAACATAGGTCGTTGTTTGGAACAACGGCCGTTTATAACTACAACGGCCTAGGCTATAAAATTTCGTTGTTTCAAATAACCTAGACTAAAGTTATTTTATATCCTAGGCCGTTGTTGGGAACAACGGCCTAGGTTATATACGGTCGTTGTTCCAAACAACGGCCTATGTTTATAACCTATGTTGTTGTTCTAGGTTCATTCAATTTTTTAGAGCGAATGAGGCGAAGAGTTATTTGGTACGAAATTCACAAATTAGTCCTCCGTCACTTAAGTGAGATGGGTGATGGGCGGCAGCAATCTAAGCCGTTGATCACGATCAAGAGTGATCCAACGGCTGAGATCGCTATTTTCCAACCCGGTGAAAACAAACCCGTTTTCAATGGATATATATATATATATATATATATATATATATATATATATATATATATATATATATATTTGATCGGGCCGGGCCTTAGGCCTCTACATCTCTGAATGAGAGGAGTGCTTAGCTACAATAGTACTCTTGATAGACTCACCGAGGTGATTGTGAAGTGTGGCCGCTTCTATGAGTGGGGCTGATTCTCTCAAACATTCACCTATACTAGGATAAGCACAAGGCCGGAATGTGCTGGCATTTAAGAACTTGCACCTGGTAGATTCACGTGTGGTTTTCCATCACTATGTAAAAACGGGTAATGAGTTCAAGACTTAAGATCACTCATTATTCTTGCATTTTAGGGATTGTCCACTATATAAAGTTCGAGTCTTCGGACATCTTACTTATGCATGGTTCTATAATTTTAATTTAAATATTAAAAAAATTCCTCTTTTCAAATCAGTGTTTGTAATATACAAGTGGGGGATTGTTGGAATTGAGTATATATTTAAAACACTTCTCTTGTTGACAACATTATCTTATGGCCCAACAGTTAAAGTTTTGAGTTCACATGAGGTCGGGGGTTCAACTCCTACATTCCACATAATATATATATATATATATATATATATATATATATATATATATATATATATATATATATATATATATATATGACCGGGCCGAGCGTTAGGGGTCTCTTGGGGAAAAACACAACATTTTTTTTTGTTTTAAATAAAAACTTTCCTTTCTTACTGGCCAGTTTTTTTTACCAGTAAAATCATTAAAACCCTTTTATGGTACTTTATGGTCGGGTTGTTATGACATTAAATCAGAAAGAAAGAAAAACGTTTTTATTTGGATATAAATATATGGGTTATGTCACATAGATGAAGTAGAGAAGAGAATAACAAATTCTTGATCTCTTCTAAAATATTTCTCCAAATTTTTGAGCATTTTTTACTCAATGTGGTGCAAGTTGGTACGTGCTGCTATTGGAACATTAGGCAGCACTGTAGACAGAAGCTCGTTGTATCCTAGAGAAGTGTTTGGTGATCAACGATTCATCTCCAGAATCGGCCAAATAGCTTCTTAAAGAAAGTGAAACCCACGCCTCGAGTCACTTTTCATTTTCTTCCTGTTACAGATCAACTCCAGAGCCATTCTCAGAATGTTCATTTGGTGCACTCAGGTTTAACCCATCTTTTTTAACAATTGGCCTCTGAATTTGCTGTTTAAGAGTTAGCGAGTTGTGGGTGCAACTTAATTGGTGAGCCGAGCTCCGAACTTGTTTTTAGCAAGTTGTGGAGTAGTTCAAGTCACGAATTGGACCCCAAACTTGTTGTTTTTTAGTTGAGTTGTGGGAGCAGTTCTAGAGAAGAGCTTAACTCCAAACTTATTGTTTGAGAGTTAGCAAGTTGTGGGGATAGCTCGAGTGATGAGCCGAGCTCCAAACTCACTATTAACAAGTTGTAGGAGTAGCTCGAGTCACGAGTTAGACCCCAAACTTGTTGTTTGAGGGTTAGCGAGTTGTGAAAGCGGCTCTAGAGAATCAGAGATAAGCTAGACACTGAAATTGTCAGTTTTAAGTTAGCAAGTTGTGGGAGCAGCTCTAGAGAGGAGCAGGACTCCGATCTTACTGTTTGAGAGTTAGCGAGTTATGGGAGCAGCTCTAGGTAAGAGTTGGATTCTAAACCTGCTGTTTGAGAGTTAGCGAGTTGTGGGAGCAGCTCTAGGGAAAAGTTTGACTGCAAACTTGATGTTTGAGAGTTAGTGAGTTTTGGGAGCAATGCTAGGGAAGAGCTGGAATCCGAACCTGCTGTTTTAGAGTAAGCGAGTTGTGGGAGCAGCTCTAGGGAAGAGTTGGTATCCAAACTTATTATTTGAGAGTTAGCGAGTTATGGCGGCAGGTTAAGTGATGAGTCAAGTTGTGGGAATAGATCGAGTCATGAGTTGAACCACAAACTTGTTGTTTGAGAGTTAGCGAGTTATGGAAGCAGCTCTAGGGAGGAATTGGAGTCTGAACTTGCTGTTTGAGAGTTAGCGAGTTGTGCGAGCTGCTCTAGGGAAGAGTTGGACTCTAAACTGGCTGTTTGAAAGTTTGTGAGTTATGGGAGCAGCTTAACTGACGAGCCAAGCTCCGAACTTGTTGTTAGCAAGTTGTGGGAGTAGTTCAAGTCACGAGTTTGATTTAGAATTTGTTGTTTGAGGATTATCGAGTTATGAGAGCAGCTCTTTGGATGAGGTGGAATCCAAACTTGTTGTTTTTTAGTTAGCGAGCTGTGGGAGTAGCTTTAGGGAGGAATTAAAGTACGAACTTGCTGTTTGAGAGTTAGCGAGCTGTGGGTGTAGCTCGGGAGAGGCGTTGAGTATTGAGCTCATTGTTTTAAGCTAATGAGTGTTGGTGTAGCTTAGGAGATGAGCTGAGCACAAAACTCATTGTTTGGAGTTAATGAGCTGTTGGCGTAGCTCGGGAGAGGAGCTGAGAACCAAACTCGTTATTTGAAGTTCAGAGCGTAGTACAATAATTTATGAAAGAAGTGCTAGGTTTTTATCAAAAAATAAAATTAAGTAGTTGTCTTGATGGCTAGCTTTTATGACATGCATTGACATTATATAGATCGGTTTTATAACAAATTAGCGGAGGACGTTAAGCACCCTCGTTGAAATTTATCACATGCTCTGCGTTCCAGGTCTTTAATATATCCTTGTCACCCAAGTCTTTAAGCTGGTAAGCTCCCGGGCAGACGACTTTGGAGACCTTGTAGGGTCCTTCCCAGTTGGGAGCAAGCTTCCCCTTGTCTACCTGGAAGAAGGGGATATCTTATGGTCCATCAATTGGATTGGAACCAACCCGTTTCTCCTATTGAGGGAGTTGTAAGGTTTCGAGCGGGAGAAGCAAGTCCTTTATTGCATTCTTACGAGGATGTGTCATGGCTTTGAGTGGGAGGATTGTGCCCCCCATTGTCATCGTGTAACATGTCAGAGCCACTTTTGACTCTTTTGTACCTCTCCTATCCTCCCATAGTCATCGTGTAACTTCATCTTCATGAGAAACACTGAAGCTACGGCATGCAGGACTGTTAGGTTTCGAAGGCAATCACTGATATACACACACACCCCCTTAAGCGTATATATATAATATTATATTGGGATAATATAATATAATATGTGTGTGTATGTGTGTGTGTGTGTGTATAAATAAATAAATATAAGATGAGAATTGGTTGTTGGCCTATAGGATGTCTATAGGGCCATGGAATAATTGAATTAATTATAAGCGTATAGCATGGTTTATGGGGCTTATGAATATATGTGTGCATTAAATGATGGAATGCATGAATGGTGATGTGGCTGTGCACTTGGGGCGTGGGATTTATCGTACATTGGAGAGAGAGAGGAAAAGAGTGTGAGTATATATAGGATTAGCCAAATGATAAAGGTTACCTGTAGGGTTAACCCACCTTTTGATGGTGCCTGTGGTGGGCGTGGTTAGAGTTTTGTGCCCGTTCTTTCACGTTCGCGCAAACGTAGCCGTGTGCGCAGCTGAGCCGAGCTCGAGGCATTACACAACATAAAAATTACAAAAATATCGGAACCTAACCATGAATCCATGCGGAAATCATAAATCATGTTTAGAAGTTATACCTTAAAGTTGGATCTTCTATCTCCACAGTATGCCGATCACAACACTGTAATATTGCAGTACCTCTACGGTATCCACACGAACGGAACAAAAAATGGCTCTCCCTTATACCGCAATATTAGCTGCGGGAAGTGGATATTCCTCATGATCTCTTTCTCACTTTCTGTGATGGCTAGAGTTTTTTTCACATGTAACTTTACCATAGATATATATCATATATATAGGTGCAGAAAAACAACCCTAAGAGAGTAATGAGCCTGTTGGGCTCACAATATGACCTGGGTCAGATTCGTGTGTGGGCCCTTGAACCATGGTCGACCCATTTAATCTAATTTAATGTCCAACCAATATCAGGAGCCCAAGTCTTACTTAGATCCCCAATTAAATTCATCTTATGAATTTAAATCCCATTTTCGATCCATTCTAAGTGTGTGACCATGTAGGTTCCCATCACTAACTAAAATCATATTCTACTATTACAAACTGTGAGCGGTATCTAGCATACATCACTTCTACTCAAGTAACGGGAATGTCAGTGATTTGACATAACCTATCTGTGACCAATGTTACCATATAGTCTAGTCCCTTTGTCCAAATATCTTAATTGACCACAAAGCATAGAGCGTGTCACCCTTGTATACTTCAATCTTTGGTTTCTTGATGTCCGGGTAGACTTATTAAAACGAATGAGATCGATAACTCATATTTACTCATTTGATCACGGTCATTTATTTTTGCAGTCTCACTCAATTTGGGGCCTCATAGATATCGCTCATGTTATGTAAGAGAGACAATTCCTATCTAAGTCATTCACATCCCTTTGCGTGATTTGTAGTATTTCCAATAGTCAACTTTATAATCACCTTATTACGGGCAACGTTTGACGGCATTAAAACATATAACTTCTCATGTAGGGAACCATAGTGACTTCAAGTCAAAGGACTATGTATACCATAGTCAGTGTGAGAACCGCTTATGACACTCACGTAACGATCCATGCAACATTCTCATGGTGGGTCAGTCCAGTACATTATTACTCTAATATGTACCCATGTGAAGACTTGATATCTCATATCTATGACCCGTGAGAATGGCCATCATTCCACGCACACACTAGTCTCTATGTATTATCGTTGTCCTAATTCACAATAATACTTGACTTCGGACATTTAAGAACATTGTTTTGATTTCAGCCAATAGGTTCTCACAATCAAGTCATGCACTTGATATCCCATGACATTGAACTTACTATTCTAAGGACTTTATTATGTTCATTTAATTCACAATAAATAACACAATAAATAAAATACCTAAATATGAACTAAATGTCATGATACAATGTAAACTAGTAATGTCAATACACAACTGGTCTCTAGGACATACACGAACAAGGACCGCCATGCCATGGTGGATGGCGTTGTAGGCAGTCTTACATTAACAACCATGAAGTTCATGGCTTCAGTCCGGATAGTGTGGCCTTTTCCAGCAATCACGTCGAGGGTTACAATTCCTTCAATCTGGACATGGACCGGAACCCGGGAGAACCCATGGAGGATGTACGGGCGGGTTTCAAACAGTCCCTGGAGATCTTGTGGCCTTCAAAAGATTGTAGGAAGAGAATGTTAACCGAGCTAATGTCACTCCCCGCTTCACAAAATACGGAATACGAGTACGTAACGTAGGTCCAGCGAACGATGTAAACACCGTCCATAAGTTGTACCAGACTAACTCAGCAATATGAACAATAAACACAGCCACACAAGAAAGATATAACCACATGAATCAAAGATAAACATCAATAATAATGAAATAATCCAAATAATATCCAATACAATATCCAATATCTGGGAATCAAAAATAAACGATGGGAACAAAAGCCCAAAATAAAGTATAATGTCATAACAATGTTCAAAAGAAATAAATCTAGCAACAAAATAAAATAAGCAGCTCAATCTTTAGTTCCATCTTCTAAAATGTTGCTCACCAATTCCTGCAGGTATTATTCCTCCAGTACCTCTAAATTCTTAATCAAGAAAGAAAATAATATCCTTAGAACAAGTCGTGGAAAGCAAGTAGAGGAAAACAGAAAATAATAGGAAGTATGTATATCAAAGGGACAGGATCAAAGTCAATAACAAAATCGAAGATTGGCAATAACATCAAAGTTCTATATTTAAGCATGCATTGTAATGAATGATGTCAAGTTAAGTTCTATATTGATGACGATATACAAGATCAAGAATGGAATATTAAATGCAGGTTATTAATCATTTCATTAATCTATCTAGTGCACGTACTACTACGGCCCATATGTTCCATACCACAGGTTCGGTGCAAGCACACAGTGAACGTTTTAAACTGATGGTGAATCACGGATCGTGTACCCGATCACAAGATGAAAAGATATCATGATAGCATGATCACACAATGACAAGCAATTCTCCACCTTCCATGTAATAAATCATGCAAGCAAGAAGGCCTTTACCGAGTACATTTTCCGATCGTTCATACCAAGTCAACCCATAATACCCTGGCTTGTTAATAGTCTATTTTCATCCTATGTGAGCATGCAAGAAGGTGTCAAGGTTGTATTATGGTAAGTGTGACTAATTCTACTCGTTATAGACAAAGCAAGAAGCAAACATATTAATTAAACACAAATCACACAATCTGGACAGCATGATGTTGCTGTACAAAAATACAGATTACCGCAACTACAGAAAAGTAAATCTGGATCTGTCAGAAATTCTATAAACTAGACTCTCTGCCGGTTCCAGAGAATATATACACGACATATAAAAGCTGAAGAAACTAGGGTGAAAATCTTGTTCTTTCCAGATTTTATGTTTAGATAGTAAGTTATGAATTATATAAACACATATGGAACATATCAGAAAACTCATCAATTATATCTACAAAAATTCAGGGTGATTCCTACACATATCTAGTCTCAGCCAAATTAATTTCATATTTTTATTTTACTGTTATCATGTTCAATTTAATTAAGAAACAGAAAGATATGTATGAATTTGTGCATTTGGAATTTCAGACCTAGATGTACTAAAATACTGATATCTGACAGATTATACATCGGAATTCAAATCTGTCAAAAGGTCTGGAAAATAGATTCATGGGGATATAATTCATGTTCAGAAAGTTTTCTCAAATTACAACAGCAATATGGTCGAAAATCTGATACAAAAAGACACAAACAGCAGTCCAAAAAATAATTTGATATGAATAGGCAACAACTTCATCATACAACCATATAGTTCATGCTAATTAATAATCAAAGTGATGTTAGATGTTTAACATGCATAATTCCAGTTTTAAGATGCAATTTCACAGGCATGGTAATCAATTCATTAACCAAATTTAATCTAACATATTCAATTCAACAAACAATTCTATAACCTGTATCTAGTTATTTTTCATGTAATTGTGCACATGCAATGTATGAGAGGGACTATGTTTTAGATCAAAGATGTAGGCACGATGTTAAGAATATATCGGGTTAGTAGGCACGATGTTAAGATTATATCGGGTTAGCTCGTGTAAACCTTCAATATACTTAATGGAATTCCAATAGCAATATGATTAAAAAAAATTGGGATCTACTTACAGAGCTCAAAGGATCTTGAACACAAACAATAAAGGGGTTCAAGAAGAGACTTGTCTTTTATATGAGAGATTCAAATACTAAGAATAACGGGATGAGAATCCCGGGCGACGAACTACGAACACGGAAACACGGCGACAGTCAACCCACCTCTTCTGCCTATCATGAGCGGCCTGCAAGTACTTTCGGATATGAGCCACGACATCAACTGTCTTCGTGATCAACTCAAGACCCAAAAGCTTCCTTTCGCCGATATCAACCCAACAAACCGGCAATCTACACTTGCATCCATACAAAGCCTCAAATGGAGCAGCCTTGAGACTCCCCTGGTAACTATTATTATAAGAGAACTCAGCTACGTGAAGATGATCTTCCCACGAACCTCCAAACTGAAGAACGCATGATCTCAACATGTCAGGGTCTGAATTGTCCTTTTTGATAGCCCATCCGTCTGAGGATGGAATGTTGTACTTTAGCTCAACTTAGTACCCAAGCACTTCTGTAGACTCTCCCATAACTGAGTCCTGAATCTAGTATCCCTATCTGATATGATGCTGACATGAAATCCATGCAGACGAACAACCTCCTGAACATACTTCTCGGCCAAACTCTCCGTGGACTGACCCACACGGAAAGGAATGGAGTGAGCACACTTCGTCAGCCAATTCACTAATATCCAGATAGCATTATGATCCTTGGGACTCCTTGGCAATGTTGTCACAAAATCCATCGTGATATTCTCCCACTTCCACTCTAGGATTGGAAGAGGTTGCAAAAGTCCTGCGGTCCTCTGATGCTCTGCCTTCACTTACTGACAGATTAGGCACTGAGAGACGTATCTAGCCACAGCTCTCTTCATACCATGCCACCAGAAATGTTGCTTCAAGTTCCTGTACATCATAGTACCACCTGGATGAATAGAATACGAAGACTGATGAGCTTCCTCAATTAGCTTCTGCTTGACTTCTCCTCTAGGTACACACAACCTAGAGCCAAAACGAAGTGACCCATCAGCATGAATGACCAAATCGGATCTCAAACCAGCTTCCACCTCACTTCGAAACTACTGCAACTGCTGGTCACCAGCTTAAGCTTCCTTAAACTGCTCAATCAAGGAAGACTGCAACTGCAACATCATGAATTGCTGAGCTGACCCAGGAAGTAACACATCCAACTCCAGCCTCTTCATATCCTCCACTAATTCCTTCTGCTTAGTGAGGAACATAGCAGCGGGTCTCCTACTCAAAGCATCAGGCACCAAGTTTACTTTGCCCGGGTGATACTGCAAATTGATGTCAAAATTTGCCATAAATTCCAACCATCTTATTTGCCTCATGTTCAATTCCTTCTGCGTGAACACATACTTAAGGCTCTTATGATCTGTGAATATCTCCACTCTATTCCCAAGCAGATAATGCGTCCACAACTTTGAGGACAAAATCACGGCCGCAAGCTCCATATCATGCGTAGGATAGTTCTTCTCATAGGTCTTAACTGCCTCGATGCATAAGCGACAACCCTACCTCGCTACATCAGCACTGCTCCCAGACCTCTATCCGATGCATCACAATGGATCACAAAACCACCCGAACTGTTGGGTATAGTCAGCACAGGCGCTGATGTCAACCGACGCTTCAACTCGGCAAAAGCTTCATCACAAGCTTCATCCCAATCAAACTTCTGCTCCTTCTTCGTCAAACTGGTCAGAGGCCCAGCAATCTTCGAGAAATCCTGAACAAACTTCTGATAATATCCGGCCAAACCAAGAAAACTTCGCACCTCAGGAACAGACTTCGGAATCGGCCAATACTTGACCACAGAGATCTTTGATGGATCCACAGAAACACCAGCACCAGAAATAATGTGACCCAGAAAAGCAACCCGATCCAGCCAGAACTCACACTTATTGAGCTTCCCATATAGATGGTTCTCCCTCAAAGTCTACAGAACAACCTTCAAATGCTCAGCATGATCTTCCCTGCTCCGAGAATACATCAATATGTCGTCAATGAAGACCACGAAAAACTGATCCAAGAACGGCGAGAACACCCTGTTCATCAACTCATGAACACAGCCGGTGCATTAGTAACTCCGAAAGGCATCACTGAGAACTCATAATGCCTGTACCTCGTTCGGAAAGCCATTTTCGGAACATCTTCTGACTTCACTTTAACTTGATAATACCCGGAACGAAGATCCAACTTCGAGAACACTGAAGCACCTCCCAGTTGGTCGAACAAATCGTTAATCCTCGGCAATGGATATTGATTCTTCACAGTGACATTGTTCAACTCTCTGTAGTCAATGCAAAGCCTGTGGCTACCATCCTTCTTGTTGACTAATAGAACTGGGGCTCCCCAAGGTGAAACACTAGTCCGGATAAAACCCTTATCAAACAGCTCCTGAACTTGCACCTTCAGTTCCGCCAATTCAACCGTTGCCAAACAATACGGAGTTTTGGAAATAGGCACCGTGCCTGGCTGAACATCAATGCTGAACTCCACATCTCGGTCTGGCGGTAAGTCGGGCAAATCCTCAGGAAAGACATCAAGGAAATTCCGCACAACTAAGGGTGCAACAACCCCATCAGAGCCCAACAACACAAGCGAAACAGCCTTAGGGTCCATCGAGTTCTTGACATGCCCTGACGGTGTCTCGCCCGCATGGAACACAAACTCTAGTTGACCAAAAAGCCTGAAAGTCACCTTCTTCTCTCGGCAATCAATCACGGCACAAGAAACACCTAACCAGTCCATGCCTAGAATGACATTGAAACCGGAATTGGGAATCACAATCAAATCAGCCAGGAAATCCACACCACTAATCAGCAACGGGCTTTGCTTTCATACCCTAGAATAGACAATGACACCTCTACCTGTAGTGATGTCCCAAGCTGTGGGCATAGCATCGCTTGCCAAACTATGTTTGTAACGCCCCGAATTCCAAATTACTGAATTCAAGATGTTCTTCAGGATCTTTTCATTTTCCTCGAGTATAATTTTACAAGGAAATTTCAAACTTTTCTTTTTACATCAGAGTTACAACATTTTACATTTAAATTTACACAGCGGAAGCAAAGTATACAACATTTACATAAATGAACAACAACATAATGAGATCTTTATGCACCCATTCCTCTTTACATGTAATTTATCCTGCATACAAAACTGTGGGTACGTCAGTTTATTCAACCGACGATAATTATACATGGCCATCCTCTCTATGCCAGAAACAGTATAATGAATCTCATTTCTTAACACATCACAATCTTGTTCATAATAAGCATGTAAAATCAAAAAGGGAACTTTTAGAGATGTCGTGTCGTGATTGTGCACTTAATCCTTAATGCAATTTATTTAATTAACATGACACTAATGCGCACTTGTTCGAATTCTATGCATCCCATACTACATAGGTTCGAGGGCAAACCTCTTAATCGTTCTTCATTTTTGTAGGGTTCAATCCCCCGCCATGACTTACTCTACTTCTGTAAATTCAATGAGTATCTTAGATGATTCTATGAGTACAAGCATGTATCCTGGCCCCTGGAGTAGAATTTCGCGCCATGTCTTGACTCGTCAAGCATGCATTCTGCGACAATTCAGCCTCCTCCCTGAACACACTCCTCTTGCAGTCACCAAAACATCCCACAAGCGTGACTAGAGTCCGATCATTACTGAGTTGTGCCCGCGCCATGTCTTGACTCATCAAGCATGCATTCTGCGGCTCACACACCCGCACCGTACCCTAGCTCTCATACTCATGTTTTTCTCTCACCTTCATCACCTCCACACTATGTATTAAAGTTACATTAGAATCATGAATAAAAAATCAAGCTCTAGAGTTAGCCTTTCCATCAACCGGACTTATCATTTCATTTCACTCGACCAACCTGGTCTATTTCTCAATATCATTTCACTTCACTGCCGGGGAGACTTAGCTACTCCTTCGTTCAATTTCAATTTCACAATATCCAATTGAGCATCATCAGCTCATCATTTATTTTAGAGTCTCACAGACTTTTTCATCATGATTTAGCCTTTCATAATTATTCATTTAATTCTCAATTCTCATCTATGATTCATTTCACATAATTCATACAGCCATCAACAGAGCCCAACGATTCAAATCATACAGTTCATAATTACCAAGAGCAAAATAACATGAAGCTCAATTATACCCAAGTACACTCTGTACAGTCGACTTGGGAGAACACCAGTCGACTCATACAGTCACACACAGTATCATCATAATTGCTCGGGATAGTCGACTGTTGTACATCACCAGTCGCCTGTCCCGTACTTTTCATGTTCACAATATGTTCTCGTGACAGTCGACTGCTCATCGATCAGTCGTCTGTTCTGGAGATTTCAACAGCACAATTTCTAAGTCCAGATCAGTCGACTTGCTACATGCATCGGTCGACTGGACAGATCCATTTTCCAATAAGGAGATTATTTACAATTCTTACATGTACTTGCATCATGATATCAATTCACCATATACATAAATTCATGTTTTATAACCAGAGTCTCCTCTTGTTCAGTAGCATTGACAGCACAATTTTCCAAGTTACTAACATGCTCTTTTAGAGAAAACTACTCTAAACATGCATCCACATTACTCATACTTTCTTACGACAATGAAGGTATAAATCTCAAGTCATCATACTGGGTCTACATAAATGAAATATCTTTATTCATGGAACTTTCAAACAGTCATATTCAGAACGAAGCACCAGTCGACTTAACACAACGTCAGTCGACTGCTCCGACAATTTACGTTGTTCTTCACCATTAGTTCTTTTCATTCATTTACCTTTCCTCCATCATATGTGTCATAGGGAAATTATATATTCAATAATCACACCATCATGTCTATTCACACACATGTTTATCAGCACATTATAAGAAATAACGTCTCGTACCAGTCAACTGGCTCACATGGCAGTCGACTGTACCGACAGTCTCATTCTCATATTAATAGCATGTTCAGGCAATTTCTACTGCATTCAATTCACTTTTTGTAACATGGTATCAATCATAATAATTATAGTATCATTCCTACATTAGAAGTCCTGAGAAACACCCACCTTATATGAAGAAAATAAACGAAATCCCGCAAGGTCCTTCAACACCGTACTGCACTCCTTGCTCCTTTGTTCCACACCGAGCTCCTCAGCAATGCTGCTTGCCTCCACAGAAAAGCTCCCACACAAACTCACAAATACTCTCTATAATCTTAGAAAATTTTTAGGGTAAAAGAGATAGGGGAATAGGAGGGGTATTTATACTAGGGAATAGATAGGATCAATGGCTAAGATTAATAGAGGAGTTGGAGAATCAAAGGCTGAGATCTAATCGGGAGTTGAGAAACTACCCACACCTCAAAAGTAACTACCCATGATCTAAGCCCACACACCCACAACCGGCCAAGAAGTGTGCTCAATGCACGTGTATGCGAATGCACGTGCATGCACCAACTACACCCTACAAATTAGTACATTAAATACCCGGTCAAGAAAAAGATGCTACACATTACAAGTTATAAAAATATAATAGAAAGGGTTTTAAATCCATGGGCTAAAATCAGTTGGGCCAAACTAATTATTTTGTAGAAAATATGTAAATTAAACTTTTGGGCTTTAAGAAAAATATTGCACATGCATACCATATGTAGAATCAAATAATCTTTATATATATTAGAAAATCGGGGTATTACATCACTCCCTCCTTAGAATAGTTCCGTCCCCGGAACTACAGCCAAGAGCGAGAAAAAGAAAACTCAAGATACAAAGAATACAAAAAAAAAATACCAAAAAAATACAATCAAACAAAAATATGATCAAACAAAAAGCTCAGGATAGTCCTTCAACATCTTCTCCTCAGATTCCCAAGTAGCCTCTTCAACCAAGTGGTTTCTCCTGACTACCTTGACCATCGGTATCGTCTTATTCCTCAAGACTTTCTCCCTACGGTCAACAATCTCAACAGGAGTCTCGATGTAATTCAGGTCTAACTGCAAACCTTCCGGCACTTCAGGCAAATGATGACTCGGGTCTGGAATATAACCTCTCAACATAGACACATGAAAGACATTGTGCACCTGAGACAACTCTTCCGGTAATTCAAGCCGGTAAGCAGTTTTCCCGATCCTTTTCAATATCTTATACGGGCCTATAAATCTCGGGGCTAACTTCCCGCCTTTGCCAAAACGAACCACACCTTTACTGGGTGATACCTTCAGAAAGACGAAGTCACCAACCTCAAACTCAAGGTCCCTTCTCCGGTTGTCTGCATAGCTTTTCTGCCTGCTCTGAGCTTCCACCAACCTTTTCCTGATCAGATCAATCTTCTCAGAAGTCAGCTGCACAAGCTCAGGACCAAACAACTGACGCTCCCCTACTTCATACCAACAAACAGGAGTCCTACACTTCCTGCCATACAAAGCTTCGTACAGCGCCATCCCGATGCTAGCCTGAAAACTGTTGTTGTAGGCAAACTCTACCAAAGGTAAATGCCTTTCCCAACTGCCTCCGAAGTCTAGTATACAACACCGAAGCATATCCTCAAGAATACGGTTGACTCTCTCGGTCTGCCCATCGGTTTGTGGATGAAAAGCAGTGCTGAAATCTGTTTTGGTACCCAAAGCTGCCTGAAGACTCCTCCAGAAATGCGAAGTAAACCGCGCATCTCGATCAGACACAATAGTTGAGGGAACACCATGAAGTCGGACAATCTCACCAACATACATCTCAGCCAACTTGTCCATCGAAGCAGTGAGTTTCATCGCCAAAAAGTGAGCGGACTTGGTAAGTCGATCGACTATAACCCAAATAGCATCATTGCCTTTAGAACTCTTAGGCAATCCCGTGATGAAATTCATACTGATGTTATCCCACTTCCATTCCGGAATAGGTAACGGCTGTAATAGACCTCCGGGTCTCTGATTTTCGGCCTTGACTTGCTGACAAACCTCACACCTCGCGACAAATTCGGCCACATCCCGCTTCAAACCTGACCACCAGAAATGCTGTTTTATGTCCTTGTACATCTTATTACTCCCAGGATGTACTGACAAAAGAGTAGCATGCGCCTCCTGAAGAATACTCTCTTTCAGGTCCGCCTGATCTGGAACACACAGCCTATCTCCGAACCACAGCACTCCATCCCTGGTCTGAAATCCGGGCAACTTGCCAGCACCAACCTGCTCCTTCATCTCCAAGATATCAGCATCAACTTCCTGACTTGCAATGATCCTTGCATTCAGAGTAGGCTGAAGCTTCAACTGAGATAAAGATGCTCCCAATCCTTGCAAGACAACTTCAATACCTGCTCGATCCAACTCCTCAATCAGATACCTCTGAGTCGTAATCAAACTGGCCAAACTGCTCTTACGACTAAGTGCATCAGCAACAACATTAGCCTTTCCAGGATGATACTTGATCTCAGGTCGCATATCCTCGAGCACTTCCAACCATCTCCGCTGCCTCAGATTGAGATCCCTCTGCTGGTATATATACTTCAAGCTCTTGTGATCCGTGTACATGTTCAACTTCTCACCATACACATAGTGCCTCCATTGCTTCAAAGCAAAGATAATCGCAGCCAGCTCTAGATCATGAGTCGGATAATTCTTCTCATGCGGTCGTAGTTGCCTAGACCCATAAGCGATTACTTTACCTTCTTGCATTAAGACACAACCAAGCCCCCAATGTGAAGCATCGCTATAAACATCATACTCAACTCCTGCTCCAGGCAAAGCCAAAATAGGTGCAGTAGTCAGTCTATCTTTCAACTCCTGAAACCTCGCCTCACATTGCTCAGTCCACTTGAAGTCACACTCTTCTTGGTCAGTCCAGTAAGCGGTACAACTATCTGAGCATAACCTTGAATGAATCTCCTGTAGTATCCAGTCATCCCAAGGAAACTTCTGACTTCCTTCACTGTAGTAGGCCTCGCCCAATCTCTCACTGCCTCTATCTTCTGAGGGTCAGTTGCCACTCCCTCCTTAGAAAGGATGTGACCTAGGAATGCCACTTCAGATTTTCAGAAATCACACTTGGATAACTTGGCATACAACTGCTGCTCTTCCAACTTCTGCAAAACTGCTGCCAAATGCTCGGTGTGCTCCGCCTCAGACTTGGAGTACACGAGAATATCGTCGATAAACACCACGACGAAGGAATCAATAAACGGCCTCAGAACTCTGTTCATTAAATCCATGAAGATTGCGGGTGCATTCGTCACTCCGAATGGCATAACTAAGAATTCGTAATGCCCATGCCGAGTTCTAAACGCAGTTTTGTGCACATCTTCAGCTTTCACTCGCACTTAGTGATATCCTGATCGAAGATCTATTTTGGAGAATACAGCTGCTCCTTGTAGACGATCGAACAAGTCATCAATTCGAGGAATCGGATACTTATTCTGAACAGTGACCTTATTCAGCTCTCGATAATCGATACACATCCTCATCGATCCATCCTTCTTCTTTACCAAAAGCACTGGTGCTCCCCAAGGTGACGCACTAGGTTGAATAAAGCCTTTTCCCAATAGTTCCTCAATCTGCCGTTTCACCTCATCCTGTTCCACTGGAGCCATCCTATAAGGTGCCTTAGAGATTGGTGCACTTCCCGGTTGAACAGTGATGCTAAACTCTACATCACGATGCGGAGGTAACCCAGGAAAATCTTCCAAGAACACTGTCGGATAGTCCCGAACCACAGGAATCCCTTGCAATTCCACAGGAGTCTCTTCCTTGCGGATAGTTGCCACCAACTTAGAACACTTCAACTTCCCTTGGAAAGTGACTTCAGGTCCTCCTGGAGCCTTCACTGTTACGGTCTTGGTCTTACACTCGATGCTTGCACTGTACACCGACATCCAATCAATGCCAATGATAACATCGACTCCCAAGATGGTCAGTTCGATCAGATCAATGCCAAAGATTCGATCCCCAATCACTATCTCGCAATCAGCGTAATACCGATCAGTGGTTAAAGTTTTCCCTGATGGAGTAGCTACTGCTAAGATCTTGCCTGGAAAAATTTTCGGTTCAGCTCCCAACACTTTAGCAAATCTAGGAGACACAAAAGTATGAGAGGATCCAGTATCAAACAACACCACAGCTTTCTTTCCATTAAGATAGAGTTCTCCTGTTACATAACATACACTATTACATAACAGTTTCACACTATGAACGGGAAGAAGAAATGACAAAAACCATACTAAACATCAGCCCTCGTACCAGAGATGACCTGATCCGCCTCCTCAGCATCAGCTTCTGTCAAGGCAAATACTCGCCCTGACTGGTACGGCCTCCTCCCAGTCTGCTGTATTGGCACATTGTGATTGCCAGTCCGTGGTTTGAGACATCGAGATTGGTAATGTCCCACTTCACCACAGTTAAAGCAAGTGACTGCAGAAGGTCTCCCCACATCGTTTCCAGGTCTTCCAGCTACACTGACAGCGTTCGCCCCTGTTGGTTTGAACCTCTGTGCAGACGGTTGTCCCTTGAAACTCCCCGATTGAGCAGGCATCTTCCCGGACTGCCAGCTGCTCCTCTGGTGCTGAGCAACATGGAACTGCTCCATATCCGCCTCCGTTGCTGCTGCCCTCTTCACCAGCTTATCGAATCTCCTGATACCAAGAGGTATCATACGAGACCTCAAGCTCGGCCTCAGACCATGCTCGAACTTGCGAGCCTTCTTCGCCTCATCCATCACCAGTTCTGGAGCATACCTGGAGAGCTGAGTAAATTTAGTCTCATACTCCCTCACTGACATGCTGCCTTGCTGAAGTGATAGAAACTCCATGGCCTTCTTCTCCTGGACGTCGGAGGGGAAATAATGGCTGCGGAATTCTTCCAGAAATTCCTCCCAGCCAAGCAACAAGCCGCCCATAGTCCTCTTCATCGACTGCCACCAAACAGCCGCATCCTTCTCCAACTGCAAAGTCGCCAACTTGACCTTGCTGCCCTCCGGTGTCTCCAACACCTCGAAGATTGTCTCCACTTGCCGAATCCAATTGTCAGCCGCATCTGGGTCTGACTTTCCCTCGAACACTGGTGGTTTCATTCTCTTGAACGACTCCACTAGCTTAATTGCCTCGGGTACTGGATTTACCGGCCCCCTTCCTTGGTTTGCAGCCACTGCATTCAGCGTCTGGTAAACCCTTGCAAATTCGGCATCCAGG
The DNA here is from genome assembly GCA_017893485.1 of Hemerocallis citrina. Lineage (NCBI taxonomy): Eukaryota > Viridiplantae > Streptophyta > Magnoliopsida > Asparagales > Asphodelaceae > Hemerocallis > Hemerocallis citrina. The sequence goes on along the minus strand of CM030364.1, from coordinate 67,453,625 downwards.
TCCAAACCTTCACCATTCCTGGCTCCCCTTCTCGACATATTCTGATGCAAAAGATCCATTAAATTCGAAGTATAAGACAAGAATTTAAACCAACTTTCATTTCATTGAATTTCAAAGTTTATACGTTCGAATTAAAACATTTCTTAACATCAGAATAGAAGAAAATAGAAACCAAAACAATCTAATCTCTACGGGTCCTCTTCGCTGCTCGAATTTCATCCCGTAGTTCATCCACCTCATCTTTCAGCACATCAGTCAGGTTCTTTTTCTTCTCAAGTTCCCAAATCCGATGGCTAAGAACAGAATAGTCAGCATTCCGCTTTCCCAGCTGAGCCTCCAAAATTCCAACTCTATACTTCAGGGTATCCACTTGCCTCTGAAGAGAAGCCACAGTGCCACTCAGAGCTGGTCCCTTTTCTTCATCGGAAGAAGAAGAATCGTCAGATGAATCCGGCGGTGGGGTGATCTCTCGAGATTCAGGGTACTCCTCATCATCAGAATCTGCTTGCCCAGGGTGATACTCGTCCTCAGAATCAGCCTGCCCAGGATGGTACTCTTCCTCAATAATATGCCAGTCGTCGCCTCCAGCAGGGTCAAAGTGATCAGCCATCTTAGAATAGAGAGGAAGAAACATAAATCATAGAGCAACACAAATGTAAGTCACTTACATTTAAATCTCTAGACTCAAACACACACTCTAATGTCCACATCTAGGGTGTCGTTCCTTATAAATTTGTACAAGTGTGAAAGTGTAGGAAAGCGTGGCTCTGATACCACTCTGTAACGCCCCGAATTCCAAATTACTGAATTCAAGATGTTCTTCAGGATCTTTTCACTTTCCTCGAGTACAATTTTACAAGGAAATTTCAAACTTTTCTTTTTACATCAGAGTTACAACATTTTATATTTAAATTTACACAGCGGAAGCAAAGTATACAACATTTACATAAATGAACAACAACATAATGAGATCTTTATGCATCCATTCCTCTTTACATGTAATTTATCCTGCATACAAACTGTGGGTACATCAGTTTATTCAACCGACGATAATTATACATGGCCATCCTCTCTATGCCAGAAACAGTATAATGAATCTCATTTCTTAACACATCACAATCTTGTTCATAATAAGCATGTAAAATCAAAAAGGGAACTTTTAGAGATGTCGTGTCGTGATTGTGCACTTAATCCTTAATGCAATTTATTTAATTAACATGACACTAATGCGCACTTGTTCGAATTCTATGCATCCCATACTATATAGGTTCGAGGGCAAGCCTCTTAATCGTTCTTCATTTTTGTAGGGTTCAATCCCCCGCCATGACTTACTCTACTTCTGTAAATTCAATGAGTATCTTAGATGATTCTATGAGTACAAGCATGTATCCTGGCCCCTGGAGTAGAATTTCGCGCCATGTCTTGACTCGTCAAGCATGCATTCTGCGACAATTCAGCCTCCTCCCTGAACACACTCCTCTTACAGTCACCAAAACATCCCACAAGCGTGACTAGAGTCCGATCATTACTGAGTTGTGCCCGCGCCATGTCTTGACTCATCAAGCATGCATTCTGCGGCTCACACACCCGCACCGTACCCTAGCTCTCATACTCATGTTTTTCTCTCACCTTCATCACCTCCACACTATGTATTAAAGTTACATTAGAATCATGAATAAAAAATCAAGCTCTAGAGTTAGCCTCTCCATCAACCGGACTTATCATTTCATTTCACTCGACCAACCTGGTCTATTTCTCAATATCATTTCACTTCACTGCCGGGGAGACTTAGCTACTCCTTCGTTCAATTTCAATTTCACAATATCCAATTGAGCATCATCAGCTCATCATTTATTTTAGAGTCTCACAGACTTTTTCATCATGATTTAGCCTTTCATAATTATTCATTTAATTCTCAATTCTCATCTATGATTCATTTCACATAATTCATACAGCCATCAACAGAGCCCAACGATTCAAATCATACAGTTCATAATTACCAAGAGCAAAATAACATGAAGCTCAATTATACCCAAGTACACTCTGTACAGTCGACTTGGGAGAACACCAGTCGACTCATACAGTCACACACAGTATCATCATAATTGCTCGGGATAGTCGACTGTTGTACATCACCAGTCGCCTGTCCCGTACTTTTCATGTTCACAATATGTTCCCGTGACAGTCGACTGCTCATCGATCAGTCGTCTGTTCTGGAGATTTCAACAGCACAATTTCTAAGTCCAGATCAGTCGACTTGCTACATGCATCGGTCGACTGGACAGATCCATTTTCCAATAAGGAGATTATTTACAATTCTTACATGTACTTGCATCATGATATCAATTCACCATATACATAAATTCATGTTTTATAACCAGAGTCTCCTCTTGTTCAGTAGCATTGACAGCACAATTTTCCAAGTTACTAACATGCTCTTTTAGAGAAAACTACTCTAAACATGCATCCACATTACTCATACTTTCTTACGACAATGAAGGTATAAATCTCAAGTCATCATACTGGGTCTACATAAATGAAATATCTTTATTCATGGAACTTTCAAACAGTCATATTCAGAACGAAGCACCAGTCGACTTAACACAACGTCAGTCGACTGCTCCGACAATTTACGTTGTTCATCACCATTAGTTCTTTTCATTCATTTACCTTTCCTCCATCATATGTGTCATAGGGAAATTATATATTCAATAATCACACCATCATGTCTATTCACACACATGTTTATCAGCACATTATAAGAAATAACGTCTCGTACCAGTCGACTGGCTCACATGGCAGTCGACTGTACCGACAGTCTCATTCTCATATTAATAGCATGTTCAGGCAATTTCTACTGCATTCAATTCACTTTTTGTAACATGGTATCAATCATAATAATTATAGTATCATTCCTACATTAGAAGTCCTGAGAAACACCCACCTTATATGAAGAAAATAAACGAAATCCCGCAAGGTCCTTCAACACCGTACTGCACTCCTTGCTCCTTTGTTCCACACCGAGCTCCTCAGCAATGCTGCTTGCCTCCACAGAAAAGCTCCCACACAAACTCACAAATACTCTCTATAATCTTAGAAAATTTTTAGGGTAAAAGAGATAGGGGAATAGGAGGGGTATTTATACTAGGGAATAGATAGGATCAATGGCTAAGATTAATAGAGGAGTTGGAGAATCAAAGGCTGAGATCTAATCGGGAGTTGAGAAACTACCCACACCTCAAAAGTAACTACCCATGATCTAAGCCCACACACCCACAACCGGCCAAGAAGTGTGCTCAATGCACGTGTATGCGAATGCACGTGCATGCACCAACTACACCCTACAAATTAGTACATTAAATACCCGGTCAAGAAAAAGATGCTACACATTACAAGTTATAAAAATATAATAGAAAGGGTTTTAAATCCATGGGCTAAAATCAGTTGGGCCAAACTAATTATTTTGTAGAAAATATGTAAATTAAACTTTTGGGCTTTAAGAAAAATATTGCACATGCATACCATATGTAGAATCAAATAATCTTTATATATATTAGAAAATCGGGGTATTACAATGTTGATCAACAAAACGAGAGGAAATGAAGAGTGGGTAGCACCAGAGTCAAACAAAACATGAGCTGGAAGGGAGAAGACTAAAATAACACCTACAAGAAGATCAAACAAAAGATAAGATGCTAGCAGGATATATACACAAATAATTATACAAAAGAAGGAAATAACATGCAGAAAACTAAAAAGAAGAAAATGAATAGTACAACTATTGTGATATACCTGCAACCACTCCAACAGCTACCTCGGCTTCCTCAGCTGTCAGGTTATAAGCCTGACCACGACTCCCAGTCTGAACATTTCTAGGGGCCACACACCTCTGATCAAACGCTTGCCTCTGCAGTGGAAGAGGCAGTCTACCCTGACCACGAGTCATTGCTCCTAGCTGAGCAGCACTAGTAACCGGTGGAGGAGTCCTGTTCCTCGGGCAGTCACGAACCATATGGTCATTACTCCCACACACTAGACACAGTCGATTGGCCATCCTAAAGTCTTCGTGTGAATGCCCAGCTTTATGACAATAGCTACAAGTCTCAACAGTCTTTGGAACAACATGTGCGTGCAGTTGTACTCTCACGGGAGGAGGCAGAACTGGCCTCCGAATTGGTCCTCTGGTAGGCCGAACTGCAACAGGGTGCAAAACAGTCCGCTGAGGAACACCTGACCTACTGAGGATCTACTCCTGAATCCGAGCAGCATCCAAACGTCGGCATAGGCACGAAGTCAAAGAGCAGCCAAGCGGTCCTGGATGGGAAAACTCAAGCCCAATTGGAAACTGCGAGCCATATCATCATCAGTGGCTACGAGGGCGGGAGCGAAGCGACTGAGCCGAGTAAACTCTGCAGCGTACTCGTCCACGGAACGGTTTCCTGGTTAAGACAATGCTCAAATTAATATTGTCACATGTGAAGTAGGCAACAACAATGACATTTAAGAACACTATCTAGCTGACCTGAGTTAGGGAAATGAATTGTCGTTCCATCTCTGCCTCGGTAACACTGGCAAAGAACTTCGTCATGAAGCTCTCCGAGTAAGTGGCCCACTCTATGGGTCTCGCCATCCTTTCAGTTTCAACCCGCCACCAGATGTGAGCGAGATCCACCAATTGGATGCTAACCACATCCACACGATCAACATCAGCAACATGGGCGGCGATCAACAGTTACTCCGTCTGGATGAGCCATTGCTCGGCCTCTAGTGGCGACTCAGTACCCGAGAACTTATCTGGGTGCAGCCTCATGAAATCTAGTACTGTACCAGGCCTTTTGGCAGTGGCCCAGGTGCAGGTTCAGCGGCAGTCCCATTGGCCGCCAAAGTGGCCCTCATCAATTCATTGTGCTCCTTCTGGATAGCCATCATCAGTTGAATCGTTTGAAGAATAGCAGTGTTGTCCGGCTGCTCATCCCTCGGATGGAAAGAAGAAGAATTCCCACGAGCCATAGCCTGAAACACGATCAAATATGGTCAGTACCCAGATTATATGTTGGTTATTATATATTCATGTGATCAGTGTGGTGTGCACATTACTGAGTTAACCCGGCTAGAGCCAAACTTGACTAATATATCAATCAAAGAAAAACCTTCATAAAGATAGTCATGTTTGACTAATATATTATCCAACCCTGGGCTCTGATACCACTAAAAATCTTGTCACGCCCCGCTTCCTAAAATACGGAATACGAGTACGTAACGTAGGCCCAGCGAACGATGTAAAAACCATCCACAAGGTGTACCAGACTAACTCAGCAATATGAATAACAAACACAGCCACACAAGAAAGATATAATCACATGAATCAAAGATAAATTTCAATAATAATGAAATAATCCAAATAATATCTAACACAATATCCAATATCTGGGAATAAAAATAAACGAGAGTAAAAAAAGACCAAAAGAAATTATAATGTCATAACAATGTTCAAAAGAAATAAATCTTGCAACAAAATAAACTAAGCAACTCAATCTCTAGTTCCATCTTCTAGAACGTTGCTCACCAATTCCTGTTGGTATTATTCCTCCGGTACCTGTAAATTCTTGATCTAAAAAGAAAGAAAATAATGTCCTTAGAGCAAGTCGTGGATAGCAAGTAGAAGAAAATAGAGAATAATAGGAAGCATGTATATCAAAGAAAAGGGATGGGAACAAAGTCAATAAAAAAATCAAAGATTGGCAATAATATCAAAGGTCTATAATTAAGCATGCATTGTAATGAATGATGTCAAGTTAAGTTCTATAATAATGACGATATACAGGATCAAGCATGGAATATCAAATGCAGGTTATTAATCATTTTATTAATTTATCTAGTGCACGTACTACTGCGTCTCATATGTTCCATACCACAGGTTTGGTGCAAGCACACAGTGAACGATTTAGACTGATGGTGAATTCACGGATCGTGTACTCAGTAACAAGATGACAAGATATCATGATAGCGTGATCACACAATGACAAGAAATTCTCCACCTTCCATGTAATAAATCATGCAAGCAAGAAGGCCTTTACCGAGTAAATTTTCTGATCGTTCACTACCAAGTCAACCCATAATACCCTGCCTTGTTAATAGTATATTTTTATCTTATGTGAGCATGCAAGAAGGTGTCAAGGTTGTGTTATGCTAGGTGTGGCTAATTCTACTCGTTATAGACAAAGCAAGAAGCAAACATATTAATTAAATACAACTCACACAATCTGGACAGCATGACGTTGTTGTACAAAAATACAGATTACCGCTACTAAAGAAAAGCAAATCTGGATCTGTCAGAAATTATAGAAACTACACTCTCTGCCAGTTCCAGAGAATATATACACGACATGTGAAAGCTACAGAAACTAGGGTGAAAATCCTATTCTTTCCAGATTTTATGTTCAGGCAGCAAGTTATGAATTATATAAACACATATGGAACAGATCAGAAAACTCATCAATTATATCTACAAAAATTCAGGGTGATTCATATACATGTCTAGTCTCAGCCAAATTAATTTCATATTTTTATTTTAGTGTTATCATGTTCAATTTAATTAAGAAACAGAAAGATAGGCATGAATTTGTGCATATGGAATTTCAGACCTAGATGTACTAAAATACTGATATCTAACAGATTATCATCGGAATTCAAATCCGTCAAAAGTTCTGGAAAATAAATTCATGGGGATATAATTCATGTTCAGAAAGTTATCTCAAATTACAACAGCAACATGGTCGAAAATCTGATACAAAAAGACACAAACAGCAGTCCAGAAAATAATTTAATATGAATAGGCAACAACTTCATCATACAACCATATAGTTCATGTTAATTAATATCAAAGTGATGCTAGATGTTTAACATGCATAATTCTAGTTTTAAGATGCAATTTCACAGGAATGGTAATCAATTCATTAACCAAATTCAATCTAACATATTCAATTCACCAAACAATTCTATAACATGAATCTAGTTTTTTGTCATGTAAATGTGCATATGCAATGTGCAAGCGGGACTAGGTTTTAGATCAAAAATGTAGGCACGATGTTAAGAATATATTGGTTAGCTCGAGTAAATCTTCAATATACTTAACGGAATTCCAATAGAAATATGATAAAAAAAAAGATTGGGATCTACTTGCAGAGATCAAAGGATCTTGTACACAAACAATAAAGGAGTTCAAGAAGAGACTTGTCTTTTATATGAGAGATTCGAATACTAAGAATAACGGGATGAGAATCCAGGGCGTAGCACCACGAACACGGAAACACGTGCGAGCGCGTGCAATATACCACAAAACATCAACATAGCAAATAAAACCCGGATCCCTTCCTTAACATCGAACACCCAAACACGGATCCCCACTCCAAGCGAACACCAAACACCGATCTCTCTCCCCTCCTTCACAACAGCGACGGAGAGATGGCGAGCGGCGACTGGCAATGCTCGCGGTCGGGAAGCGACAGCAGCAACGAGAACAAGGGTGGCAGCGCTCGTGATCAGGAAGCAACGCGGCGACGAGGGATAGCGGCGAACGACGAAGCTCTATTTCGCGCCGAAACAGAGAAGACGGAATGGTGGGGGATGCGGGTGTTCGACGACGACGACGATGGTTGAAAATCATCACATACAACATACATACAACAGCAAGAAATCAAACATATGTCACTCACCATTTTGAAGAATCAACCGAAGTAATAAAAAGAATAAGAAAAATCCTTCCCTTCGCAAGAAACCGAGATCTTCACTTCGAAACTCCAAGAAATCAATAATAAAGAAAACCCTTTTTGTAGTACAGCAAAGAGACGACTGCACCTCAGTTATATAAGGCTGGAAATTAGGGTAATTAGGGTATGAATTAGTTTTGTAAAATATCTGTTTTGCATATATCTTTACATATATAAATCCTTACACTTGGAAATTAGATAAACCAATCAAATTTATATTTAAAAACAAAAACAAATACTCAGATCTGGCGGGCACTTGTTTCAAAACCCAGAAAACAAATTTTGTAATTTTGGCCTTTAAGTGGCAATTTTGCAAAAAGATACTTCTTTAAGAAATTTGCAAAATAACCCAAATATATTTTTTTAAAAAGTAAACTTTTTACCTTTGAATTGGCTAGCCATCATGCTCAGCCCAAAAATCCGAAAATCTAGAGTTTTTACTCCAAGTGGTAATTTTGCACAAAAGCCTCTCTTTTTTGTAATATTTGCAAATAGGTCAAATAAATATCAGAAAAATCCAGAAAATTCTTAAATAGTACCTACTAATAAATAATAGGTTTTTCCAAAATAATTTCTGACTTTGAACTTCCCAAAAAAATATTTTCATGTGTTTTGCAAGTGCAAAAAAGATAAATTTCAGAAAAATATTTATTAAATCACCAAAAATCATTTTAATTCATTTATTAATCTCAAAAATATTATTTAAAAATCTTGGTTTTTACATCACTCCCTCCTTAGAATAGTTTTGCCCTAAGAACTACTACTAATAGAGACCAAACAAAATAAGCCAAAGAAAATGCAATCACATAAATGGAAATATAGTTTAAGGAATACAATCACACAAGAGAATTTAATTTAACCAAAAGAATAAAATTTAATCAAAAGAATACAATCATACAAAAGAAATATAATCATACAAAAAGCTCAGGAAAATCCTTCTACATGCGATCCTCCGGCTCCCAAGTAGCTTCCGCTGCGCAACTCTGATAACTTGCCTTCGGAAACCTGCTGCAACATTCTCTGAATCTCTGCATCTGATTTCTGACCTTCCAAAATTTAATCACTTAAAGAAAGTTGAAGCCTCAACTGAGCCAAAGACGCTCCCAAACCCTGCAGTACCACCTCGATACCTGCCTGGTCAAACTCGGTTGCCAACTCTCTCTGAGTAGTGATCAAATTCGACAAACTGCTCTTCCGCCTAAGCCCATCGGCTACCACATTCGCCTTGCCTGGATGATACTTGATCTCAGGACGAATGTCTTCCAACACTTCCAACCACCTTATCTACCGAAAATTTAAATCCTTCTGCTAATAAATGTACTTCAGGCTCTTGTAGTCGGTATACATGTTGACCTTCTCTTTATATACATAGTGCCTCCACTGCTTCAAGGCAAAGATAATAGTTGCCAATTTCAGATCATGCGTCAGATAGTTTTTCTCGTGCAGACATAACTGTCTCGAACTATAAGCAATAACCTTCCCTTCTTGCATCATGATGCACCCCAAACCTCTGAGAGATGCATCACTAAAGATATCATAATTCTTCCCAGCTTGTGGCAAAGCTAAGATAGGCGCATTCGTCAACCTCTCCTTTAGCTCAATGAAACTTGCCTCACACTTATCAGTCCAAGTGAATGCCACATTCTTTCGAGTTAACCCTGTCAAAAGAACTGCAATCTGTGCATAGCCCTGAATGAATCTCCTTTAGTACCCAGCCAAACCCAAGAAACTTCTGACTTCCTTCACTGTCGTTGGCCTGGGCCAATCCTTCACTTCTTCAACCTTCTGAGGATCAGTGGCCACTCCCTCCTTAGAAAGGATATGACCAAGGAAAGCTACCTCAAACTTCCAAAAGTCACACTTCGACAGCTTAACATACAAGTTATGCTCCTGCAACTTCTTCAATACCTCTGCCAAGTGCTTAGAGTGCTCTTCCTCCGACTTTGAATACACCAAAATATCATTTATGAAAACCACCACGAAGGAATCAATAAATGGCCGCAAAATCCAATTCATCATATTCATGAACACTGCAGGCACATTCGTCGCTCCGAATGGCATTACCAAAAACTCATAAAGTCCATGACAAGTCTGAAAAGTCGTTTTACTCACATCTTCCTCCTTGACTCGAACCTGATGATACCCTGATCGCAGATCAATCTTCGAAAACACAGCTGCTCTCCGAGGCCTATCAAACAGATCATCAATCCGTGGAAGTAGATACCTGTTTTGAATAGTCACCCTGTTCAACTCCCGATAGTCAATGCACATCCTCATTGATCCATCCTTCTTCTTGACTAACAACACTGGTGCTCCCCATGGCGAAGAACTCGGCCTGATGAATCCCTTACTTAGCAATTCCTCAATCTACTTCTTAACCCCATCTTGCTCTACAGGTGCCATCATGTACGGAGCCTCAGAAATCGGAGCACTCCCTGGCTAAATATTTTACAGAATTCCACATCTCGCTGTGACGGCAATCCCAGTAAATCTTCTAAGAATACGTAGAAAAATTCCTGACAACCAGAATGCTTCTGACTTCATCTAGAATCATTAACTTAGAAACCATAACAGTCACTTCCGGGTCCTTCTTCTTCCCCTGGAAAGTCACTGCGGGACCACCTGGTACTTTCACTAACACCTCTTTCTTCTTGCATTCAATTGTGGCATCATATATTACCATCCAATCAATGCCCACGATCACATCCACACCCAAGACTTGCAGCTCAATAAGATCAATGCCAAACAATCTCCTACCAATCTCGATATCACAGCCCTCGTAATATCGATCAGCAATTAATTCTTCCCCTGATGGTGTTGCCACCGACAAGACTCTGCCTGGAAATACCTTAGGTTTCACACCTAAAGCTTTAGCAAAATTGGGCGACACAAATGTATGCGAAGAACCAGTATCAAATAAAACTTTTGCTTTTATTCCATTAACCAAAACAATTCCTGTTACATGAAGAATGATACTCAAATCTCCAATTTATTCTCAAACAAGGTTTTACTTAATACATCAAATAAAATTTGAAGTTCTTGCATACCCTGGATCACATCCTCTGAGTTACCCGCATCCTCCTCAGTTAATGCGAACACTCGCCCCTGCCTCTGAAATTTGCCTCCGCCTGCACCTTCCTTCTTCAACTGGGGACAGTCTGTTCTGAGATGCCCTTCACAACCACACTGATAACTAGCTCGTGCCTTCCGAGGCTTGGTGCATGCATACTGATAGTGACCTATCTCTCCACAGTTGAAACAAGTCATGCCATGACTTGCGGGTGCCTTCTGCACTGGCCTACCGAACCTGCCCTGCTTCAATAAGAACTTCTTCCTACTCTGACTAGCTACTGGCCTCTTGTTCCTATTCCAGGTCTCCCGCTTCTTTTGGAACTAATCCATATCTTCTTCTGTCATTGCTGACCTCTTGACCAGCTTATCAAACCTCTTTATGCCCAACGGTATCATCTGTGATCTCAAATTCGGCATCAAGCCCTGCTCGAATTTCTTGGCCTTCTTCGCTTCGTCAATAATCAGCTCCGGTGCATTCCTTGACAGCTGGGCAAACTTAGTCTCATATTCGCGCACTGTCATGTTGCGTTCCTGCAGATTCAAGAATTTCATTGTCTTCTTCTTCTGAATATCCAGAGGAAACAAACAATCCCTGAACTCATCTAGAAAAGCCTCCCAAGTCACTTGTTGATCCCTAAAAGTTCTCTTCACTGACTGCCACCAGACGCCAGCGTCCTTTTCTAACTACATTGTAGCCAATTTCACCTTATTGACTGCTAGAGTTTCCAAAACTTCGAAGCCCATCTCCATCTGTCTAATTCAATCATCAGCCTCATTCGGATCAGACTGCCCCTAAAAAATAGGCAGCTTCATCCGCTTGAATGACTTGACCTGCTTAATTGGATCAGTATTAACAAATACTGGTCCAGCCCCTTGCATCTGATTCTGATTCTGTACCATGTTGGCTGCCATGAACGTGTTCAAGGTCTGATACACCCTGGAAACCTTAGTCGCAAGATCAAATCCAGCCCCATGGGAACCTTTAGCCCCATCACCATTACCATCATTTCTGGTCCTGGGTCCTGCCATTATACTGATTACTGCAAAATGAAGGAAAAGTTAGAGCATCACAACACATTTCATATTCACATCAATACCCCATGGCAAAACCTTAATCATACCCCCAAATCAATACATTTTGTTTTAATTCTATGTGATACTCACACTCTATTGTCCACACCAAGGTTTATTTTTATACCAAGTTTATCAATACTATTGAAGCATGCTCTGATACCAACTTCTGTAGTACCCCAAATTTCTAATATAATATCTCAGAAATATGTGACATAATTTCTAGCATCAATCTCAATGTAATAGTAAACATAACAAAAATACAGATAAAATTTTCAACTTTTATTACATCAATTCTTTACAAAGCACAGCGAAAAATTAAACTCCTTGAATTACAATTTCTTTTCTTTACAACACATTCTTTTACAAATTACATAAGCCACATTATCATTCTACCATGTGCATCCAAATCCCAAGCTATAGGTACCTACCTGTAAATCATGAGGCTAAAGATAACCCTAACCCTCAAAACTACAGGGGTCAGCCATAACAGTGTGAGTGACATCAAAAGAAATACAATGTAAATAAAACATGAAGAATAAAGTTATAAACAACACATACCAATAGTAGTAACAGATGGAATATGAAATAACAATAAATAAAACATAAAAACATCAAGTGAAACTAGACTAAGTGTCAAGTGTAGGAAAACATGAAACAAACATGCATAAAACCAAGTCAAGAAAATACAAATGCAATATGATGACTCTCTAATGCATACTTGTCGGATTCTATGCATTCCATACTACATAGGTCTGGTGCAAGCCCTTATCCTTCTCCACTTTATAGGATTAAATTTCTCGTTATGCAACTAATCCTACTACGGTGATGAAAACAAGATCCAGATTACTCCGCGAATAGGTATCACAACCCTCAGTGCGCAAGCATCATGTAAGAATAGCTCCCAAAAAAACCCCGGAGAATCACCTCCCTGCCGTGTACCCCACCTCCGCCCCTCGACGTGCAAGTACACAGGCACATCCCGTGAATAGACCCGTCGATCCTTGACATGTGAATGTACCTGTATGTTCCGTGAATAGGCACTGCAGACCCTCGACACGCGAACAAACTAATAGTACTCTCGAGACAGAACACACAAGTCCTGGAACGCATCCGTTGGACTGGACCCCAAGAGCATATACTTATGTTTCTCAAGTTCCATCGTATCTCCACTAGTACCTGCTCTTAAGTTGATTATTATTAATAAAACACAAATTTTTCCTCTCTAGAGTTAGTGTATCATGCCGGACTTAATTCCACAAAACAATTCCAAGACCCAACTGGTCCAAATCCACAAAATCTCATCTGTCGGTTTAAAGGACTCCCACTCAACTCCTAAAGATTCACAAATCTAATATCAACACCAAATCTTCCATTAAAACTCTTAATTTCATCATCAAAACGTTTATATCAAGAAAACTTCTTTAAGTCAACAAAACCCAAATTCATTCAAGATACTTACAAATTTCCAGAATTGAAATAAGGTATTTTATCTATTAAATAACTGAGAATCATATTTTGAAATCATAGAATATCACAAAACATCAATTCCATCGAAAGTCGTATATATTTCACTTTATAAGGTCATAGAAATACAATTTAAATTCTAATATAATCAAAACATAACTCTCTGTAAAATAATGTATTCTGTAGCAAAAGATTATCTAAAACAGTAGATCAATAGCCCACAAGTGCAAGGAAATAATCGTTTGAGAAATCAACAGAAAACTCAACCAAAATAATCAGCCAATCAGCTGACAGTCGACCGCCAAAACAAGTACAAAAGGCAATGACCGACCTTCATGCAAAATTGCAAAATCCAAGAACTTCCAGTTGACTGCCACTTTTAGTTCAAAAAGTGGTCGGTCGACTGTCAATTTTGAAAATCCACTGCTTTGAATTTCGTGCACATTTCAACTGAAACTTCAATAAATCTTTGTAAAATTATAAATTTGCAAAAAAAAATTTCCTGAGATGTTAAAATAAAACTTGTATAACATACATGAGTTTGCAAAACAAATCAAAATCTCATCAAGATCATAAAAGAGCTTTTTTTTCATAAAATCTTCAAAACAGTGCTTACATATATATATATATATATATATATATATATATATATATATATATATATATATATATATATATATATATATAAGGGTGTATATGTGTGTATTTGCATCAGTTAAAGCATCAAGAATCCATCCAAAATAAGTAGTATATTATTCAAATCCTTCTTAGTATCAAACCAACTCAAGATCCAATCGAAAACTTCACAAAAATCACAACAATCAATTTCGGCTAAATATCCATCAGACCTGAAAACAAAAATCTCAACTCCCACTTCAAACTTGATTCTTTTGATCCAAAAACTCCCTTTACAACTGGTTATACACAAATACAACTAATTAGAATAGCTTACCCATGAATATATGTGATACAACAATCATTCGTCAAGTTTTACTCATCCAAAATCCCCAAACAGGCCCATATATACATACACAGGGAGAAAGATTCATATTTAATCAATTTTGCACATTATACCACATACATACTCATTATAATCTATCAAATCAGTAAGCATATGAAAGAAAGCAACAAACCCATGAATTCTTTTAGGTTCTTAACAATCTCAAGTCATCTATTTATGGTTTTAATCATCAATAACATAGTTTTCATGAAAAGATTCAATTTTTATTTATCCATCATCAATAATTCAATACATCACCATACAATCCACTAACATGCTTTCTAAAAGATAAATCATCACATACAACATGCATACAATAGCGAGAAATCAAACATATATCACTTAACTTTTTGAAGAATCAACCGAAGTAATAAAAAGAATCAGAAAAATCCTTCCTTTCGCAAGAAACCAAGAGCTTCGCTTCGAAACTTCAAGAAATCAATAATAAAGAAACCCCTTTGTGTAGTGTAGCAAAGAGATAGCTGGACCTCAGTTATATAAGGCCGAAATTAGGGTAATTAGGGTTTGAATAGGTTTTGTAAAATATCTCTTTTGAATATATCCTTACATAGATAAATTCTTATACTTGGAAATTAGATAAACCAATCAAATTTAGATTTAAAAACAAAAACAAATACTCAGATGTAACACCCTACAAAATAAAATGATTTATTTTGCATTATTAAATAATATTAAATTGGTAAAGTTGACTATTTTGACTATTTTCTTGAAATTGCAATTTTGCACGTGCAACACACGTGCAAGATTAGAAAATTTTAAATTCTTAAAATTTTAAGGTTAATGATTGATTTTTCTCATTAATTTATGATATTTTAATTTTCTTATTTATTTAAATTAATTTGATTATTTTACAAATTTGTCAATTTTACACGTGCAAATATTTTTGGTAAAAATCTCCAATTTTAAATTCTGAATAAATTCTCCTATTTATAATTGATTATATCCTAAATTTTGGGATTTTTTGAAAAAATATACTATTTTTATAAATATTTTGAAGGAGAAGGACTTTTATGTAAAAAGCCGTTTGGATCTCAAACAAATAATGAATTTTTATTTTTTTGCTACTTTTTGGGCTGGAAAATATTATTATTAAAGATAAAATTTATTTAAAATATATTTAGATTTTATTTTTTAAATATTTAAACAAATATGGTATTTTTGCAAATATGGAATTTAAGTGGATCTTGTGCAAATGTTTTCTTGAAAAGTAAAAGTCAGAAATTTTTGTTTGGAAAATCTATTATTTATTAGTAGGTATTATTTGTGAATTTTTAGAATTTTTCTAATATTTATTTGGCCTATTTGCAAATATTACAAAGAGATGAAATTTTGTGCAAAATTACCATTTTGAGTACAAATCTGAAATTTTAAATTTTTGGGCTATGCTTGATGGTTGGATAACTCAGTAGTAAAGGGATTTGGTTTTATTTTAATTTCTTTAACTTATCTAACTACTTTATTAAAGAAATGTTTATAAATGTAAAGTAATAATTTGTTAAGAGATGTTTCCATAGACTTGTAAAACCCTAAAAACTCCAGATTTCGGCCTATATTATGGCCGCTACAGCCGCCCCTCTCCTCTGAAAAAATAAGATATATTTTTACTATCAATTTCTGGAGTTTTGAAGCGATGATCTTGGATTTTGTAAAAGAAGAGCTTTTTCTTATTCTTTATTAATTCGGTTGATTTCTTCATTGAGGTGAGTGACATATGTTTATTTTGTATTGTTCTATACATGTTGTATGTGATGATTTGCTATTAGAAAGCATGTTAGGGATTGTATGAAGATATAATGAATCTTGATGGATTGATGAATTAAAAATTGAATATTTTCGTAAAAACTATGCTATTGATGATTTAAAACCCTAATTGATGAGTTGAGATTGTTAAGAACCTAATAGAGACCATGAGTAAGTTGTTTTCTCTCATATTCTTACTGTTTTGAGTGCTTCTTATGGATTGAATGATGATTATTGCGAAAAGGGCACAAACCAACCCTTTGTTGATTCTTGATTTTGATGACTACAACACAATGCAAAATTGTGCTACCACCTATATATATTGCAGGATGTATCAAAGACAAATACCTTGGTGCAATACACAAAGGCAAAGTTGATCCAATGAAGCTTTCAAGAGAATCAATCAAACTACAAAGATCTAAGTTCAAGTCACATTTGATCAAGCAAGCTTCAACACATAAAGACAATGGCTCAAGCTCAAGTCAAAGACTCAAGTTCAAGATAAGACTCACGTGCTTCAAATGTTTTGTATAAAGTGTCTTGTAAACAATTGTAATTTTTATTCTTTGAGTCTTAGGAACTTGTAATAGCCTTGTCACACACACACTCACATATATATTTTAAATTGAGTGTTTTACAAAGTTAAAAGGTCAAAACAAGCTTGAATAAGTTCAGCTGTTGAGTGCCAGTAGACCGTTTTTTGGAACTAGTCGACTGTCTTAGTACGAAATTGTCTGAACTCATACAAGCTCTGACTAGTCGACTCATTAGGACAACCTAGTCGAATGTTCAAGTCGTTTCGACAGTATTCTGAATTTAAAAACTTGTTTTTCAAATTCAAATGATTTTCTATCCGTTTTAATACGATTTTGGGAAGTGTTTTGCAACGTCCTTCTGATTCCTCTCTATAAATAGAGTATAGGAATCACCATGGAAATGTTCCAAGCATTTTCTTATGTTTCAAGTTTTTTGTTTTTTAGAAGAACAAGATTTTAAAAGGCATACATATTCTCTAAGTCTTGGTTCTCTGAAAATCAGTCTAGTAAAACATCGAATTCATTTTAGACTGATTTCAGAAGTTAACCTATTAGCCACCATACAAAATCACAAATCAAAAACAAGGCTATAAGTTATTGTAACTCTTTTTGTTGTTGTTTTCACTCTCGGGTTATGAGAGTGGTCCTATCGGTTGGAGAGCAGGGCTCTTGGTTGTAGAGTCGATTTTTCACTCTAGGGTGTAGAGTGGGTTTACTCTCTCTAGTGGTGAGAGAGGTCTATGGGTTTGACATAGTTGTTGTCAAACGTCGTAGGAAATTCTTGTACTTTTTTAAGAATAGTAGAAAATCTCTAGTGGGTTGCTTGGGAACTGGATGTAGGTCGGGAGGACCGAACCAAGATACATCGTTGTGTTTTCTGTGGTTGACTCTCTCTGTGGTTGTATTTTCTTCACTTGTAATCTCAATTTTGTTAATTTTTAGTTCAAAAACTTGTCTGGAAAGTCGACTAGTTTCCGCTATAAGTCGACTGGTCAGACTCGTAACTCTCAATAAAATACTCTTCTAATCTGATGCTTTAGTCCACTGGATATCTCTTTTCAGTCGACTTAACAGAACGAAAAGCTCAATTTCTTAATTATTTTTTATACAACACTATTCACCCCCCTCCTAGTGTTATTTGTCTTGCCTACAAGATCCAACACTTGGTATTAGAGCCTAGTTGAGTGCAATAGCAACTACTTCTAATACAAACCAATACCATGAAGGCCAATCCACACAAAGGCCACCCCTATTCGAGGGAACACATTACATCTATTGGAAGTGTAGAATGAAGATCTACTTTTAATCCATCAACTATGATATTTGGAATATGACGGAGATAGAGTACACCGCTCCTACAATTCCTTATGCACAATGGAACGATGAAATGAAGGGTAACACAATGAACAATGCAAAGGTGATGAATGCTCTATTCTGTGCTCTTACCAAAGAAGAGTTTAATCGTGTGTCCAATACAACAATGGTGTATCAAATTTGGCACACACTCGAGGTAACTCATGAAGGTACTAAAAAGTTAAAGAATCTAAGATATTTGTTCTTATTCATAGGTTCGAGATGTTCTGCATGAAGGAGAACGAGAATTTTTCAGATATGATCACACAGTTCACGGATATTACAATTTCTCTTGTGGATCTTGGAAAGACGTACACTTAAGCCAAAATGGTGAGGAAAGTTCTTCGTGCCTTAACCCCCGAATGGGAGAAGAAGACCACCGCCATAGAAGAGGCCAACGATTTAACACAACTCTCTTTTGAGAATCTTGTGGAAAATCTTATGGCATATGAAGTTCAACTTGAAGAATGCAAGAAGGATCTAGAACCTCCACAATCAAAGAAAAAGACACTCGCTTTCAAGGCCATGTCGGACTCCGAAGATGAAGAAGAAGATGAAGAAGAAATAGCCATGTTCACTAGAAAGTTCAGGATGTTTCTAAGGAAAGGTAAATTTAATTTCAAATTTAAAGATTCTAATGAACTTCCCACTTGTTTCAAGTGTAACAAAACAGGTCATATGAAGAAGGATTGCCCATTAGAAAATGCGAAATCCAAAGGAAAGGCTCCTAACTTCAAGAAGGAGAAGTACACAAAGAACAAGTACATGGAGAACAAGAAGGCATATCAAGCAACTGGGGACGATAGCAACTCTTCATCGGAAGAAGAGAATGAAGAGACAAACGAAGTTGCGAATGTATGCTTCATGGCTACACAAAACGAAGAAGTGATAAGTTTGATTCAAATGACTTATTAGATGCTTTTAATGAGACTTTTCAAGAACTTAAGAAGGAGAAAATTAGAGTTAAAAACTTAGAGAAAGTAAATTAAACACTTTCTCAAGAGAATCTTGACTTAAATGTTGAAGTCAAGTCTTTAAATTCTCGACTTTCTAATTTGAATATAGATCTTATATCTCTTTAAAAAAATTATGAAGAGATATCCAAGAATGTATCTAAATTTAACAAAGGAAAGGAGAATTTAAATAAAGTTCTCCAAAATCAAGTTCAAACTAATAAGAAATTTGGACTTGGTTTTCAAAAGTCTCTTGAAAAACATCTTGTCTCTAAGAACACTAGTAGTAATAAGTCTGAATCTATCTCTAGTGTTAAGAATAAATTATGAGTTTTTTGAAAAACCACAAACTGTTATTTTCCATGAACAGAGTAATTTTGTAGTTCAGACCAGCCGACTGAACCCAAATTTCAGTCGCTTGTCCAGAGATTCTGAGTCTTATTCAAAGAAACGAAAACCTCAGATAAGTCGACCTATTTCACCTTCCAGTCGACTAGCTTATAATAACAGTCGATTGAAAGGTTCAATAAAGTTGACTGGATAGAGCAAAAATATTTGGGTTCTAGTCAACCTGAGTTTAAAAGATAGAATTACTTATATAAATTCATATGTTCTTAATATATGTAATTCTGTAGACTATATTCATGCTTTTTGTGGAAAATCAAACTCACTTTGGGTTTGGTTTCCTGGTGAGTTTGATTTTCTAAAAACTAATCCTTTTCGGACCCAATAAAAAGTGTACCATATTCACAATGTTTATTTTATAGGTGCCTAAAAGAGAACGTTGGATACTTGACAGCGAATACTCCAAGCATAGTATGCTAACCTTTTTTCTTCCATACAAGAGATTGATGGAGGAATAGTCACATTCAGTGACAACAACAAAGGGAAGGTTATTGGTATAGGCATAGTCGGTAAGAACACTACCCCTACTATAGAAGAAGTTTTTCTTGTTAGTGGGTTAAAGCATAATCTGTTAAGTATTAGCCAATTGTGTGATAAGGGATATAAAATTATTTTTGAAAAAGATGTGTGTTTAATTTATGGTTCTACCATGCAAAATGTAATTTTTCAAGGCTTTAGGAAAAATAATATTTATGAGTTATGTTTAAAATCAAATGATTTTTTGAATCATTTTTGCTTAGTAGCTTCTAACAATGATTCTTGGCTTTGGCATAAGAGATTTGGCCATGTGAATATGAAAAATATTACTAAATTGTCTAAGTACAACCTAGTTAAAGGACTGCCAAGACTATCCTATAAAAAGGATAAGTTATGTAATGCATGTCAACTAGATAAACAAGTCAAATCTACTTTTAAGACAAAAGAAATGATTGCTACTAGTAGGCCTCTTGAATTAATCCATATGGATTTATTTGGTCCTACTAGAGTCGCTTTTTTAAATAAAATTAGGTATATTTTAGTAGATGATTTTTCAGGATTCACATGTGTTTTCTTTTTAAAACATAAGAATGATGCCTTTGAAGTATTTGAAATTTTTTTGTAAACGGATTCAAAATCAAAAATCTCTAACCATAGTCACTATTAGAAGTGATCATGGTGGAGAATTTGAAAATGAAACGTTTTCAGAATATTGCAATAAGAATGGTATAACACATTCATTTGCATTTCCTCGATCTTCACCACAAAATGGAGTGGTTGAAAGAAAGAATAGGACTTTGCAAGAGTGTGCACGTACTATGCTTGTTGAAAACAATTTGCCTAAGTAGTTCTGGGCTGAAGCTGTTTCAACAGCGTGTTATGTTTTAAATAAAATTTTGATTAGGCCTAAGCTTAAGAAAACATGTTATGAACTATTTTTTGATATAATTCCTAAAGTATCTTACTTTAAAGTATTTGGTTACAAGTATTTTATTTTAAACACTAAAGATAATTTAGATAAGTTTGATTCTAGATCTAATGAAGGTATCTTCATTGGATACTCACATAGGAGTAAGGCATATAGAATTTCCAGTAAGTCAACTTTGACTATTGAAGATTTTGCATGTTTCGTTTGATGAATCTCTGCCTTCATCTACTGTTATTGAAGATGATGAAAATATTTCATCACCTTTAAATAACGTTATCAAATTACTAGAACAATCTACCCTAGCAGATAAGTCGATTGATAAGGAAGTCAAGTCGACTGAATCAGTCAGCAGATAGACTAGTTAAGTCGACTGATCCTGTTGTGATGACTCAAACTTTACAAAAATCATTTGTTGAAGTTAGAGATCATCCTCATGACTTAATAATTGGTGATATCTCACGTCGTATTCAAACAAGATCTCATGTTAACATGATTTCTCATACAGCTTTATTGTCGGATTTTGAACCAAAGAATATACAAGAAGCTTATGAGAATGAATTTTGGATGAATGCCATGCAAGATGAATTAAACCAATTTATAAGAAATAATGTATGGGATTTAGTTTCATGACCCCCTGATCATACTATAATTGGTACCAAATGGGTATTCAAAAATAAGTTAGATGAATCAGGACAAGTCGTTAGGAACAAGGCTAGATTAGTTGCTCAAGGATATAATCAAGAAGAAGGCATAAATTTTGATGAAACATATGCTCCTGTTGCTAGACTAGAATCAATTAGGATCTTATTATCTTTTGCATGTTTTATGAATTTTACACTCTTCCATATGGATGCCAAAAGTAATTTTCTTAATGGTTTTATTAAGGAAGATGTTTATGTTAAGCAACCACCCGATTTCGAACATGAACAATTCCCAAACCACGTTTTTAAATTGAAAAAGGCTTTATATGGTCTTAAACAAGCACCACGTATTTGGTATGATCGGTTAAAGACTTTTCTATTAGAAACTGGTTTTGAAATAGGTAAAGTAGATACTACCTTGTTTATTAGAAAAATAGAGACCGATATCCTAATCATACAAATATATGTAGTTAACATAATTTTTGGATCTACTAATAGTAATCTCTGTCAAGATTTTTCTAATACCATGAAAAATGAGTGAGATGAGTCACATGGGTGAACTCAATTATTTTCTGGGACTACAAATAAAGCAGTCACATAATGACATATTTATTAATCAAGAAAAATATGTTAAGGAATTACTCAAACGGTTTGACATGAATAGCACTAGTAATATGATCACACCTATGGCTACCACTACTACACTTGACAAAGATGAATTAGGTAAGAGTGTCGATCAAAAACTCTATCGAGAGATGATTGGCTCACTCTTATATATAACTGCTAATAGACCAGACATTATATTTAGTGTATGTTTGTGTGCTAGATATCAGTCAAGTCCTAAAGAGTCTCACTTAAAAGCTGTGAAACGCATTTTAAGATACATTAAAGGCACATCTGAGTAAGCTTTATTCTATCCACGCACCGATAATTTTCAACTTTTGTCGTATAGTGATGCGGATTTTGCTGGTAGTAAAACTGACCGTAAAAGTACAAGCGGTACTTGTCACTTTTTGGGACATTCACTAGTATCTTGGTGCAGTAAAAAACAAAATTCAGTATCCCTATCTACTACAGAAGCTGAATATATTGCTGCAAGTTTGGCTTGTGCCCAAATTTTGTGGATAAAACAAACCCTATTAGATTATGGTATTTCATTTTCAAAACCTGCTATAATGTGTGATAATACCAGTGCCATTAATTTATCTAAACATCCGATTCAACACTCACATACAAAACACATTGATATTAGACATCATTTTCTACGTGATCATGTTTTAAAAGGAGATATATCTTTGGATTTTATTTCTACTGATAAACAAGTAGCAGATATCTTTACGAAACCACTTAAGGAAGACACATTTATCAACTTTAGAAGAGAACTAGAAATCTGCTGTTTTCATGATATTTCTTGAATTTTTAACTTGTGTAAGTCAACTTAAAAAAAATTTCTTGTCGACTGACCAAGTATTTTTCGTTGTATAATTTACTAATTTTTATGCTCTAGACAGTCGACTGTGTACAGTACTAAGTCGACTGACAGACATATTACTTGATGTTTTCGCTTGGTTTCATTGCTCTCGACTCAGTCTACAGATCTTCAAACCCAGTCGACTTATAGAGTATTTTTGTTGTTCTTATTGTTGCTGAATCTTATGTTCTGAATAGCCGACTGTATACGTAACCAGTCGACTGACAGAAAGTTTTTACTTGATGTTTCTTTTGCTTTAATTTTCTCTCGACTAAGTCGATTGATATAAAAACCAGTTGACTGTCGCGACATCAGCTTGTTTTTTTTTTCCGAATCATCACTTAAACTGAGGCATCTCTCTCTCTCTTTTTACCCTGTTGTCGATCTCGACCCTTCATTCAAACCAACTCTTAATCCAAGCCCTTCACTCTTAGTAAAAGGCCTAAAATCTCTTACCCCTCTTTTTCACTTTCCCCTTTCACTTTTGCTCTCAAAACCCTTAGTCGGCTGCTTTTGGTGTGCTTGGCAATTTCATAAATTGTAGCTCTTGGATTTGAGATCTCCATCCAGATTTGAGTTTCCTTTCCATTTCGAAATCTGTTTCGAATCTCTTGAAGCTATTTTGCTTCTTTCTCATGTTATTGGGTAAAAAAAAAAATCCTTGATCTTTCACTCTTTTTAAGTTTCCTAGTTTGTCAATTGTGCCTAAACCTAAGAGTGCTAGAGGTTCTAATGTTGAAGAAGGTTAATCTTCTCAGAATTACCTTCAATATCTTAGGAATCCCAACCTTGTTGAGAAATTCTTTCTCATATGTCAAATTGCTATATTTCCGGAGAGATTTTTCAATTTTCCTGATTTAGATAGGTTCCCCTTAGCCCCATTGTTTGAACGATGTGGGTTATTTGACTTGCTTTCTCTTGTCAATCAACCCTATTATTATCCACAACTTATATATATGTTTAATACAAATATGAAAGTTTCCACTTTTGAGGATGGTAGACAAATATTTCTCCTTACATCGGCGAAACATATTCGCATGAAACTAACCTCTGAAAAATTAGGGATTATCTTGAGTATTCCTAATGAAGGGATGGATTTAAAGGAAATTGAAATGGATGACGACTCTATATTGTCAAAAATTTTCTTGCAAAATCGCGGTCCCCCTATGACAAACAAGTCAATTACACCGCTTGCTAAACTTGTTGCAAGAATTCTGTCGTATAACATTATCCCTAAAACGGGTAGCTACGACCAATTCTCTTTTGAATTGCAACAGCGGTGTATACCATTTTCGGAAACATCCAAATAAATTGGAGTCGAGTCATTTTCAATTGTCTCCATAAGGCTCATACTTCTTTTCTTCCTTTTGGTGCTTTACTTACTCATATCTTCAAATTCTATGAAGTTGATCTTTCTTCTGAGTCTAGTGTTGTCACTCACTATGAGTCTTTTGATCGTGCGAGTTTAGCTCGTATGAAGATTCTTAACTCTCCTCCTATGTCTCCTCAAAGGAATGTCCCTCCTATTCATTTAGCCACTTCAGGTCGTAGGTCCTCTGCCTCTAGCTCGTCTCGTCCTAGAGCTTTTTTTTCGATCCTGAGAGTCTTGATCATTCTGTCAACTATCTCATGGATCATCAGGATACCCTTGAGGCCAATCTTGCTCACCTAACCCACTTGTTCACCCATAAATTTCCACCTCCTCCTCCTGCCTCCCAAGGTGCTGCTGACGAAGATGAAGACTGACTTGATGTATTTTCTTTTTTTTTTTGTTATTGTAAATTTTCGTTATGTTTTCTGTATTTCACTTTTATGCAGTATTTGAAACCATGTACTCCACTTTCCTTTGTATCAATTAGTTATGGTTTTGCAATGTAACGCCCCGAATCCCTACACTGAATTCGAGATGTTCTACAGGATCTTTCCGCTTCCTTTAGTACAATTTTACAAGGAAATTTAAACTTTTCACTTTACATCAGAGTTTACATCAATATTACATTTTACATTGCACAGCGGAAGTAAAATTTTACAACAATGAAAACAAATATACAACGACATTGAGTAATCTTTAAGTATTTGTTCCTCTTTAATCTTTATCAAACCATTTACCTGCATATAAGACTGTGGGTACGTCAGTTTATTCAACCGACGATCATTATACACGACCATCCTCTCTATGCCGGAAATAGTATAACTTAATTTTCCATATTTAGCAAACACAAACTTGTCACATTTCAAACTAAAGGGACTACCCTATTGATGTCGTGTTGTGATGGTGCACTTAGTCCTTAATGCATTTATTTTTATTACATGACACTAATGCGCACTTGTTCGGATTCTATGCATCCCATACTACATAGGTCCAAGGGTAAGCCCTTAATCGTTCTTCATCTTTGTAGGGTTCAATCCCCCGTTATGACTTAATCTACTACTGTAACTACGGTAGGTATCTTAGATGTCCTATGATCTACGAGCCCATGTCCAGGCAGCCTGGAAGGGAATCCCACGCACTGACACGACGCATCGAGAAGGCAACCTATGGACAATTCAGCCTCCGCCATGGAATAATGGCACCACCCATAGCCACCCGAACATCCCACAAGCGTCGCCACCGGGACGATAATTCTGGAGTAGTGCCCACGCCATGTCTTGACGCATCAAGCAGGCAGCCTGTGGATCACTCTCACACCGCTAATCCGATGGCCCCCATGCTCGTGTTTTTCTCCTACTTTCATCACGTCTCCACTATGTACTAATCCTTAGTTTTTATCAAAATCATGAACAAAAATCAAATCTCTAGAGTTAGCCTCTCCACTAAACCGGACTTATTCATACATTCAAACATGACCAACCTTGGTCTTTCATTTCAAATTTTTATTTCATTTATTTCCAAATGCCGGGGGAGACTTAGCTACTATTTTTGTTTCAATTTTCAATTCATAATTTCCAATTTGAGCCTTTCTACTCATAAATTCATTTGTTGATTTGTCATACTCAAAAGTATTTCTCTTTTCCAATCATGATTACTAATTCGTTCAAAATAGTCCATAGCTATACATGAAAATTCACATGCTTTATCAATTATCAATCCCACTTTGAATTTTACATCACTAAAGAATATTCCCAATTCATATTTTCCACATTATTCTCAAATGAGAATAAATTGCATCATGTCACACACTAAAATTTCTTTTTGCCAAATTAATCTTCTAATCCTTCATTTCAATTTCTTCTTGTAAGTTATAATTTTTCACAAAGTATATACATAGAACCATAGTTCTATTTATGCCTTTTATTCTCAAATCATAGTTTATTTTATACAAATAATTTCCAAATCATTTTTATAAAGTCCCTTATATTTTTAGAAGAATAACCATATTTTTTTCATAATTTTTGGCCAATTAAAAACCCCAAAAGAATATTTTTTTCAATCTTGCCCATGGCAAGATTCGAACCCAGCATCCCAGAGACACAGCTGAAGGCACAGGCCACTAGGCCGTTTGCGCCAGGCAACATGAAGAAGGCTGAGAGCCATAAGAGCTCTTGGCTGTAACATTATTTATTTTTTTTTTCAAAAATACAAAAGTTTGGTGCCAGCAGTATTCGAACCAGCAACCCATGATAAGTCACACGACACTGTAGCAGCCAAAGGCATCCCGACCACTCGAGCTATAGGCTCGGGTTGTCATAGGTACAACTCGAAATTTATTTAAAACAACTCCCTCTGTTATTAAAACATTTCGATGTTCAACTAGCCTTCGTTTCATTTTGCTTTCATAAAAATTACTGTATAGCTCCAGATTAATTCTTCCTCACATAATTCACATACCAATATGAGCAAAATAATTTTTATAACAATTAAAACATATTTTCATACAACTAATTCAAATTCTACATTATAATACTACATTTCTTCTCTTTTCGACATTTCTTCGCATTTAGCATTCTAATCTTTTTATCAATAAATTTTCACCTTAATTCCCTGTCTTTAACCATTTACCCAACATACAACACACATATTAAATTATTCATGCCCATATTAACACAAAAGATCTATCTAACACAAGAAATGGTATTATCAAACTACTAACTTTTGTGTGTAGTTCTTGATAGTAATAAATGTGTTTTTATCAATCAATCCATGATTCTAATCCATTCACATACAACTCAAATAATAGAAACACATATAAAATTGCATATCCACATTTCAATCATTCAAGAAGTCATTTTTCCCAATTAAAGTGTGCTCTTCTTAGTCATTTTTCATGCTTCATTCTTTTTAATTAACTAGCATGCATTCCTACTTTAGAAATAGGGAAAATTTTACCCACCTTGTATGGAGAGAAAAACACAATTAGCAACAAAAGTCCTTTGCAACACGAGTGCACCTCCTCCTAGACGACGCGTCCACAAGCCTACAAGCACACCCGAGCTCCTCCTTCTAGTGGTAGCCGGCCTCCCCTTTGATTGAATGCAAGCACAACTCTCACACACACTCAATCTTTTATCTCACAAAAATACTACTAGATAATGCAATTTAGACTATAGGTTTGTAGAAAGTAATAAGCACAAAAATAACTAGCCATGGGAGGGGGTATTTATACTAAAATCTTGGTGGAATGGATGGCTAAGATTAGAGTAGGAGTTAAGAACAAAGGGTGGAGATTTAAGGAGGAGTTACACAAACTACCCACAACCTAGTAACCACCACACCATGATCACCACTCAAAAATTTGAGTTTCCCTCCAAAGAACCACAACCGGCCTAGAGAAGAGTGTTTTTTGCACGTGTACGTGCAATGCACGTGCATGCCACTAGGCCCAAAAATTGTGCATTAAATTTTTGTATAAAAATAAAATAGTCTTTAAATCGTATTCTACATGACAAGTTGTTTAAAAATAGTCCATGGGCTTTAGTTTATGGGCCAAAATGATTATTATAAAAATAATAAATTAAATTAACTTTGGGCTTTTAAAGAAAAGGCTTTTTTGTCTAATTGAAAGAAGGCTTTTGTATAAAATAATTAAAAGCACATATTTAAATATTTATACCCATCAAAATGAAAATAATTATAAGATTTAATTCAACCAAAATATTGCACGTGCATACTACGTGCAAAATAATTTTTCATTAAATGAAAAATCAGGGCATTACATGCAATTTGTTTGTTCTTTATGCAATACTTTCCATTATGTTATTGTTTCTTTCCTCCTTTTTGTTGATGACAAAGGGGGAGAACAGGAAGTGTTTGTTTTGTGCATATTTTTAACTTGTGCATGTTGTACATTAGTTAGGAGGAGCATTTTTTAATTATTATTATTATTATTGTAAGCTATTATGTTTTCATCATCAAAAAGGAGGAGAATGTTGATTCTTAGTTTTGATGACTACAACACAATGCAAAATTGTGCTACCACTTATATATATTGCAGGATGTATCAAAGACAAATACCTTGGTGCAATACACAAAGGCAAAGTTGATCCAATGAAGCTTTCAAGAGAATCGATCAAACTACAAAGATTTAAGTTCAGGTCACATTTGATCAAGCAAGCTTCAACACATAAAGACAATGGCTCAAGCTCAAGTCAAAGACTCAAGTTCAAGACAAGACTCAAGTGCTTCAAATGTTTTGTATAAAGTGTCTTGTAAACAATTGTAATTTTTATTCTTTGAGTCTTAGGAACTTATAATAGCCTTGTCACACACACACTCACACATATCTTTAAATTGAGTGTTTTACAAAGTTAAAAGGTCGAAACAAGCTTGAATAAGTTTAGCTGTTGAGTACCAGTCAACCGTTCTTTGGAACCAGTCGACTGTCTTAGTACGAAATTGTCTGAACTCATACAATCTCTGACCAGTCAACTCATTATGGCAACCCAGTCAACTGTTCAAGTCTTTTTGACAGTATTCTGAATTTAAAAACTTGTTTTTCAAATTCAAATGATTTTCTATCCATTTTAATACGGTTTTGGGAACTGTTTTGCAACGTCCCTATGATTCCTCTCTATAAATAGAGTATAGGAATCACCATGGAAAAGTTCCAAGCATTTTCTTAAGTTTCAAGTTTTTGTTTGGGAGAAGAACAAGCTTTTAAAAGGCATACATATTCTCTAAGTCTTGGTTCTCTGAAAATCAGTCTAGTATAACATCGAATTCGTTTTAGACTGATTTCAGAAGTTAACCTATTAGCCACCATATAAAATCACAAATCACAAACAAGGCTATAAGTTATTGTAACTTTTTTTGTTGTTGTTTTCACTCTCGGGTTGTGAGAGTGGTCCTCTCGGTTGGAGAGTATGGCTCTTGGTTGTAGAGTTAGTTTTTCACTATAGGGTGTAGAGTGGGTTTGCTCTCTCTAGTGGTGAGAGAGGTCTACGGGTTTGACATAGTTGTTGTCAAACGCTGTAGGGAATTCTTGTACTTTTTCAAGAATAGTAGAAAATCTCAAGCAAGTTGCTTGGGGACTGGATGTAGGTCGAGAGGACAAAACCAGGATACATCGTTGTGTTCTCTGTGGTTGACTCTTTCTGTGGTTGTATTTTCTTCACTTGCAATCTCAATTTTGTTAAGTTTTAGTTCAAAAACTTGTTTAGCAAGTCGACTGGTTTCCGCTATAAGTCGATTGGTCAGACTCGTAACTCTCAGTAAAATACTCTTCTAATCTGACGCTTCAGTCGACTGGATATCTCTTTTCAATCGACTTAACAGAACGAACAGTTCAATTTCTTAATTATTTTTTTATACAACACTATTCACCCCCCCCCCCCCCCCTCTAGTGTTATTTGCCTTGCCTAAAGGATCCAACACCCTTTATTGTTGAATACACACTGTTAGTATTTTTGATAACTAAAACTTGGTCATATGCTTGTTATAATTGCATGTATTCATGGGTAATTGTTTTGATGAAACGGATAGAGTCTTGCGACTCCAGCCAAGCAAGCGATAATATTGATCAAAAGTTGTACAAATAAAGTTTTACGAGCCGTAAAGCACAAATCTATAGACACCTGAACAAGAAAGCACATCGCCCGAAGAGCAAGGCAAAATAATACAAATACAAAAACAACTCGACCCAATAGAACGACAGATAGGTAGACGACGCCAAGATCGCAGGAAACAGCTGGAATGAGGGGATGCGACCATCAAAATATCGCTCCCAAACGCAACTGATCGAGCAAATACAGCGAAGGAGAGGCGCGCCTAGATACGACCAAACGGCCATAGGAGGTTGACCCGTCTACATCGACCAGGCAAAGCTGTACTAGATGCGGCAAGAGGATGATGCGGAGTGAGGCGACCATCCCTCAAGAGGAAACCGCGGACGAAAAACAAAGCAAGATATCATGATACCAAAAAAAAACCATCAACTAATTAAATAGTTTGCCAGACAGCCAGCAAAATTGCCGCCCTACCCAAACAGAGGCCATCGAGACAGCCAACAAAATGGCAACACAAACAAAGCCACATAGATAATAGATTCATATTTCATTTTAGCTATCAGTCCAGACATACAACCTGGGCCTATAACATAAGTTGCCATTAGAGGGGCAACATACAAAACAAAACATAAAGGTGGGAAAATATCCACCAGTCCAAAAATACCCAGGTGCACCAAAGAGGTGAACACCAAATAACCTGCATAATTTCCTGCATGAACTCAAGGAAGGAAAGTAGAAACCAGGAAGAGGACCTGCGAGCAATGAAAAACTAAACGAAATCCAACAACAAGCATTCCTCACCAAAACATAGGAGCGACAATGTCTAACCAGAGACACCAAAAGGGAAACAGCACCAAAAGAGAGAAAGAAACTCCAAACTCCTCAATCCTGCGACATAAAGAATGTGGCAATAAATAAATGCAGAAAAAATTGGCAATTATAAAGTGTTAAGATTACGGAGGCACAGAACAAAGTCGACCAGTCTATGACTGCCAAGGGATTCTCTAGCTTCGGGTTTTAACACCGAAGACCAGAAATTGAACAGAAAAATAAAATCATAAATAATAAAGGAAATATTAGAGGTGTTATGTTTGAATAATCTTTTATTTCTTTCCAACCACGTGATCCATATAATAATTTGAACTGAAAGTTTCCAAGATCTGCGGTACATATGATTCACAGGTTGTACGGACCAACACGAAGCTAAATTGGAAGAGATTGACGGTAATTCCCAAGCTAAGGTGCAGATTTTCCACAAAGGGCAAATGAAATCGCAACCAATAAATAAATGATCTACATCTTCCGAGTTGTTAGAACAAAGGGGGCACATTTGTCCCCACGCCATATTCCTTTTGTTGAGGATTTCGACAATGAGCAACCTATTGTTGAGGGCAAGCCAACAATTGATTTTAACCTTCAAAGGGGCACAGGTGTGCCAAATGAAATTAGCAAAAGGGGAGAGAATGCCTCGGAAGTTCAAAAAATTGTAAAAAGATTTAACTGTGAAAATCCCCGCCGAGTTCCAATGCCAGATGTAATCCTCTTTTGGGCTCCAAGAGAAATGGTCTAGAGACGAGAGAAGTTCGTTGAGGTCCAAAATGAGGTGCGAAGGAATGTCTGCTGAGAAGGGGATAATCCAGTGCCTTTGCGAGTTAATAGTGATGAACGAATCTGCCACATAGGCAGAGGGGTTGGAAGTTAGATGGTAGAGCGCTGGGAAGGCGAACGTAAGTTTGATATTACCAATCCAAAGATCGGACCAGAACTTGGTCCTTGATCCGGCTAAACAAACGTAAAGGATGCCACAATGGAAAGTTGCGGCCGCTTTTCAGACCCCCTTCCAGAATGGAGAAGCATTGCGATGAGGTTGGGAGGGGAATTCCCAGAGATTGCTAGAGGAAAAACAACGAGCTTTGATACTTTTAATCCAAGGTAAATGATCAAATTTTAAGAACCTCCAAAGCCATTTACCCAGCAAAGCAATATTCTGGTGTCTGAGGTTTAACACCCCTAGACCCTTTGCCTCTTTGGGAGAGCAGACCATTTTCCAGTTGCAAAGGTGTGACCCTGACTTGATAATGGTGGATCCCAACCAGAAAAAGTTACTTCTAATTTTGTCAATTCGGTTAATGACCCATGAAGGAACATAATAGAACGTCATCATGTAAAGCGGGATAGAAGAAAGAACTGAGTTAAGAAGGATCAGTCTACCACCACGGGACAGGAGTTTTCCGGCCCAAATGTTAAGCCTGGATTCTACCTTATCCACCATGGGCATCCAATCAGTTTTATGCAGTTTACCCCATTTAAGGAGAATCCCCAAATACGTGATGGGGAAGGCTGTGATGGGACAGTTAAAAAGTTCGAGATCTCATGCTGGCAATTTGGGGAACCTCCAAGCCATAAAACAGGGGATTTTTGGAAATTGATCGAAAGGCCCGATGCTAATTCAAAACAGTAAATCAGAAGTTTTAGGTTACGGAAAGTAGAAAGATTCGGCTTAGCGAAGATGATCGTATCATCAGTGTAGTGAAGATTAAGGACACCGTGAAAGTGCCGCAATTCGCCCAGACCTTCAATAACTTGAGATTCCCAAGCATTGCGAAGTAGTTTACTAAAAACGTCTACCACAAGGCAAAAAAGGAGGGACGACAGAGGATCTCCCTGGCGAAGGCCACATTTAACTTTAAATTTGTGGCCTTTCGAACCATTAATAACGATGGAAGAAGTGCCAGAGTAAAGGCTGGATTTGACCCAAGCTATCCATTTAGGACCGAAACCCCTATTAATGAGGATATCAAACAAGAAACCCCAACTAACATTGTCGTAAGCTTTTTGTAAGTCGAGTTTGAGAAGGATACCTTCAGTGTTAGAGTAGTGACAATGAGAGATGATCTCTTGAGCCGCTGCTACACTATCAAGGATAAAACGGTCTTTAATGAAATTGGATTGGACGGGATCAATGAGGGGGGAAACCACTGCGCTAAGCCTAGCAGAAAGCACTTTCATAATGATTTTGAAAGTGGTATTGATCAGGCTAATAGGCCTAAAGTGCGCCACTGAGTGTGCTCCCACCATTTTGGGAATAAGCATAATGTTTGCATAATTGATATGATCAAAAGAGAAGGAACCCTAATGGAGTTCGTCGAAACAGCGGAGGAGGTCGACTTTAAGCCACGGCCGAAATTTTTGGAAGAAGAAAGCAGGGAATCCATCCGGGCCTGGAGCCAAATTGCTCTTGAAAGAGAAAATGGCCGATTGAATTTCCTCCATGGAGAACGGGGCCTCAAGAGAGGAGAGATCCTAAGAGATGGGGCCATAAAGGTGGTTCCAGTCTATGCTAATCGAACGTTGTTTATACGTTCCGATTAGATTTTTGTAAAAAGAAAGGAAAGCACCGTGGATTTCTTGATCGGAGCTAAGATCTAGACCATTGTCGCTGATCGAAGAGATCCGATTGAAACGTTGCCTGTATGAAGCAAAATTATGAAAGAAAGCGGTATTGTCATCTCCTTCCTTTAACAATCTAAATCTGGCTCTTTGAGCCCGTTTAATGTGGTCTTGATGAAGGATGTCGGCGTAATGTCGCTTGCAGGAAAGCCTTTCCCAACAATAAGATTTAGGAAGAGGTCCCCCCTCCTCCATCTTATCAATAGATTCGATGGAGGCAAGGAGAAAGTTTTTAAGGAAAACTGTGTTATTCTGTCTTTCGGTGTGCCAGATCTTACAACCAAATTTAATGGCATGAAGTTTAAGGAGGATGCTACCCAGGCTAGAGGAGCCGGTAACCGACGAAAGACATTCTTCCACTAGCTTGACGAACAATTGGTCCTGTAACCAAAATTTTTCGAACCGGAATTTATGTCGGTGGGTGAAAGGGAAATTTGAGTAGAGGGCTATGGGAATGTGATCGGAGGAGGGATTAGGTAAGGCCTTGGCAAAGGAATTGTGAAACTGGGTTATCCAAACCTGGGAGACAAGGAAACGGTCAAGCTTGGCCATAGTCTGTGATTGACGAAGGTTGGACCAGGTGAACGATCTACCGTTAAGTGGAAGATCAGTCAACTGCAATGCTTGGATGCAATCGTTGAAATTATTGGAGTGATAAGAGGAGAAAGACGGGGTCGATCTTTCAGTGGAGAACCTGGTGACATTAAAATCCCCACAAAGAAAACAGAGATCATTGGTAAGATTGTGAAGCGAAAGTAATTTGTCCCAAAATAAACTGCGCCTATCAGGAGAGGAGGGGCCATAGACCGAAATCACCGTTAGAGTACGGTTAAGAACTGTCCAGTGAAGTTGGACGATGAGGAAGAAATTAAGCCGTCGAACTGCTATAAGAGAGAATACTGACTCGTTGAAGCCACAAAGGATACCTCCCCTCAATCCTATCGCGTTTAAGGAGATCCATTTCGAGATAATGGATCCACCTATCGCAGGGAATAGGGTAGGGGAAGGAGAGTCGATCTTCGATTCTTGAATAGAAATAAGGTCACAGTGAGAAGAGTTAATAAGCTGGTAAATCGCCCTTTGTTTAACGGGGCAATTGAGACCCTGGATGTTCTAAGAAATACTAATCATTAAAATGAATTTGCTCATGAAATCTAACCCGTTCTAGCTTCCTAATGGTTGCATCGAGTTATCGGGGTAAACCAGAAAGCTCAAATCCTGTGCTTCATCGGCCATTTCCTTATCCGACAAAGCGTCGAACTGAAATTGGAAAATGGAACCAAGCAGGATAGGATCAGAAAGGGATTGGGGGTGGCAAAGGTTGGTGGCAAAGGGATACTTTGTCTCTGGCATAGAACCTATATAGCTCGTGGAGTCTGCCAGCGCTAATTTTTTGGCTTTAATGCGGACACTGGATCTTATGAGGCAGATATAGGGTTTACCAGGAGACGATTGATTCATAGGAGAGGATCCTACCTCCGTTAGTGAAGGGCAATGATGAGTAGGGTCGACCAAATCGATATCCGAGACCATCATAAGATAATCAGAGACTATCGACTTGGGGGACTACGGATGCACCAAACGAGAAGAAGAGTTAGGTATCTTGGGGTCCGTGGAGCAATCGCTGGGTATCGGAGAACCCAATACTGCTCCACAATCAACCGCCAAATAAGGGGAAAGCCAATTAAGGTTCGCAAAGGAGAGAACGGGGGCGAGAGATGCCCGAAGCGAGGGAATGGGGAAATCAATAATATTTAAAGTTAACTCAAACTGCCAAGCAGCAACCTGAAGTTCAACTTGCTGGGAATTAAAGGAGGCATGAGTCGGGAATACCTGTTTGAGGGATTGAACTAAGGTCAGCTCTGCCTCCTCTTCACCAAGGAGATTGTCCTGATCGATCCAATTGTCCCCTTTAGCGGGTTGAGTCGTTTTAACCTTGATAGCGGGAAGAGACGGAGCCGACCGACGGAGGCTGGGGAAGTGCTCCTCTTTTTGAAATTTATCCCAGTCCGAAGAGAAGTGGGGGTTGACCTCCCAAGAAGGCCAAAGAGAAGCTAAATCCTGCGGCAAGGGAGAAGGAAGAGGTGGGGATGCTGAAGGCAATTGGGGATGCCCTTCCGCCACGGTTGACTTAGAGGGACCAGCGAAGGGAGGAAGTTGTAGAAGGTTGGTCGCAGAAGATACAGGCATAGCAGACACTTTCACTGCTTGGAGATGAGAGGTATCTGGATTGATCCATACTAGGTTAGGCGCTTTGGAAGGAGAGATCTTCTTACTAAGTGGGGACGCATAGCTCTTGCTGAAAGGAGAAATTTTTTTCTTTTTAGTGACCTTTTGATCGCCTTTCAAAGATGTCGATACTGGTTTAGCAACTGATGAAGAGCCAGGGTGAAAAGGGGAGGGTGATGAAGCAGGTTTAAAAACATGCTTCGGGGCTTTAGTGGAGGGAAGCGGAGCCGCACCGCTAGAAACATCCGAATCGTGGTATTGCACCAAGACAGGAAAGGAGGAGATACCATCTGTCAAGTTGTAGGCCTCAATACGGTCTTGTTGCTTAGAGCAAAGAAATAGTCCCTCCACTTGAAGACTTCCCGATGCTAACTTAGTAGACGAGGAGATACTGAAGATCTCTCCAATGCATTTGGACATTTCATCCACCAGTCGCAAAGACTCACAGAAGGGGGGAGCCCTAAGAGCGATACCTTGGAAATGTAAGTGCTAGAATGGTGTGACTGGGGATTGA
Source organism: Hemerocallis citrina (assembly GCA_017893485.1). NCBI lineage: Eukaryota > Viridiplantae > Streptophyta > Magnoliopsida > Asparagales > Asphodelaceae > Hemerocallis > Hemerocallis citrina. The sequence continues at coordinate 67,417,586 of CM030364.1, read as the reverse complement.
GATGAACCCATTTTCGTATGGAGAGTGTGATCGCCCCAATAGACAGGGAGGAGTTGTCGTTAAGGTCTTCAAGAATTTTGGGGGAAGGACATCGGATCACTACATCACCATTGGAACAGGTGTGGAGTACCCAGTCCCACTCTTTTACATTGCAGGAGATGCTTAGAAATGAGTTTAAAGTGAATAAAGGAATTGAACCCCCGCAGAAAGAAATCGCACCATATGTGTCGAAGAATTTCAAGCTATCAGTCAATTCAGTGTTAGGAATGAAAACCTGTGTCACGATCGGCTTGGATGGAAGGCCATGCGAAGCGTCCAAAGGGGGAGGAAGAGAGGGTGAACTATCGGAGTAATGACTCGCGATGGGAGGAGTAGGAAGTAAGGGTGACTTGGAGGAAGTTTTTTGCTTCTTAGCTTTGTTGGCAAAATCTTCCGCGAGCTTTAGTTGAAGGGAGGGAAAGTCAAGAGCCGATAGAACCTGCTCCGAAATAGGTGCCCCCAGGGTGAGGCCCAATAAGTTTTGAAGAGCGAAGCAACGGGAACGAGAATGCCCAGACTTGAGGAAGAATAAACATTTCATTTTGTACTCAGAGAATTGCTTTACGTGGCCTGGTTGCGACACCGAAAACAATGAATGGGAGTTCGGAGTGGTTTAGAGAGACGAGCAAGGGAAGATAAAGGGGTAGGTGAGAAGAATTGGTGGGAAAAAGGAGGGCGTAGAATGCCCAGGCACCTTCCCAAAGGTTGGCCTGGGTGGGTACGAAGGACGCGGCCCAGGGAGGGACGAGAGTCCTTTACCCAAATTGAAGTTGTTATTTTGGTGATTTCTTTTTTTTTTAACCACCTCTACCCATGTGAGGTCCATGGGCTTAATAAAACTCACTAGAGCTAAAGCCCAAAGGAGAAAGCAGCACGAATGGCTAAGGGAGCAAAGAGCAAAGATAGCTAAACTCAAGCTCGCTGAAAGCTGGCGAGGAAGAGAAACACAGCTTCCGCTGCCTCACCGGAGCTAATAAACAAGGCTAAAAATGAGCCCTAAAAGAGAAAAGGCAAACCCCAAAGAAGAGGGGGTCATGCCTCCACCAAGTGGAATTGTAGAACGGATTATAGAAGAAAACGATGCCTACTAGGGCCACCAAAACCAAGCCAATCACTCTAAAGAACCGAGCCAACCCACCTGCGCTTCCACAATAATAACAAAAAAATCTAGAAAAACTTACAGTGATGGGTAAAAGACAAGACGACAGCTAGCCACCAAGACACCGAAGAAGCTGCTACGGAGCGAAGGAGGCTTAGGGAGGACGGAGGCTGCGGGCAAGCAAACAGCAAAAAAACGATCGAGAGAACACCGACGCGCTAAAGGGGAGTGACGCGCCAAGGGACGCTGGAAAGAGGTGCCGCAGACTGAAACTGCAATAGGGCACCGGAAGGAAGGGGGGAAGACCGGATCACCATAGAGAAGGGGGGAGCAAGAGCGGAAAAGGGCTTGGAGGAAACGAGAAGATCTACAACTTTAAAGAAGGGAGTGGGGGGGTTGAGTGAGGGGAGATGCCAGATCTGGGCAAACTGAGAAGAGGAGAAGGGAGAATTTCGGCAGTTGGAGATCTTTTGGAATTTTAAAAGACAAAAAACTCTTCCTTCATGGGTAATTGTTGTAATCAGTATAGTATGTGTAAGATGAGTTATAGAAGAAGTTATTGAATTAAAAAGATTGAATCTTGAAGTGGAAAAAGGGTTGCAATCTTTCGGGTCTGAAGGATATGGCCGAAAGTTTAACTCTGTGTTGTGTGAGGTTTTCAATTGAATTGTTGAGTTGTTTTGATAACTGAGGTTGAATCAAACCTTACCCTACTCCTATACCATGATTTGGTTGATTTTACTGATCCATATATACACTCACAAACTTATACATATATACTCAATATACTATTTTGAAGAATTGTCAAAAGATGATGTTTTGAGAGTTTTCGATTGGATTTGATTTGTTTTGATACTAAAACTAAATCTAAACAGTATACTACTCCTATTTGATGAGTTTTGATGCTATAACTGATACTTGAACACTTACATGAACATATATATATATAGAATCTGTTTTGAGAAGTTTTAAATGAGAATTTGCTATTTTGTAATCTTGATGAAGTTTTGATGTGTTCTATAAACTCCTATATGTTATACAAGTTATATTTGATCATCTTAGGAAATTGGTTTTGCAAATTTGTGATTTTTCAAAGTGTAAATAGTGTATTAGTCGAAACATGCACAACTCTTCAAGACTAGCTGTATAACAGCTAGCGGTCGACCGACATTCTTTATTTTGTGAATTTCAATAGGACAGTCGACTGCCGTTATTTTGCACTATTTTGGCAGTCAACCGCACCTGCTATTTTGGATTGTTTTATTCAGTTTTCTTCGTTTCTTTTGAACGATTATTTCCTCGAACTTATGGATTATTGATCTACTGTTTTAGATAATTTTTTTGCTATAGATTACAGTATTTTACAAAGAGTTATGTTTTGTTTATAATAGAATTTAAATTACATTCCTATGACTTTATAAAGAGAGATATATGTGGTTTTCGAAGGAATTGATGTTTTGTGATATTCTACGACTTTAAAATATGGTTTTTGGTTATTTAATGGATTTAATATTTTATTTGAATTCTGAAATTTTATGAGTACATTATATAGGTTTGGATTTTTGTTGATTTAAGAAGTTTTCTTCATATAATCGTTTTGATGATGGATTTGTGAGTTTTATTGAAAGTTTTGGGTTGATGGTTGAGTTATGGGTCTCTAGAGGGAAGTGGGACCCTAATTACCGGCGGTTGAGATTTTGTGATTTAGTTAGTTGAGGCATTGTTGTTGATCAGTTGAGATTTTGTGATTTGGTTAGTTGAGGCCTTGTTGTTGATTAGTTGAGATTTTGTGATTTGGTTAGTTGAGTCCTTGTTGTCGATCAGTTGAGATTTTGTGATTTGATTAGTTGAGGCCTGGTTGTTGATCAGTTGAGTTAAGTCCGGTAGGGTGCACCAAACTCTAGGAGATTCGTAATCAACTAATTAACTTTAAAAGATAAGGACATGCACTAGATGGTGATATGAAGAAATGAGAACATGGGTTATGGACCTCAGTATGGCCTGCGGTGTGAGTGAAATAGTATTCGGAATTACCGGGGTTGGGGCGACACTCATGGGGTATTCGTGTGATGAGGCGCCATAGCTTGTGGTGTGGGGTATTCTCGAAGATTCCCAGGTGTGAGTGAAATAGTCTCCGAAATTATCTGTGGATAGAGATTGACCTCCGAAATTATCGAGGCATGGGCTAATACTCACAATTTATCTAGATCTCATAGTATTCATCGTAGTAGGATTAGTTGCATAACGAGGAATTTAACACTATTAAGTGAAGAACGATAAGGGCTTGCACCGAACCTATGTAGGGTGGGACGCATAGAATCCGACAAGTGTGCATTAGAGTCAGCATATGACATTGTATTTTTCTTGACTTGGTTTTATGCATATTGTTTTCTGTTTTCCTACACTCGACACTTAGTCTAGTTTCACTTGATGTTTTCATGCTTTATTTATTGTTAATTCATATTCCATTTGTTACTATTGTTAGTATGTGTTGATTATGACCTTATTTCTTTATGTTTCATTTATATTGCATTTCTTTTGATGTCACTCACACCGTTATGGTTGACCCCTATAGTTTTGGGGGTTAGGGTTGTCTCTAGTCTCATGTTTTACAAGTACCTATAGTTTGGGATTTGGATGCATGTGGTAGAATGATAATATGGCTTAGGTAAATTGTAAAAGAATGTGTTGTAAAAGAAAAAAATATATAATTCAAGGTATTTTATTTTTTGCTGTGCTTTGTAAACAACTGATGTAATAAAAAAATTTAATTTTCCCTGTATTTGGTTGTTATGTTTATGATTGCATTGAAGTTGATTCTGGAATTGTACCACATATTTCTGAGATATTATATTGAAAATTCGGGGCGCTACATCAGATCCGGCCGGCACTTGTTTCAAAACCCAGGAAACAAATTTTGTAATTTTGCCCTCTAAGTGGCAATTTTGCAAAAAGACCCTTTTTAAAGAAATTTGCCAAATAACCCAAACCTATTAAAACAAAAAGTAAAATTTTTACCTATGAGTTGGCTAGCCATCATACTCAACCCAAAAATTCAAAAATCTGGAGTTTTTACTCCAAGTGGTAATTTTGCACAAAAGCCCCTCTTTTTATAATATTTGCAAATATGTCAAATAAACATCAGAAAAATACAAAAAATTCATAAATAATCCCTACTAATAAATAATAGGTTTTCCCAAAATAATTTCTGACTTTAAACTTCCCAAGAAAATATTTGCTCGTGTTTTGCACGTGCAAAAAGATAAATTTCAGAAAAATATTTATTAAATCACCAAAAAATATTTTAATTCATTTATTAATCTCAAAAAAATTATTTAAAAATCTAGGGTGTTACAAGTAGATCTGTGTTTTTTTCACAATTGGCACTAAATTGTTGCAGCTAATTTTGGTGTGGGAGCAATCAAATGATGAGTTCTTTTTTTTTAGAGAAAAAGCAATGTTCTGTATTGTCGATGAGGATTTAAATCTAGATGGGTGGATCATGATTTGAACAGCTAAGAACACCTTGGTCTGGATCTGAACTGCTGAAAAACGTCTAGCGAACCTACAGAAAGTCTCGACACCGGAGGTAGCTATGGCGTAAGACCCTTCGGCACTCAAGTTAATAACCCAGAATAAAGTTTAGGGTTTTTAGTGTAAAAATATTGATTACCTTTTACTGAATGAGGGAAAATGATATTTATAGGCTAAGAATCAGTTATAGAAGATAGACTTGAAAATGTACCTTTTAAGATTTGGTTGGAGATTCTCATAGTGAAGGGGTAGAATTAGCAATTGATCTCTGTTCATGAGGGATTTGACTAAGAACTGTAATTAGCTGGAAATCTCCTCCTTCTTGAGCAGCAAGTAAGCCATAATTGTGGGTCTAGTTGAGTTGTTGGGTATGAAGATGTCCCACAATCTTTTAGCATGTACTACTTCTGTCGGCTTTAAGATGCGTGTTGAGATTGTTTGACTCCGATTTTTACCCATGTCAATAATTAAATAGCTGGTGGTTTATTTTAAACCTATGTCTATAACCGTTGGATTTTGGATAAATTCATTAGCTTTGTGCATAGACTAACAAATTATACGCAAGTTCTCATAAAGTGTTTAGTTTCAAAGATGTGGAAAGAGAAAGGATTTTTTTCGTCCCACATCAACTAGATGAGAGAAGTGAGGAGGTCGAGATGACTAGAAATATATGGGGCGATCTTACTAAGTTCCATACTTAGCTGGACGAGGTCTTTGGGTGAACAAGAATGTTCAGATCTTGAATTAGAATTATTAGAATTAGAAGATCGTGTGGATCAGCCCATGCCCAAATATCAAACTGAAATTTTAATTTGTTAAATTAAATATTCGGTCATTTTATTGTGTTGTACTTAGTTAATGTTTTATACAAATCTTGAAGCTTAACTTTTAATTAGCTAAATATTTCTTTGATAAGTTGTTTTTAGATAATGTCCAAGGATTTATGTTTAATTACTATTTTTTTGCACACAGGTCACTTACGAGAATTTTAAAATTATGAATTATTCCCTATTAAATTACTATTTGTATGTACAGCACGAATAAGGTAGAGTTCATTTAAACAAGCATCTCTTACCCAAATGAGTCAAATATTTTGCTTATTCGAACCACTAAAGCTACTGCATCTTCTGCCTCAAATCACCGCCTCTCTGTTCCCACTTTTTTACATTGGAATTTATGTAAAGAAAGATGAACTATTGAAAGAAGGATTTTTAACTTGTATGTCCCTAACAAAAATGTTTATATCATATATACCTTTCACAAATGCATATTTTCACATTTATCCCTAATAATGTTTGTCCAATCTCTTAACTACCCCTAAAATTAAAACTACTTTAAAAACATAAAAATGTATAAAATATACAATTCTATTTCATAGTTTTTATGTAAAATGACTGAAATATTCTTTCTCCACTAGTCAAACTTCTTCTTCTAACTTTTATAAACTCAATCAACTATAAAAAGCAACTGAAACACATAAAAAATTCTCATTTTTCTTCAGTTTTTTTAATAAATGGACAAATTTATAGTACATCTTTGTAATTATATTTTCTTCATCATGTTTTTTAGTCAAATTCGCTACTAATCTTATAAATTTTAAATACATGTAGTTTGAAATAACTTTTATGAGTAAATAAGAAATGAGCTCATATTGTTGGGGGCGTATATGAAAATACATATTGTTAAAGAGTATGTATGATATTAATATATTTGGTAGGGGCATACGTGTTAAAATCCTTGAAAGAAAATGAGATGAGTTTCTTTTTTTTTTTTTTTTGTCAGAGTATTTTAACAATTTACTTTTTTTTTTTTTTGAGAAAGGATAGAGTCTTTCGACTCCAGCCACATCAAAACGTATATATTATAATCAATAACTGTACAGAGAAAAAAGCTTTACAAGAGGTAAAACCCGTAAGTCAATCATAGATACAAAGCCGATATAAACCAAAAAATATACAGGTTGCCAAATCATAACTAAACAAACGTCAAGGATCAGGACTCAGGAAATGTAGCCGCGAAGTGAAATCTGGCGCCTACAATCCGTCTGAGATTGAAAATGCTGCCAAAGTGAAGAGACGAGAACACTGCAGCCGCGACCTGCCGCCAATCAGCCGACTGATCTCAAAAATGAGAGGGCACTGAAACAAAACAGCCGAGCATACTAACGAAGAGCACCCACGGCAACACAAACAACACCAGGGAACACTAACAGGGCTCACTCAAGGAAGCAATAAGACCAAGTCCTACCTGTACTCAAAAAATGGCCTAAAACAGATACTAAAAAGCCACACAGATTTAGAATAAGAGGTAGAGGATAAAGTTAGAAATGATCCAATAGTAATTTGTTATGATGGGGATGATAGTAGGGGGGGTGAAAATTGAGTGAACTGGAGTGAGGTATACACCCACCCAGCGCTCAAAGGAGAAGAAAGTTCAACGATCAAGCTGGCCAAAGCTGGCCTACAAAAATAGCCAACAGGGCTTATACGGTGGCTGTAATAGAAGCGCCCACCTAAACCCAGCGCCACCCAACATGAACATCACACAAACAATTAAATAAGAAAGCAGGGCAGTTAAGGAAATCCAAATTAAAGCTAACACTGATCGAAACCCTTAATAAGCATAAGACAGTAAAACATCCAGTAGGTTAAGTTTAAACTGAAAAGGAGAAATAAAGCTACCCCACTCAAAAACCAAAAAAGAGCAGCATACAAAAGTAGCAAGTGAGACAGTTGTAGCATACAAAAGAAGCTAGTCCATCTGCCACTAGGAGAAGGAGGGGAGCTGCAAAAAACTACCCGTACTACGCATAACATAGGTTATTGCGGATCAGTGCTGGTAGCCGGCTCTAGAACAGTAACTTTATCCTGCAATTAATAAGGTAGGAGAAAGAGTTATGTTAGAAACAGAACTAAGTGCCAACTCAAATAAATTAAAGAGCGTGAAGAGTGATAAGGCATTGGTGAGCTCTTTCTAAAACGGAAGAAAAACGAGTGGTTAAATTCTTGGAGTCTAAAACCGAAGACCAAAGTGAGAAAAGAAATAGAAACTCATCAATAAGCGCTGAAGTAGAAGATTTGCGCTGCCGGAACACTCTACCATTCCTCTCTTTCCAAATAATCCAAATAATGATGTGAACCGATAATGTCCAAGCGGGTGTGAACAAAGGGTTGGAAGGCTTAGTGGACCAAACCGAAGTCAACTGAAGGGGAAAAGAAACTGTGCCCCAAGCCAGGGTGCAAATCTTCCATAAGGAAATAATAGAAGGACATTGCATGAATAGGTGATTAACATCTTCCTCGTGCTGGTCGCACAAAACGCAGAGCTGACCCCAGGCCAGATTACGTTTGTTTAAAACATCGACCGTAAGAAGCTTGTTATTAAAAGCAAGCCAAGTGGTAATCTTAACTTTCAGAGGAGCGGGCGCTTCCCAGAAGAATTTGGCGACCGACGATTTCACTCCCCTCGAGTTAAGGAAACAATAAAACGATTTAACAGAAAAAACCCCCGTTGCTGTCCAGCGCCAACCAATACCCTCGGACAGCCTCCATTCATAGCTGTTAAGGTAATGAATGAGGCTAACATAGTCCTCCGACAATGGGGGGGAAAGATCAATCGTGAAAGGAATAAGCCAATAGCGAATATCATCAATCAAGATGAAGGAGTCCGCTATAGTGGCCTGAGGCAGAATTGCCAGACGGAAGAGAGAGGGGAAAGCAGAAGCCAACGTGGTGTTTCCAATCCACTGATCAGTCCACAGTTTGGCTCTCGAACCGTCTTTACAAGAACGAAAAATGCTGCACTGGAAGGCAACAGAAGCTTTCCAGATGCCTTTCCAAAAGGGAGATGCGAGGCGATGAATCGCCTCAGGAAATTCCCACCAATTGGAAGAGGCTGAATGAAGGCTTCTAATGTATCGAACCCAAGGTAAATGGTCGGAATTATGATATTTCCATAACCATTTATCCAAGAGAGCTATGTTGTGGTGGCGAATGTCCAGAACACCAAGGCCCCCTTCCTCCTTAGACGTGCATACCAATTTCCACTGACACAGGTGGGAGCCAGGTTTGTATTTTAACAATTTACTAACCAGGGAATACAGAGTTAACCATGACTAAATAAGAGAAACTAATAGGGTGACTTTTTTTAAATAGACTCCATATCAGTGGTGAGTATTCAAATAATGATTTGTAGAGGAATAATCTCTAAATAAAATTTTGTTAGTGACCTGTACACAAGAACCCTTAATTATGTGAGTTTTGATACCAACACGCTTCCTATGAATACTTTATAAACATTTATCAAACTGACCCACTTTCCAAAATAATTACTCAACTAACTCAATTTCAAAAAATATTTTATTCAACTGACCAAGTTGATTATAAATCAAAAGGCAAATTTCCTACCTAACCCTACTTTAGAAATTATAAACTATAATATCCCTCAAACTCCATAAAAATTGGATACTCAACAAAAAATAAAGATACTAAAATTAAAATATCTTTCAAATTTTAAAATAAAACACATTGATAAAAAATGGATAGAAAGAAAGCATATAACTGATAAGGAAACAATTATATTTATTAACAACAAATAAAGTAACCGAAAAACTACCTAAGAAAATACCAAAAAAAATAACATACAAGGTAGTAGATTATATAAACTAGTATTTTTCACATGTGTTGCACGTTTTGATAAGAGATGAAGGATATTCATATGCGATATATGTGTTAAGAAATAGTTTTAGGGTTGAACGTGCATTGCACGTAATAGAGAAAAATATTTTGAACAAAAAATTATGATTTGAACGTGCAATGTATGTGTTCATAAATAGAATTGGAGTAGTAAGTGCAACATATGTATTTGTTTGATCTTAAAAAAATATTTTAAAATTATTTTGCAAGTGCGTTGCACGTTTAAATAGGTGATTTTTTTTGTTTATTTTTGTTGTAATTAATAGGAGAGTTGGAGTTGCACGTGCAACGCACGGGTTTGTATGTTGACAAATTACAACTCCAACTCCCATTATATATAGATGAAGAAGCAAGTTGGTATTACCAACACTAATTATCACACATAATATTAAATTATAAGAATTGAGTTGGAATGGATAATATTCTAAAAGTAAATTCAAAAATGAAATTATAAATTTATATGATAAACATTCAAGAGTTGGAAGAAGATTACAGTGGTCAAGAATTTGTAGGAACTATAAGAAAAGATTTAAAAATCATAAATAAAAACATAAAAGAACTAAGAGATATATATAACAGATAACACAGAAGAAGAATTAGAAATAACAGAAGAAGGTATGAAGGAGTTAGAAGCTATAACAAAACTTACAAAACGTAATATAAACATTTTAGAAATAGATGATTTAATGGAAAATCACAGTTCAGAGGAAGTAGAAGAAGCCTTAAAAAATCTAGATATAACAAACGGAGAAATAAAAATGGATAAAGAAAAATACAAGATTATAACAAAACCTATAAGAAATCCAATTAATACGTATGAAATATTAAGACCACCACCTAACAAAGGGCCTGATCACCTACCATGAAAAAAAAAAGAAAAAAAAAAGAGTAAGTTAGGGAAAGAAAAAGGAAAAGAAACCCCATAATATGAACCTGCAGAATACTACAAAAAAGGAATAGCAGTAAATGGAGAATGACTAGATCTAGACTGTGTAAAAGATGTAGACAGAACAATAGAAGAATGGGTAAAAGCATCCATAACAGTAGGATTTAGGCAAAACCTCTCATGAAATATATTTGAAAATTTTAGAGAAGCAACCTTTATAGGAGTAGCAGCAAAATGATGGAATGGACTAAAGGAAGAAGAAAAAAGTAATATCAGAAAATCAAGACCAATTGATGATAAAGGAACAGAAGGAAATTCAGCAAAAAAAATCGTAGGATTAAAAGAAATAATTACAAATTATGAGATAGCAATAAGAAGAGAATTTAATGTCTATGAAGTAAAGAAGAACATACTAGATATAAAAAAGAACCAAGCAATTTAGCAATTTGTGACATGTGTTATTTTGATAGTTATTATTTTCAAGATAGTTAAATTCGTGACATGTTTTTGAATTCAGAGAATATTTTCAAGATAGTTATTATACAAAAGAAGAAAAGAGTTCAATCCTAGACTCATTTTTCTTAAAACTACCAGATACATTAAGTATAAACATATATAGTGCATACATCAATGATAAAGTAAAATTAGAAATAGATACTTTAGGATATAGAACCCATAGAACCCAATTTGCTTATGCTCCCCGGCTCCTCCACTGGGAGGTGGCCCTCTGCCCCCTTTTTCGAAAGCCTCGTGTTATTTTCATTATCAGCTCCAGGGCTTACAGATATAGCTCACTACCTGAATTTTGTGATTGGTCTACTAGTATATGGAGATCATCCCGAGAAACTATTTCTCCGTTTCATTTCCAATTCCTCCTTTTCGTTCTACTTAGATGGAGCAATCCAAACTCTCGACAGAATAGAAAGAGCAGAACTGGAGGAAGAATACCAGGCTGAAGAGAGATCGGGGATCAAGCATTTGTGATGGACAGACCTAATTTTTCACCCTCCGCTGTTATTACAAGACGATGTGAGTTTAGAATGTGAACAGCAGCAGGTGTGGCTCCCCAGGAATTGTCTCGCCGCTTCGGTGAATCATGAGACATTTTCGGTGCCATGGAGCTAGACCAGTGCTTCATCAGCTGGGATGATGAGAGTGGATGGGTCCTTTTCCACTGGGTTTGCAATTCTTATGGACACCTTACCTTCGCAGTGCTGTTGCTAACACGTTAAGTATCCCGCCTCGGGAGGATGTTCGCAAGAATGAAACTCAAAGGAATTGTCTATAGATAACACATTAAGTATCCCGCCTGGGGAGTACGTTCGCAAGAATGAAACTCAAAGGAATTGACGAAGGCCTGCACAAGCGGTGGAGCATGTGGTTTAATTCGATGCAAAGCAAAGAACCTTACCATGGCTTGACGTGCACCTAGCTCCGGTTTCTAGTTCTTGAAAGACAGAATGAAAAATGGGAGTGGAATGTATGTCCGTTGGAAAAGTGGAGGCGATGGAAATAAGTCAAAGTCAAACCTTTCTTGGTAGCAACATTGGCATGCCTTATCTAAATATAAGATATAAGACTTTAAGCGCACCTGAACTACCCATAATCTAAATAGTTTTGCACTCAGTAAAAGTTTATAGAGATAAAGTATGCCAAGAAGCTAGATCAACTATTAAATATTATAGAACATATAAACGAAGAATTTGTTGTGAAGAAGAAAGACCAAATCATTGGGGATGTAATAATATCAATAATTATATAAAATGACGTAAACACAAATTTCAAAAATATAAACCAAAATACAGAAAAACTTTTAAAAGATATTAAAAAAAACCCTATAAAAGATATTTCAAAAGAATAAATAAAAACAAAGAATATATAAAAAAACCCAAAGAAATGTAATTGTTATATGTGTGGAGAAGTATGACATATATCACCAAATTGTACTAAAAGAATGAAAAAAGAAAATGTGAAATACGTAGAAGAAATTGAAGAAATGAATAATATAAACTATGAACCCATAGAATATGAGGAAGACTGGTCAGAAATAAGTGAAAATAAAGAAATAGTGGTAATGGAAAAAGATAGTGGAAGTAATAGGGATGAAATAGAGTAATATGGAATAAATGTGATAACAGAAATAACAGCAATAGGAGAACCATTGGAAAGAAGAGAAAATAACGAAAAAGTAAGAGAATGAATGAATTTTGACATACAAAAATACGATAAAATAAGAGCAACCAAATTAGGCATAAACCCAATAGAAATATTTAAACTTCCAATATTTGAAAGAACAAAGAATACCATAATAATAGCTAAAAATAATGAACAGCCTATAGACATTGAACAAGCTCAAGGGAAAACTATAATTCCGTTAATAACATAAATAATAATAAGATAAGAAATGAAAAAAATAAGTGAGAAAACCAGAAAAACATTAAGACATATACATTTAGAAGCAGTATAAATAATACTAAAAACTTATTTTAAGAAAGGAATAAATACACCCTTAGAAATATACCTAATGGATGAAAGAATAATATACATAAGATGCCTTAATAGGGTAGTACAAGGAAACTTAATGTACCAAAAATTAAAATTTACAATTAAACATGACCTCTATAAGTATGGCAGAAGAAAATAAAGACAAAAGTTTAGTCATGTATCACCGATTCTCAGGAATAGAAAAGAAAGAAAAAAAAAGTAAGGTTATGAGTATAGAAATAAGAAATATTTATATTTTTACTAGTAAGCATAAAGTAAAAAACATAAATACAGATAAGTTTAAGATGGAACCACTATTCAGAGAAATTATAAGATACAAACCAGCTAGAGTAAACCCTGAAATGACCATACCAAATTATATAGAATTTGACTTTACCAACGCAAAAGATATTGTAAAAGGAAAAATACCAAAAATAATGTTTGGAAAAAGATCGCTGTCAATAGGGAACAAACAACAGGCTTTAGAACAATGACCAATAATAAATACATTAAATAACTAAAATAATAATTAATTTAAGATAGAAATAGAATATTATGACAATGGTAAATGGAATAAACAAATAGCTCTTGTAGATACAAGAGCCACTAATTCACATATTAAACAAATAAATATAAGAACAACGAAATTAATACCATATGAAAACCCATATTACTATTTAGACTACTATAACAATAGACATCCCATTATTCATAAAATAGTATTACCACTAAGAATAAACAGTAGATATAAAATAATATTACATCTACATGTAAACCCAGAACACAATTTTAGTGAAATGTTATTAGGAACTGACTTCCACACATCAGTATAACCGTACTCAATACAGAAAGAAATAATAATAATAACAACAAATAATGAAAGAATAGTAATAAATAGAATATTGTCCAAATGAACCCATTAAAAGCAACAAAAACATGTTATATATACTAACAGAATTTGTATACGAAGGATACAAATCAAGAAACTATCACAGCCTAATAGACACTGGAGCAGGCGCAAACTTATGCCATGAAAATGTATTACCAAAATGGAAACAAGATAGAACTAATAAAAAAGCAATGACTGGATTAACATGACAAACTATTATACTTGACAAGTATCAATAAAATGTTACAATACAAATAGGAAGCTATATCCTAAAAATACCAATAATATACCAATTTGATGATATAAATAATGATGTATTATTAGTAAATGCCTTTTTACAACAATGATATCCTATGACAATATCACACAAAAAGTTATATTTACAACACCTTATAAACATCAAGTGATAGCAATTAGAATAACACAACCTTATTCTAGGAAAGACTTACCACATATCAGAGTTTCTTCAACCCAGCATGGTGAATATCAGTATTTACCAAATAAAACTAGAATAAAACAAGAATAAAACAAGTAAAAGAAATAATTACAAAATTCTTTTACAAAAACAATTAGAAAATCAGTGTGGAGAAGACCCTTTAGCAAAATGGCATTTAAGTAAACCCATAACACATATAGAGTTAATAGATAAGAAAAAAATAATAAAAATTAAACCTATAAGACATACTCCAACAGATTTAGAAGAATTCAAAATACAAATAAAAGAACTAATGAAAAACAATTACATAAGAAAATAATGAAGTCCACATTCATCACCAACATTCATAGAAAGAAAATATTCAGAAGAAGAAAGAGGTAAATCTCGTGAATGGTAGTAAATTTAAGGAATTAAATAAAAATACTAAAAGATTTGGATATCCACTACCAGATATGCAGATATTACTAAATACAGTAAGAACAAGAAAAATATATTCAAAATTCGATTGTAAATCGGGATTTTACCATGTAAAATTAGCAGAAGAATCAAAACAGTTATCAACATTCAGTACACTACAAAGATTTTATGAATGGAATGTATTATCCTTTGGATGCAAAAACAGTTCAGGAGTATTTCAATAATATATGGATAAGATATTTAAAAAATGTAATAATTTTATACTAGTAGATATCCTAATAGGATCTGAAAACGTAGAGCAACATAAAGAACATTTAATAAAATTCATAGAAATAGTGAAAAATGCTGGAATTATACTATCAAAAAAGAAAATTGAACTATTCAAAACAGAGATATAATTCTTATGAACAAAATTATCGCATGAAGGAATAGAATTACAGCCACATATAGCAGACAAATAAAGACATTTTCAAATATTTTAAAAGAAAAAAGAGAATTATAAGTCATAACCGGACTACTAAATCAAACAATAGGATTCATACCAAATTTGTCAGCAAAAATAGATTGGCTACAACAAAAAGTGAAAAAGTTCAAAAAATGGGAATGGACATTAAAAGATGAGAAAAAACTTAAAATACTAAAACAACAAACTTCAGAATTAAATAAATTACGATTACTTGTGAAAGAATGTACATGGATAATAGAAACACATGCAAGTGAAGATAATTGGGGAGCAGTGTTAAAATTTATAGAAATAGGTGAAAGGAGGAAAGACTAGCCAGATACACTAGTGAATCATTTACACAAACACAACAAAATTACCACATAAATGAAAAAGAATTACTAGCAATTTTTAAAGCAGTAAAAAAGTTTTAACTATTCATAATACATACAAATTTCATAGTAAGAACAGATAATACCCAAGCAAAATTATGGATAAACAAAATAATAGATCCAACTATAGCAAATAAAAGATTGATAAAATGACAGATGGAATTAGCACATTATGATTTTACAATAGAAAATATAAAAGAAAAAGATAACGTTGTAACTGATTTTCTATCAAGGAATTAACTGTTTCATTTTATGCAGAATGGAAACTAGAGTCCAGCAAATAGAATGAGATATAGTTTTCCTCAAGGAAACCATGGAACAAGGAAAGAGAGCATTTAATCAATTACAGTTATAAATATGCGGACTCCAAAGTCTATTACAAGTATATAAGTCAGCATGTAACTACAGAAAATATGGTGGACAATGATAGCAAAAAAATGAGTGAGATGGGCGAACCTACAGTAAAAGAATATGCAAATACATCTTCGAATAAAACTACATACAAGGAGACTTTGCTCACTGAGAAATCTCCTACCAGAGTATCAAAGAAAATATTATTTTTACGATATATTGAGAAATTATGTCAAGCAACGGAGGTGAATCAATTCATTAAGACTACATCACAACAGCATATGAACAAGGCCATCATCCTATCATAAGCTAATCCAAGAACAACGAGGGCACTATTTGAAAGAGCACTTATTTATTGCATTTATCCATCTAGAGAATGTGAAGAACTTATTCACTTACCAAGAGAAATCTATAAAGCAGCCCAGAGTTATTCTTGCCTCACAAAGGCCTTAAAAATATATGTCAGAATATATTCAGCAATTCCTGAGTATCTTGAAGAATATGAAGAATTTCCAGCATAACATGTCATAAAAATAGGGATGACTACCCAAGTGATTTATGGGGCATCTAACATTGTAACTTACAAACCTGAGAAATTTGAGAAACTAATCCCAGAAAGAAGGGTAATGGGATTCAGAAACATGTATTGTGAATTGAAAGACATAAAGTCAAGAGATAACAACATATGGATCTATGACAGTCCAGATCCAGATAAAATAGTAATGTACAGTATAGCAAAAATAAAACAACCATAAGATAAAAGTGAACAGTTTGACAACTGGTACCAGATACCATCTATAGGAGCAATGACAATGAAGGAACAGACATCTGGATACTATTGTAGCCTGATGAAGACAAAGCATCAATATAAATGTGGAGCATGTGAAGATGTCGGCCAGGAGGAATCTCTTTTTCTAGAGTAGTCTACAATTATGTAAGCAGTGACGTATTCACTTCAATTACCTGCCTATGATGTAAGCAATGAAGTAATCAGAACAATAATTAACTAATGTAATGAATGATGTAAGAACTTGATATTGTAAATTCATCCCTTCCTCTATAAATAAGAAGACATGGAAAGGAAGAGGGCAAAATATCTCAGAAGGGTAAATTCCATATAATCTTGTAAGGAGAGATTGTCTGTAAGAAATCTGTAATCAATAAAGACTATCTTTCTTGTTAAACTCTTGTACAATATAAAAGGTATGAGTAATTAGTCTCTTTTCCTCATGGAGAGTTTTGTAAGGCTCTGCATGAAGGATCTTGCAGAAAGACCAATTTGCAACCTTTATAATTAAGTTGTACAGTAGAAGAAAACGAACTAGGTTGTGGTTGCCTGTACTGAAGTGCTACTAGTTGTTCCAGACGTGTCCATTGGATGAAGCTCTTTTGAAGAACATAGTGTTCATGAGATGAGAGGAACGTAAAAATAGCACTGAAATCGGAGTGAATACAAGAGGTATTTAATCCACTGGTAGTAACTGGTACAGAGCAGCTCAAAGAGGCTTAGCTAGATCGGAAGCATGTTGGATCATTTTGTTTGATTTTTTATGGTATCCTTAGAAATCTCTCCCTACTCTTGATTTCATACTTATTGTTTCAAGTTTTAAATCCACAAGATCAGTGAAAAAGAAGAATGGATAATATTAATAGTTGATTTATGAATTAATGACTAACTATCAAGGAATTAATGACTAGTTGATCTATCCAAATAATTGATGATAAACTCCGCTATTATCTGTCCTAAGCCAGGAATCCAGTCACAAACTAGGTAAAGAGGAGGGCTGCGTTAGGCAGTTGACAGCCAACACAAACTTTGTCAAATCTTATGAACATGAATCCTAATAATATACATGCAAATGTTAGGGCATTCTCTGAAAGTGATGCGTTGTGTCTGCCTCCGGGTGCTTCGAAAAATGTGCAAGGGGCGTCGCATCGGCGCCCGGGTGCGGTAAAAAATGGTCAATGGTTCCTGCACCAATCTGGACGTGTGCAGGTAAAGAAGTTAGTCCAGAAAAATAGGCTTAGGTTAGCGACTTGGAATATAGGAATATTGACAAAAATGCATATAATTAGTAAATACCATGATTAGAAGGAATATTAATATAGCTTGTTTATGAGAAACAAAGTGGGTAGGGGAGAAAACTAAAGAGATAGATGGTTTTAAATTATATTCTACCGGAAAAATTAGAAATAGAAATGGAGCATGAATTATAGTAGATAAGAAATTCAATGGAGATGTAGTAGGTGTCATTAGGAAAGGGGATAGAATAATACAAATTAAGCTTGTATTAGGAGAAAACATAATTAATATCATTAGTGCTTATGCACCCCAAGTAGGATTAGATGCACAAGTTAAAAATATATTTTGGGAAGATATGGATGAGATAATTCAAGGAGTACCCTTAGGTGAGAAACTATTCATAGAAGAAGATTTCAATGGACATGTAGGAGAAGATAATATGGGATATGAGAGTATGCATGAAGGACATGGATTTGGAAATAAGAACGATGGTGGAGAGGCTCTATTAGGTTTTGTGGCTTCGTATTATCTTATACTAGGGTTGCATTTGGCCTAGCTTTTTTTGGGCTTTAAAGCTACTACAGAAGGAGAAGCCAGAAAGTATAGCTTTGAAATTAGAAGCTTAAGCTATTTGGATAGTCAGCTTTTTTTTAACTTTAAAGCTACTTTTAAGCTAGAGGTTGTTTGTCATAAGATATCAATTGTAAGCTACTTTTATACTCAATTTAAGCTTTTGATTTTATTTAAGAATAAAATATAAGTTATCAAATTACAAAAAAAATCTTTATATTACTAATAAATGAAATATTTAGAATAACCTAGAAAACTCGTAAAAAGGGAGAAAAATAATATTTGAACTGTACGTAAATAAAAAAATTAAAGGGCTACGATACTTTATGAAATGCATCATTCCATTTCCTGGTGAGCGTGCGACTCTTCGACGGCGTTCGACGGCGGGGTTCGACGGCGGGGTCCGGATCGATTCTATTTTGAGCAGACCTGGATCCGAAAGTACATCGGGTCTTATTTTTGGACCCGGACCCGGGCCCGTATAAATCGGGTCGGTTCCGGTCCAATGCTGGGTCCGGGTCGGGTCCGGGTATCGGATAAATGTGACATTGCTATTTAGAGCCTTAAAGTGAAAACAAACAATTTCACATTTATAGCAGGTTTTAACCTATTAATGAATATTAGGGAATTCCACTACGATTAAAAACAAGGTAATTTCACTTATTCGGCAAATTCATCATTTCTTTGCTCTTTTAAATTTTAGGCTATATAAAGGTTTTCCATACTAAGCCCGGCACCTCAGGAAAAGAATGATATTCATTATTGAGTATTTAGATATTGAACGCAAGAAGATGGAGAAGAAAATCAATCAACTCGAGAATGACCATCTGTATCTTCATGAAACTTTAGTAGGAGAAAAGAATTGTGTCCTTGCTGAAATGATCTGTTGATTGGCCTTTGAGAGAAAAATTAGAGCAGTACTACAGTTTCTCTCGTCCACTGATAACTAAGGTTGGTTTATATTATTGCTCTCAAGTGTTAAGCTAGTGACTGACACGAAGTTGAGGGAAACGCTAGGCTAAACTATACTTCTCATGAAACTTTTTATATACATCAATGCCATACTAGTTTGATTTAAATGTTGTAATGACAAAAATAACTGTTTATGAAAATGATTTATTTTTTTTGTTAGGATTTGATATGTGGGAAGGGCAAAAAAAAAAAGGTATAAAAAAGAGAAAAGGAGAAGCCAGAAGTTGCTCTTGAGGGCTTTTTTTGAAGCTCATTTTCTTCATTAAAAATAAGCTACTTCTCTTTCTATAGAGCTTTTCAAAATATGCGTTTGGCCCAGCTTCTCCTTCTAAAGAAGAAGAGAAGTTAATTTTAAGCTGGGCCAAACGCTATCTAGCAAATACCTTTTTAGGAAGAGGGAGGAGTATTTGATAACTTTTAAAAGTGGGGCAAAAAGGAGTCAGATTGATTTTTTCATCACTAGAAAGGTGGATCACTTGACATGTAAAGATTGTAAAGTTATATCGGGAGAGTGTTTAACCTCACAACATAGACAAATGGTATTGGAGGTTAAGATTGGAAAACACATATGTGCAAGGAAGGAAACTAGGAACTCAAGATTAGGTGGTGGAACTTGAAGGGAGATAAACTAAAAGTTTTTAGAGATAAAGTCCTTATTCATGGAATTGGATAGGGAGGAGACAAATATGATGTGGAATAAAATGGTTATGTACATAAGAGAAATTTCAAAGGAGGTACTTGGAGAATCTAAAAGTAGAGGGTTGCTAAATAAAGAAACATGGTGGTGTCAAGAAGAACTCCAAAATACTGTGAGAGAAAAAAGATCAACCTTCAAAATATGGCAAAAGAAGAAATGAAGAGGATTTGGAGAGATATAAGACCGTTAGAAAAAAAGTTAAGAAAGCTGTAAGAGATGCAAAAGAAAAAACTTATGATGATTTATAAACAAAATTAGAAACAAAATAAGGAGAAAATAACATTTATAAGCTTGCTAAATAAAGGAATAGAAAAACAAAAGATCTGGATACAATTAGGGGTATTAAAAGCGAAGATTCAAGGGTCTTAGTAAAAGATGAGGAAATCAAGGAAAGATGGTGAAATTACTTTGAGAAGTTATTAAATGAAATTATTATGCAATTTAAGTATTGAGGACTCGAGGGAGAGTCGAGAGCATATGTTTTTTTCGTAGAATTAGGACCTCGGAGGTTCGAAATGCTCTACAAATGATGAAAATATGAAAAGATTTAAGACCGTATGATATACCATTGAAGTTTGGAAGTGTCTTGGGGATGTAAGAGTGAGTTGGCTAAAAAAAATATTTAATAAAATTTAGAGGACTAAGAAGATGCCCGCTGAATGGAGAAAGAGTATTTTAGTATATATATATATAAATAAAGGAGATGTACAAAGTTGCTCAAATTACCGAGGAATTAAATTAATGAGTCATACAATGAAAATTTGGGAGAGAGGGATCGAACATAGACTGAGGCTAGAAACTACAGTGTCTGAGAATCAGTTTGGGTTTATGTCTGGAAGGTCAACAATGTAAGCAATTTATGTACTGAGAAAACTTATGGAAAAATATAAGGAGAATAAGAAAGATCTACATATGGTTTTTATAGATCCAGAAAAGGCATATAATAAAGTCCCTATAGACAAAGTATGTGTAACTACCATTTCTGTAATTTTCAAAATTTCCCCTTGTATTTCTTTTATTTACAATTGAATAAAAACCCTATTTTCTTTCGTTCTCAATTATTTTAATTAAGAATTGCTTGAAAAATTTTCCCGTTCTTGTTGGAGTTTTTCTTGTTGAGCTTATTATCTTTTAATTAAGTATGGGTATTTGTATTTGAACCCTGTGGATTTTGATCTACCTCCTAACTGAACCCTAAAACCTAATTTGATGTATTCTTGACCCAAAACCGCTTTTATTGAACCCTAATTATATCCTATAAATACAACTCTAATGCAAACCCTAATTTTTGTACATAAATCGAAACCCTAACCGCTCTCTCTCTCTCTCTATCTCTCATCCTGTTCTCTCTCTCCTCTGTCTTTGTTTTCCCGCCTGAATCCCCCAAACCCACCTTTTGGTTCATCTTCTCCGGCGAACTACCCATCTCCGGCGACCCCCACTCCCGTCAACCACTCCCCGGCGCCTCTCCTTGAAACCCAACTGCCCAATTCTCGACCCCGTCCTCCTATCCCCCTATTCTCGCCATTAACAAAGCTTCGAATCCCTAAACCCATCAACCCCGAATCCTGCTTCCTCCCTCTCTATTTCGGTCGGCGATGTCCTAGCACCGCCCTTTGCTGCTGCTCGACGCCATCTGTTGCGTCGCTCCGCTATCTGGTCATCGGTGCCGCCCTTGGTCCTGGCCAGTGCTGGAGTTGCTGCTATCTTGTTACTTCTTGCTGTTGCTATCTCTTTTGTGTGTTGTGATATTTGAACTTGATTGCACGTATTTTGCACGTGCTGCTTTAGGGATTTGCTAGTTCGTGAGTTCGTTGCTTCGGGATTCTTGTCCCGTTATCCTTGGTATCGGTTTCATCATCTAACAGGCAAAGTCACTGTCCTCTTGAATTGATAATTGTATCAAATTCAAGTGTTAATGAAATTCTTGTAAGTAGATCTCTTTGTTATCGTATTATCCTTTGTTTATCTCTTTCGTTGGGTTTATTGAGGGTTTACACGAGCTAAACCCAATACTCTTGACATCATGCCAAATTGACTCCAAAAGTATTGAATCTTGCATACATCATATAGTATGGATATTAGAATTACACAAATAGTCACGTTACAACTATATTATTCTAGAGACAATTGTTAGGTTATATGTTGCTTGATCGTTTGATGATTGATTGATGTTAGACTTGCATATGTATGTGCTCTAAATTTTTTTATTTTTCATGTTTGGACACCTATCATGCTAGTTACACAATTTATTGACTATAGAATCGGTACCCACCAAGTTCAATTAATTTATTTTCAAGAAAAATACCATAAAAACTGTACATGTTTGCTGACCTAAACTTTGATCGCTGTTTCGAACCAGTAAATGACCTTAAAATGAAATACTTTCTAAATATGAAATGTAGCCCCAAGTGTCCAGTTGCCAATAACATCCAGAATTTTTGAATTTAGAGTTTTGTAGCAAAAGTTATGCCCATTACTACAGATGTGTTTTTACATTTCAGATTTTCAGATTCTCGTATCTTTCATGTTCAAACAGTAAAAAGGATGATAAAATGATAAAATTTTTCTATGAAAATTTTCAGATTGTTGCTTATCATGTTTAGGAGTTGAGATTATATTTTTACTGAATTTAATATTGAGTTTTTACTGATTCAAAAATTAAAACAACAAGATGTCGAATTTCTGCCTGAACATAAAACTTGAAAAGAAATATGTGTTTGGCCTAGCTAATATTGTTGGAATTTTAACTTTAAGTATGCGTTAGAACCGTATGGAAGTCTAGTTTCCATATTTCCTGATGGATTCAACTTTCGATTTCTGAGTCAGCGGGAAACTATATTTTTGTACAGGTTGCGCTTGCTGTCCAGAATTTTGGATTCCTCTTTTTAATGGATTAATAATTCCTATGTTGTATTATTGCATGAGTTAATGAATGTATGTTGCATTGCATGATCCCAATGAGCTATTTTCACTATTTTAACCGTCCTATCCATGTTATCAACCTGTTGTTGCCCTATTGATACTATCGTTCACCGAATTGTCCATTAATTGCATATTGTGTTGTTGCATTGATAAATAATTAGGAAGCGGGGGTTTAAGGGATTGACTAGAGTAGCTGATGATATGGGAACTGTACTCAGATGATGGCCAATGATTATTACTGTTATCGGCATCATGTAAGAAATTATACATGTCCAGTATTTTTACCGTTATCGGCATCGGGTAAGAAATTATACATGTCCAGTATTATTACCGTTATCGTCATTATACCCAGTACATGAACTATAAAATCTACCACTGTAGTCTAAATGAAATTGATTGTATGCATCGAACCTGTGGTACGACACACATGGGACACAGTAGTACGTGCATTAGTTAGGAGTTAAAAAGATTAATAGACATAAGAATTGACACATTACCGACATTGCATATTATTCATCTTTGTTCCTATTTGTATCCAATATAGTTCAAGTATTATTGATATTAACCGTTAATTACCGTTACCGAATATTGAATCATTGTTACACCATTGCATTGATTACCATATTATTGATTATTATCATCGTGCTATGTCATTGATTCCTATTGATCCATTGATTCATTGTTATACCATTATTTCATTGTTCCCTACTTTCTCTACTTGCTGTCCATGACTTGCTCTAAGAACAATTTTTCTTTTTTTTTATAGATGAAGTGTATACAGGTAATGAAGGAGAATTGCCTGCTGGAATTGGAGAACAAACATTTTGAAGATTTCTGCTTTTAAATTGTTTATCGCTTTAATAAACTTAATGTATTGAGACTTGTTATTATTTTGGATTGGATTATTATTGTTTTAGGCATATGTCTTATTTTTATTATTGTTTTCAGATGTTGGATTATTATTATTGTATTTGGATATTATATTGTCTCATTCCAAGTATTATTGTTCATGAGATTATTATTTTGTCTGCGTATTTGTTCTGTATTGATTATATTGTTGAGTTGATCGATTAAACAGCTTGTGGGTGACGTTAGTCATTCGCTGGGCCAATGTCATATGCTCGTATTCCGTATTTTTAGGAAGCGGAGCGTGACAAGGTTTTTAGTGGTATCAGAGCCTGGGTTTGAATAATATATCAGTCAAACGTGACTAACAAAAGGAAGTTTAGCTTTGACTGATATATTAATCAAATTTGGGATCATGTCGGTTAGACTCAACAATATGAGTAATACAGTGATCGCATGAACAATTGATATCCAACTTATGATCTGGACGCTAACCGTTTGATCTTCTATTGCAGACTATGGCTAAAAAGGGTGCTTCTTCTTCCCGTACTGAGAATGACCAGTCTGATGCGCCCACTGTTGCGCAGTTGATTCAAATGCAATGTGAGCACAATGAGCTGGTGATGCAGATGCAGCGGGAACATAATGAGCAGTTGAGAATGGCTTATGAAACTGCCAATAGAGAACCCGTTGTGCCTGCCCCCGTCGTACTACCACCGAGGCATGGTAATGTAATAGATTTCATGAGGCTTCACTCGGATAAGTTCTCAGGTACTAAAAGTCCACTTGTAGCCGAGCAATGGCTTATCAGGACTGAGCAATTGCTGATCGTAGCATGTATTGCAGATGTGGATCGTGTGGATATTGTGAGCATCCAGCTTGTTGACCTTGCCCACATTTGATGGCAGACTAAGGCTGAACGTCTGGACCGACCCATTCCTTAGGCCACTTTTTCTGAGAGCTTCCTCACGAAGTTCTTCCCGAATGTCACCAAGAATGAAATGGAATGACAGTTTGTTTCTTTAACTCAGGTTCGTCGGATAGTGTTTATTTATATTTTTTTTCGTTGTTATTTCATAAGTATCGAAGTTAAAATAAACACTGTCTTGAATCAGGGGAATCGTACCGTGGATGAGTACGCTGCAGAGTTCGCCCGACTTAGTCGTTTTGCTACTTCCATGGTGGCAAATGACGAAGATAGAAGTCTGCGTTTCCTATCAGACTTGGACATTGAGATACAGGACCGTATTGCTGCCTTACAACTTCGATCTTATGTTGATATCCTGGATGCTGCAAGAATTCAGGAACAGACCAGTTCAAGGAAGCGTGCTATTCAGCGTTCTGTTGCTGCTAGATCTCTTGTTGGGCCTATTAGGAGGCCAGCTCCGCCCTTTCCTGCTAGGGCTTCGCCTTACCCACCTACTTCCCAGAGGCCGAACCTAGTATGTACTTTCTGTCATAGGACTGGGCATCTGCATCAAGATTGCAGGGTAGCCAACCGCCAATGCTTTGCTTGTGAAAGTGTGGACCACATGATTCTTGATTGTCCTAGGGCCAGACCCCAGGCACCAGTTGGGGGTTCCGCTCCGCAGGGAGCGCTTGTTCATGGTCAGGGTGGACCTCTTCCCCCGCAGAGGCAAACCTTTGAGCAGAGGAGAGCCGCTCCTCGGGGTAATCTTCCTGCAGGTCGTGGTCAGGCTTACAACTTGACTACGCAGGATGCTGAGACTGCTTTGGGCATTGTTGCAGGTATATCTTTGTTGTTTTTATTTTATATTTCATTATGTTTTTTCTTGCTATTTTTATTCTTTTATCATGTTGCTATCCATGTTTGTCTTCCATTCATGTCTACTTTCCTTGCATTTTTGCTTCTGCCTTGTGTTCTCACTTTGACTTCTTACTAGGCATCATCCTTGCTCATTCATTTTCTCCCCATGCTCTCTTTGATTCTGGTGCAACTCATTCATTTGTTTCTTCCCGCTTCTTCGATCTGCATCTTTTGGCTAGCAGCGCTATGCCAGCGACTTGGAACATTTCTACAGGTGGAGGTGTTGTCGTGTGTTCTCAGATTTGTGAGCAGAGCCCCTTGGTTATTGGTGGTGTTGATTTTCTTACCGATTTGATTGTCATTAGCAATTCTGGATTTGATGTTATTCTGGGGATGGATTGGCTTAGTGCCACTCATACTGTGATTGACTGCCACAAGAAGAAGGTGGTGTTTCGAATGCCAAAACGGTAGGAATTCGAATTTTGTGCTGGTGAGACGCCGCTTGCTTGTGTTGAGAAGTTGGCCAATCGGGAAGTTGGAGTTATGGAAGAAGTATGTGCTGGTGATGTTGTCGCACCTTTAGTTGTGCTGGATTTTCTGGATGTTTTTCCTAAGGAATTGCTGGGATTACCGCCAGACTGTGAAGTGGTGTTCAGTATTGATGTTCAGCCGGGTACAATTCCAATCTCTAAAAATCTGTACAGAATGGCTCCTGTTGAACTAGCTGATTTGAAAGAGCAGATTCAGGAGTTGCTGGATAAAGGGTTTATCAGGCCAAGAGTTTTGCCTTGGGGAGCTCCAGTTATGCTCATCAACAAGAAGGATGGTAGTCGGAGATTGTGCATAGACTACCATGAGCTTAATAATGTCACAGTGAAGAACATGTATTCCTTGCCAAGGATTGATGACCTATTCGACCAACTAGGAGGTGCTTCTGTATTTTCGAAGCTGGATCTTCGTTCTGGTTATCATCAGGTTAAAGTGAAAGTCGAGGATGTACAGAAAACTGCTTTTCGAACAAGATATGGGCACTATGAATTTTTGGTGATGCCCTTTGGAGTTACTAATGCTCCAGCTGTATTTATGAGCTTGATGAATCGGATTTTCTCTCCCTTCTTGGACAAGTTTGTGGTGGTGTTCATTGATGATATTCTTGTCTATTCTCGAAATCGGGATGAGCATGCTGAGCACTTGAAGATTGTTTTACAAACTTTGACGGATCATCAGTTGTATGGGAAGCTTAGCAAGTGTGAGTTTTGGTTGGATCGTGTGGCGTTCTTGGGCCATATTATTTCTGGTGTTGGTGTTTCCGTCGATCCGTCCAAGATTTCTGTAGTTAAGGATTAGTCGACGCTGAAGTCTGTATCGGAGGTTCGAAGTTTTCTTAGTTTAGCGGGTTACTACAGGAAGTTTGTTCGGGATTTCTCAAAAATTGCAAGGCCATTGACCAAGTTAACTGGGAAGGATCAGAAGTTAGTGTGGGATGAGTCTTGTGGAGAAGCCTTTGTTGAATTGAAGAATCGGTTGACTTCAACACCTGTGTTGACTATACCGGATGGATCAGGAGGTTTCGTAATTCACTGTGATTCTTCAGGTAGAGGTTTGGGTGCTGTTCTGATGCAACGAGGCAAGGTTGTTGCTTATGCATCTAGGCAATTGAGGCCGCATGAGAAGAATTATCCTACCCATGATTTGGAATTTGCTGCTGTGATTTTTGCCTTGAAGCTTTGGAGACATTATTTACTTGAAGACCGAGTGGAGATCTTTACTGACCACAAAAGTCTCAAGTATGTGTTCACTCAGAAGGAACTGAATATGAGGCAAAGGCGATGGTTGGAATTGATGGCGGATTATGATATCAGTTTGCAGTATCACCCTGGCAAGATTAATTCAGTGTCTAATGCTTTGAGTAGAAGACCTGTTGCTATGGTTCTTACTAAGCAAAAGGAACTTACGGAAGCTATGAAGAGGTTGGAATTGAATGTGGTATTGCCTGGTGCTGGGCAGAGCTGTATGGTGCTTCAGTCGCAGTCGTCTTTGGTAGATCAGATTAAGGAGGCACGTCTGGCGATGTGCAATGCAGAAGTTTCGAGCTGAGGTTGAAGCTGATGCTAGAACTGATATGGTGATTCATGAGGATGGATCTCTTCGCTTTGGAACTCGTCTTTGTGTTCCGAAGGGAGAAGTCAGGCAAAAGTTACTTGAAGAAGCTTATTGCTCGTCATACTCTATTCATCCCGGTGGTACGAAGATGTATCGGGACTTGAAGTTGCATTTCTGGTGGCATGGTATGAAGAGGGCCATTGCAAGATTTGTTTCTCGATGTTTGATTTGTCAGCAAGTGAAGGCAGAACATCAGAGGACTGCTGGACTTCTTCAACCGCTTCCTATTCCGGAGTGGAAGTGGGCGAATATCACAATGGATTTCGTGACCGCTTTACCTAGAAGTTCCAAGGGTCACAATGCCATTTGGATGATTGTGGACCGCTTGACGAAGAGTGCTCATTTCATTCCTTTCAGAGTTGGGCAGTCTACAGAGAGCCTGGCAGAAAGGTATATGCAGGAGATTGTGAGATTGCATGGTGTTCCTGTCAGTATAATATCAGACAGAGATACTAGATTCAGATCTCAATTCTGGGAGAGTCTTCAGACCAGTCATGGTAGTAAGCTGAAGTTCAGTACTGCACTCCATCCGCAGACAGATGGTCAATCAACGAGGACTATTCAGACCTTGGAGGATATGTTGAGGTCCTGTGTACTTCAGTTTGGAGGTTCTTGGGAAGATCATCTACACTTGGTGGAGTTTTCATACAATAATAGCTATCAAGCTAGTCTTCAGGCAGCTCTGTATGAAGTCTTGTATGGTCGGAAGTGTAGATCACCAGTGTGCTGGGATGACATTGGTGAGAGGAAGCTTTTGGGGCCAAAGTTGATCACAAAGACTATTGATGCAGTGTCCCAAATCAGGAAGTATTTGCAAGCTGCATAGGACCGGCAGAGGAAATGGGCAGACATGCACAGGCGACCGTTAGAGTTCGAAGTGGGTGATCATGCGTTTCTCAAGGTGTCTCTATGGAAGGGTGTGATTCGTTTTGGTAGTGGGGGCAAGTTGAGCCCTAGGTTCATTGGTCCGTTCAATGTGGTGGAACGAGTAGGCAAGGTGCCCTATAGACTTGCGTTGCCGCCAGTTCTTGCTGGAGTGCATGATGTCTTCCATATTTCTCAGCTTAGAAAGTATGTTCGGGATGATAGTCATGTTATTGACTATTCGGAGTTGTCGGTTCGACCAGATCTTTCTTGCGAGATTCATCCAGTGTCGATTGTGGATCGAAGGGAGAAGGTTCCGAAGAATAAGGTTATTAAGTTAGTTCCTGTTGCTTGGAATCCTCACTCGTCTGGTGAGTCAACTTGGGAGCTTGAGAGTGTGATCCAGAAGAGATTTCCCCATCTTTTTGTGTAGTTCTTATTCTTTTCTTTTCCCCGGGGTTACCTTACTACATTTTCCTCGGGGTTACCCTACTACATTTTTCTCGGGGTTACCCTACTCTCACTTAATTTTTTCACAAATTAAACACTAATTCATACACTATAGATTAATAAACGAAATATATAATATAAAATGTAGAAACTATTCTAAAACCTAAAAATTTTTTGTTTTTAATAAAAAAATCACACATCCTATAAAAAATATTATAGAAAAGATATCATAGAAATTTAATTACAAACTGGATCATAAGTAGAATTATTTTTAGAACAGGGTTGTTTTGATAAATATTTCCAAAATATGGGTCAAACTGATACATAGCTCTAATTATGTGGTATTGTACTCCTTTCTTTCCTGATAATCTTAGGCTCTGTTTGGTTCAAAGGAGGGGAGGGGAGGGGAGGGATTTTAATGGAGGGAAAGGGAGGGGAGGGATTTAATGAAAACTCTGTTTGGTTCAAAGGAGGGGAGGGGAGGGAAAATAATTATCTTCTTGTTTGGTTCACAAGCGGAGAGAATGGATTTTATAATAAAATTATTTTTATACCCTTCACAAGGTGATCGATATGTTCAATCGAACTAATCTTTGGGACAAGTTACTGTGTTGCATCCTCCCTTAACCTTTCAGAAGAAACTTCTCGTATCAGAAATGAAGTAGAAGGCGCAATCAGAGTAAAGATTGGTGATGGAACATCTTTTGAATTAATGTTTACATCTTTTGAAATTACCAAGTTGACAGATCATTTATGAGCAAAGTTTCTATCATATTACAGGAAGCACATTTCTTGTCCATATCAAACCCCTGTAGTTTTGATATACGTGCATCTTGTTACGGTGTGTATAATAAGATCGAATCATTGATAAGAACCATGTTCTAAGTAGCAGCAAAATATTTGTTCAGCTGTTGCAGAAATGGTGTTCTGGGCATGCAAGTAAACTATTGTGTAATGCAACTGACATGAACCCATTTGAGTTTTGTTGGTTGGATTATAAGTCGGTTTGGTGAAAACAAAATATCCATAGAAAATGTTCTAAACAAATATGGCTAATTCATCATTATTCTGTTGTAGGTCAATTTAACAAAAAATAATAATAATAGGAGACATTGCGATGATAACAATGGCAAAATGTTCTACATGCCCTCACGCATTTTGTTTTCCAAGTCTTGCAGATTATTTTGCTTATAACAAGATTAAGTGTATCGACTGTCTGATCAATTTACCCAAACCTGCTAAAACTGCTTTTCTCAAATAAGATATACAGATCTCTACTTTCTCGTCCATATTTGTTGAGTTTCTGCATGTATCTGGATGAGCTGATGCACAATTACCGATACAAATTTCATTCCTGAATAGAAGTCTAATTCTTTGCATTCTATGAGATTCCAAAAGATAGTCTTGTCTACAAGTACTAATAGCTCCCAGTGCTGCCAGGTTTTATGTCGCTGAAGTCCAGTTTGTTCAAATATGACATATACAACAACAATGATGATGTGGAGATTGAAGAGGGAAAATATCAAAGCGAACTAACTAAAAGAGAAATTTAGTCCATTCACATTAAAAAATTAGACATAATTTCTCTCCCCTCCAAATCCCCCCAATATTGGAGGGGAGCCAAAATTGGTGTTGCACCCCCCCCCCCCCCCCCCCCCCCCCCCCCCCCCCCCCCCCCCCCCCCCCCCCCCCCCAATCTCCCCTCCTAAAAAATGAAGCAAACATGAAAAGTTTTAAAAAAACCCCTCCCCTCCCCTCCCCTCCATTCCCCTCCAACCAAACACTCTCTAGGTTCCTCAGTTGAATATTGGACATCTTCTTTAGGTTTATGGGCTCCAATAGAATAAAGTCATCTGTGCAATTGGGCTTGTCTCAAAATATATACATATTGGGCACGATATCAACATATTATCGATCAATATGGATCTGCATTAAAAAGAAGGTTAATTTCACTAAACTATACTCAAATTCACCAATTTGTAGATAGCATACTTTTTTTAGGGATGAATGTACTCTGTCCACATTTTTGGGATGGACACTATGCTGCGTCAAAATCTAGTATTGTGATGAGTTTTGGGAGTATTTTGTAATTTTCTTCCTAATATATCCTACTTTTAGTTTTTAATTAGCTCATTTTTTCTAATTAAATATGTTTATTACTTTATTTAAGGAAGGCCGTACAGTTAGAAGGAAAAAAAATAATAAACAAATGAAGAGGTATTTTAGAGATGTTTACTTCAATTACTAAAAATAATTAAAAAATAATTGTAAGAAAGAGAGAGAGTGATTAATCAGAATTATTCAGATAAACTGAAGGGGTATCACGGTCAATTTTCAATAAAATTGACGCCTTTACGATATAAGCAATGAACTGCAACAACTTAAATGGTATAACATACATGTTGGAAATATATATATATATCTCTAATCTCTAATATTATAATGGGAGAAGACCTTAGTGTCATTTGTAAATGTTTTGTCATTCTACCAACCCGTGTAACACACGTGCATAATTATTATAAAGGAGGTCCTAGGTTCAAATCAAGACTACATCTAAATTTTTATTTTAAAAAACTATATTTATTAAAACGTGCATCGCACGTGTAAACTACTAGTGTGTATAAGTATCAGCAAATTTGTAAAACTTGGGTAGAATTTAGTTTTTACCCATAAAAAAATGAAGGCTAATTTTACTGACCTCTTCAGTTTTGACCATTTTGCATCGAGATAATTTGACTTTGAATTTAAGCAGTTCACCAACTGTAGTTTATTTTCAATTACAACCCTTTTAACTGTGTTAATTTTTATGTACAATAGTAGTTTACCCTTGGAATTAAGAAGTTTACTGCCAAGGTCTTTTCATACATACTTCTACTATGAAATTTTTGCAGTTGGAAATTGTTGAATCAGCAAATTGAAATAGTTTGACTGATGCATGATTAAGGTAAAGAGAGATCTGCGATGCAAATATATTATGATAATGTTTAAACCCTAATTGTTAATACAATGTTAAATATATGATGATCTTTCTAAAAGCAACAACACAACTTTTATAAAATGCTTATCAAAAGCATGACAACAAAAATTATAAAAAGAGACAAATTATTTAGTCGATAAAGGTCAAATTGGTTCTCCTGATAGATATATTGATATAACCTCCCCAAAATTCGAATTTCTATATCTATCTGAAAATTTAACAAATATGCATACGACAAATATGTTAGTCTGAAAATTTAAAAATATAGCTAAGCTAAAATTGTAGGAAATTATCACAATCTTTCTCTGACTTTTGAATAAATACATTAAATTTCACTTTAGTTACCAATTTTGATCATGTTTATCCTTAACTTAAGTTTATCTTGCCGTAAAGATTCTGATATATCCTTTTAAAAAAAGATTGTGATATTTATTTTAAAACAAGTAATCAAATCCACAAATACAAATACTCGTCATGTTATTTATTTTATCCACCTTATTAAATCAATAATGCTACACTCCATCTTGTTGACAATTTTTTTTTATAACAAATTTACGAGGCACCAAACTATTAAAGGTTTCGACAATTTACTCTACAGTATCACTAATAAATTGGTGCCAAATATGATTGTAAAGAAGAAAAAAAAATTGTTCCTGCTTCAGCGGCCATTTCTTTACTGGTCTCCCAGAAGTCTTTGACTATCACTCAGTCTAAATATGGTGACAGGATTGACAGTGATGATCTTCTGGGAAAGGTAGTGTTGGAGCTTGCTAAGCCGCCTACGCAACTCATAGTAGTCTTTCCTGTCAACTCCTTTTCTTTTAAACTTTACTCTATTTCTAAA
Organism: Hemerocallis citrina; assembly: GCA_017893485.1. Taxonomy (NCBI): domain Eukaryota; kingdom Viridiplantae; phylum Streptophyta; class Magnoliopsida; order Asparagales; family Asphodelaceae; genus Hemerocallis; species Hemerocallis citrina. The sequence goes on along the minus strand of CM030364.1, from coordinate 67,384,824 downwards.
TTTTCTTCCATGTTCATTAGCTATTTTCATTTACGTCCGTTTCTAATGTTCTCTTCTAATTTTACACTATCATACTCGCTTGAGTTTTATTGCAAGTGCACCCCGCATGGTCGGGGCTTTTGTCATGTCTTTGAGCTTTCGCGTCCTTTGCGATGCTTTAAAGAGTACCTTTTTGCTGCCACCTCTCCTCCTCTCTTTCCTACTACTGGGCCCCCTCCTCCCTCCCCCCCAGCCCGTCCTGATAGTGTCGACTGCTCTGACTCTGTCTCCTTTTCCTTCGCCTGAGGGGTCCTTCACTACCCTCCCTCTCTTACCGTTGGACTCTCTTGGCATAGGGTTCCCCATTCCAAATGCATTCCCTAATTAGGGTGAGGCTATCCCCCCTTTGGATGACACTGGTAGCATGTTCTCTGTTCCCAAGTGTAATCCCCTTTTCCCCACTTGTCGTTCTAGTGCACATCTAAAAGCTAAAAATAATGCGTACTTATCCTCTAAGTCGAAGGCCTCCTTAGTTGCCTAAGTTCGTAATCTGGATATTCCCCCCCCTAGTACCGAGCCATCTTCCTTTGGCTCTATCTTCGAAGTGCGGTTCGATTCTTTCTTCAACCCAGAGATGCTATCCCTGGCAACGAGAATGGGTTTCATAGTTGACTCCAGACATTTTGTTGACTTCGACTTTATCCGTCGTCGCGAAATCTCCAGAGCTAAAGAGTCTCATCGTTTTTAAGATTTACTTCTTCTTGGAGTTTTCGGGGTATTGGGAGTGAGACCTATCTTCATGCCTTATTCTATTCTTTCTCCTTTTTCCGCGGTGTTCGGATCTCCTTTTAGGAATCTCAAGTGGATTCTTCCACCCCCTCCCTTCGTCGGTCCTTTGGCGGGCCCCTTTTCTCTAGCTGGATTGCTTTTGACGCTTTATGCTCTTCAGGAGGCTTCCGTTCTTAGCTTCAGTTTGGTGGGCGGGGTTAGTCCTTAGCTGCTTCTGTTGGCCAGCGTGTTTTTTTGTTGGTGGCCCAGCGTTTTGGTGTTTCCTCACCTTTTTTCGGGCCTTGCATCACTTATGCTCTGGGTCTCCTTGGTACGTTCAGTTGGCTATTTTTTTTTGGGAGTTCTTCCCGTTGCTTGGTCTCGACGGCTGCTGTTTATCTACTGAGGTGTGGGCCTCTCTCTCTTATCCTGCAGCAGTTTGGCCTACCTCTGGTGGTCTGCTTTCTTCGACTTCAGAGGCTTTATCTTTTCTTTGGCTAGCTGTTGGGTGGGAGGCAGCCGGGACCACCCCTCTCCTTCGCTGCCGTGGTCGTGTTCTTGCTTGCGGTGCTTGGGAGGGACGACAGCCGCTTTGCTTAGCTTTGTTTTGTTTGTTGTAGTTTCGGTTTCCTGTCCTTTTTGTTGGATCCTGTAGGCAAGACAACAAACACTAGAGGGGGGGGGTGAATAGTGTTTAATAAAAACTACGGAAATTTTTTTCGGTGCAGTCGACTGAGTTATGGACCAGTTGACTGATATGTCCAAAATAATTGAAAATAACAACTCTGTGCAGTCGACTGATGAATGAAACAGACGACTGAAAGCACAATGAAACTACAACTACAAACGGCACTGACCAGTCGACTGATAGTGCAAGGAGTCGACTGTCCAGAAGCTTTTTGCAGAACTTAAATAAACAAGAATGAATGCAAACACAAGATAATCAATCACAGAGTACACAAGATATATCCTGGTTCGGTCCTCCCGACCTACATCCAGTCCCCAAGCAACCCACTTGAGATTTCCACTATTCTTGAAAAATTACAAGAATACCCTACGGCGTTACGACAACAACCTTGTCTAACCCGTAGTCCTTTCTCTCAACCAGAGAAAGCAGACCCACTCTACTACCAAGAGTGAAACAACACCGACTCTACAACCTAGAGTCAAAAACACTCTCCAACCGAGAGCAAGAGAACAAGAATACTTTACAGTCAACCTATAGCCTTGTTGTTGTATGTGTTGATGCACGTGGCTAACAAAATAGGTCGACTTCTATACTCAGTCCAGAGCGAATTCAATGCTATACTGGACTGAATGTAGAGAACCAAAGTGTATGAACTTGAAAGCTTTGTTTCTCACAAAAATATCACTTAGAATGTTTTTCAAGAGTGCTCGGATTCCAAAGTAAAATTCTGTAGATCTTTTCAGTGAGATCTGAACTCTACTTAAAGAGTTTGATCTCCTGAACGTTGGGAAACAGTTACTCAACTGTCAACCAACGGATCTAAGCTTTTGAGTTTGAAAAAGTTCGATTTTGAAAAACAGAGAACGGTCAAAAGCTCTCGAACAGTCGACTGGGTTGCCATATGAGTCGACTGATCAGAGTTTGAATAATTTTAAATAGTTTTGTACTATCAGTCGACTGGCAGAAGCTTAAGTCGACTGGTACTCAAGAGTTAAAATTCTTCAAACTGTTTTGACTCTTTTTGGGGGTTTTAAGGAGATACACATTATGAAATTTTGAGTGTGTGTGTGTGACAAGGCTTTACATCAGACTAAGACTCAACAAACGTAAAAATACAATGTTTACAAGACACAACAATTTGACACATTTGAGCTTGAAGTCTTGAGTCTTGAGTCTTGTCTTGAGTCTTGTCTTGAGTGAAGTCTTCATCTGTATCCTTTTGAGCTTGTTCATTTGTTCAGCTAGAATTGTCTTTGGTATGTACACTGCAATGTTAGCTGTATAACATAGACACATGTTGCACTGTGTTGTGATCATCAAAATCAAGAATCAACATTCTCCCCCTTTTTGATGATGACAACACAATAGCTGATAATAAGAGATAATATAGTGAAGACATGCTCCCCCTTATAAAAACACAAAGTGCATTGTCTTAAAAAAAAATGTAATATACATATCAGTCGACAATGGAAGGCGACTGACTAGTAAACATACTTTAGAGAAAAAACATAAGCAGAATATACAGATGCAGTAGCTAGCAGCAGTTGACTTTATCCTTTGGGGAAGTCGACTGACCAGAGATATTTCAATACCCAGAACAATGTAACAAATTAAATATAAGCAACACATAACACAGATAGATCAAATATAACTCAGATATTACTCTCAGATATTACTCTCCCCCTTTGGAATCATCAAAAAGCAGAAAAGAACAATCTGTTGCATTTAAGAAGGAAACTAAAATAAAGTCTGATACATAAAACAAATGCAAAAAAGAAAATTACATAATAAAAAAGAAAATAAAAATTTTCAATCTTCTTCATCGGAGTCTTCATCGGAGTCTTGAGAAGGAGGATGAAACTGAGAGCTGAAGAGATGAGAGAGGTTGTCAAGCTTAGAGTCAATGTGATCTAGCTTGGAATCGAGATTATGGAGTTGAGTATCGACAGTGGCTGAATGTTTCATTAGGTAGGAAACACAATCGTAGAGAGTACGAGGGTCATCAAAATTTGCTTGAAGAAGTGGATCAGAGGAGGTAGAAGGTCTAGAACTAGATCCTAATGGAGCTTGAGAAAGAGGAGGAGACCTAGGGGGTAATCGGGTAGGAGCATCAAGGAGTTTCATACGTGCCAAACTAGCACGATCGAAACACTCATAACGAGAAACAACATTTGTCTCCGAATCAAGATCAACACCAAAAGCTATAAAGACTCTAGTAAGAAGACCTCCAAAAGGTAGAAAGTGAGTGTGGTCTTGATTAAGTTTAGAAAAGATAACTTGACCCCAGTTAACAGCAATTTTACCAAAAATTGCATATATAGCTTTTTGTAATTCAATAGAATATTGGTCATAACTACCCTTTTTAGGAAGGATGTTATAGGCTAATATTCTACCTACAAGCTTAGCAATTGGTTTGATATTTTTGCTTGTCATTGGAGGGCCATGATTAGGTAGGAAAATTCTAGATAATATAGAAGCATTATCTAAAAGAATGTCATCAAGAAATAATCCCACATCATCAATATCCAACATCTCATTAATCCTAGTCGGTGTGAGTGTCATTTTAACATTCTTCACAGATGAACGGATTAAGACATCCCCATCTGGTTTTTGGACTATTCTCATATTTGTATAAAACAAATAGATGAGTTGGGGATAGTAATTAGGTTGGTTTGATAATGATAAAAAATCATAAAGACTGCAGTTTTGGAATAAAGGGATGAGATTGAAACGATCTAGATCATTAAAGTTTACAAATCTTCCAGGGAAGATTGTAATGGTACAGAAGACATACCATCGATCAATAAGATCGAGACTCAAGAGATATTGAGTGTAGTCTTGGGAAGAAGAACTACCCTCATGAGATCGTTTAGATCGTTTGGGTTCCATGAAAAAGAAAGTGGAAAGGATTTTACCTAAGAAAAAGAGAGATTCGATCAGGAGCAAGCACAAGCAGCACTGAGAGAGTAGATCACCTTCTTCTCCAAAAGCTAGGGTTTTGAAATTGGGGGTAAAAACTTGAGATCGGTAAGGGGTAGAACGGCTGGTAAAGAGGGTTTTGACTGCCAGTGAACGGCTGAGATCAAAGAGAGGTGAAATCGACGGTGGAGATTTGAGATCACGGGTGAAAAGATAGGTGAATTCCATCTCAAAAGACGCGATGAATAGTCGCTCAAGACGATTTAGCTCGCGACAGTCGACTGGTAGGGAGATCAGTCGACTGGGTCGAGAAGAAAATAAAAATTTTATATCTACTAATCAGTCGACTGGTATAGGAACCAGGCGACTGGTCAGATAAAAAAATTGGTATGTTTTAAAAAACCAGTACAGTTGACTTATTCAAGAGTACAGTCGACTTAACAGTAACAATTTTCAGCAAATATCAATAAAATCACAAATTCCAAGTTCTCTTCTTAAATTAATGAAAGTATCTTCTTTAAGGGGCTTGGTAAATATATCTGCTACTTGTTTATCAGTAGAGATAAAGTCTAAAGATATATCTCCTTTTAAAACATGATCACGTAGAAAATGATGTCGAATATCAATATGTTTCATACGTGAATGTTGAATCGGATTTTTAGATAAATTAATTGCACTGGTATTACCACACATAATTGAGGGTTTCTCAAATAAAATACCATAATCTAATAAGGTTTGTTTCATCCATAAAATTTGTGCACATGACAAACTTGCAGCGATATACTCAGCTTCTGTAGTTGATAGGGATACGGAGTTTTGCTTTTTACTGCACCAAGATACTAGGGAATGTCCCAAAAAGTGACATGTACCACTAGTACTCTTGCGATCAGTTTTGCTTCCAGCAAAATCGGCATCGCTATATGACAAAAGTTGAAAATTATCGATCGTGGATAAAATAAACCATATTCAGATGTGCCTTTAATATATCTTAAAATTCGTTTTACTGCTTTTAAATGAGACTCTTTAGGACTAGATTGATATCTAGCACATAAACATACGCAGAACATAATGTCTGGTCTACTTGCAGTAATTTATAAGAGTGAACCAATCATACCTCGATAGAGTTTTTTGATCAACACTCTTACCTAATAGGTCTTTGTCAAGAGTATAGTAGTAGCCATAGGTGTGGATTTACTACTAGTACTATCCATGTGAAAACGTTTGAGTAATTCCTTTGCATATTTGCCTTGATTGATAAATATGCCATTTAAGGACTGTTTAATTTGAAGTCCAAGGAAATAATTAAGTTCACCCATGTGACTCATCTCAAATTCATTTTTCATGGTATTAGCAAATTCTTGACATAGATTATTATTAGTAGAACCAAAAATTATATCATCAACATATATTTGTATGATTAAGATATCATTCTTAACTCTTTTGATAAACAAAGTAGTGTCTACTTTACCTATTTCAAATCCTGTTTCTAAAAGAAAAGTTTTCAGATGATCATACCAAGCACGAGGTGCTTGTTTAAGACCGTATAAAGCCTTTTTCAATTTATAAACATGATCTGGAAATTGTTCATGTTCAAAACCTGGTGGTTGTTTAACATAAACATTTTCCTTAATAAACCCATTAAGAAAAGCACTTTTCACATCCATTTGATAGAGTATAAAATTCATAAAACAAGCAAAAGATAATAAAATTCGAATAGATTCTAGTCTAGCAACAGGAGCATATGTTTCATCAAAATCCATACCTTCTTCTTGATTATATCCTTGAGCGACTAATCTAGCCTTGTTCCTTACAACTTGTCCTGATTCATCTAACTTATTCTTGAATACCCATTTGGTACCAATAATAGTCTGATCAGAAGGTCTAGGAACTAAATCCCATACATCATTCCTTATAAATTGGTTTAGTTCATCTAGCATGGCATTCATCCAATATTCATTCTCACAAGCTTCTTGTATATTTTTCGGTTCAAAATCCGACAAGAATGCTGTATGAGAGATCATATTAACATGTGAACGTATCCGAATACCATGGGAGATGTCACCAATTATTAAGTCATGTGGATGATCTTTAACTTCAACAAATGACTTTGGTAAAGTTGAAGATATCACAATCGGATCAGTCGACTTGACTTGTTCTTCAGTCGACTGCTTTACGTCAGTCGACTGGGAGACTTTATCAGTCGACTTATCAGACAGATTAGTTTGTTCTAAGGATTTAATCACATTATCTAAAGGTGATAAATCAGTTTCATCATCTTTATTTAAGGTTGATGAAGGTAAGGATTCATCGAATATAACATGTATTGATTCTTCAATAGTCATTGTAGACTTATTGAAAATTCTATATGCTTTACTCATATTTGAGTATCCTAAAAAGATACCCTCATTAGATCTAGAATCAAATTTGTCTAAATTATCTTTTGTGTTTAGAATAAAACACTTACAACCAAATGACTTAAAGTAAGAGACTTTAGGAATTTTATTAAAGAATAACTCGTAACAAGTCTTCTTTAGTTTAGGTCTTAGAAGAATTCTATTTAAAACATAACAAGCTGTAGCAACAGCTTCAGCCCAAAAATGCTTTGGTAGATTGCTTTCAACAAGCATAGTACGTGCGCATTCTTGCAAAGTCTTATTTTTCCTTTCAACCACTCCATTTTGTGGTGAAGCTCTAGGAAATGCAAATAAATGTGTTATACCATTCTTGTTGCAATATTCTGTAAATGTTTCATTTTCAAATTCTCCACCATGATCACTTCTAATAGTGACTATGGTTAGAGACCTTTGATTTTGAACACGTTTACAAAAATGTGCAAATTCTTCAAAAGCATCATTTTTATGTTTTAAAAAGAATGTCCAAGTGAATCTTGAAAAATCATCTACTAAAACAAACACATATCTACTTTTATTTAAAGAAGCAACTCTAGTAGGGCCAAATAAATCCATATGAATTAATTCAAGTGGCCTACTAGTAGAGATTACTTCTTTTGTTTTAAAAGTGGATTTGATTTGTTTTCCTATTTGACATGCATCACATAACTTATCCTTTTTAAAGGATAGTTTTGGCAGTCCTTTAACTAGGTTATATTTAGATAATTTTGAGAGATTTTTCATATTCACATGTCCAAATCTTCTATGCCATAACCAAGATTCATTGTTAGAGGCTATTAAACAAAAGTCATTTGAAAGATCAATTGCATTCAAACACAATTCATAAATATTATTTTTACGAAAACCTTGAAAAATAACATTTTGCATAGTAGAGTCATAAATCAAATATGCATCTTTTTCAAAAACTATTTTATATCCTTTATCACACAATTGACTAATGCTTAAAAGATTATGCTTTAAACCACTAACCAATAACACATTTTCTATAGTTGGGTTAGAAGTTTTACCGACCATGCCAATACCGATGACTTTGCCTTTGTTGTTATCTCCAAAGGTGACGGTTCCTCCATCTATGCTTTGAATGATGGATAGTAGGTTGGCATGTCCTGTCATATGTTTTGAACATCCGCTGTCTAATATCCAGCGTTCTTTCTAGGGTACCTATAAAAAGTTTAAGGTAAATATGGTACCCTTTTTATTGGGTCCAAAACACATTAGTTTGGGGGAAACCAAACCCATGAAGAGTTTGATCTTCCTCCATAAGCAGGAATATAGTAAGTAGAATTACACACATTTAACATATATGAGTTAATATAAGCAATTCTATCATTCTGATTTAGACTGACTGGAACCCATACTAACTTGTTCTGTCCAGTCGACTTACTAGTGTTTTTCAGTCGACTGTTGGTGTACATCAGTCGACTGGTAGATACACTAGGTCGACTTATAAGAGGTTTTGATCTCGTTGAATAAGATCCAATTTCTCTGGACAGACGACTGGTTGTATGGTTCAGTCGACTTAACCGAACGTTAGTTTTGCTTTTATCACTAAAATTAACAACCTTAGGCTTTGCAAAGAAATCATACAATTTGTGTGTAACACTAGAAATAGATGCTGATTTAGTCTTACTAGTGTTTACAACAGGAGATTCTTTTACAGAGGATTTTTTAAAACCAAGTCCATATTTTTGACTAGATGTAACTTGATGATGAAGCATATCATTTAAATTCTCTTTGCCTTTGTTAAACTTAGATACGTTCTTTGAAATCTCTTCATAATTCTTTTTGAGAGTTTCAAGATCAGTATCTAAACTTGCAATGCGAGAATTTAAGGATTTTACTTCCTTATCAAGGTTAAGATTTTCTTGATTAAGTGTTTGATTCACTTTCTCAAGATTCTTAACTCTAATTTTTTCTTTCTTTAACTCAAGAAATATTTCATTAAAAGCATCAAGAAGATCTTCGGAATCATAATCATTACTTACATGCTCTTGTGCAGCCATGAAACAAACATTTGCCACTTCGTTATTTTCATCCGTTTCTTCTTCGGAAGATGAATCACTATCATCCCATGTAGCTTGATAAGCCTTCTTGTTCTTGTCAAATTTGTTCTTTGGATATTTGTCCTTCTTGAAGTTGGATGATTTTTCCTTGTTCTTTGCATTTTCTAAGGGACAATCCTTCTTCATGTGACCTATTTTATTGCACCTGAAACATGTAGGAGGGTCATTAGAATCTTTAACTTTAGAATGAAACTTACCCTTCTTTAAGAACTTCTTGAATCTCCGAGTGAACATTGCTATTTCTTCTTCATCTTCTTCCTCATCTTCTGAGTCTGTCATGGCTTTAAAAGCCAATGATTTCTTCTTTGCTTGGTGTGATTCTGTATCTTTCTTTCGATCTTCAAGTTGGACCTCATATGCCATGAGATTGCCAACAAGATTCTCGAGAGAAAGTGTTGACAAGTCATTCGCTTCCTCTATTGCTGTGGTTTTCTTCTCCCATTCTGGAGTGAGTGCACGTAGGACTTTTCTAACCATCTCTGCTTGAGTGTAAGTCTTTCCAAGTGCCACAAGAGAGTTTGTGATGTTTGTGAATCTGGTAATCATCTCGGACACAGTCTCATTGTCCTTCATTCTGAACATCTCAAACCTGTGGACAAGAACAGAAATTTTAGACTCTTTTACTTTATTCGTTCCTTCATGTGTTACCTCGAGTGTATGCCAAATTTGATGTGCGGTTGTAGCATTGGATACACGGTTGAATTCTTCTTTTGTAAGTGCACAAAATAAGGCATTCATTGCTTTGGCATTGTTCATAGTCTGACTCTTTTGATCATCATTCCATTGTGCATATGGAATGGTAGGGGCAGTGTATTCCGTCTCTGTCATTTGCCATATCTCGTAGTTGATTGATTGGAGATAGATTCACATTCGGCACTTCCAATAATTGTAGTTCGTTCCATCAAATAGTGGTGGCCGTTGTGTAGATTGGCCTTCATGGTACTGATTTGTATTTGAAGTAGTTGCCATAGCCTGTAACCTTGCTCTGATACCAAGTGTTGGATCCTGTAGGCAAGACAACAAACACTAGAGGGGGGGGTGAATAGTGTTTAATAAAAACTGCGGAAATTTTTCTCGGTGCAGTCGACTGAGTTATGGACCAGTCGACTGATATGTCCAAAATAATTGAAAATAACAACTCTGTGCAGTCGACTGATGAATGAAACAGACGACTGAAAGCACAATGAAACTACAACTACAAACGGCACTGACCAGTCGACTGATAGTGCAAGGAGTCGACTGTCCAGAAGCTTTTTGCAGAACTTAAATAAACAAGAATGAATGCAAACACAAGATAATCAATCACAGAGTACACAAGATATATCCTGGTTCGGTCCTCCCGACCTACATCCAGTCCCCAAGCAACCCACTTGAGATTTCCACTATTCTTGAAAAATTACAAGAATACCCTACGGCGTTACGACAACAACCTTGTCTAACCCGTAGTCCTTTCTCTCAACCAGAGAAAGCAGACCCACTCTACTACCAAGAGTGAAACAACACCGACTCTACAACCTAGAGTCAAAAACACTCTTCAACCGAGAGCAAGAGAACAAGAATACTTTACAGTCAACCTATAGCCTTGTTATTGTATGTGTTGATGCACGTGGCTAACAAAATAGGTCGACTTCTATACTCAGTCCAGAGCGAATTCAATGCTATACTGGACTGAATGTAGAGAACCAAAGTGTATGAACTTGAAAGCTTTGTTTCTCACAAAAATATCACTTAGAATGTTTTTCAAGAGTGCTCGGATTTCAAAGTAAAATTCTGTAGATCTTTTCAGTGAGATCTGAACTCTACTTAAAGAGTTTGATCTCCTGAACGTTGGGAAACAGTTACTCAACTGTCAACCAACGGATCTAAGCTTTTGAGTTTGAAAAAGTTCGATTTTGAAAAACAGAGAACGGTCAAAAACTCTCGAACAGTCGACTGGGTTGCCATATGAGTCGACTGATCAGAGTTTGAATAATTTTAAATAGTTTTGTACTATCAGTCGACTGGCAGAAGCTTAAGTCGACTGGTACTCAAGAGTTAAAATTCTTCAAACTGTTTTGACTCTTTTTGGGGGTTTTAAGGAGATACACATTATGAAATTTTGAGTGTGTGTGTGTGACAAGGCTTTACATCAGACTAAGACTCAACAAACGTAAAAATACAATGTTTACAAGACACAACAATTTGACACATTTGAGCTTGAAGTCTTGAGTCTTGAGTCTTGTCTTGAGTCTTGTCTTCATCTGTATCCTTTTGAGCTTGTTCATTTGTTCAGCTAGAATTGTCTTTGGTATGTATACTGCAATGTTAGCTGTATAACATAGACACATGTTGCACTGTGTTGTGATCATCAAAATCAAGAATCAACACTTTTGTATTGTTTAGCTATCGTATTGTAGCGGTTTATTTTTGCCTCCTTGTTTTACTCCTTGTAAAATTGCTACTTGTATGATACTCTTTATTTATGTTATACTATATTTGCCTGTGGGCACGTGCCTACGGCACGTCTTCAGAACAATACAACACACGAAAAGCCCTGTAAACAGTAAAACAACAATTTTGTAGTTCAAGTCTGAATAGTATGACAATAATTAGTTGTAAATAAAAGTCCATGTTTCTATTAGTATATGTTGAAAAACAAAATGAGGGTGTACAATCCAACTTCTTAGAATTTTAAGCGTGGAAAATGATGAAATTTAACTGTTGAAGAGATATTTGCTATTTTCAATATAATATGTGCAATAAAAAAAACTTAAAAATTCTGAAAAGTTTATAAACCTGAAATCTTAAAATCTAAATTTCTAAGTAAATAAAGAAAGAACGGGAGAGAAAGAGGGGGGAGAGAAAAAGACAGAAATATACAAAAGTGAAGAAAGAAGAGAGAGATAGTAATAAAATAATGAGTTTTTTTTGGGAGGGAAAAATTTAATTTTGGGCGGAAAAATATGTTTTATGAAAATCAATCTAGGCCATTGATTTTAGGCGAGATTGAATGAGGGCCACTTGATAGCTTTCTTTGTAATTTATTATACTAGTAATTTACACGTGCGTTGCACGGCTTAATAAATACATATTTTTTTAAAAGTAAAAATTCAGGCACGCGTGTTGTACGGGTTGGTAGAAGGACAAATTACACTAAGGCCTTTTCCCATTATAGTAGTAGAGATAGAGATGTTGGCTGGAGTCGTAAAACTCTATCCGTTACATAAAAAATAAATAAAAAAAAATAAAAAAAAAATTTGTACAAGAGAGTGTAGTGGTAGATTATTATAATTCCTATTATTGACTTTTACAAACTCTGCCAAAAGCCGCTTTTCTTAAAAGCCCAACGACGAAGAGGAATCAAAGGCGGCCGTCGTCTTCTTCCTCCGTTTGTCTTCTTTCCCTACCAAAAAAATGAGGAGAGGAAACCTAAGATCAATAGAAAATCGAAAGATTTTCCAGAAGGCAGTGACTTCTTTCTTCTTCTTGTTAACACCGCCATGTCCGACCTATTCGTCTCGCCCAAATCGAACCACCCCCCATTTAGACTTTTCACTCCTGATTCTTTTGCTTCTTCTATACTCTGTTGAAGCAAAGACTCGCACGATCAATGGATTTCCCAATTGTGGATTTACCACCTGATCAAATTAAGGTAAAGCTACTACTTTTATTGGTTATTTATTATTTGGGTGTTGGATTGAGTGTTGAAGTAAATGGTTTGGAATTTGTTGCCTAACTGAGATTTTTTGGTTGAATTTAGGATTTATTTTCTTATCAATCATATAAGAAGAATTTGTTAAACGGTAGGACAAAAGTTTCCCGCTTTCCATTCCATTAATTAGACTTTAACGAAATAATAAAACCAAGTAAGAAAGGCTGATCCACATCCCAACCAACAGGCTGATAGCATGTTGCTCGTACCCCAAAATACCACCAAAATAAAGCTAGATACATAAGCCCCATAAAACAAACTATGAGGCTAAAAAGCAAAGAAGCCCCCAAAAATATGTGCCCGACCCAGTGACGATCAAAAAAGCCAAAATGCCGTTGGACTGTGCCTTATGGTGAGTACAGTGGAAAAGACTACTTGTTAGAAAAAGGGTATTTTATTCACCAGTGATGAACCATTTTTTGAGCAATTTTTTGAGTAAAATTCTCTATGAATTAGTGAGAGATCTTGATGGATTTGTGTTCTCCTTCGTAAGTAGATCAAAATCATATGTTTACTTGCTCAAAACGGTTATCGGGTGAATGAGAGATTGTCTTCTAAAGTAAGGCGGTTTCATTTATGAAAATAAGTTGAGGGATTTTAGTCCCACATCGGAAAAATCAAAGGAATTAGAAGATGATATATAATAACCTTTTTCTTGGCATTGTAAGATAGCAAGTCAAGAGGTTCTCTCTCCCGTGCAGGGGGTCCATATTTCGGACCGGATCTTGGATTTCGGACTCGTCTCGGTAAGGGGTGTATCGTCTCGAATCGGATATATCGGAGGAGATCCCGAGGAACTGTGATCATATGATCTGTTCATTTTCTATAATAATTTTTTTTTTCATCTAAATAAGATATTATATGTCCTACATGTCATTTATCATATAAAATACTGTATAATGTAACTAATGACATGAATCAGTTACACTAAATCTTCACATAATCTATATAATAAAACTCAAAGAAAGCTATCAAGTGGCTCTCCTTTCATCTCCTCAAAATCAAAGGCCTTGATCTAACCTCACAAAACACATTTTTACTCCCAAAACTCAAATTCAAATTTCTATCCCTCTCAAAACAACTCATTTATTTATTTAATTATCTCTCTCTCTCTCTTCTCTCTCTCTCTCTCTCTCTATATATATATATATATATATATATATATATATATATATATATATATATATATATAGGAACTTTTATACCTCAATTTATAATTATTTTTCACCATATACTAATAGAAACATAGACTTTTATTTACAACTAATTATTGTCATACTATTCAAACTTCAGCTACATAATTGTTGATTTACTATTTACAAGAATTTTCATATGCTGTATCGTTATGAAGACGTGCCGTAGGCACGTGGCCACGAGCAAATCTAGTTTAAGAATAATATAGAAGAGAATGCAATATAAGTATATAACTAAATTGAATTTGTATTCACTTGAAAAAATATATTTAGTTAATAAACTTATCTGACTTTGCATATATACAAGCAATAGCGATACAAAATCCTCACATTATTTTAGTTTAAGGTCCTATATTGAAAGACATATATGCAAAAAATAAAATATTTTTTTAAATTATTCATAATAACATGTGTCTATTTCGGTTGATGTTTCGCCAATTTCGGTAATATTTTGGCCGATATTTTGGTAATTTCGGCTGAAATCTACACATTTCGGTCCAAAACGATATAGAGTATAAAATATGTGATTTCGTATCGGCAAGCTAGTCGAACCGAAATTTCGGCCGAAATTTCGGTCGTATCGGATGAAATTTAAAACAGTGCATGCGACTTGACTTGTGTGCGCTCGCACGTCCACTTTTTGCTAATGCAGAAATGGTTTTGACTACTTTTATGATTTTCACCCTTGGTCCTATAAATAGAGGCACCTCTCCCCTAAATCAAAACACCAGAAACTCATCTTCTTCCCAAATCCTCTGTTTTGTGCTTAAGGTTGAGATCAATTCTTCGGTCGTGTGGTGATATATTTCATACGCTATCCATTTCGAGAGTGTCACGTGGTGCTTGCGCCAACTTTTCTATCGTTGCATCCTGGGAGGCAGATGCATACTCAAATTTCAGCACTCGAAAGAGACGAAATCTGTTTTAAGAAGATTGTGTGGTACACAAACCTCGACGCAAATTGTTTGGTTTGTAATTTGGTTATTTCTTTTTTTCTTTTCTTTTTATTTGTTGGTTTTTTCTTCATTTTCTTCTTCTCTGATTTTGTGCTTCTCAATCATATTTGATTTATTGCAAATATTTTGTACCCAAAGTTGTAACAAAGAGAAAAAATTCTCTAAGTTGGTTTTATTTTAAACAAAATCTTATAACAAACTTTTTTAAAAAATTGATTTTTCTTCCTTTCTGATTTCGAGGCACTCTTTTTATTTTCTTTTTCGTTCTGAAAATTTACACGTGTTGTATATTTTTAGATTGAAAAAGACAAAAGCATCAGAGAATGCTATTGTGGCTGAAACGGTCCAAGTATCGATTGCTGATGGGACACAAGTGACGACTGTTGCTGTGGCGCGAGTGCCAATGCCAGCCGTTCTATCTGTCTCTGCCTCCCATGGGGAGAAATCTGAGAAGTTCAACAGGCATAATTTCAAAAGGTGGCAACAGAAAATGATGTTCTACTTGACCACCTTGAATCTCACAAGATTCTTGAACGAAGAAGCTCCAAATCTTATGGAAGATGAGTATGATAACCAAGTCATCACCGCTGTGGATACTTTGAAAAATGCTGATTACTTATGTAGGATGATAAGGTTAATAGAGAGATTGAAAAATATTATTGGATTGTTGGAATGATTATAACTGAATACAATGACTCCTATATATAGGAGGGAACCAAATACTAAACTGATACATAATCCGATATGAAACTAAATATATATTACAATATCTAACACCTCCTCTCAAACTCACGGTGGGTCGAACAGTGTGAGTTTGCCCACCAAGTAACGAAATCTCTAAACAGCGTGAGATTTGATAAAGAAGTCTATTGTCTGCTGTGAAGATATAACAGAATGAAGGAAAATGGTCCATGCTTCAAAGTACTCACGAACATAGTGGCAATCTATCTATGTGCTTTGTTCGCTCATGAAAGACTGGGTTGCTTGCAATGTGCAATGCACTCCGGTTATCACAATGAAGAGGAGTAGCTCCTGTGAGAGTGACATCCATATCTGATAACAGCCAACGAACATGAATAATCTCTCTAGTAGTAGCTGTCATTGCTCTGTACTTAGTTTCGGTAAAAGAACATGCAACAACTGCCTGTTTCTTACTTTGTCATGAGATCAGTGAATCACTAAGAAACAAACAGAAACCTGTGGTAGATCGTCTGGTAGTAGGATCACCCGCCCAGTCTAAAAAAAATGCACTGAGCTCCAGTTTGGATGTAGAAGGCATAAATAATGAGCGAATGATAGTGTCTCGAAGATATCCGAGGATCCGAAGAAGAACACTGTAGTGAACTAATGTAGGAGCAAAAACAAACTGACTAACAACACTGACTGCATGAGCAATATCAGGTCTGATCATGCATAAGTAGATAAGCTGTCCAACAATCTGTCTGTATCTAGTAAGATCCGGAAGGAGCTCACCATCTGTGGGACGAAACTTCACATAAAACTCTAAGGGAGTATCGGTTGATCGACTGTTAGAGAGACATGCAGCGGAGATAATATCTGATGTGTATTTTTGTTGAGAAGTGAGTGCCCCATGATCCATGGGCAATCTCTAGACCCAGAAAGTAGCGTAGTCTACCAAGATTTTTCATATGGAACTGCTGGTAAAGGTAGTGTTGGGTGGATGCAATGCTTGTGGAGTCATCCACAGTAATAATCATATCATTAACATACAATAGTAGAAGTACTCTCTCCTACAATGATGACTGCATAAACGTAGAGTGGTCCTGTGAACTTTGACTGAAACCAGCCTGGGTGATGACACGGCGAAAACACTCAAACCAGGCTCGAGGGGCCTGTTTCAGGCCATATATAGCACGATGGAGACGACAAACATGACGAGGAGTGGTAAGCCCAGAAGGAGGATGCATGTAAACATCCTCAGATAATGTGCCATGAAGAAATGCTTCTTTCACATCTGGTATAACAGTGACTGACGAACAGAGACAACGGCAAGGAGAGTACGAACTGTAGTCATCTATGCAACTGGGGCAAAAGTCTCATCATAATCAATGCCATGTTTTGAGTAAATCCTCGGGCAACTAGACGAGTCTTGTGCCGCTCAATGGAGCCATTAGGTTGATATTTAACCTTGAAGATCCATTTGCAGCTAATAGGCTGAACGCCCATAAGCAGTGGTTCAACATCCCAAGTGCCAGTCTGATCAAATACACGAAATTCCTATGCAATAGTTTTTCGCCACTCGGAAAATTGAATAGCTTCCTGATAGGTTCTGGACTCACGTGTGGAGTGTTTAACAGTGAGATATGCATGAAATTGTGGTGAGTAGGAGGCAATGGTGGAAAAACCAAACTGATCAGAGAGACTAGTGACATCAGGTGTGTAACGGACCGATGGGATGCCTGAGGTAGACATGTAGACTGACGGACCGGTGGTGGATGGGCAGTGTGTGGGGGTGAGATAGGTGGAGGGGGGAATGCAGATGTGGGGAGTAGGTGGTGACGGTGCAGGATGCTGTGTGGATGCAGGTGGTGTCTCCATAAGGGGAATAATAGATGGAACATCAGTACGAGGTGGGAAAGGAGCCAAAGGAGTGAGATCATATGGAATGTGTGAAGGTAGGGCCGGGGAGATAGGTCCAACTACAGGAGAATCGAGAAAACTAGCATCCTCAGGAGAAGTGTAGTAGGGAGAATCTTCCACATAGAAGACATGTCGGGAAATACGAATTCGACCCGCCACAGGATCAAAACAACGATATACTTTATGTTCTGGACTGAGACCTAGATGAACACACTTAGTAACTCGAGCGGTGAGCTTTGTGCGCTCAATGGAAGGAAGGACATAACAGGTGCACCAAAAAGTACGAAGCATACTATAGTCCGACGGTGAGTGTCGAAGAGCCTCATGAGGTGACTTGCCAGATAGGGCAGACGATGGAGTGATATTAATGAGACAGACAGACGTCATGACAGCTTCAGCCCAGAAAGAACGAGGAACAGAAGATGAGATTAGAAGAGCGCGAGTTGTCTCAAGGATGTGACGATGCTTGCGTTCGGCTACACCATTCTGTTCGTGTGTGAGGACAGAATTGTTGAAAGAGTGTACCATAAGATTGAAGGATTAATCTTATAGCAGTGGAAGCGTACTCATGAGCATCGTCTGAGCGGAAGGTTTTGATACGCACATCAAACTGAGTGTGAACTATGTTCATAAAGATCTGATAAATGTCAGGTATCTTATAGCGGTGACGCATAAGAAACACCCATGTGTAGCGAGTATGGTCATCTATGAAACTAACATAATAGAAATAACCTTTGTGAGAAGGTGTAGGTAATGGCTCCCATATGTCAGAGTGAATAAGCTGAAAAGGATGGGTGATTTGAGAAGTGCTTTTGTGATTAAAAGGGAGTGTTATGTGTTTGGCCAAATGACAACCCTGACAATTGACTAATGAGTAAAAGAAAGAGGACCAAAGGCACCACTACGGGCTAATGTCTTGAGTCGAGACTCGCTAATATGTCCAAATGTTTGTGCCACAGACCAGCATTAGAGTGCACAACACCAGCAAAAGGAGGATGAGATTTATGTGCATGAAAAAAATCTAGGTGATATAGACGACCTTGTCGACTAGCATGCCCAAACTCCTAACCAGTGTGAGAATCAGTAATAGAACAATCGAAAGAATCAAATGTAACGACAAGGCCACTATCGCACAGTGCACTAATGGAAATAATGTTCATGGATAAATGAGGAGTATAAAGAATATAGGACAACGTGAGAAAGGGAGAGCTAATAGACCCAGAGTGTGTAATGAGTGAGCCATCGGCAGTGTGTAAGGATGGAGAGTGAGAGGGAAGGGTAGTACTGGTGGTAGTGTATAATTACTAGTAAGATGTTGTGAAGCACATAATCTAAAATCCAGAATTCTTGCCGGGAGTAATAAGACTGCAGGGGCAGAGGGGCCAGCAGTGATAGATTGACCCAAGAGTTGGAGTTCCAGTGCTGGAGATTGACCCAATCAGCAGGATTCGGCAAGGCTGGAGTAACAGTCATGGCCGAGGATGTAAAGGAAGAGGTGTTGCGAGGAGGAATGAGACTGATGTCACTGTGACAGGGATCGAAATGATGGTGGAACTGCTACTGGTGGTGGGATCGGGATAGGGAGCTGGATGGTGCTATTGGTTGTGGAAGGGGTGTGGCAGTGGCGAGGATGACGTTGGGAGGAGAAGAGAGGAGGCCGGAACCAGGATGATGACGGCATTGCATTTGTCTGAATCTAGATGGAGATCGGGATGTGAGGGAGAGTGAAGAGGGAGATGTAGCAGCGGGGAAGCCGGTGGAGAATGAAGCGGGAAAGTCAGTGAGATTGAGGTTCCATTGGAGAAGAAAAAGTACCTGCAAATTTTCTTTTTTTTTTGCTTTTTTTTCATTTTTTGTGTGGAAAACCGGGTAGGGTTTGGAATTGGAATCCGAGTTGGTGGGTTTTGGGTTGGGTATGGGTTGAAGTAAACCGAGTTTAGTAGATTCGGATATAGGGTTTAGTTGGTCGGGTATAAGGTATAATGAATTTTGTGTGTAGATGGGGAAAAAGAACAGAGGAAGTTAGGGTTTGGGGTTAAGGGTGGAGAGAAGTGGCAGCTAGGGTATGTGAGGATTTCGGGTAGGGTTCCAGCAAAGGTTTCGACAACGAGATGTATGGTCGGCGTCGGGAAGGTGTATGGGATTTGGGATTATGAATGGGATTGGGGATTGATTTGGAAGGGGAACGAGGATGGGTTTTCGGAGATCGGTGGTCAGGTTTGGAGTTGCGAGTATGGCGACAAGATGTCGCCATACGTTTGGAGTTGCTGGTGCTGCTGGTGACTGGTCGGAGATGGCAGAGAGAAGATACGAACGGGGATGGTGAAGTTGGGATTTTGATGCTGCAGTTGTGGAGATTGGGTTTTGCCGGAGTTGTTGGGATCTGCCGCTAGAGTTGTTGATAGAAGATGGTGGATTTATTTATTTATTTATTTTTTATGGATCAGGCGCAGATACCATGATAAGGTTAACAGGGAGATTTGGAAAATATTATCGGATTGTTGGAATGATTATAACTGAGTACAATAACTCCTATATATAGGAGGGAACCAAATACTAAACTGATACATAACCCGATATGAGACTAAATATATATTACAATATCTAAAATAGGAACTGCATAATGAATGGATTAGCTGATTCTTTGTACAATGTTTAAATTGATAAAAGAATAGCTAAAGAACTTTGGAAATTTCTAGATCATAAATATAAAACTGAGGAGTGTTGGCACCAAGAAATTCATTGTGGGCCGCAACCTAGACTATAAAATGGTAGATTCTAAAACGGTAATTAGTCAGGTTCAAAAAATTCAACTGATCTTGCATGAGATACATGCTGAAGGTATGAACCTAAGTGAAAGCTTTCAAGGTGTATTATTGAAAAATTGGCAGCAGGTTGGAAAGACTTCAAAAATTACTTGAAGCATAAGCAAAAGAAAATGGGCATTGAGGATCTCATTGTCAGGCTTCGTATTAAAAAAGACAATAGAAGTTTTGAAAAGGTCGGAGCCATCAGTCATGCGGCCAAGGCTAACGTGGTGGAACATAGTTAACGCTCTAAAAGGCACAATAACAAGGGGTCCAAGTTGGGGCCTAGGGGAGGAATCTCTAAGAAGCCGAAGTTTCAGGGCAAGTGTTTTAACTGTGACAAACTAGGTCACAAGTCTACTGATTGCAGACTACCCAAGAAGAACCGGAACAAAGAAGCAATATAGTTGAAGGCATTGCTCAAGATGTTTATGATATCAACCTCTCAGCTGTGGTCTCGGAGGTGAACATGATGGGTTCAAACCCCAAGGAATGGTGGATTGACACTGGAGCTACTTAATACGTGTGCTCCAACAGAAGTATGTTATCCACTTTCGAACCATTAGAGAATGAGGAGAAGATGTTTATGGAGAACTCAGCTACTTCAGAAATCAAGGGCCAAGGCAAGGTGACCTTGAAGATGACTTCTGGAAAGGAACGGACTCTGAACAATGTTGCATATGTTCCTGAAATTCATAAGAACTTGATATCTGCTTCGCTGCTTAATAATCACGGATTTTGTTTAGTTTTTGAGTCAAACAAATTTATTTTGTCAAATAGTGAAATGTATGTTGGTAGAGGATACATGAGTGGTGGAATGTTCAGACTCAATGTAATGACCATGGTCAAAAATATTAATAAAGCTAGCTCTTCTACTTATATACTTGAGTCTTCCAATTTATGGCATGATAGATTATGACATGTTAATTATAATACTTTGCGTAGACTAATTAACTTGAATCACATACCAACATTCAAAATTGATTCCAAACACAAGTGTGAAACTTGTGTTGAGGCAAAACTAATAAGATCATCGTTTAAAAGTGTTGAAAGAAACACTGAACCACTTGATTTAATTCACACCGATATTTGTGATTTAAAAATGATACAAACCAGATGTGGTAATAAATATTTTATTACCTTTGTTGTTGATAGTACAAAATATTGTTATGTGTACTTGCTTAAAAGCAAGAACGAAGCGATAGAGAAATTTGTTCTCTATAAAAACAAAATTGAGAACAACTTAACAAGAAAATTAACGCACTAAGAAGTGACCGAGGTGGAGAGTATGAATTGTTATTTGCTAAAACTTGTGCTAAGCATGAGATTATACATGAAATCACAGCGCCTTATTCTCCTCAGTATAACGGTGTTGCAGAGCGAAAGAATCATACATTGAAGGAAATGATGAATGCAATATTAATAAGTTCTGGTTTGCTACCAAACTTGTGGGGAGAAACTATTCTATCAGCCAATTATCTTTTGAATAAGGTACCCAAAAAGAAAGAAGAGACAACTCCATATAAGCTATGGAAAGGAAGAAAGTCATCCTACAATTATTTTCTAATGTGGAGATGTCTTGCCAAGGTGGCAGTACCTCCACATAAGAAAGTGAAAATAGGACAAAAAATGGTTGATTGCATTTTCATTGGCTATGCACATAATAGTAGTGCTTATTGGTTCTTGGTATACAGAATCGATATCTTTAATATACCAAAGAACTCGATAATGGAGTCTAGAAATGCACCGTTTTTTGAAGATGTATTTCCATGTAAGTTTAAGGAAGAACAAAGTTCTTCCAAACATTTACATGAGACTATCAGTGAAGATAGTGAAAACCAAGATGAAGTTGAGGAGGAACCTAGACGTAGTAAAAGAACAAGAACGGAAAAATCTTTTGGTCCAGATTTCTTGACTTTTATGCTTGAAGGTGACCTCCAAACTTTTAAAGAAGCGGTGAGCTCTAGTGATGGTCCTCTATGGAAAGAAGCCATTAAGTGCGAAATTGATTCTATCTTGCGAAATCATACTTCGAAACTAGTGGATCTTCCACAAGGTAGTAAACCTTTGGGTTCAAGTGGATGTTCAAGAGAAAAGTAAAATCCGATGGATCAATTGATAAATACAAGGCAAGACTTGTTATTGAAGGATATAGACAAAAGGAAGGTCTGGATTACTTTGATACATATTCTTCTGTGACGAGAATAAATTTCATTAGGATGGTACTTACAATAGCAGCCTTGTGCAATCTTGAAGTACTTCAAATAGATGTGAAAGCAACTTTTCTTAATGGAGATTTAGATGAAGAAATCTACATAAAACAACCTGAGGGTTTTTCAGCTCCAGGACAAGAAAAAAAGTTTGTAAATTGGTGAAGTCATTATATAGCTTAAAACAAGCACCAAAGCAATGACATGAGAAATTTGACAATGTCATGATGACAAATAGTTTCAAGATAAATAAATGTGATTAATGCATTTATGTCAAAGACACTGAAAATGGATATGTCATAATATGCTTGTATGTAGATGATATACTTATTGTTGGAAGCAATGATAAGATGATTAAATCTACAAAAAATATGTTGAACTCAAGATTTGACATGAAAGATTTGAGACTAGCTGATGTTATATTGGGAATTAAAATCACAAGAACATCAAACGAGCTTGTTTTAAGCCAGTCACATTATATTGACAATATTCTTGAAAATTTTGATAAAGATAATTCTGGAATTGCCATAACTCCAATCGATCTAACTTTACATTTATCCAAGAATAAAGGTGAGAGTATTTCTCAAGTAGAATACTCTAGAATCATAGGTAGTCTAATGTATTTAATGAGTTGTATAAGATTAGATATAGCTTATGCAGTGAGTAAACTAAGTAGATATACGAGTAATCCTAGAAGTGAGCATTGACAAGCAATTACAAGAGTACTGAAGTGCTTGCATTTTACTCGTAACTAGGAGCTGCATTACACGAGATATATGGCTGTACATGAAGGATACAGTGATGCGAGCTAGATATCTATTAATAATTCAAAATTTACTAGTGGCTATGTGTTTACACTAGGTGGTGCAGCAGTTTCTTGGAAATCCTCGAAACAAACGGTGGTCACTAAATCCACGATAAAATCTGAATTTATCGCACTGGACAAATGTGGGGAAGAGGCTGGATGGTTAAGCCAATTCCTTGAGGATATTCCAAGGTGGACAAAGCATGTGCCTCCAATCCATATACATTCAGATAGTCAATCTGTAATTTGTAGAGCACAGAGAAATATATATAATGGTAGATCTAGACATAATCATCGAAGACATAATACTATTAGACAACTATTCTCTACTGGGGTTATTTATGTGGACTATGCAAAGTTAAAGAATAACATTGCGGATCCGCTAACCAAAGGGTTAAACAGAAAGTTAGTTGATAAGTCATTGAGGAGAATGAGACTAAAGCCCATGAAAGAATAAGCCGATATAATGGACACCCAACCTAGTTGCCTGGAGATCCCAAGATCTAGATTGAAAGGGACAATTAATTTGTAAAGACCATGTTGGATCACTGTGGGGATTTTCCCATTATGAAACAGTGATTCCCGTAAGGTGAGAGATTAAGCTAGGTTTTTAATGATTCTAATGCATCGGAAATCCGAGTAGAGTAATGCGGGTTACTCTTAACTAAGAAATCACCTATGTAAAAGGAAAGAATGGCCGCTTCTAAGGAAATAGTTTAGGACAACATTCATGTTAAGCTCTTACAGAATCAGATGTATGTTCATGGACAAAACGAACATAACAGTGAGAACTGAAATGCATCAGGAAGATTTCTGTTTGAGATATGCCATCGTTTACACAAATGGCAGAATAGTTCAAGGACATCGCATCTACTGTTTAGTTAGTAAAATAAACATATTTCCAGAAGTGAAGGTTCAAAGAGTAACACTTACCTATCCTATGCAGGTCTTGACCGCTGAATTTTATCACCAAGTCTGTCGTATCAGTCTGTCATGTCTGTGGTCGTCAATTTCATTTATGTGGGGAATGTTAGAAAATGAGTATTTTATACACCATTTACGAACCAGTTTTTGAGCAATTTTTGAGTAAGATCCTCTATGAATTGTGACAGATCTTGCTGGATTTGTGTTCTCCTTCGTGAGTAGATCAAAATCAAATATTTACTTGCTCAAAACGATTATCGGGTGAATGAGAAATTGTCTCCCAAATTGAGGCGGTTTCATGAAAATAAGTTGATGGATTTTCGTCCCACATCGGAAAAATCAAAGGAATTAGAAAGGGACATATAATAACCTCTTTCTTGGCATTGTAAGATAGCAAGCCAAGAGGCTTTCTCGTGCGCGCGCAGGGGGAGGGGGTGTAAATCTCGGACCGAATTACATGCGACTTGTGTGCGCCTACACGTCCTGCGGACACGAATGTCGGACCGACGTGAACCCACTCCGTGCAGAACAACTTTTTTCTACAATTTTTTTTCCGATCTGTAACGGCCAAAATAAATGCAGAAACGGTTTTTTCTGCCATTTATTCACACTTTAAACTGCACGAACGGTTTTGTCCACCGTTACAATGGTGCATTTAAGCTCATGTCTGCCGTTACAGTTGATACAGTTAATGAGTTGTCTGCCATTACGATTTTCACCCTTGACCCTATAAATAAAGGCCCCTCTCCCCTAAATCAATACACCATAAATTCTTCTCTTCCCCAAATCCTCTGTTCTGTGCTTAAAATCGAGATCCATTCTTCGGTCTTGTGGTGATATATTTCAGATGGTGTCCAGTTCGAGAGTGTGATGTGGTGTCTGCGCCAACTCTTCTGTCGTTGTATCCTCGGAGACAGATACCTACCCAAATTCCAGCACCCGGAAGAGGCGAAATCTGTTTTAAGGAGATTGTGTGGTACACAAGCCTCGACGCAAATTGTTTGGTTTGTAATTTGGTTATTTCCTCTTTCTTTTATTTTATTTGTTGGTTTTTCTCCCTCTTCATCTTCTCCGATTTTGTGCCTCTTAATCATATTTGATTTATTGCAAACATTTTGTAACTAAAGTTGTAACAAAGAGTATAAATTCTCTACGTTGGTTTTATTTTAAACAAATCTTATAACACTACTCCTCGCCTTCTCTATCAGGATCCTTCTCCGTCCGGCTCCACCTTGTAGGTGGACGTAGTAACATAGGCAAACCGTTTCTTGGCCTTTTTCCTGGCCCAGTACCTGCTGTTGAGACTATACTAGCCATAATACCATGAAGAAGAGTGTTTGTGCCTAAAGATTCTATGATTCCTCTCAACCCAAATTTCCCAGCATGTAGTAGCCATCATGATCTCCCAAAGTACATCGTCACCTTTCTGCCCCCCCCCCCAACAAAAAAAAACATAATGTTTGTACTGTTTGCTCAATCGGGGGTGAGATCCCACAATGGCTGCATAGCGCTGACTATATCCCATTGGCGAATGGGCATAGTAGTAGTAGATGATCCACCATCTCGTCTTCCAGGGTGCAGAAGACACTCTGTAGGGCCCTGCCATTTCCTTTTGATCGGATTATCCCTAGTTAGGATGACATTCCTACCCGCCAGCCAATTGACGATCCTGGTCTTAAGAGGCACACCTAAGCCTTCCAAATGTCGCAATGTACTATTATCCCCCCGAAAATGAAGGGGTTTTCAGAGAACATGACAAATAATATCACTAGATGCGTGATTGAAATATGTCTAAATTTTAGGAGTTTTCCTTCAAGCTATGGTTTATGCCATGTAGGCCACTTTAAAATGGTGGATTATGAGTCTGGTATAATAAATTATTTTTGAGGATGATATAGGAAGAAGTGTAGTTGCTAACCTTCCATTTTCTCTTGCTCTCTCCACTTATATATACATAAACACAAGTTATCTTGAAGCTCCCCTCACACATAAAGATATGGGATGAAATTCCATACTAATGGTTACTGGCCTCCCTCTCTCTCACGTGCATGCACTTGTGAAGGAGAGAGACACACAAGCACATGTAGCAGTATGTAAATATACATACAGATACAACTGTTTGTATATATATGGTTTGTTTAATAAATGTGTGCACGTGTATGTGTACATACTGTTGAAGAGACTAGAGGTTGTGAAATGCTTGAGTGCTTAAACCCACTCAGCTGATCTATATTTATATATATTTAGGGAGTAAATACAATGTGAAATTTACAAGAATATTAATGAAGGTCTAGTTCCAAAGTACATGCATGTGAATTCCTAGGTACATTAATAACTAATGTGAATTCCTAGGTACATTAATAACTATGATTTATTGGAACAACTACCCATATAATGTGTGTAATTCCAACACTCCCCCTCAAGTTGGAGCATATAAATCAAAAGCTCCAAGCTTGGAACAAATATTCTGAATTCTTGGTCCCCTTAGAGATTTTGTAAAGATGTCTGCTAGTTGATCATAAGAACTAACAGATTCAGTGATAACTTCCTTAGAAAGGACTTTCTCTCGGACAAAATGACAATCAATCTCGATATGTTTAGTTCTCTCATGGAATACTGGATTGGAAGCTATATGTAGGGCTGCCTGATTATCACAACATAGCTTCATTTGTTGAGTATCTCCAGACTTCAATTCTTGAAGAAGTTGTTTAATCCAAATGAGCTCACACGTGGCCACAGCCATAGCTCTATATTCAGCCTCTGCACTAGACCTTGCAACAACATTTTGCTTCTTACTCTTCCATGAGACAAGGTTTTCCTCCAATAGACACAATATCCTGAAGTGGATCGCCTATCAATGGGTGATCCTGCCCAATCTGCATCACAAAATCCAACTACTTGAGTGCTTCCTTTGTCTTCATAGAGTAGGCCTTGTCCTGGGGTCCTTTTGATGTATCTCAGAATTCGAATTACTGCATCACAATGATCATTGTGAGGAGATTGCATGAATTGACTCACCACTCCAACTGCAAAGGAAATATCTGGCCTTGTAATAGTGAGGTAGATAAGCTTCCCAACCAATCTCCGATATCTTTCAGGATCAGAATAAGGCTCCCCCTGATTTGGTAGCAATTTTTGATTTGGATCCATGGGACTATCAACTGGTCTACAATCTGACATACCAGTTTCTTTAAGTATGTCTAACGCATACTTCCTTTGTGAGATGATAATCCCATCTTTTGACTGAGCAGCTTCTATTCCAATAAAATATTTAAGCTTTCCCAAATCCTTAGTCTGAAAATGACTAAATAGATGTTCCTTCAGTTGGACAATTTTTTCTTGGTCATTTCCTGTGATGACTATATCATCTACATAGACCACTATGTAAACACATCTATTCGGAGAGGTATGACAATAAAAAACTGAATGGTCTGCTTCACTTCGTTTCATTCCAAAAGCCTGAACAACGGAGCTGAATTTTCCAAACCAAGCTCATGGGGATTGTTTGAGTCCGTAAAGAGATCGTCGCAGTTTGCAAACCAAGCTAGACTCCCCCTGAGCAACAAATCCTGGTGGTTGCTCCATATAAATCTTCTCTTCTAATTCACCATGTAGGAATGCATTTTTAATATCCAATTGATACAGTGGCCAATGACGGATGGCTGCTATGGCAATAAGGAGTCGAACAGAAGTAATTTTAGCCACAGGGGAGAAAGTATCTCCATAATCTAGGCCATAAATCTGGGTATAACCTTTGGCAACCAAACGAGCTTTGAGGCGATCAATCTTTCCATCAGCCCCAACTTTTATAGCACATACCCATCGACAGCCAACAAGGTTTCTTGCCTGGAGGAAGAGGAACCAGCTCCCAAGCACCATTATGCTCCAAAGCCTGCATTTCATCAATCATGGCTTGTCGCCATCCTGGATGATCAAGTGCTTCACAAAGATTTTTAGGAAGAGAAACAGAAGATAAAGTGGAAACAAAAGAATGGTACGAAGGAGTGAGACGTTGATAACTTAAGAAGTCATAAATAGGATAAGGTTTACGTGTAGACCGAGTACCTTTCCTAAGAGCAATGGACAAGTCAAGATTCTCTTCGAATAGGTCCGCGGTCGGGTTGTCCGCTGGAGTAGGACATGATTCAGCTGGTCTTTCATTAACTTCAAGTTCTGCATTAGGAATTCGAGGACGACGCCGATATAAGATGGGTGATCTTTGAGTCTGCTCAGGTGGAGGATTGTCAGGAATATCTACAATTGACTCTGATTCCTGCAAAGAAGGTGATGGACCAAGATAGGAAATAGGAAAGACTTCTTGAAGAGTATTGGACTCAACCATGGAGGGAGCAAAGTATGGCTTTTCTTCGAAAAATGTTACATCTGCAGAGATATAATAACGATTGTGAACAGGAGAGTAACATCGGTAACCTTTCTGTAATCTGGAATATCCAAGGAAGACACATTTGATGGCTCGAGCAGCAAGCTTATCAAGACCTGGAGACAAGTTATGAACAAAACAGGTGCAACCAAAAATACGTGGATCAACATGAAACAATGGTTCTTTAGGAAACAGAATGGAATGTGGTATTTTATTCTTAATAGAGGAAGAAGGCATCCGATTTATCAAAAAACAGGCTGTTAAAACAGCATCACCCCAGTGTCGGACAGGTACATTGGCATGAAGTAATAATGTCCGAGCAGTCTCAACAAGATGCCTATTCTTCCTTTCGGCAATGCCATTCTGCTGAGGGGTATGAGGACAAGAGGACTGATGGAGAATGCTCTGCGCCGACAAAAAAGAAGAAATAGCAGAAGAAAAGTATTCTTTTGCATTATCACTTCTAAGGATCTTAATTGTCGTACCAAACTGAGTTTTAATTTCATTAACAAAAGAAGTGAGAATGGACAAAATTTCAGACTATTCTTTCATTAAGAAAACCCAGGTACATCGAGAAAATTCATCAATGAAAGTAACAAAATATCTATAACCCCTAGAAGAAATACGACTAGGACCCCATATATCAGAGTGAATAACTGAAAAGGGGGAATCAACACGACTTTCAATATGTCTAACAAAAGAGGAACGAACATGCTTTCCTAGTTGACATGACTCACAAAATAGGTTCTTTATTTTTTCAAGACTCGGAACCATTATTTTTAGTTTAGATAAATGTAGGTGTCCCAAACGTTCATGAAGGAACTTTGGTGATGTGGCAGCATTGCAAATCCAAGAAAGGCTAGGCTTGAGGTAGTAAAGGCCATGAGATTCATGTCCTATGCCAATCGTTCGACCCGTACCACGTTTCTGTATGACAAAAGAGTTAGCATCAAATGTTACTGAACAATTATGAGAACGAGTAAGTTGACTAAGAGATATTAAATTGAAAGGACAATCAGGTATGAGTAAAACAGAGTTTAAAGACAGAAGAAGTGGGTGATACTTTGCCGATTCCTATTGCTGCAACTCTAGAACCGTCGGCTAAAGTAATGAAATCAGGAATTTTAGGAGGAGAGATGGATGAAAATAAAGAACTATTACCAGCAATGTGATCAGAAGCACCTGAATCAATTATCCATGGACTTTGATTGTTACCAGATTTGGAAATGCAAGTAGTAGAGTTATGACCACTTATAGCAGATGATGTTTGAGATTCCTTGGCAGCTTTTAGCTGGAGGTACCCTTGATAGTCAGCTTCCGAAACCTTTATCTCAGATGTTTCAGACTTTGAAATATTCACAGATTTTCCGGGGAATCCGTGAATAGAGTAGCAAGTGTCTTGTGTGTGGCCCACTCTCTTGCAGTAAGAACATTGAGGGCGACCTCCTCTTCCACCTTGTCCTCCTCGGCTTCCACGACCACCTCGTCCCCCTCGATTAGAAACCATGGCAGAAGTTTCAATATTGTCAAATGAATTTCCTCCTGTTTTTGGTGAGGGGACTCGAAGGAGCCGGGTAATTAGATTTTCTAGAGAAGGAACTTCTTGGCCGGTTAAGACTTGGTCACGAATGTGATCAAAATCTGGATGCATCCCACGTAGTACCAACACCATATATAGATTATCGAGTTTCGTCTTCACGTCTTCAAGTTTATCGGCTTCCAATGATAATTTTAACTCCTCTACCGCAGATTGGGCTTTCGAAACATAGGCAACCATGTCATGATCAGTTTGTTTAAGAGTGGCCAATTTTTGAGCAGCATCATACAATTGTTGAATGTCATTAGCAAAAACACTTCGTGCTTTCTTCCAGAAAGAATGACAAGTTTTGAAGGCTCTGAAATTTGTCAATATAGTTGGCTCAACAGATTGCCACAAGAGAGCACAAAGCTGATAATCAAGTTTCTTCCACTGCTCGTGTTTGTCTTCTGAAATCTTTTCTGAGGATTGCTCCAGATGTTCATGATAACCTTGGCCAAGAAACCAAAGTTCAACAGAGGCTGACCATGCAAGATAATTTTTGCCATTCAATTTTTCCGAAGTGATTGTTGGCGTTCCAGAGAAGACAGGACCATCAGTTTTCTGAGAGCTTGAAGCCATTTCAGCACCTAGGCAGAAGGAGGAGAGGCCGGCGATCTGATCGCTGGCCGAGGTCGACGAGCGCTGGGCGGCGCCGCTGTGGTGGCGCTCGCCAAGGGGTGGCGTGACAGGAGGAGGAAGGTCGCCGGCGGTCGAACTGGGAGCAGAGGAGAAGGTCGGTTTGGGGTTTTGCTGTTGACGTCGAGACAGGGAAGGAGGAGACGGAGGGAGTTATGGGGTGTGCCGACGTTGGGGGTCGACGACAGGGAAGTCGGCGACTGAGGAGGGATGGTCGCCGGAGATGGGGTTGACCGGAGCTAGCCGGGGAAGGTGACCAGGAAGTGGTTTGGGGATTTTTGGATGTTGAGTGACTTTAGGTTCTGCTGACCAGATGCAGATTTTTTTTTTTTAAGGAACAAACAAAGTGGCGCTAGATACCATATTGAAGAGACTAGAGGTTGTGAAATGCTTGAGTGCTTAAACCACTCAGCTGATCTATATTTATATATACTTAGGGAGTAAATACAATGTGAAATTTACAAGAATATTAATGAAGGTCTAGTTCCAAAGTACATGCATGTGAATTCCTAGGTACATTAATAACTAATGTGAATTCCTAGGTACATTAATAACTATGATTTATTGGAACAACTACCCATACAATGTGTGTAATTCCAACACATACAATTGGGTATGTATATGTATGTGTGTATATATACATCTGTGTGCGCGTGTATTTACATACATTTTCTCAAAGGTATTTATTTGCTAACTGTACTTGTTCTTGTGCTGTAACAACACAGACTGAATCATGGAAGCATACACTACTTCTAGCATTTCAAAGCCTTGGTGTGGTTTTTGGTAACTTGAGCATTGGTCCTCTCTATGTGTATAGGGTTGCAGCCGCCGATGGCTTTGACTCAGACGAGATGGTATATGGCCTAATGTCCTTCATATTCTGGACATTTACATTGGTTTCCTTTGTGAAGTATATTTTCATAATACTGATGGCTGATGATAATGGAGAAGGTAATTCCAACATTTAATGGCCAAAACTCTTATTCAGTACTACTAGAAAAAGTCAGTTTACAGATGTTCCTATTCAATTTACGTCCTACAGATAGATCTTTGAGGAAGTTGTTTATTGTTATGACTACAAGAATGCCATTAGCAATGAAAAGTTGTATTGTATAATCATATTTTTTTGGATGCGTAAAATGACAGAAGTACCTTATGTTTAATTGACAAAAATAAAAGTACGACAGATTGATTCATTACTAAAAATGCTTAATTTTAAAGTCCACTTTTTTCTGTTTTAGAAGTTAATAATTTACTTTATAAACATGCATTGCACGTCATAACTGCCAATTATTGATCAAAATCTAGAGGCACTTATTATTGCAGACTTAATTACTTATGTAGGTGGAACGTTCGCATTGTACTCACTTGTGTGCAGGCATGCCAAAGTTGGTCTACTCCCTAATAATGAAGATGATGGTTACCTTTGCTTATATAAGGATAGCGAAGATTCCAAGGGTAAATTGACAATTGAGAAGAAAAAAAAGAGACACTATTTCATGTTGTTCATGGCAATGCTTGGCTCATGCACTATTATTGCTTGTGGGTTTCTTGTTCCGACCATTTCAGGTCTAGAAATCCTTCACAAACTTTTTCTTATTTGAAATCTGTTGTAGCACATAATTTTGACAAATCGTGCATTATGCACAGTGATAATCGCATCGTGGGATTTCAACAAATCTGCCGAGGAACTATCTTCATTACGTAAGACTACATACTGCATATGTATCTGAAATTCTGGATAGCCCATAGCCCATCATTCTTGATTTAGTTTCAAAATTTCCAACTTTTTCACTTCCAATTTTTTTTTTTCAGTCGCCAGACGAAGTGTGACTTTTGCAGAGCGTAAGACTTCTACCAGGGAATTTTCAATCACTAGTATCTTGGTGGCTGCCTTTCCGACCATAATTTTACAGTTCATTCAAGAACTACTTAATTTAATTCTAAAAGCTCTTTTAGTTTTCTATTCCTCATATATTTCATCCATGTGAAAGGGATCAGCTAGGCTGAATATACTAAGGGGGTGTTAGTGGGAAGGGATTTCAAAAACACACGTTTAAAATCACCATGTTTTGAATGAATAAAAAATAGTTTTTGTTCCAATGTTCCTCAAGAATTGGCATAAACGTTTTTCTTAATCCGCAACATGCGTAATATCTCAAGATTTAGTAAGCATTGCAGCCTATGTATCCTACGCAAATATTCTAAAGATTATCAATCCTTAGTCTGCTTTTAGATTCTGTTTTTATTATGTTTTGCTTAATTTGGTTTAAGGAGATTGTGTGGTACACAAGCCTCGACGCAAATTGTTTGGTTTGTAATTTGGTTATTTCCTCTTTCTTTTATTTTATTTGTTGGTTTTTTCTCCCTCTTCATCTTCTCCGATTTTGTGCCTCTTAATCATATTTGATTTATTGCAAACATTTTGTAACTAAAGTTGTAACAAAGAGTATAAATTCTCTACGTTGGTTTTATTTTAAACAAATCTTATAACACTACTCCTCGCCTTCTCTATCAGGATCCTCCTCCGTCCGGCTCCACCTTGTAGGTGGACGTAGCAACATAGGCAAACCGTTTCTTGGCCTTTTTCTTGGCCCAGTAGCTGCTGTTGAGACTATACTAGCCATAATACCATGAAGAAGAGTGTTTGTGCCTAAAGATTCTTTGACTCCTCTCAACCCAAATTGCCCAGCATGTAGTTGCCATCATGATCTCCCAAAGTACATCGTCACCTTTCTCCCCCCCCCCCCCCCCCCCCCCCCCCCCCCCACCCACCCACAACAAAAAAAAAACATAATGTTTGTACTGTTTGCTCCATCGGGGGTGAGATCCCACAATGGCAGCCTGTATTTTTCTGTGAAATTACCAGTGCTGACTGCAAGAATTGAACCTAGGACTGTCCACAACCCATCCTTACCACCTAGAATTTCAAAGGGTAGTTGGGAGTTCCATAGAGAAGAAATAGTTCATCAGACTAAACTACTGTGAAGAATACAAGAAAGGATTATAGTTGACTACCATACTCGGTATATAACTGGTTTCCATAGAAGTTTTACCTTTCCAATTCCACTGTTTAGGAATGAATAGTCTGGATCAAATTTTCCAACCAGAGTAATGTGTTCGATACTAAGTGCAACTTGCATTACTTAGGAATCATAGTTTATCATGAGAAGTGCATTTCATGTTGGGTGGCGTGGGTGGGTGGGTGGGTGTGCGCATATGTTTAGTTTAGTTTAGTTGTTACACCCGCCAAAAATTTTAATTGATGTTATCCATATGTTTTTTGTTTTTGAGTCACCTCTTACATGTAATTTGACATCCTCCAGAAATATTTAATGTGGATCTGCTTTCTATCTACGCATGTTTTTCTAATTACTAAGAATAACTCAAGAACTGACTCATCGTGTGTTGGAACGAGTAGGATTTGGATATATGAATTTAGATATGAGCGAAACACAAATTTGAGAGTAATGGGTGTGGGCAGGGTCTGAAGCAAGTAGTATCGGGGATTAGACCTGTCCAATAAAAGTGCTAAGACATATACAACAGAAAAGGCTGCTTGTAAAGGAGAGGCTTTGAATATACAAATTTAGATATGATTGAGACATGAATTTTGAGAGTAATGGGCATGGGCAGGGTCTGAAACTAGTAGAAGCAGTACCAAACCCGGCCAAACAGAAGTGCTAAGACATACACAATAGTAAAGGCTGCTTGTAAAGGAGAGAAATTTTAAGAATCTTGTTGTAGGGTTAAAATGAAGTTGAGCGACATCACTTCTAACTAATGTTAATTCTAAAACTCTTCTATTAGTTTTCCTGACAACCCATGTTTCCCTGTCAATAGTGATAGATATAAATGCTAATTGAGAACTTGCACATAATT
Organism: Hemerocallis citrina; assembly: GCA_017893485.1. Lineage (NCBI taxonomy): Eukaryota > Viridiplantae > Streptophyta > Magnoliopsida > Asparagales > Asphodelaceae > Hemerocallis > Hemerocallis citrina. The sequence goes on along the minus strand of CM030364.1, from coordinate 67,350,331 downwards.
TTTTGCTGAAGATCACATGCAAATCTTCAGTACTTACTCTAAGTGGTTCCATCTTGTATATGTTGACTCTGAAACTTGATTTCACACTGACATATAATGTGTGCATACCTTATTGTCTTTGGAGTACATCACATATTGTTTCATATTTCAACTTATATCATATTTTTCTTTTGTTTAATTTTATTTTCCTCAAATTTTTTACATGACAATCTTTTAGCCCATAAACTGAAAATGAATGTGTCTCAACCAGTTTTAAATGCTAAGCTAGATGACTTAATAAATTCTATTGAACAATAAATTTCTTTTGATACCTATGTTTCCAACTACTTCCTACAGATATGAGAACTCCCTTATCTTGTGCGATTCTGACAGCCCTCTTCGTGTTGCAACATTATGGGACCCATAAAATAAGTTTTCTATTTGCACCCATTATAATAATGTGGCTTCTCTTAATCAGCGGAGTCGGTGTGTACAACATTTTCCACTGGGACCGCCATGTTATTTCAGCTCTCTCCCCTAAATTTATGTACAAGTTTATAATTAACTTAGACCTTCATAAGTGGAGGTCATTAGGTGGTGTTGTTTTGTGTACAGCAGGTATTTTTCGTCGATTATGTTACGTTTTCCTTTAGTTTAAGAAAGAAAAGAACTTGAGGGTTTAAATTTGCAGGGTCTGAGGCCATGTTTGCAGATCTAGGCCATTTCTCTAAGAAATCTATCAAGGTACGGACCAATAAACTTGTAAAAATGCTAGAATAACTTATCATACATGAACTTGATTGTTACATAAAGATATTTGTACTGTTCTTGCTTAACATAGAGCCATTGATATGAAATGGAAGAAGTTAGGCTATAAAATGAGAAAGAGATCCTTGCATTAAAATATCTTTTGTTATATTCAACTTGCGATAAGGGGTTATAACGGATCATATATGATCCGAATTGCTAGCACTCACTAGCCAGGGATGGAGGAGTATGTGTATTTTAAACAAATCTATCCCAAATCTGAATCTGGTGTACAAATGTGAACCAATATCTTAAAAAAATTTTTGCCAAAATTCTATAGGTAGTGAACATAAATGTTAAAAGTTATGTATGTACTAGATTTGCCCGTGGGCACGTGCCTACGGCACGTCTTCGGAACGATACAAAACACGAAAAGCCATGTAAACAGTAAAACAATAATTATGTAGCTCAAGTTTGAATAGTATGACAATAATTAGTTATAAATAAAAGTCTATGTTTCCATTAGTATATGTTGAAAAATAATTATAAATGGGGGTATAAAATCTAACTTCTTAGAACTTTAAGTGTGGAAAATAATAAATTTTAATTGTTGAAGAGATATTTGCTATTAAAAATTCTGAAAATTTACAAAATCTAAATTTCTAAGTAAATAAAGAAAGATTGGGAGAGAGAGATAGAGAGGGAGAGAAAGAGAGAAATATGAAAAAGTAAAGAGGAGAGAGATAGTAATAAAGTAATGAGTTTTTAAGGGAGAAAAATTTGGTTTTGGGGTTTGAAATTTTGGAGGGAAAATGTGTTTTGTGAGGTTTGATATGGGCCTTTGATTTTGGGGGGATTTATTGTGAGCCACTTGATAGCTTTCTTTGTAATTTATTATATAGATATTGTAATAGGTATTTACACTTTCTAGTTTTCAAGAACCACAATGTTTACCAGACATCATATCTCATTAGATTACATATTGTAGGAGAGTTCCAAACAAATTTGGTGTATATATTTCTTAGATATTAGTTTATAACCCTCAACTCATGATCACTTAGGGTCTTTCTGATGTAAACTTAACCCTAGAAAGAAGATTTTCAAGAATATTAAACGATTAAGTTTACCAACATGTAATGTCGACTAAGTTAGAAATTAAAACTACTAATTGGTTTGATGGATTTTTAAGAATTGAAATAAGTTTAGCAAGCCCAATTAAATATTCACGCATAACAATCAACAATTATACTTAATTGTTCTTAGCATATAAGATATGCAATAATGATTTGTTTTCTAGTTAGTAAGTAGGAGCACACACTCTCAATATTTGTGGACGACATATAAATTAGATAATATTCTAGAGATAACAGGCAGTATCACAAATAATTGAGAAATAGAGAGAAGTTATCGGGTTCGGTGATAGAGGGTAGCAATGGAGAGGTTGCTGATCTGGAGGTTGCCGACAATGGTGCTACAGGTGAACAAGGAGAGGCAGTGACTGGTCGAGAGGGCAGTGGTGGGTGTCGGGTTGCAGGGATGGTGCAGGCTGTTGGCGGGGTGCGGGGTCGACGGTGGAGTGTGGACGGGAGTGGCGGCTGGTGGTAGCGGTCGATGAACACAGCTGGGAGTGGTGACTGGTGGTGGTGCCTGATGGCCACAGTCGGGAGGCGACGGGGATGAGATTGAGCAGTGGGAGCGGCGTCAAAAGATGGAGAAGAGAAAGGATGGGGTCGTTGATGGCGACGGTGAAGGGGGGAAGGCGACGACGGTGGGGGTTTTGGTCGACGACAGTGGAGGAGGGCTTCGGGAAGAAGATGGAGAAGAAGATGAGAGAGGGGGTGGGCGGTAGGAGTAGATTAGGGTTTGGGTAGAGATTTGGGGATTAAAGTTTAGGGTTGAATAAAGATTTGGGGATTTGGGGTGTAGTTAGAGCTTCTCACAAATCCTAATATTTTCTTATAATTTCTTACAAACCCTAAAATTCGCTTATGGTCTCACACACATAAGAGGAAAATGGAGAGCAACAACTCAACACCCAATAATTTTTTTAATCAATAATAGCATACCTTCTCATTATTCTCAAGGCCTATATATAGGCTCAAAACAAAATCTCAATACAAATCTCCAAAATATTCTAATGCAGAAAATAAAGGATGCAAATTGCAAAACTACTACATATGGCTAAATATCAAAATAAAACAAAATAGAACTGATGTCCTCATCACTTTCACATTGTATCACTTTCACATTGTACCTGAGCAACCCAAGTTCATACCCTAGTGGATGCGACTAAATGTGGAATATAATAAAAAACACAAAATTTGTGCTATACACAAACAAGTCTTGGTCCACAAAATGGCCACTTGTTCTGTGTCTCGTATTGGCCCAAAAAAACGGGCATGTGTTAAATATAAGTGTAGAACCTTCAACTCTCACAACTTCAGAGTTTCATTGTAGTGTCAGGATCTTTCACATAAGAAAATACTGATTTACCAATGTTTAATTGATATGTGTTTCCTTTCATAACAAATATAAGTTCAAGTTTTTGGACCCCTCTGTTATTCAACCATATTTTAGCGAATACAGCTATTAATATATCAATATCTGATTTTGGACCTACTTGTTTCTAATGTTTCTGGCTTTGATGTCTGTACTTGAATCGTACAGGTCGCTTTCATCCTTCTCGTTTACCCTTCACTTATTTTGTGTTACTTGGGTCAAACTGCATATATATCTCAGAATTGGAGTGTTCACAAGGATGGTGAAGATGTTACTTTTCTAAGACAATCTGTACCTAGTGAGACATCTCTTTTCCAGTTATGTTTTTATTTTGTGAGTAGACTGTGACTATAACTGAAAAACATATATTTTTGCTGCATTTGGGAAATCCAGATTCGGTGCGTCATGTATTCTCATGGCTGTCTCTTCTGGCTTCTATTGTTGGTAGTCAAGCAGCCATTACAGCGACATTCTCAATTATAAAACAGTGCATTTCACTCAGTTGTTTACCCAGGCTGAAAGTTGTTCACACTTCCAGTAAGATTCATGGGCAAGTTTACATTCCAGACATCAACTGGATCTTGATGGTTCTTTGCCTCTCTTTAACTCTTGCTACTAAGAGTGTCCGCAATATGGGAAATGCAATAGGTAATATATGCATATTTTGTTTTGGTTTTGCCTTTCGTTTTCTAGCTCTTTCCATATTGCACCCTGAAATTATATTTAATTTCATATTAGCACTTGAAATCTTGATATTTCCATTTTCACACCTTAATCTTCTGAACATGGACAAATGTATCCTTGCCACTAATAATACTATTTCCCAATTACAATGTACTAGGAGTATGTATTTTTATATTGGGCAAACCCATCTCATCTTCCTTTCCCTTTGTGCTAATTGGTAGACCTAACTCCCGATTCCCTTGGATCGGGGTTTTGGAGAAAAAGATAGGAGATGGATGTATGGGATGACTGATAGGGAGAAACGAAGAGAATGGCAACTATGGGAAGGAAATTCAGATTTTCAAAGAGAGGAAATAGAGAATACGAGATACAGAGAGAAAATAATTTCAACCACAATGGAACAATGGAAGGTATTAATGTGAATTTATACCTTCAGTGTTAAGAAACAAACCATAAACAGGGGTCAATTTATCCAATACCCCAATTTCAGGTGCTAATATGGAATTAGACATAATTTTAGGGGTCGATATGGGAAAGTACACCTTAGTAACAATAATGCTACTAAAATGTTGCCAACATTTTAGTAACTGAAATTCCTGATTTGGTTATAACCCATATCAAGTCTAATGTTTTTTTTCCCCCCCTTTATTTCAGGCCTTGCTATAACCATGGGCATGTTGCTAACAAACTGTTTCATGTCACTGATCATTGCTTTGTACTGGGATAAGGTGCTGTTAGCTGCATGCTTTGTTGTATTCTTCGGCTGCTTTGAGGCTATCTACTTCTCAGCTTGTGTTCTGAACATTGAGATGGGTGGATGGACCCTCGTTGTTATTGTAGAAGTCATATTAGTAATTATGTTGTCCTGGCATTATGGGGTCATGAAGAAGTATCAGTTTGAGATGCAAAATAAAGTATCAATTGACTGGCTCACGACGCTTGGTCCAAACCTAGGAGTCTCCAGAGTTCCTGGAATTGGGTTTGTTTGTACTGACATCACTAAAGGAATTCCACTCTTCTTCTCACACTTTGTGACAAATCTTCCTGCATTTCACCAAGTTCTCATTTTTGTTTCTTTCAAATCCATGCTGGTACCCAAGGTTCCTCCAAGTAAGCAGTTGCTTATTGGAAGAATGGGACCCAAAGAGTATAAGGTGTTTCGGTGCATTGTGAGGTATGGATATCGTGACAGCATTGGGGATATAAATGAGTTTGAGGATCAAATCATTCATGGTATTGGAGAACTCATGTCGCAGGATGGTGGAATCTCTGATGTCATCTGCTCATCCCCAGAGGATCGAATGGTAGTTTCGGGAAACCTTCACGAGGGCAATGCTTTAATTACTGTGCCTGACACTGATTTGGTTGCGGCTTGTGCAAGTGTGGAAGATGTCGAAAGCAGAGTGCAGAGTGGAGAACATAATTTGTTGAGAAGAAAGAGGGTTCGCTTCTTGTTGCCTCCAGAGAGCCCTCTGATGAGTTTGGCAATCAGGGAGGAACTGCAAGAGTTGTTGAATGCAAGGGAATCGGGCACAACCTATATTTTGGGCAAGTCACATTTGTGTGTCCATAAAGGGTCAAATTTTATCCGCAGTCTAATCATTGGGTTGTATATATTCCTGGTTAACAACTGCAGAGAGGCTTCAATGGTGCTAAATATTCCTCATGCTGCTTTTATTGAGGTCTGTGTTTCTTACATAATCTAAGCTGAGGAACTGACTCTGTGGTAGATACAGTACTTAGCCACTATGCCTACAATAAGTACGTGCATTACTCTTATATGTATTATATCCAACAAGCTTCTACTTGCAATTCAGGTAACTAGCAGGTCTCCCCGTGCCACGCGTGGGCTGTGGGGACAATATTCTGCTATTTTGTGCTGTTATAATTAATATATTATTTTATTTTATTTTTCAAAACGCAGAATCCATTTCATGTTTAGCTAGGAATGAGCGAATATTGTTATCACCTACTTCAGCTTGCTTGATCATCTTTCAATAATTGCTCAACCGTTAATTGTCAAAAATAAAATGGACACGTCGTTGTGATACTTATATATTGATGGGAACGGGGTCCATCCCCATGATGAAACAATATGGATTTGACCCATGGATGGCTCGGTCTTCAATACAAAAGTTGAAGAGGAAGAGTTTTATCTTTCAAGCTTTGAACCAGGAGGTGTATTGAAGAAGTTTTGCATGCATTAATTTCTGCTTGCATGCAACCAGGAGGTGTATTGCCTTTCTCCATGCATTAGGGGGAGATGGATGGACGAATCTTGGGAGAAGGAATGAATATGTCCTTTGGGCTTCTCCATGCAATGAACCTGATGTACCTAAGAGGCTTATCCTCCCTATAAATAGTGGGGAGATGGTGTTTGTTACATACAACAACTTGTAGTAAGAGAAGAGCACACAACTTGTATTCCTCACACTTGTAATCCACTTCAAGTGAGTTTGTGAGAGAGATAGTGATCCTCAAGTTACGTTGTACCAACTTGAGAAGGCCCTTGTAATCTTTCATTTGATTATAGTGAAAACGGCGGAGTAGGGGCGGGCGGAGGACGTAGGTTCACATTGAGCCGAACCTCGGTAAATCTTGTGTGTGCTATCTCTTTCTTATTTTCTCTCCTCTTTCATTTTTATTTAATTCTCATCTCATCACAAAGTCGGGAAAGGTCTTGTTTTTCCCAACAGTGGTATCAGAGCCAGGTTGCTAATATTCTTGTGTTGAGATGGAGACTCCCATTGGTGGCATTCGGATGATCAGCTTGAATGGCCGCAAGTGGATGATATGGAAGGCGAAGATGATGGACCTTCTTTATTGCAAGGACCTCTACGCACCGGTTGAAGGTGAATCTTCCAAGCCGGAGACTATGACGGACGAAGAGTGGAAGAAGCTCGACCGGAAGACCATTGGCACCATTCGGCAATGGGTGGATGACACTGTGTTCCACCATGTGTCGAATAAGACTTCGGCGAACAGCTTGTGGAAGAAACTTGAAGATCTCTACGAGAGGAAGACCGCCGGCAACAAAGCTTTCTTGATTCGAAAGCTTGTCAATCTCAAGTTCAAGGAAGGTGATTCCATATCTGCACATCTGAATGAAATTCAAAGTATTGTTAATCAGCTTGCAGCTATGAAGATGGCGTTGGACGACGAGCTTCAAGCCCTTCTTCTGCTTAGCTCGTTACCAAATAGCTGGGAGACTCTGGTGGTGTCTCTTAGTAACTCCGCACCTGACGGAGTTGTATCCATGAACCAAGTTACAAGCAGCCTTCTGAATGAAGAAATCCGAAGAAAGTCATCCGGATCCTCCCATTCTCATGCCCTTATCACCGAGAATAGGGGGAGAAGCAAATGCCGACAGCCTCAAAACCGAGACAAGTCGAGAGGAAAATCAAAGGCCAGGAAGGACGTTAGTTGCTATCACTGTGGGAAGAGTGGACACATAAAACGAGAATGTCGCAAGCTCAAGAAAGAACAAAAGGAAGGAAGGACCAATGAGAAGCAAGAAAAGAATGAAAGTGCAGCAGTTGCCACTGACAATGAAATCGTACTTTTCTCGGCTTGTGAAGAAGACTGTGCAAATCTCACTTGCCAAGACTCAGAATGGGTGATTGATTCTGGTGCCTCCTACCATGCTACTCCCCGCAAGGACTACTTCACTTCGCTTCGTGAAGGTAACCTTGGAACGGTGAAAATGGGTAACAAAAACTCTTCTCAAATTCTTGGCATTGGAAATATTTGTGTTACCACTAACCTTGGAACAAAGATGGTTCTAAAAGATGTTAGATTTGTGCCCGACCTTCGTCTCAATCTTCTCTCCACCGGCAAGCTTGATGAAGAAGGATACACAAATAGCTTTGGTAAAGGATGCTGGAAGCTTACCAAAGGATCCCTTGTACTGGCGAGAGGAAAGAAGTGTTGCACTCTCTACAAGACTCAGTTTCACTTAGAGAACGGTGAACTTGGAACAGTGGAAAGTACCTCTATGGATTTGTGGCACAAGCGGCTTGGCCACATGAGCGAGAAAGGGCTACAAACTCTCGCAAGGCGACAACTACTTCCATCCATGCAAGGTACAACACTATCCCACTGTGATCATTGCTTGATTGGAAAACAACACCGGGTAGCTTTTGTTAAAAATTATAACAAAAAGGAAACCGGCATATTGGACTTAGTCTATTCAGATGTGTGCGGACCCATAAATGTAAAAACTTTTAGTGGTGCCTCTTACTTCGTAACCTTCATAGATGATGCATCTAGAAAGGTGTGGGTGTATGTCATAAAAGCCAAAGATCAAGCCTTTGAAGTTTTCAAAGACTTTCATACCAAAGTTGAAAGAGAAACCGGAAAGCTCTTGAAGTGTATTCACACGGACAATGGTGGTGAGTATACTTCAAGGATGTTTGAAGATTATTGCTCTAATTATGGCATTAGACACCAAAAGACTGTCCCACACACACCACAACACAATGGGGTTGCAGAAAGAATGAACCGCACAATTGTAGAAAGGATAAGGAGTATGCTATCCTTAGCCAAATTACCAAAAATATTTTGGGGAGAAGCAGTGCGAACCGCCTGCTATTTGATAAACTTGTCCCCCTCAGTTCCTTTGGATGGAGATATTCCAGAAAGGGTTTGGAGTGGAAAGGATGTTTCCTACTCCCACTTGCGTGTATTCGGGTGCAAGGCATTTGTGCATGTACCTAAGGAGAAAAGAACAAAACTTGATGACAAAGCCATTTCATGCATCTTTCTAGGATATGGAAATGATGAATTTGGATATAGGTTGTCGGATCCTATAAACAAGAAAATTGTGAGGAGCAGGGATGTTGTATTTTGTGAAGATAAAACATTTGCTGATTTTGAAAAAGAAGAAGAGCCACAAAACACACACATCGTCCCACATCCTATGTCCACACCTATTGCTATTCCTTCTCCTATGCCAGAAAATAATGATTTTCAAGATGTGCAGGAAGAAGAAGAAATTATAGGTTCTCCAGGTTCTGATCAGGGGGAGCATGAACATGCAGAGCCGCCGCATATGGATCAGCCACCAGCACCTCAGTTGAGATGGTCAGAGAGAGAATGACAACCCTCAACTAGATATCCTGCTTCAGAGTATACTATGGTGACAGATGCAGGTGAACCAGAAAGTTTCCATGAAGCACAAGTTCATGATGATCGTGCCAAGTGGAAGAAAGCTATGCAAGAGGAGATTGACTCCTTGCATAAGAACCACACTTATGACTTGGTGGAGCTACCGAAGAACAGAAAAGCCTTGAAGAACAAATGGGTGTTCAAACTCAAGAATGAAGGAAATGGCCAAGTCAAGTACAAAGCTCGCCTCGTGGTGAAAGGTTTCAGTCAGAAGCAAGGTATTGACTATGAAGAAATTTTTTCTCCTGTTGTGAAAATGTCTTCTATTCGGGTTATTCTTGGTCTTGTTGCTTCCCAAGATCTTGAAGTTGAGCAGTTAGATGTGAAGACTGCATTCCTCCATGGTGATTTGGCGGAAGAAATCTATATGGAGCAGCCAGAGGGCTTCAAGGTAAAGGGCAAGGAACACCTGGTTTGCAAATTGAAGAAAAGCTTGTACGGGCTCAAGCAGGCACCGCGACAGTGGTATAAAAGGTTTGATTCTTTTATGCTTGATCATGGGTACAAAAGAACATCTGAAGATCATTGTGTTTATATCCAGAGGTTCTCTGATGATGATTTCACTATTCTCTCTCTATATGTTGATGATATGCTTGTTGTTGGAAAAGATATGTCTAAGATTGACAGGTTGAAGAAAGAGTTGAGCAAGTCCTTTGACATGAAGGACTTAGGAGCAGCACAACATATATTGGGAATGAAGATCTCTCGCGACAGAAGTGCGAGAAAGTTATGGCTATCACAAGAAAGGTACATTGAACGTGTTCTAGAGAGGTTCAATATGGTGAACTCTAAACCAGTCAGCACACCACTAGCAGCTCATTTTAAGCTAAGTGCACAACAATGCCCATCAAGTGAAAAGGAGAAGGAGGAGATGAAGAGCATTCCATTTGCCTCGGCCGTCGGAAGTTTGATGTACTCAATGGTTTGTACAAGACCCGACATCGCACATGCAGTTGGAGTGGTAAGTCGTTTTCTTGCCAATCCTGGTAAAGCACATTGGGAAGCTGTAAAGTGGATTCTAAGATATCTTAGAGGAACCTCTAAATACTGTTTATGTTTTGGAGATGGCCAACCTATCTTGGAAGGTTACACTGATTCTGACATGGCAGGTGACATGGACAAAAGAAAGTCCACATCGGGATACTTGTTTACCTTTGCAGGGGGAGCCGTATCATGGCAATCAAAGCTGTAAAAGTGCATCGCTCTATCCACCACAGTAGCTGAATATATCGCTGCTACAGAAGCCAGCAAGGAGCTCTTGTGGATGAAGAATTTTCTGAAGGAGTTATCTCTCAAACAAGAGAAGTACACTCTATATTGTGACAGTCAGAGCGCCATTGACTTGAGTAAAAATGCTACCTATCACTCAAGGACAAAGCACATCGATGTACGCCATCACTGGATCCGAGATGCTTTGGAGAATCGGCTGATGCACATTAAGAAGATTGATACAAAACAAAATCCATCTGATATGATGACGAAGCCTCTACCGAAAGAGAAGCATGACCTCTGCCGAAGGAGGGCAGGTATGACTACTGTTTGAGAACCTCTCTCCTCATGAGGATGGAGGGGGAGATTGATGGGAACGGGGTCCATCCCCATGATGAAACAATATGGATTTGACCCATGGATGGCTCGGTCTTCAATACAAAAGTTGAAGAGGAAAAGTTTTATCTTTCAAGCTTTGAACCAGGAGGTGTATTGAAGAAGTTTTGCATGCATTAATTTCTGCTTGCATGCAACCAGGAGGTGTATTGCCTTTCTCCATGCATTAGGGGGAGATGGATGGACGAATCTTGGGAGAAGGAATGAATATGTCCTTTGGGCTTCTCCATGCAATGAACCTGATGTACCTAAGAGGCTTATCCTCCCTATAAATAGTGGGGAGATGGTGATTGTTACATACAACAACTTGTAGCAAGAGAAGAGCACACAACTTGTATTCCTCACACTTGTAATCCACTTCAAGTGAGTTTGTGAGAGAGATAGTGATCCTCAAGTTACGTTGTACCAACTTGAGAAGGCCCTTGTAATCTTTCATTTGATTATAGTGAAAACGGCGGAGTAGGGGCGGGCGGAGGACGTAGGTTCACATTGAGCCGAACCTCGGTAAATCTTGTGTGTGCTATCTCTTTCTTGTTTTCTCTCCTCTTTCATTTTTATTTAATTCTCATCTCATCACAAAGTCGGGAAAGGTCTTGTTTTTCCCAACATATATTCGATAAATAGATTTAACCAAAAATAAAGCTTAACATCATCATAATATGAAAGCAAGCAACACCGAATGTTGCTCCTTGAGCCACATATAATTAGACCAAAAGACAGAGAATGCAGATTTTTTACTTGTGCATTATTGATATACTAGATTTGCCCTTGGGCATGTGCCTACGGGCACGTCAACAATTATGTAGTTCAAGTGTGAATAGTAAAACAATAATTAGTTGTAAATAAAAGTTCATGTTTACATTAGTATATGATGAAAAATAATTATAAATTGGGGTGTAAAATTCAACTTCTTAGAACTTTAAGTGTGGAAAATGATGAAATTTAACTGTTGATGAGATATTTGCTATTTTCAACGTAACATGAGCAATAAAAAATGTATAAAAAATCTGAAAATTTATAAACCTGAAAATGGAAAATATAAATTTATGAGGAAATTAAGAGAATGAGAGAAAAGGAGAGAGAGAGAGAGAGAGAGAGAGAAATAAATAAATAAATAAATAAATGAAGGAGTTGTTTTGAGGGGATTTTAATTTGAGTTGGGGGGGGGGGGGGACTTTTGGGCGGAAAAAATATATTTTGTGAGGTTAGATCTGGACCATTGATTTTAACCCTATTGAATGATGGCCACTTGATAGCTTTCTTTGTGTTTTATTATATAGACTAGATTTGCCCATGGGCATGTGTCTACGGCACGTCTTCGGAACGATATAAAACACGAAAAGCCATGTAAACAGTAAAACAACAGTTATGCAACTCAAATTTGAATAGTATGACAATAATTAGTTGTAAATAAAAGTCCATGTTTTCATTAGTATATGTTGAAAAATAATTATAAATGAGGGTGTAAATCTAACTTTTTAGAACTTTAAGTGTGGAAAATGATGAAATTTAACATTTGAAGAGATATATTTGCTATTTTCAATATAACATGTGCAATAAAAAAACATAAAAATTCTGAAAATTTATAAACCTAAAATCTTAAAATCTAAATTTCTAAGTAAATAACGAAATAATGGGAGACAGAGGTAGGGAGAGAGAGAAAGAGAGAAATATGAAAAAGTGAAAAGATAAGAGAGAGAGTAATAAAGTAATGAGTTTTTGAGTTTTGAGGGAAAAATTTTGTTTTGGGGTTTGAAAATTTGGGAGGAAAAATATGTTTTGTAAGGTTAGATCTGGGCCTTTGATTTTGGGAGGATTGAAGGTGAGCCACTTGATAGCTTTCTTTGTGTTTTATTATACTAGTAGTTTACACGTGCGATGCACGTCTTAATAAATATAGTTTTTTTAAAAGTAAAAATTCATACGTAGTCTGGATTTGATCTAAAACCTCATTTACAATAGTTATGCACGTGCGTTGCATGGGTTGGTAGATTGACAAATAACACTAAGGCCTTCTCCCATTATAGTAGTAGAGATTAATAAATATAGTTTTTTTAAAAGTAAAAATTCAGACATAGTCTTGATTTGATCTAAAATCTCATTTATAATAGTTATGCACGTGCATTGCACATGTTGGTAGATGGACAAATTACACTAAGGCTAGCATTGGTATTAAAACCCGAAATCCGGACCCGATCCGGACCCGACCCGGACCCGGCGTTGGACCGGAACCGACCCGATCTAATTTGGGTAGAGTATGGGTCCTAAATTACTACCCGTTGAAATTTCGGGTCGGGTCTGGGTCCCCTAAAGTTGGATCCGACCCGGACCCGGACCCGGACCCGCAATAGAAAAATAAACCAAAAACGAAGCGGACCCGACCCGGACCCGACCTGTTACCCGTTAGATAAATATCCGTTAGATGCGGACACAAGTCTGCACATTAAATGACACAAGCAGCAGCAGCAATATTGGAAAATATATTGAAGCCTGCATTCATTCATTTTACCCATTCAACAACACCATCACCTAAATCCATTATTTACACATTCAACATCCTTAAATAACAATAAGAATTCACCTTGGCAGAATACAGCAGAATACTTGATACCAAATGCTGACAAGATACATGTTAGGTACCAACCAAAGAACACCTTTGCAGAACAGATAACTGGCTTCAAACGCTAGCAACAGATAATCACTTAAAAAATAACACGAAACATATCCTTGAGAATCTAACAATACAGAGAAGAATAGTCTGTCAAACAAGCATAATGAAACATCTTAAAAGATTTTTTTCTCTTCTATGTCATTCGGATACACCACAAAATAGAGATCAGGTTGAGCACTTAATGCAGGCACTCACTGATTATGGCAGTCACGAGTCGTATTATGTAATATTGTGTTATGTTTTAAAGATCCGGAATCGAACCGGACCGGTGATTAGAAATAGGACCCGGACCCGGACCCGGACCCGGACCCGAAAGCGAACGGGTAACATTTCTTGTGGGGAACCGGACCCGGACCCGAATTTCATGGGTCTGAGTCCGGGTCCAGTATTTGGACCCGTCAATGACCGGGTCCGGGTCCGGGTATTGAGCTACCCGACCCGACCCGACCCGTTACCAGTGCTAACTAAGGCCTTCTCCCATTATAGTAGTAGAGATAGATGTTCCAATTCACAAGTTTAAAATATGGCCCAAGTACCAAAAAAAAATAAAAATAAATAAATAAATAAATAAAGGATTTACTGACCTAATGGTGTTTCTTTTTGTTTTTGGAATCGTTATTCCATTTCAAAGTTCATTTTAGCAACTCGAATTTCTCTTACCTAATCTGAGGTAAAACTTGGCATGACCGTGCATTCTTGTTTATTCCACAATCTGTAGACGTGCGTGAACCCAAAGTAAGTTGTGGAACAAATAGAAGTACACATAAATTCAAGAAGAAGATAAAAAGTAATGTCGATTTTGCTTAATTCTAAAGAAAATTAAAAAAGAGCGACTTGATGATTGCAAAATTAGACAAAATCTTCTATTATGGTTGTTTGGATATGGGAATGCAAGGTAATGCATGACATCAACAGTGTCTGATTTTTATTGCATGAAATATATATATATATATATTTTTGAGATGAAAGGTGGAATAAAGCCACCATGTTTCATTAATAAGCAGTTAATAAAACAACCCCGGTGTACCAGTAAGGATACAAAAGTACCTAGCAGGAAAGGCAAAACAGTGCAGAAAATAAAACATAAACCCCCAACAAGATCCTAGGGGGTGGGTTGAATCCTCCATACAAAAACCAAAAGTACAGTAGGTCAAGGCCAAACTAGCATAGAGTGCAGCAAATGGGACGGCTCCGCCCCTCAGTCCAGTGTCGGCCCAAATTCTACCTCCTCATCATCAAAATCCTCCACCTGGAAGACTCTGGCAATTATCTCTCTTGCTCCTGTGGCGGCAGCTGTAGCCCAAAAAGAAATAAGATGCATGATATGAGTAAGGTTACCAGAAATACTACTACATGAAGCACGAAAATAAAAGTTATTTCTGTCTAGCCATAACACCCATGTAGCTGCCGGAATGGCAATGTACCACGCATCCTTCATTTCATGGCGAACCTTTGCGAATTTGGGGCCAACCCACAAATTCTCATATTCGTTGGGGTAGTCACTTGTTCCTAGGGCTCGTAAAACCTCTACCATAGTCGCCTTACTCCTTGGACAGTGGATAAATAGGTGGTTCAAATTCTCCGTGTGTGTGTTGCAAAATCCACATTCTGTCGCAATCTGGGGTTGTCTTTTGGCTAGGTTCTCTCTGGTGAGAATTGCGTTATTGAGCACTAGCCAAAGGAAGACTCTGACTTTAAGTGGTGTTTTCGCCTTCCATAATACTTGTGCCCAACTGGGTCTGCATCTCTGATAGTGAATCCGATGGTACAGGGAACTGATTATGAACGCTCCCTTGGGATCGAGTCCCCGTCGCATCTGATCTGGGCCTTGGACCCATCTCGTCCCGGTCCGTGTGATGTGTGCTTGTAGTTCGAGCAGTTGCTATTGTAATCTTGGGGTAAGAACTCCTCGGAACGACGGCTTCCAACTTCCCCTCCTCCAAGTCTTGGCTACAGATATATTGGGTCGACTCGTCTTGTCATACAGCTCAGGGAAAGTTTCCTTCAAAGTATGTGCACCACACCATTTATCCCACCAAAATCTGGTGGACCGCCCATTACCGATAGTAGACGTAATTGCTGAATTGAACGGCCCGCTAGCTTTGGTGATTCCTTTTCAGAATCGCGAAACTCTAGACCCTACTCGGAAGCCCAGGTTTCTCGTGCCTTTTCCTCGTAGGTATGGCTGAACGAACTCCTGCCATCCTTCCCCGCTGTGGTGAAAAACCTTCCACCACCATTTCCCCAGCCGGGCCAGATTCATATCTCTAAGGTCGATGATGCCTAGCCTTCCATGCTTCTTCTTCATGGAAGCAATATTCCATTTGATCAGGTGGTAACCTCCCCTATTCGAATCTGCCCCTTTCCAAAGGAATCGTTTTCGAATTCGGTCAATCCTTTGGATAACCCACTTAGAGAGCTCGAAGAATGACATGTAGTAGATGGGCAGATTGGATAGTACTGAGTTGATGAGTACCACTCTTCCTCATAGCGAGAGCTACTTTCCTTTCCAGCCAGCTAGTCTGTTTTCCACCCTGTCAATTATAGGCAGCCAATCCGATTTAGTGAGTTTCCCTGGCTTGAGTGGAAGCCCTAAGTATTTGATTGGAAACTCATTCCTCTCACAGTTTAGTATGGTGGCATGCTCTCGTGCTTCTTCATCGGAGAGTGTAATGGAAATCAGTGCACTCTTGTGGAAATTTATTCTAAGACCTGACCAGGCTTCAAAACAGTAAAGGGCTCCTTTGAAGCAAACTGTTTCTGATCTGGTCTCATTTCCAAAAAGTAGGGTGTCATCAGCGTACTGGAGAACCGTGCACCCTTGATTGGAATTGCTGCCGGCCACGGGCGTAATCCAACCCTTTTTCTGGCAATTTTCTAACATTCCCCTAAGCACATCTGCTACGATCGTGAATAGAAGCGGGAATAATGGATCCCCTTGTCGGAGTCCTTTCTTACAAGGAAATGACGACCCTGGCCTCCCATTCACTGATATTGCCGTTTTACTCGTAAGTAAACACTGTTTGATCCATTTAACCCATGTATCCTCGAATCCTCTTCCTCTGAGAGCTTCCAGCAAATACTCCTAATCGACAGAGTCGTATGCCTTCTCAAAATCCAGCTTTAGGAGGAAGTTCTTAGAGTTGCTCTTATGGCAGTAGTGGATAACTTGTTCAGCAGTGGCCACACAATCTAGGATACATCTGTCCTTGATGAAGCCTGTCTGGGTTTTGCTGATTATACTATCCATTATACTCCCCAAGCAGATGGACAGGACCTTTGTGATGATCTTCACCGAGCAGTTGATGAGGCTAATTGGTCTAAAATCCCCCACGCGCTTAGACTCCTCCTGCTTGGGTATAAGGACCACTTCCGCAAAATTGAACGTGCCTAATCTGAGATTGTTATGAAAAAATTCCTCCATCAGTGCCATAATGTCCCCTTTAATTTCTTCCCAGAACACTTGGAAGAACATCATTGGGAAGCCGTCTGGTCCAGGGGACTTGTCTGCTCCCATTTGGTTGATGGCCATTTTCACTTCCATTTCCAAAAAAGGTGCCTCCAAAAAGGAAAAAATTTGTGTTGAATCGTTCTGGTATTCCTGCCAATAATCCTCCCTCAATGGAATCCTGAAATCATTCTTTCTTCTAAAGAGGCCCTTGTAGTAATTTTGAAAGGTTGCGGAGATCGCATTTTCGTCTTGCAGTGTTCCTGCAGCCGTCTGCAGTGAGAGGATGGTATTGGATCTACGTCTTGCGCTAGCCACTCGGTGGCAATAGGCCGTATTCGCGTCTCCCTCTTTGAGCCACGAAATCCTTGATCGTTGTTGCCACTTGATTTCTTCCAGCTTGTATAGATTGGCAACATTTTCCCGAAGCTCTAGCAGCTTGCTTCTTTCTTTCTGTGACAGAACTCTCGTCTCTTCCACCCTTTCAAGCTCATCGATTCCTTCCAGAAAAGAATCTTTTGCGCGCCAGATGGTCGAGAATGTAGATCGATTCCATTTACGCAGCCTCCTTCTCAATCTGCAGATCTTTTCACACCATCGGGATGCTGTGTCCCTGCCCGCAGTTGGGAGTGCCCAATTTTCCATCACCATGTGGTGAAATCCCTGGATTTCTAGCCAAGCATTCTCAAATCTGAATTTCCGTGAAATATTGTAAATTAAAGTCGGCATAAAAACGAGTAGCAGCTAAAAAAATAAGTGTCTTTTCTTTATACCTATTTTTTTTTGCAAGCTGTATTACACTGGCTAAAGACTCCAAAAGGAGGGCTTTCAATTTTATTTCTACTAATTTTCAAAAATTTTGCTCATTTGTTATTTCGATATTGTTTTTCACATTTCATTTTTTTTGCTAATACGTGTAACTTGTGTAATCTTTGTCCCATTACGGAAAGAAAAAACTAGCCAAAGAAAAGAGGAAAACGGTGCAATGTAGATGTGAATTAAAAACCTTAAAGCTGAAGATCTCGCCCTATTCTTTTCAGTTGGCAGGCCGATCCTGATGTATTTAAGGCTCTGGGCGAAAAATAAAATTGTGTAGTATATAGACTATTTTAAGTCTTATCCCTAGCTTAGAGCATCTCGTGGGCCTATCCCTCTCCTGGAATTTGTGGGTTTGTCCCACTTACACGGAATCCGGGGCATATCCCAACGTTCTTAAAGCACCCTATGACCTATTCTCGGTCGTTGATTTGTGAGTCTTACCTCCCTACTGACCGTCGTGAATTTTATCTCTGGCTTAGAACATTCTATCGGTCTATCCCACATCCTTAAGTACCCTAGAGCTTATCTTCAATCGTGGGTATTGTGGATCTCATCTCACTTCCGACCTTGTCCTTGTCACTTCATCTTCTAGTGCCTGATTCTTAAGTGTAGGGTGTATAACCAACTTCCTATTAGTCCCGTTCTGAACTTATATTTATAAACACCGGTAGATCCGTCATCGCTTGACACTACCCTACTCCTTCACTAGAGTTACAAAGCTTATCGGACCCGGACCCCACGTAGGAATTGTTGAAGAATCTACCACAACTCGTAGTGCTAATAGCAGAAACACACCACAAGCAATATAAACTCCCAAGACTTAGATGAACCAAGAACAAGCTAACACAATCAATATGCAGAGATAATCAATACTTCTTATTCCCCAAGAAATACAAATATTACAAATAGATACAACTCTCAATCTCTCTTTCACCTTTGAAACACTCGGCACAACTCCCTCTTGAAGTTGAACAATGATAACGGCTCACCAAATCTCTCTATTTGGATATTTTCAGATATCTAAACTCTAGAGTCTACAACCATATATATAGTCCCAAGTAAACCCTAAAAGATAAACACAATGGCCTTAAACTCGTAAGCCCAAAAATAATCAGCGTCGAAGTCGGTCGACCGCAACCCCAAGGTCGGTCGACCGCAACGTGTAAGTCCAGACCCGAGACCCGACCAGTCAACTGCACGGTCGACCGTCCCCTCCTCTGTTGGACCTGTACATTCGAAGAACTCTCTGCAGATTGGGTCGGTCGACCGCACCCCCGGTCGGCCGACCGCAACTCTCCAGACTGCATTCTTCTACTCGTTGCTTGTCTTCTCTTGCTTCTTTGGCTCCTCCTCTTCTTCTCCAACTTCAAGTACTCAGTGCCTACGTGTATTTGAGGCCAAAACCCTAACAATCTCCCACCTGGATCAAATACACAACGCTTCAAAGTTATTGCAATCTCTACCTCGCATTATCTCTGCCAATCTCCCACTTTCATGGAAGACCCAAGTACTCTCCACTCTCATGAAGAGCACCTCCGCCACTTCACCATGTGGAGTTCACCAACCACCCCTCATCGCCTCACGAAGGATGTGCTCCACCAATTGCATAGAGCATGAATATCGGAGAAACAACCTCCCGTGTCGGATTCCGTGTTACAAAACTCCCTAACTCGCAGAATCTCCATCAACATCGGATATGGTTCAAAATCTCTCAATGCACCCTCTACATTGGAAGTCTCCGCAGACAACACCTCTACAAGATCCGCAGACTGTTCAATCCCCATAGTCCCAATTCGGTTACCCTCATCGACATCACCCTGTATATCGATACCAGTGCTCTCTATCACACAAGAGAGACTTGAAGCTTCGACTGCTAATTCGCAAAGTACCCTCACTGCAACAATGTCTTACCCTCTAGGATCACTTCCATGGCCAGCAGCTCCCACTAAATTAGTAACCTCCCATCCACAACTGAAAAAACT
Organism: Hemerocallis citrina; assembly: GCA_017893485.1. NCBI lineage: Eukaryota > Viridiplantae > Streptophyta > Magnoliopsida > Asparagales > Asphodelaceae > Hemerocallis > Hemerocallis citrina. The sequence goes on along the minus strand of CM030364.1, from coordinate 67,330,731 downwards.
CGGTTGCACCCCACACAACCTACTACTCGATTCCGGTTGAGAGCCAACTCCAGGAGAAATTCCCCTCACATCTCTAAGTAAATACAACGATCCCTCTCGCTTCCCTTTTGCAATCACCCTTGAACCTGCAGCTATACACCACTTCCCACTACCAACTGTAGTAGACAACTCCTCTTTGTCAAGCCTTCCAATTGAGATAAGATTTTCCTTCAAGTGTGGAGCATGCCTTGTCTCCTGCAAGAAAACACTTTGATTATCATTGGCTTTCACGCGAACAGTACCAACCCCACGTACTAGGAGTGGGCATCGGTCGGTATCCAACCTAATATGAACCATCCACCACCGATCCAAAGAAGATCGGTTTTTTAATTTTCTCATCCGTAACCAATCCGAACCTTAACTGGATCGGTTTCCATCCAAGCAGATTAAGCTCGGTTTGGATTGGATTGGATGGTCGGTTTGGCGTGCTACTTTTCACCTTCAACATCATTCATAATTTTGTTGAAATTTAAAAGATCAACTTCAATCAAACTTAAGAAACAACCTGCTATTTGTTATTCCGAAATGAATTTAAAATGAAGATTCATAAAACCACAAATTGTTAATGAATTTTGCACTAATTGTTTGAGATAATGACGTCTAAATGGGTTAGACAAACTGCTTTTTTACTTGCATACTTCTGTAATCTTAGTTTATTATCATAAAAGAAACATCAATAACCATAGCTAATTGAATTTCAGGTACAATAAAAAAAGATTTAGAAAACAATTTCTGCTTGACTTGATTAAAGTAACTACTAAATGTTACATCAACTTTATGATTCTATTAAGTTGGGTCACACTGTAAATCATGCATTTCTCAACAACATAACAAATAGGATTATGGAGAATCAAAACATAGGTGGAACAACTGCTCGGTTTGTATTAAAGAAATTAAAGAAGACTGTTTGTATCTCTAAGAAAATGAGAAATGACTATTTGTATATTCAAGAAATTAAAGGAGAACCATATTTTTTATGGACTTATGCATAAGGTACGGTCGGTTCCGTTTCATCGGTTATTTGAAAGCCTCATCCAACAACCAAACCGGTCCAGTTGGTTATTGAAGATCAAGAACCAGGTCAATCCAAACCCCCAATTGGTTCGGTTAAAAACCGGTCGGTTCGGGTTGTATTGGTTCGGATTGGTCGGTTCGGATAATGGTTGTCCACCCCTACCACGTACAGGACACTGGTGACCATTTTCTACGATCACATCTTCAAAAGAACCTTCCTTGTAGTCATCAAACACCTCTTTCCTCGGAGTGCAATAAAAAGAAGCTTCCGAATCAATACACTAATCTTGAGTGCCCAACTCCTCCCGAGATGATAAGCATAGATCCTTAACAAGCCCCACTTAAGCTTCCTTTGGAGTATCTCTCTTCGGTTTCTCTTGCTTCTTCTTCATATAAGCCTTGCAACTGCGCATCATGTGACCCTTCTTATGACAATACCAACACTCAGGCCCATATCCCTCATCGCTGTCATTAGACCCACTCTCAGATGAACTACTCTGATCCTTTCTTCTTCGACTGCTCTTAGATCTCCCACATTTCTTCTCAACGTACATTGCGAAATCTCTAAAAGATGATGATGGATATCCCCCGTTTCTCACCCTTCTTACCTCCTCGCTCAGAATGCTACTCACCACATCCTATAGAGTCGCAAATCTGTCACAATGCCTGTAATAGTCTGTTCCACCGTACCATAACTATCTGGTAAAGTAGATAGAAGTAACAATGACTTTCCCTCTCTGAAAACTTCAAACCTGCAGCTTCCATCTGGTTGTAAACCATACAATAATTGTTCACATACTCTGCTACTGAACCCCCTTCCCTTAACTTCATATTAACCAATTTCTTCAAATGAAGATTTGATTAGATGCTGATGGTTTCTCATGAGAATCTCCATAGCCTCCTTTGTGGTCTTTACCTTCGAGATATGAAATAACGCCTTCCTACTCAGTCCCAACTGAATCTGTCCCAGCGCCTTCTGATCCAAACGATTCCAATTCGCCAAGATCTTCGCATCCTTGTCTGCACCTACCAGCTTCTCATCAAACAACAGACCATCAAGATCTTTCTGACGAAGATACGCTATCATCTGAATCTTGCACATCGCGAAGTCACTCCCGTCAAATCTTTCGATCTTCATCTTGTTATCGGTCATCTCGAACTTAGTTGCTCTGATACCACTTGTTGAAGAATCTACCACAACTCGTAGTACTAATAGCGGAAACACACCACAAGCAATAGAAACTTCCAAGACTTAGATGAACCAAGAACAAGCCACCATAATACACGCAAGATCTCACAAGAACACAATCAATATGTAGAGATAACCAATACTCTTATTCCCCAAGAAATACAAAGATTACACAGAGATACAACTCTCAATCTCTCTATCTCTCTCACCATTGAAACACTCGGCACAATCCCCTCTTGAAGATGAACAATGATAACGGCTCACCAAATCTCTCTATTTAGATCTTTTGGGAAATCTAAATCCTAGAGTCTACAACAATATATATAGCCCCCAAGTAAACCCTAAAAGATAAACACAAATCCAGCAATTGGGCCTTAAACTCGTAATCCCCAAAACAATCAGTGTCGAAGTCAGTCGACCACACCCCCAAGGTCAGTTGACCGAAATGTGTAAGTCCAGACCCGAGACCTGACCAGTCGACTGCACGGTCGACCGTCCCCTCCTCTGTTGGACCTGTACACTCGAAGAACTCTCAGCAGATTGGGTCGGTCGCCGCACCCCTGGTCGGTCGACTGCAACTCTCCAGATGGCATTCTTCTACTCGCTGCTTGTCTTCTCTTACTTCTTTGTCTCCTCTTCTTCTTCTCCAACTTCAAGTACTCAGTGCCTACGTGTAATGGAGGCCAAAACCCGAACAAGAACTAACATCAAACCCTTGGTTGGCTCACCAAGTTACACCATCGAATATTCTACCCGATGCTTCAGTTGTGCACAACCAGCACAAACTTCAAACCACGTGCACTTACTTGTGCAATTAGTCATCCTTTGGAGTATTTAGAAGTCAATTAAATACTCACGAAATTATAACACTAAAACGTCATTTTTTTAAAAAACCGAAACCTCCTATGTTTCCCCATTGATTGTCATTTCTTGCAATATATCGGTTGACTATCTTTAAGGACGGTCGATCGCTAAACTCGTCATTTCAAAAGAGACTAGCGGCGGTCGACTGTCCCAAAAATGCAATCGACTGTCGCCGTTTGTCATTAATATTTTGCTCATCTTATTTTCATCACAACGCTGCTCGTCCTCTATTGCTTCACTATATCCTCTTCTTATTAATCTAGAGGTTATCATAGCAACAATAATAAGGCTCTTAACATACTTTGGTTCATCGAATCTTATCAAGTTATCTCTTTTATTAAAAACACTAATTCAAATATCAAAACCCTGTCATCTAACATACATATGGATTGCATACACCTATAAGCCTCAAGTATCAACAACCTAGCTAGGGTTGACAACCGGGTTGAGTCAACCCGTGACCTTCCCGGGCCCGCCCTCATTTCACCTGAACCGGTTTGATCCGGTCCGGGTTCGGGTCAAACCCGCAAACCTAAACGAGTCGGACCTGGTCGAGAAAACAACGAAAAACCTGCTCGGCCCGGCACGTTTAACCTATACCCCGACACAACCCGACCCGAACCCGACCAGCTGGGTTTCCAATGGTCGACATGGCAGGCCAACCCACCGAGTCGAACGTTGGACCCCGACCAGCTGGGTATCCAATGGTCGACATGGCAGGCCAACCCACCGAGTCGAACGTTGGACCCGGACGGGTTACTACTACTACTACTACTACTACTACTACTACTGCTGCTGCTGCTGCTGTGAAGAATTCCGATCGTGTCGAAGATACTACGTCTACTACCAACTCTTACTACTACTGTGAAGAATTCCGATCGTGTCGAAGATACTACGTCTACTACCAACTCTCTATACTACTCAAATTCTTGTCGAAGCTCACTCTCTCTCTACGACTCTACTATATATTTTTTCAAGTGAAGAAGCTCAATCGCTTGAATTCTCATCGTCTACTAAACTCTCTTTATTATTTTCTCTCTTATCTCTATATTTATGAAGTACGTTATCAAAATTTCTCAACTCTCTCAACTATTTATTATTGTTGTAGCTTTAATTTTTTTTGGTAAACTTGTTAGTTGGTTTTTCGCTCCTCTCAACTCTCTCAACCCTCCTATCGTTTTTTAGATTTTTTTTCACATACATTACTACTACCTCAACTCTCTCAACCCTCCTATATTATTTTTTTATTTTTTCACATACACTATTACTACACTAGAAATTATTTTTTCACATACAATACTACTACACTACATTTATCATGTCACGATAACGAGGTTGTGGCCATAGCCAAAGTGGACAAGATTTCACTAGTTCATCACGTTGGCCTCCAATAATCCCACAATTAGAGACTGGATATAACTCTAACCTTAATATAGATTATGAAAGTGTTCCTCCACACGAACAAGATCCCTACACACAATAAGAAATACATGTTAGTGACACACAAACACATGATACCGAATCTGCACAACCCACTTCTAGTAGAAAATATAGAGGACAAACTAGTGATTGACACAAATTTAATGACTATATCCCACACGAGAAAAATCCGAGCATAGCACATAAGGTTTGTAAAACATGCAGTAGAAGTTACAAATGGAAGAATGGTGAGGGAACAGGTACAATTAGTCGACACATTACAAATGTACACCCCGAACTAGTACAAGACCAACAAACCCAACAAAAGATCAACCCTAGGACCGGGCAAGTAGATATCCATAGCTATGATCCCGAAATCATTCGTTGGAAAATGACTAGATTAGTTATTAAGGAAGAGTTACCATTTTCCTACTTCGAGAGTAGAAACCTAGAGACCTTTAACCAAAATGCACTAAATCCACATTTTAAAAGAATTCCTAGAAACATACTTGAGGCCGATTGTTTTAAATTCTATTCCGAAATGAGAGTCACTTTAATTGTACTTTTATATTCTTTAACTTGTAGAGTATCATTAACGGCAGATTATTGAAAAGGTTGTAACAATATTCCGATGATGGACATAACTTGTCATTGGATCGATAGTGATTGACTCATTCAAAAGAAAATCATATCACTTGTCATTTTGTCGTATCCCCATAGTGGTATGGTTATCGCAATACGTATTTTAGAAGTTTTTGATTTATTTCATATTTGCGATAAAATTTTCCAATTAGTTTTGATAATATCTCCAACAACACTAGTTCGATTAGTACATTACAACAACAGTTAGTTCCTCCATGTCTTAAAATTTTTCAAGTTAGATGTGCATGTTATATTTTAAATTTATGTGTACAAGATACATTTAAAGTAGCCGATCTATATGTGAATGCAACTAGAAATTGTGTACATTTCAACGTTTTGAGTGGTACTATGCTTCAACAATTTAAAGAATAGTGTAATTTGAAGGGAGTACATTTTAGAAAATTCCCTAGATATGATAAACATCGATGAAATTCTACTTTCAACTTCTTAAATGTTGTTACTCAATACAAAGCAGTTATAAATGATTTTTCGTATTGTAAGAAAATGGAAAATTTTCAAATGACTCCCGAATCATAGTATTTTGCTAAAAGTATGTTAAAATTTTTTGGAACCTTTTAAAATTGCAACTATGAAGTTTTCAAAATCCTATGATTTCACTTCTAGTAGTATTTTTATTTCAATAATTACTATGTTGCAAACTTTTCAAGAAATGATTTCGGACTCTCACATTAGCTATATTGTTATTTCTGCTTATGATAACATTTTGAAATATTTTAATCCTTCTCCTATGTTGTATTGCTACTGTAATGAATAATCATATCAAATTAGTGTCAACGAAGAGTTTGATTGAAATATTTTTTTTTTACTTTACTTGAAGAAGACCCTCAATATGAATATAATGATTATTTAGAACAATTTGAGTTGACATTAAATAATTTGTATGATTTTTATGATAGAACTTATGCATATAGTGGTACAACACGCTAGCTAAACTAGTATACCAACTTCTTCTTCTTCTTCTTCTTCTTCTAGAGGTAAGGGTAAGAATACATTAGAAGATGTCACTGCTAATTTACTTGCTTGTATTCAATCTTAAAAACCTAGAACTAATGCACCCATATGAATTAAACTAGTATAATTCACAAGATAGTGAGGGTTTTATTTCTAAGATTGAAGTGTTACAATGGTGGAAAGAATATGAAACTCTTTTTCCAATTCTTTCACATATGGCTAGAGATCTACTAACCCCTCATATGTCTACAGTTGCATCAGAAAGTGATTTTTCTTCAAGTGGTAGGGTTTCAACAGTTTACAGGAACCGCTTGAAGCCGGATTCATTAGAGATGCTCGTGTGCACCGAAGATTGGATAAAATATGAAGACATGACTCAAGAAAAGCAATAGAAACCTCAACAAGTGGAAGAAACTCACTTGAAAATCAACAAGCTGAATAGGGAATTCAGGGCAATGAGATCATAGGTTTAGGTGCACAACAGTAATCCAATGTCATATCTTCAATCTAACTCTAGGCTATCCCGAACTCTACATGATCTTCTTAAACATGTAATTCAATAAATTTGTATGATTTTTTTAGTTTTTTATTATATGTATTTGTATGTAATTTGATTGTTATAAAAACTTATTTAAAGTTGAAATGAATAATATATACAATTTTGTTTCATTCTTAAACATGTTCTACATTTATCTTTTTTTTTTTTTTTTTTTTTTTTTTTTTGAGTTGAAGTGTTAAACAAAAACAAAAACAAATTAAAATACCAGGCCAACTTGGACCGGCCAAGCCCGGGTCGATTTAGACCCGTAAGGGTTTGCGGGTCGGTTCGAGTCGAGGTTTTGGAATTCACACCCGACCCGCCCAACCTGGGTATTCACCCAACCCGGTCTGGGTCCGCCCTTTTCCCGGGCAGACCCGCCGGGTTGGGGCTCGAACCGGCCCGCCTAGCCCAAATGCCAACCTTAAACCAAGCATGCTACGAGGACAAACAAATCATAGATTTTTTTCCCAAACTGACCCACTTTCTGAAAGTTTTTTCCAAACTGACCGACTTTTTAAAAAAAATTTCAAACTGACCAACTCGCTTTTTCAGATAACGAGTGTAGTCAAAATCCACTCACTATCTAAGAAAGTGAGTGTTGGTTTTGGGTTTTTTGATTTCTTCATTGGCCAAGACTTGTTGTCTCAAAAAAAGATCTTGTTTTAACCAAACTCGCTTTTTGAGACAGCGAGTGTCGATTGATTCGGCAAAAACCATATCAACAGATTTCTGCTCTGTTCTAATTGATTCGGCAAAAGCATCCCCCAAGTCGATGTTTATAGCGTTTCTCATGGTTCTTCCAGTCGTTCAATTCCCTCCAGTTCCCTCCCTCATCATTGCTGCAAACTCTTCGTAGTCTATCTTCCCATCCTGCAACATTAAGTTTAAGATTATAAATTTGGTCCACTTATAGAATTGCAGATTAATAAAGCTGAGAAAACATTACATTGTTTTGGTCAATTTCTGTGATCATTTTGTCAGGATGAACGCCATCGATGCCAAGTTCTTGACATGCTTGCGAGAGATCATCAATGGTGATGTAACCATTTCTGTCTTTGTCAAAGAAGTTGAAAGCAGTTCTCAGGTTTTCCTTTTTTCCCCACTTGTTCATGTCCAGAGAGTAGCCGCAAGGAATTCAGGGTAGTCTATGGTGCCATTCTGGTTTATATCAGCCTGTCACCCAAGTTTAGAACAATGACTTGAGTAATTATTGTCAACTTATTACCGCTCGCTTTTTCCGGAATCAATTAGAACAGAGTAGAAATATGTTGATATGGTTTTTGCCGAATCAATCGACACTTGCTGTCTCAAAAAGCGAGTTTGGTTAAAACAAGCTCACTTTTTGAGACAGTGAGTCTTGATCGAGGAAGAAACCAAAAACCCCAAAACCAACAATTGCTTTCTCAGATAGCGAGTGAATTTTGACTACACTCGCTATCTCATAAAGCGAGTGGATTAGTTTGAGATTTTTTTAAAAAGTCGGTTAGTTTGGAAAAAATTTTCAAAGTGGGTAAGTTTGGGAAAAAATTCCAAATAATACTCATGCTTATTCCAGAAGGAAAACTACCAAGCAACTATCAAAATCATAAGAACTCATAACATGCACAAATATAGAACTCGCAAGAAAATCACCCACCTCGATTGCTCCCAGAATAAAAACACTTATAGATTTCCTATGAACATTCCCACGCAGTGAATCCGAACCTCTTGTACAATCTTTAACTCATGCAAAACATTATTCACCACATTACTATTATTTCTAAACCAAAATATGAAAAGATTCAAGATGGGTGTGAGCGTCTTACCTTTGATGACAAACCGGAAAACTCCACTTCTTGCTTTTTCCTCTTCATCTCCCTCAACCTCACAACTCCTCGTTTCAGCAAAAAGAGTTTTTAATCTCTTTCGATGGCTTTTTAAAGTCTTAAGAGAGAGGGGACAAATTTCAGATTTTGGGATGATTTTGAGGAACTGATTCGAGACAATTTTGGAAGGGAATTAAGTGATGTTTTGGGCTGAGGTTAAGAGGGAAAGATTGAGGAATTTCGGGAAAGAATCAATGAGATATGGTAGTTTTAATAGAGGAATGTAGAGGCTGAAATTTGAGATTTCAAATATGAAATTTTGAATTCAAACACATCTTGGAGGGAAGTCCTAGTGCCACATGCACGTGTGACTCCACTCCCCATCACCTCCTTGGGATTCGGTTCCCATCATGCCCAAAACACGCGCAATTACACAACACGAACGTGACATGTGAAAGTGTCACACAGCTATTTAAGACATTGAAATTCGGATATATTAATTTAACTTCATTTCACCCCATAAATAATAATATTTCCATGCAAGAGTAACATACAAATACACATGCATCATATGTGCAAGGGCAAAATTGGCAATTACTATTTTGCGGGGTGTTATGCAATCCTAATATCCAATCCATGGATCTGATCGGAGCTCAAGCTCCCAGTGATCGGAGTATGTTTCTGCAGCTGCAGAAGAAGAAATAAGAGGGATGTATTAGTCCATTTTGGCCCTTGGGGAAATTTTAATTCTTTGTTAGACCTCTTTGTAAAAGTGCATGTAATTTTCATATAAGTCCAACAAACCCTTAACTGTTTGAGTTAGTGAGCACGACACATGCCAGGCATTAGAACATGATTAGAGGGAGAATAGGGAGTGGGTCCACTTAACGGCCTAACTACCTAGTCCAAACACATTCATCACCCGTGTTTCTCGTTTGTATAAATCTCCCAACTTGATTACTGTCAAGGATAAGTCCCCCATTCCAGTTATTGATGAGCTATTGGATAAACTATAGCGTGTAGAAGTATTTAGTAAATTAAGTAAATTGGATTTGAGAAGTGGGTATCATCATATAAGAATGAGAGAAGAGGATGTCCATAAAATAGACTTTCAAACTTATGAGGGGCATTATGAATTCCTTGTTATGTCTTTTGGCTTAACTAATGCTCTGCAACCTTTCAATCTCTCATGATTAATAATTTTCAACCCCTATTTGAGGAAGCATGTGTTGGTGTTCTTCGATGACATTTTGGTGTATAGTACAACATGGATTCTCACATTCAACACTTGATAGTGGTCCTACAACTACTAAAGGATAATCAGTTGCTGGCCATACTCAGTAAGTGCTCTTTTGGTGCGAGTGAAATTAAGTACTTAAGGCATGTGGTATCTGCTCAAGGTGTGGCTGTGGATCAAGAGAAGGTCATGGCTATACAAGGTTGGCTAGTTTCATGATCATTGAAGGCCTTAAGAGGTTTCCTTGGACTCACTGGATATTATATAAAATTTATAGCTAACTACAACTCTATAGCTCGGCCATTGGTTAAACTAACCAAAAAGGGAGCTTTAGTGTGGCAGGAGGAGTCTCAACAGGCTTTTGAACACATGAAGAATGTCCTCACTTCACCACCAGTGCTTAAGCTCCCTAATTTCTCTGAGCCTTTTGTATTCAAGTGTGATGCTTGTGGAATAGGGCTGGGAATTGTGCTAATTCAAAATAAACACCCCATAGCTTATCTCAATCAGGAATTGAAGGGCAAGAATAGATTATTGTCCACTTACGAGAAGATGTTGGCCATTTTGCTTGCAGTCCAAAAATGGAGATAGGAGGTTTATTATCAAAACATACCACAAACCCCTTAAAGTATTTGTTGGAGCAAAGATTATATACTGAGGCACCAAAACATTTGGCTCATGAAATTACATGACTATCAATTTGTGGTGGAGTACAAGAAGGGTAGGGACAATGTTGCGGCTGACTGTCTTTGGAGACAGTTTGAAGAGAGTGGAGAGGCTTTTCTTTCAACAATTTCTATTGTTCAACCTACTTATCTTACTCAAGTGCAGTAGCTGGTACTTAATGATCCTTATTATGAGAAAATTAAGCAGAGGATGGCAGCTAGAACTGATCGCAAATTAGGGTATGTATCAGAGGTGTACTATTACAAAGGTAAAGTGCTTTTAAGCTCAACCTCTACTGCTAAGCAACAATTCTTAGATGAGGTGCACTCCACTCCGCTACGGGGACATATGGGGGTTGATAAAACTTGGCAGAAGTTGAAGTAGATAGTGTACTGGCAACACATGAAGAGTGTTGTTGATGTGCTCTTTAACTGTATGGATTGCCTAAGAGTATAGTTAGTGATAGAGATGCTATATTCACATGCAACTTTTAAAGGGGAGTTCTTAGCTTTATAGGGAACCAGGATGTGTATGAGTTTAGCCTTTCACCCCAGACTGATGGCCAAACTAAGGTGAACAAGGTGTTGGAAACATTCTTCGGTGTTTTACAACATACAAGCCTCATGATTGGTCTGAGTGGTTGGTGTGTGGAGAATTTTTCTATAATACTCATGTTCATAGCTCGATTCATATTGCCGCTTATCAGGCTGTCTATAGTAAAGCTCCTCCTACTATTCTTTCCTATTTGCCAAGGATTGCAAGAGTTCAAGATGTTGAGGACACTTTGATCTCTAGAGATGTGGCTTTGAAGTTACTGAAAGACAACTTGTTGAAAGCACAAGGAAGAATGCAGGTTAGGGCAAATTTGCACAGGTCTTAGAAGGAGTTTGCAGTGGGGATGGGTGTATCTAAAGCTCTATCCCTATAGGCAGGGATCAATTAGTGGTGATCACATCCATAATCTCTCTTCACTATAGTATGGTGCATATGAGATAGCTGCAAGAGGAGTCTCGCATTCATGATGTTTTTCATGTCTCGCAGTTGAAATCCCATGTTGGTCATACTGATAGTTTTCTTGCTTCTCCTACTGTGTTGCCTGCATACTTTGTTGAAGCTCCTCAACCTAACAAGGTGTTGGCTCAACGAATGGTTCCTAAAAGAGGTATTGTTGTTTCGGAGATTCTGCTTCAATGGAATCAATGCTCTGAAACTGAAACTACATGGGAGAATATTGGGACATATACTAGAGATTCCCTGACTTCCAGAACCTTATGGATGCTCTTTTTTTTGGGGGGGGGGGGGGGGGGGGGGTGGGGGGGGTGGGGGGGGTGAGTAATGATCCAATCCGATCAGAGCTCAGGTGACCAGTGATCAGTGTATGTTGCTGCAGTTGCAGAAGAAGAGATAAAGGGGGGGGGGGGGGGGGTGTATTAGTGCATTTCAGTCCTTGGAAAATTTTAATTCTTTGTTAGACCTCTTTCTAAAAGTGCATGTAATTTTCATATTGCCCAACAAACATTGTAACTATTTGAGGTAGTGATCATTGCAGGTGCCAGGTGTTAGAATATGATTAGAGGGAGAATAGGGAGTGGGTCCTCTTAACGGCCTAACTGCCTAGTCCAAACACGAGCATCGCCCGTGTTTCTCTTTTGTATAAATCACCCATCCCTATACTCACTTTCAGTTGTGAAATAAAATTGATCTTGTCTGATTTCTTTCATTATCTTCCTCCTCCTCACATCTCGGTTCCCAAACCCTAGCTTTGGTTCAGGTCCGATGCTGAGGAGATGACTCGCAGCATCCAACCACACCACCGGCTGTCGAGTTGGAACCCCTAATCCAAGAAAATTCCAACAATAACCACAACCTTGATACCCAAAAACTTCAAATTAACACAACAACTAAAAACATATTTAAGTACCCAACTTATATATCAATTAATACTTGTAGATCAAACAAATAGCTATTTAAACATACCCACCCCCAACTGAAAGTTTGCAATCCTCGATATGAACCTCAAGGAGTAACCCCCCCCCCCAAAAAAAAAAGAAAAAAAAAGAAGAGGAGATAACTCAAAACCCTAAAGAAGAGCGCTGATTTATGGGGGCGAAGGTGGAACACAAAGTTGCAAAGCGGGGAAGAATTGGGATCGTCGGTGGTCGGTGGCCGAAGGCGGTGACTCCCTCTTTCTCTTTCAGATATTAGTGTTAGGTTTTGTGTGTGTGTGTGTGTGTGTGTGTGTGTGTGTGTGTGTGTTTGTGTGTGTGCGTGCGCGTGTAAGAGAGAGAGAGAGAGAGAGAGAGAGAGAGAAAGGCAATATGCGATGACTCTTTCTTTTTCGTGGTCTGCCAATGATGAGGTCAGAATCTTCTCAAATACCTATCAAATTGTTGATGCCGTCAGCAACGGCAGGGACGAAGGATTTTGTGAGAAAGGTTGTCGACATCACCGCCAGCAACTACGAAGGTGGTCGAGTTAGGATTTCAAAATTGGGGAATTGGAAACATAAATATTGGAAGAAGAAGAAAAGAATGGGTTCCTCTCTCGTCACAGTTTATTGATAAAGGTAAAAGGGGACAAATTAGATATTAAAGCATCTTAAAACTTGTATAGGAAGAAGAGGGAGATTATGGTTTTGGATTTCGGATTTATCGATTTGGGAAAGATAAAAGAATGGGTCTCTCTCTCTCTCTCTCTCTCTCTCTCTCTCTCTCTCTCTCTCCAGTTGCAATAATAGGTGACAACTCCGTCAACCTGCATCACCTCCTTTTACCACTGTGGCGCCCCCAAACTCCTCTTCCAGCCAAATCAACTGCAAACGCTCCAAACCATCGTGGAAGAAGGAAGAAGAAAAGAGAGAAATCAGAGAGATTGGAGAGTGAAAGGGGACAGAGATTGGAGAGAGAAGAATAGATACAATGACATCCTCTCAATTCACAGCAACCCTAAGGACAAAGCCGTAATTTTGTTATAACTATCGTGCTATAACCACCCCCATTTTCGTTGACCAACTATATCAAAGTGTACACCCAACTAAGACAATGTAAGGGAACATTTAGAATAAAACATAGTACAAATAACATACCTAGATCCACATGATTCTTAGAAAATCTTGCACTTAACGATGACAATCGGACGGACGAAAACTCCATGGCAAATCAGCAATTCAAACCAATCCCAAGGAAGGAGAAGACTTTTCATATTTTTAAAAGATTTTTAAAATGAAAAAACAAGATTTTCTGCACCCCCCCCCCCCCCCCCCCCCCCCCAAAACGCACACACACACCCACCCTAAGTGTAACTAGAAAGTGACCCCGCACATGCGCGGGCACGAACTTGGAAGCATGGATAGAACAATTCGCTATTTTTTTTGAATTCGCAACATTTGCAAAGATATGTTGTGTGAGATTGGTATGATCTATAAATATGAATTAATTTGCTACAATATGCAAAACATTGTTTTTATTTGTGTGCCTATGAAGTTATAATATCAATAGTCTGACATAAATACGAATTACAGTTTGTATCTATCCCTCGATTTAATTTCATAGATACAATTTGATCAATTTCTTCATGAAATGTTCTTGAATTTCTATTCTATATGGATTTGGATCACCATTTTTTTCTTTTTTGAATACTTAGGCAAAATTGCAATAAATCTAGTTAACACTGTGAAGTGTGGTTCTTGCTTTCTTGTTGTATCAAGTTTGCATCATTAGGGTAATTAGATCATACTCATCGACACTATGATTTAACAAAAAAAGGTAGAAATAAAAGTGGGAGGCACTCACAGTTTGTGATTTATCCACGAATGAAAGCCCAACTTCCACCATTATCCAGCCAAACTTCGCCTTGCATTCAGTCGGTATAGAAAGTTATAGATCTAAATAAAGAGTGAAAATGAAATTACATTTTATATCCAAACTATAAAAGAAGGGAAAATAAACTACCAGAACCATATAGAAACCACAATCCAATATATGCTTCATCTGACTTTTCCATATAATGGTAGGCTGCATATATTATCAACCAAGCTATAAGAAATGAATGCAAAAACTGCAATCTAACCTACATAGTTAAGTTATTCTAAAGAAATCTCAACGAATGAAATTTACGTAAAGTTACCTAAGTGGCTAAGCTACTAGGCATTTCTAAGTTCCACGAACCATCAGTTTTTTAGACCCTATTAACTTATTTTACAACTGTGAACATCAGGAAAACACATAACATTGTCTAAATAAACACTAATTGAATATGTCTGCCAATAATTTTCAGGAAAACCAATTTGAAAAATGATGTCCACACTATTCAAATTATAAGACAAATGGCCATTAGAGCAAATACAAATGCAAAGAAGGCATAAATGGAACCATCCTCAATAGAATGCATAACTACTATGCATAAAAATAAATAATGTAAACCAACAAAAGAAGTAAAAGGAACTAACCTCCTGAGATATGCAAAAGAAGCAAATGAAATTATCCTACGAAAGGTTATTGAATGAAAAAGTACATATATGTAACAAGCCAAGGACACTGCAATACACAACCCGATATGTTAATGATCTGAACATTTTGAAAGAACTACAGTCCATGGCTCACCAACTACAGCAATAACAACAATCTAAATGGAGTGAACTGAACACATGTACAAAGCCAGCAACATGCCCCAAAAAAAAATCCCAACAACTACAAAATATGATATGCTAAGACCTTGATCAAAATGAGAAGGGTGACGGAAATACCTGAAAAATATTTTGTTTTGTTCAGTCAAATTACCAACCCTTGTACATTCTAGAAAGAAAGAGAAAGAAACATTGACATAAGCTCAAAAATTGCAATCAAATAAAAGATGAGGTATGTGAACTAAACTTATTGTACTCGTGAATGAATGATGAGAAAAAAAGCTAATGCTAGTACCTGTTGCAATTTCTTGATTGATACAGAGATGGCACATATCCTTGAAATCATTGAATTGGAGCTCGACTGAGATTTGAGTTTGCTAAAAGAAAATGATAGAATATATGATTATAAAGATGTAACCAGGGACCAATTATGATGCACACTAAAAGATTTTAATCAATTATAATGGCCTAAACAATGTAAAGTAGTCACACTAGTAAATGAAGTTCTAGAAAAAGGTTTTACAATAAAATTGGATATATATAATACATATAGACTACAACATTTTGTGAGTAATCAGGCCGACTCATTTGCATGCTTTAGCAAGAAGTTTAAACAAATACCAACACACTTCAAAGTTAGGAACGCCATTGCTGCAGATTTTAGTGTGGGAAAAAATAGATGATTTGTGAATTCTTCTAGAACCAATAAAAGCTAACATTTTTAATACTTGCCGATATTGACAGTACTCAACGCTGCTGCTGACCTGCAAAACTTTGAAACACCGGGATTAATTCTGGTGATGAATCCTCCGATGCTCTAGTCAAGTAATCTGAAAGATTATGAAAGAGATTTTTTGGAGAAAAATACTGATTACCTTTTTTTATGGTGGGGGTGGAGAGATATTTATAGTCGCCTTTGGGACCAGTTTCGAGATAATTATTTATCTCTACTTTCCAGTGTTTTTGAATAAGAAATAGCATTTAAATTTTTTCATGATAAGAGATTTGGTTTAAATCGTCTCTAAGGGATAATCATGAATTTAAACAACTCTTTAAATGATCTGAGTTTTTTTATAATAGATTGTCATCATAACTCAGTAATGCAGATCCATTTTGGATTATTGGGTCTTGGAAAAGACCCAGTTCCCGCTTACAGACCCATTTATAGCAGAAAGTACCGTTTTACCACTGAGAGCTTTGAGATTCGTACCCGATTTGAAATGTCCTAATTTAGTTCTACTTTTAGCCATATCACAAGCCCCCTACTCCCAAAGACTGGGTTTCACATCTTTTAAGGAGTAGTTCGTCCGTTTTTAACGGCTTACAGAATTTATCGGAGTTCTCGGAGATGTTTGAATCTCACTCGGGGTGTAACAGTACTTTTCTAAGTTTGTAAAATACTCAAAATTATTTTTGGAAATCTTAATGACTTTTCCAAAATTTTCTGATTTTTTCCAATTATTAATCATTTTTTGAATTTTTTTATTCAATTTCCGAATGTTAATACTAATTTTTGAATTTTTAATCAATTATTCTAAACATATATATATATTTTAATATTAATAAATTTCCCAGAATTAATAATTATTTAAAGAATTTTTTAATTAATTATTTCAATTTTTTTATTATTATATTTCGAAATTTTTTTAAATAATTAATTTGAATTAATCATTAAGTAAAGTAATGAATTAGAAAGAGAATACCTTGATTTGATCACAGCCGCTCATCACGATCGGGCACGAAGATTGAGGAGATCGAGCAGCTGCTGCTCCCAACCAGATCGGATCGAGGGCAACTCATATTCGCCCCGAGCTTGATCCCATCACAGCCGCTCATCATGATCGGGTGCAAAGTTTGAGGAGATCGGATGATTGCTGCTCCCAACCCGATTGAATTAAGGGTGGCTCGGATTCGCAGTGAGCTGGCACGTCGCCAAACCTACGTGGGCCTGTGCGATTGCACCACGTGGCATTAACTGGTCAAACGTTGACCAGTCAACGTTTGACATTGACCGGTGTCGATCTCCTCAGATCTTGGCTGTTAATCTTGATGGCATGATTTTTGAGGAAATTGAACGACTGATGCTTCAAACAAGGTCAAATCGGGGGTTGCTCAGATTCCTTCTGAGCTGATGTGTCCCTGACCCATTGTGGCCTAATGGGGTGGCGCCATGTGTTGTTGACTGGTCAAAGTTGACCTAGTCCATGTTGACTTAGTCAACCCTTCGGTTTGCCCTGGTGCAATTGCATTGTAACTGGCTTTTTCGGTACTATAGAGGTCCGATTAGAGAGTATGACCCCTCGTTTCAAAGTTGACTCGAAGATCTACAACTTCTCTTCAAAAGTCAGCTGAGGAATCATCTGTTCTCAAGGTCAAAGGCCTCCGTGAAGTGGAGAAGAGCTTCGGTGTTGGAGATCTACGAAGAGGAGTTTCGCCTCCGGGGAGCTACGGAGAGGAGCTACGCTATGGATGAGCCATGAAGAAAGGTTTGTAGGAGAGCTTAGGGAGCGACTCTATACGAGTTGGGCTCCGAACTCGCAGTCGATGAAGATGACCACTCGAGAAGCGAGCGAGATTAAGAGTGTCATCGGGTTCTAAGAGAGAGGCATTCGGGAGGTTAGTTAAGGGAGAAACTCTAGGGGTGAGTTGAGCTTCGAACTCACTATGGATGAAGAAGGCCGCTCGGGAGGCGAGCAGATTGAAGAGTATCATCCGGCTCTAGGAGTGAACCGTTCGGGGAGTTAAGGGAGCAACTCTAAGGGTGAGTTGATCTCCAAACTCACTGTGGATGAAGAAGGCCACTCGGGAGGCGAGCGGAATAAATAGTATCACCGGGCTTTAGGAGAGAGCCATTCGGGGAGTTAAGGGAGCAACTCTAGGGGTGATTTGAGCTCTAAACTCACCATGGATGAATAAAGCCGCTCGGGAGGCGAGCGAGATGAAAGGCATCAATAGGATATAGAAGAAAGCAGTTTGGGAGGCGAGTTTAGGGAGCAGCTCTATGGTCGAGTTGAAATCTGAACTCGTTGTGGAAGAAGCTGCTCGGGAGGCGAGCGAGACGAAGAACATCATCAGGCTCTAGGAGAAAGCCATTCAAGAGGCGAGTTTGAGGAGAAACTCTAGGGGTGAGTTGATCACCGAACTAGTTTGGAAGAAGGCCACTCAGAAGGCGAGCGGAATGAAGAGCATCACCAGGCTCTAGGAGAGAGCTATTCGGGAGGCGAGTTTGGGGAGCAACTATTGGGGTGAGTTGAGCTCCAAACTCGTTTGGAAGAAGGTCGCTCGGGAGGCGAGTGAGATGAACAACATAACCAGGCTCTAGGGAAGAGCCATGACGGAGGTGAGTTCAGGGAGCAACTCTAGGGGTGAGTTGAGTTCCGAATTCGTTTGGAAGCAGACCACTCGGGAGGTGAGCGGGATGAAGATCATCGCCAGACTTTAGGAGAGAGCCGTTCGGAAGGCGAGTTTGGGGAGCAACTCGAGGGGTGTGTTGAGCTCCTAACTCGTTTGGAAGAAGGTCGCTCGGGATGTAAGCGAGATGAAAAGCATAACCATGCTCTAGGGAAGAACCGTGAGGGAGGTGAGTTCAGGGAGTAACTCTAGGGGTGAGTTGAGCTCCGAACTCGTTTGGAAGCGACCGCTCAGGAGGCAGGGATGAAGAGCATCGTCAGGATATAGGAGAGGGCCGTTCGGGAGGCGAGTTTGAGGGGCAACACTAGGAGAGAGTTGGATTTCGAACTTGCCGTTTGAGCCCAAAAAATTTGTGGAAGCAACCCGAGGACGGGGTTGGCACCGACCTTGCCGTTTGGACTCAACAGGTTTGTTGAGGCAACTCCATGAGGGAGTTGGCGCCGACCGTATCGTTTGGACCCAACAGGCTTGTTACGGTGACTTCATGAGAGAGTTGGTGCTGACCTTACTGTTTGGACCTGGAAAGCTTGCAGGCTTATAGGAGTGACCTGAGGAGGGGGTTGACGTCGACCTTGCAATTTGGACCCGACAGGCTAGTAGAGGCAACCCGAAGAGGGAGCTGGATTCTAAATTTGCTGCTTGAACCTTGCAAGCTTGGGGAGTTAATCTTGAGGTGGAAATTGGCCTTCATACATGTTGTTCGAACCCAACAAGCTTGTAAAGGAAACTCGAGGAGTGAGTTGATGTCATATCCTAGGCTTGAAGGTGAACTGGTTGTAGGAGAAGCTCTTCGAGCGAGTTGGGCTCCAGCACCATCGCATGGAGTTAAGGAGTTATTGGTGTGGTGATGAACACAATATTATTCACATTTAGGAGCAATAATCTTAATGCAATTAGACATTTGAAGGCTCTATATGTGGTATTTAACTCTTATTTTCTCTTTTCCATAGGAAACAGCCTAAAACAGAGAAACGAAGCAGATTCAGGATTTTAAGGATGATACACAGAAAACTGCAGATCATCGGTCGACTGGTTCCCCACATCAGGCGACTGGACAGAGAAGTTGATTTTCCACAGCTGCTCGGTGCAGTCGACTTACTCCAAAGCACAGTCAACTTGGATGATAAATTATGAAATCTTCAGAAGTCTCGACACAGTCGACTGGTTCGGAGACGAGTCGACTGGTAGGCGGTAGAGTTAAAAGATAAGATATCTGAAGATTCCTCCAAATCTAATCCAAATCAGAACAGAAAAGGAAGAATAGAAGAAAAGAGAAAGAAATAATACGCAGAGCAACGAGGGAGGAAATAAATAAAAGAAAAGGACTTTTCTATAAAAAGAGGAGTGCAAACCCTAATTCTCTAGCTGTGATCTATAAATACCAACCAAGAAGCATTATTCAGCTCTCTCTTCTATCTCACGCTCCTCTGCACACACCATCAGCCGGATCACAAGAGTTTCTGGAAAGCCAAGTCATCAACAAAGAGCAGTACTATATCAGCATAGAAGAAGGAGAAAGGAGATCAAGTACTAAGAAGAGAACGGCCGGTCGACTGTGTGACAGCCAGCCGATCCATCTAGCTGAACTACATCAGTTTATTTCTTCTCTTTCTAATTCTTTTATGTTAATTATGTATTCGAACGTGTTGATCAATAAAAGTCTTATCATGTGGAACTAATTTCATAGTTGGGTAGATTGAAGCCGTAGTTATGTAATGCTAAGTTCTTCTGAATGTCACTCTTTTACTTATTGATTAAACCTGATTGAAAGAATAACAATTTACATGAATCAAACTTGTTTGGAGTTCTAAGGACAGTCGACTGAAGTGACAGCCAGTCAACTGACATACAGAACTTAAGATTATCAAGTTGTGCAGTGTAGATCTGAAGCTGTTATATGAGCATATTGAGACGACCCGTATCTCGTGTTTATAACTTGTAACAAGGGAATCCTTAGGGGTTCTTGGTTTAATCAACTTGAGGGATCTAGATCTGATACCAATTTCTAGAACCTTGAGTGTTTGTTCGTTTCCACTGTTCTTATGTTTTCTTTAAGTGCAACTTAGTAGATACCATGCTAAATACTTAATGAAAGAAACGAATTAGAGTAGATACCATGCCTAATTCTTGGCTTAGGGAAACATTAACTTTAAGGAGTAGATACCATGCCCTTAAAGAGAACAAACATGAGTAATAAGAAGAAGTTCAGAAGGTGACTTAGCATTATTGACTATTGGTGGAAATCAAAACCCAACTACTTAATAGATATTTGTGATTCAGCATTTCTTGATTTAGTTTTAATCTTTTCATTTCTTTTAGACCTTTAGAACAACTCTTTATCATTCGCACTCTTTTTATTGATTAGTAAGTTAATTTCTACAATCTCTGTGGGATCGACCCTTGCTATTGCTACGCTTCTATAAACGATTCGTGCACTTGCGAGGTTTTAATTTGTGTCTAGTTTATCTAGTTATTTAGATCATCTAGATTGCACAACAAGTTTTTGGCGCCGTTGTCGGGGATTGTTAGCATTTTGACTTACAAATCAGTAAATCTTTCCTTTTATTTTATTTTCTTTTATTAATAAATATTTCTTTTAGGTTACAGGATTTTGGTGGATGCACGGAAAGAGATAACTTCGTCCAGAGCTACTACCTATTGACGCGAAAACAGAACGCACTTTGCACAGACTTGGTCGGCTGTCTGCGACCAACCAGTCGACTGCTACACGGAACCAGTCGACTGCACAGAGACCACATTCACGAGCAACAATGGCTGAGGAAATACCACATCGAGTGCCAATGCAGGACAAATTCACGCCGAAGAATATTGAGCAACCTTCCTGCATTGCTTATCAACCTAATGTCACAGGGAATATGCATCTCTCTCCCCAATTACTTAGCATGGTTCCCCACTTTAGTGGCAAACCAGACGAAGAGCCTCATCTCCATCTGCAAGACTTCTTTGATCTTTGCAGAACACAAAGTGTCCAAGGGCATACCCCTGAACAAATCAGGTTAATCTTGTTTCCATTTTCCTTAAAACTTAATGCTAAATTGTGGTATAATTCTTTGGAACCAGGATCAATTAATTCATGGGAGCAATTGGCAACAAAATTCTTGAAAGAATTCTTTCCAGCCCAGAAGACCAAACAATTGAAGAGGGAGATCCAACTCTTCCAACAAAAAGATGGAGATTTATTCTTTGAAGCATGGAAGGATTTCAAGAACAAGCTTCTCAAGTGTCCTACACACAACAAGCCTAAAGATGATCAGGTACAAGCTTTTTATGAGGGTTTAAATGATACTAACAAGGCAATCGTGGATTCAGCTTGCAACGGGATCTTGATAAGGAAAAGTGGTGAGGAAGCCATCGAATTATTTGAAGAACTTAGCGAGAACTCTCAGCAATTCTCAACAAGGGGAAGAGGCATTTCTAGAAAACAGGGAGTTTATGAAATTTCTGGTAGTAATAACATACAAGTGGAAATGGCAAACATGAATAAAAAATTTGATATGCTTGTTAATGCAATGACAACAATGGGCAATGCGAAAAATCTAACAAAAGAAATTTGTGCAATTTGTTCTCATTGTGATCATACAACTGATACATGTCCTATGTCTTCGTTCACAGATCAGGAGCATGCAAACTATGTGGGGCAAGGAGTGTTCCCACCAAAGAACAACCCATTCTCGAGCATATACAATCCAGGGTGGAGGAACCATCCTAATTTCTCATGAAGCAACAATCAAGGAACCTAGTCTTCACAAGGACATGCACGGAACTTCCAAATAGGAAGTGGGTTTGATAGGCCAGTTCAAGAACAGAAGAAGTTGGATTTTGAATCCACCGTTCTTCAATTGCTCCAACAACAACACCAAATAAGCAACCAACAAGGGCAAGCAATTCAGAAGTTGGAAACTCAAATCGGGCAGATCGCAAAGGAGTTGAGTGAAAGAAAGGCAGGAGAACTTCCTTCACAAACCATACCAAATTCTCGAGGCCAAGAACAGCTCAAATCAGTAACAACTCTCAGAAGTGGTAAGACAATTGAGAACAAGGTTGGAACACACACCGAAGAAGCAGAAACACAACCATCAAAAGTTTTGGGTTCCAACAAGGTAAGTGAAAAAGAAAGGACAATTTTGCCACCATTCCCTCAAAGGTTAGTCAAGCAAAAGAAAGAACAACATTTATTTGACATCTTTGAAACTCTCAGAAAGGTAAAAATTAATATCCCCCTACTTGATGCTATTAAACAAATTTCTTCTTATGCTAAATTTTTGAAAGAGTGTTGTACTCACAAAAGAACATTTCAGGTTAGGGAGGATGTGGCTTTGACAGAGGAAGTGAGTGCTGTTTTTTTAAGGAAATTACCTCCCAAATTAAAGAACCCAGGTAGTTTTACCATTCCTTGCAGGATTGGTGAGCACTTCTTTGAGAAAGCACTACTAGACTTGGGGGCAAGCATCAACCTCCTCCCATACACCGTCTATGAAAAGCTAGGATTGGGGGAACTCCAACCAACATCCATCACGTTGCAATTGGCGAATCGCAGCATCAAAAGACCTAGAGGTATTTTGGAAGATGTCCTAGTTCAGGTAAACGATTTCATTTTGCCTGCTGATTTTGTTGTGTTAGACATGGAGGACTCTTCAATGCCATCTTCTCTACCAATCATTTTAGGTAGGTCCTTTATGAGTACGGCTGATATAAAAATTTGTGTTAAAAAGGGTACTATAAGCATGAAAATAAATGGAGAGAAGGTTGAATTTAAAATGTTTAATACACTAAAATTACCACATGATGATTATGAATGCTATAATGTTGATGTGGTGCAGGAGATTGTTGATCAAACATTTCAGGTACATAGCATAGAACCACTACAAGCTGCAATTACACAGTCTCTAACATTGTCTAATGCTGAACAGGAACACGATGACTGGAGGATAGCCGAAACAATACATCATCTTGAAACTCCAAAGTCATATTCAGGTAAACTCGCACCGGCATTTGAAAATATTGTGACTGATGACATTTGTGTTTCCTCGGATCAGTCGACTGGCGGACAGGATAAGTCGACTGACCCGACCACAACCAGGAACCAGTCGACTGTACCGAGACTTCCAGAAATAGAGCTTAAGCAGTTGCCCGACCATTTGAAGCATGCATATTTGGGCGAGAACCAGACGCTACCAGTGATAATTGCTGCAAACTTAAGTGAACAGGAAGAAGAGAAGTTGCTGAGGGTACTACGAGAACACAAAGGTGCAATAGGATGGACCATTGCAGATATCAAGGGAATAAGTCCATCCAAATACATGCATAAAATACTTCTTGAAGACAACGCAAAACCAAGCAGGAAAGCACAGAGAAGGCTTAACCCACACATGAAGGAAGTGGTAAGAGCAGAGATTTTGAAGCTACTAGATGTTGGCATCATCTACCCGATCTCAGATAGCAAGTGGGTGAGCCCTATACATGTGGTGCCTAAGAAAAGTGGAGTCACAGTGGTGAAGAATGAAGAGAATGAGCTTATCCCTACGAGAGTGACCACAGGATGGAGGGTGTGCATTGATTATAGGAAATTGAATAACGAAACCAGGAAAGATCACTTCCCTCTTCCTTTTATTGATCAAATGTTAGAAAGATTAGTAGGATATAGTCATTATTGTTTTTTAGATGGTTATAGTGGCTATAATCAAATTGCTATTGCTCCAGAAGATCAAGAAAAAACCACTTTTACATGTCCTTTTGGTACTTTTGCATACAGGAGGATGCCCTTTGGATTGTGCAATGCACCAGCTACATTTCAGAGATGCATGATGAGTATATTTTCAGACATGGTGGAAAGGTTCATCGAGGTATTTATGGATGATTTTAGTGTTTTTGGATCTTGTTTTGATGAATGCCTTAACCATTTGCAGCTTGTGCTTAAGAGATGTGAAGAATGCAATTTAGTGCTGAATTGGGAAAAGTGCCATTTTATGGTACAACAAGGTATTGTGTTGGGACATGTGGTGTCAAAAAGAGGCATAGAGGTGGACAAGGCAAAAATTGACATCATATCAAAGCTACCCCCTCCCACCACAGTCAAGGGTGTTAGGAGTTTTCTTGGACATGCAGGGTTCTATAGAAGATTTATAAAAGATTTCTCCAAAATCTCCAAACCCCTTTGTGACTTGTTAACTAAGGATGTTGAGTTTGCATGGACAGAAGAGTGCACAAATGCTTTTATTACATTGAAAAATCTTCTCATTTCTGCACCTATTGTTATGGCACCAGATTGGAGCCATCCTTTCGAGCTCATGTGTGATGCAAGTGATTATGCTTTAGGGGCTGTTTTAGGTCAAAGAATCAATAAGATACCCCATGTTATTTACTATGCTTCTCGAACTTTAAACGATGCACAGCTAAACTATTCCACAACTGAAAAAGAAATGTTAGCTGTTATTTTTGCTGTAGAGAAGTTTAGATCATATTTAATTGGTTCTAAAGTTATTGTTTTCACTGACCATGCTGCTTTGAGATATTTGTTTGCTAAAAAGGATGCTAAGCCTAGGTTGATCAGATGGGTGCTGTTGCTTCAAGAATTCGATCTTGAGATTAGAGACAAGAAAGGAAGTGACAATGTTGTGCCAGACCACATGTCCAGACTACTACATGAGGAAGAGAGAATTGTGCCCCCACTTAATGAAAATTTCCCAGATGAACATCTATTTGAAATAAACATATCACCGGGACAGTCGACTGGTAGCAGAACCAGTCGACTGGTATCTCACTGCTCATGTTTTCCATGGTTTGCAGATATTGTAAATTATCTCACTGCTCATGTTTTCCCTCTAGGTATGACAAGTCAGGAAAGAAAGAGACTGGTGGCCATGTGCAGGCACTATTATTGGGATGATCCTTATTTGTTCAAATTTTGCCCTGATCAAATTATAAGAAGATGTGTGGCCGAAGAAGAGCAAATGAGTATTCTACAACATTGTCACCAATATGCATGTGGAGGACATTTTGGACCAAAAAGAACTGCACTCAAGGTATTACAATCTGGATTTTACTGGCCTAATGTATTCAAAGATGCTTTTTCTTTTTGCAGGACTTGTGACAAATGCCAAAGGGCAGGCAACATCTCTTCTAGAAATCAGATGCCACTGCAAAACATCCAAGTAATCGAGCTGTTTGACGTTTGGGGAATAGACTTCATGGGTCCCTTTCCTAACTCATTTGGTTATTTATATATTCTTGTGGGTGTGGATTATATGTCTAAATGGGTCGAGGCTGTCCCCTCAAAAACTAATGATCACAAAGTTGTTGTCAAGTTTTTGCAGGAGAACATTTTCACTAGGTTTGGTACACCACGGGCAATAATTAGTGATGGAGGGAGCCACTTCAATAACTTTCCATTTGCTTCTTTGATGAAGAAATATGGTATCACACATAGAGTGGGCACCCCATATCATCCTCAAACAAGTGGGCAGGTGGAGATTAGCAACAGAGAAATCAAGAGCATTTTGGAAAAGACAGTCAATACAAGGAGAAAGGATTGGTCGCTGCGCTTGAATGATGCATTATGGGCCTACCGAACAGCATACAAAACACCCATCGGCATGTCACCATACCGTTTGGTTTTTGGAAAAGCCTGTCATCTACCAGTGGAGTTGGAACACAAAGCCTATTGGGCCATCAAAAGGTTCAATTTCGATATGAAACAAGCAGACGACAAAAGAAGATTGCAACTAAATGAGCTTGAAGAGTTGAGGCACGACGCATATGAAAATGCAAAAGTGTACAAGGAAAGGACCAAGTTGTACCATGACAAACAGTTAGCAAGAAAGGAGTTTTATGAAGGACAGAATGTATTGATATACAACTCAAGATTAAGACTTTTTCCAGGCAAGCTTATGTCACGATGGTATGGCCCATACATTGTCACAAAAGTCTTTCCACATGGGGCATTGGAGGTGCATAGCAAAGAGAAGAATCAAACATTCAAGGTGAACGGGCATAGGGCGAAGCCATACATTGAGAGGAGCATAGAACCGCAAGAGGAAGATGTGCATCTTCAAACCATTCAATACATTGCATGACCTCATCAAGTCTAGCTGAAGACAGAAAACACAGCGCTTATTGGGAGGCAACCCAATTTTCAGGGGAGTATTTACACTTTCCCTTCATTTTCTTTTCGTTATTCATCTTTTATTTTCCGTCTCTCCTTCTTACTAGAGGGTAACACATGCCTATCTTTAAATTTTCTTCCGAACATTGAGGACAATGCTCCATCTAAGTTTGGGGGTATTAGTTAGTCACATTTGAAGTCTTTTGATTTTTTTAGGATAAACAATTTCTTATAAAGTAAGAGTAAGGATACTTATTTACTTTAGGATTGTTGAGTATCATAATTCCCTACAAAATTATATGAGTCATGTGATTATACATAATAAACAAATGTGATGCTTTTTCTGGTGATTATTTCCTTTAGATCTAGTCCTAAATTGAGTTTAAGTAAATAGAGTGATAAAATATATATATATATATATATATATTTGAATAAAGTCAATCTACTCCAATGTTTTGGGTGCTTAGTAACTAGGGGTATTCATCACCAATGTTTACCTTTACGTCAAACGGCAACTTGAAATATGAGTATGCAAAGCACTTTAAAGTTTGTGACTTGCTGAGTAACCGGGTGGATTCATCACAAATGTTTTGCATTCGCGTAAAAAGGCAAGTGACAACTTTAGAGAAGAGACTAAGATTATAAAAAAATAATAAAAAAATAAAATAAAAAAAAAACTCTAGTTTGCTACTCGGTTTGTAGTAGAGAAAAGGAATAATCACAGATTGAGTAGTCGCATACTATAACTACATTAATTGCATGACAAATATGATGAAGTTTGGGAACTATGAACAAATAATCGCACTGGAGAAAGTAGGTATGTTTAGTTTTACTTTATCTGAAATTGTTTATATTTTTATATGTTGATGCTCACATAAATAAGAATTCTTGGTTGAGGCTATCATTATTATTCTCCTGTTCATAAATTCACTTTTTGCTTGAGGACAAGCAAAATCTAAGTTTGGGGGTATTTGATGAACACAATATTATTCACATTTAGGAGCAATAATCTTAATGCAATTAGACATTTGAAGGCTCTATATGTGGTATTTAACTCTTATTTTCTCTTTTCCATAGGAAACAGCCTAAAACAGAGAAACGAAGCAGATTCAGGATTTTAAGGATGATACACAGAAAACTGCAGATCATCGATCGACTGGTTCCCCACATCAGGCGACTGGACAGAGAAGTTGATTTTCCACAGCTGCTCGGTGCAGTCGACTTACTCCAAAGCACAGTCAACTTGGATGATAAATTATGAAATCTTCAGAAGTCTCGACATAGTCGACTGGTTCGGAGACGAGTCGACTGGTAGGCAGCAGAGTTAAAAGATAAGATATCTGAAGATTCGTCCAAATCTAATCCAAATCAGAACAGAAAAGGAAGAATAGAAGAAAAGAGAAAGAAATAATACGCAGAGCAACGAGGGAGGAAATAAATAAAAGAAAAGGACTTTTCTATAAAAAGAGGAGTGCAAACCCTAATTCTCTAGCCGTGATCTATAAATACCAACCAAGAAGCATTATTCAGCTCTCTCCTCTATCTCACGCTCCTCTGCACACACCATCAGCCGGATCACAAGAGTTTCTGGAAAGCCAAGTCATCAACAAAGAGCAGTACTATATCAGCATAGAAGAAGGAGAAAGGAGATCAAGTACTAAGAAGAGAACGGCCGGTCGACTGTGTGATAGCCAGCCGATCCATCTAGCCGAACTACATCAGTTTATTTCTTCTCTTTCTAATTCTTTTATGTTAATCATGTATTCGAACGTGTTGATCAATAAAAGTCTTATCATGTGGAACTAATTTCATAGTTGGGTAGATTGAAGCCGTAGTTATGTAATGCTAAGTTCTTCTGAATGTTACTCTTTTACTTATTGATTAAACCTGATTGAAAGAATAACAATTTACATGAATCAAACTTGTTTGGAGTTCTAAGGACAGTCGACTGAAGTGACAGCTAGTCGACTGACATGCAGAACTTAAGATTATCAAGTTGTACAGTGTAGATTTGAAGCTGTTATATGAGCATATTGAGACGACCCGTATCTCGTGTTCATAACTTGTAACAAGGGAATCCTTAGGGGTTCTTGGTTTAATCAACTTGAGGGATCTAGATCTGATACCAATTTCTAGAACCTTGAGTGTTTGTTCGTTTCCACTGTTCTTATGTTTTCTTTGAGTGCAACTTAGTAGATACCATGCTAAATACTTAATGAAAGAAACGAATTAGAGTAGATACCATGCCTAATTCTTGGCTTAGGAAAACATTAACTTTAAGGAGTAGATACCATGCCCTTAAAGAGAACAAACATGAGTAATAAGAAGAAGTTCAGAAGGTGACTTAGCATTATTGACTATTGGTGGAAATCAAAATCCAACTACTTAATAGATATTTGTGATTCAGCATTTCTTGATTTAGTTTTAATCTTTTCATTTCTTTTAGACCTTTAGAACAACTCTTTATCATTCGCACTCTTTTTATTGATTAGTAAGTTAATTTCTACAATCTCTGTGGGATCGACCCTTGCTATTGCTACGCTTCTATAAACGATTCGTGCACTTGCGAGGTTTTAATTTGTGTCTAGTTTATCTAGTTATTTAGATCATCTAGATTGCACAACATGTGGCTCGAAAAAGGAGCTGAGCACGGAGCTCATTGATGAGGGTTGTCGAGACAAGGAGCAGCTCCAGGGGCTAGTTAGGCCCTAGATTCATTATGTTTGAGTCAAATTTTAGAGATAGTCCTGAAAAAGAGCTGGTCTTTGAACTTACTTGTTGCAAAATTTAACCATTAGTGTGAGTAGTTTGAATGGCCGTTTCGAGCCCCGAAATTGCATACTTGTAAGCTGTGAGGGCAATTTTCAACCATGATTGTGAACTTCGAACCAGTTATTTCGGAGTTATCAATGAGTTGTAGGAGCAATTCCGAATGGTGAGCTACTCCGCACATACTTGTTTGCAAGCGATGTCGAACCAAGGGTTGGACTCCAAACTTGTTGTTTGAATGTTTCAATGAGTTATAGCAGCAATTCCGAATTGGTGAGCTGCTCCGTACTTACTTGTTTGCAAGCGGCTAAAGCAGGGTCAAGCCAAGTGTTGGACTCCAAACTTGTCTTTTGAGCCTAGCAGATTGTGGGAGCAGTCCTGGGGGACAAGATGGACCCTGAACTTACTGTTTAACGAGTCGCAGATGTGACTCAGGAGGATAGACATAAGGCCAATGCAATGATCTTTATAAGAAAAAAACTATATTGAAACAAACTAAGTGGCTGCCTTGATGGGACGATCCGTTATTACATGTTTTGGCCGTATCGCAAGCGGCGGCCTTATTGAAAAATGAAAACCTATTTCTATGATAGGGTGTTAGGCACCCTCGTGGTACTTCATTTGATGCTCTATATTCCAAGTCCACCTTCCCATAAAGGAGGATCTCCTTGAGTTCATTAACTAGTTCTGGAAGGACTTGACTGTTCCATTATGGAGCTCTAATGCTTCAAGTGGGAGGACTGAGCCCCCATTGTAGTTGTGTAGCACCTCCGAGTTGTCTCTTGGTTTTCTTTGACTTTCCCTACTCCTGCTGAGGTTGGGAACTTTATTTTTCATGTGAAAGACTGAGGGTACGGCATGAAGTACCTGCTAGGCCTGGTCGACCCAGAATGACATTGTAAGCGGCATTCACATCGACGATCATGAAGTCCATTGCCTCTGTATGGATTGTCGGGGCTTTTCCTGCGGTCACATCAAGAGTGACTATTCCTTCGATTGAGACTGGAACCCCAGAAAACCCGTGGAGTGTGTATCTGGTAGGCTTGAGACGATCACGAGAAAGCTTGATGCCATGGAAGGCTTGTAGGAAGAGGATATTGACGGAACTGCCATTGTCGACGAGGATCCAGTGCACTTCGGGGTTAACCATGCCAAGACTGTTGATGAGGGCATCACAGTGGGCCGTTCGGATGCCTTTTAGATCCCTGTCTGAGAACGTCACCGGAATCCTGAGGCTTTTGGGCGGTAGGAAGTTCTGTACTGAATTAACTTCTTGGATGAAGGCCTTTCGGGAGGAGTTTGATTCTCCCCCAAAGGCCCTCTGTGGATCGAATAGAGGACTGCTCCTGGCTTAGGACTCAGATGGCTTCTCGACCCGCTTGTTAGCTCCCCGAGGGGGAGGGGGATCGGCTCTGTCCTTTTTGATGAACTTGTCTTGGTGCCCCTGCTGTATGAGTTCTTAGATCTCCTCCTTGAAAGCTCGACAGTCATCAGAGTCGTGGGCATGATCCCATTGGAAGCGACACCACTTGTCTCTGTTTCTCCTCTTCGCTTGGATGTTCATTTTAGGGGGAGCGCGGAGTAGCCCTTTCTTATCCACCTCCATGAGAACTGCTGATAAACTGGCAATGAGAGGGGTGAACTTCTCAAAATGAAAAACAGGGCGACGCTGACCATTATTGTCTTTCTGAAATTTCTAGGATCCTTCTTTGTTTGCACTCTACTGTTTGTTCCCGGAAGAGGGCTCTTCTCGACTGGGGGGGGGGAGGATTGAGAGCCTCTTTAGCTCAGATGTACTTCTCAATCCTAAGCACGAGTTCCGAGAAGTCCCGAGAAGACTTCTTGGCAAGGGATGCCTTGAGGTCAGCATTACTGACGTTGTGTCTGAATGCTGCAGAGGCTACTGATTGGTCGAGAGAGGCAATAGACCGTACTTAAGCGGTAAAGCGTCGAACATAATCTCTTAAGTGTTCACTTTTTTTTTGACTGAGGGCTAGCAATGATGCACTTATTTTCTCAGCTCGGTGGCTGCTAACGAAGTGGGTAAAGAAAAGCTCCTCAAGCTGGTCAAATAAGAAGATGGAGGCTGAGGATAAACAGGAGTACTATTCTCTCACTGGTCCCTTCAACGTTGCTGGAAAGGCCTTACAAAGGAGTGCATCCGAGGCTTGATGGATCATCATGAGGGTTTTTAATCTCTCAATATGATTAGCCGGGTCAGACTCCCCATTGTAGGATTCAAAATGAGGTAGCTTGAAGGTCTCTGGGAACGGACTTCCATGATGGTCCTGAAGAAGGGGGGTCTGCTCAGGTGGAAGTTCTTGGTCTGTTGACTTTCTTCAAGGTTGATCTTGCTGAGGTGCCTATCCATCTCTCGAAGGCAGCGGTGAACCGAGACGTCCCTCTAGTAGGATCTAGACGACCCTCAAGACTCCTTCATGAGTGGTGGCATAGCGAGGGCTATGTGCTTGTCGGTCATGATTTGGAGCAATGGTAAGAGATCGCAGGATGTCATCTTTGAAATTTCGGAATTCTACTTGGGTGACCGGTGCCCCTCCATCCTGGTGAACCCTAGGCACTGATTGGCTTGCAGGAGTGCGACTTCTTCGTTGCCGATGGGGAGGAGACCCCCTTCACCCCCCTTGGGGAGGCGAGCCTTCTGGATCTCGACCTTCGAGGTGGACTGCTCCTCTGACTTCTTTGGTGTTCTGGACAAGGGACCTCGTCACAGGCTCGTCTCTCATTCAAACGAGTTCGAAGGTCGGTCCCATGTTGGCGTTTGAAAATGATTTGATGGAGGTCTCTTGACCCCTGAGGATCTTACGTGGTCATCGAGTCAGTGGAAGAATTATGGACCGAGACATGGTCATGGAGAAGATGTTGTCCTTGACGGCTTCGACAGAAGCCCCCCGACGCAGCCCCTTTTGACATGGGGCGAGCCTGTTGGGGAGGTGGCTATTCAGGTTGAGGCTGTTGAACTTATTGATCTTGTTGAGGGGGAACATCCTGAAATGGAGGAGGTGGAGGAAGAGGGGTAGCTCTTCGGATTGGCGCCGCCGCTTTCTATTTTTCCTTTGGAGGCATGGCTAAAAACTACTTTTACCAGCGAGTATGGTCGGATTGCTTTTTCTGATTCCCACAGACGGCACCAATCTGTTGTTTCTAATTTTAGTGTGGGGACAAACAGATAATTTGTGAATTCTTCTAGAACCAATAGAAGCTAACATGTTTACTACTTACCGATGTTGGCCGTTCTCAACGCTGCTGCTGACCTGCAAAAAGTTCGAAACACCGAGATTGACCCCGACGGCGAACCCTCCAACGCTCAAATCAGTAATCTGAAAGATTATGAAAGAACTTTTTTGGAGAAAAATACTGATTACTTTTTTTTTCATGGTGGGGGTAGAGGTGTATTTATAGTTGCCTTTGGGACCAGGTTTGAAATAATCATTTATCTCTACTTTTCGGTATTTTTGGATAAGAAATAAAGTTTAAATTCCTTTATCATAAAAGATTTGGTTTAAACCATCTCTTAGGGATAATCATGCATTTAAACAACTCTTTAAATGATCTGGGTTTATTTATAGTGAGCTGTCATCATAATCCAGTAATGCAGATTCATTTTGGATTATTGGGCCTTAGAAAAGATACAGTTCTCGTTTACAGACCCGTTTATAATAAAAATTACCATTTCACCTCTGAGAACTTTGAGATTCGTACCCGATTTAAACGGTCTTTCTAGCCGTTTCAAACGCTTTTATCTCTCAAATACTCAACCTCTCATAGAATGACAAAACTTCCTTAAAGCACAACTCAAAATAAGAAACATAGACGTCAACTCAAAAACTTGATGTGACCTGCAATTGCAATCAAATAAAAGATGAGGTAGGTGAACTAAACCTATTGTACTTGTGAATGAATGATGAGAAAAAAGCTACGCTAGTACCTATTGCAATTTCTTGATTGATACAAAGATGGCACATATCCTTGAAACCATTGAACTGAAGCTCAACTGAACCAACAACAATATGTAAATTAGAGTGACTGATATATATGTACCAAAAATTGGTACAAATTGAAATATGCCCCTAAAGGTTATTATCAAAAACACCTATATTGCAAGATCCACTCAAACCATGAATTGTTAAAAATAAACTCTAATTTTAATTAGGATTGTTTTAATGGCAAAATTCTTAAAAGAAAACTATGAATCAAAACATAAACCTATTATTAACATAAACATAATAATCTCAAATGCAACTCAAATGCAACAGACTCTCCATCAAGAACCATAATAATCTCTAGTAACAGTTTACCTCAAACTTTGGGCTTCTCCATTAAGAACCATCTGGTTACAGTTGAATCATCAGAATTTTAGCTAAAATGGACAATTTTTATCACTACAGAAAAACAATAAGAATTACCTTCAATACATGAGGATCCTTCCAGGTGCACTGTCAAAATTACGGCATCCCCCATGTTCAGAACAGGTGCAAGAGCAATCTGACTATACCTTTAGATTCTCTCCTAAGATTATGAGCTGCTCTTAAATCATTATACTGTACAGGCCAACATGCTAATAGGCATAATTAAGAAAAAAATTGTTAAACAAAGTTATTAAGAAGAAATATACTGAGGAATAAGATAGGTGGAGGAGGAGGGCGCATGACTCATTGAGCGGATCCAGAGCTGCTGGCGAAGGCTAACTCACTGGCCACTAGAGTTGCTGCCAAAGCCTAATGAAGTGTTGTATCGAATTTGTGGCTTCTCGCGGGGTTCGGGTCCAGATCGAACCCCGCGAGACTAAGCGGGTCGACCCAGGTCGAGTAATATGAATTTCCAATCCGTTGAACCCGGCCCGCCAACCCGGTGAACAGTAGCCAACCCGCGGGTTTCGAACCGTTAGACCCGTACGGGCCAAACGTTTGACCCACGAGTCCAACGGCCGAAAACAGAGCAACGGCTCTGTTGTAGCCGTTTTTTTGGTTTTTTTTGTTTTTTTTTTGTTTTTTTTTTTGTTTTTTGCTTTTTTGTAGTTTTTCCCTATAAATACCCCTTCAACCCAATCTAAAAATTTTACACCTTATTCTCTTACTCTCTCTACTACTACTACTCAATTCAATCTCAATTTTTTGAAATTTTGTCAACAAAGAAGCTAGCAACATTAACATAGAAGTGACAAATTTCGATCGTATCGAATTCATCATTCAACTACGTCTTCAAGTCTTCAACTCCTCCAAGGCTCCAATAAAGAAGCTCACTTTCTATCTATATACGAGTCCGGACTTCAACTTCAACTTTTACTTTTATTTTCACTCATTCTATATACGAATATCCGCGAAGTACGGTATCAAAAATTCACAACCCTTTTATTGTCTTGATATTTTTTTGTAGTTATAATTTTTTTTATCATATTTGTTTGTTGGTTTTTTTTTATCTTCTCTCTCACAACCCTCCT
This sequence comes from Hemerocallis citrina, assembly GCA_017893485.1. Classification (NCBI taxonomy): domain Eukaryota; kingdom Viridiplantae; phylum Streptophyta; class Magnoliopsida; order Asparagales; family Asphodelaceae; genus Hemerocallis; species Hemerocallis citrina. Next base: position 67,295,959 of record CM030364.1, on the reverse strand, counting down.
ATTGTTTTCTAGATTTTTTTTCATTAAAACATATGTCGCCTATATTGTATTTAATTTTTTGACATACACTACTATATCAGCATGTCTAGATCACGAGGTAGCGGCCGTAGCCAAAGTGGACAAGATTCCACCAGCACTTCTCGTAGGCCTAAAATTATCTCACAAATTGAGCCCGCCGAAGACTACCATATGACCGAACACATTGGTACACACGATGAGTTTGTAGGAGACATAGACATAGAAGAAAAACCACAAATACAAGCAACCAAAACAACACAACCGGGTAGTAGTAGGAAAACTAGAGGGAAAACTAGTGATTGACACAAATTTTATGATTATATTCCGGGTGTAGGTATAAAAATTTGTAAAACATGTTCGAAGCCATACAAATGGAAGAAGGGTGAGGGGACGGGTATAATAAAACGACGCATCCAAAATATACACAAAGAACTTCTTGTAGATCTGCCCGGCCAACAAAAAATCCACCCTAGGACCGGTGTAGTTGATAGCCATTGTTATGATTCCGAACTTGTTCGTCGAAAATTGGCCCGACTAGTAATCAAGGAAGAGTTATCATTTTTCTATTCCGAGAGTACGGATGTAACACCCCACATTTTTATTTAAATTAAAAATGCATTTTTTTGTTTTTTGCACGTATGATGCACTTGCTAATTTATCCATCTCTTTTCTTACTCTCATTTACTAATTTTAGCATGCACAAGTTTTTAATCAGCCTTCTTTTGATCCATGGACCTAAAGTTAAATTCTAGCCCATTAGGTTAATTAAAAGGGAGAGCCCACTAGGATAATTAAATTAGTAAATTAAAAGAGAGTCCATGGGACAAGCCCATTAATAAAATCCTAATTTAAGTTGAGTTTGGACTAATACATGACAAGTTACAACTTTTAGTACACATTTAGAACAATAGAAAATTGTATTAATGTTGTTTGTGCATGTGTACACTTGTGCACCTTGGGGGGGGGGGGGTTTGGCCGGTTGGACCCAAGAGGGAGGCCGGTTTGGGCTAGTAGGGAGGGGAAGAGGTGGGAGTTTGGGAGTTAGGATATTGGAGAGTTTAAGGGAGGAGTTAGGAAAGTGAAAAGGTGAAGAATTTAAAGGAGAGAGTTATTAGGTGGAGATTTATGCAAATTAGACTCTAACATTATCCTATAAATAGCACCCCATTTACCTTCTCTTTTACACAAAAAACAAATCAAAATAAGAGAAAGAAAAAGAAAGAGAGCAGAGTGTTCTTGCTAGGAGAAGAAATTCTTACTAGGAGCTAAGAGTTGTGCTTCCACTTTTGTTCAACCTTCATTAGAGGTGGGTGTTCTCTACTTTCTAATTATAAAAAATTTGCATGCTAATAAGAAAATAAATGAGTAGTGTAGAATTTGATTTGATAAAGTAGAACAAACCTATGCATTGTATGTAATGAAAAATGCTATGTTTAGTAAATTAATCAACAATTATGTTAGTTGGTAATGAGAAAAATAATAATGGATCATTTTGCCATGAACTAGTGTACAAGAGTGTAGAGATTTTGATTATATGAACAATTGTTGAACTTTCCTCTTAGAACAAGCAAATGAATTTTTGTAAAGAGAAATTTGATGTTTATGAACTCGTTTGAATACTTGTAAGAGATACAATGCACTTTCTTTGATTAAATTAACATAATGCATGTTTATGTTTAAAAAGAAACAACTTGAGAGTTAATTATTTGTCTAAAGTATGAGTATTAAATCTATGAGTTACTGAGTAAATTCAGTTTTTATAAACAAATTTCAGTCAAACAAAAGATTAGAAGAAATAGAGAAATCGAGTTTTTATAAAAAAAAAATAGAATAATAGAGAGTTGGAACAAAAGTCTATAAAGAAACTTCATATCGTTGGGCGCGTCTGGCCTGGTGGTCTGGCGTTGCGCTGTCTCCTTGTTCGGCTTGGTTCGAATCCCATGGCCTACATTTTTTTGTGTTTTTGTTTTAATTATTTCAAAGCTCGAGACTGAGTATATAAGCTTTTCGGTGTTGAATTTGGACACCAAGTCCATATGGACTTATTGGTTGGCACGGTGGGCTTTGGCGCCGTCTGTGTTGAGCTTGGGTTCGAAATCCGGTGGCTCTTTTATATATATATTTTTTGTGTTTTTAAAGATTTTGAAGGAGATTTTAATGCGAAATAAAATTGGAAAAAATTCTAGTGTTCATATAAAGTACTAAAGAAGTATAAAAAAATTAGTTTTTGAAATTTTAATGTATATTTGAGAAATTAAAAAGGAGAAATAGAAATAGAAATTTGATTTGTGATTAGAATTTAATTAATGAAGAGCATGATATTATTTTTAGAAGAGAAAAATAGTGTGGTGTGAATTAGATTCTTTTGAAGAGATTGCACTCTTACTTTGTATAGAAATATTTGATATGATTGAGATATATTGCTAGAGTGACTTAAAAATGGATGAAATTGTGTTCATGAAGAGGATTATTACTTTTTAAAGATTGTGAATAAAAGACTCATGAGTAGTATTAAAGTAAGACATCATGAATAAAAGTTAAGATGAGACATTGATCACATTTGTGAATAAGATGAGAATAATCTAAGTTTAAGACATGTTTATTAAAGGGTATGTGTACCCATGGATTCTTGTACATGAAAAAGTTGTGACTTAGAGTTAGTGAGACCTCGGGTACCGGCACTATTAATTGAAAAGAGTTGAGTTATATTTTGAGATATGGTCATGTTGATTAAGTTCGGTAGGAGGTAAAACTAATTCTAGGCTTGGAAATTTATTCATGTCTTGAACTAAATAATTAGGCACATAAGTGAACATGTAGTAAACCTGGGCAAACGTAAGTGGGTTGCCTCTATATAGTCGGCGGTGGATCTCCGTGGCTATAGACCCAGTCGGTGGTGGATCTCCGTGACTGTGGTTGCTCCGTGGGAGACGGACTTTTATTTTTAAATCCGGGACTATGAGGACGGGTCAGCGGTGGACTCCGGGATCTTGAGTAGTCGGGCGGATAGTTTGCCATACTCCAATGTATATACGTATACCGGGCTAGAGGGGCACTTGCGGGATGATTCGCACGATGAGGAATCTGTTATAACAGTCGGCGGTGGACTCCATAGCTGGGATCCATATTCGTGGAATAATCTAAAGCTTGTTTCATTACTGGGTAGTTTCATGCCGAGGGATCGAACCCTTTACTGTGGAGTACGTAGGTGCTTGCCCTCAGACCTATGTAGAATGGGATGCATAGAATCCGAATAAGTATGCATTAGTGTCATCCTAATATAAAATGTGTGTATTAGGCATTAAGGCATTGCATACACTTATATGTTTAGAATAATCACTTTTGACACTTTATTGTTCATTCAATTTTTGTGGTTTGTTAAGTATTGAGATCGTTATATGTACGGCATAGAGAGGATGGCCGAGTATAACATTTTTGTCAGTTGTAAGTGACTGACGTGCCCACAGATTAATATGCAGGTAATGGACTTTTGTGAAGAAGTAAAGATGTTATGATGCAGTTGATGACTTATTGTTAAAGTTGTACAAGTTGTATTTTATTTCATTGTTGTATTTTTTTTATTCTTCCACTGTGTAAACAGAATGTAAAGACTCTGATGTATGTTGAAAAGTTTTAATTTCCATGTAAAATTGTACGAAGTGAAATAAAGATCCTGTGAAATCTCGAATTTGGTCTTATTTGGAATTCGGGGCGTTACAACGGACTTAGAAACTTTTAATCAAACCGCCTTAAACCCGCATTTTAAAAGAATCCCTAGAAATACTTTGAAGTCTGATTGTTTTAAAATGTACAACGAAATGAGAGAAGCTTTGATTGCCATTTTATGGAGTTTAACTTGTAGAGTTTTTCTAACTTCCGATTGTTGGAAGGGTTGCAACAATATTTTAATGATGGCAATAACTTGTCATTGGACGACAGTGATTGGATCCTTCAAAAAATAATCATATCACTTGCCGCGTTGCCCGATCTCCATAGTGGTAATGAAATTGCAAATCATATTTTAGAAATTTGTGATTTTTTTCTTATCCACGATAAAATTATGTGTATAAGTTTTGTTAATGCATCTAACAACAATGCATCAATTAGTATATTAAAAATTGTATTAAACCCTCCATCTGACAATATTTTTCATGTTAGATGTGCATATCATATAATAAATTTATGTGTTCAAGATGCATTAAAAATAACCGAGCCATATATAAATAACATTAGAAGTTGTGTACATTTTATTGCATTAAGTGGCCCTATATTTTAAGAATGGAAAGCTTGGTGTAGGCTTAAAAATGTACATTTTAGAAAATTTCCAAAGGATGTTAAACACCGATGGAACTCTACTTTTGATTTGCTAAATGTTGCAACTGAATATAAAGCATGTATAAATGATTTTTGTATGGCAAAAAATATGCCAAATTTTGAAATGACTTCCCAAGCTTGGTTTTATGCCGAATCTTTGTTAAAATTTTTAGAACCTTTTAAAACCGTAACTTTGAAATTTTCAAAATCTTATGAATCTACTTCTAGTAGCATTTTTATTTCAATAGTTACTATGATGTAAACTTTTAAAGAAATGATCAATGATGCTTTTATTGGTCATATTGTGAAACCTGCACATACCAAAATTTTGAAGTATTTTAATCCTCCTCCTATGTTGTATTGTATTGCTACTATGATGGATCCTCGTACCAAATTAGAAGGTATGAAGAGTTTGATTGAAATGTTTTATACTTTACTTGGGGAAGATGAATCTGAAATTGATTGCGGAACATTTTTAGCTAAATTTGAATCGACATTAAATAACTTGTATGATTATTATGATAGAAGTTTTTCATCTAGTAGTACTACTACTTTAGTTACTTCTTCTTCTACTACTTCTACATGTAAGGGTAAGAATAAATTAGATGATGTCATATTTAATTTACTTGCACAAATTCAATCAAAAAAAGTTAGGACTAATCAACCAAATGAATTACATTGGTATAATCAACAAGATTCTGAAAGTTTTACTTCTTCACTAGATATTTTACAATGGTGAAAATACCATGAACATACTTATAGTATTTTTAAATATATGGCTAAAGATCTACTAACCCCTCATGTCTCTACAGTTGCATCAGAAAGTAAATTTTCTACAAGTGCCAGGATTCTAACCGATTACAGGAATCGCTTGAAGCCCCAATCATTGGAAATGCTCGTCTGTACGGAAGACTGGATGAAGGCAGAAGATGGGACTCAAGAAATAGAGTTCGACACGTCTACAAGTGAAAGCAACTTGCCGGAAGAAAAACAACAACAACAATAGCAACCAACATGAAGAATTGAAGACCAACAACAACAACAAATTGAAGACCAACATATGCAAGAAATTTATAAATGTATTAAAAATTGTAATAAATCTTTGTTTCTTATAAATAAGTTAGAAAATTGAAGAAAATTGTCTTTTTATAGAAGAAAATTGTAATTGTATAGAACCTATTTACAATAATTCTTTATTTCTCTTTAAAAAGTTGGAAATTTGTATAAGTTGAAATCATATGAATAATATATACATTTCTCTTTATGTCGACATTTCCAAATCCAACCCAGCCCGATCCGGCCCAGTTAACCAACCTACCCGACCTGGACCCGCCTAACTTCGGTTCCAACCCGGGCAGGTCCGACCCGACCCGGCCCGGCCCAGTCGACCCGGTTGCCAACTCTGTGTGTGTGCTCCCAAAGCCTAATGAAGTGTTGTGGCCTCAAGTACGAGTGTGTGTGTATAAGATTACGAATATAACAAATCTATCACAAAATGTATCAAAGAATAAGGGATGTGATATTTGTATATAACCAAGGATAAAAGAGCAAAACTAACGATACAAACAATATAAAGAAGCTTTTCAAAAAAGGAATATTGAAAAAATGCAATAGAATGAAGGAGGCTCAGTTTTATATTGATTTCAATACACGATCCCTAAATCTTTTCGCCAATGTTCTAGACAAGATCGAGTTAGCAAAGCAAAAGGGAGGATTTCGGTTGAGCTTCATTTTTGTAAGGAAAGGCGTGAGAAATTTCTGGAACATTGTAATCTATTATATATTGATAATCACCATAACCTGGAAGAGAAGAAATATCTCAAGTCATGTGTTTTCTATAGTCGGCACTACACTCCATCAAATTTCATGTGTTTAACTGTCTTGCTCAAGACAACCGGTGGCGCTGTATAAATCATTCAAGTATATGAAAGCAAAAAGAGAAATAACCACATTCACCAACTTAGTCTGCACTACACGCCAACAAATAAGTAAATATAACTCTTTGTAATTAGCAATATGATAGAAGAGAGTTTAAGAAACAAACTAAGCATTCATAAGAGGTCATGGATTCAGTGGTGGCCTCAAATGTGTTTAATTGACACAAACTTAACCTGAAATTAATCATTCCAGCCAGTAAAAGATAAACCCAAAGAGAATTGATCTCGAACCGCAAATCCGACCACCCAAACCCTAATCACAAACCTGATATATTTCAGCATGGTCAAGAGATCAAATATAAAAAAAATGACCACCCTGATCTCCAAATCAAAGCTCCCAAATCCTAACCCTAAACCTGGAAAAAAAAATGCAGGGGAAAAAATAATTAAATCACAAGATCAATGATTACAGCCCCATAAAGAAATACCCCACGAAATACCTAATTTGAATCCCAAATTGGATAACTGAATATGAACCATATACGAAATTAGAATTAGGGAAATTATAAGCTTTCTATTTTAGAGGATGGTTTAAAATAGGTGGAGGTGGAGGATGCATGACGCGTCGAGTGGATCCAGAGTTCCTGACGAAGGCTAACGCAGTGGTCACCGGAGTTGCTACCAAAGCCTAATGAAGTGGTCGAAAAGAGCTGCTATTTTAGAGGATGGGTTAGGATAGGTGGAGGTGGAGAACTCACGCCGCATTGAGTGGGTTCAGAGCTGCTAGCGGAGGCTATCCCAGTGAACATCGAAGATGCTACCAAAGTTTAGTGATGCGGTCAAAAAGATAGGAAATGAGAGAGAGGGACAGCTCTTTTGAGAAGGGGTAGGGTTTTTTTTGGGTTCGGAGAGCAAGTGAGAAACATAGAGAGAGAAAGAGAGAACATGCGATTTCAATCCCTCTTCGCGCTATAACCACCCCCAATTTTTTCCAACCAGCTTTATCAAAGTTTACACTCAGCCAAGATGATGAAAGGGTATATTCAGAATAAATTAGAGTGGAAATATCAGAGTGAGATGAGTACGAATCTCGATACAATCAGGCGACACACATTTCTCCATCTCTAAATCGAACGGAATAAAAGCAATGGCAGTCCTGTAAATTTTTCAAAAACCCAAGGATAGAGTGGAGACCGAAAAAGGCCTGAATTTTGCTGTCATAGCGCCTTTAAGTAGTAGTATAGAAGATAGAAGATAGATAAAACTATCTTTCTAGTTATTGTACTTTTGTTAGCGATTAGAATTTAAAAAATCTCATAAAAACCTAGGATTTCTCCGCATGTTATTTCTTTTTCTTTTTCTTGTGGTTGATGTGCTAATTAGATCTGATCCAATATTAAATAAAATAATATTGATCGCTGTCCTTCTTGTTTGTGTTGAAGCAATTTCTCTTTCTTATTCATTTGTAGGACTACAAACGAACTGAGCTACTCGTGAGCCACTCGGTTCGAGACGAGATCGAGCTTGAAAATCTAGCTCGATGGATTAACGAGCCGAGCTCGAGCTGGGGCTTGTTGTGATTGTTAGGCTAAGCTCGCTAGCTACTTGGCTTGAACTTGGTCAAAGCTCGGCTCAAGATGAGCTCTAGCTTGAAAACTTAGCTCGATTGCTTAACGAGCCAAGCTCGAGCCTCAAGATACTCGGCTCGACTCGGCTCGTTTGCAGCCCTATTCATATGCCAAATACAGCGTCACCAGAAGTTGGTTTCTGGCGGGGGGCCATTATAAGTTAGGAGTTATTTTAATTCCACTCCATTTTTTTTGTGGATAATATGTGCAAAACAAAATAGCTATTTGATAAGATATACGGTAGGAAGTGTTGTACCGTCCTCTAAAAACCATCATGTAAACCTTGTATTATTTTGAGAACCAACCTAGGAAATTATGAATGTTGGAAAAACTGGGCCGTGTCTCGATCATGTAGAAACAAAATTATCCTTAATCGTAGGTTAGTAGCATGAGTTATGCTCAAAACAAATTGAACTACCGAGAAGGACCTGAGCCTTCAAGGCTACTAAACTGAAACTGAAAATGGTGTTGTATCCCATGTCTCATGAGCCTAAACCTGAAATCTTATGAGCAACCCTATCACAAATGCATTGTTAGATATTTATCTAATATGTGGGCCTGCATATATCATTAATCATGTATTGTAAGTTATTTAAAGCATTATCCCATTTAAAGTGATCTTATATGGATTAAGTTATTGGGATTAATGACATTTCATTTGATATGGATTTTGTAATGTGTAGATACCAAAAGTCTTATTTCTATTTTTATGATGGGCCAAAATAGATATAAGAAAAGATTAAAAGTCATGAATCTTCATGAGAGGTTATGAAATCAAAAGTCATGACTCTTCATGAAAGGTTATGAACTCAAAAGTCATAGATTATGAACTCCAGAGTCGTGACCTTTCATGAAAAGGCATGTACTTATTATAAATACAAGGGGTTATGGTCCCCAATTATAGAGTGAAACATGTAATTCTCTTCATCCCATTAGAAGAGGAACTGGGGCAAAAAAATTAAGTAAAATCTACAATTGGAAGATCACTAATCCATCAAGAACATCATCCTTTCCATCAAAGTCTCATGGATCCTTCAGGTATGCTTCCTCATTCATTAATCATCTTGAATGGCATGGGATTATAGATAGAAATTGATTTTATGTTTGTGCTTAATAAAGAATAAGTTTCTTGGTTGATCTTGTTTTTTGTCTACATGATGTTTGATGATTAGAAATATGTTAATGGGCACAAATAATTAAGTTAACAGTTGATATCAGAGCAACCCATGTTTCACTTATGAATGATTTAACTATTTTTAAGGTTTACAGTTTTGACAGTGAAGTTTTCAATTTTGTTTTTTGATCTTCCATGGTGATTTTTTTTATAAATTGTGCTCTCTATTTCGTGATGTATGTTCTCTTTTGCGTTCCTCTTTTCTTTTTGGACTTGAATTTGGGTTTAGTTTTGGTATTAATATGAAAAAAATCAGTTTTCTTTATTTCCCAAATTCTCGCAAGTTAGCATTGTAGGATTAAAGTTTTCAATCAAAATTCAAATAATTGGTCATATTTTTGGATTATATAATTGTGTAACATTTTAAGTAAACCAATTAAAACAAGAAGTCACCAAAGTGACCCCTCTTGTGTAGATTGTTCATGAGAAATGTTGAATGTTAGTGTGTATGTGTATCCATGCGAGTATTAATCATCCCAAAGGAAGATTAATATTTGGCCGGATTGCATACACACCCGTGATGGTAAACTTGTGATAATTATAAGCTTGTACATGTGAATGATAAATCAATCCAAAGATGGGTTTATTATTTGACATGCATTATTGTCAATGTTTGATCATTACAATAAGAGTACCACTAGCAATTAATATTATTGTCCAAAGACTTGATGTTAATGTTGCGCTAGGTATCTTGAGATGGGTTATGCCATTATTTGAATTTGTTGATGATTGAATTTTGATTATAATGTGAGTATATTTATGTTGTTTATTTTATTATTTTTTCAGCTACTATTGCTATTGTATATGCCAACCTGAATTCGGTTCCAGTCCTTAATGGTACAAATTTTAAGGACTGGAAAGATAATATTTTAATTGTTCTTAGCTACATGGATCTTCACCTTGCACTAAGGATGGAACAACCTCCTACTCCTACGGACTCTAGTACCTTTGAAGAGAGAAAAAATCATGAGAAGTGGGCCCGCTCCAATCGCATGAGTCTCATGATCATTAAGCACGACATTCCAGAGGCAACTAGAGTGTTATATCCGATGGGATAACAAGTGCCAATGAATTCCGTGCTGAAATTGAGAAACGCTTTGCCAAAAGTGATAAGTCAGAAACAAGCACACTTCTTCAAATCTTGATTTCTATGAAGTATAAAGGTAAAGAAAACATTAGGGAGTACATTATGGAAATGTATAATATTGCTTCCATGTTTAAGGCCCTAAAGCTCGAGTTGTTGGAGGACTTACTCGTGCATTTGGTGTTAATATATCTTCCTGCACAATTTAGTCAATTTAAGATCAGTTACAACTGTAAGGAGAGAAATGGTCTCTTAACGAGCTCATTTCATACTGTGCACAAGAGGAAGAAAGGATGAAGCAAGAAAGGACAGAAAGTGCTCACTTGGCAAGCACCACTAAGGACATGGAAAAATGAGGCTGCTAAGAATGAAGCTGCTAAGGGTCCAGCACAAAAGAAGCAAAATAAGGGTGACAACAATTGCTTCTTCTGTGGCATGACTGAACATGTCAAGAAGGAATGTACCAAGTACCATGTCTGGCATGCAAAGAAATGTATGTTCCATAATTTAGTCTATTTTGAGGTAAATTTAACTTTAGTACCCAGAAACACATGATGGTTAGATTCTGGTGCTACTACTAACATCAGCAATGCAGGGTTACTTGAGTTACCGAAGGCCAAATGATGTTGAAAGACTCATTTATTGTAACATCCCGTATAATTTATTTTAATCAAAGATACTTTTTCGAAATTTTTGCACATGCAACACACGTGTAAATTTTTATTTTATTCATTTCTCTAAATTGTATATATTTTCGTAGTATGCATGAAATTTTTTATTATCGTTTATTAAACACCAAGCCTAATGACCCGTTCAAATAAATACATAAAATTTATTTTTTAAAAGAGTAGTTAATTAAATTATTATTATTATTATTATTATTATTATTATTATTATTATTATTATTATTATTATTATTATTATTATTATTATTATTATTATTATTATTATTATTGTAATTTTTTTTTGTTGGTGCACGTGTGTGAGTATTAGAAGTGGGTGCGTTTGATGACAGAGTGGGCTGAACTCAAGTGGACATGTGAGAGTAGAGAGAGTAATGGAGCTGGTTTTATGACTGATTGCTAGTGCTCTGTATATATAAACCCTTTCACCCTATTTTCATATATCCATCTGTTATCAAACAAAAACAAAAACATATATATAAAGAAACCTAGTTTTCCCTACTGCCGAGAGCAACTAGAAGAGGAGGAGGAGAGAGATAGCGCTCGGGAGGCTTTCGGAGTTGAGGTTGCAGCACGATTGTGTGGAGTTCGGAGTCCCTTTTGGAGGCGGGATTATTTTTAGTACTCTCCTAATAGGTGGGTGATCTTTTATGCTTTCTAAATTATTGAGTAGTTGTAGTGTAGATTACCCTAAAAATTAAATTGCTAGTGTAGAATTGCTCAGTTTGCTTTATGAATTGTGATGTGTGTGCCAGTGAATACCCTAAAAATTTATGTAGAGTGCAAGTTGATTTAGATGGGCATTGAAAGAATTAAAAATATGTGTTATTTGGTATATGAATTCTTGACGTGTATTCACTCTTGAAGAGTGGAAATTTTATAAACTTATTCACCATGAGAAAAATTCTCGTATTATTATTTGACATGAAATATATATTTATTGAGTAAAATCGCCATTTCGCAAGATATAGCGAGAATCGGGCTACTCTTCACACGGTGAAAATTTTTAATTGTGTGGATCGATTATTGCTCTAGAATTTATTTTATTGTACTCAGATTATTTTTTTGGAGTGCGTGAGTTCATCTATATGGCATTGTGAAATGGGTTTCTCGAAAGAGTGAATTTTAACAGAAATTAAAAGAGGGGACTTTGAGTATATAAAACTCATTTTGAGTATCATTACAGTAGCGCACTTGCCACTGTGGCTTGGGCGTGGGGGCGTTTTCCTTGCTGGTTCTGGGTTCGAGTCCCTGTGTTCTCTGACTTTGTTTGAGAAATGGTGTTCTCTGACTTAGGGTTCTTAAAACATTTTTTTTGAGATTTGGGGTTCTTAAAATAATTTTTTTTGAAATGGTGTTCTCTGACTTTGTTTGAGAAATGGTGTTCTCTGACTTAGGGTTCTTGAAACATTTTTTTTGAGATTTGGGGTTCTTAAAACAATTTTTTGAAATGGTGTCCCCTAACTTTGTTTGAAAAATGGTGTTCTCTGACTTTTTGAGAAATGGTGTTCTCTGATTTGGGTAAAACTTGAATTATAAGAAGATTGAATTTGTGACAATGCAATTGATTTTTCTTCTAAGTGAGATTTCATAATTAATTGTTTGAGTAAGAATACCTGATGAAGTATAAATTACGGTGTGTGATTAAATTATGAGATTTTGAAATGACTGTTCAATATTATGAGTTCATGAAAGGAGATGTTGTTTTTGAAAGAATTGTGAATAAGTGCATGAATTAATTTGCATGAGATTGATTAAGTTGAAGATATGAATATAATGAAGTTTAATACATGATTATTGAAGGGTATGAGTACCCATGAATTCTAGTACATGAAAGGTTGTGATCTAGAGGTTTAGTGAGACCCCGGGTATCGACATTGTTGAATTATATGATTTGAGTTATATTTTTGAGATATGGCTATGGAGCTATCTCGGTATTTGTGAGTAAGTCCGGTAGGAGAAAAAGCTAACTCTAGGTGTGATAATTATTCATGTCTTGAACCTAAGAATTAGGCACTAAGTGAAGATGTAGTAAACCTGGGCAAAAGTGAGTGGAGGGCTTCTATATAGTTGGGCGGTGTACTCCGGGACTATAGACCCAGCCGGGCAGTGTACTCTGGGACTTAGGTTGCTACCGATGGAGACAAGCTTTTATTTTTATATCCGGGACTATGCATAGTCGGGTGGATAGTTTGCCGTACTCCAGTGTATATACGTATACCGGGGCTAGAGGGACACTTGACGGGATGTTCGCACGACGAGGATTCTGTATAGTCGGGCAGTGTCCTTCGGGACTGGAATCCGTACTCGTGGAATGTCTAAACCTTGCTTTTATTACTGGGTAGTTTTCATGGTGAGGTATCGAACCCTTTAATGTGGAGTACGTAGGTGCTTGCCCTAGGACCTATGTAGTATGAGATGTATAGAATCCGAACAAGTATGCATTAGTGTCATCTTAGTGTAAAATATCTGCATTAGGCATTAAGGCATTGCATACACTTACATGTTTAGAGTAGTCACATTTAACACTTTATGTTGCATTCAAGTTTGTGGTTTGTTAAAGTATTAAGATCGTTATACCTTCGACATAGAGAGGATGGCCGTGTGTAACATTTTCGTCGGTTGTAAGCAACTGACGTGCCCACAGTTTTATATGCAGGAGTTGGATTTTTCATGAAGATGTAAAGTTGATATGCTGCTGTTGATTTATTTAAATGTTAAAGATGATGCCATTGTATAATTTTTTATTATTGTACTTTATTTTACCTTCCGCTGTGTAAATAAATGTAAAGAACTCTGTTGTAATATAAAGTTTCAAATTTTCCTTGTAAAATTGTACGAAGTGAAGTGTAAAGATCCTGTGGAACTTCGAATTCAGCCTTATTTGGAATTCGGGGTGTTATAGAGTAGTATCAAAACCACGCTTCATAAGTAGTACAAATTTATAAGGAACGACACCCTAGAGTGGACATTAGAGTGTGAGTTTCAACTTATAGAGATTTAAATGTAAGTAACTTACGTTTGTGTTGCTCTATATGACATTTCTCTTCCTTTCCCTATAAGATGGTGATATGGCTAAAAATGGGGTTAAATCAGAACCGTTCAAAGTGGGCACGAATCTTAAAGTCGTAGGGGCAAGATGGTAATTTCACCTACAGACGGGTCCAAATTGGGAACCGGGTCTTTCCTCTTAGACCCGCTAACCCATGGACGGATCTATTCAGTCGAGAATGGGTCTCAACCCGTTAGTGGCCAGCTCAACAGGATTGGAGGAAATCCTGGCTAGTCCTTATCTTGAGGAGGTGGTTATAACCACCCCTATCCAGCCTCACCAGAAAGTAGGGATTCACTCTTATCCTGAAAGAGGTCCCCACAGTGACTATAAATACCCCCTACCTCCTACTATCACAGGTGATCACTCTTTGTGCACTTGAGCTCTTTATCTTTACTTTTTCTGGTATTGACAAGAGCGTCGGAGGGTTCATCGCCGGGATCCATCCCGGTGTTTCGAACATTTGTACAAGTTCGTGGGAATATCAATGAGTCAACTTGCCAATGAAAAAGGAGTAGGATTCAGCCTGTTCGAGTTCCTACGAACCTACAAATTCTATTTATTGCCCCCACACCAGATCCAGCGGCAACAGATTGGTGCCGTCTGTGGGAAACCACTTGACAAGCAACCCCACCTTCCTCCTTCAGCCAAAGCTACTCCTAGCCATGCTTCCCAAGAGGAAGCCCGCAAACTCCAACCGAAGAACAACCTCTTCTCATCCTCCTCCTCCTCTTCCTCCGGAGGATATCCCTCCACTCGTCCAGCAGACCCTGCAGCTCGAGTAGCAAGCTCCCCAGTCTATTCTGCAGCCTATAGGGACCCAGGCATACGTAGGGGAGCCCTCTAGGCGAAGCCACCACAAGCAACCTGTACATCAGGTTCGGGTGTCCATCCACAATGCCTCCATAGCTTCTATGGCCTCCTATAGTCCTCCTATGCCAAAGGATCTGCAGGACGTGCTCAACAATCGGTAGACCGAGCCAGAGCCCGATCTTCGGACTCATCTAGAGGAGAGGCGGACCTGCGAGGTGAACCCTCGACGGGAGCACCCGAGGGATCAGTCACCGCACCGATCAAACCACAGGGGGTCCAACTCCCTCCGGAGGCGGAGGGATTCACCCCCGCATCGCCCAAGGTGAAGCCGCTCCTCGGCTGGCCGTCCTGTAGCTCAAGCCGATCGCGAGCAGGAGGCCCCCATCACAAGGGCGGAATTTCAGCAATTCCAGGAGGCGGTCCTCCGGGCACTCAATGCTGCCCCCAACAACGGACCTCGGGCTCCCAGCCCTTGGCCAGCTCCTCACCCTCATCGCCACTCCAAAAGTCCCAGGCCGGCTCCGAGCCATCACCGCCGCTCCCGTAGTCCCAGGCCGGCTCCGAGCCATTGCCGTCCTTCTTCTGATCACCACCGCCGCTCCCAAAGTCCACCTACTACTCTGAGTCACCCCCTTCGTTCTATCAGTTTACCACCTACTCAGAGCCATCGCCGTGGCAGCCCCAACCCTCCTCATCATGAGGACGAATCTCGAGGCTCAGCCAGGCAAGACCGAAGGGAGGACTCGGTTAACCACCGTCTCCATGAGATAGAGAGGCACCTCGGCCAGCTCGACCGAGACAAAGAATGATGGGCGAGGGACCTTCGTCCAAGCAAGCCCCCATTCTCGTGCACCATAATGGAGGCCCCAGTCCCAGACAACTTCAAACCGCCACACTTCGAGACCTACACTGGGGAGACCGACCCTGCGGATCACATTGAAAGTTTCAAAACTCTCATGATGATCCATCATAAATCTGATGCCCTCCTTTGCAAGACCTTCCCAGCCACACTTAAGGGGCCGGCTCGGGAGTGGTATTCTCGACTTGCACCGGCGTCTATCTTCTCCTTCGACCAGTTCGAGGGTTTCTTTCTCACGCATTTCGTGAGCAGTCACCGCACAGAGAATGCGGGCGCCTCCTTACTGTTCCTCAGTCAAAAGAAGGGCAAATAGTTAAGGGACTATGTTAAGCATTTCACTGCCGAGGCCAGATCCATCGCCTCCTTGGAACCCTCGGTGGCCACGGTTGCCTTCCAATCTAACGTCCTCAATGCGGATCTCAGGACATCCTTTGCCAAGAAGCCCCCTCGAGGCTTCTCAGAGCTCCTACTCCGGAGTAAGAAGTACATCCGAGCGGAAGAAGTGCTCCACCGCCCCACCTTTGAGGCGTCGACTTTCAAAATAAGTGGAAGGGCACAGAAGAAGAAGGAGCTAAGAAGCTCCAGAAGGATAATGGGGGTCAGCGGCGTCCTCTCCCCCGCTTCAGGAAATTTACTCTGCTTAACGCAGGTGTATCTGCCATCCTGATGGAGATCGAGAACGAAGGTCTCCTGTCGCCACCTCCGAAGATGAACATCCCGGGGAAGAAGAGAAACCGGGACAAGTGGTGTCGTTTCCACCGGCACCATGGGCACGACACTGATGATTGTCGGGCTCTGAAGGATGAGATCGAGCCCTCATCCAGAGAGGATAGCTCACTCGGTTTATGAGAAGGGACCGAGCCGATCTGCCTCCACCGCCTAGGGGGGCTAACAGGAGAACTGAGTAGTGCACGAAGACTCCGAAGGCCGAAGTAGAGGGCATCTTGCACCTGATACACGGAGGCCCAATGGGGGGAGATTCCAACTCCTCCCGAAAAGCCTTCGTCAGGGAGGTCAACTCCGTGCAGAGCCATCCTCCCCCAAAAGGCCTGGGAGTCCCTGTGATGTTCTCCGATAGGGACTTAGAAGGTGTCCACACACCTCACTACGATGCCCTCGTCATCAATCTCTGAATGGCAAATTTCAACGTTCGTCGGGTCTTGGTGGACAATGGCAGTTCTGTCAACATCCTTTTCTTGGAGGCCTTCAAGGGCCTCTAGCTGTCGAGGAACCGGATCAAGCCCGTAGGCTACACTCTTCACCGGTTTACTGGGGTCCCGGTTACGATCAAGGGAGTTATAACCCTCGATGTAATGGTTGGAAAGGCCCCGGTAGCTCGCACGGAGCCGATGGACTTCATGGTGGTGGATGTCAAGGCCGCCTATAATGTTATCCTGGGTCGACCGGGTTTGGCCGCACTCCAAGCTATTCCATCGGCCTACCACATGAAGATGAAGTTCCCCACGCCCTTGGAAGTGGGAGAAGTGAGGGGGAGCCAAGAAGCAGCTCGGAAGTGCTATATGATCTCGATGGGGGGTTCGGTCCTCTCCCTGAAAGCCCTTGAACTTTCCCAGGAGGGTAGTCAGACTATCTCCGAGCCAGTGGACGAATTGGAGGAAGTGGCCTTCTCCGAAGAAGATGCCACTAAGACGTTATGCATCAGCAAGACTCTCTCCATCTTCATTAAGCAAGACATCTCTCGGTGCATACGAGAGAACTACGACCTCCTCGCTTGGATCGCGGCAGACATGCCAGGGATCTCGGAGGAGCTCCTAATGCACCACCTGAGCGTAGCCCCTGGGGTTAAGCATGTCCAACAAAAGAGGCAGAAGTTCACTCCCGAGCGACAGCAGGCGATCAAAGAGGAGGTCGAGAAGCTCCTCAATGCCTGATTCATCCAGGAGGTGAATTATCTCGAGTGGCTATCTAATGTGGTGATGGTCAAGAAAGCCAACAGGAGCTGGAGGATATGCATCGACTTCTCCAATCTCAACAAGGCATGCCCGAAGGACCTCTTTCCCCTTCCAAGCATCGACGCCCTGATCGATGCAACCTCCGGGCACGAGCTCCTCAGCTTCATGGACGCTTTCTCGGGGTACAATTAGATTTGGATGTTCCCTCCTGACATCCCGAAGACCTCCTTCGTGATGGACCAGGGCCTGTACTACTACAGGGTAATGCCGTTCGGATTGAAGAACGTGGGAGCTACTTACTAGTACCTCGTGAATAAGGTCTTCTGAGACCAGATTGGCCGAAACATGAAAGTCTATGTAGACGATATGTGGTCAAGAGCACCCGAGGGCAGGAGCATGTTCTCGACCTTTAAGAAGCCTTCGAGGTGCTTAGAAGGAACAATATGAGGCTGAATCCGAACAAGTGTGCGTTCGGAGTTTCATCCGGCAAGTTCTTAAGGTTTATGGTCTGCTAGAGGGGCATAGAGGCCAATCCCGAGAAGATCCAGGTCATTCTCAAAATGGCCCCTCCCTCTAACATCAAAGAGGTACAGAGGCTCACGAGATGTCTCGCAGTAATTGGGCGGTTCCTCTCCAAGTTTGGGGAAAAGTGCCTCCCTTTCTTCAAGGCCCCTCAGGGGGGGGCTAAAGGTTTCGAATGGGGGGAGCAGCAGTAGAAGTCCTTCGACCAGCTCAAGGTATACCTAGCTAACCCCCCGCTCTTGAGCAAGCCAACGACTAAAGAGGTGCTCTACCTATATCTCGCTGCTTTGGAACAAACCCTCAGTGCGGTCTTGTAAGAGAAGAGGACAGAATGTAGAGGCCCATTTATTATGTGAGTAAGGTCCTCCGGGATGCCGAACTCTGTTACCCGAAGTTGGAGAAGATGGCCCTTGCCTTGGTCATGGTAGCCCGGAAGCTCCGCCCCTACTTCCAATCCCATTCAGTTGTTGTCCTAACCGACCAGCCCCTCAAGCAAGTTCTCCATAGGCTCGAGACCTTCGGGCACCTGATGAAGTGGTCCATCGAGCTGAGCCAACATGACATCAGCTACCAGCCCAGAACAGCAATCAAGGATCAAGCTCTGGCCGAATTCATTGTGGAGAGCACCATCCTCGACCCTTGTGAGTCATCTGCCGACCCATTCGTCTGGACCGTTTATGTGGATGGGTATTCTTGCACCGACGGAAGTGGGGTTAGTGTTATCTTGGCCGGGCCGGATGCTTTCGTCCTCCAATATTCCCTCTGCTTAAACTTCCCAGCCTCAAACAACGAAGCAGAGTATGAGGTCCTCATAGCAGGGCTCTGTATGGCTCGCAAAGCAGGGGCCAAGCGGGTCAGAGTCTTCAGCGATTTGCAATTGGTCGTCAACCAAGTGTCGGGGGATTACGAGGCAAGGGATGAGCATATGGCCAGGTACTTGGCAAAGGTCAGGAAGCTTGTAGCCCTATCCGAAGATGTCCAACTCCAGCGGGTTCCCCGAGAGGAAAATGCACAAGCCGATGCTCTATCTAAGCTCGCCTCCTCATCTCTCCAAGGTCTAGAACGGACCGTCTTGATAGTGGTCTTTCTCAGACCAAGTATCGATAAAGACGGCTCAGAGCTAATGGAAGCATTCCCCTTAACACTTAGGGAAAATTGGATGAAGCCCCTCCCCGAATACCTCCGAGACGGAGTCCGTCCCGAAGACCCGAAAGAGGCAAGGAGGATCAGGACACGAGCCGAACGGTACACACTCCTGGACGGAGTCATGTACAAATGCTCCTACACCCAGGTCAACGGTCGACCTTATCTGAGGTGCCTCTCCCCGGAAGAAGCGCTCTATGCCCTAAAGGAGGCCCATGATGGTCTGTGTGGTGCGCACTTGGGAGCAAGATCCCTCGCCAGAAAACTCTTGAACTACGGCTACTTCTGGCCCACGCTACTGAGTGACTCCGAAGAGTACTTCTGCCAGTGCGACTCCTGCCAGAAATTCGCTCCAACCCGCCGCCTTCCCCAAGCACAACTCACTTCCTTGGTGAGTCCAATCCCCTTCGCAATGTGGGAGATGGACTTGCTCGGACCCTTCCCTCCAACACTGGGCCAACTGAAGTTCTCAGTGGTAGCAATAGACTACTTCTCAAAATAGATCGAGGCTAAACCGCTTTCGACAATCACCGAGCACAAGGTCCAGAAGTTCTTTTGGAAGAACATCGTTTGGCGGTTCAGGGTACCTCGCATCCTCGTAACCGACAACAAGACTCAATTCACGGGAGTGACCTTTCGCAACTTCTGCGCCGACCTCGACATTCAGCAACGGTTCTCCTCGGTAGCTCACCCCCAGTCCAATGGCCAAGTAGAGAACGCAAACCGACAAATCCTCTTTTGCTTGAAGAAGAGGCTTGACAAATCCAGTGAGGGGCTATGGGTCGAACAACTCCCCAATGTGCTTTGGAACTATTGCACCACCAAAAGAACTCCAACGGGAGAGTCCCCCTTCAATCTCACCTACGAATCCAAAGCTCTCATCCCTTTGGAGGTGGGACTGCCTTCACCCTGACTCATAGCTTACAGTGAAGTGCAGAACGTGAATCAGCTTTGCAACTGCCTAGACCTCATAGACGAGGTCCGCGAGTGAGCCGCAATTCGGAAAGAGACCTACCGCCGTAGGATTACTCAGGCTTATAATAAGAAAGTACGGCCAGCCAACCTAAAAGAGAGAGATCTAGTGCTCAGAAAGTTTTCGATCTCCGATCCAAGCAAAAGAGACAAGTTGGCACCCAATTGGGAAGGACAATATAGGGTCTCCAGAGTTATTTGCCCAGGCGCGTATCAACTCGAAGACCCGGGGGGCAGGAGAATACTGAAGACATGGAACGCAGAGCACTTGATGAAGTACCAAGAGGGTACCTAGACACTGCTCCAAGAAACTTCCCCAAGAGCGCTCCAGAAGACATGTCCAAAGTCCTTACTTGTATTTTCTTTTTATCAAAGTGTAAAGGCGGCTCGCAACTTAGAAGCGGCCGCCCAGTTATTCTCAATAAAAAGAAGTCTTTCCCCACAAGTTTTTTATTTCTTGAGTAGTCTAATTCTACTTAGCAAGTTCTCTATTTTGGGGTAGTCTAATCTACTTACAAAAAAATTGTGCATTAAAACGACATGCTTGGAGTCCAACACTTGGTTCGACTTCACTTCAACTACTTGCTTTTAAGCGAGTACCAAGCGGATCACCATTCGGAATTGCTCATACAGCTGTTGATACTTTCGAAACGACGCACTTGGAGTCCAACACTTGGTTCGACTCCGCTTCAACTACTAGCTTCTAAGCGAGTAAAGAGCGGATCACCATTCAAAATTGCTCCTACAGCCATTGGTATTCTCTAAACAACAAGTTTGGATTCCAACACTTGGTTCGACTCCACTTCAACTACTCGCTTCTAAGCGAGTACGAAGCGGATCACCATTCGGAATTGCTCCTACAACTATTGACAACTACAAATGCTAGCAAAATATACAAGTGCGAAAAACAAGTATTATTTCATTAAAGTTTGAGAAACAAGTCTAATTACAAGACCAACTACTCATCTTTACAACGAGATACAAAACTTGTGAAACCAAAAGTACAAGACTACAAAGAACTACTTCAATGCCTATTTTGGGGCGGGGATACTTCGATTAAGAGATACCCAGGGGCGAAGAATGTTGTACTGATGATGCCCCAACTCGGTGCTCGTCTCTAGGCCGGCGAGCTGAGAGGCATCGTCCGCACCCGTTCTAACGGTGGCCCTAACGGATGCTCCGCTCGACGAAGCAGCCACCCCACTTTGTGCTTCGCCCGGGCTTCGACGTATAGGGGGCGAGCGACGTGCGAGCTCATGAAAAGTTATCCCTCTATCACGCTCCTCCTGAGTGTAAGAAGTTGATCTGACATTGCTCCGCTCAGATCGTGCTTGATGACGAGCGACCTCCGCCTCTAGCTCGACAATTCACTCTTTAAGCGAGGCGTCTTTCACCTTTATCTTCAGACAAAGCAGTCACATCGAGCCTGTCCCTCGAGAGCCATCGGTGATCGTCCGCCGAAGGTGAGCAACCTCCATTCTCTTATCGAGGGTCACCTTCTTCAGCTCGTTCCTCTCCGCTGTCACCTTAGACAGAGTGTGACGAAGGCGCTTAAGCTCCAGGTCGAGCTAGGCTTCCGCTGACGAGCCCACGTCATCACCTTCAGGGATCTTCTCATTGATCCGCTCCTCTAATCGCCTCCTCTCTATGTCTCGGCGAACTAGGATCGATCTCAGGTGATTCAGCTCATATTTCGCCTTACGGAGATCCGACTCCGCTTCAAGAAGCTGCTCTTAGTTCCTTGCGAGCCCCAATCTCATCGCCCCTAGACTAGCCTTGAGACGAGCCACTTCGTTATCCGAGGCACTTTGGCAATCTGTAGCGCTTCGAAAATCTGAAAAGAGCCAGAGCACGGAGTTATTGAGTTCTCACGACTCGTACACTTAGACAAAAAAGAGTTCGAAGATTTCTCCAACACTTAGCCAAAAAACGTTCAAAGATTTCTGTAACACTCAGACCAAAAAAGAGCTCGAAGATCTCTCCAACACTTAGCCAAAAAGAGTTCAAAAATTTTTCAACACTTAAACAAAAAGAGATAGAATTTTTCTTATTCATTTCAAAGTGAAAGCGGTGGCCAGTCCACAATTCGGCAGTACATGAAGGAAAAAAAAAGAAGAAAAAACGACTAAGTCAGGGAGCCACCTCAAGGTGCTGCTCCGAGGCGCCCTTGCTCGGCAAAGTGACGAGCGCCCCTTCGGGATCAGCCTCCTCCTCGCCGTTGCCGTCGGCTTCATCGCCTTCCCCTTCTGGCTCGACCTCAGCTAGCAGAATGAACTCCTCGCCCTCTACCGAGTCATAGAATTAGTACCCCAAGCTGTCGAAGTCTGGGAGATGAGCCGCTACATGCTTCAAGTCCTGAGCGTAGGCCTCCTCCATGTTCGTCATCATGTGGGCCTCCGCCTCGTCTTGAATGGCTTTCTTCGCCTGTTCCACCTTCGTCTCCTGCTCCTTCAGTGCATCCTCAGACACCTTCAAAGCCTTCGCCAGCTCCTCCTCGAGGCGAGCCTTCTCCTTCTCCAGCACCTCGACCTTGGCTGCCTTGGCCACTGAGCGCTCGAGTGCCTCGGCAAGTTTAGTCTCGAGGGCACCAACCTCGGTAGCTCGCGATGCTGAGAACTGTTGTTCAGCCTCGAACAACTTCACCGCCATGGCATGCTCCACCCGCTCACAATCGCTCTTCGCCTTCATCTCCTTCTCCTGCTCGAGCATATGGCTGAAGTGGCAGAGGGTCTGAAAACAAAAGGAGAAGAATGTGAGAACCCAAAAATCATTAACTTTAAACTTAAGAGAGCAGAGTAAGTTCACCTACCGACATTGTTGACCGGGCGACCTCCAACGCATCGTCGCCGACCGTGCCAGCCTTCAGAGCCGTGCGATCCTTCAGGGTCGGCAAATGGTGCACGGCCTGCATGCACATCGCCGCGTCGCCGAGGAAGTCGTCGAGCTTCATCACCCTCTAATCGGGGATGAAGAGCTTCTTGTTCTCTTCGGTGAGGATGGCCTCCGCTTTGGCCGTACGCAGCGGCACTTCAAATGCCAGGGCAGCACCGGTCGAGAACGCCCCGCTCAAAGACCCGGGAGCGTCGACCGAGGGGAGTGTGGCCTGCGGAGCCATGGGGGAGTCGCTGTCCAAGTCAACGATAGCTGCAGGAGCCGAGGGTGCTTGAACTACTCGGCTGGAAGGGGGCCCCGTCGTCGTCCTCTTCCTCTTCTTGCTTTCCACCCCCTTCGTCGCTGCTGCACCCCTCTTCGCTATAAGAGCTTTGTAGTCCATGCCGAGAGATTCTGTACAAGGAAAATTAGAAAAGAGTTAGCGAGATAAAAGCAGACACATATAAACTAAGGAAAAAGAAGTAAACGGCGCGTACTAGGGTCGATCGGACTGAGACCCCCACCGAATAGGACCTCCTCAGTGATTTCTTTCTAACCTAGGGTTGGAAGACCGAGGATCTTCAACACGACCTCCTCTTCTTCCTTGGTGAGCACCGGCTCGGCCTTCGTCCACTTCAGAACATCCTCCTTCCACACCGTCGGGAAGCCCCACGGCTCGGGACCTCAGATCAAAAGGTATTTCTCCTTCCAATGTTTGATGATTTCAGGTTCTCGATCAGCTTGACCCCCTTCCTCGGCAACAGGTAGTACCGGTACTCCATCTTCTTCATTCGGCAGATCCGGTAAAGACTGCAGAGATTAACGAGCTAAGGCTATATGTCGACCGCTTGGCAGTGGAGGATGAAAGCGATGATGTGCCGCCACATGTTCAGCATGAACTGCACTGGGCTCAAGCCGTACCACTGTAGCACCTCGACTACGAAGGGCAGCAGGGGTGGCCGAAGGCCGACATTGAGTGCATCGTATGGGAAGATGCATGTGTCTGGCGACGTCCCCGTGCATGCTCGGAAGCCTGGACTGGGGAGGAGCAGGGCGTACTCCTTCAGGATGCGAAACCCCTTCCTGATTCGATGAAGGTCTGCCTTGGTCATGACCGATAGGATCTCATCGACCTCGGATGGGTCCCTCGGGCTGTTCTCCTCATAGGCCGCGGACCTCCCGTGCACCGCCTTCAACAAAATATCCCCAAAGTAGCTTCTGACCATTCCGAGGCTCGACAGCATCGATGGTAGCTGACCCAGTGCACTGCCCCCCCTTACCTTCTCCATTATGGTTTCGACGACGGCTGACTTCGCCACTTCCTTCCCCTTGCTCGGGGGGGACCACTAGAGCTCGGTCAGTCTCTTGGTCCGAGGTGGAGTTCTCATTCTCCGATGACACTCTAGACATTTCAAATTAAATTTAAGATGATTTATCTCGAAGTGACGTCTACGGTCAGAAAAATTGCCGGAGAGTAGAAATGCCTGGCCACGAATGCTAGCAGCGTCGCTCGAGAGCAAAAATGACTTAAGTAAAAAGTTAAGTGAAGATAAAATTGTAAGAAGTGAGGGGAAAGGGAGGCGATGAAAATTTATAAGTGTTAAGGCAGATTCGAGTGGGCTTTCGAATACTTTGGGTCCCCACAACGGCCCACCAGAAGCATAAATGCCAAAATCAGAAGTCTAAATGCCAAAATCCTCGTAATCCTCGCCTCTCACCTCAGGATCCGTGCCAGATCTTCATCAGACGGCCCAGATCATGCCACGTCGCTCGGAAACTAAATCCGAGCGACTTGCTTTCCGAGCTGCGTATTGGAGAAAAATGACTTTCTCCTCGTGATTCGCGTCTGATCTTAATCAAACGGCTCAGATCTCGCCGCGTCGACCAAGATCACGTTTTCTCGTGATCCTCGCCTCTCACCTCAGGATCTGCACCAGATCTTCATCAGACGGCTCAGATCATGCCACATCGCTCGAAAACTAAATCCGAGCGATTTGCATTCCGAGCTGCGTATTGGAGAAAAACAATTTTCTCCTCGTGATTCGCGACTGATCTTAATCAGACGACTCAGATCTCGCCGCGTCGACCAAGATCATGTTTTCTCGTGATCCACGCCATCGTGCCTCGTGATTCGCGTCTGATCTTCATCAGACGATCAAGATCATGCCACATCGCTCGGAAACCAAATCCGAGCGACTTACATTCCGAGCTGCGTATTGGAGAAAAACGACTTTCTCCTCGTAATTTGCGCCTGATCTTAACCAGACGGCTCAGATCTCGCCGCATCGACCTAGATCACGTTTTCTCGTGATCCACACCGTCATGCCTCGTGATTCGCTCCTAATCTTCATCAGACGGTCCAGATCATGCCAGGTCGCTTGGAAACCAAATCTGAGCGACTTGCATTCCGAGTTGTGTATTGGAGAAAAATAACTTTCTCCTCGTAATTTGCACCTCATCTTAATCAGACAGCTCAGATCTCGCCGCGTCGACCAAGATCACGTTTTCTCGTGATCCACGCCGTCGTGCCTCGTGATTCGCACCTGATCTTCATCAGACAGTCCAGATCATGCCACGTCGCTCGGAAACCAAATCTGAGCGACTTGTATTCCGAGCTGCGTATTGGAGAAAAATGACTTTCTCCTCATGTTCGTGCCTGATCTTAATTAGATGGCTCAGATCTCGCCGCATCGACCAAAATCACGATTTCTCGTGATCCATGCCATCGTGCCTTGTGATTCGTGCCTGATCCTCATCAGATGGCACAGATCATGCCACGTCGCTCGGAAACCAAATCCGAGCAACATGCATTCCGAGCTGCTCATACGAAAAAAATACTGCCGAGGCATGAGAACCGTCCGATCGTCTCAAAATTCGTGCCACGACCTGATGAGCGTCTTTGATTCGGCAATGTGGCCAAGTGCGAGACCCACTGTCGGATCATCAAGATGTTCGCACCGAGGCCAGATGGATGTCCCAGATTGCGCCACGTCACTCGGAATCCCAATCCGAGCGAATGGCATTCCGAGCTGCTCATACGGAGAAAATGTCATCGAGCTATGAGAGCTGTCCGATCGCCTCAAAATTCGTGCTGCAACCTGATGGACGTCCCTGATTCAGTCACGTAGCCAAGTGCAAGATCTACCGTTAGATCATCTCAAAATTCGTGCCGCATCCAGATGGACGCCCCAGATTACACCACGTCGCTCAGCATCCCAATCCAAGTGACAGGCATTCCGAGCTACTCATGTAGGGAAAACATTGCTGAGCCATATGAGCTGTCAGATCGTCTCTAAACTCGCGCCGCAACCCGATCTAGGTTCCAGATGCGTCCACGTCGTTCGGCACCATCCCTCCGTCTGATCATTCAGAATTTCGCGCTAATGGATGATGGACGATCCAGATTGTGCCACGTCATAAATAGGTGATTAAAATCATTTTTTTAATTATTAATTCGAATTATTTATTTAAAAAATTACGAAAAATGATTTAAAATTCAGAAAAATTAATTAAAAATTCTAAAAAATAATTGTAAATTCGGAGAAATATTTTTGAGCCTCTGGATAAATAATTATTGGTTGGAATAGTTAATCAACGCTCCCAAAAAATAAATGATCACTTTGCAAAATTGAATATATGATCCGAAAAATAACTAAAAAATCTTGTAAAATCCCCAAAAATCTAGAGGGGACTAAAAGCAAACTTGGGTACATTACTAGCTTAGAAAAGCACCATCACCCCTTAAACGGGATTCAAATGCCCTTTGAAGGCTCCGATAAAGCCCTATACGCCATTCAAACAACAAAACTACTCCCTAAAGGTTGTAACACATAGTCTTTGGAAGTGGGGGGCTTATGATATGGCTAAAAATGGGGTTAAATCAGAACCGTTCAAAGTGGGCATGAATCTTAAAGTTGCAGGGGCAAAATGGTAATTTCACCTATAGACGGGTCCGAATTGGGAACTGGATCTCTTCTCTTAGACCCGCTAACCCATGAACAGATCTGTTTAGTCGAGAATGGGTCTCAACCCATTAGTGGCCAGCTCAACAGGATTGGAGGAAATCCTAGGTAGTCCTTATCTTGAGGAGGTGGTCATAACCACCCCTATCCAGCCTCACCGGGAAGTAGGAATTCATTCTTATCCTGAAAGAAGTCCCCATGGTGACTATAAATACCCTCCTACCTCCTACTGTCACAGGTGATCACTCTTTGTGCACGTGAGCTCTTTCCCTTTACTATTTCTGGTATTGACAAGAGCATCGGAGGGTTCATCGCCAGAATCCATCCCAGTGTTTCGAGCGTTTGTGCAGGTTCGCTGGAGTATCAAGGAGTCAACTTGCTAACGAGAAAGAAGTAGGATTCATCCTGTTCGAGTTTCTACGAACCTACAAATTTTGTATATTGTCCCCACACCAGATCTATCAGCAACAGATGGCCAATCATCATGATCCCCAGCATGAGATGCATTGGTTTGTTCCCTTCGAGAATGAAGAGGAAGAGCTAATATAGGAAGAAGAAGAACCAGAGGAGATAGAAGAGAAATTCCCCGAGTCCAGAGAGATTACTCCACCTCTGCCTGATTTCTCCAAAGAATCCTTAGATGAAGAACTCATTCCAGATGACCAAGATGATATTGTTGCTTCTCTTCGAAGAGAATTGGATGCTTAAAAGTGGAGAGTAAACCACTTGAAAGTGCAACGGGCAGAAGATAAGGAGCACATTCAGGAGCTGAGTCATCAAGTGTGCGAACTCGAGAAGGTTTAGCACGTGAATGATCGACACTTTGCCAAACTGGACCATATCACTCACTGGGACAAGTAGGAGCGGTATCAGAGATTTGAAGATATGAAGAAAGAAATCTAGGAACTACGGGAAGAGCTTAGAGCAGCCAATAGAAACCGTAGAATTTAGGATGTCTTTTGTTGAAAGGATGTAATGGATGTGTTGAAGCAAGTTTTTTCTTTCCGAATGTAAAAAGTTTAATTTTGGAATGAATAAATTTTGTTGAAGGGATGTTATTTGTGCTATTTATAATGATTAATGATGAATTTTATGACTCAGAAATGGCACGAAGGAACATGAACGGCAAAGGGCATATTGGTGAGAATGGGCTCGATCTAGAAACTGAGCTAGCTCGAGTATACTAGACCTTAAATACTTTTGCTGCCAACATCACCGGGAACACTAGGCCGGGGCCAGCTGTGCAGGTCCCCGAAGCAATCAGGATGGTAGAGTCATTCAAAAGGATGAAGCCACCTGTGTTTGAGAGCCAGGCAAATACAGATGCTGCTGACGACTGGATTAGGCAGATTGAGATGGTCTTTGAAGTGCTAGAGACCCCTAAGGCAAGTAGGGTGAAGTTGGCCACCATCCAGCTGGAGAAAGATACAGGAGTTTGGTGGAAATCACTGAAAAGGACTTTGGGCAATGTGCAGCCTACTTGGGAAGAGTTTCTTGGAGAATTCAGGAGTCACTATTTTTCCATGGATGTTCAAGACAAGAAGGCCATGGAAATTTTAGGCTTGCAGCAAGGAGGTATGACCGTGCGGGAGTATGAGAACAAATTCAATCAACTCTCAAGGTACACGCCGGAAATGGTTCTGGATGAAGCCAAGAAAGCACAGAAGTTTAAGCAAGGGTTGAGGCCAAGCTTGAGGACCAGGATGATACCCTTAGGTATCCGAAGATTTGAGAAGTTGGTCAGGAGAGCTGCCGCTACTGAGTCAGATATGAACCAGTACCAGACAGTGCAAGTCAAGAGGAGTAGCTGAAGCTTTGGCAAGAGGCCTGCAGCATCGGGAAATTTAGGGGACAGCCCCCCAGCACAACATTTCAAACCCACCGGAGCGAATGCTGTTGCAGTGACTGGAAGGGTACCCACCTGCTTCAAGTGTGGAGAGTCAGGCCACTTAGCTCCTGGGTGTACCAAGTTGTGGGCGAGCAAGACTTGTTTCCTTTGTGATAAGGAAGGCCACATCAAGCCATTTTGCCCTTAGCTTCAGCGGGAAAGGGCCGAGTCAGAAGCAGTCCAACCCAGGGTAAAAGCAATTCCGGCAGGGGCGAGTATTCTTTTTAACCGAAGCCGATGCTGATGATGTAGACAACGTCATCACAGGTATGGGAGATGATCTTTAGTTGCTTTGTTGCTTTTCCATTTAAGTAAAAATGTTATGTAATGAGAGTACTCTTTTGTAACAGGAGATATTCAGATAAATGGAATAAAAGCATCAGTTTTATTTGATACGGGATCATCGCACACATTTGTGTCACCCTCATTTGCAAAACGATTGAGAGTCAAATCAAAATTTTTTCTGGCAAGGTTCTATCTGTGGCTACTCCGTCAGGAGAAAACTTGACTACCGACCGATATTATGAAGGGTGTGATCTTGAAATTGGAGGCATGCTCTTTGGCATCGACCTCATTGAGTTGTTGGTTTTGGGGGTTAACATCATTATTGGCATAGACTGGATGTCAGTTTACAGTGCCACTATTGAGTGCAAGAGCAAGGAGGTTGTGGTGAAGGCGCCAGGAGGACCAGCAGTTACATTTCAAGGGAAGATGTAGTGTAAGCAGTTGGTAGCAGCTTTGACGGAGCAGAAGGTCCTGAAGAAGTGAGGCAGATTCCAGTGGTCCAAGATTTTCCAGCAGTATTACTTAAAGATCTACCTGGGCTTCCTCCTCATCGAGATGTAGAGTTCAGCATCTCCGTTCAGCCAGGGAGCACACCCATTTCCAAGGCACCATACAGAATGGTGCCGGTTAAGCAAGATGAGATCAAGAAGCAGATCGAAGAGTTGTTAGGCAAGGGATTCATCAGGCCTAGTGCGTCACCTTAGGGAGTTCCAGTTCTTTTGGTAAAATAGAAGGATGGATCGATGAGGATGTACATTGACTACAGAGAGTTAAACAAGGTGACGGTGCAGAACAAGTATCCAATTCCTCGGATCGATGATCTATTCGACCATCTACAGGGAGCAGCTATTTTCTCCAAGATAGACCTACGGTCAGGATATCACCAAGTCCGAGTGAAGGAAGAAGATGTGCACAAGACGGCTTTCAGAACTAGGCATGGTCACTATGAGTTCCTAGTCATGCCGTTTGGAGTAACCAATGCACCTGCTATCTTCATGGACATGATGAACAAGGTCCTGTGACCGTTCATTGATTCTTTTGTCATTGTGTTCATCGACGACATATTGGTCTACTCCAAGTCAGAAGAATAGCATGTCGAGCACCTAGCAGAGGTACTGAAGAAGCTACAGGAGTGGGAACTGTATGCAAAGCTGTCCAAATGTGACTTCTGGAAAATCAAAGTCGCCTTCCTGGGTCACACCTTTCTAAGGAGGGAGTGGTTACTGACCCACAAAAGATTGATGCAGTGAAAGATTGATCAAGGTCGACCACAGTGAAAGAGATTAGGAGCTTTCTGGGTTTAGCTGGCTACTACAGAAGGTTCATCCAGGGCTACACCCAGAGTGCTGTGCCACTCACAGGGCTTACAAGGAAGAACGTGAGTTTCAAATGGTCGGAATAGTGTGAAGCTAGCTTTCAGGAGTTGAAGGGAAGGTTGACTACCACTCCCATTTTGGCTTTGCCAAGAGCAGGAGTCGACTATGATGTCTACAGCGATGCTTCCCATCACAGTTTGGGCTGTGTGCTGATGCAAGAGGGAAAGGTAATAGATTATGGGTCTAGACAGCTGAGACCTCATGAAAAGAATTACCCAACCTATGATCTGGAGCTGGTAGCGGTCATTTTTGCATTGAAGCAGTGGAGGTACTGCGTGTACGGGGAGAATATCAATATGTACACGGATCATAAGAGTCTGAAGTATATCTATCAGCAGAGGGACCTGAATCTGAGGCAGAGGAGATTGTTGGAAGTGTTGGAGGATATCCGACCCGAGATCAAGTGCCATCCAGGCAAGGCCAATGTTGTGGCTGATGCACTTAGCAGGAAGTGCAGTTTGTCTCGATTGATCACAACTTAGGAGAAGTTGGCAGAAGAGCTTGATCAAGCAGGGATTGAGGTGGTTTTGCAAGGTTTGGGAGCTTCCTTAGCTCAGTTAAGGATTCAACATACTTTGAGAGACAATATCATCGACAGTCAGAAGACCGATCTAGAGATTCAGGAGATGAGAGAGCAGGTTGGCATTGGCAGGTTGGAAGGATTTCAAGTGAAGGATGAGGTGTTGTGGTTTGGAGAGTGGCTGTGCGTGCCAGATCAAGCAGAACTGGAGAGAGTATTCTTCAGGAAGCGCATGCTACTTTATTATCCGTACATCCAGGGAGTACCAAAATGTACAAGGACATAAAGCAGTATATTCGGTGGCTAGAGATGAAGTGAGAAGTGGCTGAGTTTGTTGCTAGATGTGCAGTTTGTTAACATGTTAAAGCCGAGAATCAGAAACCCGGAGGTTTGTTACAGCCATTACCCATCCCAGAGTGGAAGTGGGATTGTATCAGCATGGACTTTATCATAGGATTGCCCAAGAGTTCCAAGGGCAATGATGCAATTTGGGTGATAGTGGACCGACTCACCAAATCAGCTCATTTCTTGGCGATGAAGCTTACATGGTCGATAGAGAAGCTGGCCGAGTTGTATGTTAGCGAGATTATGAAGCTTCATGGAGTTCCTCTATCGATAGTATCCGACCGAGATGCGCGTTTCACTTTGCATTTCTGGAGAAGTCTTCAAGCAGCTTTGGGGACGAAGACTGATTTCAGTACGGCCTTTCATCCTCAAACTGATGGGCAGACTGAGAAATTCAACAGGGTACTAGAAGATATGCTGAGATGTTGTGTGTTGGACTTTGATGGCAGTTGGGAGAAGCATTTGGCTCTTGTGAAATTTGCCTACAACAACAGTTTCCAGGCAAGCATCGGGATGACGCCGTATGAGGCTTTGTATGGAAGGAAGTGCAGGACACCGGTATGTTGGTATGAAGTGGGGGAACAACAGTTGTATGGGCCGGAGATTGTGCAGCAGACCTCAGAAAAGATCGAGCTGATCAGGAAGAGGTTAATCGACGCACAAAGCAGGCAGAAGAGTTATGTCGACAACCGGAGGAGAGATCTGGAGTTTGAAGAAGGTGATTTTTTCTTTGTGAAGGTGTCTCCAACCAAGGGGGTGATTCGGTTTGGCAGGGGAGGAAAATTAGCCCCAAGATACATAGGACCTTATAAGATATTGAAAATAATTGGGAAGACCGCTTATCGGTTAGAATTACCGGAAGAGTTAGCCCAAGTGCGCAATGTCTTTCATGTGTCTATGTTACGAGGTTATATCCTGGATCCAATTCATCATTTGCCGAGAGTGCCAGAGGGTCTGCATTTGGATTTGAGCTATGCAGAGGGTCCCGTAGAGACCGTGGATCGTCGAGAGAAGGTCTTGAGAAATAAGACAATTCCTATGGTCAAGGTCGTCTGGAGGAACCAATTTGTTGAGGATGCCACTTGGGAATCAGAGGGCAGGATGATGAGAGATCACCCTAAGCTTTTAAACTAAATTTGTAAATTCCTTTCTTTCTTTCTCTTTTCCACTCTAAATTGTAGTTCTGAGGACGGAACTATTCTAAAGAGGGAGTGCTGTAACATCTCGTATAATTTATTTTAATCAAAGATACTTTTTTGAAATTTTTGCACGTGCAACACACGTGCAAATTTTTATTTTATTCATTTCTCCAAATTGTAAATATTTTCGTAGTGTGCATGAAAATTTTTATTATTTTTTATTAAACCCCAAGCCTAATGACCCGTTCAGATAAATACATAAAATTTATTTTTTAAAAGGGTAGTTAATTAAATTATTATTATTATTATTATTATTATTGTATTTTTTTATTTATTTTTTTGTGCTGGAGCACGTGTGTGATTATTAGAAGTGGGTGCAGTTGATGAGAGAGTGGGCCGAACTCAAGTGGACGTGTGAGAGTGGAGAGAGTAATGGAGCTGGTTTTATAACTGATTGCTAGCGCTCTATATATACTTTCACCCTATTTTCATCTATCCATCTGTTATCAAACAAAAACAAAAGTATATATATATAAAGAACATATTTTCCCTACTGCCGAGAGCAACTAGAAGAGGAGGAGGAGGAGAGGGATAGCACTCGGGAGGCTTTTGGAGTTGAGGTTGTGGCGCGATTGTGTGGAGTTCGGAGTCCCTTTTGGAGGCAGAATTATTTTTAGTACTATTCTAATATGTGGGTGATCTTTTATGCTTTCTAAATTATTGAGTAGTTGTATGTGTAGATTACACTAAAAATTAAATTGCTAGTGTAGAATTGCTTAGTTTGCTTTATGAATTGTGATGTGTGTGCTAGTGAATACCCTAAAAATTTATGTAGAGTGCAAGTTGATTTAGATGGGCATTGAAAGAATTAAAAATATGTGTTATTTGGTATATGAATTCTTGACGTGTATTCACTCTTGAAGAGTGGAAATTTTATGAACTTATTCACCATGAGAAAAATTCTCGTATTATTATTTGACATGAAATATATATTTATTGAGTAAAATCGCCATTTCGCAAGATATAGCGAGAATCGGGCTACTCTTCACACGGTGAAAATTTTCAATTGTGTGGATCGATTATTGCTCTAGAGTTCATTTTATTATACTCAGATTATTTTTTTGGAGTGCGTGAGTTCGTCTATTTGGCATTGTGAAATGGGTTTCCCAAAAGAGTGAATTTTAACAGAAATTAAAAGAGGGGACTTTGAGTATATAAAACTCATTTTGAGTATCATTACCATAGGCACACTTGCCTCTATGGCTTGGGCACACTTGAGATTTGGGGTTCTTAAAACAATTTTTTGAAATGGTGTCCCCCTGACTTTGTTTGAGAAATGGTGTTCTCTGACTTTTTGAGAAATGGTGTTCTCTGATTTGGGTAAAACGTGAATTATAAGAAGATTGAATTTGTGACAATGCAATTGATTTTTCTCCTAAGTGAGATTTCATAATTAATTGTTTGCGTAAGAATACCTGATGAAGTATAAATTACGGTGTGTGATTAAATTGTGATATTTTGAAATGACTGTTCTATATTATGAGTTCATGAAAGCAGATGTTGTTTTTGAAAGAATTGTGAATAAGTGCATGAATTAATTTGCATGAGATTGATTAAGTTGAAGATATGAATATAATAAAGTTTAATACATGATTATTGAAGGGTATGAGTACCCATGAATTCTAGTACATGAAAGATTGTGATCTAGAGGTTTAGTGTATAATATCTGCATTAGGCATTAAGGCATTGCATACACTTACATATTTAGAGTAGTCACATTTAACACTTTATGTTGCATTCAAGTTTGTGGTTTGTTAAAGTATTAAGATCATTATACCTTCGGCATAGAGAGGATGACCGTGTATAACATTTTCATCGGTTGTAAGCAACTGACGTGCCCACAGTTTTATATGCAGGAGTTGGATTTTTCATGAAGATATAAAGTCGATATGCTGTTGTTGATTTATTTAAATGTTAAAGATGATGCCATTGTATAATTTTTCTTTATTGTACTTCATTTTACCTTCCGCTGTGTAAATAAATGTAAAGAACAATGTTGTAATATAAAGTTTCAAATTTTCCTTGTAAAATTGTACGAAGTGAAGTGTAAAGATCCTATGAAACTTCGAATTTAGCCTTATTTGGAATTCTGGGTGTTACATTTATGTCGGAAATAGCAAGTCGGAGAAGTGGAGGCAATAGGGCATTTTAGGTTGTTGTTAAGTACTGGTTATTATTTGAATTTAATGGATACTTTTGCTCTGCCATCGTTTAGACAGAATTTGATTTATGTTTCTTTTGTAGTGCCCCGGATCCGGCTCCCCGAAATCCGTGACACTCACCAGAATCTTTTCCTTCAAATGCATCTCAACACAGTAATAACGCGAAAATTTAAAAAAAATTTATTGCCAAATAAAGTCATTACATTATCAGTTACAAACAATATCTTGTTTTGAACAAGGAGTACAAATTACATTAACTCATTTACAACTTATTACAAAAATAATTACAGACTTCTGTTGTAGAGCTATCAGCTGTCTCTCGGAATGGTAATCGACTGATCACCGCCGAAACTCTGCTGAATGGTCATTCTGCTTCCCTGGGACTTTCACCGCTGTAACACCCCGCAAAATAGCATATAACTATTTTGCATTATAATCCATGTACAGTTTAGAACTACAAGCGATTATGTATTTTTCTAATAATAATTTTTATAAACATATTTTTTTATATAAATTCAATATATCTTATTTTAAGTATGTAGATAAAATATCTATATATATATTGTATTATTAATTGTTTTGTTTGATTTATATATGATTATGAATGGTTATGTTTTTAATTGTGCTTATGAATGGGAATTGATACTAGTACATACACTAGTATATATGTATGATACATATGCAAATATATATTGGTGTTGAGCTACATTGAAAATATTTTATCATGCACTCAAATCTAGCCATCCATCACATCTCCTTTTTTGATCAATGGCTAGAAATGAGCCATGGAACAAATATCTCCTTAACCATGAGCCAAGGCATGGTTTTGTGAAAAACCACCTTGACACATGGCAAAACCACCCCCCATCTCTCCTCTCTTCATTTAAACACTCTCTCTAACTCTCATTTCAGAAAATTCTGAAATAAAAACACTCCCTAGTGCAAGAGAGAAAGGAGAAAGTGAAAGAAAGAAGAAGAGAAAGGAGATCAAGGAGGAAATTCTTGGAGGAGAACAAGAGGGAGGAGGCCAAGCTACACACATTCTCAACTTCATTGAAGGGTGGGGAGTTCTCTAAACTCTTATTTCTTATTTCCTTGTTTGATTCTTGAATGATATTAGTAATAGTAGCTTTGAGTTTGATTGTTTGAGGTAGATTGTTTAGAATCTGAAATTGAAAACAGAAAATACAAACTATATGTTGTAATCCCGAATTTCCAGAGAACAACTTAGATAGATTCTGACCTTGAAATTTTTACAGCATGATATTATGCATGTCTAGAGGGTACATGAATTACTTCAGATTTTTCTGACCATATTTGATATTTTAATAAATTCACATTTGATGACTAGGTAGTAAGGCAGAGACTGGTTCTGTCTTTAATAGAATCTGAAGTTGAAAAAAGTTTTAGAATTAATTGATGCATGATATATCTCTGAAATTTTTACCATAGTATCCTATGTGAATCTAGATCCTACAGAAAAAGATTGAAATTATTTTGATGCCATTTTATGCATGTTCAAAATTGTTTAAGCAAGAGTATTCATGACAGAGATTGGTAAACAGTGGAACTTTTGTACAGGATTGAAATTAGTAGAACTCATTGAATACTTGGAATCATGATGAGATCTTTTGTGTATGATATGTATGATGATGTCTAGTTCCTGAAAATATAAGTTTGACAATCATTGGTTATGCATGTTATTTATTATGAAATTTTAACTGAGTACTGTGCAGGACTTAGTCAGAAATGACACCTTGATGATATTGCAACTTTATGGCTCTATATGAGCAAAATTCGAGGAAATGTATAACAAGGAGGTTATAGTAGACATCCTAATCTTTCCAACAAGCCTTGTATCAAGGAATTCCTGCAAGTATAGTGATAGTTATGATTTTTACAAGATGGAACAGAAACCAGTTTTGAGCTATAGGCTTTGTTTGGGAAGCACACTAGGTATTTTTCTGTACACCTGAAAAAGATGATTGTTTTACAATATTCAAATGAAATAATTTGGATTTGTGATCAACTAGAAAGTTGTAGAGGACATGTTCATATTTTCATAGAATCTAGAATCATTTCGTTCCGATGAGCGAGTAGGTTTTTATGCCATCGGTAAGGTGCAGCAAGTGTACAGGGAGTACACAGGCTGATGATTGTGAGGCTTTTTAGAGCAATTAGATGGATGAATCTGATGTAATGGTCAACTAGAGAGTTGTAGCCTAGATTCTTAGCTTTCCAGAATGGGCTAGAACATCCAAATCCGATTTGTGTTGTGGGAGTTATGACCTTTCTAAGTTTCAGGACATAGTTGGGTTAGTCATGATCTTTGACTAAGTGTTTGGGAGTGCAATTTTCCCTCTTGTGTTTGGGATATGTCACGCCCCGCTTCCCAAAATACGGAATACGAGTACATGACATTGGCCCAGCGAATGACTAACGTCACCCATAAGCTGTTTATCTGATCAACGCAACAATATAATTGATACAGAACAATTGCGCAGGCAATAATAATAATCTCATGAACAATAATACTTGGAATGAAGCAATAAAAATATCCAAATACAATAATAATCCAACGTCTGGAAACAAATAGCAATATTCGGGATATAAGCCCAAAACAATAATAATCCAATCCAAAATAATAACAAGTCTCAATACATTAAGTTTATTAAAGCAATAAGAAATTAGAAAGCAGTAGTTTTCAGAATGTTTGTTCTCCAATTCTAGCAGTTAATTCTCCTTCATTACCTGTATAGACTTCATTTAAAAAGAGGAGAAAAATTATCCTTAGAGCAACTCATGGACAACAAGTAGAAAAAGCAGGGAACAATGGAATAACGGTCACTACAAAAGAAAGTAGCTTTCCCGGCGTTTTTTGACGTCTTTATCGGCGTTTTTTTATGCCGGTGAAACTTTCACCGGCGTTTACAATAG
The DNA here is from genome assembly GCA_017893485.1 of Hemerocallis citrina. Taxonomy (NCBI): domain Eukaryota; kingdom Viridiplantae; phylum Streptophyta; class Magnoliopsida; order Asparagales; family Asphodelaceae; genus Hemerocallis; species Hemerocallis citrina. The sequence goes on along the minus strand of CM030364.1, from coordinate 67,258,362 downwards.
CGCCGGTCCAAATGCCGCCGAAGCGGACGTCGCTGAAACGAAGGGGTCTACGCCGGCAGTTTTGGTGGACGCCGGTAAATGTTAGAACTACACCGGCGGTCTTAAAATGCCGGTGTATGTCGGTCTCTGAGTGCCGTTCTTGTGCACTTATATACATTCACCGGCGGTCGTAAACCGCCGGTATTTATCAATTCACCGGCGTTTATGAAAACGCCGGTGTAGAACGAAAGTATACCGGCGGTCAAGGAGCGCTGGTGTATGTGCGTTTATGAGTGCCTGGTTTTCCCTATTTACGAACACCGGCGCGACCAAAAAACGCCGGTGTAGTTATATACGTCGGCGTTTATAAAACGACGGTGTACGTGTGTGCCGTTACAGCTGACAACATTCACCGGCGTGCGTTGAAACGCCGGTGTATCAAACAATCCAACAATTAGATTAGATAGACCGGCGTTTTTTAAAACGCCGTTCTGGCTATGCCCGTTTATTTTCGATACTCCGCTTTTCCGTTCGATTTCAATTCACAGTTTCATTTACAAAACCTGTAAACTAATTCTCACAACTTATTCAATCAATTTCGTTGCATATTACTGCGCAAACCACAACCAAACACAAGAATAATTAAAGATAATCAAGTTTCACACGTGTCATATCAACGTCCAAATTCATTGATTAATTAGCAGTGTCATAATTAACAAATTAATATAGAGACTAACATCCCAAATATCCAAACAAACCAGTCTGACAAATATCCAAAATATCCCAAATTAAAAGTCTGACATAACTCTCATAAAAAAAACCAGTCTGACATAACAACAGCAAGGAGGAGGACATAAGAACAACAACCATACAGCAAGGAGGACATAAGAACAGCAAGGAGGACCGCAGATTCATACCCCTCGAGTAGCTTCAGCTCTGATCATCAGAATTTCCTTCATCTTGACGATCGCTCTGTAAAAAAAAAAACAATAGTTTAATTGAACAGTAGACCACAATACAGAATATACATACTTTTTGAACTTGCAAAAAGAACTACCTGTATCTTAAATTATAAGATCAAAGTGCCAACTGCAAATGGAATTGTTAATGATATATACAGAGGTAAAATAATTACATTGCAATGCTAAAAATCTAGTACTTAATTTTGTTTTTAAATATATCTAAAATAGCAAAACAAATGAAAATTCAGTATCTAACTTGAAACCTTTATATTCTCCTCTGATTGGGAATATCCACTATCTAAAACAGTAAAACAAATGAAAATTCAGTATCTAAGCATGTCCTTCATGGATTGTTCAGACAATCCATGAAACTGTCATCGTGGACGGAAACCAAATATAAGAAAAATAAGAAAAATAAGATAGGGCTCATATCAAGTGTATTTTTAGGGAACTGTCATCGTGGAAGGAAACCAAATATATATAGAAGCCAGAAATGGAAACAGAAAGAAGAAAGATAGAGACTTTGGATACACCAGGCTAACATAGCAGCATTTTCCTCATCTCTCTCTCATCCCTTGTTTCCCTTCAGCACACGAACACAAAGAGACATCAGCAACAACAGCAAGAGCGACAAGAACAACAATAATAATAAATTATTATGAACAAGATGTCTCTATATGGGTTTCCAGATCTCCACTCGAGCCCACTCTTTCTAATCACAGCCCAATTAAGAACATAGACAACATCCACTAAACAATCCAATCATAGCCCAGTCAAAATTTGCCATCCTGAATCTTAATGAAATAAGCTTCATTAACAGTGAAAGAAAATGAGGATGCTAGCAGCATACTTAGTTTGGAAGTGAACCCATTTTGTGTTAAAAAACCATGCCAAAGATTGCAATCAGGTTACTTTAACAGTATCTGAAAATGAAAATTTCCCATTATCTGAGCTTACATGTTGCTCTACTAATTCACTGTGCCCAACGAAATCTAAAACCCAATTGTTGTGCGTATCCGGAGGATTTTGGCATACGTACCTATAGCATCATCAGTTCACAGTGAACCCGTTTTGGTCAAAAAAACATGCCAAGATCACAATCAGATGCATGAAAATAAGCTTCACTAACAACAAAAGAAGAAACTGGGGATGCTATGCAGCATACTTAGTTTGGAAGTGAACCCATTTTGTGTTAAAAAAACCATGCCAAAGATTGCAATCAAGTTACATTAACAGTATCTGAAAATGAAAATTTCTCCATTATCTGAGCTTACATGTTGCTCTACTACTTTTTTAGCCCAACTATATCGCAAAACCCAAGTGTTGTGCATATCCGGCCGGAGGATTTTGGCATACGTACCTATATACCATCCTCAGTTCATAGTGAACCCATTTTTGGTATAGAAACAAACATGCCAAGAAGACAATCAGGTGCATGAAATCAGCTTCACTAACAGTTAAGTGAAAATGGGACCATAAAATAGCTTAAGAAGACCATCAGGTTTGTGAAATAAGCTTCACTAACAGTGAAAGAAACTGGGGATGCTATGCAGCATACTTAGTTTGGAAGTGAACCCATTTTGTGTTAAAAAAACCATGCCAAAGATTGCAATCAGGTTACATTAACAGTATCTGAAAATGAAAATTTCTCCATTATCTAAGCTTATATGTTGCTCTACTACTTTTCTAGCCCAACTATATCGCAAAACCCAAGTGTTGTGCATATCCGGCCGAAGGATTTTGGCATACGTACCTATATACCATCCCCAGTTCACAGTGAACCCATTTTTGGTATAAAAACAAACATGCCAAGAAGACAATCAGGTGCATGAAATCAGCTTCACTAACAGTTAAGTGAAAATGGGACCATAAAATAGCTTAAGAAGACCATCAGGTTTGTGAAATAAGCTTCACTAACAGTGAAAGAAACTGGGGATGCTATGCAGCATACTTAGTTTGGAAGTGAACCCATTTTGTGTTAAACAATCAGGTTACATTAACAGTATCTGAAAATGAAAATTTCTCCATTATCTGAGCTTATATGTTGCTCTACTACTTTTTTAGCCAAACTATATCGCAAAACCCAAGTGTTGTGCATATCCGGCCGGAGGATTATGGCATACGTACCTATATACCATCCCCAGTTCACAGTGAACCCATTTTTGGTATAAAAACAAACATGCCAAGAAGACAATCAGGTGCATGAAATCAGCTTCACTAACAGTTAAGTGAAAATGGGACCATAAAATAGCTTAAGAAGACCATCAGGTTTGTGAAATAAGCTTCACTAACAGTGAAAGAAACTGGGGATGCTATGCAGCATACTTAGTTTGGAAGTGAACCCATTTTGTGTTAAAAAAACCATGCCAAAGATTGCAATCAGGTTACATTAACAGTATCTGAAAATGAAAATTTCTCCATTATCTGAGCTTATATGTTGCTCTACTACTTTTTTAGCCCAACTATATCGCAAAACCCAAGTGTTGTGCATATCCGGCCGGAGGATTTTGGCATACGTACCTATATACCATCCCCAGTTCACAGTGAACCCATTTTTGGTATAAAAACAAACATGCCAAGAAGACAATCAGGTGCATGAAATCAGCTTCACTAACAGTTAAGTGAAAATGGGACCATAAAATAGCTTAAGAAGACCATCAGGTTTGTGAAATAAGCTTCACTAACAGTGAAAGAAACTGGGGATGCTATGCAACATACTTAGTTTGGAAGTGAACCCATTTTGTGTTAAAAAAACCATGCCAAAGATTGCAATCAGGTTACATTAACAGTATCTGAAAATGAAAATTTCTCCATTATCTGAGCTTATATGTTGCTCTACTACTTTTTTAGCCCAACTATATCGCAAAACCCAAGTGTTGTGCATATCCGGCCGGAGGATTTTGGCATACGTACCTATATACCATCCCCAGTTCACAGTGAACCCATTTTTGGTATAAAAACAAACATGCCAAGAAGACAATCAGGTGCTTGAAATCAGCTTCACTAACAGTTAAGTGAAAATGGGACCATAAAATAGCTTAAGAAGACCATCAGGTTAGTGAAATAAGCTTCACTAACAATGAAAGAAACTGGGGATGCTATGCATCATACTTAGTTTGGAAGTGAACCCATTTTGTGTTAAACAATCAGGTTACATTAACAGTATCTGAAAATGAAAATTTCTCCATTATCTGAGCTTATATGTTGCTCTACTACTTTTTTAGCCAAACTATATCGCAAAACCCAAGTGTTGTGCATATCCGGCCGGAGGATTTTGGCATACGTACCTATATACCATCTCCAGTTCACAGTGAACCCATTTTTGGTATAAAAACAAACATGCCAAGAAGACAATCAGGTGCATGAAATCAGCTTCACTAACAGTTAAGTGAAAATGGGACCATAAAATAGCTTAAGAAGACCATCAGGTTTGTGAAATAAGCTTCACTAACAGTGAAAGAAACTGGGGATGCTATGCAGCATACTTAGTTTGGAAGTGAACCCATTTTGTGTTAAAAAAACCATGCCAAAGATTGCAATCAGGTTACATTAACAGTATCTGAAAATGAAAATTTCTCCATTATCTGAGCTTATATGTTGCTCTACTACTTTTTTAGCCCAACTATATCGCAAAACCCAAGTGTTGTGCATATCCGGCCGGAGGATTTTGGCATACGTACCTATATACCATCCCCAGTTCACAGTGAACCCATTTTTGGTATAAAAACAAACATGCCAAGAAGACAATCAGGTGCATGAAATCAGCTTCACTAACAGTTAAGTGAAAATGGGACCATAAAATAGCTTAAGAAGACCATCAGGTTTGTGAAATAAGCTTCACTAACAGTGAAAGAAACTGGGGATGCTATGCAGCATACTTAGTTTGGAAGTGAACCCATTTTGTGTTAAAAAAACCATGCCAAAGATTGCAATCAGGTTACATTAACAGTATCTGAAAATGAAAATTTCTCCATTATCTGAGCTTATATGTTGCTCTACTACTTTTTTAGCCCAACTATATCGCAAAACCCAAGTGTTGTGCATATCCGGCCGGAGGATTTTGGCATACGTACCTATATACCATCCCCAGTTCACAGTGAACCCATTTTTGGTATAAAAACAAACATGCCAAGAAGACAATCAGGTGCATGAAATCAGCTTCACTAACAGTTAAGTGAAAATGGGACCATAAAATAGCTTAAGAAGACCATCAGGTTTGTGAAATAAGCTTCACTAACAGTGAAAGAAACTGGGGATGCTATGCAACATACTTAGTTTGGAAGTGAACCCATTTTGTGTTAAAAAAACCATGCCAAAGATTGCAATCAGGTTACATTAACAGTATCTGAAAATGAAAATTTCTCCATTATCTGAGCTTATATGTTGCTCTACTACTTTTTTAGCCCAACTATATCGCAAAACCCAAGTGTTGTGCATATCCGGCCGGAGGATTTTGGCATACGTACCTATATACCATCCCCAGTTCACAGTGAACCCATTTTTGGTATAAAAACAAACATGCCAAGAAGACAATCAGGTGCTTGAAATCAGCTTCACTAACAGTTAAGTGAAAATGGGACCATAAAATAGCTTAAGAAAACCATCAGGTTAGTGAAATAAGCTTCACTAACAATGAAAGAAACTGGGGATGCTATGCATCATACTTAGTTTGGAAGTGAACACATTTTGTGTTAAACAATCAGGTTACATTAACAGTATCTGAAAATGAAAATTTCTCCATTATCTGAGCTTATATGTTGCTCTACTACTTTTTTAGCCAAACTATATCGCAAAACCCAAGTGTTGTGCATATCCGGCCAGAGGATTTTGGCATACGTACCTATATACCATCTCCAGTTCACAGTGAACCCATTTTTGGTATAAAAACAAACATGCCAAGAAGACAATCAGGTGCATGAAATCAGCTTCACTAACAGTTAAGTGAAAATGGGACCATAAAATAGCTTAAGAAGACCATCAGGTTTGTGAAATAAGCTTCACTAACAGTGAAAGAAACTGGGGATGCTATGCAGCATACTTAGTTTGGAAGTGAACCCATTTTGTGTTAAAAAAACCATGCCAAAGATTGCAATCAGGTTACATTAACAGTATCTGAAAATGAAAATTTCTCCGTTATCTGAGCTTATATGTTGCTCTACTACTTTTTTAGCCCAACTATATCGCAAAACCCAAGTGTTGTGCATATCCGGCCGGAGGATTTTGGCATACGTACCTATATACCATCCCCAGTTCACAGTGAACCCATTTTTGGTATAAAAACAAACATGCCAAGAAGACAATCAGGTGCATGAAATCAGCTTCACTAACAGTTAAGTGAAAATGGGACCATAAAATAGCTTAAGAAGACCATCAGGTTTGTGAAATAAACTTCACTAACAGTGAAAGAAACTGGGGATGCTATGCAGCATACTTAGTTTGGAAGTGAACCCATTTTGTGTTAAAAAAACCATGCCAAAGATTGCAATCAGGTTACATTAACAGTATCTGAAAATGAAAATTTCTCCATTATCTGAGCTTATATGTTGCTCTACTACTTTTTTAGCCCAACTATATCGCAAAACCCAATTGTTGTGCATATCCGGCCGGAGGATTTTGGCATACGTACCTATATAATATCCTCAGTTCACAGTGAACCCATTTTTGGTATAAAAACAAACATGCCAAGAAGACAATCAGGTGCATGAAATCAGCTTCACTAATAGTTAAGTGAAAATGGGACCATAAAATAGCTTAAGAAGACCATCAGGTTTGTGAAATAAGCTTCACTAACAGTGAAAGAAACTGGGGATGCTATGCAGCATACTTAGTTTGGAAGTGAACCCATTTTGTGTTAAAAAAACCATGCCAAAGATTGCAATCATGCCACATTAACAGTATCTGAAAATGAAAAATTTTCCATTATCTGAACTTATATGTTGCTCTACTACTTTTTTAGCCCAACTATATCGCAAAACCCAACTTTTTTAGCCCAATTGGGTTTTGAATGGAGATTGTAGTCATAGATCAATTCTTCATGGAAGAAAAATACGAATAGGGCTCATAGCAAGTGTAGTTTTAACTGGAATTGTCATCGTGGAAGGAAACCAAATATAGAAGCCAGAAAGAGGAATGGTAGAGAATGAGGATACACCAGGCTAACATAGCGGCATTTTCCTCATCTCTCTCTCATCCCTTCTTTCCCTTCAGCACACGAACACATAGAGACATCAGCAACAACAGCAAGAATGACAAGAACAACAATAATAATAAATTATTATGAACAAGATGTCTCTATATGGGTTTCCAGATCTCCACTCCAACTCGTCTCTTTCTAATCACAGCCCAATTAAGAACAATTGTTCACAGTCACTGTTAAAGAAACATATATGCTCAGATTATGGAAATTTTCATTTTCAGATACTGTTAAAGAAGCTGATTTCATGCATCTGATTGCTATCTTTGGCATGATTTTTTAGCCAAAATGGGTTCACTTCCAAACTAAGTATGCTGCATAGCATCCCCACTTTCTTTCACTGTTAGTGAAGCTTATTTCACAAACCTGATGGTCTTCTTAAGCTATTTTTTGGTCCCATTTTCACATCCTCCAAATCAGTACAACAACACGGCTGAACAATCCTTGTTTGCAGGTCATACAATGTCATCTATACCAGGTTATGTGCCAAAGTGGGGTTGGGCATACGATGCAAGGCCGACAAGTATTAGTTGTTTGTGAGTATGCAATAGGGTGCAGCTATGAACATGGGCTCATATAAAGTGTAGTATTACGGACTGTCATCGTGGAAGGAAACCAATTTAATATAGAAGCCATATATGGAGCCAGAAAGAGGGATTGTAGAGAATGAGGATACACCAGGCTAACATAGCGACATTTTCCTCATCTCTCTCTCATCCCTTCATTCTCTTCAACACACGCACACAAAGAGACATCAGCAACAACAGCAAGAGGGGGTTGGTCCAACAATAAGTGTAGATTATAATAAACGAGATGTCTCTATTTGGGTTTCCAGATCTCCACTCCAGCCCTTTCTTTCTAATCACAGCCCACTTAAGAAACATAGACGAAATGCTATAGACGACAGCCACAATGCAGACTCACAAACACTAGTACGTGTCTTTCATGCATTCAAGTAACATAATCTCTTTAAAAATACCAATTTTAAGACTTACCGATGTTTTTTGACAGTGGGCGGCGTGCTATCCTCACTCTCATATGCTTGACTGCCACTATTATTTAGTGGCTGCTCATCCCCATGGCTCTCGTTGCCATCATTTATATTTACCCTCTTTCCACGCCTCGGCATGTTGTACCTGTCAAGGATTCGATAACTTCCTTAGATATGCAAATTTAATTAATAACATGTTTATAATAACTATCATAAAATTTGTACTTTAGTAGGATTAACAAACCAACATAATTGTAAAAAAATTAAAAAAATTAGATTTGTAACAGATTAAATTACAACGATAGTTTGGTTCAAATGACACTAAGCATAGTTTAATGTAAATAATACCAAGCAGTAGAAAATAGAAAGATAATTAAACCAGTGTATTAAATTCACAATGAACATATTCGAAATTACAGACATAATATTACAACAAGATTTAAGACATAAAATTACAGACATATAATAAACCCAATTGAAAATCATGTAAACTACAATACAACATCTTCCAGTACATCGCCCTCTTCTCCATCCTTGCGGAGCCAAGTCCCGCAAATTCCAACATCGGTTGTGTTTACATCAAACACAGGAAACTCAGAAGCAATGTAACTGTTCATGTCTTCACCGTCTTCATCGTCTGAAGTATCGCCCAGTTGGAATACATCTCTTGGTTGCATAGGGATAGCCACATACGATTTTGGCAGGGTTGGATCTTCAATGTAGAACACTTATTGCACTTAGGATGGAAACACAAATGGCTCATGGCTAATGTGTGTACCGATGTGAATCAATTTCGAGAAGTTTACAACTGTGAAGCCAAGCTTGTCCTTGTTATTAGCAAAATTCCTATCAAACTTAGCCCAATCCCCACGAAATAAGACAACACGGAAATGGCCAAAATAATTCAACTCAATGATATCCGTGAGCACTCCATAGTAGTCGAGATCTCCATCTACAGGCCTCGTGTCCGATTTGGAAGCATAACTTCTAGTCTTAGACGTCACTACCATTCCACTATTTTGAGACTTCAAATTACATTCACGATCCTTAGTACGAAATCTAAAACCATTGAATATGTACCCTCCGTATCTTTTGACCATCTGATAGGGACCTTTGGCAAGTACTTGTATTTCAAATGACGCACCTTCAGGACCCAAAGAATGTACCTATTAATTTTGCGCAAATCGTATCAACACCATAGAAAATGTAGATATAATAAAGATTAACTTGCATAACTGTAATTCACCTACATGAGATTCAAACCACTTATGAAATTTTTCATTCATCAGCTTGTTTTGTTCACGTGGTGGTAGTCTTCTTGGTCTAGCCCTTCGTTTGATGTCCCTGACAAATTCGCTAAAAAACAAGCAATTGAAATTAGGAATAACAAAAGTATCAAAAATATCGAACTCCGCGGTTTTCACTGTATTCGATTTAAATTCAAAAGTAACTTACTTTCGAAATGGTTCCACTGATGCATGATGGTCTAGCACATATCGATGTGCCTGTTCCCACGCTAAGCTATCGAGCTCAAATGCATCAACTTTACCAACAGTAGTGCCAGCAGTATCAAAAAGATATTGCGCACCATCAAGGTTGGAAATGTCTGGATTTCTACGTGGTCTACTGGAAGATGTCTCCACACCAGGCAAATACCTAGAAAAAAAATGTGAGCACTCCTCTGATAGATATCCCTGGGCTATTGACCATTCAGGATATGCTCTATTTTTCACATAACCCTTTAGCCGGTATAGGTACCTGAACATGTACAATTAATAAATTAGAGCGGGTTAGGGGATTAAAAGAAATGAGCTTTTGAAAATTCAATTTCGTAAGATGAATGAATTATTTTACCTCTCAATGGGGTACATCCACCGATAGTGAACAGGACCGCCGATTCTGGCTTCACCAGCAAGGTGGATTATCAAGTGAATCATAATAGTAAAGAACGATGGAGGAAATATCATCTCCATTTTACTAAGTGTCAATGCCGCCTGCTGCTCCAATTGGTCCAGATCTTCAACACGAAGCATTCTTGAGCAAATACCTTTATATATGCTACAAAGATCTTTCAGGACAGTAGTGACTTGCTCACACATTGAAGACCTTAGGGCCACAGGAAGGAGATCCTGCATTAGGATGTGGTAGTCGTGTGACTTTAGACCCTGAAGCCTCTTCTCTTTAAAGTTGACACATCTTGCCATGTTAGAAGAATAGCCATCGGGGACTTTAAGTTCAAGTAGTACTTTGCAAAACAACTCCAACTCCGATTTTGACATTGAATAGATTGCAGGAGGTAGGAGTACTTTCCCGTTCGGCAATTCTTCTGGGTGCAACTCATGTCGGATGCCCATTGACTTCAAATCAAGTCGGCTCTTGAGATTATCCTTTGTCTTCCGATCATCTCCCATAACTGTTCCTATACAATTCTCACCAATATTTTTTCCGATATACATCACATCTAAATTATGTCGCAGTAAGTTGAATTCCCAATACAGCAACTTGAAGAAAATACTCTTCTTCTTCCATGCACCTAAACTCGTCAAGTTTTGATCCTCATCTTCGCCATATAGATCGGTCTCCTCACCTTGCTCCGACCTTGCCCTTTTCTTGCCCTTTGTCCTGACTTCTGGTTCTTTTCCATATTTGAATTGATGACCATCTACCCGCCTCAAAATATCTGAACCAGAAGAAGACCCAGGAGCATGTTCCCACTCGTCGGTGCCATCAAATGTCGCTGCCTCTGCCCGAAATATATGTGTGTCAGGCAACCATCTCCTATGACCCATATAGCAAAACATTCTGCCATTGTACAACCACCTTGAACTAGTTTGGTCAGCACAACATGGACATGCATAACGTCCTTTAGTACTATATCCAGATAAATTTGCATATGCTGGAAAATCATTGATTGTCCAAGACAACACGGCACGAAGAGAAAATGTTTCTTTAGCCACAGCATCATAGGTTGGAACACCCACCCACAACTTCTGAAGTTCATTTATTAACGGTTGTAGGTACACATCTATATCATTTCTAGGACCTTTCGGTCCAGGAACTATCATGGACAAAATAAATGAGGACTGCTTCATGCATTTCCAAGGCGGCAAATTGTATGGTATCAACACAACCGGCCATATGCTGTATGTACTACTCATTTGCCTGAAAGGATTGAAACCATCACTAGCTAGCCCAAGTCTCACATTTCGAGGATCTTCCGCAAAATTAGGATATCTTTCATCAAATTTTTTCCAAGATTGAGAATCAGCAGGATGTCTAAGAATCCCATCATTAGTGCGACCTTAAGCATGCCATTTCATATCAGAAGAAGTTTTCGTAGACATAAACAATCTTTGTAGCCTAGGAATCAGAGGAAAGTAACGCAATGTTTTGGCAGGCTTCTTTTTCCTACTTCGCTTAGTAGATACACTGGCTCCCTCGTCTTGATTTGGTCTTTCTTTCCATTTCGAAGAACCACACACTTCGCAATTCTCCAGACTTTCCTTACCACTCGTGAAAAGCATACAGTCATTTGGACATGCTGCTATCTTCTCATATCCTAGATCGAGAGAACTTAGGAATTTTTTGATTTTATAGGCTGAGTTTGGAATACAGATTTCAGGAAATGCTTCATTCAACAATTCAAGTAGCATAGTGAAGGACTTAGCAGACCACCCATTTACACATTTAATCTGAAATAGTCTGACAATGAATGAGAACTTAGAAAATTTGGTGCAGTCGCGGTACAATGGAGTACTAGCATCTTCAAGTAACTTAGCGAAGGATTCTTGCTGCTTATTATTTTCAGGGGTGGGGCCAGACATTTTCTCGTCCACCCCACCACCAATCTGGTTTGTTTCTGTTGACTCATTGTGAACTTCGGTTGTTGGGTCATTGGTGTGGAAAGGAACATTATGAATCCCCATGGCATCTTGTAACAAAGCATGCATCTCATTGGGAACGCTTAAGTCTTCGTTCACTAAGGGCTCAGCTTCATTTTCTAATACAACCGGACGAACAGGAGCTGCCGTATTATCCTCTCCATGACAAAACCACCTTGTGTACCCTTGAAGAAAACCGTTGACAGCCAAGTGTGTATGTACTACGTCACATGTCCTCAGCATACAATTTGTACAGCGGAGGCATGGACAAAGGATTAGGTTGGGATCACGGGAATGTCGTTTGGCAAAGATAATAAAATCTTTAATACCATCATGGTACTCCTTGGATAATCGTGGTTTACTAATCCAACTTCTATCCATTATATCAATAGCACACAGTCTGAAATTAAAATTTGATATATTAAATAGTAATAACAGTAAAAGGCATTTTGTATATTAAATTTCACCTATTTGAAAACCATCCCTAGCTGCAAATAAATAAACGATATAATCTTTAACTGTAAAATAAAGAAATTGTGGCTCCAAAAAATGTACAAAAAAAAACTACATCTTAACACAATCTACTCTATTCACCAAACCCTAAACGACCTTTTGTGGAAATGATCACAACCACCTTAGTGGTATTTTATCGCACACCCTGTGTTCGAGCATAAAAAAAATCGACTATAGTCTCCCCTGTATTTGGCTTTCCGTTCAAGGAGATGATGATGGTAAAGGGTATTTTGCTGATGAAGAGGAATCGGCCGAATAATGAGCGCGTCGTGCTGTAACTACGGTAACAAGAAGATCTGATGAGTCATGAAATATTCTGTTCATGACTACTAATAATCACTTATCTCATAATAATAATAATAATAATAATAATAATAATAATAATAATAATAATAATACTAAACAAAAGAAACAGTAAAAGAAAAATGAAAATGTCTAGTATGTAAGCATATATTTTTCAGAGTGAACCAATTGTTGTACATAGCCGGAGGATTTTGGCATAGAGCTATAGCATCCTCAGTTCACAGTGAACCCATTTTGGTCAAAAAAACATGCCAAAATGACAATCAGATGCATGGGATAAGCTTCAATTCATTAACAGTGAAAGAAACTGGGGATGCTATGCAGCATACTTAGTTTGGAAGTGAACCCATTTTGTTAAAAAACCATGCCAAGGATTGCAATCAGGTTACTTTAACAGTATCTGAAAATGAAAAATTTCCCATTATCTGAGCTTATATGTTGCTCTACTACTTCTTCAGCCCAACTAAATCTAAAACCCAATTGTAGCCCAATATCCGGCCGGAGGATTTTGGCATACGTACCTATACCATCCTCAGTTCACAGTGAACCCATTTTGGTAAAAAAAACATGCCAAGATGACAATCAGATGCATGAAAATAAGCTTCACTAACAACAAAAAAAGAAAATGGGGATGCTAGCAGCATACTTAGATTGGAAGTTAACCCATTTTGGTATAAAAAACCATGCCAAAGATTGGCAATCAGGTTACTTTAACAGTATCTGAAAATGAAAAATTTCCCATTATCTGAGCTTATATGTTGCTATACTACTTCTTCAGCCCAACTAAATCTAAAACCCAATTGTTGTGCGTATCCGGAGGATTTTGGCATACGTACCTATAGCATCCTCAGTTCACAGCGAACCCATTTTGGTCAAAAAAAACATGCCAAGATGACAATCAGATGCATGAAAATAAGCTTCACTAACAGTGAAAGAAAATGAGGATGCTAGCAGCATACTTAGTTTGGAAGTGAACCCATTTTGTTAAAAAATCATGCCTAAGATGGCAATCAGCTTCTCTAACAGTTTCTGAGAATGAAAATTTCCATTATCTGAGCTTATGTGTTGCTCTACTACTTCTTTAGCCCAACTAAATCTAAAATCCAATTGTTGTGCATATCCGTATCCGGAGGATTTTGGCATACGTACCTATAGCATACTCAGTTCACAGTGAACCCATTTTGGGTAAAAAAACATGCATGCCAAGAAGACAATCAGATGCATGAAATCAGCTTCATTAACAGTGAAAGAAAATGGGGATGCTATGCAGCATACTTAGTTTGGAAGTGAACCCATTTTGTGTTAAAAAACCATGCCAAAGATTGCAATCAGGTTACTTTAACAGTATCTGAAAATGAAAATTTCCCATTATCTGAGCTTATATGTTGCTCTACTACTTCTTTAGCCCAACTAAATCTAAAATCCAATTGTTGTGCATATCCGGCCGTAGGATTTTGACATACGTACCTATAGCATCCTCAGTTCACAGTGAACCCATTTTGGGTAAAAAAACATGCATGCCAAGAAGACAATCAGATGCATGAAATCAGCTTCATTAACAGTGAAAGAAAATGGGTATGCTAGCAGCATACTTAGTTTGGAAGTGAACCCATTTTGTGTTAAAAAACCATGCCAAAGATTGCAATCAGGTTACTTTAACAGTATCTGAAAATGAAAATTTTCCATTATGTGAGCTTATATGTTGCTCTACTAATTCACTGTGCCCAACTAAATCTAAAATCCAATTGTTGTGCATATCCGGCCGGAGGATATTGGCATACGTACCTAGAGCATCCTCAGTTCACAGTGAACCCATTTTGGGTAAAAAAACAAACATGCCATGAAGACAATCAGATGCATGAAATCAGCTTCAATAACAGTAAAAGAAGATGAAAATTTCCATTATCTAAGCATATATTTTTCTATTAATTCTTCATCTCAACTAAACCGTTCATGTTAAGGAAATCAAGATGAATAAACTGAAAAAAGCTGCTTTTTTGGAAAATAAGGGAAATCAAGATATCATACCGAAGAGAGAGAGAGGGAGCGGGGCGACGAGGGCGGGGGCGTAGGAGAGAGAGAGAGAGCGGGGCGACCGCCGATTCACCTCCAAATAGAGAGAGGGAAGAGGGAAATCGAAAAGGGCGAAGGGAAGAAGGGACGATTTCGAAAGGTCGAAGGCCGTCGAAGAGGACGAAGCGGCGGAGGCAAACGCGCGGGAAGTAGAGCGAGGAAGGAGGGAAACGAAGCGCCTCTTTCTTCTTCTTTTTTTTTTGGGTATTGGGAAAATGGCGAGCGAAAGATTAGGGTTCGCGGGTTTTATCCCAGTTATTCACTGGCATTTTAATTGGACACGCCGGTGAATGTGTCCGTATATTCGCCGGCGTTTATAATAAAAAACGCCGGTGAATAATAAACTTCACCGGCGTGTTTAAGTAAAACTCGGTGAATACTAACATACGCCGGCATTTTAAATCGACCGCCGGTGTATGACCATCCCATCTGGCGCCCAATTCCTACTCACTCCCTACCCCGGCGCTACTAGTAAAACGCCGGGGAATAATCGCCGGTAAAAGCAGTATCTTTTGTAGTGGGTATAACAATGAATCAATGGATCAATATGAATCAATAACATGGCACGATAGTAATAATCAATAATACGGTAATCAATGCAATGGTGTAACAATGATTCATTATTCGGTAACAGTAATCAACGGTTAATATCAATAACACTTAAATTGGATACAAATAGGAACAATGATTAACAATATGCAATGTCGGTGATGTGTCAATCCTTATGTCTATTAATCATTTTAACTCTTAACTAATGCACGTACTACTGTGTCCCATGTGTGCCGTACCACAGGTTCGATGTATACAATCAATTTTGTTTAGACTACAGTGGTAGATTTTATAGTTCATGTATTGGGTATGATGACGATAACGGTAATAATACTGAACATGTATAATTTCTTACACGATGCCGATAACGGTAAAAACACTGGACATGTGTAATTTCTTACATGATACCGATAACGGTAATAATCACTGACCATTATCCGAGTACAGTTCCCATATCATCAACTACTCTAATCAATCCCTTAAACCCTGGCTTGTTAATTATTTATCAATGCAATAATACAATATGCAACTAAGACATGAAATGAGCAATAGTATCAATCGGGAAACAATAGGGTGATAACATGGATAGGACGATTAGAATAGTGAAAATAACTCAATGGGAACATGCAATGCAACATACATTCATTAATTCATGCGATAGTACAACATTGGAATAATTAATCTATTAAAAAGTGGAATCTAAAATTTTAGACAACAAGAACAGTCTGTACAAAAATGCAGTTTTCCACTGGCTCAAAAATTGAAAGTTAAATCCGTTAGAAAATTTGGAAACTAGACTTCCACACGGTTCCAACGCATATTTAAAGTTCAAATTCTGACAACAGTAGCTAGGTCAAACACACTGTTCTTTCCAAGTTTTATGTTCAGGCAGAAATTTGACATCTTGTTAATTTAATTTTTAGAATCAGCAAACCTCATTATTAAATTCAGTAAAAATATTTTCTGGACTCCTAAACATGTTAAGAAACAATTTGGAAATTTTCAGATTAAAATTTTATCATTTGATCAGCATTTTTACTGTTTAAACGTGAAAGGTACGAGAATCTGAAAATTTGAAAGTAAAAACACAGCTGTAGTAAAACGGGCATAACTTTTGTTACAAAACTTGGAATTCAAAAATTCAAGATGTTCTAGAAACTAAAAAGATAAGGCTACAATTCATATTTAGAAAGTATTTCATTTTAAGGTCGTTTACTGGTTCGAAAACAGCGGTTAATATTCAGGTCAGCAAGCATATACAGGATTTTGAGTAATTTTTCTTGAAATTAAATTAATTAGACATGGTGGGTATCAATTCTTTAGTCAATAAATTGTATAATCAGCATGATGGGTGTCAAAACATGACAAATAAAATTAGAACATGCTCATATATCAATTTATCATCAATCAATCGAACAACATACAACCTAGCAGTTGTCTCTACAATAGTTTATTTGTGTGTCAATTATATGAACAACCCTAGTATCAATTCTATATGCACTCATGAATGATCCAAACTTTAGGTCAAAAGTGGCACGATGTCAAGAATATTGGGGTTAGCTCGTGTAAACCCTCAATAGACCCAACGAAGAGATGAATAATGGATAATACAATAACAAAGAGATCTACTTGCAAGAGTTTAAACAAAACTTGAATATGATACAATTAGCAATTCAAGAGGACGATGACTTGCCTGTTAGACGGTGCAAACGAATACCAAGAATAACGGGATAAGAATCCCGAAGCAACGAACCCACAAACTAGAAAATTAACACGTATAATATACGTGTTATAAAGGATCCAAGCAACAAGAAGCACAAAGAGAGCAACTGCAGCAATAGCCAAAGAGACAGCGGCACAGTGGCCAGGGGCGGTGGCATCACTGGCTGACGTCGACGCGGCGAGGGCGAAGGCGAGGCACAACGGGGCGGACAGCGTCGAGCGGAACAGAGGGCAACACCGACAGTCCTGATCAGCGGTCGAACAGAGAGAGGAAGACAGAGCTGGGGTTTTGTCTCTGATGGTCGAGGGCAGAGGAGGAGGAGGGGAGCGGTGCCTTGGCGGCTGGCAGCGTCGACGGTGCAAGGGGGTGGCTGGAGTGCTGCCGGAGAAGGATACAGAGGTGGGTTAGGGGTTTTGGCGGGAAAACAATCGGAAGAAAGAGAGAACGGGAGGAGAGAGAATAACTGGCTAGGGCTTCAGAAAAGTGCAATTGTTAGGGTTTGTATTAGGATTGTATTTATAAGGTACAATTAGGGTACTGGTTGGCGAATTAGGGTCCAATAACGGCGGATTTGGATCAAGAACAATTGAAATTGGGTTTTAGGGTTCAATTAAGGGATAGATCAAAATCAATAGGGTTCCAATAAAAACAACCCCAATCCAAAAAAAACAAATCCACAAGATATATATAGCCCAATAAAAGAGAAAATATTTCATGAATTTAAATCCAAATAAATAAATAATTAATACAAATAGGAAGAATATAAATTAGCTTGGAAATAACTTGGAATTCACCACGAAAATTAGATCAAGTACGAAAATAAAATAATTCGATAAATGAACTTTAATTGAATAATCAAGAAATAACAATTAATAATAAAAATAGAATTATATAACAAATTAGTATTCGGTTTAAAAATTTATTAAAATAATCCAATAATAATAATATATTTGATTTTGGCCTCAAATATAAATATCCATTAAATAAGAAATAGAAAGTAAGATCGAAATACACAATTATTCGAAATAAATAAAATTATCGATAGAAAAACACTTTAATATAAAATCCAAAATGATTTTAACAAATAATGAATTTATAAATATTGAAATACAGAAAATATTTTCAAAAAATACGTATTTGCGGGAATGGGGGTTACATGATAGTTGGTGATATTACTTGTCTTAATGTTGTTAAGCTCCTGTTGAGGACGTTTGTGACTTGAGTTAGCCATTAGGGTAGAGTGATACCCTACGACTATCAACAGTAGGCATTCTCTACTTCCCCCAAGGTATCAATTCATGCAATCCCAGTACATGGAATTGTGAACAAGTAGTGTTTCTATACTCAAGATATTGACTTTATCACATTTTGAGTAGGTTTGCTTGTGTTTTATAACCTTGGTCTGTCAATGGTTGGATGTCATGTTTGAAAGTATTACCGGTAAAAGACATTTCTTGGGCATCGTTGTACCACTCGCTGAGGGTCAAGGGCTGGGAAGTTGGTCAAGGACCAACAGGAGTTTGACCGCCGATAAGTATCGACTCGCCGGGTTATTATTTTGACAGACCAGTCAGCGATCAATTATTCGACAAAACTTCGTGCATGATTTTGGGTGACAAGCATATTTTAGTAATTATTATCTAATTAAGTTTCTTTACTTTTCGCTTAAAGACCGAGTTGATGTTAGGGGTGATTCCCCATAATTCGACTTGTTCTAAGAGCCAGCACTAGGCGGTGATAACCAGGGTTGTCTCTTCATATCGTAGGGATACGGACTGTATCTGCTCACTAGCTGAGCACAGGGGTGCCGTATCTCGCTCGGTTAATTCCTGAAGCGTCGTGGTAAGAACGGAAGGGTTCTTGTCGGCTAGGGGACTTAGACCCTCGAGGCCGTCATGTTCTTATGTTGGTGGATACGAACGGACCATAGGGGCTGCAGTCTCATGGATCTTCGACGCCATGGATATGCGGAATGTGTATCTGTAAGATCGTCACAGCATTTGGTGTGATCCAGACCGATTGGGGCACTAGTGGCAAACGGGGACACCACTGTATTTAGTAGTAATAACTGTAGGATTCACCAGCCACATTGTATCTATCAAGAATAGGTTGAGTACAATAGTAGAATGTATTTTGCATGGCGAGAGTTCGAAACCCTAAAATTGGAGAAGACAGCTTGATCTAGAACGTATGTAATATGGGATCCATGCATATCCAGAGTCTTACTGATATTAGATTAAGTGCATCCGTTTCTGTACTCTGTATTATGCATTAGACTTCAGGTCATGGCATACACGAACACTAGGAAATTAGGATGGACGTTTATTTTTCCATTCAAGATGCTTTGCGGGTGTGCGAGTTGGAGTTCAGGGTTTCTTATCATCATTGTGTCAGTAGAATTACTGACGTTACCTACCTTTTAGGTACTGGTCCTACCATTCGAGCAGGTGCAGAAATATCAAAGTCGCGCAGCGGAAGACTCAAGCCGAGGGGCAAATCCCTGGGAAGCAGATTGACCATTCAGCAAAGTTTCGACGGTGATCGGTCGATTACCGTTTCGAGAGACAGCTGATAGCTCTACAAGAGAAGTCTGTAATTATTTTTGTAATAAGTTGTAAATGTGTTAATGTAATCTGTACTCCTTGTTCAAAACAAGATATTGGTTGTAACTGATAATGTAATGACTTTATTTGGCAATAAAAAAATTTTAAATTTCTGCGTTATTACTGTGTTGAGATGGATTTGAAGGCAAAGATTCTGGTTGTGTAGCGGATATCCGGTAACGGGGATCCGGGGCGCTACACCCTCGACTTGAGTCTTCCGCTGCACGACTCTGATATTCCTGCACCTTCTTCTATGGTAGGACCGGTAACTAAAAGGTGGGAAACGTCAATAATTCTACTGATGCAAAGCTGATAAGAAACAACGATATCCAAACTAGCAACCACAAACCATCTTGAATGGAAAAAGGAACGTGCATCCTAATTCCCTAGTGTTCGTATACGCCATGACCTCAAGTCTAATGCACAATACAGAGTACAGAAATGGATGCACTTAATCTAATGTCAGAAAAACTCTGGATACGCATGCATCTCATCCTACATACGTTCCAGATCAAGTCATCTTCTCCAATTTCAGGGTTTCGAACCCTCGCCATGCAAATACATTCTACTATTGTACTCAACCTATTCCTGATAAATACCATGTGGCTAGTGAATCCTACAGTTATTACTGCTAACACAGTGGTGTCCTCATTTGCCACTTATGCCCAATCCCGTCTGGATCACACCAAATGTCGTGACGATCTTACAGATATGCGTTCTGCATATCCATGGCACGGAAGATCCATGAGACTGCCGCCCCTTATGGTCCGTTCGTGTCCACAAACATAAGAACATGACAGCCTCAAGGGTCTATGCCCCCTAGCCGGCAAAGTTACTTCCCGTTCTTACCACGGCACTTCAGGAATTAACAGAACGAGATACGGCACACGTGTGCTCAACTAGTGAGCAGACACAGCCTGTATCCCTACGACATGAAGAGAAACAACCCTGGTTATCACCGCCTAGTGCTGGCTCTTAGAACAAGTCAAATTATAGGGAATCACCCCTAATACCAACTTGGTCTTCAAGAGAAAAGTAAAGAAACTTAACTAAAATATGCTTGTCACCCAAGATCATGCACGAATTTTTATCAACCAATTGATCACTGACTAGTCTGTCAAAATAATAACCTGGCAAGCCGATACTTGATAAATCTGTTAATGTCCACATTTTGGAGCAATAATCTGAATGCAATTAGACAATTAAACTCTCTATCTTTGGTAATTTATTCTTCTTTTCCCTTTTCCATAGGAAATAGCCTAACAGCAACTAAATGAAGCGGATCCAAGATTTACTCAAGACTAATCCATCACCGTGAAGATGATACACTGGAATGAAGAACCTTAATTTTGCACTTGTTAGAAGATCCTTAGTACAGTCGACTGATTCCTTAACGACAGTCAACTGAACAGAGTGGGTTAAGTTTCTGAAGCTTCGCAGAACAGTCGACTGACTCATAGTCAACAGTCGACTGCTCTGACTAGTTTGAGTTTTCAAAAGTTCGCGGAACAGTCAACTGATTCTTAGCCAATAGTCGACTGAACTAGCATTCAACGGGAATCAGAGATAAGCACAGTTGAGATACACCCTCATCCAAATCCGCAAAACAAATCAGATTGAGCTATCAAAAACCAAGAAACAAATATTGTATAACTGAAAATAACAACTTCCCAAAAATCAAGAGATCTGGTCTGGTAGTTAATGAAGAGGATTTGACTCAATCCATATTCGGTAGTTGAGGAGATTGAAATCTGGAGCTTGAGATTTGCAGAGGGGGAAAAAGAAGCTATAAAAAGAGGATCGATCGAAGGATCAAGGGATCATCGAACAAGAGAGGAGATCGAGAGAACGTAAGGGCAAAGGAGGGATCAAGTACTGCAACTCGGCATTGAGGGAGAAGAGAAGAAGTCGACTTCAGAAGGGATCAAGTCGACTTCTGGCTGATTGGTTTCAAGCTGATCATCATACAAATCAGTGTTTCTTCTTCTCTCTTTAATCTTTTTTCTTTGTTAAATTCATTAGAATCATGTATTCAAAACTGTTAGTCAATAAAAGTTGGATTATGTGCAACTAAATTCATTTTGGGCAGATTGAAACCTTAGTCATGTAACAAATCTTCTTTTGCATTACTCCGATCACTTATTTATTAAACCTGGTAGTTCGTGATCAAATTTATAATATGCAGCTTTTGATGCTTGACATTCTTACCATTCAAGTATTGTTAAATCAACATATTTGTTGATGAACAGTCGACTGACTCCTTACGACAGTCGACTGAACTGATGTTCTGGTTAACACAACCAAAGTTGAGATATTAAGTTTGCTTATTATAAAATTGAATTTGTTACATTAGCAGATTTAGATGATCGAATCTAGTGCTCATGATAAGTAACACAAGAACTCATTTGGGTTCTGGGGTTTAATCAACTTGGAGGATCTAGATTTAATACCAACTTCTAGAGCTTTGAGTGTTTGTTAATTTCCACAGTATCTATGCTTTCTTCAAGTGCAACTTAGTAAGTATCATGCTAAAACACTTAAGGAGAGAAAGGAATTAGAGTAGATACCATGCCTAATTTCTTAACCCAAGGAAATCTTTAATTTAAGAAGTAGATACCATGCTCTTAAATGAACAAACATGAGTGATCAGAGTAGTGTAGGAGTTGATCGAATATTCTTGGCTATAGGTGGAAATCGAGCCCAACTAATTCAATAGATATCTTTTGTGACTCAAATCTCATTTTCCTTCAGGCATACATTTAGAAATGAAACTTAATAAAAGCTTTCTGATTATTGATTAGTAAGTTAATTACTACAATCTCTGTGGGATCAACCCTTGCTTTTCACTACGCTTCTGAAAACGATTCATACACTTGCGAGGTTTTATAATTTGTGTTTAGATTATTTATTCATTTAGATAACTGAGCCATCTACAAGTTTTTGGTGCCGTTGCCAGGGAAATTGGAGACAATAATCAAAACAATCAAGGCACTCAAATCGCCCAAGGGCATGCACGGAACTTCTAGATCGGGAATGGGTTTGATCGGCCAGTTCAAGAACAGAAGAAGTTGGATTTCGAATCCACCGTTCTTCAATTGCTCCAACAGCAACATCAAATAAGCAACCAACAAGGGCAGACCATTCAGAAATTGGAGACCCAAATTGGTCAAATTGCTAAGGAGTTAAGTGAAAGAAAGACAGGAGAACTCCCATCACAAACTATACCAAACCCTAGAGGACAAGAACAGCTCAAATCGGTGACAACCCTAAGAAGTGGTAAGATAATTGACAACAAAGTTGGAACAAACGCGGATGAATCAGACACACAACCAGCAAAATCTTTGGGTTCCAACAAGGTAAGTGACAAAGAAAGGGTAGTATTGCCACCATTCCCTCAAAGGTTAGTCAAGCAAAAGAAAGAACAACATTTACTTAATATCTTTGAAACTCTCAGGAAGGTAGAAATCAATATTTCCCTACTTGATGCTATTAAACAAATTCCTTCTTATGCCAAATTTTTAAAAGAATGCTGTACTCACAAGAGAACATTTCAGGTTCGGAAGAATGTGGCTCTAACAGAGGAAGTGAGTGCGGTATTGTTGAGGAAATTACCTCCTAAGTTGAAGGATCCAGGTAGTTTTACCATTCCATGCAGGGTTGGTGAGCATTTCTTTGAAAAGGCACTGTTAGATTTGGGGACAAGCATCAATCTTCTTCCATACTCTGTTTACGAAGAACTAGGATTGGGGGAACTTAAACCAACATCAATCACCTTGCAATTGGCTGATCGCAGCATCAAGAGACCTAGAGGTATTTTGGAAGATGTCTTAGTTCAGGTAAATGATTTCATTTTGCCTGCAGATTTTGTTGTTTTGGATATGGAAGACTCTTCAATGCTATCTTCTTTACCTATCATCTTAGGTAGACCCTTTATGAGTACTGCTGATATAAAAATTTGTGTTAAAAAGGGCACTATAAGTATGAAAATAAATGGTAAAAATATTGAGTTTAAAATGTTTGATGCACTAAAATTACCACACGATGATCATGAATGTTATAATATTGATGTGGTTCAGGATATTGTTGACCAAACATTTCAGGTACATAGCATCGATCCACTACAGGCCGCAATTACACACTCTTTAATGCTATCTCGAGTTGAACAGGAATTTGATGATATTGATTGGAGGATTACAGAGACAGTACACTACCTTGAAAATCAAAAATTATATTTAGGTAAGTTTGCACCTGTGTTTGAAAATCTTGTGTCTAATAACACTTTTGTTTCTTCTGTTACCAGGACACCAGATGTGGAGCTAAAGCCGCTACCTAAACACTTGAAGTATGCATACTTTGGTGAAAACCAGACGTTACCTGTGATAGTTGCTGCAAACTTGAGTATGCAGGAAGAAGAGAAGCTGTTGAGAGTATTGCGAGAACACAAGGGTGCATTAGGGTGGACCATTGCAGATATCAAGAGAATAAATCCATCCAAGTGCATGCATAAAATACTTCTTGAAGACAATGCAAAACCTAGCAGGGAAGCACAAAGAAGGCTTAATCCACTCATGAAGAAAGTGGTGAGAACAGAGGTCCTTAAGCTACTAGATGTTGGCATCATCTACCCTATCTCAGATAGCAAATGGGTGAGTTCTATACATGTGTGCCTAAGAAAAGTGGAGTCACAGTGATGAAGAATGATGAGAATGAGCTTATCCCTACGAGAATGACCACAGGTTGGAGGGTATGCATTGACTACAGGAAGCTGAATAACAAAACCAGGATAGATCACTTCCCTCTTCCTTTTATTGATCAAATGTTAGAAAGATTAGCAAGATATAGTCATTATTGTTTTTTAGATGGTTATAGTGGCTATAATCAAATTGCTATTTCTCCAGAAGATCAAGAAAAAACCACTTTTACATGCCCTTTTGGTACTTTTGCATACAGGAGGATGCCTTTTGGATTATGCAACGCACCAGCTACATTTCAGAGATGCATGATGAGTATATTTTCAGACATGGTGAAAAGGTTCATCGAGGTATTTATGGATGATTTCAGTATTTTTGGATCTTGTTTTGATGAATGCCTTAACCATTTGCAGCTTGTGCTTAAGAGATGTGAAGAATGCAATTTAGTGCTGAATTGGGAAAAGTGCCATTTTATGGTACAACAAGGCGTTGTCTTAGGTCATGTGGTGTCCAAGAAAGGCATCGAGGTGGACAAGGCAAAAATTGACATCATATCGAAGCTACCCCCTCCTACTACAGTCAAGGGTGTAAGGAGTTTTCTTGGACATGCAGGGTTCTATAGAAAATTTATAAAAGATTTTTCCAAAATCTCCAGACCCCTTTGTGGATTGTTAGCTAAGGATGTTGAGTTTGCATGGACTGAAGAATGCACGAATGCTTTTGTTACATTGAAAAATCTTCTCATTTCTGCACCCATCATCATGGCACCAGATTGGACCCGCCCTTTCGAGCTTATGTGTGATGCAAGTGATTATACTTTGGGAGTTATTTTAGGTATGACGAGTCAAGAGAGGAAGCGGTTGGTGGCCATGTGTAAACACAATCATTGGGATGATCCTTACTTGTTCAAATTTTTCCCTGATCAAATTGTAAGAAGATGTGTGTCAGAAGAAGAGCAAATGAGTATTCTGCAACATTGCCACCAATATGCATGTGGAGGACACTTTGGGACAAAAAGAATAGCACTTAAGGTATTACAATCTGGTTTTTATTGGCTCAATGTATTCAAAGATGCTTTTTCTTTTTGCAAGACTTGTGATAAATGCCAAAGGACAGGCAACATCTCTTCCAGAAATCAAATGCCACTGAAAAACATTCAAGTAATTGAGCTTTTTGATGTATGGGGAATCGACTTCATGGGTCCTTTTCCTAACTCACTTGGTTATTTATTTATTCTTTTGGGTGTGGATTATGTGTCTAAATGGGTCGAGGCTGTCCCCTCAAAAACTAATTATCACAAAGTTGTTGTCAAGTTTTTACAGGATAACATCTTCACCAGGTTCGGTACACCAAGAGCAATAATTAGTGATGGAGGTAACCACTTCAATAATTTTCCATTTGCTTCTTTAATGAAGAAGTATGAGATTACACACAAAGTGGGTACTCCATACCATCCTCAAACCAGTGGGCAAGTGGAGATTAGCAATAGAGAAATCAAGAGCATTTTGGAAAAGACCGTAAATACAAGCAGAAGGATTGGTCGCTGCGCTTGAATGATGCATTGTGGGCATATAGAACTGCATACAAGACGCCCATTGGCATGTCACCATATCGTCTGGTCTTTGGAAAAGCATGTCATCTTCTGGTGGAATTGGAAAACAAAGCTTATTGGGCTATTAAAAAGTTCAATTTTGACATGAAACAAGCAGGTGACAAAAGAAGATTGCTGCTGAATGAGCTCGAAGAATTGAGACATGATGCATATGAGAATGCAAAGTTGTACAAAGAACGGACCAAGATATACCATGATAAATAGCTAGCAAGGAAGAAGTTTCATGAGGGACAGAATGTATTGATATACAACTCGAAATTGCGACTTTTTCCAGGCAAGCTTATGTCAAGATGGTATGGTCCGTACATTGTTACAAAGGTTTTCCCACATGGAGCTTTGGAGGTTAATAGCAAAGAGAAAAATCAAACATTCAAGGTGAACGGGCATAGGGCAAAGCCTTACATTGAGATGAGTTTTGAGCCGCGAGAGGAAGATATAACTCTTCAAACTATTCAATACATTGCATAAACTCGTCAAGTCTAGCTGAAGACAAGAAACGCAGCGCTTATTGGAAGGCAACTCAATTGTCAGGGAAGTTCTTACACTTTTCTCTTTATTTATTTCTCTTTATTCATTTCTTTATTCAATTTCTTTTCTTTAAACTGGATGGTGACACATGCCTATTTTAAGTTTTTGTTTCAAACATTGAGGACAATATTCAATCTAAGTTTGGGGGTATTTATTCACATTTAGAGTCTTTTGATTATGTGCAAAAAAAAAAAAAAAAAAAAAGCCCTTCTAACAACAATGATGAGAACATGAGCTTAGTTACTATAGGTAGAGAGTGGAGAACAAGTATTAATTGTGGTCTTTATCTTTAAAAATATTAATAACTTATCATATGGATTATGCTTGAAAATTTTATTCATTTGGCCATGTCAATTCGACGAATTTTGAAAGAAAATAGCAAGTTCAACTATGAGTAAACTTAAATACACAAATTGTGAGTTTTAAGCCTAACATATATTTTTTTGAGAGAGTCATACACTTGAAGATCTCAGTTGACTACATGAATCTATATTCTTGAGATGAACTAGAACTTATTTTTTTTACTTTTCGAAACTTATTTTGGATTTTGCATGAAAACTTGGAAGTGATTAAGGCACCTAAGAATTTATCACCAAAGACAAATAGCCTACCCAACATCAATTATTCACTAGTTGCCCCTTTGAAGCCTATAAAAGCTTTCTTTTTTGTAAGACACATCACCCTTAACCATGCCTAGATAAATAGGTTACCTTACCTATATCTATTGAGTTAGTAGAGCAAAAATTGTAAAAGAGATGTGGTATGTCAAGGTGAGGGATTGAACTATATATAAAATGGGAAGAAAAGTTGGAGGATTTGTCATAAGAAATATGAAAAGTTGTTCATCAAATGAAAATTGCTGAGTTGTGGGTGGTTGAGAGGTGTTGGTAGAAATAAACCATAGGCCTGTGATATATGGCCTCATGGTTGCATTTTTAAAATTTAAAAAAAAAGGGGAAGAAATATAATCTCTTAGAACAATACAAGTTGCTCTACTAATTCCTTAGAAATTTTGTATTCCTTATTCCCTTCAATTGTTTAACCCCCACCCATGGCCCCATTACAACCTATATAAGACATTTTGATCCAAGTATTGTGCAAATCAATGGAGTGAAGATGTAGTAGCAAGATCAAGCATATGGTTTCATTTCATCCAAATAATGAATATTTGTCAAGAGATCTAATTTGAACTACCCATGTTAATGTGAGCTATTATTTTTATTGGGAGTGTATGCCATGGTGAGATTTTGGAGTTAAAATATAGCTGAGCTTGCTGACCTTATAATCGTGATTTTGTTGCATAGGAATTGGTCACCCTACTTATTGATTTTCAAGTTGAGTATTCCTTTGAATAGTGATTAACATTTGAATTAAAACTTCTTTTAGACCTATCTTAATGTTTGTTCTAATCTTGACACTAAAAGTATCAAGTTCTCTGAGGTAAATGTTGGAAGGGTCAAGGTGTTCTTGCGATGCTTGTAGTATCAGTTTTCATTTTTACTTGAGGACAAGCAAAAACTAAGTTTGGGGGTATTTGATAAATCTGTTAATGTCCACATTTTGGAACAATAATCTGAATGCAATTAGACAATTAAACTCTCTATCTTTGGTAATTTATTCTTCTTTTTCCTTTTCCATAGGAAACAGCCTAACAGCAACTAAATGAAGCGGATCCAAGATTTACTCAAGACTAATCCATCACCGTGAAGATGATACACTGGAATAAAGAACCTTAATTTTGCACTTGTTAGAAGCTCCTGAGTACAGTCGACTGATTCCTTAACGACAGTCGACTGAACAGAGTGGGTTGAGTTTCCGAAGCTTCGCAGAATAGTCGACTGACTCATAGTCAATAGTCGACTGCTCTGACTAGTTTGAGTTTTCACAAGTTCACGGAACAGTCGACTGATTCTTAACCAATAGTCAACTGAACTAGAATTCAATGGGAATTAGAGATAAGCACAATTGAGATACACCCTCATCCAAATCCGCAAAACAAATCAGATTGAGCTATCAAAAACCAGGAAACAAATATTGTATAACTGAAAATAACAACTTCCCTAAAATTGAGAGATCTAGTCTGGTAGTTAATGAAGAGGATTTGACTCAATCCATATCCGGTAGTTGAGGAGATTGAAATCTGGAGCTTGAGATCTGCAAAGGGGGAAAAAGAAGCTATAAAAAGAGGATCGATCGAAGGATCAAGGGATCATCGAACAAGAGAGGAGATCAAGAGAACGTAAGGGCAAAAGAGGGATCAAGTACTGCAACTCGGCATTGAGGGAGAGGAGAAGAAGTCGACTTCAGAAGGGATCAAGTCGACTTCTGGCTGATTGGTTTCAAGCTGATCATCATACAAATCAGTGTTTCTCCTTCTCTCTTTAATCTTTCTTCTTTGTTAAATTCATTAGAATCATGTATTCAAAACTGTTAGTCAATAAAAGTTGGATTATGTGCAAATAAATTCATTTTGGGCAGATTGAAACCTTAGTCATGTAATAAATCTACTTTTGCATTACTCCGATCACTTATTTATTAAACCTGTAGTTCGTGATCAAATTTATAATATGCAGCTTTTGATGCTTGACATTCTTACCATTCAAGTATTGTTAACTCAACGTATTTGTTGATGAACAGTCGACTGACTCCTTACGACAGTCGACTGAACTGATGTTCTGGTTAACACAACCAAAGTTGAGCTATTAAGTTTGCTTATTAAAAAATTGAATTTGTTACATGAGCAGATTTAGATGATCGAATCTAGTGCTCATGATAAGTAACACAAGAACTCATTTGGGTTCTGGGGTTTAATCAACTTGGAGGATCTAGATTTGATACCAACTTCTAGAGCTTTGAGTGTTTGTTAATTTCCACAATATCTATGTTTTCTTTAAGTGCAACTTAGTAAGTATCATGCTAAAACACTTAAGGAGAGAAAGGAATTAGAGTAGATACCATGCCTAATTTCTTAACCCAAGGAAATCTTTAATTTAAGAAGTAGATACCATGCTCTTAAATGAACAAACATGAGTGATCAGAGTAGTGTAGGAGTTGATCGAATATTCTTGGCTATAGGTGGAAATCGAGCCCAACTAATTCAATAGATATCTTTTGTGACTCAAATCTCATTTTCCTTCAGGCATACATTTTGAAATGAAACTTAATAAAAGCTTTCTGATTATTGATTAGTAAGTTAATTACTACAATCTCTGTGGGATCGACCCTTGCTTTTCACTATGCTTCTGAAAACGATTCGTACACTTGCGAGATTTTATAATTTGTGTTTAGATTATCTATTCATTTAGATAACTGAGCCATCTACAATACTTATCGGATGCCACACTCCTGTTGGTCCTTGACCAACTTTCCGGCCCGTGACCCTCAGCGAGGGGTACAACGGCGCCAAAGAAATGCCTTTTATCTGCAATACCTTCAAACATAACACCAACTTTTGACATACCAAGGCGATAAAACACAAGCAAACATACTCAAATGTGATAAAGTCAATATCTTGGGTATAGCAATGCTACTAGTCACAAATCCAAAACTTCTAATCCATGTACCGGATGCATGAATTGATACCTTGAGGAATGCTAAGAATGCCTAGGGTTGATAGTCATAGGGTATCACTCTACCCTAATGACTAACTCAAGTCACAAACATCCTCATCAGGCGTTAAACACCATCAAGACCAATAATACCACCAATCATCCCCAATAGTAAGTCCCAAGACTCCCCATCACAAGAGGGGAAAAGTACTTCTAAACACTTAGCCAAAATCATGACTAACCCAACTCTATTGTTTCTGCCTGAAACTTAGAACGGTCATAACTCCCACAATACAACTCGGATTTGGGTTTTCTAGCTCTGAAAAGCTAAGAGTCTAGGCTAAAACTCTCTAGTTGACCATAACATCAGATTCATCCATCTAATTGCTCAAATTAACCTCACATTCATCAGCCTATGTACTTCCTGTACACTGGTTGTACCGTACCGATAGCATAAAAACCTACTCGCTCATCAGAGCGACATAGTTCCAGGTTCTATGGAAAGCTGAACATGTCCTCTACAACTCTATAATTGATCAAAAATCCAAATTATTCCATTTGAAAACCATAAAATATTCATCTTTCTCAGGTGTACAGAAGCATATATAATGTACTACACAAACAGAGCCTATAACTCAAAATCTGGTTTCTGTTACAATTTGCAAAAATCATAACTATTGCTCTACTCACAGGAATTTTTTGACACAAGGTTTATTGGAAAGATTAGGATGTCTACTACAACTTTCTAGTTATACATTTTCTCAAATTCTGCTCATACAAAGCCATAATGTTAGAATCTCATCAGGGTGTCAATTCTGACTAAGTTCTACACAGTACTCCCTTAAAATCTCACAATAAATCACATGCATAACCAATGACTGTAAAACTTGTATTTTCAGAAACTATATATCATCATGTATAGCATGCACAAAAGATCTCATCCTGATTCCAAGTATTCAATGAGTTCTACCTATTTCAGTCATGTACAAAAGTTCCACTGTTTACAAGTCACTGTCATGAATACTCTTGCTTAAACAATTTTGAACATGCATCAAATTTCATCAAAATAATTTCAATCTTTTTCTGTAGGATCTAGATTTATGTATGTTACTACATTAAAATTTTCAGAAATATATCATGCATCAATTAATTCTAAAACTTCTTTCAAGTTCAGGTTCTACTAAAGACAGAACCAGTTTCTGTCTTACAATCTAGTCATCAAAATTAATTTTATTAAAATATTAAATAATGTCATAAAAATCGGAAATAATTCACGAAGCCTCTAGACATGCATAAGATCATTCTGTAAAAATTTCATGATCAGATTCAATCAATATTGCTCTCTAGAAATTCGGAAACTTAGCATGCAGTTTGTGCTTTCTGTTCACAATTTCATATTCTAAACAAACTACCATTAACCATCATCCTCGTAGCGACCATTATTCATTTCATGCAAGAAATAAAACAAGAAAATAAGAACAAAGTTTAGAGAACTCCCCACTCTTAGTTGTAGTTGAGAAGATGCGAGTAGCCAAGTCTCCTCTTCTAGTTCCTCCTCCACAAGCTCTAGATCACCTCATCTTTCCTTCTTCTTTCACTCTCTTCTTTTCTCTCTCTAAATTTTTTTTTCAGAATTATGAAATGAGAGTGAGGAGAGGGTTTTTTTAATAAGTGAGGAGAGATGGGGGGGGGGGGGGGGGTTATAGGGGGTGGCTGGCCTAGGGTGACAAGGGGGGTAAGGTGGAGCCATGTGGCAAGGGGGTTTTCTCAAAACCAAGTCCTCTTGCCCATGATTTTGGAGAGAGATTTTCTCATGGCTTAATCTTAGCCATGATCATGATGAGATGAGAAATGTGAGGTGCGATATGAGTGTATGGCAAATATATTCATTGTAGCACCATACAAATAAATATTTGCATATGCATCACACTAAAAAACTAGTGTATGCACTAATGCCAATTTCCTCATTCTCGTGCACCATCATGAATGCAACCATTCGCATACATAATCAAGCAATTTAATCACACTACAATCATATATATATATAGATATTTATACATATATAAAAATATTATTCTATCTGGGGTATTACATTACTCCGTCCTTATATCGTTCTGTCCCCAGAACGACACTAGTGGGAGAAAAGAAAAGAAAAACAAACTCCTAAAACAAATCCGAATACAAAGTCTTCATGTGGCTCTCCGGCTCCAAGGTGGTTTCTTCCATGAATTGATTTCTCCAGAGAACCTTGACCATCGGAATGATCTTGTTTCTCAGCACATTGTCCTGACGATCAAGTATCCTGACCGGTTGCTCCTTGTAAGAAAGGTTAATCTGCAGATTCTCTGGAACTTCTGATAACTGATGGCTCGAATCCGGCACATACTTCCGTAGCATAAAGACGTGGAACACGTCATGCACTTGGGATAACTCGGCCGGTAGCTCCAATTTATAAGCCATCCTGCCAATCCTCTTCAGAATCTTGTATGGTCCAATGTATTTCGGAGCTAACTTTCCGCCCTTTCCAAACCTGATAACTCCTTTAGTTGGCGGCACCTTAAGAAACACGAAATTGCCTCCTTAAATTCTAGCTTTCTTCGGCGGTTCTCAGCATAGCTCTTCTGCCTGCTCTGTGCTCCTTGCAGTCTCTTCTGAATAAGCTCGATCTTTTTCGAGGTTTGCTGTATGATTTCCGTTCCAAACATCTGTCACTCTCCTACCTCGTACTAGCACTTGGGCGTTCTGCATCCCTTACCATACAATGCTTCATATGGAGCCATACCAATGCTTGCCTGATAGCTGTTATTGTAAGAAAACTCTACCAAGGCTAGGTATTTCTCCCAATTCCTCTGAAGTACAAAATGCATGCCCTCAACATGTCTTCAAGAATCCGGTTAACTCTCTTTGCCTGTCTATCCGTCTGTGGATGAAAGGCTGTGCTGAAGTCTGTTTGGATCCCCAATGCTGACTGTAGACTCTGCCAGAATTGAGATGTAAATCTTGCATCTCTGTTGGATACTATCGACCCTGGCACTCATGTAGCTTCACTATGTTTTCGATGTAGATTTTGGCCAGTTTTTCAACTGACCAGGTTGTCTTCACTAGAAGAAAATGTGCCAATTTTGTTAATCGGTCTACAATCACCCATATTGAGTCATTTCCCTTAGGGCTCTTGGGTAATCCAGTGAAGAAATCCATATTGATGTTCCCCCATTTTCACTCTGGAATGAATAAAGGTTGTAGTAATCCTCCCGGTTTCTGATTCTCGACTTTGACTTGTTGGCACATCAGACATTTGGCCACGAATTCTGCTATGTCTCGCTTCATCCTTGACCACCAATAGTACTGTTTTATTTCTTGGTGCTTCCGGAGTGAATTGCAAGCAATGTGGAGTGAGCTTCCTTCATGATGTCTTCTCTCAACTCCTTGTCCTTTGGTACACATAGTTTGTTACCAAACCATAGTGAATCTTCTCTTATACTGAATTTGGGCAGCTTCCCTTTGTTCTTTACTTGGTGCTGATCAACGCCCTGATTCCAGTCCCTGCCGGTTGGTGACCACTCCCTCCTTAGAAAAGGTTGAAGTCATGAATCGCCGCTTCAGCTCTTAGCAAATTCTTTTGATGATCTTGCTAATGTTTGACCTGATCTTCCCTTGTCCTAGCGAGATTTTCTCCTTGGCGTGCTCCCGGCAGTTGCCTTATCGTAAGTTGATCTTGGAAAACTCCACCGTCTCCGGAAAATGATCGAATTGGTTGTCGGAAGATCCTTCCTCGAGCCTAGTCCTGATTAGTTTCTGGTGATGGTGTCTGGTTTCTGCTGATTTCTACTAGTGCCTTTTTTAGTATATTGCAGATTCTAGTCTCGATATTGAGTAGTTGGTGTGGCTTTATCATTCTCCCCAAATCATGCACCGTGACTCGTCCTCATTTGTCGTCGACTGCAGACTTGTTACCTGCACATCGGGTTACGGATTGGCTTTTGAGACATCCGGTTGTAGATTTGCCTTCTGGACATTCAGTTGCTGACATTTCTTCCGATATCCAGTTGCCGGTTTGCCTCCATTGATGTTCGGTTACAGACTAGCCCCCATGGAACATGGCTGCATTAAGCTTGTTAGTAAGGAATGAAATACATTGGGACTGGTTCAGATATAGGGAAGATCAAAATCATAAGTTGAAAAGCGCTACCATATGATTTACGATCATCCTATCAACCAAACTAAACGCAATTTATCTACCTTCAAAGTCTAATTTACTACCGTGTTAGACCGCAATTTGAAGTCAGCTCTGATACCAATTATGTAGCGCCCCGGATCCGGCTTACCGAAATCCGTGACACTCACCAGAATCTTTGCCTTCAAATGCATCTCAACAGAGTAATAACACGAAAATTTAAAAAGTTTTGATTGCCAAATAAAGTCATTAAATTATCAGTTACATCCAATATCTTGTTTTGAACAAGGAGTACAAATTACATTAACTCATTTAAAACTTATTACAAAAATAATTACAAACACCTATTGTAGAGCAATCAGCTGTCTCCCGAAATGGTAATCGATCGATCACCGCTGAAACTCCGCTGAATGGTCAATCTGCTTCCCTGGGACTTGCCCATCGGCTTGAGTCTTCCGCTGTGCGACTCTGATATTTCTACACGTGCTTGTATGGTAAGACCGGTACCTAAAATGTGGGAAACGTCAGTAATTCTACTGACGCAATGCTGATAAGAAACAACAATCTCCAAACTAGCAACCACAAACCATCTTGAATGGAAAAAGGAACCTGCATCCTAATTTTCTAGTGTTCGTGTATGCCATGACCTGAAGTCTAATGCACAATACAGAGTACAGAATGGATGGACTTAATCTAATATCAGCAAGACTCTGGATATGCATGCATCCCATACTATATACGTTCTAGATCAAGCTGTCTTCTCCAATTTCTGGATTTTGAACCCTCGCCATAAAAATACATTCTACTATTGTACTCAACCTGTTCCTAATAAATACCCCGTGGCCTGTGAATCCTATAGTTATTACTGCTAATACAGTGGTGTCCCCGTTTGCCACTCGTGCCCAATCCGGTCTGGATCACACCAAATGTCGTGACGATTACAGATATGTGTTCGCATACCCATGGCACCGAAGATCCATGAGATTGTCGCCGCTTATGGTCCGTTCGTGTCCACCAACATAAGAACATGACGGCCTCAAGGGTCTAAGCCCCCTAGTCGACAGAGTTACTCCCCGTTCCTACCACGGCAATTAACAGAGCGAGATACGGCACCCGTGTGCTCAACTAGTAAGCAGACACAGCCCGTACCCTACGACAGGAAGAGAAACAACACTGGTTATCACCGGCTAGTGTTGGCTCTTAGAACAAGTCGAATTATAAGGAATCACCCCTAAAACCAACTTGGTCTTCAAGCGAAAAGTAAAGAAACTTAATTAAATAATAATTACTGAAATATGCTTATCACCCAAGATCATGCACGAAGTTTTATCAACCAGTTGATCCCTGACTGGTTTGTCAAAATAAAAATGCGGCGAGTCGATACTTATCGGCTGCCATACTCCTGTTGGTCCTTGACCAACTTCCCAACCCGTGACTCTCAGAGAGTGGTACAACGGCGCCAAAGAAATGGCTTTTATCGGCAATACCTTCAAACATAACACCAACTTTTGACAGACCAAGGCGATAAAACACAAGCAAACATACTCAAATGTGATAAAGTCAATATCTTGGGTATAGCAATGCAACTAGTCACAAATCCAAAACTTCTAATCCTTGTACCGGAT
The DNA here is from genome assembly GCA_017893485.1 of Hemerocallis citrina. NCBI lineage: Eukaryota > Viridiplantae > Streptophyta > Magnoliopsida > Asparagales > Asphodelaceae > Hemerocallis > Hemerocallis citrina. The sequence goes on along the minus strand of CM030364.1, from coordinate 67,222,414 downwards.
GCATGAATTGATACCTTGGGGAAAGCTAAGAATGCCTAGGGTTGATAGTCATAGGGTATCACTCTACCCTAATGACTAACTCAAGTCACAAACATCCTCATCATGCGTTAAACACCATCAAGACCAATAATACCACCAATCATCCCCAATAGTAAGTCCAAAGACTCTCAATCACAAGAGGGGAAAAGTACTTCCAAACACTTAGCCAAAATCATGACTAATCCAACTTTATTGTTTCTGCCTAAAACTTAGAAAGGTCATAACTCCCACAATACAACTCGGATTTGGGTTTTCTAGCCCATTCTGGCAAGCTAAGAGTCTAGGCTAAAACTCTCTAGTTGACCATAACATCAGATTCATCCATCTAATTGCTCAAATTAACCTCACAATCATCAGCCTGTGTACTTCCTGTACACTTGTTGTACCGTACCGATAGCATAAAAACCTACTTGCTTATCGGAACGACACAATTCCAGGTTCTATGGAAACCTGAACATGTCCTCTACAACTCTATAATTGATCAAAAATCCAAATTATTCCATTTGAAAACCATAAAACATTCATCTTTCTCAAGTGTACAGAACCATATATAATGTACTACACAAACAGAGCCTATAGCTCAAAATCTGGTTTCCGTTCCAACTTGCAAAAAATCATAACTAGAATTTCTTGAAACAAGATTTATTGGAAAGCTTAGGATGTATACTACAACTTCCTAGTAGTACATTTTCTCAAATTATGCTCATACAGAGCCATAATGTTACAATCTCATCAGGGTATCAATTCTGACTAAGTTCTGCACAGTACTCCCGTAAAATCTCACAATAAATCACATACATAACCAATGACTATAAAATATTTATTTTCATAAACTAGACATCATCATGTATAGCATGCACAAAAGAGCTCATCCTGATTCCAAGTATTCAAAGAGTTCTACCTATTTCAATCATGTACAAAAGTTCCACTGTTTACCAGTGACTACCATGAGTACTCTTGCTTAAACATTTTTGAACATGTATCAAATGTCATCAAAATAATTTCAATCTTTTTATGCAGGGTCTAGATTCATGCATGTTACTACATTAAAAGTTTCAGAAATAGATCATACATCAACTAATTCTAAAAATTCCTTCAAGTTCAGGTTCTACTAAAGACAGAACCAGTTTCAGCCTTACGACCCAGTCATCAAAATTGATTTTCTTAAAATACTAAATAATGTCAGAATAATCTGAAATAATTCTCGAAGCCTCTAGACATGCATAAGATCATTCTATAAACATTTCATGATCAGATTCCATCAATATTGCTCTCTAGAAATTTGGGAACTTTGCATGCAGTTTGTGCTTTCTGTTCTCAATTTCAAATTCTAAACAAACTACCATTAACCATCATCCTCATAGCTACCATTATTCATTTCATGCAAGAAATCAAACAAGAAAACAAGAAAAAAGTTTAGAGAACTCCCCACTCTTAGGTGTAGTTGAGAAGATGAGGGTATCCAAGCCTCCTCTTCTAGTTCCTCCTCCAAAAGCTCTAGATCACCTCCTCTTTCCTTCTTCTTTCACTCTTTCCTTTTCTCTTTCTCTAAAAAAAATTTCAAAATTCTGAAATGAGAGTGAGGAGAGGGTTTTTTAATAAGTGATGAGAGATGGGGGGGAGGGGGGGGAGGGGGGTGGTCGGCCTAGGGTGACAAGGGGGGGGGGGGGGGGGGGGGGGGTGAGGTGGAGCCATGTGGCAAGGGGGTTTTCTCAAAACCAAGTCCTCTTGCCCATGGTTTTGGAGAGATATTTTCTCATGGCTTATTCTTATCCATGATCATGAAAATATGAGAGATGTGAGGTGAGATTTGAGTGTATGGCAAATATATTCATTGTAGCACCATACAAATAAACATTTGCATATGCATCATTCTCAAAAACTAGTGTATGCGCTAGTGTCGATTTCCTCATTCTCGTGCACCATCATGAATGCAACCATTCGCATACATAATCAAGCAATTTAATCACACTACAATCATATATATAGATGTTTATACATATATAAAAACATTATTTTATCCGAGGTATTACATCTTGATTGGACAATTTTGGTTATAATTGTTCATTTGGAAACAATCAATTTAGTTTATCTATTAATTCAAAAGTTATTGGAACTGGTACTCTTATAGTGTATGACAATCTATATTTTCTTGACACTATTGCTTCTTATAATGAAACCTTGAATGTGGAATCACGTGGTACTAAGATTGAAGTTGACAATGCAAATTCAAGAGCATTGTGGCACAAGCGCCTAGGTCACATCTCTAAAAATAGAGTTGAACGACTTGTGTCAGATGCGATCCTAGATTCCATCGACTTTACATACTTTAATGTCTGTGTTGAGTGCATTAAGGGCAAACAGACCAAACAAAAGAAATTCGGCACATATAGAGCTACAAATGTCTTAGAATTGATACATACGAACATTTGTGGGCCATTTCCAACACCTTCTTGGAATGGTCAACAATATTTCATATCATTCATAGATGATTATTCTAGATATGCGTACCTATTTCTTATACCTGAAAAGTCCCAATCATTTGATGTATTCAAATTATTTAAGGTTGAAGTTGAGAACCAACTCAACAAAAGAATTAAAAGTGTCAATCTGACCGTAGTGGTGAATATTACGATAGATATGACGGTTCAGGTGAACAATGCACAGAACCATTTGCCAGGTACCTAGAAGAATGTGGGATCATCCCACAGTACACCATGTCGGGATCACCTAGCATGAATGGTGTAGCGGAAAGATGAAATCAGACTCTTAAGGATATGGTAAGGTGTGTGATATGTCATTCTACCTTGCTAGAGTCACTCTAGGGAAAGATATTAAAGACTTCAGCTTACATTCTGAACAGAGTGCCAACTAAAGAAGCCTTCAAAACACCTTATGAGCTTTGGACATATAGAAAGCCTAGTCTAAATCACCTTCATGTATGGGGATGTCCAGCTAAGGTAAGGCCTTATAGGCCAAATGAAAAGTAATTGGAATCCCGAACTTTGTTCTTAATTATTGTCTTTCTTATGTAGATTTTTATTGTTTGCAATCAATTTTAAAGAAATATCATATCATTTTTTTGGTATAGGACTATGATCTTCCATTTTCTCGTGCATGTCTTGTTAATGCTTCAACTAGATTCCTTATGGATGTGTGAAAACATCTATAATATAGGATAGTGGTTTATTGTAAAATTTCTGGCTTGTTGAAGATGCATTTTTTTTGTTCTAATAGCCAATGGAGGTGTTTTTGTAGGTTGTATGAGCTTTTCAGTACATGTAGACTGGAAAATATTTTTGTAACATGTAGTCAACAACACTTTTTTTCTTTTCTGGGTGTTGGGCTTGAAGTTGGAGTCTTGTCATAGAGCTTCTTTTGGTTTGCAGTTGGTTTTTTGTGGCGGTAAGCTCACTTATATATGGTGATTCTATATTGTTTTCGAAGTCATGCATACATCTCAAACAAAACAAAAAAATAACCTGGAACCACTTTCTCAATTATGCTAATACAACTGAAACAAAAAAAAGTCTGTTCTCATTCCTTCCTTTCACTTCCATCTGATGATGGTAGAAATCGCAGCAAATCAGGGCCATGCAATTTCTGCACTAATCTCAAAGCTTTCACAGGCAGATCAACCATTACATGTCTCTTTAACAGATCTGGGCCTTTTCCAAGATATGGGCTTCTTTCAACCCCATAAAAAGAGACAGACTAGGCCCACTAGGAGAGACACCCAGCCCATGAAGGCTATGAGTAAAATCTCTTATCCCCTAACAAGAATTTCTTATCTCTTGAGGGGGGGAGACAAGAAAGAGATAAGGAATTTAAATCAATCCAACGGATACAAATCAATCTCTTGAAATTTCTCTCGGGCCTATAAATACCCCTCCCCCTCTACAGTCAGAAGGTAATCAACAATTTGCCAAGGGGGGAGGGATACATCAGTAGGGACTTCGAATGAGCGACACCTTATGAAGTACAACGAGAGTGTCTAAAATGCCCTCTCCTAATTTTTGCAGAATTTTGAAAATTTTATAATAAAGGCCAGCCACGAGCAGCCAATTAGTTTTTCCTTTCAATAAAGAATGCTTTTACTAACGGTCATGCATGTAATAAGATCCAGTCATTAGAGCAGCCCCTTAGTTTATTTCTTAAAAAAATTATCTACTTTATTTCATTGCATCTCAGTCAATTTATTAAAGCACACAATAAGCTAAAACGCCTAACTTATACTTAAAGCGGTGCTAAACACTCGTTACAGGCTTTCCACACAGCGAGTTTAGAATCCAGATCCATGACTCAGGGTTACTCTCGCAACAAGTAATCCTGCATATTTATAGCACAACTCACCGATCGATCTGTTCCTGAAACTAGTTAAAATTCCTCGAAGACTTACACAATGAGTTGAGCACCAAACTTATACACATAAGCGGCACAAAAAACTCGTTACAAGTCTTCCCATAAGACGGGTTCGGAGTCCATACCCATGACTCAAAGAGACTCTAACAATTTGCAATAGAGCAAGTTCACAGTGCGCTTCGCCATTCGATCTTCTCCTGTAATCCATTAGTGCCTCCACAACCGGTTTGGAGTCCATACCCATGGCTCAAAAGAGACTGTCAATTTGCAAAGAAGCAAGTTCAGAGTGTGTCTTGCCATTCGATCTGCTCTTGCAACCAGTTAATATGTAAACTAACAAGTTCGGAATCCATACCCATGGTTCCGAGTTACTCTCGCAACCTGTAATTACACACGTTCAGAGTTCAACTCGTCATTCGATCTATTCCTGCAACTAGTTAAAATTCCTCAAAGATAGATTAAGAGGTCCAATATCGTGGATCGCAGTTACCATAGCAACACTTGTAAAAAAGCAACACTTGGATTTCAACTCTCCACTCGATGTGACTCACAATTTGTTAGAGGGCCCATACAGCAAGTTTGAAAAATAACACTCCTTCAGAGTTGTCCCTACAACTAGCTAAGTTCAAGACGGAGAAATTCCAAACTCCGTCATACACCGTCGGCAGTTCGTTAGCTATACGCAACAGACTTGAAGCCCTGTTATTTAGCTACAAAGAACCCAGCCGATGGCACCTCAATCTCGACAGCAAGGATCAAGCATATGTAAAGAGTGCATCAAATCACAGAATTATCACAAATCCACATGTTCATATTTAGTAGTACCATAGATATTTACAAGTACAAAATCGTCAATCATACAACTCGATCTAGAAGCCATCCTTGCTACTTAGTGGGCGAGAAACATTGTTCCTGAGAGACACAAGCCTCCTTGTGGATCGCCTGACATTCACCTCTTCCGTGACCACAAGCATCTTTCACAGAAAACGTCAATCCCATAGATTGAGATTGCTGGCCGGCACATGAGGCAATTGACTATCCACCAAACAAAGTCAAACACAAAAAAGCCAATGCACCGCTCTGGGAATCGTCAGGATGTTGATGGGGCACAAACGCTATGGGCACCATTGCCCCAACGATCGACTCGAATCCTCCAACCGTTGCACTCTCTTTCGCACTAGTCGTGGTGCCTTCCTTCCCCTCAACCATTGATTCCTTTTTCGCGCTGACGACGTGCGAGGTGCTTGTCGTCCGTAATCCACCAAGCCTCGCTTGAAGGCGATATAGCTCCAAGTCCTTCTCAACGAATATTTCTCTAAGTAGTGCACACTCTCCAATACTGTCTTTCGTCACTTTCGGAGGCAGTGGCAAGTTGACCAGACAATCGGAATACAAGAGGGTTAACTCGCAATCCTTCTCAACGAGCGCCGACTTAAGGCGAACGGACACCAACCATTCCTCCTCTGACTGAACATGCAAACAGTCAACTGCCAACTCCGTTATGCGTAGTCGCTTTTAAAGGTGCTCTATCTCATCACTACAAAGTTTTTCACCAAATCCCGCGATCGTCTGTCAACAATTCCAAAAGCATGGTCAAACAAAGGAACAAAATAATAGGTGTCACGAGCAAGCATCGCTTCAAATCACATCAACACAGCACGACAAGTGATAACCAATCTAGAGGATAGTTTTTCAAACACTAAAAGGAAGATACATAAATGCGGTGGCCAGTCCACAAATAGGCATCACAGAAAGTAAACTACAATTTCTAAACAAAACAAAGAAGGAATAACCTGAAAGAAAAAGGACGTATCAAGGTGAATCAAGCATCCACCTGCTTTAGTGCCACCACGGACAAGGAACCTGTAGCTGCTTCCATCCCCTTGTCCTTCTTTCCAGAGCCACTCCTCACGTCACCCGCAGGAGTGCCGATCTCACCATCGTCCTTCTTGCCTGTATCAAGGGGCTCACCAGGTCGAAGTGTTGGATCCTGTATGCAAGGCAAGAAATGCTAGAAGGGAGGTGAACAGTGTTATGTAAAAAATAAATAATAATTTAAACTTGACACAACTGTTAAGTCGACGGGAAACGAAAAGCCAGTCGACTGAAACACCAGATAAAAGATAATTAATCAACTGAAGAACAGTAAGTCTGTTAAGTCGACTTAATACTGAAACTAGTCGACTGATCAGACACAGATTATAATAAAGTGCAACGAAATTAAAATTGCAAGTTAGAGAATTCAATGCACAGAGAATCAACAATGCTAACACGGCGATATATCTTTGTTCGGTCCTCTCGACCTACATCCAGTCCCCAAGCAACCCACATGAGATTTTTCATTATTCTTGAAAAAAGTACAAGAATACCCTACAACCTTTGGCAATAACTATGCCAAATCCGTAGACCTCTCTCACCACCAGAGAGAGCAAGACCCCACTCTACAACCTAGAGTGACACTGACTCTACACCAAGAGCCCTTCTCTCCAACCGAGAGGACCACTCTCACAACCTGAGAGTGAATAACAAAGAAATAGAAGATTACAACACCTAGAGCCTTGATTTTTTAGTGTGCTTTTAGTATAGAGGCTATAGGTCAACTTCTAATCACAGTCTTGAACGTAATCATTGTTATGCAAGACTGAAATTAGAGAACCAAGTCTAGAGAATAAGAGTACTTGAAAGCTTGAGTTCTTTTCACAGTTAAAAGCAAAAGACTTGATAAAAATATTGGGTAACCTTTTCCAAGTTCATTATGAACTCTATTTATAGAGTAAGAACTCATAGAACGTTGGAAAACGGTTCACCAAATGCCAACAAATTGTAGGATAAATTTGAGTTTGAAAAAAAAAATTTAAACTTCAGAAAACTGTCAAAACAGCTCGAACAGTCGACTGGGTTGCCAAAGGAGTCGACTGGTCAGAGCTTGAGTAAGTATAGTCTGTTTCGTACTAGAACAGTCGACTGCTTATCAAATTAAGTCGACTGGTATTTTGACAGTTGAACTTATACAAGCTTGATTTTGACATTTTGATTTTAATAAATCTTATTTTAGTTCCTAGGGGATGTGTGAGTGTGTGCATCAAGGCTTTTACAAATTTTCTAAGACATATCAATAATTAAAATGAATTTACAAGACACTCTTTTGAGCTGATTACTTTGGAAATCTTTGAAGCTCTAAATGATCCTTGTCTTGTAGCTTGATCTTGAGTCTAAAAAGCATTGAGTACACACTGCAAGGGATATGTAAAATAGAACATATGTGTATCGTGTTGTAGTCATCAAAATCAAGAATCTACATTCTCCCCCTTTTTGATGATAACAACACAATAACTAAACAATATAGAATAGTAACTTTAAACAACATGCATCTGACATATATAAATATACAAAGAATACAATTTAAAGTTGCTCCCCCTAAATAAAATAAAACATGCACACGACTTTAAGATGCACAACAATATAAAATTTGTACACAACCAAGCATGATATTTCTACATAAAATTTGTACACAACCAAGCATGATATTTCTCCCCCTTTGTCATCAACAAAAAATAGAGAGAGAAAACAACAGCATATATAAACAATAGACCATAAAAGGCAATCCAAAGAGAGAAACATAAAGTTATACATCAAAATATCCAAAGATTGTGCAGAAGTCAAAGTCAAATAGAAAATCTTACAAACATAGAAAACATAATGTCACGCCCCGCTTCTCAAAGAGAATACAGAATACGGATATGCGACAAAAGCCCAGCGAATGATTTTCATCATCCAAAAGCTATTCAGAATCTTTACAACATTTCACAAAAATAATCAGAGTTAGAAGCAAAATAATCAACCAAGCATGCATAATTGAATCAAATATACCAACAGAAATACTTGAAACCAAAATATAAATCTCAAATAAATCAGATCTGAATAAGTCAAATATCCTGGGTCACATTGCGCAAAAAAAATATATCCAAGTACCAAATACAATTGTTCAAATAAGCAACAAAAATAATAATAAAACTTCAGCACTAATATTGCATATCACCAACACCATCTGGTACCTGTTCTCCAAAATCTGTAATTTTACAATTACAGGGATAGGAAAAAGAAAACAAACTCCCATCAGTACAAGTTACGGGCCGCTTGTAGTGCTGGATACAAGTACATGGGGAATAACAAATATAAAATTACATCAGGAATAAACAAGCATGGAATAATTGTGTCAACAGAAATGTAATATCTAACATGAATTAGACAAATAGAATCAAGTAGCATGCTATACTAACAGGTACCGGTAACATGTATCAAGTGTCAACAGTATGCAGACAGGTATACGGATAACAGTATCACGTAATAGTCAGTTAGTAACAGATAACAGTGTCAGGTAACAGTCAGATGATAGCAGGTAACAGTGTTCAGTAGCATGTAACAAATAACAGTGTAACAGATGCCAGTTCTTACAGTCTTGTGTTTATTACTATCTAGGTAGCACTTCATGCATCCATCCTTTTACTACATGGTTGCTACATTCAAACAGTTTCATTTTAGATTTCGTAGGAGATTATATAGAGTAGTGTACTCAGGTATTAGTAACAGTCACAGTAATAGTAACAGTAACAGTAACAGCCAGAACCTAGTGGTCCTCCTCTGAGTACACCTTCCTACAGGGAAGTGTGCAGTCAGGTAATCAGTAACAGTAACAGTCAGATGCTATTAGTCCTCCTCCGAGTACACCTTCTTATAGGGAAGTGTGTAGTCAGGTAATCAGTACAACAATATAACAGATGCTCAGTATGGGAAACACGGACCCCCTTCCAAGTACACATTTCTATAATTTCCCACTACTAGATCTTTTCCTTAAACCCCGGCTTGGTTATTTATTATTATTATCAGACATGCATGTATGTATCATAAACAGGTCAAGAATAACATGGTATAAATATGTAACAGGTTCAGGGTGACAGATAAACATGTACAGATGGTAGACAGTCATATAAAAGAGTGAAACAGTGTAAGTTCTAATTCAAGACAGCAAGACAGTACAATACTAAAATAGGAATTCTCGTTGTTACAAAAATGCAAATCTAAATCCGTCGAAGAATCTGGAAAATAGACTCCCTTCCAAATCCAGAAAACATATATAAGTCATATAGTACTTCAAAAAAACATAACTCAAAATAGGTTTGAATCCAGAAAACACGTTCAGTCAGAAATCAGAAGTTTGTATTCAAAGTCAGGAAAACAGCATGAAAACTCATTTATTAAATCCATGAAAATTCTGAGGTATTCCCCTATATGTATAGCATCATAATATAAATTATCATAATTTTACAATATAAATAGTTTAGTCAACGAAAATCAGAAAATAATAAGATGTAGTAGTTTTGTAAATCTGGAATTGCAAACACTGCAGTATGAAAACAGCAATATCTCACAAACCATACATCAAAATCAAAATCCGCCAAAAGGGTAATAAAATAGATACAGTAAGCTAACTTTCATATTCAGAAACATTTTACAGTAAGTAGAAATAGGTCAAAAATCAGGTTCTTTACTGAACAGTATTAAAAGTCTGCATATAAAATCTTTATTTGCGAGCATGAAAAGGTTTGTAAAACACCTCAAATAAATCCACCAAAATTATGGGTAAACCCCAATCAAGTCTAGAAATACTGAGCAAAATTTCAGATCAAAATAATAATTTTAACACCAGAATAAAAATAGATTACTTTTCAGAATTCATAGAAAACAAGATCGGGAAATCTTTTGACACCACTGTAGTAAAATTGACATAACTCACAACTCGTAAATCGAAACTGAGATCGTAAAAAGGGTTAGAAAATAGACAGGTTTCTCTACAAATCATGTTCACAAAATATTTTCAAATACTGACCTTAATAGGGTCTAAAATACTGATCAACATCAGGAAACAGAAAATACAGATTTGTTCTTCATACTCAAAACCACATAGATCATACAAAAATTGTCCAAATCATAACCAAACATGAAATATAGTCTACTAGATGTGCAAACAACATGTTATATGGTATTTCGCATGTCAACAACAAGTCTACCATGAATAACACAAATGAGCACAAGATAACATATGAATAACACGTATATATACAACAAGAAGTGGTCAATTCTAGGTTATATCATGTCATGTATGTCGTGAGGCAACTATGGTCAAATTATCACTATAGAGACAATATCAACAAGGGGATTCACACACAAATTGTCTCTAGAACCCAACTACACTACAAGCGGTATTTTATACTTGTATTTGCAAAAGAATTTAATACAAGTCACTTGCCTGAGAGATAACGATGAAAACGATGCAAGAAACGAGAATAGTGGGAACGAATCCCGGGGCACGAATACAAACACAACGAACGGATCACGAACCAATCACGAACACACGAACAAGATGATCACGCACAAGATCACGAACATAAACCAATGAACGAGATGATCATGAACAAGATCACGAACATAATCGGATGGCTGAGATCGAAGATCAAGATCAAGATGATCAGATCAGATCGGACGGCCAGATCTCCTTAATGATGAAGATAATGATGAAGATCAAGATTGATCGATCGAACGGCTGCGATCAAAAGAAATTGATGATCATCATGATCGTGACAATTAAGAAGAGATCAGACAACTAGGATCTAATCGGATGATCAAAAGGAGATCGACGACCCACATCCAATCAAGCATGGTGATCAAGATCCAATGGACGGCCAGAATCAAAACCAAGGGAACATGATCATGATGATCAAGATGATCGACGATCGGACGGCCAAGATCAAAACAATCAAGGAACATGATGATCATGATCATCAAGGCGATCGATGGCTCACAATGCACTGATGATCAAACCCAATATCACAGCAACCACCGAGGGCTTTTGGCTCTGGCTGCGATGGCTGGCCTGGCAGTGGTCGGTGGACGGCGTACAGAGGCAATGCCGGCAAGGCAGACGGTGCTCAGGGTGGAGCGACACAGCGATGTTGCTGCTGGCACTAGGTGACCGCGAGGCGGGAGGTCGCCACTGGCTCGCGTCGAGAGGATGGAAGCTCAGCGTAGGGTAGCTGCACTGCGGGGAGGAGCACAGGGCTGTTGGCGCTGCAGTCGCGGTGACTGATGCTGAGGTGGTGGTGTCGGGGTGCACACAGGTGACGGAAGGAGAGAGATGAGCGGAAGGGAAGGTGATGGACGGAGGGGTTATGGAAGGAGGGAGATGCCTGAGAGAGGGCTGCACAGAGGGGAGATGAAAGGCAGCTGATAGAGGAAGGGAGAGAAGATGAACAGGGTATAGATTTATATATATAGGATTTTAGGGTTAGGTGTAAGTGGGTACGGGTACATAGGGTGTCAGGGTTTGAGCTTTATTGGGTAAGGTATATTGGGTTAAAGGGGTTAATGGGTAATGGGTTTAATGCATATTGGGTTTTAAAATCCAATAGGAAATCATAAAATAACCAATAAAACATAATCTATAAAATAATGTAGTTTACTTTACAATATAGAATTTATTTAAAATAACTACAAATACAATTTGTACATAGAAGTGGATTTTTAATAACCAGTCAATATTAATAATACTAATAACAATAATAATAATAAGAAGAAAAATGACAAAATAATAATAGTAATAATAATAATAGTAATAGTAATAGTAATAGGAAAACAAGGTAATAATAAAAATAATAAGATCTTAGAAAATAGTTACAAATAAAATTATTGATCGAAAAATATATTTCAAATAGAAGATCCAAGAATACATTTTATCAAAAAGAATTTGAAAAGCAAAAAAAAATTGCGAAAAATACAGAAAATACACAAAAATACATTTTTTTGGAAAACAAGGGTTACACATAATGCAAAATAAAGAAAAACAACAACAATCTTCATCGTCTTCGTCACTGTTTGAGGCAGGGGTAGGCTGAGGAAACTGCCGAACAAACATTGAGTGAGGTTAGCAAGACTAGCCTCAAGAGAATCCTGTCGACCCAAAATAAGATCCTGACGATCCATAAGATAGTTGACAGATGTATAGAGACTCTCAGGATGAGAGAAATTAGCTCTAGGATGAGCACTAGAAGACGAACTAGATGCCGAAGAATGATGAGGAATGGAAGTGGCTAAAGGTATAGGCGGAGCAGTACGGTTAGGTGAATGAGGAGTATGAAGCAATTTCATACGGGCAAGACTGGCTTGATCAAAAGTGTCAAAACGAGTCACAACACTAGACTCCAAATCTAAATCTACCTTAAAGTGGCTAAAGATATGAGTGAGAATAGCCCCATAAGGTAAGAAAGAGGTGTGAGCTTTGTGAGATGACTAAAGATAACTTGACTCCAGTTGATATGAATATTCCCAAAAATAGCATACACCGCCGCTTGTAATTCGTACGAATATTGATTGTAGCTCCCAATTTTGGGGATAATATTATACGATTAAATTCTTGCAACAAGCTTCGCAAGCGGGGTGATGTTCTTATTGGTCATAGGAGGAGCTTGAAGCAAATATTGAGGAAGAAAATTTTTAGACAAAATAGAGTGATCATCAAGTTCAATTTCTCCTATATCCAACCCTTCATAAGGAATGTTCACAATTTGTCCTAAGTTCTGAAAATCCAATTTCATCCGCACTTTTTTAACAGAAGTAGTGAAAAATATCTCACTACCATCAGCAGTACTATCAACTTTCATATTTGTAGGAAACAAATAAATCAGTTGCGGGTAGTTGCGGATAGTAGTATGGTTGATTAACTAGAGATAAGAGATCAAACAATCCACATTGTTGAAAAAGTGGAGCAATAGGATATCTATCGAAGTCAGCAAAATTAATAAACCTACCCAGAAAGATAACAATTTGACAAATGATAAAATACTTCTCAACTAGAGAAGGATTCCTCAAATATTGAAGATAGTCAGGATGAGTTTGTTCAACCTCAACATATGAAGACCTAGATCTCTTAGACTTCGGCATGATGGGAAGCTAACAACCTGAAATACCTAAAGATAGGAGAATAATAGATTACCAAACAACAAAGAGAGACAAAGAACACCTAATCAGTGAACTCCAAAGCTTCAAGGACAGAGATCTTTTGGAAGCGATGAGCAAAGAAGCAAATCGATCTGCCAACTCCAATCAGCAAGCATCGAGTGAAATCCAAGAACTCCAAGAGTACTGTAGCAGCCGACTAGTCTTTGAGGAAGAAGAAGAGTAAAAAGGTAAAAAGGGGAAAGTGAAAGGAGGCTAGGGTTTTATAAGAAATTGAGGGTGGAGATTGAAAGAGAGAATGGATGAATGATGTAGATCAATTAGAGAGTAAAAAATTGAACGAGTCGGGTCTAAGAAGTCAAAATAAACTGCAAAACAAATGACGATTCAGATTAAAACAAATCGAAACATAGTCGCGACAGTCGTCTGGCTTTGAGAGCAGTCGACTAAGTCGAAAGTAAAATGAATCCAAAAATAAAAAAAAGTTTGATAAAGTTATCATCAGTTGACTGTAAAAGCAAGACAGTCGACTGGTCAGATATAAAAAATCAAGAAAAGAAACAAATACAGATGCTCGGTATAAGTCGACCGAAAACCAAAATAAGTTGACTGAGACAACATTTTTTTTAGGACATATCATTAAATGAACAAATTCCTTCCATCTAAACGTGATAAAAATGTCTTCTTTCAACGGTTTGGTAAAAATATCCGCTATTTGTTTATCAATAGAAATAAATTCCAACAAGATATCTCCTTTTAAAACATAATCATGTAGAAAATGATGTCGAATATCAATATGTTTAGTACATGAATGTTGAATCGGATTTTTAGACAAATTAATGGCACTGGTATTGTCACACATTACAGAAGGTTTTGAAAAAGAAATACTGTAATCTAAAAGAGTTTGTTTCATCCATAAAATTTGAGTACAAGGCAAACTTGCAACAATATATTCAGCCTCTGCGGCAGATAGAGATACGGAATTGTGCTTCTTACTGCACCAAGATACTAGAGAATGTCCCAAAAAGTGACATGTTCCACTAGTACTTTTGCGGTCAGTTTTACTTCCAGCAAAATCAGCATCACTATACGACGGTAACTGAAAATTATTGGTGCGAGGATAAAATAAACCATATTCAGATGTGCCTTTAATATATCTTAAAATTCATTTCACAACTTTTAAGTGAGATTCTTTTGGATCAGACTGATATCTAGCACACAAAGATACGCTAAACATAATATCTGGTCTACTAGCAGTAATATATAAGAGTGAGCCAATCATACCTCGATAGAGTTTTTGATCGACACTCTTACTTAATTCATCTTTGTCAAGTGTAGTAGTAGTAGCCATAGGTGTGGTCTTACTACTAGTGCTAACCATGCCAAATCGTTTGAGTAATTCCTTAGCATATTTTCCTTGATTATTAAATATGCCATTTTGGGACTGTTTTATTTGAAGTCCAAGGAAGTAATTGAGTTCACCTATGTGACTCATCTCAAACTCATTTTTCATGGTAGTAACAAACTCTTGAGATAGATTACTGTTAGTTGATCCAAAAATTATTTCATCTACGTAAATCTGTATGATTAATATGTCTGGTTTTATTTTCCTAATAAACAATGTAGTGTCTACTTTACCAATTTCAAACCCTGTTTCTAAAAGAAAAGTTTTTAAACAATCATACCAAGCACGGGGTGCTTGTTTGAGACCATATAAAGCTTTTTTTAATTTAAAAACATGGCTAGTGAGTTGTTCATGTTTGAAACTAGGTGGTTGCTTAACATAAACATCCTCCTTAATGAAACCGTTTAAGAAAGCATTTTTAACATCCATTTGGAAAAGTGTGAAATTCATAAAACACGCAAAAGATAACAAAATTCGAATTGATTCTAGTCTAGCAACAGGAGCATTTATTTCATCAAAATCAAATCCTTCTTCTTGGTTGTATCCTTGGGCAACTAATCTAGCCTTGTTCCTAACAACTTGTCCTTATTCATCTAACTTATTTTTTAAAACCCATTTGGTACCAATAATAGTATGATCAGGTGGTTGTGGAACTAAATCCCATACATCATTCCATACAAATTGGTTAAGTTCATCTTGCATAGAATTTAACCAAAATTCATTCTCACATGCCTCTTGAATATTTTTTGGTCCAAAATCCGATAAGAACGCAGTATGAGAAATCATATTAAAGTGTGATCTTGTTTGAATGCCATGTGAGATGTCACTAATAATTAAGTCATGAGGATGATCTCGAACTTCAACAAATGACTTTGGTAGAGTTGGAGATATCTCTATAGGATCAGTCGTCTTAATGAACCCATCAGCTGACTGATTCAATACATCAGTCGACTTATGAAGTCCATCAGTCAACTTATCTAGAATAGTTTGCTCAAGTGATTTAACAATGTTATCTAGTGGTGAAGATTCAATTCCATCATCTTGAATAACACTAGATGAAGGTAAAGATTCATCAAAAGAAACATGCATAGACTCTTCAATAGTCAAAGATGACTTATTGAAAATTCTATAAGCTTTACTCCTATTTGAATATCCAATAAAGATACCTTCATTAGATCTAGCATCAAATTTATCTAAGTTATCTTTTGTGTTTAATATGAAACACTTACAACCAAATACTTTAAAATAAGAAACTTTGGAATACGTTCAAAAAACAACCCAAAACAAGCCTTCTTGAGCTTTGGCCTAATTAGTATTCTATTTAAGACATAACATGCTGTAGAAACAGCTTCAGTCCAGAAGTATTTAGGCAAATTACTTTCAACAAGCATGGTATGTGTACATTCTTGCAAAGTCATATTCTTTCTTTCAACCAGTCCATTTTGTGGTAAAGCTCTAGAAAATGCAAAAGTATGTGTTATACCATTCTTGTTGCAATATTCTGAAAAAGTTTCATTCTCAAATTCTCCACTATGAACACTTCTAATAGTGACTATGGTAAGAGATTTTTTATTTTGAACACGTTCGCAGAAATTTGCAAATTCTTCAAAGGCTTCATTTTTATGTCTTAAAAAAAATACCAATGTAAATATTGAATAATCATCGACTAAAACAAATACATATCTACCTTTACTTAAGGAAGCGACTCTAGTAGGACCGAATAAATCCATATGAATCAATTCGAAAGGCCTACTAGTAGAAATCATTTCCTTTGTTTTAAAAGTAGATGTTACTTGTTTCCCTAGTTGACATGCATCACACATTTTATCTTTCTTAAAAGATAATTTTGGTAGCCCTTTAACTAGGTTATTCTTAGAAAGTTTAGCGATATTTTTCATGTTTACATGTTCAAATCTTTTATGCCAAAGCCAAGAATTGTTGTTCGAGGCAACTAAACAAAAATCATCCGAAAACTCATTTGTTTTTAAACAAAGTTCAAATATGTTATTCTTTCTAATTCCTTGAAAAATCACATTTTTCAAAAACGAATATAAATCAAGCATGCATCTTTTTCAGACACTATCTTATAACCCTTATCACATAATTGATTAATACTTAACAAGTTATGCTTTATACCACTAACTAAGAATACATCTTCAATAGTACGAGTAGTATCCTTACCAACCATGCCTATTCCGATGACTTTTCCATCGTTATTGTCACCAAAAGTAATGGTTCCTCCATCTATATCTTGAATGGAAGAGAGCAAGTTTGCATGGCCAATCATGTGTTTAGAACACCCACTATCAAGTATCCATCGTTCCCTTTTAGGTACCTACAAATTATTATTTGTGAATATGGTACCCTTTTCATTGGGTTCGAAAGAGATTAGTGCTTGGGAAACCAAACTCAAAGTGAGTTTGATTTACCACCATATGCAGGTTTAAAATAAACAAAATTACAAATATTGTTTATAAAGGAATTTATGTAAGAAATCCTTTCATTTAGACACAAGTTAACTGGAACCCAAATATTTTTGCAATGTCCAGTCGACTTAGTTTTACCCATCAGTCGACTGTTTTGTGGATGCAGTCGACTGGGAGGTGAAACTAGACGACTTATATGAAGTTGTTGTCTTTTTTAATAAGACTTCATACCTCTGGACAGGCAACCTATTTGAGGGGCCAGTCGACTAGTCTTTTCGGAAAAATTTCTATATTCATGGTTAAAAAGAATTTTTTGTTTTTCAAAGAAATCATACAACTTATTCTTTACACTAGAATCAGAATAAATCTTATTATTACTAGTGTTATTAGAAGAATGACCTTTTTCAAGAATTTTTGAAAACCAAGTCCAAATCTTTTATTAGATTGAACTTTATTTTGAAGAACTTCATTTAAATTCTCTTTTTCCTTATTGAACTTAGATACATTCTTAAATATCTCTTCATAATTCCTTTTCATAAATATAAGATCTATATCCAAGTTGGAAATATGAGAAGTTAATGACTTGACTTCAACTTGTAAATCAAGCTTGAGAAAGAGTTTGATTAACTTTCTCTAGATTCTTACCTTTTATTTTCTCCTTTTTTAATTCTTGAAAAATTTCATTAAAAGCTTCTAACAAATCACTATAATAAATATTTCTACTTACATCGCTTGGATTTGCCATGAAGCACATGTTTGAAACCTCATTAGATTCCTCATTGTCTTCTTCCGAAGTTGAATCGCTATCATCCCACATTGCTTGGTAAGCCTTCTTGTTCTTCATGTAATTGTTCTTGATAAATTTGTCCTTCTTGAAGTTTCAAACTTTGCCTTTAGATTTTGCATTCTTCAATGGACAATCCTTCTTCATGTGACCTATCTTATTGTATTTGAAACAAGTATGAGGTTCATTAGTATCCTTTAATCTAGAATTAAATTTACCTTTGGAAAGAAATTTCTTGAATTTTCTTGTGAACATAGCCATTTCTTCTTCATCATCTTCATCATCTTCTGATTCAGACATAGCCTTGAAAGCAAGAGTTTTCTTTTTGACTTGTTGCGGTTCTAAGTCCTTTTTTCACTCCTCCAATTGTACTTCATAAGCCATTAGATTTTCCACAAGATTCTCAAGTGCGAGTTGTGTTAAATCATTTGCATCTTCAATTGCGGTAGTCTTCTTTTCCCATTCAGGGGTAAGAGCACGAAGAAACTTTCTCACCATCTCTGCTTGCGTATATGTTTTACCAAGAGCCACAAGGGAGTTTGTGATGTCGGTGAATCTTGTTACCATCTCTGATACACTTTCATTTTCCTTCATTCGAAACATCTCGAACCTGTGAACAAGAACAGAAATTTTAGATTCCTTGACTTTATTTGTACCTTCATGTGTTACCTCGAGAGTATACCATATTTGGAATGCCGTTGTTGCGTTTGACACACGGTTGAATTCTTCTTTGGTAAGTGCACAAAAGAGAGCATTCATCGCCTTTGCATTGTTCATGGTATCACTCTTCATATCGTCATTCCATTGAGCATAGGGAAGAGTAGGAATTGTATACTCTGTCTCGGTCATGTTCCAATTCTCATAGTTGATGGATTGTAAGTAACTCTTCATTCTACATTTCCAGTAGTTGTAGTTTGCTCCATCAAAGAGAGGCGGCCTTTGCGTAGATTGACATTCTTGGTATTGATTTGCATTTGAAGTAGATGCCATTGCGATTAACCACACTCTGATACCAAGTGTTGGATCATGTATGCAAGGCAAGAAACACTAGAGGGGGGGTGAATAGTGTTATGTAAAAAATAAATAATAATTTAAACTTGACGCAACTATTAAGTTGACTGGAAACAAAAAGCCAGTCGACTGAAATGCCAGATAAAAGATAATTAATCAACTGAAGAACAGCGAGTATGTTAAGTCGACTTAATACAAAAACCAGTCGACTGATCGGACATAGATTACAATAAAGTACAGCAAAATTAAAATTGCTTGTTAGATAATTCAAACCACAGAGAATCAACAATGCTAACACGGCGATATATCCTGGTTCGGCCCTTCCGACCAACATCCAGTCCCCAAGCAACCCACTTGAGATTTTCCACTATTCTTGAAAAAATTACAAGAATACCCTACGACCTTTGGCAACAACTATACCAAACCCGTAGACCTCTCTCACCACCAGAGAGAGCAAGACCCCACTCTACAACCTAGAGTGACACTGACTCTACACCAAGAGCCCTTCTCTCCAACCGAGAGGACCACTCTCACAACCTGAGAGTGAACAACAAAGAAATAGAAGATTACAACACCTAGAGCCTTGATTTGTTAGTATGCTTTTTAAATATAGAGGCTATAGGTCAACTTCTAATCGCAGTCTTGAACGTAATCGTTGTTATGTAAGACTGAAATTAGAGAACCAAGTCTAAAGAATGAGAGTACTTGAAAGCTTGAGTTTTTTTCACAGTTAAAAGCAAAAGACTTGATAAAAATATTGGGTAACCTTTTCCAATTTTATTATGAACTTTATTTATAGAGTAAGAACTCCAAGAACGTTGGAAAATGGTTCACCAACTGCCAACAAATGGCAGGATAAATTTGAGTTTGAAAAATAAATTTTAAACTTCAGAAAACTGTCAAAACAGCTTGAACAGTCGACTGGGTTGCCAAAGGAGTTGACTGGTCAGAGTGCGTAAGTTCAGTGTGTTTCGTACTAGAACAGTCGACTGCTTATCAAAATAAGTCGACTGGTATTTTAACAGCTGAACTTATACAAGCTTGATTTTGACATTTTGATTTTAATAAATCTTATTTTAGTTCCTAGGGGATGTGTGAGTGTGTGCATCAAGGCTTTTACAAATTTTCTAAGACATATCAAAGATTTCAATGAATTTACAAGACACTCTTTTAAGCTGATTGCTTTGGAAATCTTTGAAGCTCTAAATGACCCTTGTCTTGTAGCTTGATCTTGAGTCTAGAAAGCATTGAGTACACACTGCAAGGGATATGTATAATTGAACATATGTGATCGTGGTGTAGTCATCAAAATCAAGAATCTATAGAAGGGTCACATGATAGCCTTTCTCGTCAAAATCGGGAATACGCTCCACGTGCAAAATCGCTGCGGCATAAGACTTTAACATCACCCCTTGCAGCTTGGATTTGCACGTAGCGTGAACCTTGGCCACCTCGACTTTCAGCTCCGAGGCCGCATTAGTGAGAGCCTTCTCCAACTCCAGTAGAAGATTGGCGTTCTTCTTCTCTAACACCTTCTCTCTTTTCTTGGACACCTCCAGCTCAAGGCGCATCCCTTCCTTACCCACTACCAATGCCTCTAACTCAAGGCGCATCACATCTTTACTCACCGCCAATGCCTCCAATTCAAGGCGTGCCTCCTTTTCCTTCTTCTTCATCCTTTCCAACTCTGCCTTGGACTCCTTGACGGCCTTTTTCTTGTCTGTCTCAGCGCGAGGGATGCGAGCCCTCATGTTCTTCTCCTCGGCTGCATAAAAGTCTACCAAATGCCTGAAGTGGCTCATTGCCTAAAACAAGGAGAAAACGGTTAAAACATAACAATACAAGGAAAGCACAAGCTAAGCAACAAAGGGATCCAGATCATACCGTCACATGTGCCCTCGCAATCTCCAAGACTGATCTCTCGGGGTGTTCCATCTTCAACCTCTCTCTGTCAGCAGGAGTAGGAATGTGGCGACTGGCCTCAAGGCAAGAAGCGGAATTCCCCATAAAGTTATCTTGAGGTTTCACATTCTAGTCGAGAGTGTAGACCATGTCCCCCCGATTAGCAAGCACAACGACAGCCGTAGCAGTTAGTGGGACTGATGCGGCACTCGCCACGACCACAACTAAGGAAGTACCTACCTCAACAGTAGGTGGTACCCCTGTAGGGGCTCAGTCTGTGCAACGGCAGGGGCCTGTGGTAGCAGGTCTTGAGAAGGAGAAGGATGCGCAGCCGACCTCTTCCGCTTCTTCGGCTCTTCCTCCATCTTGTTTCGTAGTGCATTCAGATCTGCCAAAATGTCTTCGAAATCCATGCCTAATCTTCCTGTAAGATGAAACACGAAGAAGTTAAAACTTGTAAGATCAAATGAAAATAACAGAGGCATGGATAAAATAGCCGGAAAACAAAAAAAGCATGGATAACATGGCATGAAAACAATAACAGTAAAATCGTACTAGGAATGAACGGTCCAAGACCACCTTCAGAGAGCACTTCGTGAGTGATGTCTTGCCACACCAACACCTTCAGTCCAAGAAGCGCATCACTAAGGCTCTTCTTCTCCAAGGTCATTACCGGCTCTACTCGCACCGCCGAGGGAACCGTTTCCCTCCAAGTAGTGGGAATTCCTCATGGCTCGGCACAGTGAATGACGAAAAATCTCTCCTTTCAACATCTTATCGATTGAGGAGTGTCGACCAACACCCTATTCTTACGAGGGCTAAGGTACCAATGCTCCTCCATTTTGCTAAGTTAGGCAAGTCTGAAATGACGTCTGAACACCGCAAGACTCAGCTTAGCTCCGAGCTGGCGACAAAGCAAGACGACAAATCCGACAACATGTCTCCACGTGTTCGGCATCAGCTGCACCGGGCACAGCTGATATCAGTTAAAGAAGGGGTGGAGGGGCAAGCAAAGCCCCGCGAAGAAGGCATCACATGGAAAGAAACAGTAGTCCTCAGACTTGGGGTAACACGCCCTAACCCCAAAACCTGGTAAGAGTAGGCTGTGCTTGCAAGGAATGCCAAAGCCCGTTCTAATCACGACAAGCTCATCTCGTGTAAGAATGGTGGCGGTATGATTAGCCTCAGTAGTATGGACGGGCTCTGGCTCGTCGTATTCCATGCCGCTCCTGAGGAACTATTGATCAACTACCGGATACTCTTTAATCAGTTATCGAACAAGGAAAACAGGGTCTTGAGCATACACCCCTGTCTCTCTCAGGTTCGACGATCGTTTCCACAATGGTGGAATGATCAGCCTCACCATGCACACTTTTCTCTTCGAGAAAGTGGTTGAACCCAACACCCTCTTCTCCATCTAGACCAACTGATCTAGTAGAAGCACAGACCGACGAAATTCTAGACATGATAAACAGCGATCGCAAGAATGTTACCTAGCTAAAGTGGTAGAAACTCCGAATCAACAGCTGAAGCTAGCGCCCCCGTCGAACATCAGGCAAGCAACAAAGCACTACCTGGTAAAACACCACGATTTCTAGAGAGACTCTTAAAATTTTCAGGAAAGAGAAAGTGAAGGTGGCAAATGAAGGAGGGGGATGTGGAATCAATCTCTATTTATAGAACCTCATAGATCAAATCGCCATGTGGCAGGATCTGAGCCCTCCACAAGATTCAACGGTCAGATCACGCTACCCCAAGCTCAATAAGAATAGTAACTTGTCAACAGGACAGTCAATCAGCAATGTGAACGATCGTCACAACGTTCGGTCAGTGAAAGAAGCAATAAGGAGGAGTGAACAATCTCACAAATACTTGATGGATGTCATGGGATGAGCAATTTCACAAGCACTTGGTGGATGTCGTGGGATGAGCAATTTCACAAACACTTGATGAACGTGATGGGGTGAGAAATTTCACAAACACTTGGTGGGCGTCATATTCACCACCAATAGAGGAAAACCCATCACTAATCAAGCTTCCTTGTAACAAAGCCTACTAACCCCGCGGAGTCTCCAAGCCTGTTCAAACTCACATGACCGAAGTCAACCAAGACTTCTAAAAAATGATCAAATCCAAAAAGCCAAGCAAACTAGTGCTCCTACCTCGATGTAAGAAAACAAAAAAAACTCCGCCAAAGACGACTCAACTCCAAACAAGGAAAGCTTCTTGTAGGGCAAAAGCTACAAAAATCTCCACAAATCTCCAAAAAACTCCAAAGAGTTGCAAAAATGAAAATTTCTCCAAACAAAATGCTCACTATTTCGTAAGAGGAAGAGGGATGTGAGTGGCAACGGGTCGGGTCGGATTTTTGAATTAAACCCGCACGCTAAATCTAAAGGGAAATAGTGAAGGGGTATAAACGGGTATGGGTTTTGTACCCGTTATCCAAACCCGATCGACCAAAACCCAGCTCTGCTTCCATTTCTCCTTCTTCTTCTTTCTTCTTCAAACCGGGGCACCAAAGCGAAATGCCATATCTTCTCCCTCGAACCCTTCCTTCTCTGCTTCGACTCCGAGCTCCACAAACACCAGCACCGAGCTCTCACCTCGACTAATCCTCCGCCCAAAACTCCTGGTCGATGAGGGGATTTCACAGTTCAACCACTTCGAAGCTCGAACGAGGGAAGACGAGATCCTAAGTTCTTGGCTCGACAAAGCTTCGAAGTCACCATAGCTCAGCAAAAATAGCTCTCATAGCTCAGCGAAGCTTCGAAGTCACCATAGCTCGACGAGACGACTATCTCCATAGCTCAGCAGAGCGCTCCCGTAGCTCGGCAAAGCTTCGCAGTCACCATAGCTCGTCGAAGCTCACAGTTTTCCAAAGGACCTCAATTCATAGCTCTGCCCAAAACAGAGCACTCGCGGCAAAATCTCAGAAACTGTAGCTCGGCCAAAAAACAGAGCATGGATCGTAGCTCGGCTCAAATCGAGGGAACCTGTAGCTCGCCGAGAACGGGATGCTTATAGCTCGGCGAGACTTCAAGAATTTCCATATCTCGAAAGCCATAGCTCGGTTGAATCACATCTTCATAGCTCAGCGAGCTCGGCGAAGGGGATAAGTCAATGAAGAAATGTTTCGACATCATGGTAGCTCGACGAGTACGCAACCCATAGCTCTACAAAGATACAGGGTCCCCATAGCTCAACTAAGCCCTCAAAATCGAAAAAGTTGGCTATAGCTCGGCCAAACGGTCGGCCGAGCTAAGGGGTCGCTCACAGCCGCTATCGACCATCGGATCGCTCAGATATTTGAGCGCTAGTGTGATGGACACACGAGATTAGGCCACGTCGCCCCGCCTTCGTCCCCAATGCTCCTCTTCACTTCGACCGTCTGATCCCACTCAGCGGACGAGTCAGGGTGTGATGAATGTCCCAGATCTGTCCACGTTACCCTCCATCAAAGCGGGTGAATCACGACAGTCTGATCTCGCTCAGTAGGCGAGCTCCCCCCTGATGAGCACTCTAGATCACGCCACGTCAACCCCTGATCACAACAATCAGATCTCTGCCGTTCGATCCCCTCAATGCGCGAGAACTCCCTGATCAACGCCTCAGATCGCATCAAGATTCGTGCCGAGGTCGGTTTATTCGCAAAAAACCCCGTAAACTCATTTTTAATTCGAAAAAGTAATTAAAAAATTCAAAAATAATTATTTAAATTCGGAAAACTAATTAAAATTTTCCGAAAATAATTAAAATTGAATTTATTAATTATAAAATTCGAAAAAAGTGATTTTAAATTGGGGAAAAATTCCAGAAAATTTGTAAAAATCCGAAGAAATATGGAAAAGTCCAGGAAAATATTCATTGCCTTCAGAAGTCACGGATCAGTTCCAAGTATCTCCGAACACCTTGACTGCTAAGATTATACACCAGATTTCAAAAATAAGATGTACTACTCCCCGAAAGCTAAGAAAATTGCCTTCTGGGAGTGGGGGGCTTATGATGATGGTAAAAATTGTAGCAAATCAGGGCCATGTGATTCCTGCACTAATTTCAAAGCTTCCACAGACAGATCAACCATCACAGACCTCTTTAATAGGTCTGTGCTTTCTCTAAGACATGAGCTTCTTTCATGCCCATAAAAAGTGACAAACTAGGCTCACTAGAAGAGACACCCAGCCCATGAAAGCTAAGAGTCAAATCTCTTATCCCCTAACAAGAATATCTTATCTCTTGAGGGGGAGAGACATGAAAGAGATAAGGAATTTAAATCGATCCAACGGACACAAATCAATCTCTTGAAATGTCTCTCAGGCCTATAAATACCCCTCCCCCTCTACAGTCAGAAGGTAATCAACAATTTTCCAGTTTTCACTCTTATACTCTCTCTCTCTTTCTGGTTTTGATTTGAGTGCGGAGGGTCTGTCGCCGGAACCACCCCCCGGTGTTTCAGGCTTTTTGCAGGTCCATCGGCCGCATCAGCAACCATCGAATTCAGATCACGGTGGTCAATCAACATCCAGGTTCAATCTCAGGAGCTCTAACCGCTTTTAACGGCTAAGGTCAAAGGTCAGACTTTTATTAGTTTCCATCAATTATTAACTCACTATCTGTTTGCTCCCACACCAAAATAAGTAGCAACACCATCCAAACCCTATATTTCAAAAACATATTCATGAAGAACTTTTCCATGGAATTGAGTTCAGTCATTGGATTTAAGTTTCAACCAACCAAATAGCCCCTAAGTCGAACCCTCTTCCTAGACACCTCAACCCTTTCTCTATACACCCAATAATCACCTCCTTGTCTCTCTCCATCTTGCTTCCCTCATTGTATAGCTCTCTAAATTATCTTGGTCTACCTACCAAAACCATATATATTATCTGTATGAATATGTAACATGCTTGTTGATTATTAAAGGATGTCAAACTATGGACTTGATATTTTATACGAAAATCTCTAATATTATAATGGAAGAGTTGGAATTGTGTCATTTGTAAACAAACTGTAATTTGTAGACAATCAACAATCTAATCTCAATCACTCATCTTTAAGTGGAAGTTATATTAACCATCCATTTAGCCAATTGTTGTCACTTACCATAATACCCTCAAAGTTCAAATTAGTTTACGACATAATTATTTACAAAAGTGTCACTCATATAATATAAAAGTTGGTACCACTAAGGGTAATTGTAAAGAGTATGGTAAGGGTTTGAGATGGGTAAAAGGAGTTCTCAGGTTCGAGGCCAGACTACGTCGTAGTCTTTACTTTAAAAAAAAAGGTCTTGCATCGCACGTGTAGATTGGTAGTTTGTTTACTTTGAATGGGTAGTATATATATGAATACATAATTGTCAATGGTGCCGGTTCCACAAGGACCACGGCCATGACATGGAGGAATGCTGAGACCTCAAAGATGAGGCTGAAACTCGCATTTGCATCAATCACCTAGCCAAGTACACCCAGAAGGAAAAATTCAAGCCTATACCGGCTCGAAGGATCAACAAGAATAGAGAAAGACCTCGAGACCCAATACTCTGAACAAGTTGTCATTCTCCTTTCCTTCCATGGAGGTCCATTGGAAGGGGATTCCAACTCCTCCCGAGAGGGCAACTTAGTGCACAATGCCCCTCCACCCCCCCCCCCCACACACACCCCCCAAGAGCTGGGGAATCCTAGTAACTTTCTCATACTAGGACCTTGAAGGTATTTGAATCCCTCACTGCGAAGTGATCGGTCTCTCCATGACGAAACACGAAGTGCTCTGCATCCTAGTAGATAATGGTAGCTCGGCGAACATCCTATTCCTCAAAACTTTTGAATACCTTATGATATACAGGGACCGTCGGAAACCTGCAGGGTACACCTGTAGTGCCCCGGATCCCACTACCGGAAATCTGTGACACAAACTAGAATCTTTTCCTTCGAATGCATCTCAACATAGTAATACCACGGAAATTTAAAAACTTTTTATTGCCAAATAAATTCATTACATCATTAATTACAATCATTATCTATTCTTGAACAACGAATACAGATTACATTAAAGTATTATAAATACTATTTGTAACAGCTACCGTCTTCCACCCAGAACGGTAGTCAGCTGCTCTCTACTGGAACTTCACCGAGTGGTCATGCTACTTTCCTGAGACACGCCCTGTAGCTCGAATCTTTCGTTGCACTACTCTGATATCCCTACACCTGCTCGAATGGTAAGTAGGTATATTGTTACTCCATTTGGATGTCCTGCTTGTCTTGAGTCCTCCGTACTCATGACCCGGTATCCAGCACCTAATTGAGTCAGCACGTCAGTACATATATTAACGCAATTCTGATAAGGAAATAACGATCTCCAACTAGCAATCACAATCAGTCTTCGAATGAAAACAGAAACGTGCATCCTCATTTTCTAGTGTCAGTGTATGTCATGGCCTGAAGTCTAATGCATAGTACACAATATACAGAAAACAGATGTACTTAGTCTAATGTCAGCAAGACTTTGGACATGCACGCATCCCATACTACATACGCACCAAATCAAGTCGTCTTCTCTAGTTCCAGGGTTTTGAACCCTTGCCATGCAATGCATTCTACTATTGTACATTTCCTGTTCCTGATAAGTACACATGATTGAGGAGGTTATAAAATTTTAGGGTATTCCCGTTTGTCACTAATAACCATCGCACCGGACCTCTCTCATAAGCCGTAACGAACTTACAGACACACCGCAACATACCCATTGTGCCGAAGATCCATAAGACCGTAGCCCCTATGGCCCGTTCGTGTTTACCAACATAGAACAAAGGAACATCCCTTTCTTATCAAGGTCCTCAGAAACTAACAGAGTGAGATACGGCTCCTGTGTTCTTAACCATTGAAAAGACACAGCCCATATTCCTTTGACAGGAAGAGACAACCCTGGTTTGGCAACTAGGTCGACCGGGCCGGGTCGGGTCAGACCCGCCCGGGTTAGAACTAAAGTGAGGCAGGTCCTGGTCGGGTCGGTTGGTTAACCAGGCCGGGTTGGATTTGCAAAATGTCGACCTGCCCAACCCGGGTCGAGTCGGGTCGAGTTGCGGGTTGGCCCGTGTTTGAATTTTTATTTTATTTTTACTTTAAAAAAATTATAGTGGTAATAATAATAATAATAATTAAAGAGTGAAATTGCAAAAAAAAATGTATATATTAATCAAATGATTTCAACTTTTACAAATTTCCAACTTTTTTATTATAAATTGGTTCAATACAATTATAATTTTCTTCTATAAAATGACAATTTTCTTCAATTTTCCAACTTATTTATAAGAAACGAAGATTTATTACAATTTTTTATACATTTACAAATTTCTTGCATATATTGGTCTTCAATTCTTCATGTTGGTTGCTATTGTTGTTGTTGTTGTTCTTCCGGCGAGTTGCTTCCACTTGTAGACGTGTCAAACCCTATTCCTTGAGTCCTATCTTCGGCCTTCATCCAGTCTTCCATACAGACGAGCATCTCCAACGATTGGGGCTTCAAGCGATTCCTGTAATCGTTTAGAATCCTGCCACTTATAGAAAATGTACTTTCTGAAGCAACTGTAGAGACAGGAGGAGTTAGTAGATCTTTAGCCATATATTTAAGAATACTATAAGTATGTTCATGGTCTTTCCACCATTATAAAATATCTAATGAATAAGTAAAACTTTCAAAATCTTGTTGATTATACCAATGTATTCATTTGGTTGATTAGTCCTAGCTTTTCTGATCGAAATTTTGCAAGTAAATTAAATGTGGTATCATCTAATTTATTCTTACCCTTACCTATAGAAGTAGCAGAAGAATAAGTAACTAAAGTAGCAGTACTACTAGATGTAAAACTTCTGTCATAATTATCATACAAGTTATTTAATGTCAATTCAAATTTAGCTAAAAATGTTTCGCAATCAATTTCACATTCATCTTCCCCAAGTAAAGTAAAAAATATTTCAATCAAACTCTTCGTACCTTCTAATTTGATACAAGGATCCATCACAGTAGCAATACAATACAACATTGGGGAGGATTAAAATACTTCAAAAATTTGGTGTATGCAGGTTTCATAATATGACCAATAAAAGCATCATCGATCATTTCTTTAAAGTTTGCATCATGGTAACTATTGTAATAAAAATGCTACTAGAAGTAGATTCATAAGATTTTGAAAATTTTAAAGTTGCGGTTTTAAAAGGTTCTAAAAATTTTAACAAAGATTCGGCATAAAACCAAGCTTGGGGAGTCATTTCAAAATTTGGCATATTTTTTGCCATACAAAAATTATCTATACATGCTTTATATTCAGTAACAACATGTAGCAAATCAAAAGTAGAGTTCCATCGGTGTTTAACATCCTTTGGAAATTTTCTAAAATGTACATTTTTAAGCCTACACCAAGCTTTCCATTCTTGAAATATAGGGCCACTTAATGCAATAAAATGTACACAATTTTCTAATGTTAACTATATATGGGTCGGCTATTTTTAATGCATCTTGAGCACATAAATTTATAATATGACATGCACATCTAACATGAAAAATTTTGTCAGATGGAGGGTTTAATGCAGTTTTTAATATACTAATTGATGCATTGTTGTTAGATGCATTATCAAAACTTATACACATAATTTTATCACGAATATGAAAAAAATCACAAATTTCTAAAATAAGATTTGCAATTTTATTACCACTATGGGGATAAGGCAACGCGGAAAGTGATATGATCCTTTTTTGAAGGATCCAATCACTGTCGATCCAATGACAAGTTATTGCCATCAGTGAAATATTGTTGCAACCCTTCCAACAATCGGAAGTTAGAGAAACTCTACAAGTTAAACTCCATAAAATGGCAATCAAAGCTTCTCCCATTTCATTGTACATTTTAAAACAATCAGACTTCAAAGTATTCCTAGGGATTCTTTTAAAATGCGGGTTTAAGGCAGTTTGATTAAAAGTTTCTAAGTCCCTACTCTCGGAATAGGAAAATGGAAACTCTTCCTTGATTACTAGTCGAGCCATTTTCCGACGAATAAATTCGGGATCATAAGAATAGCTATCAACTACACCGGTCCTAGGGCGAATTTTTTGTTGGCCGGATAGGTCTACAAGAAGTTCTTTGTGTACATTTTGGATGTGTCATTTTATTGTACCCGTCCCCTTACCTTCTTCCATTTGTATGGCTTCGAACATATTTTATAAATTTTTATACCTACACCCGGATTTTCTTCGTTCGGAATATAATTATAAAATTTGTGTCAATCACTAGTTTCCCCTCTAGTTTTCCTACTACTACCCGGTTGTGTTGTTTCGGTTGCTTGTATTTGTGGTTCTTCTTTTATGTCTTTGTCTCCTACAAACTCATCATGTGTATTAATGTGTCCGGTCATAGGGTACTCATCAGCGGGCTCATTTTGTGAGACAATTGGAGGCCGACGAGAAGTGCCAGTGGAATCTTGTCCACTTTGGCTACGGTCGCTACCTCGTGATCTAGACATGTTAATATAGTAGTGTATGTGAAAAAATTAAATACAATCTAGGCAAGATAAGTTTTTTTTTAAAAATCTAGAAAAAAATAGGAGGGTTGTGAGAGAGAAGATCAAAAAACCAACCAAAAAATATGATAAAAAAATATCAAGACAATAAGAGGGTTGTGAAATTTTGATACCGTACTTCGCGGATACTCGTATATAGAATGAGAATGAAAATAAAAGTAGAAGTAGAAGTATAAATCTGGACTCGTATATAGATAGAAAGAGAGCTTCTTTGTTGGAGCCTTGGAGGAGTTGAAAACTTGAAGACGTAGTTGAATGTTGAATTCGATACGATCAGAATTTGTCGCTTCTATGTTGCTATCTTCATTGTTGACAAAATTTCAAAAATTTGAGATTGAATTGAGTAGTAGTAGAGAGAGTAAGAGAATAAGGTGTAAAATTTTTAGATTGGGTATAAGGGGTATTTATGGGGAAAAAATAAAAAAAACAAAAAAAACAAAAAAAACCAAAAAAACGGCTATAACAGCCGTTGGCAACTGTTTTCGGCCGTTGGACCCGCAGGTCGAACGGTCAACCCGCGCGGGTCGAACGTTTGACCCGCGCAGGTCGAACGGTTCGAAACCCACGGGTTGGTGGACGGGTTTGGTACTGTTCATCGGGTTCACGGGTCAGATTCAATGGGTTGGAAACCATTATTTGACGACCCGGGTCTACCCGCTTAGACTCGCGGGTTCGACCCGGACCTGAACCGTATTTTAACGGGCTTGGTTTGGCGAGCGGGTCGCGGGCGGGTTGTGGGTCAGCCCAGTCCGGTTGCCATCCCTACTTGGTTATCACCACCTAGTGCTGGCCCTTAGAGCAAATCGGATTATAGGGAATCACCCTTAACACTAACTTGGTCTTTAAGCAAAAAGTAAAGAGAACTTCATTAATAACAGTTACTAAAATGTGTTTTCAATCCAATTATGCACGGTGTTTAACAAATAGTCGATCCCTAACTGGTCTGTCTAAATAAAACCTGGCGAGTCGATATTCATCGGCTGCCACCACTTCTGTTGGTCTTCGACCAAAATCCTCGGCCCGTGACCCTCAGCGAGCGGTACAATGGCACCCAAGGAATGCCTTTTACCGGCATTTACTTACAAATATGACACCCAAATATTGACAGACCAAGGCTACTAGTTCATCAAACACAAGCAAACATACTCAAAATGTGATAAAATCAATATCTTGAGTATAGCAATGCTACTAGTTCACAAATCCATAGTTTGGAGTAAAGAAAAGTAAACACTCCACTTAGAGGTCTAGATCTGCCCTGATATTAGAAAAATTATAACTTCTAAAATACAATTTAGAATTGCATGATTTTACCCATTCTGGAAAGCTAAGACTCTATACTACAAGTCTCTAGTTAACCATTTCTTTAGATTCAGCCATCTAGATGCTATAAAACCCTATATGTTCTCAGCTGCGCACTGCTTCGATGTAAATGCTGCATCTTGCTAATGACATAAAAACTTGTTCACTTATCGAAATTACTCGATCATAGATTCTATAGAAAGCTAGGAGAATCTACTACAACTTTCTAGTTGATCACATCCTCAAATTCATTCATTAAAACACTAGAAAACCCCTATGTCTCATCAGGTGTACACAGGAAACAGAGTTATTCTTCAGAAACAAGGTCTTTTTAGTAAGAATGGTTCTGTCCCAAACTTAGAAAAATTATCTTTTGATATACAAACTGGAATTTCATGATTCAATATGTTTTGGAAATCTATGACTCTCTACTACAAGTCTCAGGTGGTCATTTCTGTAGATTCTCAACATACAATTCCAGAATTACAAGTTCACAGCCTAACTAACTCAGAGTTGAAACTGAACATAGTCCAGTAAAAATTCAATATCAACTCAACCATAAGTCCAATACTTATTAAATTTTAGATTCAGTAACTAGATATATACAAGTCTAACATATTCAAAAATTGCATCCAGATTCAAAATACACAGAAAATTATAGCTTTTTAAACTCAGCATAAAACTTCATTCTATTTCCAGACAGGATGCCTACCTCCTTTTACAAACTATTTTTAAAACCCCATCAAATGTTGTCCAAAAATTCTAAAATTTTAGAAACATGATTTAGACTCACACCACATACTACAGTAAAAAATTCAATGCAAGATTATGCACCAATAAGTAGTTATGAATTAATGAACTTCAATTCCAAAACAAGGCAGAGCCAGCTTTTGGTTCTGGACCAGTTGCCAAGATATATTTTTTTGAAGTATCAAACGAACTCAGAAAAATGTGAAATTTGAAACTGTAGTTGTTAACACATTCAAGAACCCCCTAGTACAAATTTGTGCTTAAAATACCCTACCAATTCTGAGATATGATTTTTGGAAGAGCACACAAGTTTTCATAAATACAGCAGTTTCCTACTGCTCACTGCCCAGAAATTAAATAATTATTTGAGCTACTAAATGAACCCAAAATATTATGGAAAAAAAATCAAGTATGCTCTAGACTCATAGTAGGACATACCCTAAAAATTTCGGTTCAAGATTCTAAGCCATGTAAGATAGGAATTCCTAAGCTTACAACATCACATATATTCTCAACAAGGAAACATGGTATAAATTATGTTTAACATACAAGTTCTATTTTTTTACAAAACATATCAACACTCAAGCATGTAAATCATACTACTCTTATCTACTCCTACATAGTAATTCATACACACAAAAATTACTAATAAAGTTTGAGAACACCCACCCTTCCAAGTAGAGAAAATGATCCTAGCTTCGAGATTTGCCTTCCTCCTCCAAGCTTGCCTCCTCTAGAATTCCTACAACAAAGAGTAGATTTCTTGGCTAATACTCACTCTCTTTTCCTTCTCCTACTTCTTCTCTTTCTCTTTTTTTTTTGGAACTAAAAAACCATGAGAAGAAAAATAAAGAAATGGGTGAAATGAATGGAGCTTTATAGGAAAATGGGAGTGGGGGATAGGGTTGGCCGGAATTGGGATAGGGGATAGGTGGAAGGTGGAGATTTGGAGGTGAGGGGTGAGTGTGATGAAGGGTTTATACTGAGTCAACACAAGTCCTACGAAGTTTCCTAGCAACTTCTCATGCTCATTCTCCACCACAAACTTGGCAAATTTAGAGCCCTTAGATCTCATCAAGATCCCACCCAATCTCATCAATTCTCATCTAGAATTAGGGTTCCTAACCTTAGGTTAGGTTTTCTAACCATAGGTTTAGGTCAAAGAACACTAACCCTAGGTTAAACAAACTCTAACCCGAAACAAAAACGATGTATGATTATTTATAATACAAATTAATATGTATATCCATAGCAAAATATATTTAAATATTTAAATTATAAAATATACACGATCGCATTCACATTCAAAGAAATTATAGATCGTATATCATATATGATCCAATACGATCAAATCAAATATATATAGATATCTATCTATATACTTAAAATTAAGATAATATTGAATTTATAAAATATATGTTTATAAAAATTATTATTTTCCCAAAGATTGTCCTGTTAAAACAATCGGAGGAAATCCACAATTTAATTGAGAAGATATCTCATTTCTTCATCATGGTTCAGAGTAACTAATAAATCTGAAATTTCTCAATTAAAACTAATAATAATTAGAAAAATAATATATAATTGCGTGAAATTATCAACTGTGCACGAATTACAATGCAAAATAGTTCTATGTTATTTTGCGGGGTGTTACAACACCCTCCATGGGTTCTCCGTTGTTCTGGTCCAAATCGAAGGGATTGCCGCCCAGGCCTAGCAGCTTTTCACGCCGTAGCTTTGGCGTTCCACATAAAGATGAAGTTCCCCACGCAAGCAGAGGTAGGAGAAGTCAGGGGAAGTCAAAAGGTGCTCGGGTATGTTACACGACCATAATGGAAGCTCTGCCCTCCTTCTCGAAGCCTTGGTGCACCTCCAGGAGATTGCATCGGGGATTTAGTCCTCTCGCTCAAAGCCTTACATTTTTCTCAAGAGTGGAATCAGGTGTTGTCCGAACCCACTTATGGACTAAATAAATCCCCTTCTCCCATGGGGACCAATCCAAATATTCTCTAGTTAGCCAAACCTCTCTCTTACGAATTCTAAGAACAACTCGTTACGAGGTGTCCAGAGTAGTACGCCCTGGAGCTTACCAACTCGAAGACCTGGAGGGCAAAGGAATATCAAGGTCCCGAGACGCAAAGTGTTAGATGGAGTTCTATGAAGGTGATTAACATCCTCCACTATATTTGTAATAAGACTCATATATATGTCGTTCAATGCAAGTAATAAAAGCTAGCCATCTAGGCAGCTACTTATATTGATTTTTAAATAAATTCAGTATTTTCTTCTCAAATTCTTGTACTACTCTCCGGATTGATACAATGAGTCTGGTGCTCTGCTCTTCGCTCTTGCTACTCCAATAACCCATTAACTCCATACAATGAGTTTGGTGATCTGATCGTCACTCCAGCTACTTTAGCAACTCATTAACTCCCTACAGTGAGTTTGGTGATCTGATCGTCGCTCCAGCTACTTTAGCAACTCATTAACTCCCTACAGTGAGTTTGGTGCTCTACTCATCGCCCAAGCTATACAAACAACTCGATGCTCATCTCGTCTCCCTAACTACTCCAACAAATCGAAGCAATAAGGATCGGAGCTCAGCATGTTGCCCTAGCAACTCCATACAATGAGTAAGGTGATATATTCATTCGAGCTACTCCAACAACTCATTAACTCCCTACAATGAGCTCGGTGCTCCGCTCATCACCCGAGCTACATCGACTACTCGGTGCTCAACTCGTCGCCTGAGCTACTCCAACAACTCGAAGCAATGAAGTTCAGGGCTTAACTCATTTTCCTAGCTGCTCCAACAATTCATTAACTCCATACAATGACTTCGGTGCTCCGATCGTCGCTGGAGCTACTCCAACAAATCATTAACTCCACAAAATGAGTTCGGTGCTCCGTTTTGTTAGATTTTGAGGGCAATCACAGATTAAATACACAGCAAAAAAATCACAAAATATCGAAACCTAGTCATGGATCCATGCGAAAAGCATAAATCGTGTTTAGGAGTTATACCTTAAAGATGGATCTAGTATCTCCAAAATATGCCAATCACAGCACTACAAAGGTTGCAGTGCCTCTACTATATCCACACGAACGGATCAAATCAAGCTCTCCCTCCTGCCGCGGTGCTAGCTACGGGAAGGGGATGTTCCTCACGATCTCTCTCTCACACAGTTTCTGTAACGACTAGGATTGTCTCATGTGTTTTTTCCACATAAATATATCGTATATATAGGTGCAGAAAATCAACCCTAAGAGAGTGGTGAGGCGGTTGGACTCACAATCTGACCTAGGTCAGATTCGTGTGTGGGCCTTTTAACTTTAGTTGGCTCATTTGATCTAATTATTATCCAACCATGTCAGGAGTCCAAGTTTTACCAGGATTCCCAGTTAAATCCATCTCATGAAGTTAAATCCCAATTTTGATCCATTATAAGTGTGTGACCATGTAGGTTCCTATTACGTTGACAGTAATACTATAATCCTATTCTAGTGTTACAAACAGTGAGCAGTATCTAGCAATACATCACTGCTACTCAAGTAACGGGAATGCCATTGATTTGACATACCCTGTCCATGAGCAATGTTACCATGTAGTCTAGTCCTTTCATCCAGATATCTTCATTGACCACATGGCATAGAGTGTGTCACCCTTGTATAGTTCAATTTTTGGTTTCTTGATGTCTGAGTAGACTTACTAAAACAAATGAGCTCAATATCTCATATTGACTCATTTGAGTACAGACATGATATCTCTCATGTTATGTAGGAGGGACAAATCCTATCTAAGTCACTCACATCCCTCTGCATGATTTGTAATATATTCAATAGTCGACTTTATAATCACTTTATTATAGGCAATATTTGACAGTATTAAAATATATTACTTCTCATGTAGGGAACCATAGTGACTTGAAGTCAAAAGACTACCACCATGGTCACTATGAGAACCGCTTATGACACTCACGTAAAGATCCATGCAGCGTTCCCATGGTGGGTCGGTCCAGTACATTATTACTCTAATATGTACCTAAGTGAAGACTTAATATCTCATATCCATGATCCGGGAGAATGGTCATCAGTCTACACCCACTAGTCTGTCTCTATGTATTGTCCTAATTCACAATAATACTTGATTATGGACATTTAAGAATAGTGTTCTGATTTTAGCCAATAGGAACTCACAATCAAGTCATGCATTTGATATCCCATGGCATTGAAACTTACTATGCTAAGGACTTTATTATGTTCATTTAATTCACAATAAATAAAATACCTCAATATGAAATAAATGTTATGATACAATGTAAACTAGTAATATCAATATACAACTAGCCTCTAAGGCATACACCAACATGTTTGTCACACGAGCTACTCCAACAACTCGTTAACTCCATACAATGAGTTCGGTGCTTCGCTAATCACCCGAGATATAATAACTCAGTGCTCAGCTCGTCGCCCAAGCTACTCCAACAACTCAAAGCAATGAAATTCGGGGCTCAGCTCGTCGTCTTAGCTGCTCCAACAGCTCATTAATTCCATACAATGAGTTCGGTGCTCCGCTCATCACCAGAGCTACACAAACAACTCGGAGCTCAGCTCGTTGCCCGAGCTACACCAACAACTCATGAACTCCATACAATGAAGTTCAGGACTCATCTCGTCTCCCTAGCTATTCCAACAACTAATTAACTTTATACAATGAGTTCGGTGTTTCACTCGTCGCTCAAGCTACTCCAACAACTCATTAACTCCAAACAATGAGTTTGGTGCTACGTTCATCGTTCGAGCTACTCCAACAACTCATTAACTCCACACAATGAGTTTGTTGCTCTACTCGTTGCCCGAGCTAAAACTCGGTGTGCTCGGCTTGTGTCCCGAGCGACTCCAACCACTCAGAGCAATGAAATTTGGGGATCATCTTGTCGCCATAACTGCTCCAACAACTCATTAATTCCGTACATGAATTTGGTGCTCAACTCGCTGCTCGAGTTACTCCAACAACTCATTATCTCCATATAATGAGTTCGGTGCTCCGCTCGCTGCTCGTGCTACTCCAACAACTTGCTAACTCCCTACAATTTTGGTGCTCTGCTCGAGCTACTCTAACAACTCGCTAACTCTCAAATAGAAAATTCGGAGTCTGGCTCATCCTAGTGCTGCTCCCACAACTCACTAACTCAAAAAATAGCAAGTTTGGAGTCCATCTCGTCCCTAGAGCTGCTCCCATAACTCGCTAAACCTTAAACAGTAAGTTCGGAGTCCAACTCGTGACTCGAGATACTCCAGCAACTTGCTAATAGTAAGGTTGGAGCTCGGCTAGTCACTCAAGCTACTCCAGCAACTCGCTAACTCACAAACAACAGGTTTGAAGTTCAACTCTTCCCTAGAGCTGCTCCTGCAGCTTGCTAATTCTCAAACAACAAGTTTGGAGTCGAACTAGTGACTCGAGCTACTGATGCAACTTGCTAACAGTAAGTTCGGAGCTTGGCTTGTTACTCGAGCTGCTCCCATAACTCACTAACTCCCAAACATCAAGTTCGAAGTCCAACTCATCCCTAAAGCTACTCCTACAACTCGCTAACTCTCAGTAACATCAAGTTGTAGTCCAACTTGTTTCTACAGCTGCTTCCACAACTCGGTAACTTAGTACAGCGGACAACGACAAAAAAAAAGTAAGAGCCAAGACAAAATGACGCAAAAGATGATGTGGAGTGATGTCACCCTACCTCCTCGGTGCCATAAAATGCTAAAAAGTTTGCAATCTGAGGAGCTCAGCTTTTTCAGCAAATCTTGGCCGTCTATCTACCTCATGATGGGTGCCCCTAAGCTCCTCAGTGTTTCTTTTGTATTCTGAGGAGCTCAGTGCTTTTGGAAAATCCTGACCATCCGATAAGACTTGTGATTCACGCCCCAAGCTCATCGACCCCACTTTTGCAGTCTGAGGAGCTCAGCACTTTTGGCCAAATTCTGACTGTCCGATGGCCTCAAAATTTGTTCTTACGATATGATCATCACAATAACTTAAGTGGATGTGGGGATAAAACGTCAGAGCTGTTCAATTGCATCATGATTCATCCTCACGATCTAATCATCACAATAACTTAAGTGGAAGTAGGGCATAACACTAGAGCCATCCAATCACATCCTGATTCGTACTATGAACTTATCATCATAAAATTTTACAGCCGTCTGACCTTCTCAAAATGCGCATTCGTGATGATAAAACTTAATGAAAGTATGGCCAGAACAACAGAGTCATCCATTCGCATCCTAATTCATGCCATCATTTGATACCATAAAATGCTACATCAGTCTGATAGTCTCAAAAAGCGTTCCCACATGATCCGAGCACCTCCCCGACACCTTTTTTTAGTCCGAGGAGCTCAGCGCTTTCGACAAATTCTGATTGTCCGATTGTCTCAAAATTTTCTCTCCTCTGATCTGACCATTCGATTTCCTCAATATTCGCGTCCTTTGATTTTTTTTCCCCGAAAATTAAGATTTCAAAAAATAACTATAAATTCAGGGAAAATAATTTAAAATATTAAAA
This sequence comes from Hemerocallis citrina, assembly GCA_017893485.1. Lineage (NCBI taxonomy): Eukaryota > Viridiplantae > Streptophyta > Magnoliopsida > Asparagales > Asphodelaceae > Hemerocallis > Hemerocallis citrina. The sequence goes on along the minus strand of CM030364.1, from coordinate 67,183,290 downwards.
ATTAATTATAACTCCAAAAAATTAATTAAAATTTTTGAAAAGTAATTATAAATTTAGAAAATATAATTAAAATTGTAAAAAAAATTATAAATTCGAGAAAAGTAACTAAAACTTTCAAAAAATAAATGAATATTAGGGAAAAAATATTTAATAATTTAAAAATCTAGGAAAATTAATTGGAAATCCTACAAGATAGTTACTTCTCAGAGAAGCTCCGAACAAGACTCCAAGCGTCCCCGAAGGTCATATGTGCTCTTCTGATCGCTCGAAGCAGAATGAACTACTCCTCGAATATTGTGATACCCAACTGTCAGGAGTTGGGGGATTCTGACAGGGGTAAAATCGGTGCCACATGATCTCAGCACGCATGTCTAAGCTTCTAAGGGCAGAACAGTAATTTCATATCAGCAGCAGTCCTATTAAAAAAAATGGGCGGGCCATCTTCGACCCATCAACTCAACTAGATCCACAATTATGGCTTACTTACAACCTAAGATAGGGGGATTTCCAGCTAATTACAGCTGTCTGTCAAATCTCCTAATATTATCCCTTAACCAGGGGAATTTCCAACTGAATCTTAAAAGATACATTTTCATGTCTATCATCTATAACTGATTCCTAGCCTATAAATACCCTATCCCTTCATTCAGTCAACGGTAATCAATATTTCTCCACTAAAACCCCTAATCTTCATTCTGGGTTGCTGACTTGAGCATCAGAGGGTCTCACGCCAGAGCCACATTTGGTGTTGAGAATTTTTTGTCCACATCCGGTGTTAAGAATTTTTGTAGGTTTTCAGACGTTTCCAGCCGTTCAGATCTAGTTTTAGACGATCATCAGCCATTCGGATTCAGATCCTGATTGATGGTCCATATCAGAGCTTTCTCCCTCAATAAAAGAACTTATTATCTGATTGCTCCAGCACCAAAATTAGCTGCAACACTAACTATTTAGCCAAAAAAAATACCAGTTCTGGTAAATATTGCTTACGTTTGACAAAGCTAATTATATAGTCTTAGATAACTGAGAGGCACCGGACGGCTCCCAGCATGAACAACATCCTCAGTACGACCGCATCTCAGTCCATATTGCTTCAACTAATTCAATGGCCTCGCAAGGTCCACGGGGGTCTGAAGATCTCTGCCAGATCATCAATAACAAGCAACCAGAAGCCGACCTGCGAATGAGGTTGAACGAGAGGCGTGCCCGATCTGAGGCCTTCCATTTGGAACATCAAGCAAACCAGAGAGCTTACCCTTCTAGACAAAGATCAAGGCAATCCTCCTCTCACAGGGGGCACCTAGCAATGGGAAACTCGACGCAAGAGAGTCAAAGGCTTCCTATGCAGAAAGAGGGCAAAACGCCCAGTCACAAGGGCTGAATTGGATAAATTCAAACTTGACATCCTCCAAGCTCTCTAAGGGAGTCAAGGTCTGGGCCTCCCACTAAACGAAGGATCCGCCGACTCAACCGGATCTCAAAAGAAGGACGATCAAGTCCTTCACCGAATCCAAGAAGTAGAGAAACGTCTAGAACAGATGAAGAGTGAGAGAAGCCACTCCAACAGGGCCTACCGCCATAGCCGACCACCTTTCAGCATAGCTGTCCTTGATGCACCTATCCCAAGGGGCTTCAAGGCTTCTTAATTCGAATCCTACAACGGGGAATTAGACCCGATAGACCATATCGAAATCTTTAAAACACTCATGATGATCTATAACGCCACTGATGCACTCATGTGTCAAAAATTTCCCGCAACACTGAAAGGATCAGCAAGGGAATGGTATTCACGTCTGACACCTGAATCCATATTTCTTTCGATCAACTCGAAGAACTCTTCATTGCACACTTCGTTACTAGCCGGAGAGCTGAAAAGACCAGTGTCTCCCTGCTAGAATTGAAGCAAAAAGATGGAGATCTGCTAAAAGACTTCGTCATGTGATTTACAGTGGAAGTGAGGTTAATTTCCTCCTTGGACTCATTAGTGGCACAACAGCCTTCTGCCACAATGTCATGCATAAAGAGCTGAAAGCATCCCTCGCCAAGAGGCCACCTCGAGATTTCATTGAGCTCCTAGAAAGGAGTGAGAAGTACATCAGAGTCGAGGAAGCTCTCAGTCCCCAAGTGAAAAAAAAGTTATTTTTCGGGAACAAACGAAAGTACTCAAGTGAGGAAACACATAGGAAGTTTCTGAAAAACGGTGTAGGTCAACGCCGTCCTCCTCCTACGCCCTGCTTCAAAAAATTCACTCCTCTAAATGCAAGTGTGTATGCCATTCTCATGGCGGTGGGAAAACATGGGATAGTTCGTCCTCCTCCCAGGATGACAACATCCGACAAGAGAAGAGACAAGAGCCTATGGTGCGCATTTCACAGAGGTCACGGACATACTACTGATAATTGCAAAGCCCTCAGAAAAGAAATTGAAAACCTGATTCAGCGGGGCTACCTGTCTCAGTTTGTCCAACGAAACAACAATGCCGAAAACCTTCAGCCACGGGGGGCTAATAAGCATCCTGAAAGGCCTTCTGAATCCAGAGACTTTGAGCATATGTCCATTCTGCACACCATCCATAGCGGACCTATGGGGGAGATTCTAACTCTTCTTGCAAAGCCTTTGTAAGAGAGGTTAATTCGGTTCATAACACTTGAATCCTGAAGAGTTCTAGCCTCTTAGTCTCCTTCTCTAATAAAGATCTCGAGGGCGTCAAAATGCCTCCTTGTGATGCATTGGTTATCAATCTAGGCATGACAAATCACGAGGTGCGGCATATCCTCGTAGACAACGGTATTTCTGTGAACATCCTGTTTATGGCCGCATTTGATGCACTAAATCTCTCCTGAGATCTACTCAAGCCAGTCAACTATACACTTCATGGCTTCTCCGGTGCACCTGTCCAAGTCGAGAGAATTGTCGCACTCGACGTAACGGTAGGGAAAGCACTAGCAACTCAGACAGAGTCTTTAGATTTCCTGCTAGTCGATGTTAAATCTGCGTACAATGCCATATTCGGCCGCCCAGAACTAGCCGCTTTCCACTCTGTCGCCTCCGCGTTTCATATAAAAATGAAATTTCCAATGACAGTAGGCATAGGCCAAGTACTAGGAAGCGAACAGGTAGCAGGGGCGTGCTACACTACTACCATGGGGGGTTCGGTTCTCCCTCTCCATGCTGAAGAACTAGTACACAAAAATAATCGATGTATCCCAAGGTCAGCAAGCGAGGTCGAAGCCGCTGCACTGGGCAGCCAAACCTAAAATTTTTGAACTTGTCAAGTAACCTTCTCCCAGCTCCAAGCACGTCCTTACCAGAACTCAACAATTCACTCAACTCCCTCACCCGAAGACGATCCACTATTCATAAGAAACAAACAATCTTGCCTAAGCACACCGGTCCATCAGAAGATTCCTCTGACTCTTGGCAAAACCACGCCCCACACCCCCACCCCCTCCAAAGCAGGCAAGTCCAAACAAGGTCTACCAAGTTGTTCGCTTGACAGCTCATCAACTTGAAGAGCCGGGGGGGCAGGGATATGTCAGTAGGGATTTCGAATGAGCGATGCCTTACAAAGTACAACGATAGTGCCTGAAACGCGCTCTCCTAATTTCCACAGAATTTTTACATTTTGTAATAAAGGTCAGCCACTAGAGCAGCTATTTAGTTTTTTCTTTCAATAAAGACCGCTTTTACTAACGGTCGTACATGTAATAAAGGCTAGCCATTAGAGCAGCCCCTCAGTTTATTCTTTAATAAAATTAGACAATTTATTTCATTGCATCTTAGTCAACTTATTAAAGCAAACAATGAGCTAAAAACGTCCAGTTTATACTTAAAGCGGTGCTAAACACTTGTTAGAAGCTTTCTACGACACAAGTTCAGAATCCAGATCCACGACTCGGGGTTACTCGCAACATGCAATCCTGCACATTTAGAGCACAACTCACCGAGCGATCTGTTCCCGAAACTAGTTAAAGTTCCTTGGAGATTTATACAACGAGTTGAGTGCCAAGCTTATACACATAAACGGCACCAAACACTCGTTACAAGTCTTCCCGTAAAACGGATTCGGAGTCCATACCCATGGCTCGAAGAGACTCTAACAATTTGCAATAAAGCAAATTCACAGTGCACTTCGTCATTCGATCTTCTCCTGCAATCCGTTAGCGCCTCGACGACCGGTTCGGAGTCCATACTCATAGCTCAAAAGAGACTTTGTCAATTTGCAAAGAAGCAAGTTCAGGGTGCGCTTTGTCATTCGATCTACTGCTGTAACCTGTTAATACTTAAACTAACAAGTTCGGAATCCATACCCATGGTTCAGAGTTACTCCCGCAACCTGTAATTACACACGTTCAGAGTTCAACTTGCCATTCGATTTATTCCTGCAACTAGTTAAATTCCCTCAATGACAGATTAAGAGATCCAAAATCATGGATCGTAATTACTCTAGCAACACTTGGAGTTCAACTCTTCATTCGATGTGACTCTCACAATCTGTCAGAGGCCCCATACAGCAAGTTCAGAAAATAACTCTCCTTCAGAGTTGTCCCTACAACTAGCTGAGTTCAAGATGGAGAAATTCCGAACTCCGACATACACCGTTGACAGTTCTTTAGATATACACAACAAACTTGAGGCCCTGTTATTTAGCAACAAAGAACCCAGTCGATGATAGCTCAACCATGACAGCAAGAACCAAGCATATAAAGAGAGTTCACCAAATCACAGAATTATCACAAATCTGCATGTTCATATTCAATGGTACTACCAATATTTACAAGTACAGAATCATCAATCATACGACTCGATCTACAAGCCGTTCTTGTGACTTAGTGGGCGAGGAACGTTGTTTCTGATAGACACAAGCCTCCTTTTGGATTGCCTGACATTCACCTCCTTTCCTTGGCCACCAGCATCTTTCACAGAAAACGTTGATCTCATAGATTAAGATTGCTGGCCGACACACGAGGCACGTGACTCTCCACCAACCAAAATCAAACTCAACAAAGCTGATGCCCCGCTCGGGGTGCCGCTAAGATGTCGAGGGGGCACCAACGCGGTGGGCACCGTTCCCTTAACAATCGACCCGACTCCTCCTACCGTCACACTCTCCTTTGCATTAGTCGTGGTGCCTTCTTTTGCTCCATCCATTGGCTCATTTTTTGCATCAACGACGTGCGAGGTATTCGCCGTCCGTAACCTACCAAACCTCGCTTGAAGGTGGTATAGCTCCAAGTCCTTCTCGACGACTATTTCTCTAAGTAAGACACATTCTCCAATACTATTTTTCGTCACTTTCAGAGGCAGTGGCAATTTGATAAGACAATCAAAACACAAGAGTGCTAACTCGCAATCCCTCTCAACGAGCTCCGACTTAAGGCGAACAGACTCTAACCGTTCCTCATCTGACTGAACATGCAAACGGTCGATTGCCAACTCCGTTATGCGCGGTCACTTGCGAATATGCTCTACCTCGTCACTGCAAGGTTTTTTATCAGATCTCACGATCGTCTGTCAACAATTCCAAAAGCATAGTCAGACAAAGGATTAAATTACTAAGTGTCACGGACAAGCATCGCATCAAAGCACATCAACACAACACGACAAGTGATAACCAATCTAGAAAGTAGTTTTTCGAACACTAAAATGAAGATACATGAATGTGGTGGCCAGTCCGCAATTAGGCATCACAAAAAGAAAACTGCAAGTCCCAAACAAAACAAATCAATGATAGCCTGGAAGATAAAGGACGTATCAAGGTGAATCAAGCATCTACCTGTTTCCGTACCACCACGGACAAGGAACCCTTAGTTGCGCCCTTTTCCTTGTCCTTCTTCCCAGAGCCACTCCTCATGCCACCCGCAGAAGTACTGAACTCACCGTCCTTCCTGTATAGATCCAGGGCTCACCAGGTCGAAGGATCACATGGTAGTCTTTCCCGTCGAAACCGGAAACACGCTCCACCACATGTGAGATCACCCAGGCATAAGACTTCAACATCACCCCTTGTAGCTTATATTTGCACTCTGCATGAACCTTGGCCACCTCGACCTTCACCTGCGAGCCGGCGTCAGTGCGGGCCTTCTCCAAATCCAGCAGAAGATTGGCGTTCTTCTTCTCTAACGTCCTCTCTCTCTTTCTCCTTGGATGCCTCCAGCTCGAGGCGCATTTCCTCCTTCCTCGCTGCAACACCTCCAACTCAAGGCACGTCTCCTCCTCTTTCATCTTCATCCCTTCCAACTCCGCTTTGGACTCTTTGACGGCCTTATTCTTGTCCTTCTCGGCACAAGAGATGCAGGCCTTCATGTTCTTCTCCTCATCCGCATAAAAGTCTACCAAGTGCCCGAAGTGGCTCAGCGCCTAAAACGATGAGCAAACATTTAAAAACATAACGATACAAGAAAAGAAAAGTGCAAGCTAAGCAACTAAGGAGACTAGGTCATACCGTCACATGTGCCCTCGCTATCTCCAAGACGAATCTCTCGGGGGGCTCCATCTTCAACCTCTCCCTATCAGAAGGAGTAGGGATGTGGCGAAAGGCCTAAAGGCAAGCAGCGGAAATCCCCAAAAATTTCTCCTGGACTTTCACGTTCCAGTTGGGGGTGTAAACCATGTCCCCCTGACTAGCTAGCACCGCGGCAACCGTAGCAGTCAGTGGAGCTGACGTGGCACTAGCCACGACCGCAGCCAAAGAATAACCTGCCTCAACGGCAGGCGGTACCCCTGCAGGGGCCCTAGTTTGTGCAATGGGAGCCGGGGGCAGTAAGCCCTAGGAAGAAGAGGGATGAAACACCGACCTCTTCCGCTTCTTCGGCTCGTCCTACCTCTTATTCCGTAGCGCATCCAGATCTGCAAAAATGTCCTCAAAATCCATGTTCGTCCTACCTGCAAGATGAAACACAGTGTAACACCCCGCAAAATTGAGTAATAAAAATTTTGTCCTCGCATGTTACGCACGTGTATTTTGTACCATTACGAGTAATATTTGTAACATAGTTTTATATAAATGTCATATGTATCTTATATTCTGATTATTTATATGTTTTCTGTTTTCTCAAAACTCATTTCAATCTTATTTTTATCCAACTCAAATATTTATTTTAATTTTTGTGTTTTTACATGCATTGCACGTGTTTTTGATACACATGTCAATTACGTATATTTTCCGTTACATGAAATATCCGTAAAATTATTAAATATACATGTTTTGTATTTCAAATGTTTTTCATTCTCAAATTAATTTTCATATTTTACACGTAAATTGCATGCTCAAATTTAAGCAATTTAATCCATAAAGAATTTTCTAAGAATTATGTATATCTATTCTCATTTTTATTTAAGTTATTTATTTTGATTTTAAATCCATAGGCCCGAATCTATTTTAAAAGCCCAAAAGAAACTAATTTCAAAATAAAGGCCCATGATAAAATTTTATATTAAATACACTTTTATATGTGTCACCACACTTGTCATGTAACAAATATATTTATTCAGGCTATAAACAAATAATTAAATGAATGAAGGGGTGTGCACGTAGAGTGCACGTGCACAAGTATGCGTAAGTGGGAAATTCAAAGGCCTTGGCCATGCATAAGAAGGGAAAGAGATGGGGGTTTGAGTAGTAATGGTGAGTGGGATTAATTTTGATAATGGGTATTTATTTTTGGGTAATGGGTGTCTCTTCATTCACTCTCTCCTAATTCATGAACAAATGCACCAAAAAATCAAAACAAAAGAGAAGAAAAGAAAGAGAGAAAAGAAAGAGAGTGCTTGGATTGCTTCAAGGATGAGGGCTTGAGCTTTGCTTTGCTAGGAGAATGCTAGCATCTTGTTGGAGTTAGGAGCAACATCCAAGGAGTTTTCTTCCATTTTTCTTTCTTCAACTAAGGTGGGTGATTTCTTGAATTTTTTAAAATATAGTATCATGCATGTGTAGGAAAAGTGATATATAAAATTGATTATACATATGAGTAGTGGTTAATTTGTGATGATGATATTTAGAATGGAAATACATGCTAATTGAAAGATTGTCATGTAGATAAGTTGAAATAATATTATTTGGGTGCATGGTAATACATCATGATTAGATTAAATGAATTGGATATAAATTTGTACTCAAAGTTGCTAAATCATGCAAAGAAAGTTACTGTTTTGAGTTTCAGAAAATCATGTCAAATAATCTAAATGGAATCTAGAACTAAAACTTTTTTGGAGCATCTTGTATTTGTCAGGAACACTATAAGGAATTTGCCATATACCAATGGACACCTATAGTGACGGATCACTAAAACTATGAGTATAGGTATTATATACCTACAGATGTATAGTAAACTGTGGGTATAGGCATCCTATAGCTTTAGAGCTTTTAATCTGGGTATATTCCAACTTTTTCATTTTCCCCCCAACTTTTTCATTTCCCCCCAAATTCCAAATCACCAAATTTATACACTCTCTCTCACCTCTCTCTCTTTCTCTCTCACCTCTGTCTCTCTCTCCTCTCTCTCTCACACCCGAGGTTAGGGTAATACCGATCTAGGGTTAGGGTTTTGATTCCGAGATCCTTCTTCTTCCCCGTCGAGCTTGCCCTACTCAACATCCGCTGCCTTCGCTCGTGCCGCCATCCTTCTCTCCTCCAGTCGACCGTCACTCCGCCTTCCACTCCAGAGTTCCGCTCAAATCCCAAAGCACCTCGACGATGCCCCGCCATCTCGCCGTCCTCCCTCTCGTCGCTCCCTACCGACCACCTCGAAGCACCGCTCGCCACTGCTCCAACTCACTGCCTCTTATCCCGAAGTGTCGCCCCGTCTCCGACTGTCTCCCTCAACCACAACTCCGCCTCCAGTCGCTGCCCTCTTTTTCCCGCTCTCCTGAGTGCCCCGCTGTAGACACTCGACGCTTCGCAGTATCCAGTCGCCGCCCTCCGTTCACTCGCTGGCCAGCCATTGCCGAACCCTGCCCGACAATTCCCCCACTTCTGCCCGATACGAACCGCCTCAGGTATCGACAAAGATTCATCCTTTTCCTTGTTGATTCGATCGTGCATTATAGTTTTTATTCGATTTGGTTGGTGTCAGATCTGGATCTTGGCTTGAGAAACGAGATCTGTGGAATCGAGGGTTTCAGAAAATGTCGAAATTGTTGTTATTGGGCTTAAATTAGGTAAACTGGGGAGAGTTGTGTGTTAAAACTGAGTAAGGGAAAGATTATATCTGAATGAGAAATTTCTCGGATTTGTAGTCTATTATTGGTCATGTTTTATATGCAATTTGAGGTATTTAGATGCCAGCATATACATTTTGGTTGGATGGTGGTACATTGGTTAAGTATGCATTTTAATTTTTAAACAACTCTAGGACCATTGCACATTGTAGAGGGGTTTACTGATGCTTAAAACCATCTTTTAGGTGGACAAACTGTCAAAACAAAAGGTGGGGTAAATTGGTTTTGGCTGAAAAGTCAGGGGTTCTCTGAAATTTAGCCTAAAATCAAATATTCAAATTTGAGTAAATTAAACAGATTTCAGGCTTATATATTAAGTGTTATTTCCTTGAATTTGGTATAACAGATCAGCCTTCATGAATGATGTAAACTAATAGTGGTTTAATTTAGTAGGTCCTAGGATTTTAATGGGTATGTTATTTAGGTGCAATCAAATGAATTATTCAGATCATATTAAATATGAGGTCATACGAAACATGAGGTCTGTTCAACTTGTTTGCTTGCCACACTTTTTTATTCACCATTTATCAACGAATGGTTTTACCACATCTGGAAATTATTTCTCCTACAGTGATCTCGTAAATCTAGCTATTATTGATCTACCATATGTATCTGAGCCCATTAAGTAATATGTGATTAAAGAATATGTACTTGTAAATTTAGCTATTATTGTCTATTAAAGAAAATTGTTAGTCTTAGTATCTATATCATTTTCCTTGCAGTAAAACTCAGTATCAAGTCTTTCAAAGTGCCTGAGCTCTTCATTGAGATCCCTGAAACTGCTACAGTTGGTTCACTGAAGGTATAAACCCTTAATTATGTTTTATTGCAATATAGCAGGCACAAACCCTTGATCTAATTTCTTCTTTTACTCATCAAATTTATTTACTAATTTTTCTGCAAGTAAAGCATTATTTATAAGCCAGAGTGCAATGAAAACATATTGCGGACAGATAACAACTCACCAACTACTCTCACCTCTGTGGTTACCAAATTCAAATAATCTCTTACAAGACATATGTTTTCTTTATAAGGTCAATCCTTTTAATATGTACCGTTGTTTTTGGTAGGGGATGTTTGCTTGTGAGGCAGTCTTTTTTCCATAACAACCCTGCAAACTTCACTGAAATTGGTGGGGGGTTATAGGCTGCAGAGGATTTCATTCAAGATTTTGAACTTCACAGGGGGGGCTCTCACTAAATATTGGTAATTATCGTTCTTGCACTGATGCGTATCTTTTTCAGTTGATATCCTATTTTCTTTCTCTTTCTGTTCTTCAGTTTTGCAGGCTCATTTCCCCTTGATACCATTCATGTTTATGTGCAGATGTCTCTACTACTATGATAGTTAAGCCAGGGCCGGTTGTCGATTTTCCAATTCAGAACCAGAATGTTAGAGATCCATTTGGAATTGACTGGGCAAAAGTATGTATAACTTTTGAATTTGTATATACTTTTGTTTCCAATTCAGAACCTATTGTAAAACATCTTTTCTCAACTGCTATGCTACTTTTTGTTTCCATTTTTCATTTTTTTTTTATAAAAAAAACAGTAAAATGCACCTGTTACATTGTTTCATTTTGGTATTTAATACAAATTTACAAATAAACAATGTAACTAAATTAGAAAACACGCAACTAATTTAGTTGTTAGTATCACTACTTCATAAGACAAATAGATAGGGAAAAGGATTTGGTTAACAACATTTATTTGGTAGTGAATTCCCTATTACAGTTGGTTTAATTGCTTTGGTTTACACTAAATTTATATCACTTCTTAGTTTTTTGTTGCAAAGGGTCACTTATTTATTTTGCTTTTTCTAATACTGGTTTGTTTGTTTCTTCCTTTTTTTCCTCCCTTTTCTGTGAGTATCAGGCAAAGCGTACACTTAAAAATTTGAGGATAAAGGCAAAACCAAACAACACAGAATCCAAGATTATTGGTTTCAGTGATAAACCTTGCAAGGATCAACTGTGAGTCATTTCTGTACTCTCAGTGTGTATGTTTTATCTGTGTTCAACTATTGCTGAAGTGGCTCCATATCCTACTTTTTACAAATTTGTTTTTTTCTTCTACCTATATACATTTTTGCCATCATACGGTAATATTCTATCCAGTGATACATGTATTTACATGGATATTTCATTCACTAACAACTAGAATACATTTAGCTTTCATTCACAAATAGTTAACCCTGTCATCTTACCTTCGTATTTAAATAAGCTCTAAATTTGTTGGTGCATAACAGTTGTGATTACTCCATTTAACGATCTGCCTTCAGCACTTTCTTTGTTGTTACCTTTTCAAATCAAGTTCATACACGATCTTTGCATTTTGTTGCATCCAATTAAACCTTTTCCAAGCAATGTAATTGAGATTCGTTGTTTTATTACACAATCAGCCTGTTAATTTTGTTTAATATATGTAATTATATACTTTTAGCTTCTACTGATTAATTTTTATTTCCTTCGTCTATTGTTAATTGTTATCATCTAGCTTATGGTATATAGTAGGTTATGGATCTATCCTTAAACCAATGTTTTTTATTTGCAGGTTTACTATGAAGCGAAGAGTTAGTAAAGATGATGCTGGAGACTCTGAGGTCCAAGAAACAGACATTACTGTCTATGATTATTTCGTGAATATTCGCAAGATACCGTTGAATTACTCTGGAAATCTTCCATGCATCAATGTTGGAAGGCCAAAGAAACCCAATTTTGTTCCTTTTGAGGTCTATTTGTTTCTAGTTCTTTTTCTATCTTATTTCTTCCCAGTTATCCATATTAAGACTGGACTGCTGTTTTTCTTACCTCTGTGCAATGAAAACATATCCCATGCATTATGATAATCAACATAAAAAATCGTCCTCATTGACCAATGTCTTTTCTTATTTCTATAGAAATGATTGAGGTGTATTGTTTGATAATGTGCTTGATTTTGTTTCAGGTGCAACATCTGTGATGGCAGCCAGAGGTGCACTATGGAATGCTTCAATTTTCTGTGCTAAAGGAAAATCATCTTGGGAGGATGTCAGAAGAGAGTACATTCGAAAGATGCACCTAGATAACAAATTTATCAGTTCATAGTTTTTTTCTTTTATCTATACCAGTGATTATTAGTTGAGTGAAGAGTTTGCTCTTAAATTACTTATTCTGGACTTTTCAGTTATCTCTGTTAAATTGTCGATCAATTCACTTGAAGTTTTTTGTTTCACAGTGCATCTTGTGGGACAATGATATCAAAAGCACCAAACATTGAAAGAAATGATAATGCACTACTCTTGCCTTGAACATGCTGAAGGAAAAGCTGTGAATATATCTGAGACAAATGCAGATTTAGCGTAAGTTTAACTGACTCTGCTTTTTAAAGAAAGATTGTCCCACCAGTATCTGAAACTTGTGCAATAGAATTATCCATAGAATTATTATAAGCGCAAAAATTATTGTCCCACCAGTATTTGAAACTTGTGCCAGAGTTTTAAGGTCGAAAAACCATGATTTTGACATTATTCTTAATTGAGTTCCTCCCTCGGAATGTTGTTAAATTGGTTCCTATCAATCAGATCTAGAGTACACTACACTATTCTCTTTTTGACTATTTGTTGATGACCAAAGTTGGATCTTTTTGTTTTGTTTTGTTTGTGAAGGGCTCTCAACAAGCGAGAAATGATTGAACTCGCTGAAAATGCAGCCGAATTTTTGTTTGCCGACGATGAAGTGAAGAAGGTTGTAAAGGAGATTTGCAGGATGCTAAAAGAAGATTACTGCAAAGAGAATCAAGATCAATCAAGATCTGGTTGCCATAAAATAAGAAAATTGTTAGTGTCGTATCTCAAGTGAGAAGTCAATTGAATGTTATCTTATAATGTCATTGAATATGTTGATCGTAGTTTAAAGTATTGATTCTCATGTCTGCACACATGAATTCAATTGTGTATTTGGTTATTAACTATTTTGTAATTTGACATGCTTGTAATACTTCATTAATTTTTAATATGATTGAAGTTGAATTTTTTTAAATTTTGTTTCATAAACACATTTATCTATTTTATTGTGTATTTAGTTTATATTTGGATTAATATTATAAAAGAAAATATAAAAATTATCATACGTGTAATTAATAAGAAAAAAATTTGTATAGAGCGATGGGTATATATTTAAATATTTGAATGCAAAAACCATCACTAAAACCTATAGTAATAGAGTTTCAACCGTGGGTATAGGAAAGCAAGTGGTGTCCTTAAAATCTATACCAACGGATATGAAACCGTGGGTATAACACCAAGGTTTTGTCCAACGGGTAAAAAAACCGTCACTATAGGCTATAGTGACGGCATTTTGCCGTGGGTATAGCTAATTAAAAACGACGGAAAAATATGTCCGTTGGTATAGGTTTTACGGGCTATACCTACAGTTTTTTGCCTTTTACCCACGGATTTTTACTGTCACTATATGTCAAATTTCTTGTAGTGGGAACATCCCTTTAAAATTTCATAAGATTTGGAGGTCGTTTACTATTTTAATAAAATCTAAACTTAGGATTGGTTGGCAGTCGACTAGTTGCTGGAAATCTGTACACATTGGGGTTTTTGATCATTTCAGCATTGTAGATGAAGTAATTTGAGAAAAGTAAAAACTAAGAACTTGAAGTAGACTCGTTAACCTTTCTGTAAAGTCTAAGAAATGAAATATTCATAAAGAAATGAATTTATAATGAATTTTACAGGACTCCACAAATGGCAGTATTTCAATATTTCTACCCTACTGTAGATTTCGAAGAATTCAAGGTTATAGATACAATATTTTGGAGAAACTTATAACTAAGAAATTGTAGTAGACTTGTATACCTTTATTTTTATCTAAAGAACAAAATGTTTCATGAAGTATATAATTTTCTATGAATTTTACAAGAAGCATGAACTGCAGTTTTCTGGTTTTGAACTTACTATTTTGCAAATGAATTTAGATGAAGTAATTGATGATGATTCTAAGTGATTTTAACTACAAAGTTATAGTGAAATCTTTTATGAAAATAATGAATGTATCTTTTGAATAGAATTGAGGTTTATAATTGAAGTATGGATGAGTATGAAAGGGGTTTTATTGATCAAAATGAACTTTGTATTTTGAATATATTCTTGAAGAATAAATATATGTAAAAATGAGTTTTGTTAATCAAAGGGACTTGGTAATGAATTTTTGGTTGTGTGATCAACCAAGAAGTGTTACTTCATAGTTGGTAAATAAGAATGAATGAAAGGATTTGAATGAAATATGAATACATGAAATTGAGATTATAAGTTATAAGGGTATGCGTACCCCAATTGTTGAACATGAAAGATGTTAGTATAGAGGCTAGGCAAGACCCTAGTAACCGGCATTATAAATAAAAGAAAATTGAGAACTAATCAGATTGGGTTAAGTATCTCTTGAGAAGTAGCCAGCTTGGGCTAACTTTCTCTCGTGTTGATTTAAGTCAGGTAGGGTAAGCTAGCTCTAGATTATGATGACTTAAAACTAAAAACTTAAGGACATGCACTAAGAAGAAATGTGATGAAGTATGGGTAAACATGAGTATGAGAGCCTAGATAGCGCTATGGGAGGTATCCCTAGAATTACCCGGGTTGAGGCTCGCGGTGGGGAATATTACTCCAGAATTACTGGGATCAAGGCGACGCTCATTGTGTGTTTGTGTGATGAGGTACCGATGACAGCGCGGTGTGGATTTCATCACCAGAATTATCGAGGTGTTAACCGTGATGGCCGAAAATCACTCGCGATGGGAGAACGACTATCAAGATTACCGGGGTCATAGCTGGCGGTGTGGGTATTCGACTCAAGAATTACTGGGTGTGAGGCAGTGTATCCAAAATCACTTGAAGTGGGAGTGCGATACTCAAGAATTATCGGGGTGGTACTAGATACTCACGGAATATCTAAAACATACATTAGTCACCGTAGTAGTAATTCATGGCGAAGGAGTACTAAACCCTTTAATGTGGAGTACATAGGTGCTTGCCCTCGGACCTATGTAGGATAGGGTGCATAGAATCCGAACAAGTATGCATTAGTGTCATTATAGTATAATATCTGCATTAGGCATTAAGTCATATCATATACTGACATATTTAGAATAGTCACACTTTACACTTTTATATGCATTCAAGTTTGTGTTTGCTAAAGTAAGAGATTTCGTTATAATACAGCATAAAGATGATCGCTGTTTATTGTTAGGGTTATATACTGAAAGCATCACTTTTGTATTAACTTTATTTCCTTATTTTTTTTTAAATGAGAATCATATGGGCATATGTTTGCATATTGTGTTTATTATAATGCAAGTATCTGATATTCTATAAGGTTGATAATATGGTGTGAGGTGACACACAGAAGATCATATTATCAGTTCCCTATGGAATATATGAATAGTTCACAACCTAGACGGACTTGGACAATCCATTGGAAAGGTTGTAGTGTAATCTGGTATTAGTCTATCTTGACTATAGGTTTACACTAGTACACTTTGTGTGTATTGAACAGGACCACTTGAGGTTGTTCTCTTTGTACTGACTACAAAAGAGAACAAACACCTCTGTTATTATGGATGCTTATGCTCTTAATCCAGATATAATAACAGACATGTATATGCAGTATGCATTACTTTGACTCATAAAAGAGTGAGATTCATTATGGATCAACAACCTCTATGAATTGGGTAATAGCATTGTATGTATGATGGGCTGTTGATTGTAAAAGGAATCCATGTCCCGATACGTCGGGTTGATGATGTCCCCTTAAGGAGCTCATAAGGATTTGTCATGTAAACCCTGCAGGTGGATTACATCCGACATGACAAATAAAGTTGAGTGGTACTATTTAAGGATAAAAGATGTTGATCAATATAGTTGTTAGTAACTTAATTTGATCGACGGACATTCGATATCTTAACATGGGGAGCTGAACGAGCATATAATAAAAGGAGCCCATAAATATAATTTGGGATTAGGAAGGTAGTGCAACAATAGCTCTTTAGTGGACCGAGCTATTATTAATGGGCCTGGGTTGTGTGTTCGGGCTGAACACGGGATACCCAGATTCGTTAGGAGGCCTAACCCTAATTTCTCCTCATGGTCCCTGCCGTAGCCTTATATATAACCTCTATTCTCTGGCCGTCATTGATAATCTGAAATATAAGATTTTTTCTCTAAATTCGTGATTCACGTAAGGAGAGAAAGAGAGGTCAGCCAAGGAGAAGAAAGGTTGGGAGATCGTCGTCCACAAGACGTCCAACCCGAGGAAGGAATACGTGCAGAAGATCTTGGGGTCGCTGACAGCTCGAGGTTGCTAGAAACTATCGTCTTCTTCTCATCACAGGTATAATTCGTGAACCCTAGATTCCGCTATAAAGGGTTAGATCACGTATTTAATCTGTTAATCTTTTATGATCGATACGCACACCAATCCGTGGTCCTGGGACTCATCGCAGTTCCATCAGTTTATAACATTGTCGGTTGTAAGCAACTGACGTGCCCACAGATTTTCAATGCAGGACTTGATTGGATTGGCAAGGACTTAAAGACGGGTGATGATAAAGATTATATTCATGATTAACGCTGCTGATATTAGAGTTGTATTTCATGTTGTATTTTATTTAACTTCCGCTGTGTAACTCTATAATAAACATTGTTGTGTAATAAAAAGTTTTGATTTCCTTGTAAAATTGTACAAATTGAAGTAAAAAATCATGTTGTGCTACGAATTATATGTAAATAAAATTCGGGGTGTTCCACACGGAGTAGTTAGAAATCGTAAGATCAAAAGAAAACAGCAGAGACATGAATAAAAGAACTACAAATCAACAAAAGCATGGATAGCGGAACACGAAAATGATAACAGCGAAATCAAACTAGGAACGGCCGGTCCAAGACCGCCTTCAAAGAGCACTTTGTTGGTAATATCTTTCCACGACAACACTTTCAGTCCCAAAAGCACATCACTAAGGCTCTTCTCCTCCAAGCTCATTACCGGCTCTGCTCGCACCGCCGAGGGAACCGTTCCTCTCTAAGTAGTCGGAATCCCCCACGGCTCGGCACTACGAACGACAAGGAACTTCTACTTCCAACATGTTATCGATCGAGGAGCGTCGACTAGCGCCCTATTCTTGCGAGGGCTAAGGTACCAACGCTCCTCCATTTAGCCGAGTTGGATAAGGTTGAAATGTCATCTGAACACTGCGAGACTCGGCTTAGCTCTGAGTTGGCGGCACTGCAAGACAAAGCCGACAATGTGCCTCCACGTGTTCAGCATCAGCTGCACCAAACACAGCTCATACCAGTTAAGCACCTCTTTAATGAATGGGTGGAGGGGCAGGTAAAGCCCCGCAAAGAAAGCATCCCAAGGAAAGACACAATACTCCTCCGACAAGGCATAACATGCCCTTACTCCAGGCCCTGGCAGGAGTAGACTGTACCCGCGAGGAGTGCCAAAACCTATTCTTATCACGACAAGCTCATCGCATGTAAGAATGGTAGCAGTACGACTAGCCTCAGTGGTATGGACGGGCTCCGGCTTGTTGTATTCCATGCCGCTCCTAAGGAACTGTTGATCTACTACCGAGTACTCTCTAATCAACTCTGGAATAAGGAACAACGGGATCTTGAGCATACACCTCCTATCTCTCTCAGGTTCGACGATTGTTTCCACAACGGTGGAACGATCAGCCTCACCATGCATACTCTTCTCTCCGGGAAAGTGATCAAGCATAACACCCTCTTCTCTTTCTAAACCCAGCTGATCTAGTAGAGGCACAGACCGACGGAATGCTACATGACAAACAGCGGTCGCAAGAATGATTACCTAGCCAAAGCGGAAGAAACTCCGAACCAACAGCTGAAGCTAGCACCCCCGTCAAAACACTAGGCAAGCCACCAAACACCACCAGGTGAAACACCGCGATTTCTAGAGAGAGAAGCTCTAAAAAAAATTCAGGAGAGAGAAAGTGAAGGTGGTAAATGAAGGAGGGGAGGTTGGATCAATCCCTTTTTATAGGACCCTAGGGGTTAAATCGCCACGTGACAGGATCTAAGCCCTCCACAAGAATCAACGGTCAGATCACACCAACCCGGGTCAAATAGTAGCAGTAACTTGACAATAGGACAGACAGTTGATAACACGAACGATCATCACAATGTTCAGTCAAAAGAAGAAGCAACACGAATGAGTGAACAATCTCACAAACACTTGGTGGATGTCGTAGGATGAGAAATTTCATAAACACTTGGTGTATGTCGTGGGATGGGCAATTCCACAAACACTTGATGAACGTGATGGGGTGAGAAATTTCACAAACACTTGGTGGGCGCCATATTCACCACCAATAGAAGAGAACCCATCGCTAATCAAGGTTCCTTGTAACAAAGCCTACTAACCCCACGGAGTCTCCAAGCTCGTTCAAACTCTCTCCACCAAAATCAGCCAAGATTTATAAGAGATGATCAACTCCAAAAAACCCAAGCACACTAGTGCTCCTACCTCGATGTGAGAAAGAACTCCACCGAAGACAACTCGATTCCTAACAAAGTGAGCTTTTCGCGAGATCAAGACTTCAAAGTCTCCACAAAAGCTTCGGAGATTTGCAACGCTCACAAATCTCAAAGAGGAGACCAAAAACTCCACACAACAAAAAAAACTTCGAAAAGAAAATCCCCCAAAGAAAGCTTGCAGGTTTAAAGAAATGAAGGGATGATTTCATGTCGAGTTCGGATCCACAACCCAAACCAGCAAACGAAATTCAAAAGAAATAGAGTGAAGGGGTACTAACGGGTCGGATTTTAAATCCACCGACCCGCTAACCCGCTCCACCTCTTCTTCTTCCACTCTTCTTCTCCTTCGAATTTGAGCACCAAAAAGGAAAACTGAAGCTCATCAACGAGTCTTCCTCCTCCTCACTCCAACTCCGACTTCGAGCTCTCGCCTCGTCAAATGCTTCGCACCTCCGCTCCACCGTCGAGCTCCCTCAGTCGATCTCCATCTCCAAGCTTTCACTTTGTTGAAATCCACAGAGTCCAAAAAACAGAGTTCGACAAAACTCGACCAAAAGCTTGGCGAAGCAATTGCTCATAGCTCAACTGACGAGCTACCGACAGCTCGACGAACTCGCCAGTAGCTCGACGGAGGAGCACCGCAGCTTGACTAAATTTGAGAGCTCTCGTAGCTCAACGAGATTTCGAAGACTCCACAGCTCGACCCAATGAGAGTAGCTCGATGCTCCCATAGGTCGACGAAGCTTTTGTAAGTCGACGGAGAATGGAGCTCGACCACCATGGCTCGAGCGAAATGCAGAGCTCGACGAAGAAGCTCAATCCTATAGCTCAACCAAAAAAGCTCGATGACGACCCCTTACCGATGCTCGAAGGTAGCACTATAGCCTAGTAGCACGACTGAGTCCCCAAAAATCAAAGAAATTGGCTGTAGCTCGACCAAACGGTCGGCCAAGCTAGGAGGTCTGCGCATCGATTCCTGACCCTCTGATCTCTCAGATATTCGATCTTAAGTGTAATGGACGCACGAGATGTGTCCACGTCACCAGCCATCGTCCCCAGTGCTCCTCTCGGATCTCAGCCGTTCGAGATCCGTGCGCGGCCAACCTTTTGCAAAAAAACCCCCTGAATTCATTTTTAATTCAAAAAAAATTAAAATATTCAAAAATAATTATTTTAATTTGGAAAATCAATTTAAAAATCCAAAAAAATAATTAAAATTGAATTTATTAATAATAAAATTTGAAATTTTAATTTTAAAATTGGGGAAAATTCTAGAAAATTCGAAAAAATTCGAAGAACTATGGAAAAATCCAGGAAAATATTCACTGCCTTCAGAAGCGGCAGATCAGTTCCAAGTATCTCTGAACACTCTGACTACTAAGATTATATGCCGGATCCTAAAAATAAGACGTACTACTCCCCGAAAGCCAAGAAAATTGCCTTTCGGGAGTGGGGGGCTTATGATGATGGTAAAAATAGCAGCATATCAGAGTCGTACGATTCCTGCACAGATCTCAAAGCATCCATAGGCAGATTAGCCATCACAGGCCTCTTTTACAGGTTTGGGCCCACTCCAAGACATGGGCTTCTTCCAAGCCCATAAAAAGTGGCAGACTAGGCCCACTAGGAGAGACACCCAGCCCATGCAGGCTATGAGTCAAATTTCTTATCCCCTAATAAGGATATCTTATCTCTTGAGGAGGAGAGACATGAATCAGATAAGGTAGTTAAATTGATCCAACAGACACAAATCAATCTCTTGAAATGTCTCTCAGACCTATAAATACCCCTCCCATCTACAGTCAGAAGGTAATCAACAATTTGCCAGTTTTCACTCTATTACTCTCTCTCTCTCTCTCTTTCCTGTCCTGATTTGAGCGTCGAAGGGTCTGTCGCCGGGGCCACTCCCTAGTGTTTCAGGATTTTCGCAGGTCCGTCGGCCGCACAAGCAACCGTCGGATTCAAATCACGGTGGTTAATCAACGATCCAGATTCATTTTCAGGAGCTCTAACCGTCTTTAACGGCCAGGGTCACAGGTTTAACTTTTACTAATTTTTTTCAATTATTAACTCACTATTTATTTGCTCCAACACCAAAATAATCAGCAACAAATATTAAATTATTTAATAAATAAATAAATAAATTGAGTAATGTGAAAGGAGTTTTCCCCAACACAACTTGGTACATTGGAGGTTGATCCAAAGTTTCAATCCTATCTCTTAGTAGTGGTAAGTCCACTAAAGCCAAGACAATTGAAGGTGGTTTCCCAAAATCATAGTGTCTCAAACTACTAGACGTGAATCTATTTTTGTTATGTCTTAGTAGAGTAGGCCTTGATGATCTTTGATTTTGAAACCTATTATTATTGGTAGGCTTAATCATTGAATTTGCATTCTCATTATATCTTCACCCACTAGAATAATATTCCAACTAAATCTAATTACCTTAAGTAGATGATATTAGATTTCTTGAAACATCAACAAAGACTATCTTTTAGGCTTATGTTGTCACAAGCAAAGTTTGTTGATCGATTTGCTTGTCAACTCCACTATTAGAAATCTATCTAAACTGGAAGCAAATTTGTTTAGGGTGCACTTAACAGAAAACAAACTTCAGTAGGGTTAATTGCACCCAAAAAATAAAAATAAAAATAAGTAAGGTAAACTTTCAAAGATATAAACTTCAGTATCCAACTATCCATAACTACTATATTAGGCTTGTCCTCCAGTCTGGAGGAAAATTCCAATAAAACATGCTCCAAGGGATATCATATAAGCAAACACATTGATCCAAGGAACACACAATTTGATGCAATAGCAACCATTTTCATGCTACCTATGTGATCATATAGCCTCATAGAGTTCCAGTTTCGCTAGGAACAACCCCTTTCATGCATAGATACTCTCATAATCTTAATCAAGGTTAAAGTAGGTTTTAAGAAATCCGATTTAGTTTGGTAAGGTAGGTTGCCTTCTTCAACAAATACTCAATCATGGAAGGCATTTCCATTATAAATGGATTATGGAACCACTACGTAAATCATTAGAAAAGAGATTCAAAGCTCAAGTGGGTAACCATCAAGAAACCATGAAGATAACCCACAAAGGAATACTCAAATTTAATTGTGCATAGCTCTTTCTTTTGTGAAAGTTGTTAGGCGGTGATAACTAACTCTCATCACAACTTTGATTGAATGACCCCTTCGAGGCTTCGATTCACCACATTTGAAAAGGATGAGTTACATAATTAAAGATACCATACAATGATCTCTTATCATAAGTCACAGTGATCTCATTCAGTGCTAATGTTTTGCCAGAATAGAAATGTAGCAAGCATTTCTTTACAACAAGGGGAATTAATGAACATCATTTCCTTATCTCATATTTCAAGTATCTGAATTTCCATCAAACCAAAGAGAAACAAATTTCTCATTTTCCCCAATCTGTATGGGGGAGTTATCAGCATCATCCATGTTGTGTGCTTGCACCAATCAAATATAATACAAAATCAGAAAAACTACCGACCTCGATAGTTATCTATCGAATCCTTAGATGGAAACATCTTATACTTCTACACTGCAAAATACAAGCAGCTAGCAAGAAACTGAATTCAGTTTTAGCTGGCATTTATGGATCACAACTTCAAAATTGTACAAAGTATCGCACCTGAAAAATAACAATTGCATCTCGGATTGAAATCCAAATCTCACTTCTTCAACAGCGATGCACTGCATTGTGCCATAATTTTTGATGCCCTAGTGATTGAATCTGTCATGTAGAAGTTCTCCACGGCCACACCAAAGTCTTCTGAGCTCATCTCTCCATTAAACACGGGTTTCAGCTCAAGACCCAGAGTCGATGCTTCCCTCTCATCAACCTGCAACAGATTTGGGGCGACCTGTTGGATCCGCGCCCGAACACCTGCAACAGAATCATAGGGAAGCCTAACCCCTGCCACCTCTGACAAAGCCCGAATGATCTTCCAGTCATCCCTGGCATCCCCGACCGTGGGAACTGCTGGAGCTGTCCATTGAGGGCATCCCTCTGTATTCTCGTAAGTCCCTTCTTTCTCGCTGAATGCAGCTGAAGGCAAGATTATATTAGCACGATAGACACTCTTATCACCGTGGTGTCCTTGATAGACTACAAAGGCATCTTGGGGGAGTTTCTCTAGGTTAACATCATCTGCTCCCATAAGGTAAAGGAACTTGGCGTTTTGGATGTCTTCATTAGGGTTCGATACGAGGCCTAGATCCAGGGAAGCAGCTTGAGCTGCATTGAGGAGAAGAACGTTGAAGCCGTTCCACTCTGGGGTAATGAAATTTCCAAGCTTTGCAATGGTTTGCAAGGTAGAAAAGATGGCATCTTTATCCTTTCGTTCAAACAGACCAGCACCAAGGATGATGGCAGGGTTTTGGGCAGAACGGATAGCAGAGCAGAAAGGGTGGCTGCCTTTGGCAATCTCGAGCAGGGTTTTGGCACCAGTGCCGAGATGTTCGTGGTCGTAGTTGAAATCAGATGGATGACCAATGTAACCTACTTTTGCTTGAGTTGCTCGTACAGTTTTTCGGATCCTTGCATTCACCAGTGGTGCTTCCACTCTTGGCTGCACAACATTAGAAATGAAGACCCTTTTATAAATGAATTAGGTAAACAGAATGAGTAAAATCTCTTTTTATGAACTGAAAAGACTAAGCTATTTCACTTGATAGACCTGATATAGCTGAACTATTTTTAGCCTACAACCACTTCAATTCATAGATATGTAGCACGAGACGTGTCAGATACACCAGTAGGACACAATAATTTTTTTCCAATAGATTGTTATTTCTACAGCAATTTTATGCACAATAGCAGTCTAAAAATGTAGTTAAGACCAGACCCTAGCCCCTCCCTCTCCTCTTCCTCTCTAGTGGCAAGATGGCAAGACTGCATCAAAGGGCATCAATTGCAGCAGAAAGCAACAGCGACCATGCAAAAGGTGGCATCATCTAAAAATTATTCTAGTGGTTTTTTCCTTTTCCCATCTACTATTGTATACTTCATGAGACCAAAGGCTGCATCTATTGTTGTTTCAAAACAGACTTTATGCCCATGCTACACAGCATCTGAACTAATGCTTCTACAGAGAAGCACAATTTATAGTCTATTAGGATAATACCCCAAGACAATCAAATTTGCAAGATAGGAAAGAAACTGCTAAAATCTCACGATTAGCAGGAGCTAGAAGTAATTACCTGGCTGCCAACAATTAGGAAAAGATCAGCCTTTTCAAGGCCAGCAATATGCGAGTTCATGAGATAGCTCGATCGTAAGTCTGCCTGAGGATTCAATCCATTTCCTTCACATGATACACTGTTTGAGCCCATTCTATTTAAGAAATCTTTTAGTGCCATCATAGATTCAGCATCTGACAGCTTGCCAGCTATTCCAACAATTTCCTCGGGTTTAACTTGAAGTGCCACCTCAGCAACCACAGCAAGGGCATCACGCCATGTTACAGCTTTAAATCTTCCATCTGGACCACGAATCATGGGGTCATTTAATCTTTGCCTTTTGAGGCCATCATAGCAAAAACGAGTTTTGTCAGAAATCCACTCCTCGTTAATATCCTGAGCACAATGGATAAGAAGAACTTGGATAGTAACATGGCAAAGATAAATTCATGATGAGGATCCATAAATAAAATGCTAAAGAAGAACAAATCTCATTGTTTAAGAACTTGTCAAACAAGAGTTTATCATGCAAATCAGAAAGGGAGGGGGAGGGGACAACTCTCTGTCTCTCTTTTCATTATATTTCTATTTTAGTTAATTTAAATTTTATTTACTCACTACCATTTTAATTTAGTATCTTCAACTGAAATCAGATTCCCAGAACTACTGTTTTCCAGCTATCTTCACTTAGAACTCATCAACAAAATCAAAACTCCACAACTCATAAGAATCTAATTTCCAAACTACAGAACATTCAGTTTAACCAGATCACTGATTTCATTTACTTGATCTTTCTGTCGCACAGGAAGTTTGTAAACCCCGCCATATCTTTTTAACAACAAACAATTTTGATTCAATCCTTGGGTAAACTATTTATAAAAGACCCCACATAAATATCCTTGAATCAATAAGATAGTGGAACAATGCAAATATAATAATAATAAATAAGAAAAAGACATTATAGATTATGTTTCAGTTTAACCAAATCCCACTGATATTATTGCTAGATGTTTTTATAGGAAAATTTTAATAGTTTATATTAGCAAGTAACCAATTTGATTTAATCATGAAATGCATGTGCCGCAAGTGTACTGTGATTGCAACAAGCTAAAGCATATATGCTAACGACCATGAGTTAAAAGTGTATTCAAACACTAAATTGGAAATATGCATACAGTAAAGGATCATCTCAGAATGGAGGAAGGGGAATGAAACCTCATTTAGACGTGGAAGTATGCGCATGACTTCAGGTCCTCTACTGTCAATTCTTATGTTTGAACCAACTGCATCAGTGACATCAATGCTCTCCGTACCCTTCAATTCCCAATTTCTAGCTTTAAAGGCAAAAGGCTTTGACGTGAGTGCACCAACAGGACAGATGTCTATCACATTCCCAGAGAGCTCACTTGTCATAAGTTTCTCCACATATGTTCCAATTTCTTCTCCACTGCCACGCCCTAACATGCCAAGGTCTTGAACACCAGCAACCTCGGAAGCAAATCTGACACATCTGTAGAAAAAGTCCAGTGTATGCTTAAGTTCATTGCACTCATCTCAATGCAATCATTCTCTACAAATTATATTACTCATGGGGGTAGTAGGCTGAAGTAAATACCAGAGTAACTACCAAACAACTTGATGCAAACATTCTCCACAAATTACACTACTCATGGGGGTTATAGGCTTAAGTAAATACCAGAGTAACTACAACTCCATGCAATAATTCTGATGAGGACATCCATTCTATTTAGTTTAGTATATTATTTCATTACCATAATTGTTTTGGTAATTATAGCCATATGTAAAAAAAAAATTATGCATTAGAATATTTCTGAGATTTTAGAATATTTTGATATTTGTATCCAGATTTGTTTTGAGCCTATATATAGGTCTTGAGATTAATGAGAAAATATGTCATTCTTGATTAAAAATTTATTGTGTTGAGTTTTGCTCTTCATCTCTCCTTTGTGTGATACAATTGAGATCCAACTTATTAGGGTTTGTGATAAATCCTAATAAAATTTTAGGGTTTGTGATAAACTCTAAAACTACTCCCAAAAACCCCCAAATCAATTAAACCCAAACCCTAATCCAACTAAATTTTAACCCTAACCCATTCTCTCTGATCTCGGACCCATCAACCCCGAGCCCCTCGTCGCCATCTCCGGCGAGACCCACCACCGCTGCTACCCCACTCTCCGGCCACGCCCTCATCGTTAGCTACTCCCGTCGACACCCAAAACCCCGACCTCCTCGTCCCTTCCTGTTTCTGATCGCCAGCCATAGCCAAAACCCCCAAATCCCGACGACCCTCCTCCTGTCTCCGTCAACGCCGCCGTCGACCCACCTCGCCGTGTCGACCCCCGTCGCCGCCCTCAGTCTGCGACGCCGCCGCCGTCGCCTTTACTGTTGCCATTGCTGACTTTGTTGCTGTTGTCTCTTACTGTTGTTGCTGATTGCTGTGTTCTGCGTGCTGCCAATCCGAGATCTAACGCTGGTTTCTTCGAACCCTGGTATACTCTTTTCACTTTTCAAATATTTGTGTTATACTACATTATCATCTCTATTATATTATTTAATTTAACTGTCGACCACAAATATCGAGATTGAGTGTTCTATTTGCCTAATTATAGTACGAATCAATATTGCATCTTTTACTTGCTAAGAACGCTTACGGATTTAATTATTGATTGTTAGAACTGAATTATTAATTGAGCTTGTTAAACTTAATTCAATTCTTGAAAATCCATCAAACCGATTAATTGTTTAAAATTCTAACTTTGATCCGCATTACATGTTGGTAAAATTAATCCTTTAAGATTCTTGAAAATTCTCTATTTAGGATTACGTTTTACATCAAATTCTCCACAGATTATACTAGTAATGGGGTATGAAACTGAAGAATTGGTGGAACTTTCCAAACAACCATAAACTTCCCATCAATGATGAAAATATTTATTCTACCTTCGTAGATGAGTTACAAGGGAACAGCTGAGGAGTCTGGCAACTTTAAGAGCTCAAGTTTAAACGAAACATTTCAATTTCAGCTAGAAACATCTCAATTGGTAGGAATTTCATCAGCATCCTCATCATTAAAGAAGGCTTAAAAATAACCGTTCATTGACTTGTATGCATCTTAGTGATAGTAGACGTAGACATGAGTTTCATGCTCCAACTGGACACTGTCAAACAGTAATTCTGCAAAATCAATGCATGATGGCACACCATGCATATAGAGATATATATATGCAACTTATGAGTGGAAATATGTAAAGTCATATAAATATATGTACCTGATTATGAATATTAGCTTATAGAATTATGTATCTGGATGTCATGCATACATGAAATTATATACAATTGTGAAATATAAAACGATCTACAAATTAATTAGCTTTGTCAAATAGGAAAAATCCTAACATGATCTTAACATATTTCATGGTGAACATATATGAAATGCGTGGTAGTACACATTATTTTTCTGCCAGGCAATTGTCCTACACATTATAGGCTTTTGACAATATCAATGCAGCTAAGCATACTTGAGCCTTCAATTTCTCCACATAATTCATTTATTCTTCTTCTCTCCCATATTGTTTTTGTATCTTTCTTTTATTTATATACTTGTCAAGTTTCTACTCCCCCCCCCTACATGATAAAAATTGTCAGCATTTACACACCTGAACACTTCTGTGTTGCCTTGTAGCCTTATAGTTCATATCAGCTTGTCCGCAATAGAATTATACTGAGCCTTGCTAAAACCTTTGAGACAGCAAAGGTCACTTTCAATAAATTACCAGTTTCACAGAAATCTCAGATCATCATTTACTTCTGCCCAAACAACCTCTGTCCTATCGGTTGCCAGATTACCCAATACAACAAAGTACAGTTTAAGTGAATATTCTTCGTGTCCAGTACCCAACAACCACTTCAATCCAACAAGATGTGCAGACCAAGTACTTTCTATGCAAGGAGTGCATAAGATTTTAGTGTATGTTGCCATAATTAGTTATACTACGGCCCATGCATCTTTATAGGGGTTAAGCTTAGCAGTATTGATAGACTAAGTAAGAATCCGATAGGGTCAATGAATTTCAATACACCTCGAATCTTGGTTTCATGATGGAACCAAGATTGTGTTGATTTTGGATGACTTGACATATTAAATGACAATCATTAAAATAAATAAAAAAGGACGAATAGGATAAAGATAACATATACTTTTGACTATCCAGATATACTTCAACTCACATTAGCATCTACTAAAACTATGTAAAATTTGGCTTTAAATACACTTCAGTACTACGGCCGATGCATCACAACAGGGGTTAAAGTTGGCAGTATTGGTAGACAACACCAATCTAATAGGATAAATGTGTCTTAGTATTGGTCGGCACCTCAAACCCTGGTGTCAAGATAGAACTATTATTGTGCAGATTTTGGGTATGAAAATACAATAAGAAAGAGAAGCGAATAGAAGAATAGGAGAAAGATTACAGATAACTCGGTCTAACAAATACACTTCAATTCACCTTAGCGTCTAGTAAGAACACATAAAATTTGGCCTTAGATACACTTTAATGCTACAGCCAATAATGTCTCAATGGGGTTAAGGTTTGCAGTATTGGAGACAACAAAATACCAATCTAATATGTCGATGCATCTCAGTATTGGCAGCTGACACCTCAAACCTTGGTTTCAAGATAGAACAAAAATTGTGTTGATTTCAGGTGACAAAATTACAGGAGAAAAGATAAGTGAATAGAAGAATAGCAGACGAAAGATAACAAGAGAAAAGATAAATGAATAGAAGAATAGTAGAAGAAAGATAACAGAGAATTCGAACTCTAGACAAACACACTTCAATTTACCTTAGCTTCTACTAAGACCACATAAACTTTGGCCTTAAGAGGTTCAAACCTTGGTTTCAAGATAGAACAAAAATTGTGTTGATTTCAGGTGACAAAATTACAAAAGAAAAGATAAATGAATAGAAGAATAGTAGAAGAAAGATAACAGAATTCAAACTCTAAACAAACACACTTCAATTTACCTTCACGTCTACTGAGACCACATAAACTTTGGCCTTAAGAGGTGTTTACATCACACAACTACAACAAAACCTTTAACCCAAAATTTCGGGGACGGCTACATGAATCCTCATTCACTCAACTCCATTGAGGACCACCTCCGTCGTCATATTTACACTTTCCAAATCTTTATTAATAACTTCAACCAAAATTTGTTTGGGTCTACCCTTACTCCTTTTTGCTCCTCTAACTTCCATCCAATCAATTTTCCTAACGGGGCGGTTATCGCTCTTCGTTGTATATGTCCAAATCACCTTAATTGGTTCTCCCGCATTTTATTTATTTATTAGGGAAACCTTTACTTTCTTTTGTACACAAACATTTCTTACTTTGTCTTTTGGCGTATTTCCAACCATTCACCTTAACATCCTCATTTCGGCTACACATCTTTTAAACATGTTTCTCAAGCGCCCAATACTCTGGACCATAAAGCATGGCTGGTTGTATAGCTATCACGTAAAATATCCCCCTCAATTTCAAAGGTATCCTCCAGTTGCACCACACTCCCTCCCAATGCATTTCTCCTCTTTAACCAGCTAGCTTTGGTTCTATGTGTAACATCGTCCTTGATTCCTCCCATCCTCGTGACTGATTGATCCTAAATAGCGAAAGTGATTACTGCTCGTCCTTAATGCAAACTACATTCTCAACATTTCTTCTAGTTTTGCAAAACTATACATATTCTACTCCTACGAATTCTAATCCCTTGTATTCTGATGCTTTTATTCATCTCTCGAATTTTGAAGCTATGTCTTCTCTAGTCTCATTAATCAAATCAAAACTTAGGCAATTAAAATCGGTTTTTGGAACTAATCAGTCTAGAAGCAATTAGTGATTAATCGGTTAATCGAAAAATAATCGGGGAATAAATCGGAAAAATCATTATATATATATATATATATATATATATATATATATATATATATATGGGATTTCTTCCATTGCAAACGCAAATGTTGTGCAAACGTGTGCACACCTCTTAACCCGTCATTGGCAATGACGGGTTAAGGCTTAAGGCAAAAATTTATATTTTGCCTTAACCCGTCATTGCCAATGACGGGTTAAGTGGTTTACACAAATATTTGCGTTTGCAATGGAAGATAGCTCTCTCTCTCTCTCTCTCTCTCTCTATATATATATATATATTAAAAAAATATATATCCTCATTATGTAGCAACTCTAAATCCTAACATAAAAATATTAGAAGATTATCAAATATGAACATATAATTATAGAGAAAAAGTAGTACTTTGTTTGAGCAGAGTTTGGATTCTAGATTTGGGTCGGGTCAAGTTTGTTGGTCGGTTCCATCAAACAAAAACAATCGGGGAGTATGAGCAGCGCGAGCAGCAAGAAAAGGAGGAGGTGCAGTAGATGCGGGCCGGGTCAAGTATGCGACGGCGGGTCGGGTTTGGGTTTGCGCAAGAAAGAAGAAGAAAATCAGTTTGGGTTTGGGTTTGCGCGAGAAAGAAGAGAGTGGTGACATGTCTGGTTTGAGTTTGCGCGAGAACCAGAAAGGGTTTGAATTTTGGATTTGAATTTGAATTTGGGTCGGATTGAGCCCAAATAATGCAAACGAGCATGAAAATTAGATAAGGAAATTTAATCGGTTAATCGGCCACTTAAAATTGGCCGATTAACCACTAATCGGCCGATTATACCCGATTAAATCGCTAACTATTGAAATATTATAAACCGCTAAAAAATAATCGCTTAACCTCCGATTAGCAATTAATCAGGGATTAATCGCGTGTAATCGAGGATTTTAACTACTTAGTCATTCAAAACTGCATCTGCAAACAACATACACCACAAGATCTCATCTTGAATATGCCTAGTTATTCATCAATAACTGATACAAATATATGCACACTTACTTGAGCCTTTTTTAAATCCGGAAAATCCTTATGAAGATATCTTTTCGTCTCCCTATACGTTTCCATCAATCGTCTAAGTAGATATGTAGCTCCATAGTTGACGTCACCGACATAAACAAAACTAATTTTTGACATTATCGTTTTCTTTCTTAATCTTCACCCGATTATACTCTCCCAAAGTTTCATTGCATACCTCATGAGTTTTATTCCATGAATATCTTCTTTATCATATAGATAGAAAATAATCAAATACCTAAACTAACATTATACCAATATACATGCCACGTAACTTGAGTAAACTGGAGAGTGCAGACCCAAAAAAATATGATTCTCATCAATATTATTATAATATTGTTATGTGGCTAAGGAATTAATTAGTGAACAGTAAGAAATTAACCAAATTCTATGAGTTGGGATTGCAGCTTAGCTTGTGGGCATTCTATCTTAGATAGAATTTGGCTTAAAGGATTAATTAGAACATTCCAAAGTAGAGAACAAGAAGTTTACTCCCACATTGTATAGGACAGAGTTGAAACAATACATATAGTATTTGCATATAACCCAAAAGTACCAACATAAGTTAGCTCTTTGACGGAGGCTACAGCCTGTGGTGGGGCCGTGGTACATACTTAAATGCGTAGATGTGTGAGCCCTGTGTGTAATTCGTGGTATCAGAGCCGACTTTCGACCCAATGGTGGGACCACAGTGGTGTGTGCACGTTGGTTAGATAAGGAAGGACATTGATGGAGGCAAAGCTAGTGACAACCATGTGGACCCACATGGACCCAAACCACCTAGAAATATAAATGTCTACGTAGAGACTGCACTTGAACTCGAGGAGGACATCGAGTTTCTAAGATGTGATACCGCTAAGGGCTTAAGAATTAATTGTTTCACTTGGAAACTAGTGGATTTCTATGAGTTGAGATTGTGGGTTTTTTAACTTGGAATAATTCAGCTTAGAGAATTAACTAAAAGGTTACAATATTGAGAATGAGAAGTTTAGTCTCAGATTTGATAGAAGATGAAATTAAGCAGTGTATATATACAAATGCCAATTAACTCAAAAGTACCAAAATAAACTAGCTCTTTGAGGGGAGGCTAAAGCCCTGGTGGAGCTGTGGTAGGTCCTTAGGTTTTTTTAGTTCGTAAGTGAGTGGACTCGATGCAAACAATTATACTGCCCATGTAAAATATATAAAAACCAATCTCAGTGCCTAACTCAATTTACTACCCTATGAGAATATAACATCAGTCCCCAAACCTAAATTCCAAAAATACAAAAGTAAACCATATGGAGCATAGTTTCATTTTTTCAAGCTCTATTGATTCTACCATATAAATCAATTGAGATAATCTGACACAGGCTAAAAGATGCAGCGATTACAAGGAGAGGTGGGATTGTAGTTAATGGAAGGGCGAGCTAGAAGAAGATCTGGATTTAAGACAGTTTAGAGATATGTTCATCAGTAATTTGGTAAAGAAATGGCCCAGAGTTGAAAAGGATAAAAATCATTCAGGCAGTAAACCTTAGGATTTGACGAATTTGTTGTTGTATTTTGTGTTTTTATAAATCCTTTCATAGTGCTCATTTTGTTTGTATCCTTATAGCATGCACTACTTTCTAACCATTTATGCCATAGTTTCCCTCTGGCATTCTTTTTTAATAAGTTTGTCAAAGCATTTCCTGGAAGTACTGCTTAAACACATGATACATACATTATGTGTTTAAGAGAACAAAAGGTTCCGCTCTTCCCAGCAATCTGGAAAACCCCATAGAGGACATGTGTATTTTGTAGATGTGCATGTGAATGTGTATGGCATGTGATGAGTATCTCAACCATTCACTGCATACATTCATAGAACGGACAACCATGTTTATAATTGTGAAGAAATTAATATTTATATGGTTTAATATGTAGACAAGTATGGCTAGTTTCACAAAACATTACCAAGCACCATGATTCTAACTGTTAAATACATCCTGAAATTTAAATTGAGTGTTGAATTATCATCATTATCCAATCTTTGTGTATAAAAATCACTTTGTGTATAAATTATCCTCATAGTCATTCAGAAGACCGACCCATTACTATGCAAATCAAAACCTACTTTATAATTCCGTATGGAAATGAAAGAATTTACAAACACATAGTAAACTTAACCCTAAGTAGAGAATTCCCAAGAATATTAAAAGATTAAGTTTACCAACATGTAATGCCGATTAAGTTAGAAATTAAAACTAATAATTAGTTTGATAGATTTTCTAGAAACGAAATAAGTTTAACAAGCCCAATTAAAGATTCACGTCTAACAATCAACAATTATACTTAATCGTTCTTAGCATGTAAGATATACAATAATAATTTATACACTAATTAGCAAGTAGAAGCACACACATTTAACATTTGTTGACGACAGATATTTCAGATAATATTCTAGGGATGATTGGCAGTATCATAAATAATTGAGAAGTGGAAAGAAGTTATTGGGGTGAAGAAAGCGTCGCAATGGAGAGGAGGCACCGAAGGCTTGGAGAGGGTTGTTGAACAGACGGGATGCAGCAAGATGGCAATGTCGAGATAGCAACCGTTGGTAATTTCGCTCGAGAACGGTAGGGGGGTCGCTAGCGTCGACTTCGGGTATGGTGGAGGTCGGGTAAGGCAGGATGATGGTCGGAGATGATATGGATGGTCGGAGGGTGAGGGAATTTGAGGGTTAGGGTTTCGAAATTGGGGGATTTGGAAGGAATGAGGGTTTCAGTTGAAGGGGTGGACTGATGGGGGAGATCGGTTGAGGAGGAAGCGGCAGCGAGGGGTTCGCATGGTGAAGTGGGTTGGCGCCGAAGGACAATGGCAATGGGGGATGGTGGCCGTGATCGGGCAGAAGGCGGTGAGGGAATCGAATGAGATGAGAGAGGGATGCGGAGGGCCTGGATGGCTTCGGAAAGAGGGAGAAGAAAGGGGCGTTGATGGGTTTCGGGAGTAAACGGCAAGAGGAAGAAGAAGTAAGAGGGGTGGCGGCTAGAGAGAGAGAAAGAGAAAGGGGTGGGGGATTAGGGTTAGGGTTTAAAACAAAATTAGGGATTTGGGAGTGTAGTTAGAGCTTCACACAAACTCTAATACTTTCTTAGGATTTCTCACAAACCCTAATGTTCTCTTATGGTCTCATACTTTTTTAGGATTTTTCACAAACCCTAATGTTCTCTTATGGTCTCACAAACTCTAATACTTTCCTAGGGTTAGGGTTTAAAACAAAATTAGGGATTTGGGAGTGTAGTTAGAGCTTCACACAAACTCTAATACTTTCTTAGGATTTCTCACAAACCCTAATGTTCTCTTATGGTCTCATACACACAAGAGAAGAATGAAGAGCAACAATTTAATACAATAATTTTTTTAATCAATAATAGCATACATTCTCATTATTCTCGAAGCCTATATAGACTCAAAACAAATCCAAAACAAATCTCAAATAAATCTAAAGCACATCTCTCAAACAAATTACATATGGCTAAATCTCAAAACATAACCGATGTCCTCATCATTCTCTCCAGGTGGGAGAGTCAGATCCAGTCAAGTCAAAATCAGTGATCATGTCATAGTGCTCCAAAAGGTCGGGATCCAAGCATTGGAGCTTTTCACGATCATTCCAAGTATTCTCCGACTTTGGCTTGTTCTTCCATCTCACCAAATACCTATGAATACCACCATCTCTAATAGAGATTATCTGATCATCTAAAATATTATCTAATTTATCTGTCGGTGGATAAGTATTATCAGGTAAGGAAAAAAATGTGGGAATCTCACCAGTAGGCTGTAGAGTAGGCTCATCTATAAGAAGAATTCTAGGGTTAAATTATGGGCCCTCATAGGGTACTAAATTCTCAATATTGAAAGTCATACTTATATCAAAACCTTCAGGAAGGTCGACGTGACATAGACATTATCATTGATTTTATGTAAAATTTTAAATGGGCTGCAGTACACGTGTTCAATTTCTTAACGGATCCAACTGAAAACCGTTCCAGACGGATCTGAACCATCACTTCGTCACCAACATCAAGAATTTTAAATTTTCTTCTGGTATTTGTTTTTAACTTGTAGTTAAAATTATTCTAATTAATTTTCTTAAAAATTTCTCTATGCAAATCATGAATACCGAATGCAAATGTAGATGCTTCTGAGACTCTGTGATGTTCTAACATAGAAACAAGATCTATGGGCCGCCTAGGACGATAACCATGCACGATTTTAATGAAGTTGTGAAATATAGTAGTGCGCTTCCAATCATCTTCTTTGTTTGGTTGGGACAAAGCACATCTCACTACATTCAATGTAGTGACTGGATCAACCGAATACAGTTGAGATACTGGTCATCATCTTCTTCATCGAAGTCATCACTTACGTTAGGTTCATAGATAAACTCATTGTCAGGCTCATCAAGTCATCAGCAATGACAATGGTACCTTCTACAATGTTGATCCTACTGGGACTAGAACAGTTGCCAACAACATGGCCGTATTCCTTGTATTTATAGCATTTAGTGAGAGGATCAATCTTGGAATAGTCCCTTTCAGTATTCTTACCCTTGTTGTCGTTCCTAGATGGATAAAAATTTAAAGTGGGCTTGTTTGGGTAAGACTTGTTGGGATATTGAGAAAAGGAGAGCTTAGGTCTAGAGGAATCAGTGGAGGTCATTCTAGATGAATGATCTCTCGAATTGCTGGACTTATAGTGGAGACTTACTTTAAGAGAATCCATATCAAGGACAATGGCATAAGCTGCTGCCAAGGAGTCCACATTTCTATAAATTAGTTCGTTCCTAAGATCGGCTCGTAGTCCAACTTTGAACCTAGAAATAGTTTGTTATTCGCTCTCTTTACCTAAGGCATTGTACGGAATGAGGAAGTCATCGAACTTATCCACATACTCTTAGATGGATTTGCTTCCCTGATAGAGTTTGATTCCACGAATCAAGCATTCGGGTGTGAAAAGATAAGGACACATATCTCTCAGTGAGGATCTCTTTTATGGCCTCCCAAGTAGTTATGGATGTCAAGCCTCGGCCTCTGCAGGCATGTTCAAGATTGGTCCAGTATTGTTGAGCTTTACCAGTCAATTTTATCGTAGCAAATTTGACCTTCAGGGTTTCGCTCATGTCAAACCACACGAAGTAGTGGTCCATAGCACATATCCAATCAAGATAAGCTTGGGGTTCCACGTCAGCCTTTACGTTCTTTTTGTATTGCTCGTGAGAGTCATGATCTTGACGTCAGTCGTACAACCATTCCTTTGAGGGAACTGATAATTAGGATGAAGCTCAAGAGCAATATTTTGATTCAATTCCACTTACTCAAGCCTCTGATTAATATTGGCAAGAGTTGCTTGAACGGCAGCAAGGGTAGTAAAATGTCAGAGTTGTCCATTTCAGTTCGAAGAGGGGCCTACTGAATTCTAAGATTCCCGATTGGGTGGTTTGAGAGGGACAAGAAAAGCGCTTCGGGATTTATAATGGTGCTGTGAAGATGCATTCACCAGAAACTAGGGGTCGTGAAAGTGTGTTTGCTAAAATTTGGGGAAACATGACCTAAGTGCACCTAAAATATATTTTTTACTGAAATGATCTAAAATAGTAACCTAAAATGATCTTAAATGAATGCAAAAATTATGACTAAATGATGCAAGAACTAGGATTTTAAAACCATCGCTCTGATACCAAAATGATGTAAACAAAATGATGTAAACTTAACCCTAAGTAGAGAATTTTTAAGAATATTAAAAGATTCAGATTACCAACATGTAATGTCGATTAAGTTATAAATTAAAACTAATAGTTGGTTTGATGGATTTCTAGAAATGAAATAAGTTTAACAAGCTCAATTAAATATTTACGTTTAACAATCAACAATTATACTTAATCGGGCTTAGCATATAAGATATGCAATAATGATTCGTACTCTAATTAGCAAGTAGAAGCACACACACTCAATATCTGTGAACGACAAATAATTCAGATAATATTCTAGAGATGACTGGCAGTATCATAAATAATTGAGAAGTGAAAAGAAGTTATTGGGGTGAAGAAAGCATCGCAATAGAGGTGGCCGACGGCTTGGAGTGGGTTGTTGAACAGTCGAGATGCAGCAAGATGGCAATGTCGAGACAGTAACAGTTGGTGATTTCGCTCGGGAACCAGTGTAGTCAAAGGCGTAAGGCGCGAGTAATTTTAATTCCTCATAAAAAGCCTGAGGCGCAAGCCTCAGTTAAGCGAGCGCACTATATATATTATTTTATATATACTATTATTATATTATAATATTATTATATATTATTATTTTATATATACTATTTTATATATACTATTTTATATATACTATTTTATATATACTATTATAATAATATATTATTATAATATATATCTCCATTATTATAATATATATTATTGTTATTATTATATATTATTATTATATATTATTATATATATTATTATATAATTTATTATTATTATAATAAGTTGTTTAATATATAATTTGAATATATTATTATTACATATATATTATTATAATTATTATATATTATTGTATACTAGATTTGCCCGTGGGCACGTGCCTACGGCACGTCTTCCGAATGATACAGCATGTGAAAGTATTGTAAACAGTAAAACAACAATTATATAGCTCAGGTTTGAATAGTATAACAATAATTAGTTGTAAATATAAGTCCATGTTTCATTAGTATATGTTGAAAAATAATTATAAATGGGGCTGTAAAATCCAACTTCTTAGAATGTTGAGTGTGGAAAATGATGACATTTAACTGTTGATGAGGTATTTGCTATTTTCAATGTAACATGAGCAATATAAAAATGCATAAAAATTCTGAAAATTTACAAACCTGAAATCTGAAAATATAAATTTCTGAGTAAATAGAGAGAGAATGAGAGAGAGAGAGATAAATAAATAAATAAATAAAGGTGTTGTTTTGGGGGATTTGATTTGAGTTTTGGGGGGGAACTTTTGGGCGGGAAAATATGTTTTGTAAGATTAGATCTGGACCATTGATTTCGACCCTATTGAATGAGAGCCACTTGATAGCTTTCTTTGTGTTTTATTATATAGATATGTATATTATTAAATATGTTTATTATAATAAAATATTTTATATTATTATATATCAGTATGTATGTATATGTCAGAGTATATATACTGTATACAGTATATACATACAACCAAACCTATACATACATTATACTTTTATTTTTAAAAAACTGTTTTCATAAAAAATTATTACCAAACAGCTTTTACACTCTCATTTTCAGAAAACTATTTTCAAAAAACTCTTTTCAAAAATTGTTTTCAGAGAACTGTTTTCAAAACAACAAACCAAACGCAACCTAATAGTCGCATATTTAGTAATTAGTATCTATTTGTTAATAAATGTATATTTTTGTCTTCATGTAGATAATTGAGATTAATCGGTAATGGAAAGATTTGTGCGAGTTTATTTTTCTTGCCCCAAAAAAGTGATTCAATGTCTTTTTTGTAAAACTACAATGCGAGTGTACTTTGTAGGTGTAACTAGTAAGTGTAACTGTATTTTGTAGAAATGATTCAATGTGTTTTTTGTAAAACTACAATGCGAGTGTATTTTGTAGATGTAACTAATAAGTGTAGCTGTGTAACGGTGCAAGAGTAATTTGTAAGTTATAATTTTTGTACATTCAACAATTAAATTTTTTTTGAGAATATCACAGTGCAGTATTAGTATTACACAATTACAGAGTATCACAATATTACAATTAAATATTAAGTATATTCAAGTATTCAACAATTAATTATTACAGTAAGTTTCATCCAAATAGCCTAATAAAGCAGTAAAGCAAAAGCATTGCAGTAAAGCAAAAGCATTGCATAACTAAAAAAGCAAGAATACTATTAAAAAAATAAAATAAAAAAGAAAGAATACTTTAAATAATAAAAGGAAGAAAAACATAAAACATGTCAAAAGACTCAACTAAAAAAGAAAGAATACTTTAAATAATAAAGAAGGGAAAAAACAAGGGAAAAAAATAATGCTGAGGCGCGCCTTTCGTCAAGGCATGCTGAGGCGTGCGCCTCACCAGCGCTTCGAACAAGGGATGCGCTTCAACTAAGGCTTGAGGCGCACCTATCCATTTCTCCTGCGCTTTGCGTCCAAGGCGCCGACTGAGGCGCGCCTTCGACATCACTATCGGGAATGGCAAGGGGAGTCGCTGGCATCGACTTCGGGTATGGTGGACGTCGGATAACGCAGGATGATGGTCGGAGCTGATATGGTTGGTCGAAGGGTGAGGGAATTTGGGGATTAAGGTTTCAAAACTGAGGGATTTGGAGGGGATGAGGGTTTCAATTTAAGGGGGGACGGATGAAGGAGATCGGTTGAGGAGTAAGAGGCGGCGAGAGGTTCGGGTGGTGAAGTAGGATGGCGTCGAAGGACAATGGCAATGGGGGATGGTGGCTGTGATCGGGCAGATGGCGGTGAGGGAGTCGATGAGGGGAGAGAGGGATGCGGACGGCCTAGATGGCTTCAGAAAGAGGGAGAACGAAGGGGCATTGATGGGTTTCGGGAGTAAAGGGCAAGAGGAAGAAGAAGCAGGAAGGGTGGCGATGAGAGAGAGAGAGAGTATTAAGGTTAGGATTTAAAATAAAATTGAGAATTTGGGGGTGTAGTTAGAGCTTCTCACAAACCCTAATACTTTTTTAGGATTTCTCACAAACCCAAATATTCTCTTATGGTCTCACACACACAAGAGGAGAATGAAGAGCAACAACTCAACACACAATAATTTTTTTAATCAATAATAGCATACCTTTTCATTATACTCAAGGCCTATATATAGGCTCAAAACAAATCCAAAACAAATCTCAAACAAATCTAAAACAAATCTCTCAAACAAACTACATATGGCTAAATCTCAAAACAAAACAAAACAGAACCGATGTCCTCATCAATATGACAGCAATAAAGGTGAACAAAAGTAATATTGAGAAATGTGATTTAGAACACTGACCTTGTGCACTGTATACAACGTGTCATCACTGTCTTCACCAAAGGCCCCAAGTTTTTATCTACTACAGACCTCTTCATCTCTGTGAATCGTCCACGGTCTGATCCAAATGCCATTGACTGATCCTGTAGATCACACTCTCCTCCCTGATCGCAGATTGGGCAATCCAATGGATGGTTCATCAGCAAGAACTCCATCACCCCTTCCCTCGCCTTCTTCGCTATCGGAGTATCTGTCTTAATCTTCATCCCTGTAGTCCAGGAAAGAAGTCAAAATATCATTTTGTTTCACTGGTTTAAGAATTACAGAGCCTGTAAGGATCATTGGGCATCAGTGGATTTTAGCTCAAAGTCTAGCAAGCAGAAACGAAAGATCAACAGATAGATCAATGTTGATTATAATGAAAGTATGTAGAACTGTTTGACAACGAATAGCATAAATAGCT
Organism: Hemerocallis citrina; assembly: GCA_017893485.1. NCBI lineage: Eukaryota > Viridiplantae > Streptophyta > Magnoliopsida > Asparagales > Asphodelaceae > Hemerocallis > Hemerocallis citrina. Next base: position 67,142,854 of record CM030364.1, on the reverse strand, counting down.
TAGCATAAAGCATAATCAACACAGATTTTTTATTTTCTAAACTTTAAAAGTAAATAATTATTGCAAATATATTGAATGTATAGAAATTAATTATAAGTGAGAAATTCAAATAAAAATAAAATATTTTTAATACAAAGTTTTCAATCAAGTATCACCATGACAACAACAAAAATCATATAAAAGAACAAAAAAGAACCAAAACCAGTTGTTTGCATAGAAAACAAACCCAAATCAAACAAAAAAAATTTAATCTCCACAAAAAAGCTACAAAACAAGAACACTACTTCCCTATTCCTAAAAATAATCAAGCAAACCGACAAAAATAATCAAACCCACCAAAGCAAACAAGATGCTTATCCCTCCACTTCGCTTGATCAAGTCAATAGCAAAAACTAAATTGTACATCCCATTTATTGTGTAAGGCCTAAGGGAAAACAAAAGGATGGGAAGGAATATTTTTATGTTTGTGATGTTGGATATTAATGCTAAGCAAATCATGTAGTGTATCCTATGCTATTCCAAAACAGAATAGAAACGATGATTTTGAGCTTATTCCAAATATATGGAGCATTTTTTTTTAACCCCTAAGCAGCATACCAAACAGCAAAGCATGCTATTTTGCAACTATAGATCAACCACCCAAAGTGAAACCCTACATAGACTTAATAAAAAACAAATTTATCATATTTCTATCCATTACTCTCTAGAGATCCTATTTTTCTTCTCTTTATACAGCATTTCCGCTAGTGAACACTAGTAATCATAACCCTATGAATTTATTGTACAAACCTTAAAACCATCCAAATCCAAGCTCCATCAAACAAGACCTCTTTGAGCATATAAATTAAAGTCAACCATAGGCAGTGTAGCACAAGGTACACCATTTCAAAACAGCGAGTAATGACGACAACTTTCAGGAGCAACGGTGGGCATCATAGCAAGCAACAAAACGTGCTATTATCAACAAGATGATAGATCAAGAACTCAACAGGAGCTGAATCAGACACATTTCAATTCATTCAGACATCTACTCTCTAAACCTCCCAGTCTCCTTTTCCTCCAACATTTCACCACTTAACATTAACCGAAACACAAAATCTCTTACTTTCCTCCATGAACTACTGTACAAACCATAAAACAAATCATTTATAAACATTTCATAATCTATCTGTCAATCACTCCCCTCAGCTCTTCTTGCTTTCCCCTTTCACGTTCACAAATCATCGCTTTAAAATCAGTGCCCAATCCGCTCTCAGCTCAATCCGCCACAATCAGAAATCAAATGTCAAACACACAAACCCTAAATCACTAATCACTACCAATTAAACCTCAATAAAATCCAAGCTGCACGGAAATTAAAGAGAATCAAAGAAACCTTAATTCAATTTACCTGGAAGCGCCGGCATCGCACACGAAGCCACCGGCTTCGGCGACTTCTCGACCTCAACAAGGCACATCCTACAATTCCCAGCAATCGAAAGCCTTCCATGATAACAGAACCTGGGGATATCGACGCCGGCGACCTCGCAGGCCTGGAGGACCGTAAATCCCTTGGGGATCTTGACGGCATGGCCATCGACGAAGACCTCGACGGCTTCGTCCGGGTTGGGGAAGTGGATCCGGGCGCCGCCCACGGGGGAGCGACCGGGTTCGGGTTCGGGTGCGGGTTCGGCGGCTGATTCAGGTTTGTGGAGGTCGGGGGTGGAGGAGATGAATCGGGAGCAGGCGAGGAGTGGGCGGGAGTGCCGGTGTAGGGATCGAAGGAGAAGAGACGCCATTTTTGTCGGCGTTTTCGATATCGAGATTGGTCGATTGGGAATGGAGGAGCGGAGCAGAGAAGAGAAGGGAATAAATGTGGTTTTGATGGGTGCGTTAAGATTCGGGATTATTTTTTGGCTAAATTTGAAAGGAAAAAAAAAAACCTTGAACTATTCCTTTAATGCAGAAAATTACATTGACCTTTGTTTTGCTCAAAAAATTACAAAAAAAACTCTCATGAAGTATATTTTCAAATAACCACATCTAACTTTTCTATTTATATTAGATAACATCATTCATCATGCAATAATTTACAGAAATAATTTTTTATTCTAGGTAATAATTTTACAGAAATAATTGGTGAATAGAACATACAAGTTTAACAAATGCATATCATATCATGCAATAAGATTAAGGCTGGTAATTGACCCGAAACCGACCTGAGCCCGACCAAGTTCGACCCGTTTTTAGTAGGATACTGGTCTGCATTTTTTCGAAATTTTCGGACTCGGGCCGATAGTTGAGCCCGAATTAAATTTCGGGGCGGGTTCGGGTTTGTATAGATCCGACCCGATTTAATAATACATTATTTATTTATTACAAACTTATGGTTCATTAGTTTCTATGAGGCTCCTCAAAATCTATGTGCCTCGTCATTGCTAACCCCCCCCCCCCCCCCCCCTCCCCTCCCCCAAATTTCTCTTCCCAACCCCAAATCCAATCTTTGGTTGCATCTTTCTCTTTTCCTTATTTATACGTAGATTTAGGTTAACAAACAACAAAAGATCCTCCCCCCCCCCCCCCCCCCCCCGGGCCTCTCTCTCTATCTCTAATCTTAGATCTCACCCCTAAGCACTATTCTGAAAGAAGCTCATCCCCGTCCCCATCGCCGATGAGGCGACGACCCTCCAATCATTGAAGAAATTGTCGTCAACGCCTCCGATCTCACCGACTTCGAGCTCCAGGAGAAGATCAACCGCATCTCGAAGACCATCACTTCCGGCATCGCCCAAACCCTCCCCGACGTCTGTCACAATTTCTGCTCCACCCTCCACCAACTTAGCCACGAGCTTGACTGCTGATGCGTCACTCGAATCCAAAAGGTGAATTTTTTTTTTGTTCCTTTTAAGTAGTTCTTTATTTGTTTGGGTTCAATTTAGAGTTTGGTAGTGCGAATTTGATTTGTTGGTTTTAGTGGTTTGAATTTACAGTCTGCTTCTTCAAGTCATCGTTAAGTGAAAGGTTGTTGATATGGGTTGGATGACGTGGCCCCTCCTGGGCCACAGGATCTCCCTCAAAACGCGCGTGCCTCTAGATCATCCAGATCTGCCACGTTAGCGCTGGAAAACTGCTCGGGCCTCTGCCACGTCAGTCCGGAAACCGCCCGGGCCCTTGCTACGTCAGCCCTATACCACCCTGGTTTCCACCGCTTCACCCCCATGGGTAACCAGGTCCGGACCCGGCCCCAAACGGGTCCAGACCCGGTTGGCATCTTCTATAAATACCAGACCCCTACTCCTTTTTCCAGGTAATCGATCTTTTCCCACCAAAACCCTAGTTACTGTTACTCTCTCTCAGTGACTGACTAGATCGTCGGAGGGTCTGCCACCGGGACCAACCCCGGTGTTCCGAGACCGTCTGCAGGTACACGAGACCTCGGATCCGAGCCCCCCGATCCGAGCCGAGCATTCAGCCTCCTCCTCACTACCACCCACTCCCGTACCGTTCGCCCGGTCGAGGGCCGCCTGCATAGGAGCTTCCTCCATCAAATACAAATCGAGTAAGAACTCACACCTGGTGCATCCACACGCCTCCCAAAAACAAACCGCATCAGGTTGGCGCCGTCTGTGGGAAACTCTCTATTGCAGATACCGGTCCGAGCTCAGCCATCAACGGTATCCCGTCAACCCGAGCTCACATAACGCCCAAAGCCACGAGAGCTGTTACCTCAGCGCGTCGGCAGGACGTGCCTCCGCAGGGCCAAGGCACCAATGCTCAAGCATCCAACGACCCGGGGGTCAGTCACAGACTCCAACCGGGTGCCTCTTGTCCGATCCAACCCGATCTGCTGGGGGTAATCCTAAACCGACAGGCTAGCCGCAACAGGGGAACGACCGCTTCCAACTCGGCCCCGAACCATCCAAAGCATCCATCCCAAGGACGGGGGCCGGCGCTCAGTCGTGTCGGACGACAACCTCCAGCTCAACCAAACCGGGCCGAGCGAGCCCCGGTCACACACCAAGAGTTCCAGGACATCCGGAGGGAGATCATGGGGGCCATCCGAGGGATACCCATTGATGAGAACGTTCGCCGCTCTCACACACGGTCGGATGCCGAGGCCAGCGTGTCTCACCCCTCCACAATCCCACCGGAGTATGATGACGACATTTTGAAGCGCCTCCAAGAAATGGAGAATCGCCTCGACCACTTCGGCGATGGCGGCTCAAGGACGGCTCAGGGGTACAGGCCTGTTCGACCTCCTTTCTCTGCCCTCATCCTGCAGGCGGAGATACCCTGGAATTTCCGCCCGCCTCAATTCGAGACCTACGATGGCGAGGGCGATCCTGCTGATCACATGGATGGCTTCAAAACCCTCATGATGATTCACAGCGCATCGGATCCCCTCCTGTGCCGAGCCTTCCCCGCCACACTCCGAGGTCCGGCTCGGGAATGGTTCTCCAAACTCACCCCCGGCTCCATCTATTCTTTCGACCAACTAGAAGGCAACTTCTTCGCCCACTTCGTAACCAGCCGAAAAGCCGAAAGAACAAGTGCGTCCCTACTCGGCCTCCGGCAGAAGGAAGGGGAGTCGCTCCGGGTGTTCATCCGAAGGTTCACCGCCGAGGCAAGGTCGGTCTCCTTCCTCGACCCTGGGGTTGCCTCGGCAGCCTTCCGGCACAACGTCTGACACGGGCAGCTGAAGGCCTCCCTGGCAAAGAAGCCCCAGATAGACTTCCCTGACCTCCTCAACCGGGTTGAAAAGTACATCCGAACCGAAGAGGCCCTGATTCCAGAGGACCAGAAAGAAGTTTTCGGGAAGGGGAAGCGCAAAGCCGACGAGGTCGAGCCGGCAAAGAAAGCTCCGAGAGACCGGGGCACCACGAAGAAGGACCCGCCGGTCACCCGCTTCGAGAGGTACACTCCGCTGACGCAAAACGTGTCGACGATCCTCTTAGCAATTGAAGACAGCGACCTCGTGCAGTACCCCCCTCGACCTTCTAACAACACCAGCAAGAAGTGGGATCAGCGGTTCTACTGCCGCTTCCACCGGGATAACAGGCACGACACAGATCGTTGTAGTGCCCTGAAAGACAAAATTGAGGCCCTCATTCAACGAGGGTACCTCCAAGAATTCAAAAGGGAAGGCCTCCGGGAACAGAGGGATACCAGACACATGAGGGATTCCCCTCCGCCTTAAGCACCCCGGCAGCGACCCGAGCGGGAGCCGGAGCCCGAGGAGCCCGAGGGCCAGGCAATCTTACATTGCGTCCACAGTGGGCCCATGGGAGGGGAATCCAACACTTCCCGCAAGGCATTCATCCAGGATGTCAATACCATCCAGGGCCCTCTCTCTCCCCAAGTCCAGCAACTCCCTGTTTCTTTTTTGGTGGAAGACCTGGAGGGAGTTCGGCTCCCTCACCATGACGCACTTGTCATCAGCCTCAGCATGGCAAACTTTGAGGTCCGGCGAATCCTCGTAGACAACAGGAGCTCGGTTAACATTCTATTCCTGGGAGCATTCGAAAACTTGAAGCTCTCCCGTGAAAAGCTAAAGCCTGCCGGATACACCTTACACGGATTCTCCGGCGTCCTAGTGACAATAGAGGGAATCGTCACCCTAGACGTCACGGCAGGCACGACCCCGAACAGAAGAACCGAGTCCATGGACTTCATGGTTGTGAATGTCAAGGCAGCCTACAACGCCATACTCGGTCGTCCGGGGCTCTGCTCCCTCCAGGCGGTCCCCTCGGCCTACCACCAGAAAATGAAGTTCCCCACCAACACTGGTGTCGGAGTTGTCCGAGGAAATCAAAAGGCCCCTCGTTCGTGCTACATGACGGCGATCGGGAGCGGTGTATTTCCCCTCGACGCCGTCGAGCTGGAGCCCGAAAGAACCCAGCCAGAACCAGAGCCAGCGGACGAGCTAGAAGACGTCTCATTCGAGACAGGAGATGCATCGAAGCACTTCCGAGTAAGCTGCTCCCTCGCGCCCGACCTCAAGAACGCCCTGATCGCCTGCATTCGCTGTAATGTCGACCTTTTTGCCTGGAAGCCCTCTGACATGCCCGGGATCTCTGAGGATCTCATCATGCACAAACTCAGCGTGATTTTCGGGTCGAAACCCGTTGTCTAAAAGCGGCGCAAGTTCGCTCCGGAGCGACAGCAGGAAGTAAACGCAGAGGTGTACAAGCTCTTGTCAGCACGTTTCGTATAAGAGGTCAGTTACCTTGAGTGGCTAGCGAACATCGTCATGGTCAAGAAAGCGAGTGGGAGCTGGAGGATCTGCATAGATTTCACCGACCTCAACAAAGCATGCCCCAAGGATCCATTCCCTCTCCCCAGCATTGATGCCCTGATCGATGCCACCTCAGGTCACGAGCTCTTATCCTTCATGGATGCCTTCTCGGGCTATAACCAGATCCGGATGTTTCCTTCCGATATTGCCAAGACGTCCTTCGTCACAGACCGGGGACTGTACTGCTACCGGGTTATGCCCTTCGGGCTGAAGAATGCTGGTGCCACCTACCAGAGACTCGTCAACCGAGTCTTCAAAGATCAAATCGGACGTAACATGGAGGTATACGTCGACGACATGCTCGTCAAAAGTCAGCAAGGACAGGACCACGTCGCCGACCTGGAAGAGGCCTTTGGGGTCCTTCGAACCCACAACATGAGGATCAACCCGACGAAGTGTGCCTTCGGCATCTCCTCGGGGAAGTTCTTAGGGTTCATCGTCAGCCAGCGCGACATCGAGGCTAACCCCAAAAAGATCCAGGCCATAATAGACATGGCCCCTCCCAGGAACGTCAAGGAAGTCCATAGGCTGACGGGGAGACTGGCAGCCATCGGCCGTTTCCTCTCCAAGTCTGGAGAGAAGTCCCTTTCGTTCTTCAAGGCGCTGTGCGGTACCGGAGGGTTCGAGTGGGGTACTCAGCAGCAAGAGGCCTTCACCCAGTTAAAGGAGTACCTCGCCAACCCTCCTCTCCTCAGCAAGCCCAAACCAGGGGAGCCACTCTGGCTCTACCTTTCCGCTTCGGAGAACGTGCTCAGCGCCATCCTCGTTCGAGAAGAGGAAGGGGTCCAAAAGCCCCTGTACTATGTAAGCAAGGTCCTGCTCGATGCCGAGACCTGGTATTCCAAGATGGAGAAAGTAGTGTACGCCTTGATCATGGCCGCGCAGAAGCTCCGTCCTTACTTTCAGGCGCATTCGGTCCAGGTACTCACGGATCAACCCCTGAAGGTCGTGCTCTACAAACCCGAGAGCTCTGGTCGACTAGTCAAATGGTCGATCGAACTCAGCCAGTACGACATCGACTATCAACCAAGAACGGCCATCAAAGGGCAGGCCCTCGTCGAATTCATTACAGAATGCACCATCTCCGAGCAACCCGCGAGCAAGGAAGCCGACCAGACGTGGGAAGTGTACGTTGATGGCTCCTCTTGCGAGGCAAGAAGCAGTGCGGGCATCATTCTCCAGGGTCCAGATGGTTTCCTCCTTCAATACTGTCTCCGCCTCAACTTCCCGGCCTCTAACAATGAGGCTGAATACGAGGCCATGATCACCGGGCTCAACCTGGCTCACCAGGCCAGCGCCAGACAGATCAGGGCCTTTAGCGACTCTCAGCTGGTGGTCAACCAGATCACCGGGGAGTACGAGGCCCGTGACGATCGAATGATCAAGTACCTGGCCATGGTCCAACGCCTATTAACGTCCTTCGACGAATCGGCTGTATTAAGGATCCCCCGGGAGCTGAACACCCAGACCGACGCCCTGTCAAAGTTGGCTTCCTCATCCTTCGAAGGCCTCGACCGCACGGTCCTGATTAACGTCCTGTTGAAGCCAAGTACAGACTTCCCGGAGGTTCTGTGCGTCGAAGACGGAGCCCCTCCTAACGACTGGACCACTCTCATCAAAAAATTTCTAGTAAAGGGAGAGCTCCCCGAAGACCGGACTGAAGCGAGGCGGATCAGGGTCCGATCAGAAAGATTCGCGGTAATCACCGCCACCCTCTTCAAAAGATCCTACACCACAACGGATGGCAGACCCTACCTCCACTGCCTGACCTCAGGCGAACCTCCGGTCAATGGCCAGTCCGACCCCCTTTGCAATGTGGGGGATGGATTTGGTGGGCCCATTTCCAAAAGCAACGGGCCAGTGAAAGTTCCTCATTGTAGCGATCGACTACTTCACTAAGTGGATCGAGGCCGAGCCATTAGCAACGATCACCGAGCCACAAACCCAGCAATTTTTCTAGAAACACATCGTCTGTCGGTTCGGGATTCCGCAGGTGCTCATCACAGACAATGGGACTCAATTCGCAGGTAAGCATTTCTGCAAGTTCTGCGAAGATCTCGGGATCCAGTAGCGCTTCTCCTCAGTATGCCACCCCCAGTCTAACGGTCAGGCCGAGAACGTGAACCGCCAAATCCTCGACGGCCTCAAGAAATGACTCGATAACTCTTCTAAGGGGTTATGGGTCGACGAGTTACCCAGCGTTCTCTGGGCCTACTGAACAACAAAGAGAATCCCTACGGGAGAATCCCCTTTCAATCTAACATACGGCGCGGAGGCCATCATTCCTTTGGAGATCGGGATCCCTTCACCCCGAATCATGGCTTTCAACGAGGCCGCCAACTCCAAACAGCTGCGAGCCGACCTGGACCTCATAGACGAGGTCAGGGAGAAGTCCGCCATTAGAAGAAGCATCTACCAACAAAGGATTGAGAAGTTCTACAACAAGAAGGTGCGTCCCACCGACATCAAACTCGGAGACCTCGTTCTCCGAAAACTGGCAATATCCAATCCCGGTCAGAAAAGGAAATTGGCCCCGACCTGGGAGGGCCCTTACAAAGTATCGGAGGTCGTGCGCCCAGGGACGTACCGCCTAACCAACCCGGAGGGTAAGGCCATCAAGAGGCCCTAGAACGCTGAACACTTCATCAAGTTCCTAGGAGAGGATTAGCCTCCATCCCATGTAAATTATGAAGAATGTAATCGGCACGTCGTGCCTTGTTTTTTGTAAAAATCCCGTATGATGTAAATATGCCAACTTTCTTAACAAGTTTATGGCTTCATATTTTGTTCTCAATAAAAGACGTCTCGAGCTCGGCGCTCGGATAATAGCGTAAGCCAGAAAAGCTTCTCTTACAAGCTTGGAGCTCGGCGCTCGGATAACAGTGCGAGCCAGAAAAACTTCTCTTACAAGCTTGGGGCTCGACGCTCGGATAACAGTGCGAGCCAGAAAAGCTTCCCTAAAAGTTTAGGGCTTGGCCCTCGGATGGCATTGCGAGCCAGAAAAGCTTCCCTTGCAAGCTTGGGGCTCGGAACCCGGCTGGCTCAGCCTGTTTGATTTTTTTGTACATGCATCCAATCAAACGAAAGAGCACCTACACACCCTGAGAACGAGTGCGGGAGCTCGGCATCGACCTCGAGCAAGGCAGGGGCTTTCTTCAAAGCTCCTCGGCCTTGACGCTCGGCGGCGACCCTTTGCTACGCCTAAAACTGGCTTTCTCCCCGGTAGGGGGGCTCGGCACCCGTCCCTCGCTCGGTTTGGGCTTCTTCAAGCCCATCAACCGATGCACGAGGCGACAACTGCCAGCCACGCCTGCACCGTCTTTCCTGAGAACAAGTGCGGGAGCTCGGCGTCGACCTCGAGCAAGACAGGGGGCTTTCTTCGAAGCTCTTCGGCCTTGATGCTCAGCGGCGACCCTCTGCTACGCCTGCTACTAGCTTTCTCCCCGGTGTGGGGGCTCGGTACCCGTCCTTTGCTCGGTTTGGGCTTATTCAAGCCCATCAACCGATGCACGAGGCGACAACCGCCAGCCACGCCTGCACCGTCTTTCCTGAGAACAAGTGCAGGAGCTCGGCGTCAACCTCGAGCAAGGCAGGGGCTTTCTTCAAAGCTCCTCAGCCATGACGCTCGGCGGTGACCCTCTGCTATGCCTGCAACTGGCTTTCTCCCTGGTGTGGGGGCTCGGCACTCCTCCCTCGCTCGGTTTGGGCTTATTCAAGCCCATCAACCGATGCACGAGGTGACAACTGCCAGCCACGCCCGCACCGTCTTTCCTGATAACAAGTGCGAGAGCTTGACGTCGACCTCGAGCAAGGTAGGGGCTTTCTTCAAAGCTCCTCGGCCATGATGCTCGGCGGCGACCCTCTGCTACGCCTGCAACTGGCTTTCTCCCCGGTGTGGGGGCTCGGCACCCATCCCTCGCTTGGTTTAGGCTTCTTCAAGCCCATCAACCGATGCACGAGGCGACAACCGCCAGCCACGCCGCACCGTCTTTCCTCAGAACAAGTGCGGGAGCTCGGCATTGACCTCGAGCAAGGCAGGGGCTTTCTTCAAAGCTCCTCCGGCAGACACCCAAGTCAAGCGACTTTCACTTCTTAACAATTAGCTGGGGGGAAGTGGGGATTATATAACCCCCTGAGGGGGCAATTATTACGTTTGGGAATACGAAACGGCGGAAGGCGAAACATCGCCATTAATGCTCATGGGAAGGCGAAACGTCGCCATTTATGACCCAGTCACCTCAGCGGCGACCCCTTCGTAGCAGACACGGCAGCCACCTTCGGCAACCGATACAATCAAGGTTCAAGAAAATGAATGTCATTATTATTACTCATTACTTACAACTCAATGAACGTCGGTACAAATACAAAGAACAACTCACAAATTCACTCGCACTCGGCTTGAAATTCAAACTCGGCGCCTCCTTCGGGGCTCTTCTCACGCTCAGCTGGACCGGCCCGGGAAGATACTCCCGCCACCGAGCTTCCTGCATCATCAGGCTGGGCCTCATCCAATAGAAATGTCGGAGACCGCCCCGGGGGTCGAGTTGCTGGCCTCTTCAATCAGACCCGTGCCTAATACCAGCTTCAGCCTGCGAATCTCCAGCTCTTTTTCAACCACGGCCTCACGAAGGAAAGACTCCGAAGCCGACCGCCCGCTCGAGGCTTCTGAGAGGGACCAGTCCGTCTCGATTACCCACCAGTCCCGGTCGGCTATGGCCTTCTTCAGGCGCGCCACCTCCAGACCGAGCTCCCTAGACTTGTTCAGGAAATAATTAACGGTGGCCGCTCGGTCTCGAGCCTGTTTTTGCTGGCGAGCCAAAGCTGCCTCCATGGCCTCCTCTCCCGCTCGAACTGGAGGTACCTCGGCAGCAACAGGGGAGGCGACCCAGGTCCCGTGCGTCTATCAAAAGACGAGAACAAACATCACAAAAAATACAAGTCTTGAAGCCTCAGCCCAAAAAAGTATATTTCATTTCATTCAAAAAATTGATACAAAAGCCGCGGTGGCCAGTCCGCTCGAGGCATTTACATCAAAACAAACAAAAAGAAAAAATTATTCTATTCTTGAGGGTGGTGGCACCTCATCTTCGGCCTGGATGCCTCCCGCTTCGTCGCCCCCCGGGGTCAGCGGAAGGTTCGCCTCCCAACCATAGTAGAGGTGGTCCACGCTCTACTCGGGGTAGATCTGCCTGAAGTGCGCCTTGGCCTGCTCATACGCCTCGTCCTGCGCTATGATAGAGCCTCGACCGAGGCCGCCTCCATCCTCTTCAGGGCCTTCCGCCCCTTCTCCGCCTCCTCCTCAATCCTCTCCTTGAGGCAAGCCACGTCCGCCTTGTGGATGTCGGAGAGCGAGGCTATCTGGGCCTCGTGGACGGTCACCATGGTCTGAGCCTCTTTCAGGTCGTTCGTAGCCTTGTTCAGCTCGTGGAGGTACTTCTCTGTGTTCCTCCTCTCAATGTAAATCTCCTTCTCCAGGCACTTTTGGAAGTGCTGGCCATGGAGCATCGCCTGTCCGAGGGGAAAAAGATCAGAAAAAATTCCACCAAGTTAAAACCAGGGAAAAGGGCACCGAATTAACTCACCGAAATATGTGCTTGGGACTAGCGCATGAAGGCCTGCTCGGCCGTCTGCGATGCCAGCGCCATGAAGTCACGCTCGGTGCCGGCCTTCGTGACGAACTCTACCGCCACTGGCCCGTCGAGCAGACTGTCGCCCCGCATGATCGACCAATCGGGGGCGAAGGGCTGCAGTCCCTGTTAGCCCACCATCTCCTCGGCAGTGGGACGTGGCGGGGGAAGCCCCTTCCCCGGGGCATCAACAGTTTTCCCCGAACTGCCCCTGCATCCCGGGGCGCCCTCGGCGTTGGGGGGTGGTGATGCTTCTTGGCCTTCTTTGATTGAGAAGGCTCCTCGGCTACCGGGGCCGGCGCCTTGGCGGACCCCCCTGCCTGAGCGGCCAGCTTCTCTTGCTCCGCCTTCTTCTTCTTCTTCTGCATATCCGCCCTCACCTTTGCGGCAACGACCAGAAGGGCTCGCCTATCATCCACTTGTTCGGAAGACATCTCTGCAAGAATGAAGAAAGAGGCTAAAGTTAACACGAAGGCAGAAAGATGAAAAATTCAGAACGAAACATACTAGGGTCGGCCGGGCTCAGTCCGGCCCGGGCGAGGTGCAGCTCGGTCACTCAAGGCCACGCAATACTGTCCCCCCTAACTATCTTCTCCACTCGCTTCCACTCCTTTGCTGTTAAGTCGCTTCACTTCGTAGGTTTATGGTACGACTTGAAGAAGCTCCACTGGGTCGGTATTCCCCAAGCCTTCTCACTCCGCACCACAAAATACTTCTCTTTCCACCCTTTGATAGAATCCGGATGGCCGTGCATGATCTTCTTGTGCGGCCTGGGTGAGAAGTAGAAAATTCCTTCCTGATTTCCGAGCGAGCTGATCCCTAGGATGGCTCAGAAGTACGTCAACCTCGGCTTCACCCCCTTCTCTTGGCACCTCAGAATGAAGCAGATCAAGTGCTTCCAAGAGTTCGGGCCGTACTGTATGGGGCACAATTTTGCCCAATTCAAGACCCTCTTGACAAAGGGATGCAGGGGCAGCCTCAGGTCCGAGGCAAATGCATCCTCAGGAAACATACAATAGCCCGGCGCCAGGACCGTGGTGGGCCGAATGTCGGGGCTCGGAATGAAGACTTCGAACTCCCGCGGGATGAAATCAGAGGCCCTCAGAATGTGGAGATAGTCCGCCCTCAAGATGATGCTGTCCATCCGAATCTTCACTCGACCCTCTTCACCTAGCACGGGAGGAATGGGGCCTATGTCCTTGATATCATCACGATACATCCGAATCGACCCCGGTTTTTTGAAGGAGACTGGGGGGAACTCGAGCCCCGGTCTGGGTGCATATTCATCTTGCGGAGGAGGACTGTCCGGGATAGTCAGCTTCCGCTTCTTCCGGCGAGGATGAGCCTTCCTCTCGGGAGACGGGGTCGACAGGGGTGGGAGAGGTGGAAGGTCATCCCTGACCGACCTTCCCGCTGCGCCTTTGCCAGCACCCTCTTCAACATCCTCATCCTCATCATCAACGGCGCCCTCATCCTCTTCACCCTCATCATCGGTATCCGAATCCTCCTGATCCTCATCCTCTCCCTCCTCTTCGCCTTCGGTGCCCTGGCCCTCCTCATCCTCTCCCTCCTCCTCTTCACCCTCGGCACCCTGATCCTCCTGCCTTTCCTCATCCTCTTCCTCCTGCTCTTCGCCCTCGCCTGCAGGCTCCTTCCCCGGCCTTCGGGATCTCAGTGGCGACACTATGAAGACTACGTCGTCACAACTAGCCGACCCAGGGTCTGTCAGCACCTCCTGCTTCACCTTATACTTGCTAATAGACGAGGACGTCTCGGACTCGGACTCCTTTACGGAGCGACCCGACGAGCTGGCCTCGGATCTGGACTGAACGCGCAACATTACAAAACAGAGAATACTAACCTGAAAAGTTACCGAACGATCACCAGAAAATGTCACCGACGGCAAGTAAAACCCCTGTTCTTGAAATAGTGGAGAGTGAGAGTAAAGAAATGAAGAAGAAAAAGTGAAGAGGGGGGAGGGGATTTATAAGGAATAAAGCGACTCCTCGATTTCTACAATTAAGATCTGGCCGTTGGATCTTAACCATCAAGATCTAACGGCCGCCAAGATCTGTAGACGCTTCGATCCTTGCGCTCCTGACATCAGCGATGGGTGTGGAATTACCCAAACTACCCCATCGCCTTTGTTCCTCACACAGCAGATTTTCTCGACAAGTCAATTAAGCTTGGGGCTCAGATGGCACCGCGAGGCACAATTCCTCTTCTATTTCCACAGAAGGGTCGACGCTCGGATGGAACCGCGAGGCACAATTCCTCTTCTATTCCACAGAAGGGTCGACGCTCAGATGGCACCGCGAGCCACAATTCCCCTTCTATTTTTACAGAGGGGTCGACGCTTGGATGGCACCACGAGCCACAATTCCTCTTCTATTTTTACAGAAGGATCGACGCTCGGACGGCACCACGAGCCACAATTCCTCTTCTATTTTCACAGAAGGATCGACGCTCGGATGGCACTACGAGCCAGAATTTCTCTTCTATTTCACAGAAGAGTCGACGCTCGGACGACACCGCGAGCCACAATTCCCCTTCTATTGTTGCATGAGGGTCGACGCTCGGATGGCACCGCGAGCCACAATTCCTCTTTATTTTCACAGAAGAGTCGACGCCCGGATGGCACCACGAGCCACAATTCCTCTTCTATTCCACAGAAGGGTCAACGCTCGGACGGCACCGCGAGCCACAATTCCTCTTCTATTTTCACAGAAGGATCGATGGTCGGATGGCACCGCGAGCCACAATTCTTCTTCTATTTCACAGAAGAGTTGACGCTCGGACGGCACCGCGAGCCACAATTCCCCTTCTATTGTTGCATGAGGGTCGACGCTCGGATGGCACCGCGAGCCACAATTCCTCTTCTATTTCACAGAAGAGTCGACGCTCGGATGGCACCGCGAGCCATAATTCCTCTTATATTTTCACAGAAGGATCGACGCTCGGATGGCACCGCGAGCCACAATTCCTCTTCTATTTCACAGAAGAGTCGACGTTCAGATGGACCGTGGGCCACAATTCCCCTTCTATTGTTGCATGAGGGTCGACGCTCGGATAGCACCACGAGCCACAATTCCTCTTCTATTCCACAGAAGGGTCGACGCTCGGATGGCACCGCGAGAAAATTCCTCTTCTATTCCACAGAAGGGTCGACGCTCAGTTGGCACCGCGAGCCACATTTTCCTCTTCTATGTTATAGAAGGATCGACGCTCGGATGGCATCGCGAGCCACAATTCCCCTACTATTTTTACAGGGGGCTCGGAGCTCGGATGACCCCGCGAGCCCGAGAGTCTCCCTCTATCCACAGCAGTGGGCTCGACTACCGACCCCCAGAACCAGACAAACCGAGCCCCATCTCACCTAATCTCGGTGTCTTCTCGCTCTTCCAACGAGCGAGAGGACCGCCTGCTGACCCCAGGCGCTCGACAATGCCGACCAATGCCAGCCGTCAAGACTCCTAAAGCATTAAACATAATGAAATCCTCCAGTTGCTACTACCAAGTGTGGGGGCTCGGAGCTCGGATGACACCGCGAGCCCCAGAAGCACTCCCGTATTCACAGGGGGGCTCGGAGCTCGGATGACACCATGAGCCCCTACCGCTCTCCTCTATTATCTAAGGGCTCGGAGCTCGGATGACACCGCGAGCCCCTACCACAGTCCCTAATTCACAAGAGGGCTTGGAGCTCGGATGACACTGCGAGCCCCTACCACAGTCCCCAATTCACAAGGGGGCTTGGAGCTCGAATGACACCGCAAGCCCCTACCGCTCCTCTATTCCCTGGAGGCTCGGAGCTCGGATTAAATCACGAGCCCCAAAAATTCTCCCCAAGCGACGGGCTCGCCAACCGACCCTCTATGCTCGGCGAGCCAAACTCCAACCCAACAGGCGTTGGCATACCCTTGCTCTTCCAACTAGCGAGGGGGTCACTTGCCGACCGACCTTCGATGCTCGGCACGCCGACCTCCAATCCAACAGGCGTTGGCATCCCCTTGCTCTTCCAACTAGCGAGGGGGTCGCTTGCCGACCCTCGACGCTCGCCGACCGACCTTCGATGCTCGGCGCGCCGACCTCCAATCCAAAAGGCGTTGGCATCCTCTTGCTCTTCCAACTAGCGAGGGGGTCGCTCGCCGACCCTCGACACTCGCCGACCGACCTTCTATGCTCGGCGCACCGTCCTCTAATCCAACAGGCGTTGGCATCCCCTTGCTCTTCCAACTAGCGAGGGGGTCGCTTGCCGACCCTCGACGTTTGCCAACCGACCCTCTATGCTCAGCGAGCCGATCTCCAACCCAACAGGCGTTGGCACCCCCCCGCTCTTCCAACTAGTGAGGGGTTCGTCTGCCGACCCTCGAAGCTCGTCCACCGACCCTCTGTGCTCGGCGAGCCGATCTCCAGCCCAACAGGCGTTGGCATCCTCTTGCTCTTTCAACTAGCAAGAGGATCGTCCGCCGACTCCAGAGGCTCGTCTGCCGACCAAAGGCTCGTCTACCAACCCGAAAGCTCGACAAGCGTCATTTCGACCCCTCTACACAGCATCCTGCGCAAAACTCCGACGAGTGATCCCTTCCTCCTAACCCCTGGCCTCTTCTGGAAGTAGCAGATTCTACTTTCTCACCACACCCTCCACCCTGCTCTTCCTACCGAGGCGAAGAACCACTCCTACACGGCTGGTTCATCCAGCCCTCCAGGAGTGTGGAGCTTGTGATATGGGTTGGATGACGTGGCCCCTCCTGGGCCACAGGATCCCCCTCAAAACGCGCGTGCCTCTAGATCATCCAGATCTGCCACGTCAGCGCTGGAAAACCGCCCGGGCCTCTGCCATGTCAGCCCGAAAACTGCCCGGGCCCTTGCCACGTCAGCCCTATACCGTCCTGGTTTTCACCGCTTCACCCCCACGGGTAAATGGGTCCGGACCCGGCCCCAAACGGGTCCAGACCCGGTTGGCATCTTCTATAACCAGACCCCTACTCCTTTTTCCAGGTAATCGATCTTTTCCCACCAAAATCCTAGTTACTGTTACTCTCTCTCAGTGATTGACTAGATCGTCGTAGGGTCTGCCACCGGGACCAACCCCGGTGTTCCGAGACCGTCTGCAGGTACGCGAGACCTCGGATCCGAGCCCCCCAATCCGAGCCGAGCATTCAGCCTCCTTCTCACTACCACCCACTCCCGTATTGTTCGCCCGGCCGAGGGCCGCCTGCATAGGAGCTTCCTCCATCAAATACAAATTGAGTGAGAACTCACACCTGGTGCATCCACACGCCACCCAAAAACAAACCGCATCAGTTGTAATTGTGAAGTTAATAGCGTATTAGACACGTTTAATGGACTTTTTTTTGTCAAGATTCATGGGTTATACTATAATATGTTAAAACTGGAAACGAACTGTTTAGTTTATGGACCAGGGTTTATGAGGTACAGTTAATTGTTGTATATGTTTAATTAAAAGTGGACTTGTTTGGACGGTAGAGTAGTTTAAAAGAAAGTTTAAATGTAAAAGTTTGGGTTCTAATGTGAACAGTGACAATGTGGCATTCATGTTTCTTACATTTCTTTCTTAGTAGGTGAAACTTTGTTAATAAGCTGATTAAATTTGCAACTAAAATATTTATTTCTGTGTTAAAATTTGATTTAAGATTACTAAACACAGAGAAATTTGACATAATTAACTTTGAAATACTTCAATCCTTTCAATTTTTTGAAGGTACATGATAATTGAAGGCCATCTCCAACACAAAATCTAATTAACATAGGAGATTTGAAATAATAATTAGTAAGCACCTCGAGATGCAACTGATCAAACTTTATTTGTCATCTTACTCATCATCTAAGTCAAACCATCTCTTGTATAGATGTATAACATTTAACTCTAAATACTAATCTTTCCTAGAATCAAACAGCAGTCATAATCAAAGATCAAGAAGAAAATATTTATCGCATGATGGCTAAAGTCCATTTAAGAAAAGAAAACCCTTAAGAACAAGACATTTCTACTGTGAATGCACAATGAACTAAGAATAGCATGGAGAGAAATAACATTATTCCTTTTGACGAGAGAGAGAGAGAGAGAGAGCGATAGAGCGAGAGAGAGAACTTCAAACCCTAAACCCTTCCACCTTTCTTCCTCGTCTCCTCCGCCCACCTACCGTGCCAAAAGAGAATCTCCATCGATGCTCAAGCGGAGCAGGGACGAGGGAGACGTGCACCATCGCGAGGGAGAGAGGAGTCGATGGAAGAGCACCACCAGGGCAGTTCACCGGGATGCGTCGCCTCAGAGAGCCAGGGAGAACCGTGACGCTCTCGCTAGGGGAAGGCCAGCTCGCCGCGACAGCCATCGCGACTCCGAGGAAATACGGCGACCGTCGAAGAGCAAGCTAAAGTCCATTCGTTCCAGTCCAGAGGTGGAAGAAGGCTACAGGAGAAGATGGACATACGCGGAGGTCACAAGAGGCAAAAGTGGTGGCATCGACGAACATAGAGTTCGCCGACGATCACCGACCCCACTTGAGCGAGAATGCCGCGTGCCCAGAGAAGAAGAAGAAGAGGAATGGATCCTTGTTAAGTCCAAGAAGTCCAAGAAACCCATCAAAAGCAACAACGGATCCGAAGCTTCGCGTATCGATGGACGACAGAACTGCCACAAGTGCGCGCGACCGGGGCACTCCATTAGCAAGTGTCCTAACGACTGGTTTTGCTATTACTGTCGACGATCGGGACATATATCCACCGCTTGCCCGAGGCGCGTCAACTGCTCAGTGTCACACTCGAAGGAGAAGGAGGGGGCACTACCACTGACTTCGGTAGAGAGCGCGACGCAAGAAAGTATCGCAGGGGAGCGGAGAGTCGTCCAAGCCTCGGTCATCCCGACACCTCTCATAGCGGATTTCGAGCGGAGGTTCAATGGAGGGATAGTCGTCAAGGCGCAGACGGGGCAACCAACGGCAAACGATGTCTCGGAGCTTCTGAGTGCAGCGATTGTTTCGGACCCTTCCCCTATATGGGTTATTCAAGAGATCGGCGTGAACGTTTTCTACGCTCATTGCAACGACGAGAAAATTGCCAAAGAGACTATTAGAGTTAAGGGATTGGAAGGGAGAGATTCTCAGGGGTTAGAATTTTTTGTGACTTTCAAATGGTGGAGTAGAGACTATGGAGCTATGAAAGCAGAAAACTATCCTCCGGTTTGGATCCGCTTATACAACCTCCCCTTTCACTGTTGGGTGCGCTCGAGCTTCCAAAACGTCGTTCGTCCGTTCGGGATGCTTATAGACATTGATCGCCAAACGCTTACTCTATCGGCTAGGAAGTTTGCCAGGCTCAAGATCGGTGTAGTGAAGAAAGCAGATATCCCGTCCAAGATACTCGTGGAGTTCGACAATAGTATCTATGAAGTTACGGTAATTGTTGAGGCTCAAAAAATTGTTTCATTCCCGGAGTTCGATTCGATCAGGAGAAGAAGCATCAAGGGTGGGGATCCGAAGCAAGAGGAAGAAGACGTAAGCCAACGGTTGGATGTGGGAGTACGTGAGGGGGCGGGAGCCATGCAAGGGGGGTTGCTTCGTCCGTTGGATATTGAGGGTCAGCACAATTTCAAAATCCAGCAACCTAATTCTCTCAATCCAGCGGGTATTACTCAGCATTCTACATCTCACGAAGTCCGAGCTTGGCGTAAAGTTCCAAAACCCAACACTTCACTCCACAGAGTCAATCGAATTGATGAGAGAAAGGACGTGTCCACTGTGCTAGAGGGGACAGTTCGCGGCGCGGCTTTTAGGGAAAAGGAGATCATTAATGTAGACAAAGGAGGGTCTACTTCAGTAGCTTTTAGAAAGCCTGGAATTTTGAAGCCTCAAGAGTCAATGGGCCAGGAATTGACCAAGTCATTGGGCTTGGTCAATGAACCATGGATGGGCTTTTCAAAAGAGGATATAGAGTTATCTGTTAAAAATGCGGTAGCTGCTCTTTTACACTCCAAAGCGGTTACTAAAAGTGGGCCAGGGATCGTAGATAACAACTAGCCGAATACAGATATTTCCCCAAAACCGGGAGTGGATTTCGTGCATGTAGAGGATCCGACACAGATTGTTCCTATTGGTCAGTTCAATCAAATTACTATATTGTCTCCCACATCGGGCGCCACCTCTGGGAATGAAATCATTGGGGCTCTAGAGGGCATCCGGGAGGACAACATTGTCTCTGGGGCAGAAACTGAAGGGGAAGAGAGGGAAGTCAGAGGAAGTGTTGGGAGTACTGCTACCAGGAAATTCATGGAATATCAGAGGAAGGGAAAAATACAGATGTTGAGTTTGGAGAGTCAGAAGAGCGGTCCTGATGATTGGCATAGTAATGGGATCAAGCTGCAGGAGGAGTCCACTACTGGAGAAGGTACCTCACACCCTCATTGTTCAGTTCTTAATTCTTTATCAGATGAGTCGTTAATTTATTTTGCAAGTCTATTTGGGATAGCTATGGGGTCCAATAGGGACGATCAACTTTCTAACTTAGCTATCATTAGAGAGGTAACTAAACTAGCGAGTTATTAGTCCCTAGTAGCAGTGAGGGAAGAGGGGTAGCGGACGTTAGACGTAAATTTTTGTTTAATGGTATACATCTTTTGGAACGTTAGAGGGATGCGTCAAAAGCTGAAAAAAAGAGCTATAGGCGCTACGATTTACAAAATTAGACCAGACATATGTGGTTTTCAAAAAACTAGGATTGATTCCCCAACAGCGGAGGACTTTACTTCGGTTAGAGGGCTGGCAGATTTTCACTGGAGATTTAAGGCGGCGAGGGGATACTCGGGGGGGATCGCGGTTGGAGCTTGCGCCGCGGCTTACGAGATTATTGATGAATTCATTGGAGACTTCTCCGTCTCGATCAGAATCAGACGTAGACTAGATAATTGGATTCAGACTGTAACAAGCGTCTATGGGCCGTATGACAGCAGACTACGCAAAGAGTTCTGGGCGGAACTGAGCTACATCAGAAACAGATGGCTGGGAGCATGGATTGTTGGCGGGGATTTTAACATTACCAGATTCCAGGATGAGCATAGAGGTAGAGGACATAGCCAGACGGAGCAAGATTCTTTCAACGATACGATAGACGCTTTAGATTTAATGGAACTAGAGATGGCCGACAGGAAATTCACGTGGACGAATATGCAAAGGAATCCGACTTTGGCCAAATTAGACCGAGTACTAGTGTCGATTGACTGGGCAAATGTTCATCCTATAGCTAAGGTTAAAACATCTATCCGATACACCTCGGACCACCTTCCACTGGTTATTGATTGCGGTGGCAGCGGAAGGCAGAAGTTCTTCAGCTTCAAATTCGAGAAAGCTTGGACTTTGTGTGAGGAGACTCGCAGCATTATTGCCGAATCCTGGGAAGCCAGCACTACTCAGGTCTCGGCAGTCGGAAGGTGGGTAGAGAAGACTAGATGATTGAGAAGGCGCCTTAAATTCTGGGCTAGGGATAAAGCACGAACATCTCTCAGCAGAGAGAGGAGTTAGCGGGTAGAATAGCCATCCTGGAAGGAGCTCAAGAGGATTATGATCTTCAGGAGTCTGAGAAAGATGAGCTAGCGAATAAAAGATTGGAGTTGCAGCATATCGTTAAGATGGAAGAAATATACTGGCAACAGAGAGCTAGGATCCAATGGTTGAGAGAAGGAGACGCTAACACGAAATATTTCCACAACATGGCTAGTGGAAGACGTAGACACAACCATATCACAGGTATCACGGTTAATGGAATCTGGACCGAAGATGAAGATCAGGTCAAAGAATACTTGGATGACTATTATCGCGACCTGTTAGGACGTTCACAGGAGGCTAGATGCTCCTTCGCTCAGGACATGTGGAGCACATCAAGATTAGACGGGAGCAACGACATCGAAGGGAGGTTCGAAGTTAATGAAGTTTTTGAGGCGATTAAAAGCCTGGGGCAAGACAAGTCGCCGGGACCTAATGGACTACCGATCTTTTTCTACGTGTATTATTGGAGTATTATCAAGAACGACTTGATGGATATTTTCAACGAGGTCTATAAGGGCAGTGCTAACCTGAATAGATTAAATTATGCCACCATCATTTTGATTCCCAAGAAAAGTGAGGTTAGATCCATCAATGATCTTAGACCTATAAGTCTCCTGAACGGATCGTTCAAAATTATCACGAAAGTACTAGCACAACGGCTGGCTCCGCATTTAAACGAGATTATCTCCCAATCACAAAGCGGGTTCATTAGGGGTAGGGATATCATGGATAGCATCGCCTCCGCCCATGAGATTGTGTATAGAGGCCACAGAACCAAAGCAGAAGGGTTCATTTTGAATCTTGATTTCCATAAGGCTTACGATTCAGTCTCGTGGGAATGCGTGGAAGAGGCCCTTATTCTTAAAGGATTTGGCAGTAGATGGAGATCATGGATGAGTAAGTGTATCCGAGGTGGCAAATCGAATATCCTGATCAACGGATGGCAAGGGAGAGAAATAAACTGTAAAAGAGGTCTAAGGCAGGGCGACCCTCTGTCGTCTCTATTGTTTGCAATTGATGCGGATGGGCTTGCAGAAATGATCGGAAGGGCTATGAATAACGGTACGATCAAAGGAACTCATATCAAGGGGATCCCTACCCCAATGGCGATTTTACAATACGCAGACGACACAATGTTGTTCGGAAAAGCAACGGTAGAGGAAGCTGTGGCTATGAAGGCGGTTTTGGCCTGCTTTCAAGGGTGGGCTGGCCTCAAAGTGAACTTTACCAAAACTAGCATTATTCCGCTGTCTGACCTCCCACCCAATCTTACCAGGGACTTAGCTGAAATCTTTCAATGCAAACCGAGGGCATACCCTATCAAATACCTGGGTACCCCTATTAGACCAGGCGCTCTGTTGAGAGAAGATTGGATTCCCCTGATTGATAAGATTCAGAAAAAGTTCTTGGGATGGCAAAGCCATTACCTCTCCCTCGGAGGTAGGATCATCCTGCTTAATTCGGTTATTAGCGCGATTCCACTTTACCTTATGTCGATTTTTGAACTCCCAAAGTGGGTCATCAAGAGAATCGATAAACTTAGGCAGAGATTTTTATGGAAAGGATCGGATGAGGGTAACAAAGGTTTCAACCTTGTCAGCTGGGGAAGAGTGTGCAAGAGAAGGGAATTCGGGGGTTTAGGGATCATGTGCCTGCAGGACATGAACAGAGCGTTACTTAGCAAGTGGTGGTGGAAGATCAATAATAATCACAAAGGGTGGTGGAACTGCTCTTTTGCTCGATTTCGGAAGTTTCGCAAATTTCGGTTCGGAGGTAAAAGTCCGTCAGCCAAAGTTTCATTTATGTGGAAAGGTATTACCAAGCAAGGATTATTGTATCACTCCAACACTAGGTGCAAAGTCGGGAACGGAAAGCACACCAGGTTTTGGAAAGACAAATGGTGCGGATCGACCTCCCTTCAAAACCAATTTCCCCTGGCGGCGGAGGCAACGACAAACCTAGATCTCACTGTGGCAGACGTGAGGATTAGGGGTAAACTAAACTTTATAGTGCGACAGAATATCACCCAGGAAAGCTTAGTTCAATTCGAGGCCTTAAACGATCTGATTCAGCAAATTGAAGGTATAGGGAATTCGCTAGATGATGAGAGGTGGTGGGATAGAGACGCCTCTAAACGGTTCACGGTATCATCCATGTATAAATGGATCAATGACGGCGGGACTAGATGCCAGGTTCAAGCGATCATTTGAGGCACCCAAGCCCCGTTCAGGGTCAAAGTGTTTTGTTGGTTGGCCAATAATAACGCGATTCTATCAAGAGTCAATCTTAAAAAGAGAGGTCTGCCGATAGATACGACATGTGCAAATTGTTCAGTAGCGGAAGAAGACGTCAGCCATATCCTATTCGAGTGCCCTAGCGCTAGGATGTCCTGGGAGATTGTGTGTAGAGGGTTCGGGTGTAATCAGGTTCCTAGGTCAACAACAGAAATATGGGGGTCATATAGAGAAGCTCATATAAAAAAAGAAAATAGAGGGGCATGGGACTTAGCTATAGCTGCTTTACTTTGGTCTTTATGGCTGCAAAGAAATGATCTTATTTTCCGCAATATCTCGTATAGATTTCCTCATTTTATGAATAAAATATTTATGTTAATTCATGACTGGGCAGGTGCCACGGAGGCAACTAAGAGGATGAGGTTTGCTGAGGGAGAGTAGACACAGCAAAGACGGTGGGTTTTGAGTGCTCCTGCGAGCTTGGCGAGGGGCGCTGACAGCTTTTTGGTGGTTTGTGGTCGAAGTCCACAGTTTCCTTTTGGATATCTGAGAGATTATAATGTAGTAGATGCTCTCGATGGATTAGTTATCGTTTTTATTATCTCCTCTACTATGTAATGTTTTGTAATCTCTATTTACTGAACTCTTATGTAGGCTCTACTTTGTTTCCTTAATTGATCATTAATGAAACGATGGCATGGATCATCTTTTTATCAAAAAAAAAAAAAAACTAAGAATACTTATAGCGCACTTTGTGTTGGAACAAGAATTTTATAAAACAGAAATGCTAACAATAATTGTGAAGAGTTACAATTACATGAAATAAAATAAGAAAACAAACCATACAATACAGAGTCGAGACTTGAATATCTCTGTCCTTAAAGCAATTTTCGCCCCGTAGTGTGACGGTGTTTGACGAAATGTCTCCCATGATACAACTATATTACCTTTTTCCTAAAGAGCAGTACCCTAACTTCAAAGATCTGATCGAACTTGAGCTGTGTTGTATTTTCAGTATTGACTCAGAGAGGAAGAAGAAGAAGGAGATTCATATTACAGAACTGCATTTTCTGGCAGACAGGATTTCCTGGTCTTATAGGAGAAGTGGAGCAACTGATGGGAGGTTCCATTACTCTGTAACAGCAGAGTAATGGTCCACTACTCTGTAACAGCAGAGTAGTGGTTCAAAGTCATAACTGATGAGTCATTACTCTGTTGTTACAGAGTAATGGTACCAGTTACTGAAGTTGAAAAGCCTCAACAGTATACTGGGGGAAAAATTTCTGGCTGGGGCAAAAAAAATATAGGCCAGAGCCAAGCCAGACCAAGCCGAGCCGAGCCCGGGGCCGGAGCCGGAGCTGGGCCGGGCCGCGCACGTGCGTGTGTGTGTGTTTGTTATTTTGGCCTAGTCCTCTCTTCACTACACGTTAGTGGTAACCCTCGGGCCACGCCCTTTAGTCCAAATTTTTAGTATATATACTAGAAAAAACTTTACCTATTTCTGATATGGGACTATCCATTTTCTCCAAGTATCCAAGTTAGTACATAACGAGTACTCAACTTTGGACCAACATTTCTCATTCATACGGAATTCGTTTTTAGCACATGAGTACATCACGGAATAGTACTCGATGAGAGGAACATGATCCAATCAATTTTCGGTGCCGCTGGTGGCCGGAGCCCACCGAAATGCGTCCCGAAAAATCTGCAAAATATTTTCCAACAATCACTCACATGAATGGAAATGACCAGACCATGTAATCCAGACACGACAAAAAGACACATGAAAGAAAAAGACTCTGAGAATACAATTGGAAAATTACTGCATCAGGAATGGTAGTAATTTTTCAACTTTGAACCACCCTTAGTGAGTAGCCATCGGATTCACTTGACCAGGTAGTGAACATGATGTCTTGAACTACCTGGGCTTTGATGTGAATCTAGACAACACAGTTTCATCTCCTCACAGATTTAAGTTCTCTTGTTGTGTTCGTTTTGGCCTTGAACAACCCTGGTTAATCGTGAGTGAACTTGGAGAATGTAGTCTCTCTTCATTCTTCTAGAAACTGCCCTATTTCACACTCACAAGGTGATTGCCCATAAAGAGTATCCTGCTATACCCCACTTTTATTTCAAAGATATGGGAATCATTAAAAGTCAAGCTTATCCTAACTCTTTGCAGGCAGCACTTGTTTTATCATCCTAAGAATGGGTATGAGATGTTAATCTCTCAGTGCTTTCGTCGATTCAACAAGATTTAGTTGTCTCTTTGAACCTAGATCTTGGGATCTCCAATTCCTAGGTAGGGTTTCCATCAAGTATCCTCTTTCGTCATAGGCTTTAAACCCATTTCTCTTGATGAACTCACAACCTATTCTCGCGACAGACCTTTAGTAAATGGATCCGCTAGGTTGTCGGCCGATTTTATATATTCTATAGAGATTACTCCATTTGAGAGCAGTTGTCTAATGGTTTTGTGTCGCCTTCTGATATGACGAGACTTACCATCATACATGCAACTCAGTGCCCGTGCTATAGCCGATTGGCTGTCACAGTGTACACATAAGGCAGGCACTGGTTTTTTCCACATAGGGATATTCTCTAAAAAGTTTCGAAGCCATTCTGCTTCTTCTGCCACTTTGTCTAAAGCAATAAACTCAGATTCCATGGTGGATCTGGCCAATAACGTTTGTTTAGAGAATTTCCATGACACAGCTACACCACCAAGTGTGAAGACATACCCCCTTGTGGATTTTGAGTTTTTGGAGTCCGATATCTAGTTGGCATCACTGTAGCCTTCTAGTACTGCTGGATATCTGGTGTAATGCAGCGCATAACTCTGAGTAGATCACAAGTAGCTCAATACTCTAGTTATTCCTTTCCAGTGACTTCATCCTGGATTACTTGTGTAGTGGCTCAGTACATTTACTGAATGTGCTAGGTCCGGTCTTGTACAATTTGTTAAGTACATTAGACTACCGATTACACGTGCATATTCCAGTTGTAATATGCTGTCACCCGTGTTTTCGAACAAGTGAAGACTGGGACTCACAAGACTTTTGGCAGTTCCATTCGAGTAATTATTAAACCTTTCAAGTACTTTCTCAGCATAATGAGCTTGAGACAAAGTAATTCCCTCAGACGTCCTGGAAACTTTGATTCATAGTATAACGTCTGCAACTCCCAAATCTTTCATATTAAACTTGCCACTAAGCATGCTCTTAGTTTGTTTGATAATATCGTTATTGCTCCCAATAATGAGCATGTCATCTACATACAAACATACCAGAATGTATCCATTTGGAGTATCTTTGATGTAGATACACTTATCACATTCATTTATTTTGAAACCATTTGACATCATAATATTGTCAAATTTTGCATGCCACTGCTTTGGAGCTTGTTTCAGTCCGTACAGGAATTTTGCAAGCCTGTACACCTTGTTTTCTGATCCAGGAACTACGTAACCCTCAGCTTGTTTCATGTATATTTCTTCTTCTATGTACCCATTTAGAAATACAGTTTTAACATCCATTTGATGTATTTGCAGGTTATGTAGAGCTGCAATAGCTATCAACATTCTTATGGAAGTTATTCTTGTAACCAGGGAATATGTATCAAAGAAGTCTAGGCCTTCCTTTTGCCTAAATCCTTGTACCACAAGTCTCGCCTTATGTTTCTCTATTGAACCATCTGGTTTCAATTTTTGTTTGAAAATCTATTTGCATCCTAGAGCTTTACATCCAGAAGGCAAATCGACTAACTCCCGTGTATGATTTTGCATAATGGAGTCTATTTCACTTTTGATTACTTTCTTCCACATAGGAGAATCAGGCATAGACATGGCTTTCTTGAAAGTTCTGGGCTCATTCTCTAACAGAAAGTCTGTTACAAAGTCAGGACCAAATGATTTTGATGTTCTAGCCCGTTTACTTTGTCTAGGCTCATCATTATCATATTCTGGTTCATCAACCGAAGTGCTTGCATTCCCTTGTTTACGTGTACGTTTGGTATACGTAGTATCCTTGCACGGAAACACGTATTCAAAGAAGGAAGCATTCCTTGATTCATTATTGTATTCACATGGATATTAGATCTATCTGATTTATATACCAAGAACCGATGTACACTACTGTTGTGTGCATAGCCTATGAATATGCAATCAACCGTCTTAGGTCCTATGGTGACCTGTTTTGGATCAGGTACTGTCACTTTTGCTAGACACTCCCCACACTTTGAGGTATTTATACGAAGGTACGTTACCTTTTCACAGTTCGTGTGGTGTCTTGCCAGTTTTCTTGTGAGGTATTTTATTGAGAATGTAGTTGGCAGTCAGCAACGCTTCTCCCCACATATTTTGGGGTAAGCCAGAATTCAACAAAAAGGCATTCATCATCTCTTTTAGAATTTGGTTCTTGCGCTCGGTAGTACCGTTTGATTCGGGTGAGTAAAGAGCAGTTATCTGATGAACTATTCCATGTTCAGAGCAGAACATATTAAATAGTGCATCATATTCTCTTCCTCTATCACTCTTAACGATTTTAATCATTTTGCCAAGTTGATTCTCAACCTCAAGCTTATATTCCTTAAATTTATCCAAAACCACATTTTTGCTATGTAACAAGTATACATAACAGAATTTTGTGCAATCGTCTATGAATGTCACAAAGTACTTTTTGCCACCTCTGGTCTGCACGTATTTTAAATTACACAGATCCATATGAATTAGACGTAGAGTTTCTGTATTTCTTTCTACAGAACGTGATGGAGTTTTAGTGAGTTTAGCCTCCGTGCAAACTTCACATTTTTCGGAGTTGTTTGCCTTAAATTTTGGTAGCAAATTCATGTTAATTAATCTACGCATAGAATTGACATTAACATGGTCTAGTCTTTCATGCCAAATAGAAGAAGACTCAACAACATAGGCAATAGGAGTTATTTCATTAACTTTGGGAATAACAGGAACAATAGTTTTAGGGATGACTGTCATTACATTAAACTTGAACAGTCCATCCTTTACATATCATTTACCCAAGTACTGTTAGGGTTATATACTGAAAGCATCACTTTTGTATTAACTTTATTTCCTTATTTTTTTGAATGAGAATCATATGGGCATATGTTTGCATATTGTGTTTATTATAATATTAATGCAAGTATCTGATATTCTATAAGGTTGATAATATGGTGTGAGGTGACACACAGAAGATTATATTATCAGTTCCCTATGGAATATATAAATAGTTCACAACCTAGACGGACTTGGATAATCCATTGGAAAGGTTGTAGTGTAATCTGGTATTAGTCTATCTTGACTATAGGTTTACATTAGTACACTTTGTGTGTATTGAACAGGACCACTTGAGGTTGTTCTCTTTGTACTGACTATAAAAGAGAACAAACACCTCTGTTATTATGGATGCTTATGCTCTTAATTCGGATATAATAACAGACATGTATATGCAGTGTGCATTACTTTGACTCATAAAAGAGTGAGATTCATTATGGATCAACAACCTCTATGAATTGGGTAATAGCGTTGTATGTATGATGGGCTGTTGATTGTAAAAAGAATCCATGTCTCGATACGTCGGGTTGATGATGTCCCCTTAAGGAGCTCATAAGGATTGTCATGTAAACCCTGCAGGTGAATTACATCCGACATGACAAATAAAGTTGAGTGGTACTACTTAAGGATAAAAGATGTTGATCAATATAGTTGTTAGTAACTTAATTTGATCGACGGACATTCGATATCTTAACATGGGGAGCTCAATGAGCATATAATAAAAGGAGCCCATAAATATAATTTGGGATTAGGAAGGTAGTGCAACAATAGCTCCTTAGTGGACCGAGCTATTGTTAATGGGCCTGGGTTGTGTGTTCGGGCTGAACACGGGATACCCAGATTCGTTAGGAGACCTAACCCTAATTTCTTCTCATGGTCCCTGCCGTAGCCTTATATATATCCTCTATTTCTCTGGCCGTCATTGACAATCTGAAATATAAGATTTTTTCTCAAAATTCGTGATTCACGTAAGGAGAGAAAGATAGGTCAGCCAAGGAGAAGAAAAGTTGGGAGATCGTCGACCACACGACGTCCAACCCGAGGAAGGAATACGTGCAGAAGATCTTGGGGTCGCTGTCGTCTTCTTCTCATCGCAGGTATAAATCGTGAACCCTAGATTCCGCTATATAGGGTTAGATCACGTATTTAATCTGTTAAATTTTTAACAATCGATACGCACACCAATCCGTAGTCCTGGGAATCATCTCAGTTCCATCAAGTACACCCCATTTTTAGACAATACAAAATTATCAGAAGCAAGAACAACCTTAAATCCATTCTTGCTTAGCAAAGAGCCTAATACCAAGTTCTTTCTAATATCTGGAACATGCAATATATTTGTGAGTGTTAGTTCCTTGCCTGAAGTCATTTTCAGCACTATCTTCCCCGTTCCTGCAATTT
Organism: Hemerocallis citrina; assembly: GCA_017893485.1. Classification (NCBI taxonomy): domain Eukaryota; kingdom Viridiplantae; phylum Streptophyta; class Magnoliopsida; order Asparagales; family Asphodelaceae; genus Hemerocallis; species Hemerocallis citrina. The sequence continues at coordinate 67,112,693 of CM030364.1, read as the reverse complement.
TGGAGGTGGAAGAATTACCCATGAACAGTTGTTCATCTTTGTTGCACTTCTGGTATGAAGTGAACATCTCCTTATCCGAGCAAATGTGCTTGGTGGCCCCAGTGTCGTACTACCACTCTCGATGATTGCTCCCCACCAGATTCACTTATGATACAACAGCACAGAGGTCTAGGTCAGAGAGACCGGTGGACAAGTTCTCAGTTATGTGTGCATGGGACGTGTCATTCCCTTTTGCCTGTCCAGTTCCAGCATGGTTGTTGTCCTTGCTGCGACATTCAGAAATTTTGTGCCCCAGCTTACTACATTTGTGGCATTTTACAGCAAACCTTTTTGTTGCCGGTTTTTTGTTCAAGGTCTGTTGCAAGAACTTTCTCTTTTTGCCTTTCTGTTCATGCTCCACCATGTTTGCCTTTTCTACGGACTGATTTCCATAGGACCTGTCAGCCTTGTGATTCTCTTCTTCGATACGCAACCTGGCAATAAGGTCTTTAAGAGACATCTCCTTTCGCTTGTGCTTGAGGTAGTTCTTGAAGTCTTTCCATCCAAGTGGAAGCTTCTCGATGACCGCTGCAACCTGGAATGGTTCACACAGCGTCATGTTCTCTGCAGCAATTTCATGCATTATCACCTGCAGTTCCTGGATTTGACTCACAACTGTTTTGGAGTCAACCATTTTGTAGTCCAGAAATTTACCGACTACAAACTTCTTGGACCCAGCGTTTTCTGTTTTGTACTTTTTCTCCAAAGACCCCCATAGAAGTTTGGACGTCTTGAAGACACAGTAGACATTGTGCAGAGGGTCTACCAAGCCATTTAGGATGTAGTTTCTGCAGAGGTAGTCACCCTGAGTCCATGCATCAACCGCAGCAACGGAGTGTGCATCCATTGGTGCCAGCATAGGGGCAGATTCAGTAAGAAACCTTTCCAGTTTCAAGGTGGTCAGGTAGAACTGCATCTTCCCCTGCCACTTTTGAATCCAGTTCCGTTGAACTTCTCTGGTTTTTCTCCCACAGTAATATGCGTGGGCAGAACGACCGAATGTGCCGTAATCGATTGTGCAGTCACATTTTGGGTCACTGGTGTTTTGGCACTAATAAGCCCATTGACACATTCGATCTGTGTGTTTTCCATGTCCTGAAACAGTTAGAATATAATTGTGAGTTGTTTTTCCGAAATGATAACAAACCTGTAAAGAAACTTCACAAAAAACTGTTAGAATTGAGGGGAAAAAATTGCTTTAAGATTGTCGGAACAAGAATTTCATAAAACAGAAATGCTAACAATAATTGTGAAGAGTTATAATTACAGAAAATAAAATAAGAAAACAAACCATACAATACAGAGTCGAGATTTGAATATCTCTGTCCTTAAAGCAATTTTCGCCCCGTAGTGTGACGGTGTTTGACGAAATGTCTCCCAGGATACAACTGTATTACTTTTTCCCTGAAGAGCAGCACCCTAACTTCAGAGATCCGATCGAACTTGAGCTATGTTGTATTCTCAGTATTGACTCAGAAAGGAAGAAGAAGAAGGAGATTCGGATTACAGAGCTGTATTTTCTGGCAGACAGGATTTCCTGGTCTTATAGGAGAAGTGGAGCAACTGATGGGAGGCTCCATTACTCTGTAACAGCAGAGTAATGGTCCACTACTCTGTAACAGCAGAGTAGTGGTTCAAAGTCATAACTGATGAGCCATTACTTTGCTGTTACAGAGTAATGGTACCAGTTACTGAAGTTGAAAAGCCTCAACAGTATATTGGGGAAAAGTTTTCTAACTGGGGCAAAAAAAATATAACTAGAGCCAAGCCAAGCCAGACCAAGCTGAGCCGAAGCGGAGCTGGGCCGGGTGGTGCCGTGCGCGCGCGTGCGCGTGTGTTTGTTATTTTGGCTAAGTCCTCTCTCCACTACACGTTAGTGGTAATCCCCGGGCCATGCCCTTTAGTCCAAATTTTTAGTATATATACTAGACAAAACTTTACCCATTTCCGATATGGGACTATCCATTTTCTCCAAGTATCCAAGTTAGTACATAGCGAGTACTTAACTTTGGACCAACATTTCTCATTCATACGGAATTCGTTTTGGCACATGAGTAAATCACGAAATAGTACTCGACGAGAGAAACATGATCCAATCATTTTCCGGCGTCGCTGGTGGCCGGAGCCCACCGAAATCCGGCCCGGAAAATCTGCAAAAACGTTTTCCAACACTTTGCACTTCATATCTTTAAGCAACCATACTATATGAAAAATATGGACGCAAAGCATTAATTCAAAGAGCAAATTCATCAATGAACATCAAGAAAATATGCATGCAGGATAGATATATTGAAGTAGGCAGATAGAACAAGTTGTTGCCGCTTGGGTGGTACAGCAACTTGAATTTCGATTCAACAAGAAAGCATTTGAACAACAGTAACACTATTGCAATCTTAAACATGATAGAAGTTCAATGGAAAAAATACAACAATTTAATGACAACAAAAATGCAAATATCTATTTCCTTTCCTGTGTAATCAGGATTATTGCTGTTGCTGCCTCCATGGTCACCCCCCAATCTCCTGAAAGTTGAAACCAAGAAGTTCCAGTTCCTTCCAGTCGGAAAACCCATCTTGTACTTCCACACCGATGTCTACGACCGATTATTACTACTAGAAGCAATATTTACATTGATAGCCCCAATTTGCACAGCCAAGGCATCAACTTGATCCCCAGCTTCGTATCAACTAGCCAATTGTTGTAAATCTTAACATACATATTTGTAATTGTCTTTTATGTAATAAATTGAATCTTACATGAGAATAGCTTAAAGTGATGAATAGCTTAATAAGTTGTATGTATTTTAGTATACGTAATGTGATGAATGGTAATTACTTTCTACAAAACAAAAAAAATGATGTTAATTGTTTTTTAAGGAATCGGGACGCGCTCGGGTTTTTTGTTTTTTTTTTCGGGCCTAGTCTTGGGCCTTAATTTTGGAGCTCAACCCAAAATCGGGTCGGGCTTGGACCCTAAAAAAATTTGGGCTCGGGCACAGGTTTGTATAAGTCCGGCCCAAGCCCGGCCCTTTTCCAGCCTTAAATAAGATTGTGTATGTCTTGCGCTCAGTTAGTTCACATGTGTGTGCATTAGAAAAAAAAACAAATTAAATTAAATTAAATTAGTGCATGGTGATGATGGTAAAAATCGTAGCAAATCAGGGCCGTACGATTCCAACACAGATCTCAGAGCTTCTACAAGCAGATTAATCATAGCGGGCCTCCTTAACAAGTTTGGACCTTCTCCAGGCCCCTCCACAGGACATGAGCTTCTTTCAAGCCCATAAAAAGTGACAGACTAGGCCCACTAGGAGAGACACCCAGCCCATTCAGGCTAGGAGTCAAATCTCTTATTCCCTAACAAGAGAACTTATCTTTAGAGGGAGAGAAGCATAAAAGAGATAAAGAACTCATATCGATCCAATGGATCTAAATCAATCTCTTGATATGTTTCTCAGACCTATAAATACCCTCCCCCTTCCACAGTTAGAAGGTAATCAACAAAATCACAAGTTTCTCTCTCGAACTCTCTTTCTCTTTCTGGTTCTGACTTGAGCGTCGGAGAGTCTGTCGCCGGGGTCACCCCCCGGTGTTTCATGCTTTTCGCAGGTCCATCGACCACGTCAGCAACCGTCAGATTTAGATCACGATGGTCAGTCAACGATCCAGATTCAATCCTAGGAGCTCTAACTGCATTTCACGGTAAAGGTCAAATGTCAGATTTTTTGTAGTTTTGTCACGCCCCGCTTCCCACTATACAGAAATACAGGCACGCAACTAAGGTCCAGCGAATGATATACATCATCCATAAGCTGTGCAATTATAAGCTCAACAAGATATTTATAACACATTTACGCAGACAAATATAATGATCACGTGAGCTGAAAATAAAATAACCATCATCCAGATAGTACATCAACATCGGGTCAGAATGCCCGAGAATACAAGGTGCCATAATTAAAACAGTACGATGAACAGTTCGCTATAACAACTAGATAAAATAGCGACTGAAAGAAAAACAATATGAAGTAGTAACAAAGCAGCAATGATCATCTAGAGAGTCTGCTCATCTGGTCCATCAGTACCTGTATAATCATTAACTCAAAGAAAAATAGAAAAAGTTCCCGTTAGAGCAAGTTTCGGGCAGCAAGTAGCAACAAGCAGAAAAAGGGGTAATATAACAAGATATAACATGGAAGAAACAAGAAGTAGAAGTACAAATACAATATGGAAGTAAGCAAGGATCTGGGACAATATGATCATGTAAGTAAAAACTGTAACTAGTGTATTCTAGACTTCAAGATATAAGCATTTGATAACCTAGGCTCAGTTAATCGATAATCATGTAATCAAGGATCGAGAGTCATGTAATCAAGAGTCATGTAACGAGGGTCTTGTAATCAAGAGTCATGTAATCAAGAGTCATGTAATCAAGAATCATGTAATCAAGAGTCATGCTTAGTGGAAATCTCAAGTTTATCTGTGTTATTAACTTATCTAATGCACGCAATCCTGTGTCCCATACCACAAGTTCGGTGCATATCAATCATGTGACGTTTAGACTTAAGTAGTGAATTCTATAGGATTATGTACTCGGGTCTTCCAGTGATAGTATCAAGACATGTAATCATGAATCATGTAATCGAGAATTATGTAATCAAGAATTGTATAATCAAGAATCAAGAATCAAGAATCACTATTTCGGGAAACACGGGCCCCCTTCCGAGTATACTCCCCTATATTGTCCATTACTAAGCCGTACCCTTATAACCCCGGCTTGTTATTATTTTATAATTAATTATGAACATGCAATTGGTACGACTAGTGGAACGGTGTAATCAAATAGTTTAGCCAAGAAAAATATCAAGGACAGTAATCATGGACATGAGACGTAAAACGAGTACATGTATCGAGAGTAATTATTATGGAATTATCAAGTGGTATAAAATACATTCTATCAACCTATTATATCTATGCAAGTTATTATTACAAGAACAATAATACATTCAGTTCATTAATTATGAAAAATAAAGGGTTTATATGCAAAAATGTATAGATGAATTTTTAGATAACTTAACATATCTGCATTCAAATTCACTTTCCCGTTGTTACAGAAAAGCAAATCCAATTCCGTCAGAGATTCTAGAAAGTAGACTCTCTCCCGGTTCCAACGCATATTCACACGATACATTCTAAGGACAGTAGCGATGCGTACAAATTCATTCTTCGCTGGTTTCGATGTCTCGCTCGCATTCTGGAAATTCGGAGTCACAATACTAAAACTGCGATATCTCACAATCTATACATCCGATTGAGAAACTGTAGGATGTTTCGGATATCTAGACTCGAAGGGCTACGATTTTCATGTAGAAAGTTTTTCGATCCAGTATCGGTAACATGGTCAAATTCTCAGTACAAGATACCATTCGTAATCCCGTGCAGGTTCAGAATTCACAATATGACAGTACTAAAATCGCGATATCTCACAATCTATACATCCGATTGAGAAACCGTAAGATGTTCTGGATTCGGGACTCGATGGGCTACGATTTCCACGTAGAAAATCTTTAATCCAGTATCGGGAACATGATCAAATTCTTAGTGCAAGGTCAAGAAATTTTAGAGATAGTAAGGTTGAATATTCGATATTCGATAACACGATTCGAAATGTGTTAACGGTTCACTCTTGTATTGATATAGCATGAAACAAGTGACTAGAACAGAGTTTGACAATAAAACATGATGATAACTAGACTACTTGCCACGAGTCAAAGGAAAATGCTTGTACGAGAACAAAAATAGTGTACAAGGTACTTGCCTTATAACGTGACGATTACGGTGGTAGTGTTAACCACGGAAGGAAGCGACGTCGGCAACGGACGGCGGCACAACGGCGATAAGACGGTAGCTAACGGTAGCAACGGTGAGCGACGACGACAACAAGGTGACGCGGCGTCGGGTTATTTTTTTGGGGTTCACGGGATCGTAGAAGCGGAGTCGTTGGCTCGAAGGTGGAATGTGAAGTGGAGTTTGGGCGTTGTTTGCTCTCGGGTATGAAGGAGGCAGAGGAAGAGAAGAAGGGAATATGAAGATAAGAGAAGAGAAAGATGTGTGATGTTCTGATGTGTGTGTGTGTTTATATAGAAGGGAAGGGAGGTGGAGTGTGCTGCATGGGGTGTAGAAAAATCAAAGGGGGTGTAGGAAAATCAAAGGTGGGTGTGGAAAAATGTGGAGGGGTGTAGAAAAATGTGGTGGAGGTGTAGAAAAATGTGGAGATGTGTTGACGGATTGGAGAGGATTAGGAGTAGTAGGGTGGTGGAAAATAAGATGTAGGGTTAGGCAGGATTAGGATTAGGATTAGTATTAGGATTAAGATTAATCACGGTTTAAAATTTGTATTTAAACTCTAATCGAAAAATCACAAAATTATAGATTTGATCAGAAAAATATTCTGGCTTTAGATAAAGAGTCCAAAGAGAAAAACTGATCTGAAAATTGAAGTACAAAAATTTACGTAGTAAAATACGTACTACTGGAACAGGGAGTTACAATCCTACCCACCTTACAAAAAAAATTTCGTCCTCGAAATTTACTTTGGCGAGATATAGGATAGAAAAGCAAGACACCTACTCGAATATATGGGGGTACTTCTTCTGGATTTCTTCCTCGAGCTCCCATGTCGACTCTCCTGGCGAGTGAGGATTCCAAGAGACTCGTACAAGCTTGATGACTTTATTCTTCAGCACTTTCTCACGCCTGTCCAAGATAGAAATTGGCTGAGCTTCACATGATAAGTCTGGACGTACAGATAACTCTGAGTAGTCGACGATATGGTTGACATCTCTGATGTACTTCCTGAGTTGGGAAACATGGAATACGTCATGAACTCCTGATAACACCGGTGGTAGCGCGAGCCTGTAAGCGACCTTGCCCACTCGTTCCACAATATCGAATGGGCCGATGAATCGGGGACTAAGCTTGCCTCCGCCTCCGAAACGGATGATGCCCCTTGATGGTGATACTTTGAGGAACACATGATCACCTGCCTCAAACTCCAAGGGTCTGCGGTGAGTGTCCGCCCATTTCCTTTGCCTGTCTTGAGCTGCCCTCAGGTGTTTCCTGATCTGTGACACTGCGTCCACTGACTTTGTAATCAACTCTGGTCCCAAAAGTTTTCTTTCGCCGATGTCATCCCAACAGACTGGTGATCTACACTTACGACCGTAGAGTGCCTCGAATGGTGCCGCCTTGAGGCTTGCCTGGTAACTGTTATTGTATGAGAATTCAACTAAGTGCAGATGATCTTCCCAAGAACCTCCAAATTGAAGAACACAAGACCGCAACATGTCTTCCAGAGTCTGAATCGTCCTTTCAGACTGTCCATCCGTCTGAGGGTGGAATGCTGTACTATAATTCAACATGCTTCCCAGACTTCTCTGAAGGCTCTCCCAAAATTGGGACCTGAACCTCGTATCTCTATCCGACACAATACTGATGGGAACTCCATGCAACCGTACAATCTCCTGTATGTACTTCTCGGCCAGACTTTCTGTGGACTGACCCACTCTGAAAGGTATGAAGTGGGCGCTCTTCGTCAAACGATCAACGATCACCCAAATGGCATTATGACCCTTGGGACTCCTCGGAAGCGCCGTCACGAAGTCCATGGTGATGTTCTCCCATTTCCACTCCGGGATTGGAAGAGGCTGCAACAGTCCAGCGGTCCTTTGATGCTCTGCTTTTACTTGCTGGCAAATCAGACACTGTGATACAAACTTCGCCACTGCTCTCTTCATGCCGTGCCACCAAAAATGTTGCCTCAGATCTCTGTACATCTTTGTGCCTCCAGGATGAATGGAATAGGGTGAATGGTGGGCTTCTGCAAGCAATTCTTGTCTGACTTCTCCCTTAGGTACACACAATCGTGCTCCGAAGCGAAGTGATCCATCTGCATGAATAATCAAGTTGGTTCTTGAGCCTGCCTCGACTTGACTTCTGAACTTCTGCAACTGCTCATCACTTGCTTAGGCTTCTTTGATCTGCTCCACTAACGAAGACTGCAACTGTAACATCATCAACTTTTGTGTTGAACCTGGAAAAATCACTTCCAAGTTCAGTCTCCTCATTTCTTCCAATAATATCTTCTGCTCAGTGAGAAACATAGCCGCTGGTCTCCTACTCAGGGCGTCTGGTACCGTGTTCACTTTACCCGGGTGATATTGTAGGTTGATGTCATAGTCTGCCATGAATTCCAGCCATCTCCTCTGCCTCATGTTTAACTCCTTCTGTGTAAATACATATTTGAGGCTCTTATGGTCAGTGAAGATTTCAACTCTATCACCGAGCAAGTAATGCCTCCATAGCTTCAAAGCAAAAATCACAGATGCGAGCTCTAGATCATGAGTAGGGTAGTTCTGCTCGTGAGGCCTCAATTGTCTGGATGCGTAAGCAACAACTTTGCCTTTCTGCATCAGTACCGCTCCCAAGCCTTTACCAGATGCATCACAATAAATCACGAATCCTCCTGAGCCATCTGGTATAGTTAACACAGGTGCTGATGTCAGTCGATCTTTTAACTCCTCGAAGGCCTGACCACACGCATCATCCCATACGAACTTCTGATCCTTCCTCGTCAGTTTTGTCAGTGGTCCAGCAATCCTTGAGAAGTCCTGAACAAACTTCCGATAATAGCCTGCTAGTCCGAGAAAACTACGAACTTCTGACACTGACTTGGGTACTGGCCAATCCTTGACAGCAGCAACTTTCTCTGGGTCTACTGAAACTCCAGCTCCTGAGATGATGTGGCCTAAAAATGCAACACGATCCAGCCAGAACTCGCATTTACTTAGCTTCCCAAAAAGGCGATTCTCCCTTAATGTCTGTAGAACGATCCTCAGATGCTTAGCGTGCTCCTCCTCATTCCGAGAATACACCAGGATGTCATCGATGAATACTACTACGAACTTGTCCAAAAATGGTGAAAACACCTTGTTCATCAGACTCATGAAAACAGCTGGTGCATTGGTAACTCCGAATGGCATTACAAGGAATTCATAATGACCATATCGGGTTCGAAACGCGGTCTTCTCAATATCCCTGGTCTTCACCCTAACTTGATGGTATCCCGAATGAAGATCCAACTTTGAGAAAATAAAAGCACCTCCAAGTTGATCAAATAGGTCATCAATCCTTGGTAGTGGGTACCGGTTCTTCACAGTCACGTTGTTTAGTTCCCGATAATCGATGCAGAGCCTACGACTTCCATCCTTCTTCTTAACAAACAATACAGGAGCTCCCCAAGGCGAAACACTCGGCCTGATAAATCCCTTATCTAGTAATTCTTGAACTTGCACCTTCAGTTCGGCCAATTCCACGGGTGCCATCCTGTAGGGACTTTTCGATATTGGTGTTGTACCTGGTTGGATCTCGATACTAAACTCCACATCGCGGTCTGGTGGCAACCCAGGAAATTCATCAGGAAAGACATCTAGAAAATCTCGTACGATCAAAGGTGCCGCTTCGCCATCAGTGCACATTGATTTTAGCATTCCAGCCTCCTTGACACGCCCAAACGGTGTATCGCCAGCATGGAACTCGAATTCCTGGCGACCTGGAATTCGGAACACCACCTTCTTCTTTCGACAGTCAATTACGGCATGAGTAGCTCCCAACCAATCCATTCCAAGTATGACATCAAACCCTGAGTTGTTGATGACGATAAGGTTTGCCTTAAAATCCATACTATGGATTAGTAAGGGACTCTACTTGCATTCTTTAGAACAAACAATGACACCTGCTCCCGTGGTGATATTCCAAGCAACTGGCATATCATCACAGGGCAAATGATGCCGACCGACGAATCGAGCAGAAATAAAAGAATGGGTAGCACCGGAATCAAAGAGAACATGGGTAGGGAAGGAGTGAACTAGGATGATACCTAATGATGAGATAACTAATAATGAGATAAAGAATAAAGAAGAATGCAAAAATGAAAGAAAATGCAAGAACTGAATATGACTCAAATGTAAGAATACCTGCAACTACTCCTTCGGCAGTCTCTGCCTCCTCTACCGTCAGATTGTAGGCCTGACCACGTTCTCCAGTCTGACCTCCCCTAGGAGCTATGTTCCTCTGATCATAAACTTGCCTTTGTGGTGGGAGCGGTGGCCTGCCCAGACTACGAGCTGGTGGTCCCTGTTGTGTGGATCCTCCAGCTGGTGCACCATACCTGTTCCTCGGACAATCTCGGAGCATGTGGTCGCTTGCTCCGCATGCAAGGCACAGGCGGTTAGCAGCCCTACAGTCCCTTCGTACATGGCCAATCTTGTGGCAATAGTCACACTCCAGGTTCTTCTTCATAGCAACTGGTGAGTAGGGTAGGGTTCTAATCATTGGGGTCTGGACTGGCCTTCGTATCGGTCCTCCTGATGGTCTCATGACGGCGACAGGTTGTACTGCCCGCTGAGCGGCGTTCCTCCTCCGGTAGGTTTGTTCCTGAATCCTTGCTGCATCAAGCACAGCAGCGTAGGTACGGTGCTATTGGGCGGCTATACGATCCTGAATATCATAGTCCAAGCCCAACAAGAATCATCGGGCCTTATCCTCATCATTTTCTACCATGGCTGATGCAAAACGACTCAGCCGAGTGAACTCTGCGGCATATTCATCAACTGACCGCTTTCCTTGGGTTAGAGAAATGAACTGACGCTCCATCTCCACTTTAGTAACGCTAGGGAAGAACTTAGTTAAAAAGCTTTCGGCGAAGGTGGCCCAAGCGATAGGCTTTGCTAATCTTTCGGTCTCCGCCTTCCACCAGATGTGGGCAATGTCTGTCAGCTGAATGGTGACTACATCCACACGGTCCACATCAGATATTCGTGCGGCCTGTAGCAACTGCTCAGTTCTAATTAACCACTGCTCAGCTTCCAGTGGTGACTCAGTTCCTGCAAACTTTTCCGGGCGCGATCTCATGAAATCTGACACGGTGCCAGGCCTTGGCGGTAATGCTCCTAGGATTGGTCCACCTCGGTTGGCAGCTTCTTGGGCTAGTTCCAAACTGCCTCTCATCAACTGGTTTTGTTCCTGCTGTAGCTCCATCATTCGCTGCATTGCTCGCAGAACTGCGGCGTTCTCCGACGGTGCATCTCTGGGTCGTGAAGTTGAAGATCCGCCGCGAACCATATTCTGCAAAATCGGGTAAGGTCAATATCTTGGTTATTTAAATGTTCATGTGATCAATGCGGTGTGTATATTGTTGAGCTTAGCATGGTTCGAACCTAGGCTCTGATACCACTAAAAACCTGTCACGCCCCGCTTCCCACTATACGGAAATACAGGCACGCAACTAAGGTCCAGCGAATGATATACATCATCCATAAGCTGTGCAATTATAAGCTCAACAAGATATTTATAACACATTTACGCAGACAAATATAATGATCACGTGAGCTGAAAATAAAATAACCATCATCCAGATAGTACATCAACATCGGGTCAGAATGCCCGAGAATACAAGGTGCCATAATTAAAACAGTACGATGAACAGTTCGCTATAACAACTAGATAAAATAGCGACTGAAAGAAAAACAATATGAAGTAGTAACAAAGCAGCAATGATCATCTAGAGAGTCTGCTCATCTGGTCCATCAGTACCTGTATAATCATTAACTCAAAGAAAAATAGAAAAAGTTCCCGTTAGAGCAAGTTTCGGGCAGCAAGTAGCAACAAGCAGAAAAAGGGGTAATATAACAAGATATAACATGGAAGAAACAAGAAGTAGAAGTACAAATACAATATGGAAGTAAGCAAGGATCTGGGACAATATGATCATGTAAGTAAAAACTGTAACTAGTGTATTCTAGACTTCAAGATATAAGCATTTGATAACCTAGGCTCAGTTAATCGATAATCATGTAATCAAGGATCGAGAGTCATGTAATCAAGAGTCATGTAACGAGGGTCTTGTAATCAAGAGTCATGTAATCAAGAGTCATGTAATCAAGAATCATGTAATCAAGAGTCATGCTTAGTGGAAATCTCAAGTTTATCTGTGTTATTAACTTATCTAATGCACGCAATCCTGTGTCCCATACCACAAGTTCGGTGCATATCAATCATGTGACGTTTAGACTTAAGTAGTGAATTCTATAGGATTATGTACTCGGGTCTTCCAGTGATAGTATCAAGACATGTAATCATGAATCATGTAATCGAGAATTATGTAATCAAGAATTGTATAATCAAGAATCAAGAATCAAGAATCACTATTTCGGGAAACACGGGCCCCCTTCCGAGTATACTCCCCTATATTGTCCATTACTAAGCCGTACCCTTATAACCCCGGCTTGTTATTATTTTATAATTAATTATGAACATGCAATTGGTACGACTAGTGGAACGGTGTAATCAAATAGTTTAGCCAAGAAAAATATCAAGGACAGTAATCATGGACATGAGACGTAAAACGAGTACATGTATCGAGAGTAATTATTATGGAATTATCAAGTGGTATAAAATACATTCTATCAACCTATTATATCTATGCAAGTTATTATTACAAGAACAATAATACATTCAGTTCATTAATTATGAAAAATAAAGGGTTTATATGCAAAAATGTATAGATGAATTTTTAGATAACTTAACATATCTGCATTCAAATTCACTTTCCCGTTGTTACAGAAAAGCAAATCCAATTCCGTCAGAGATTCTAGAAAGTAGACTCTCTCCCGGTTCCAACGCATATTCACACGATACATTCTAAGGACAGTAGCGATGCGTACAAATTCATTCTTCGCTGGTTTCGATGTCTCGCTCGCATTCTGGAAATTCGGAGTCACAATACTAAAACTGCGATATCTCACAATCTATACATCCGATTGAGAAACTGTAGGATGTTTCGGATATCTAGACTCGAAGGGCTACGATTTTCATGTAGAAAGTTTTTCGATCCAGTATCGGTAACATGGTCAAATTCTCAGTACAAGATACCATTCGTAATCCCGTGCAGGTTCAGAATTCACAATATGACAGTACTAAAATCGCGATATCTCACAATCTATACATCCGATTGAGAAACCGTAAGATGTTCTGGATTCGGGACTCGATGGGCTACGATTTCCACGTAGAAAATCTTTAATCCAGTATCGGGAACATGATCAAATTCTTAGTGCAAGGTCAAGAAATTTTAGAGATAGTAAGGTTGAATATTCGATATTCGATAACACGATTCGAAATGTGTTAACGGTTCACTCTTGTATTGATATAGCATGAAACAAGTGACTAGAACAGAGTTTGACAATAAAACATGATGATAACTAGACTACTTGCCACGAGTCAAAGGAAAATGCTTGTACGAGAACAAAAATAGTGTACAAGGTACTTGCCTTATAACGTGACGATTACGGTGGTAGTGTTAACCACGGAAGGAAGCGACGTCGGCAACGGACGGCGGCACAACGGCGGTAAGACGGTAGCTAACGGTAGCAACGGTGAGCGACGACGACAACAAGGTGACGCGGCGTCGGGTTATTTTTTTGGGGTTCACGGGATCGTAGAAGCGGAGTCGTTGGCTCGAAGGTGGAATGTGAAGTGGAGTTTGGGCGTTGTTTGCTCTCGGGTATGAAGGAGGCAGAGGAAGAGAAGAAGGGAATATGAAGATAAGAGAAGAGAAAGATGTGTGATGTTCTGATGTGTGTGTGTGTTTATATAGAAGGGAAGGGAGGTGGAGTGTGCTGCATGGGGTGTAGAAAAATCAAAGGGGGTGTAGGAAAATCAAAGGTGGGTGTGGAAAAATGTGGAGGGGTGTAGAAAAATGTGGTGGAGGTGTAGAAAAATGTGGAGATGTGTTGACGGATTGGAGAGGATTAGGAGTAGTAGGGTGGTGGAAAATAAGATGTAGGGTTAGGCAGGATTAGGATTAGGATTAGTATTAGGATTAAGATTAATCACGGTTTAAAATTTGTATTTAAACTCTAATCGAAAAATCACAAAATTATAGATTTGATCAGAAAAATATTCTGGCTTTAGATAAAGAGTCCAAAGAGAAAAACTGATCTGAAAATTGAAGTACAAAAATTTACGTAGTAAAATACGTACTACTGGAACAGGGAGTTACAAGTTTCCATTAAATAAGAACTCACTATTTGTTTGCACCCACACCAAAATAAGCAACAACAGTCTGGCACCGTCTGTGGGAACTACATAAGTCATACCTGCCTCCATACCATCAAGACTAAGAGGCAGAGGGGCAGCCGCAAGCCGTCGCACCGACTCTCTTCGTCAACCAGCTCCTATGGAAGATCCGGTTCCTCCTCAATAGTCATCCTGTCAGGCTAGTCAAGCTCCTTCCAACAGAGAGGCATCGGGGGGCTCCCGGCAAAACCGTCATGAACAACATCCTCTGTATGACCACATCTCAGTCCATAATGATTTAACTGATTCAATGGCCTCATAAGTCCCCCGAGGATCTAAAGATCTCCATTAGATCATCAGTGCCAGGCAACAAGGAACTGATCTACGAATCCTCTTGGACGAGAGGCGCACCCGAACTGAGGCCTCCCGCTTAGGACATCAAGCAAACTAGAGAACCTATTTTCCTAGATAGAGATCAAAGCAATCCTCCTCTCATTGGCTGCACACCACAATAAGGAGCCCAACTCATGAGAGTCGAAAGCTTCTTGTGTGGAACAAAGGGGAAAATGCCCCAGTCATTAGGGCCGAATTGGATAAGTTCAAGCTCGACATCCTCCGAGCTATCCAAGGAAGTCAAGATCTGGCCCAACCCCCCAAAGAAAGATCCGCTGTCTCAACTAGGTACCAGGGGAAGGAGGACCAAGTCCTTCGCCGTATCCAAAAAGTAGAAGATCATCTAGAACAAATAAAGAATGAGAGAAACCGCTTCAGCATGGCCTACCACCCTAGTCGACCACCTTTCAGCAAAGCCATCCTCGATGCACCCATCCCAAGGGACTTCAAGGCTCCTCAATTTGAATCCTACAATGGAGAATCAGACTCGACCGACAATATAGAAGGCTTCAAAACACTCATGATGGTCTACAACGCCACTGATGCACTCATGTGTCGAACATTCCCCACCATACTGAAAGGATCAGCAAGGGAATGCTATTCGTGCCTCACTCCAGAATCAATTTTCTCTTTCGATCAGCTCGAGGAGTTTTTCCTTGCGCTCTTCGTTACTAGCCGCAAGGCTAAAAAAATAAGTGCCTCCCTGTTAGAACTGAAACAAAGAGATGGAGAACTGCTGAGAGACTTTGTCAAATGCTTTACAACTGAAGCAAAGTCGATTTCCTCCTTGAACACTTCAGTGGCGGTTGCAGCTTTCCACCACAACGTCACTAACAAATACCTGAAAGCCTCCCTTGCAAGAAAACCACCCAAAAGTTTCACTGAGCACCTGGAAAGGAGTGACAAGTATATCAGGGTCGAGGAAGCTCTCTATCCTTAAGGCAAGAATGATTCATCTTCCGGGAACAAACGGAACAATACAAGTGAGGAAGAACCTAGAAAGTTTCTAAACAACGACGCATGTCAACACCGTCCAACTCCAACACCACACTTCGATAAGTTCACTCCTCTCAACGCAAGCATATCAGCCATCCTCATGGAAGTGGAGAATGATGGAATAATCCGCCCTCCCTCCAAGATGTCAACATCTAGCAAGAGAAGAGACAAAAATAATTGGTGCGCATTTCACAAAGATCATGGACACACTACCGGCAACTTTCGAGCCCTTAAAGAATAACTGGAGGCCCTGATTTGTAAGGGTTATCTCTCCAACTTCGTTCGAAAAGATACCGACGCCAAAAACCCTCCGCCCTGGGGGCTAATAAGCGTCAAGCGAGTCCATCCAAATCGCAAGACTCTGAACACATGGCCGTTCTCCACTCCATTCACGGAGGTCCGGTGGGGGGAGATTCCAACTCCTCCTGCAAAGCTTTCGTCAGGAAAGTCAACTCCATAAATAACATCACGCCTGCCAAGAGCACCAGGGTCCCGATATCTTTCTCTAACAAGGACTTAGAAGGCATTCAAACACCTCATTGTGACGCATTGGTCATAATCATTTGCATGGTGAATCATGAGATATGCCGCATCCTGGTGGATAATGGCAGCTCAGTGAACATCCTCCTTATTGCCATATTGGAGGCTCTCAAGCTATCCCGAGACCAACTCAAGCCAGCCGGTTATACACTCCACGGATTCTTCAGTGTCCCCGTTCAAGTAGAAGGAGTCGTCACACTTGATGTGATAGCAGGAAAAGCCCCCTATTCGAACGGTAGCATTGGACTTTATGGTAGTCGATGTCAAAGCCGCATACAACACTATATTCATTCGTCTCGGCCTAGCGGCCTTCCATGCAGTTGCTTCTGCCTTCCACATGAAAATGAAATTCCTAACAACGGCTGGCGTAGGCCAAGTTGTAGGGAGCCAACAAATAGCACGAGCAGCTACACCGCTACAATGGGGGGTTCGATTCTCCTCCTCGATGCCATAAAGCTACCGCCAGAAAGCAGCCACAATAATTTCAAGACTGTAAACAAGCTTGAAGCCACTCCCATAAACAATTCTACTAAGAACTTCCAAACCTACCAAATCATCGCTCACCAGGTCCAAACTGGTTCTCATCATAACACAGTAATAACCCTGAATCCCTCGCCCGAAGCCACTCCGTTCATTCAATGGAGACAAATAGTCATGCCTAAAGACATTGATGCATTAGAATATTTCTCTTACTCTATGCAAAATAATGGGGGGCTCCCTCCAAAATAGGCAAGTACAGGCAAGGTCTACCAAGTTGTTCGCCTAACGGCTCATCAACTTGAAAATCCAGGGGGCAAAGAGATATTAGTAGGGACATGAAAAATGGAACACCTTGCCAAGGTGAACGAGGGCGTCTGAAGCGTCCTCTCTTAGTAGTACCAAATTTTATCAATTTATAATAATGGCCAGCCACTAGAGCAACTACTTAGTTATTTTCTAATAAAATGAAGTATGATTTTTTGCAGCAAATTTTCTCAATTTGTAATAACGGCCAGCCACTAAAGCAGCCATTTAGTTTTATTTTCCAATAAAATGTAGTATGATTTTTTGCAAAATTCTTGTACAATAGATGTATACAATGAGTTGAATGTCAAACTTGTACACAAAAACGGCACCAAAAAACTCGTTAAAAGCTTCCTACAAGACGGGTTCGGAGTCCATACCCATGGTTCGAAGTTACTCTATCAATTTGCGATGAAGCAAGTTCAGAGTGCCCTTCTCAATTCGATCTGCTCCTGCAACCTGTTAATACTTAAGCAAACAACGAGCTAAACGCCCAACTTACGCCTAAAGCGGCGCTTAAAACTCATTACAAGCTTTCCATAAGATGGATTCAGAGTCCATACCCATGGTTCAAAGTTACTCTAGCAATTTGCAATGAAGCAAGTTCAGAGTTCGCTTCATTATTCGATCTGCTCCTGCAATCCGTTAGCGCCTCCACGACCGGTTCTGTCATGCCCCGCTTCTCAAAAAGGAATACGGAATACGGATACGTAACAAAAGCCCAGCGAATGATTTTCATCATCCTTAAGCTGTTTCAGAATCTTTACAACACATCACAGAATTTATCAGAGTCGGAAGCAAAAGGCACAACCAACATTCATAATTGAAACAAATTACCAACAAAAATTTACTTGAAACCAAATACAATATCCTCAAATAAATCAGAGTCTAGAGAAAAATACAATATCCTGGGTCACATCGCCCAAATGCAAATAAATATCCAAATAAACTAAATACACTTATTCAATGTTCAAGCAACAACAACTAATAATAATAAAGCAGAATTTTCCAACACTAATACATCCTTCCGCCATTACCATCTAATAGCTGACCAACCTGATCTGCAATTAATAAATTTGCAGGAAAAGAGAAAAAGAAGAAAACAAGTACCCGTCAATTGCAAGTCGCGGGTCACAAATAATGTAGGATACAAGCACATGGGGAAAACTAAACAGATCTAACTAATAGTAGAATCAGACCTAACATGGTATGACAAAGTCAACTAATATGGTATACTAACATATGTCAAGTGTAAAGTGTCAAGTGTCAGATATTATGCAGACAGATTATTCAGATAGTGTCAAGTAATGTGTCATATGGTAGTGTCAGACAGTTAACAGATAATCAGATATCAGATAACAGATAACAGATTTCCATTTAACAAATTCAAATTTTATTAAGTCTTGTGTGATTACTATCTAGGTAGCACTTCATGCGCCCCAATTTTTATCACATGGTTGCTACAACAAAACAATTTCTCCTTAGATTTCGTAGGAGATCATATATGGCCGTGTACTCAGGGTTCAGATAGATATCAGATAATCAGACAGATAGAACCTAGTAGTTCTCTTCTCCTCTACACCTTCCTATAAGAAGTAATGTAGACAGGGTCAGACAGACAGATAGAACCTACTGGTTCTCTTCTATTCTACACCTTCTTACATAAGAAGCAATGTAGATAGGGTCAGAAATAGACAATCATATGGGAAACACGGGCCCCCGTCTAAGTACACATTTCTATGCTTTCCCACTACTAGATCTTTCCCATAAATTCCGGCTTGGTTACTTTTATTATGGTTATCAAACAGACATGAATGTGTGCGAAATAGTGTCGAATTAACATGGTATAATCAGTATTAGGTTCAGGGAAACAAATCAGCATGTATAGATAATATAGAGTCACATAATCAAGCAAAATGGTGTATGTTCATAATTAGGACAGCATAACAGATCAGTACTAAAACAGTAATTCTGGTCTCTACAGAAATGTAAATATGGATCCATCGAAGGATCTGGAAACTAGACATCTACACGAATCCAATGCATATAAATAAGTTACATAGTAGTTCACAACAACACAACTCAAAACTGATTTGAATACAGAATTTAGGTTCAGCCATAAATCAAGAAAACAACTTCAAGAACAAGAAAAAAGCATGAAAACACATCAAATAAATCCATGAAAAATCTGGGATAATCCCCCATATGTCCAGAATCAAAATATAGAATTTCATAATTTTCTAGGAAGAATAGATAAGTCATCAAAAATACAAAAGCATCAAGAAAACATAGTTTAACGAATCTAGAAATCTCAACACTGCTGTACGAAAACTAAGATATCTCGCAACCAGTGAATCGAAATCCAATTCCGCCAAAGGAATATGAAAATAGATAGAATTTACTAACCTTCATATTTCACAAAGAATTTGCATACAGTATAGGAAAGTATAGTAAAAATAGAGTTCTTTACTAAACAGTAAGCAAAATACAGCATGAGAAGATTTTAGAAAAGAGCATAAAACACCACACAAAACTTGTCTTTAAAATTCATCAAAAATCTGGGTAGTCCCTAATATCATAAAGAAATACTGACCAAAATATTAGATCAAGATAATATGTATAGAATAGTTCTTAAAAATAGTTTGTTAGCAAAATTAACCCAAAACAGAATCTGGAATTTATCGACACGTCTGTACCAAAACATTCATAACTCAGTCGTACAAAATCCAAATCAAGCAAAACTAGTAGGGTTTGAAAATAGATAAAATTATCTAAAATTCATCTTTTATTTTAGAATCAAGATTCTGACTATAGCATGGATGAAAACAATAATCAAAACAGAACACCCAGTAAATACAGATTTCACACTTCTAATCAAGAACATCATAACTTCAAGAATATTGATCCAAACACAACCAAACTTGAAATACAACCTAACAAATATCTAAACATCATGTTTTAGGGTTACTAACATGTCCACTCCTATTATTTCACATGGGTATTCATCCAAACATCAATTCATAAAAATACTCACATACATGGTTCAAAATCAAGATTTGGGTAAATCCTATGTTATCTCCTATCAAAATTGGTGTCATAAGTCATCTATGACCAAATTATCACAAAACCCATCAAGGAAAACACAATTTTGATTGTCTCCAGACCCAACTACACTATATGTGAACTTTTTAACTTGTATCAAACTAATGAATTTTAGTACAAGTTACTTGCCTTAGTATGGAGATGAACACGATGCAAATAGTCCTAGAAGCAAAACCCACGAATAAAATCCGCTCCAAGCGCGATCCAGGCAATCAACGAACAAAAACTCTCACACGAACAATCTCCTTGATGCAACGAACAAAGTGGAGAATACCCACTTCAAGAAACACCCCGAAAAGAGATTGATGATGATGTTGATCTTGATGGTGGTCTTGGTGGTCTTTGGTGTCGGCAAAAGGATTTAGGATGGTGGGTTTGTATGGTGGCCGAAGGTGGAGTAGGGGGATGTGTGGTGGTCGATTGTAGGGTGTAGGGGGGTTCGGTTTGGGAGGTATGTAGGCCGGATGGTGGTGTTGGGGAGATGCAGCCGGGAGCAACAATAGGGGAGGCCGGGATGTGAATAGGAGAGGGAGAGAGATGATAGAGATTAGGGTTAGGGTTTAAGGTGTTAGGGGTATTATATATGGGGTTTAATGTGGGCTAATAGGTTGTGGGTATTAGTATGAGTAATAGGTATACAAATGGGTAATGGGTATTGGGTAAATAACAAATGGGGATTCAATTTATAGTGAATTATATGGCTCTTGAAAAATCTCATTAGGAGTCAAAAATCATGGGTTTGGAAAAATCACCACCAAAATACCATCACATCACCATGGAAAAATATAATGAAGATAATGAGGCCAAAAATGAAGAAAAAAAACCAAAATGGCGAAAACGAACCAAAACGACGAACAAACAATGCAAGGAGCTCAAAATGAAATAAAATGAATATATATTGAAAACAAATCCAATATACGGTCCAGGAAAATACAAGAGAGATAAAAATACACAAAAATAAAAAATACATTCCAAAATACACAAAAATGAAAAACAGGGGTTACAAGTTCGGAGTCCATACTCATGGCTCGGAGTTACCTTAGCAGCCTGCAATTAAGCATATTCAGAGTTCAACTCGCCATTCGATCTGCTCCTGCAACCTGTTAATACCTAAACTAAAAAGATCGGAATCCATACCCATAGCTCGGAGTTAGTTTAGTAGCGTACAATTAAGCATGTTTATAGTTCAACTCGCCATTCGATCTATTCCTGAAACTAGTTAAAATTCCTTGAAGACAGATTAGGAGATCCAAAATCGTGGATCGCAGTTACTCCAGTATTACTTGTAAAAGCAACACTTAGAGTTCAACTCTCCACTCGATGTGACTCTCACAATTTATCAGAGGACCCATACAGCAAGTTTGGAAAACGACTATCCCTCAGAGTTGCTCCTACAACTAGATGAGTTCAAGCAGGAGAAGTTCTAAACTCCATCACACACCGTCGATAGTTCGTTAAATATACGCAACAGACTTGAGGCCCTGTTATTTAGCTACAAAGAACCCAGTCGATGGCGCATCAACCTTGACAGCAAGGATCAAGCATATGAAGCGATTTCATCAAAAATTATAGATTTATCGCAAACCCATATATTTAGATCCGGTACCACAATAAATATCTACAAATACAAAATGGCAAGTCCAAAGTTTAACTCTCCCTAAATAGCAGCTCATACGACTAGCCAACCTCCAAGACGACGAATCACAAGACAAGACAATGGGATGTAGAAGACTTCTTATTCCATAAACTACAAGTCTCATTACAACAACAGAATTACAATGAGTCCACGTTTCATGTCTAGAAATTGCTACCAAAAGTCCTGCGAACATTGTACAACAAATTGTCAAGCAAGTTGTTCTTCCAGCTACACACTAGAGAGATGCTCTACCTAAGAGAAACAAACCTCTTCACCGGCCTCCTACCAGCTAACAGCTCCATAAGGCCGCCTCAAATTTTGATGATGAAATTCAAGACAAGTTTTCCTTAGGCGAGAAAGCTCCAGGTTTATCCGATCATCTTTACCTGAACAAGCTCCAACTCCGTATCGCTTAAAGCACTGTGCAAACGGAAGAATCCCAACTCCGTCAAGCACCGCGTATCGTGAAGGAGAGCAAGCTCAATGCCCCGAGGACCTCATTCGATGTACACAACTATTTGTCAGCAAAGAGAAGAATGGAACAACTTCAACGCTGAACAAACACAAGTGATTTTACTTCCATATTAAGAATATTCAGAACGGCCACAACTCATTCGCTCTAAAAATGAGTTTGGCAACGCACACCACTTGAGTTCCTCCGGTCGACAACTCGTCAACATCGAGCAACGAGTTCAATGTTCTCCTCACCGCTTGAGCTTTATCAATAACTTGTTGGATCCAAACAATGAATCCAACACCTTGTTCTTCGCACAAGCTCCATTAATAATTTGTTGGCCCCAAACAACGAGTTCAATGACCCTGCTTTTTGTTCAGGCTCCACCAAACAACTCGTTGGCTACAAACAACGAGTTTAATGCTCTGCTCACCGCTCGAGCTCCATCAACAACTCATTGGCCACGAACTGCGAGTTCAATGACCTTGCTTTTCGTTCAGGCTCCACCAAACAATTCGTTGGCACCAAACAACGAGTTTAATGCTCTGCTCACTGCTTGAGCTCCATCAAGAACTTGTTAGCTCCAAACAATGAGTTCAATGCATTGGTCTTCGTTCAAGCTCCATCAACAATGCGTTGGCCCCAAACAACAAGTTCAACACCTCGGTCTTCGCTTGAGACCCATAAACAACTCGTTGGCTCCAAACAATGAGTTTCATGCTCTGCTCACCGCTTGAGTTCCATCAATAACTTATTGGTTCCAAACAACGAGTTCAACACCTTGGTCTTCGCTTGAGCTCCATCAACAGCTTGCTGGCTCCGAACAACGAGTTCAATGCCTTGTTCTTCAGGCTTCGTCAACAACGTGTTGGCCCCAAACAACGAGTTCAACGCTCTTCGTCAACAACTTGTTGGCCCCAAACAATGAGTTCAACACTCTGCTTTTTGCACGAGCTCCATCAACAACTCGTTGGCTGCGAACAACGAGTTTAATGCCTTGGTTTTCGCTCAAGCTCCACCAAATAGCTAGTTGGCTTCAAACAGCGAGTTTTACGCTCTGATTTCGACTTGAGCTCCGTCAACAACTTGTTGGCTCTAAGCAACGAGTTCAAAGCCTTGCTCTTCGCTCATGCTTCGTCAAGAACTTGTTGGCCCCAAACAACGAGTTCAATGCTCTGCTCTCCGAACGAGCTCCATCAACAACTCGTTGGCCCCAAACAACTAGTTCAGCGCTCTGCTCTCCGCATGAGTTCCATCAACAACTCGTTGACTCCAAACAATGAGTTCAACGCTTCTTCGATGCTCGAGATCTGTCAACACACTACTACAAATAGGGCTTTCTATGGCGGATTTATTACAACATTTAACGCTGTTGAAACTGATAAATAATAGAATTTCTAAAGAAAATGTTGTCTTTGATTTATTTTGAAATTTATTCTTAGATACGACAGCATTTTGAAAATGTTGTACATTTTATGGCATTTTATAAACGCTATTATATTTGTAAATAAAATGAATCGATAGGGGTAAAAAAGAAAATTCTAACTTTAAAATCCAAATCCATCTCAACTCTTCAACTACTTTCCCGTTCAAAATTAAAAAACTCCTTTTTTCCACAAACCCTATTCCAAATCCCCACCCTTCCCATCACCCATTTCTCTTCCCCGCACCCCGAAGCCCTACCCTGCCTCTCGCCAACTCCGAAGCCCCTACCCTGATGTCGATCTGTCTTCTGGAATGCCCTCTTCCCGCCCTCTTGCCCCCCCAAGCCCCACCCCATGCCGCCTCTCCTCCCCGCACCCCGAAGCCCTACCCTGCCGTTGATCTTTCTTCCAGAATGCCTTCTTCCCGCCCTCCTCTCCCCCTCCTCAGGTAATTTTGAATGGAAATTTTGAGTTGGTTACCGTAGCCTATGATCAATGACAAAGCATGAAAATTGGCCAATTGGGCAAACAAAGCCATTTCTTGGTTGTTCCCCTGCCAACAAAATTGTTTGCCTTTGCATTAGCTGTTCTAATTTCATAGAAAGTGATAAGTAAATTTGCTATTTATTTCTCAACTCTATGTAGTTGCATTTTCTTTGCAGAGATATTTCATTTGCTTATTGTGTTCAATCATCTGTTCACATGCTGTATAAACATAAGTTGTCATCTTGGGTAGATTCACCAAATGAAATCTAATGGAGCAGCTAAAAGAACACAAAAGTTGAAGTTTCATCCTAGAAAATACACTTCCTACTACATATTATTGAAATGAATGTTTGGGACTTCATCAATTCTCCAAGTTACAGTGGATGGAATTTCTCCATAATTCAGAAACTACAAAATCATTCACTAATCACTACAAACTAATTGTTCCAACTGAAAACACACCAGAAAAATATCTAAGCAACAATCATAACAAAATGAGGGACTTTAACTCAAGATAGCCAACTCAAAATCCTATATAGAAAGCTATAGCATCCTTCATGACAAATACTGTAACTAAGCTATGCAGTCTGAGTTCATTCTATGTTTGTGGTCAATTATGTGCGCATGAAGTGAAACACATTATTCTTAGAGGAGGCAACCTGTAATATGGTAGAACATGCCACTTGTTGTAGAAGCATGCAAATTTTAGGGGGGAAATCAACATGGTTTGATGTGGGGGAAGATGGCACTGAACTAAAGGCGAAAAACTGCCATTGAGAGAATTTACCATTAGCAAGATTAAATGGAGGCATGACGAGAGTCAATTCCAAATAGAAAATTTGATGAAAGAAGTGGTGCAGGAGAAACTACCAAATCACATGAAAGAAGTGTTGCGGGAGAAACTGAAACTAGGAGCTGAAAGCAAGTGTTATTTTCCCCTGGGATCTTAAGTAAGTGTTATGAGCCGTTGAATTTGAGAAATCTCAGATCCGATGGCTCATAAAGCATTGCGGGTATTGGATCTTAATTTAAGAAATAAGACTAAATCTTAAGGGACCACTCCCTTATATATATATATATATATATATATATATATATATATATATATATATATATATATATATATATATATGAGTAATTTGAGCGAGTAATGTGAGCTTCATACAAAGCCTCGTATTTGTAAGAGGAAATTCTCATTATTTGTATGAGAAAATTTCCTCATACAAAGTGATTATATTCACTTGGTGGGTCCATCATGGAAAATTCACTCTGTTCATCATGTTTATCATGCCAATTGATATATGTGTAGAAAAAATCAAGTGGTTTGGAGGTCATTCATCCATGCATATGTGGGTCCAATTTGTGGTTCGATTTGTATTACTATTGAAGTCGTTTATATTTCAATCACATGATGCATAGGTGAATGACCTCCAAACCAATTGATTTTTTCTACACATACATCCATTAGCATGATAAACATGATAGATGGAGTGGATCTTCCATTAGGGCTCCACCAAGTGAGTATAATCACTTTGTATGAGGAAAATTTCTTTATACTCTATATAAGGCTCACTTCTCTCTCTCTCTCTCTCTCTCTCTCTCTCTCTCTCTATATATATATATATATATATATATATATATATATATATATATATATATATATATATGTCACCTATCTAAGTCCTTTACTGTTTTGCTCTTTTTTGGATGAAAAGCACATGGATGCTCTTATATTCTAATATTTATTTGACCTTGTTAATTTCTTCTCGGTTGTCATCTCTGTAGGAACCCAATCAAGTTTAAATGACTTAATTAATCGCTGTACAGCTCCTGCAAATTCTAGAATTGTATTTTCATGAACCCAATCTTTATTCATTGTGATGACACACCAACTCCTCTGACAACCGAGGAGAAATTAACATACAATTCCAGAATCTGCAGGAGCTGTACAGCGATTAATTAAGTCATTTAAAATTGATTGTGAAATCATACATTCATGCATCAATGACTGTTGCCTATTTAGAGGTGAGTTCAAAGGTGATGATGAATGTAGGAAGTGCCATGAGTCACGGTGGAAGAAGGATCATTGGACTAAGCATATTCTTATTGGAGTGTCGGTTAAGATTTTGAGGTATTTTCCAATAATTTCATGGTTTAGAAGAATGCTCCAAACATCAGAACTTGCTGAAAATTTACGGTGGCATCACAATCATAAAAGTGAAGATGATAAAATTAGGTACCCTGTTGACTCTTTGGCTTGGAAAATAATTGACAATAAATGGCCATCTTTCGCTGCCGAGCCGCGCAACCTTAGACTTGGTCTGGCTGTAGATGGGTTTAATCCCTTCTGTGGTTGTAGCTCCTCACATAGTTGTTGGCCTGTGATGCTGGTAATATATAATCTTCCACCCGGTTATGCATGAGAAAGGAACATAGTATGTTATCATTGTTGATTTCAGGACCACAACAACCAGGAAATGACATAGATATTTATTTACAACCACTGATAGATGACTTGCAGGTTTTATTTGATGTGGGTGTACAGACATATGATGCTTTCACCAAAATATTTTTCAACTTGAAAGCAATTTTGATGTGGACAATAAATGACTTTCCAGCTTATGGTAACCTGGCTGGATGTACTACGAAGGGAAAACTAGCATACCCCATATGTGGTACTAATACTTGTTCTAAATGGTTGAAACATAGTAAAATAACTGTTTACCTGAATCATAGGCGATTTCTTGGACCAAAACATACATTACGGTTCAAGAGAAGTTGGTTTGATGGGAAACAAGAGCTTGAGGAGCCACCTAGATTAATGGTCGGATCAAGAATTTTGAATGAGATAAAAAATATTGAAAATGATTTTGGGAAGGGGTCAAAGAAAAATAAGAGAAAGTTGCAACCTGTACAGATGTGGAAGAAGAAGTAAATATTTTTTTACTTGCCTTACTGGGAGGTAATATATATAACCCACTTTATTTATCTTATTATCTATTTTTTAATTTTTTTTTGGCAATTAGTTAGTATTACGTTTCTTACATATCTCAGTTGTTTTCTTTTTGTTCAATTTTAGCATTTAGTATTGCATCATAATTTGGATGTAATGCACATTGAAAAGAATGTGTGTGATGGCATTATTAGTACTGTAACTCCCTATTCCAGTTATACGTATTTTATTACGTGAATTGTTGCACTTCAATTTTCAGATCAGTTTTATTTTTCTCTTTGGACTCTTTATCTAAAGCCAGAATATTTTTCTAATCAATTCCATAATTTTGTGATTTTTCGTCGGAGTTTAAATACAAACTTTAACCCTGATTAATACTAATCCTAATCCTAATCCTAATCCTAACCCACTCCCGCTAACCACTCACTCACAACCAAACCATCCTGCCTAATTCTACACCTAACTCCACGACTTCTCCTCCTTGTTCTCATTTTTCCACACCTATGCTCCCATTTTTCTACACCTCCTAACCTATGCTCCCATTTTTTACACCTCCTAACCTATATATTATATTATATATCCCTAATTGTACACATGCATGCACAATTGCTTCATGACTCCATATACAACCAGCCAACTCTCTCTCCCTCTCTCCTTGTTTAAATCTATATATATGCATACACACACACACATGCGTAACACATCAACCCCTCATCTCTACGTCTCATTCTTCATTTTTCCTCCATTCTTCCTCTGCCTTCTTCACATCCGAGAGCCCAAGCCAACACTCGCGCTCCACTTTACCTTCTACCTTCGATCCGACGACTCCATTTCTACGGTTCCGTGAACCCCAAAAAACAATCCAACGCCACGCCATCTTCTCGTTGTTGTTGTCGCTCATCACCGTTGCTCACCGTTGCTGTTAGAAAATGAGTGTTTTAGACACCATTTTCGAACCGATTTTGGAGCAATTTTTTGAGTAAGATCCTCAATGAATTATTGAGAGATCTTGATTAATTTGTGTTCTCCTTCGTGAGTAGATCAAAATCATATATTGGTTCGCTAAAATCGGTTAAGGGGTGAATGAGAAATTGTCTCTCAAAGTGAGATGTTTTCATTCTTGAAAATGGGTTAAGGGAACATAGTCCCACATCGGAAATAACAAAGAAAATAGAAGAGGATATATAGTAATCTCCTTCTAAGCATTGTAAGATGGCTAGAAGAGAGGCTCTCTCTCGCGCGCGCAGGGGGGGGTGCAAATCACGGACCGGATTACATGCGACTTGTGTGCGCCCGCACGACCTGCGGACACGAATGCCGGACCGATTTGATCCCACCCCGTGCAGAGCCACTTTTTGCTACAGTTTTCCTTTTGTAACGGCTGAAATGAATGCAGAAACGGTTCTGTCTGCCGTTTCAGTGCTGTATTTAATATTTTTTCTGCCGTTACACTGAAGGCATTCAATTCGTTGTCTGCCGTTACAGTGAAGGCTGTTAATGCTTTGTCTGCCGTTACAGTAAAGGCTATTAATGCCTTGTCTGCCGTTACAGTGAAGGCTGTTAATGCCTTGTCTGCCGTTACTGTTTTAACCCAGGCTCTATAAATAGAGGCCTCCCCTTTACTTCCTTCCCTGCAAAAACCAGATCTTCTTCTCTCCTTCTCTGAGTCTTCTTCTGTGCTGTTGTTGGTAAGTTGGTGATAGGTTTCAAGCGCTTGTACTCGGTTCGGGAGTGGTACGTGGTGCCTACGGGATCGCTCCAAGTCGTTGCATTCTGGGAGACAGACGCCTCCGTTCATTCCAGCAACCGGAAAGAGGCGAAATCTGTTTTAAGGACACTGTGTGATACACAGGCCTCGGCTTCCTTGAAGTTGTACTTTTCATTTGTTTCTTGTAAGTTGTTTTATTAAGTTTTTCCTTTTCTTTTCTTTCAGTTTTCCTCTCTCCTGTTCTCTTCTATGTGTTTCTGTGCCTCTCTATCTTTCGATTGTAAAACGAATTTTATAAACATTATTTGTAACAGTTGCTACCGTTGCTCGCTCGCTGCCGTCTTGCCGCCATTCTTACCACCGTTGTGCCGCCGTCCGTTGCCGACGTCGCTTCTTCTTTTCGTGGTTAACACCACCACCGAAATCGTCACGTTATAAGGCAAGTACCTTGTACACTCTTTTTGTTCTCGTACAAGCATTTTCCTTAGACTCATGGCAAGTAGTCTAGTTATCATTATGTTTTATTGTCAAACTCCATTCTAGTCACTGGTTCTATGCTATATCAACTCAAGAGTAAACCGTTAACACATTTCGAATTGTGTTATCGAATATCGAATATTCAACCTTACTATCTCTAAGTTTCTTGATCTTACACTAAGAATTAGACTAAATTCCTGATACTGGATTGAAGATTTTCTATATAGAAATCGTAGCCTATCGAGTCCCGAATCCAGAACATCTTACGGTTTCTCAATCGGATGTATAGATTGTGAGATATCGCAATTTTAGTACTGTCATATCGTGAATTTCTGAACCTGCACGGGATCACTAACCGGTCTCTTGTACTGAGAATTTGACAATGTTCCCGACACTGGATCGAAAAACTTTCTACATGAAAATCGTAGCCCTTCGAGTCTAGATATCCGAAACATCCTACAGTTTCTCAATCCGATGTATAGATTGTGAGATATCGTGATTTTAGTATTGTGACTCTGAATTTTCAGAATGCGCGCAAAACATCGAAACCAGCGAAGAATGAATTTGTACGCATAACTACTGTCTCTAGAATGTATCATGTGAATATGCGTTAGAACCGGAAGAGAGTCTACTTTCTAGAATCTCTGACGGAATTGGATTTGCTTTTCTGTAACAACGGAAAAGTGAATTTGAATGCAAATATGTCAAGTTGTCTAAAAATTCATCTCTACGTTTTTGCATATAAACTCATTACTTTTCATATTTAATGAACTAAGTGTATTATTGTTCTTGTAATAATAACTTGTATAGATATAATAGGTTGATAGAATGTATTTTATATCACTTGATAATTCTATAATAACTACTCTCGATACATGTACTCGTTTTACGTCTCATGTCCATGATTACTGCCCTTGATATTTTCATTGACTAAACTATTTGATTACACCGTTCTACTAGTCGTACCAACTGCATGTTCATAATTAATTATAAAAGAATAACAAGCCGGGTTTATAAGAGTACGGCTTAATAGTGGACAATATAGGAGAGTATACTCGGAAGGGGGTCCGTATTTTCCGAAATAGTGATTCTTGATTCTTGATTCTTGATTCTTAATTACACAATTCTTGATTACATAATTCTCGATTACATAATTCATGATTACATGTCTTGATACAATCACTGGAAGACTCGAGTACATAATCCTATAGAATTCACTACTTAAGTCTAAACGTCACATGATTGATATGCACCGAACTTGTGGCATGGGATACAGGATTGCATGCATTAGATAAGTTAATAAAACAGATAAACTCGAGATTTTCACTAAGCACGATTTTTGATTACATGACTCTTGATTCTTGATCACATGATTCTCGATTACATGACTCCACATTACATGACTCTCGAATCTTGATTACATGATTATCGATTGGCTAAGACTTGGTTATCAATTGATTATACTTTGAAGTCTAGAATACACTAGTTACAGTTATTACTTACATGATCATATTGTCCTTGTTCCTTGCTTACTTCCATATTGTATTTGTACTTCTATTTCTTGTTTCTTCCATGTTATATCTTATTATATTACCCCTTTTACTGCTTGTTGCTACTTGCTGCCCGAAACATGCTCTAACGGGAGTTTTTCTATTTTTCTTTGAGTTAATAATTATACAGGTACTGATGGACCCGACGAGCAGACTCTCTAGACGATCGTTACTGCTTCTTTACTACTTCATGTTGTTTTTCTTTCAGTCGCTATTTTATCTAGTTGTTATAGTGAACTGGTTATCATATTATTTTAATTCTGGCACCTTATACTCCCGGACATCTTGATCCGATGTTGATGTATTATCCAAATGATGGTTATTCTATTTTCAGCTCATGTGATTATTATATTTGCCTGCGTGAATGTGTTATAAAGATCTTGTTGAGCTTATAATTGTACAGCTTATGGATAATGTATATCATTCACTGGGCCTCAATTGCGTGCCTGTATATCCGTATAGTGGGAAGCGGGGCGTGACAGGTACTTTGCTGAATGTGAAGGGAAAGTCATAAAGGATAGGATAAATTCACATATGGATTTGGAATACATGGGAATTAGACATGACTTGCATCCAAAACAGGAAAATGGAAAGAAAACTTATTTACCACATGGACTACACACTCTTTCGAAAAAGGAACAACAACTGTTTTGCAAACGGTTATTTGACCTTAAGGTACCTGATGGTTATAGTTCAAATATTGGGAACTGTATATCAGTGGACGAGTGTAAAATTGTTGGCCTCAAGTCTCATGATCATCATGTGTTAATGCAACAATTGTTGCATGTTGCATTAAGAGGTCTACTCCCAAAAGGACCTAGAAACGCAATATTTCGACTATGTGCGTTTTTCAATGCATTATGTCAAAAAGTCATTGACCCGGAGGAAATGTTAAAATTGGAGGCAGATGTTGTTGAGACTTTGTGCATGTTTGAAAGGTTTTTCGTTCCTGCTTTTTTTGATATTATGATTCATTTGACAATTCATTTGGGGCGAGAAGCCCAATTATGTGGCCCAGTTCAACAACGATGGATGTATCCCTTTGAAAGGTGACAAATTGATTATGTTGTAATTCTATTTGTACTTATGTATTTTTTGTCATAAAATATTAATTTTATTTTCTGTAGAGAAATGAAGACATTGAAAGGATACGTTAGGAATTTAGAACGACCTGAAGGTTGTCCAGAACAATGGTATTTATTAGATGAGTGCATGCAATTTTTTAGTAAATGCATGAGTCAAGTGGCTGATATGGATAATCGGCCAAATAGAAATCAAGATTTCGAGAATGATGCGATACTTGAAGGTCGGCCAATTTTCAAAGGAACAACGATCACTTTGGATTATCAAAGGCTACAAAGTGCTCATCGATATGTACTGTTTAATATGGCCGAGGTTGAGCCATATTTAGAGTAAGTGTAGTAAGATATCGAACCATGATTTCAATTAATAAAGGACCAATGGTACCAATACCGAAAACAATCTATAAAATTGATGCTGATACTAAGATATCAAACATTGATTGATTAGTTATGTTGTATAGTTTGACACTAAGGTATTTTTGATGTCTTTAGATAGTTTATGTCATCAAGGAACTATGAAGAAGAAAGTCACAGTTTCTAACTAAGAAGAATCAGTATTAGCTAAAGTAATTTTGGCGGTGAATCGAGTTGTGAAACACAACTGAGAAGTTTGATTCGAATAAATACTCACCTAATGTGGTTAAAATGTATATATGCATTTAAACAGAGCAGATGTGATTGAAAATGGGCAGTGTTATCTTTAGTTTCTATGTCCTTACCAACATGTGTGTTTCCTTCTCTTTAGCTTGTACCAGATCAATGATGTAGGTAATAGTTGCGAAGATGAACGGTTAAGGTACCTAATGCTGAGTTACTGTTAGAGTCGTCGGTAAAAGTAACTTTCAAAAACAATCATTTTCATCAGTTGTGAATTCATTATTAATCAATAATTAAGAACAATACTGAGCATATATTACAAATTAAAATGCAAAAAATCATTTCTTCGCGATTGTACACATATACACACAGACATGACATGCCATACAACTAGAAATGATTATGAGAGTCAATTTTCTGTGCAGGACCTGTTACTGGTTCATGTACAATTACAGGAAATGTATTTTCTTCTTTGAAAATATGAAAGGAAATTTAATGCATAACTTTCCAATTTCAACCACCAAGTTTGATTAATTCTTTGTTAATTTTCGGGCGATAAATAGTGTTCTGCATAAGAATATTGCTTGGTCAGATCAGCCTTCTTTAGCGTAAGCTTTTGCTTACCATTAGTTGTATGAAATCTTGGGTTTATTTTTATTTTTATTTATTATCTCTCTGTTTATTTTCTTTTTTTTGGTAAAATTGAAATCTTTGATTAAGATTTTAAATATGTGCAGAAGATTTTTAATTGTTGAAGGTGCTAAACAATTTAAGTTTCCTCTGCTAAATGACTTGCATACTTTTTCTACTTTCTCAGTAGTTGATAAAGTATACAAATTTAATGGCCGTCAGTGAAATTTATGTGCTTACATATGTTGATTACTCTTGTTCACTGTTAGGAGTTATTAACAATTTATACAAACTGGATTCATGTCCATTGTAAAGTATCATTAGGTCTCATTTGGGAAACTGCTTGCCAAATAGTGAGTTTTATTGATTGGCTTGCACACCTAAAACCGGTGATACAAGATGATATATATAGAGGTATTACAGATCTTATCAGATCATAGAATTTGTTACAGATCCTATCTTGTAGGGATACAATTGGTGCAGTTACAGAACTATTCTTTAGGATCGTTTTGTCGCAGCAGTTGTAGATCTTTGGGAGTTTGTTGCAGATAGCCATAAGTCGACTTAAGTGGACATCAGTCGACTGGACAGAACAACCCTGTAGGTTCGGTTGGTACAATCGACTGGTATAGGCTCAGTCGACTGTACAGAACTATTCGTTAGGATCAGTCGACTGATTATCCTCAGTCGACTTAGTTTTGACACTCCCCTGCAAGTTGAACGGCCAAGCTTGGATGGATAACTTGTTCCTGAGGTCCTGAAACCTGTTACTGCTGAGACCTTTGGTGAAGATGTCTGCTAGCTGATCTTTGGTGGAAATGAATCAAACATTAAGTTGTTTGGAAGCAACACGTTCGCGGACAAAGTGGTAATCGATTCGATATGCTTTGTGCGAGCATGGAAGATAGGATTTACTGTGAGATATGTAGCCCCTAAGTTATCACACCAAAGAGTAGGCGGAGGCACTTTTGAGTAACCAAGCTCTTTGAGTAGAGATTGGATCCACAGGACTTCAGCAGTTGCAATTGCGACGCCTCTATATTCAGCTTCCGTGCTTGATCGGGAGACTGTCTTTTGCTTCCTTGCACTCCATGAGATGAGGTTGCCACCAAAGAAAATACAATAGCCGCTTATAGATCTACGATCATCAGGACATCCTGCCCAGTCCGAGTCTGAATATGCATGAATGGTGGAAGTTGTTGGTGTAGACAACTGCAAGCCATAATTGATGGTGTGTTTGAGATAGCGAAGAATTCGCTTGACAGCAGACCAATGGACATCCCGAGGGTTATGCATGAACTGACATACTTTGTTGACAGCGACTGCAATGTCAGGTCTAATAAAAGATAGATATTGCAAAGATCCCACAATACTTCGATATTGAGTAGGATCATTGTGAGTTGGCCCATCATGTTGAGAGAGTTGACTGTTTGCTACCAGGGGTGTGGTGATAGGCTTGACACCATCGAACTTAGTGCTTAGTAACAGATCCAAAATGTATTTGCGCTAAGACAGGAAAAGGCCATTGTGATTGGGAAGGACTTCGATACCCAAAAAGTAACTTAATGGGCCCAGGTCCTTGATTGCAAATGTATATTGGAGCTGGGTGATGAGTGTGTTGATATGGTTCCCCGGTGTGCCTGTGATTATAATGTCATCAACATATATTAAAATAAAGAGAGTGGAGTCACCATTTTGTCTTATGAGCAGAGATGAGTCGGCCTTGGAACTGACAAAACCAAGAGTGCAAAGATACCCAGTGAGTCTCGAGTACCAAGCTTTAGGGGCTTGCTTGAGACCATAGAGAGACTTCCGTAGGCGACAAACATGCTTTGGAAATCTTGAATCTACATACCCTGGTGGTTGTTTCATGTAAAATTCTTTTGTGAGATGGCCATGAAGGAAAGCATTTTGAACATCTAATTGACGGAGTGCCCATTTATTCATTAGTGCAATGGTAATGACGAGCCTAATTGTGCAGGGTTTAATCACGAGGCTGAAAGTTTCACCATAATCAATACCTGCTTGTTGATGAAATCCTTTTGCGACAAGGCGAGCTTTGTAGCGGTCAATAGTGCCATCGAATTTTCGTTTGATACGAAATATCCATTTGCATCCCACAATGTTCTGATTGCTTTGAGCAGGGGTGAGGGTCCATGTGCCATTCTGTAATAGGGCATTGATCTCATCATCCATAGCACTACGCCATTGAGGATGGCTCTGTGCCTGTGTGAAGCAAGTTGGTTTCTCTAATTCTGCATCCTGCAAAGGGTGTTTAGTGGCATACAAACATAATCTATTGACAGATTTACGTATACCACCTTTTGCCCTAGTAATCATATGATGTTGGGGAACGGGTTCTTGTGTAGGAGATGGTGGAGTAGTAGGTGGCGGTTGGGTAGTTTGAAGTGGGTTAATGTTTGGTGGGTTATTTGATAAGGGGGGTATGTGAGATGCTTGTAGAGTGGGTAGAATTGATGTGGTTTGTAAGGGTGCAGAGGATATAGAAGTAGTACTTACATTAGTGGGGTTGCTGTGCACTGCCGAATAGGAAAAGATGTCTTCTTCAAAGTCGACGTGACGAGAGATGTATATTCTTTGGGATGGTCGATGATAGCATATGTATCCTTTTTGAGTGCTAGAATAGCCAAGAAAGATACAGTCAAGGGATCTTTTATTTAATTTATTTGATGCATAGGGTCTGAGATATGGGTAGCAGAGACACCCAAAGAATTTTAAGGCATTGTAGTCAGGTGTGGAACCAAAAAACAGTTCAAGGGGAGTTTGACCTTTTAATAGTGAGGATGGTAGGCGATTTATGAGATAGCAACTAGTGACAAAGGCATCAGCCCAAAATGTTAAGGGCATTGATGCATGGTTTAAGAGAGAGAGACCAGACTCAACAATATGCCTATGGCGTCTCTCTGCTAACCCATTTTGAGCAGAGGTGTGTGGACATGTAAAGCGATGGAGAACACTACTTTGGAGTAGAAAGGGTGTGAATTTCTTGAACTCAGTTCCGTTGTCGGTTTGAAAATTTTTTATTTTCTTGCCAGTGAGATTTTCAATTTGTAACTTAAACTGTTTGAAGACAGTAAAAACATCACTTTTGTGAGATAGGGGATAGACCCATGTGTATCTACTGAAAGCATCCATTAACAGTAAATAATACCGAGAACCATTTCTTGAAAGCATTGGAGCAAGGACCCACAAATCTGATACAATTAGTTGTAATGGTTCTTTATAAATTGTGGAACTCAATGAAAAGGGCAATTTATGACTCTTGCTAACACGACAAGCATGACAAAACAATGTGGATTTATTTTCTACTGGCAATGAGTAGGTTGACACAATTTTATTGACGATTTTTAGCATCGGATGGCTAAGCCGGTGATGCCACAATGAAATTGACTCTGATTGAAAAGCAGAAAGAGAACTAGCTGGCTTGTCGACAAAATGATACAATCCTCCTCTATTTGTGCCGTGCAACAGCGGTGTCCCCGTTTCCTGATCCTTCACAATAAAAGAGGATGGGTGAAATTCAAAAAATACTTTGTTGTCAATGCAGAATTTGGATACAGATAATAGATTAGTAGAGATAGATGATACGTGGTAAATTTGATTGAAATGAAAAGTTCGATTATTAAGGCAAAAGGATGATTTACCAACATATTTAATAGAAAGTGTATTACCATTGCCAACTTTAATTTGATCAGGGCCATCATATTGAGTCTTGATGTAAAGATTGTTCAAATCAGGGGTTAAGTGGTGTGTAGCACCACTATCTGGACACCAATTACCATCAAGGAGTGATCCAGGAGCAGCAACATATGCAACTGGTGGGTTGGAGGAAGCGGCAGCGGTGAAATTGCGATCAAAACGATACCAACATTCCATAGCAGTGTGGTTCTTTCTGCCACAGAGCTGGCATGGTCCTTGGGGATTGCGATTTGGTTGGGGGCGGCCTTGGGCTTTGTTGAAAGGTCAATTCTTTTGACCTTGAGAGCCGAACCTGTCTCGAGAGTTGTTGTAGCGATTGTTAGGACGCGAAGGCCATGATGGGCAATGTTTGCCATGGGCTGAGGGGAGGTTGCATGTTGAGCTTCCCAGTGCATCTCATAGGCTAACATATTTGAGTAAAAGTCATCCATATGGAGATCGGCTGCAGTTGCAGTAAGAACTGTTACAATGGGATCATAGGATGAGTCAAGACCTCCTAGCATCATGTGCTGGAGATCAGTGTTTGAGATAGCATTGCCAGAGGCGGCAAGATTGTCAGCGAGTTGTTTCGCATGGAGGTAATATTCAGCCATTGTCTTGTTTCCCTTGCGCATATTTTGTAATTCGCATTTGAGATACAAGACCCTGGACTGAGATTGGGAGGAGAAGTGTTTGCGGAGTGATTCCTAGACATCTCGAGACGTGCTAAGGCCAACTACTTGAGCCAGGACTGACTCGGAGAGGGATGATAATAACCATCCTAGGAGAATTTGATCTTGTTTCTTCCAGGTGATATAAGCTCGATTGATCTCTGTGGATTGTGGGAGAAGACGTGTGGGGCAAGGGAAGCTCCTATCGACGTATCCTTCGAGGTCGTACCCCTTTAGAAGAGGTCGAAATTGGGTGAGCCAGAGAAGATAGTTGTTGTTGTCGAGCTTAACAGAGATTAGATGGTGAACTTGGATTGGTGGGAGTGGAGAAGGTGTTGTGGATACAATATTGGTTGCAGCGGATTGAGGGGTGGCCATGATTGGAAGAGGTTAAGCTCGGTTAGGATCAGATAGGCTCTGAAACCAAGTGAGTTTTATTGATTGGCTTGCACACCTAAAACCGGTGATACAAGATGATATATATAGAGGTATTACAGATCTTATCAGATCATAGAATTTGTTATAGATCCTATCTTGTAGGGATACAATTGGTTCTGTTACAGAACTATTCTTTAGGATCGTTTTGTTGCAGATAGCCATAAGTCGACTTAAGTGGACATCAGTCGACTGGACAGAACAACCCTGTAGGTTCAGTTGGTACAATTGACTGGTATAGGCTCAGTCGATTGTACAGAACTATTCGTTAGGATCAGTCGACTGATTATCCTCAGTCGACTTAGTCTTGACACAAATTTAACTCTTGATCATTGCAGGACAATTTGGTATTTACTCTTAACACCAACCAACCAAATAAAAAACATGTGCAGGAATGCAACTTAGATGCCATTCCTCTGGATAGTTCAAAAGGAAGAGCTCTCTATGAAAAATTATATCATTATCTGATGGAAACTAAAGGAGGTTGATAGATAAAGGAAGTTCATTAAGGATCATAAGTTTTCATCATTGCCACCTAAATTATGCAAATAACGCAAACCACTAATTGTAGATTTCGTATTTGTTATATTTTGTAGGCGTGCATTATACTAGCTAGCTATGAAATTTACTGTGCACCTAGCTTGGTACAATAACTAGAATTTTTTGCTGTACTAGGCCACTTTTTAATAGTATTTGCGTTTTTAGGCCAGGTCCCAAACTATTAGCGTTCGTGGGCTAGCTTCTGCCACGTCAGCAGCGGCCGCTATTGGGAATAGCGGCCTCTTCATAGATACCAATTTTGTGCTCCCACACTTGGCAGAGTACGAAGGGGATTTGGCTGAGTATGTGTAAACTAGGTCGCTAATGGAACTGGCGACCTCCTCTAACTGAGGTCGCTATTCCCAATAGCGATCTTAGATGGGCCCCTAATTGCTTTTAACTTACGACTACCCCACTGTTTCTCTATCTTTATTCTTGGAACCCTCTTCCCCAAATAATTGCCTATCTCCCAAAAACCCAAAACCCTAACTCCCTAATTTCTCCCCCAAATCCCCATTAATCCAAGTTTCTTACTTCTCCACCCGACCTCTCTCCTCACACTTCGTCCAAATCACTCTCCGCACGACGGATTTTGGAAATCCCCAATTTATATCCAATCCCCAAACACTATTCGAGGTATCCCTAGTATAGTATTGTGATGGTTGATTGTTGGTGTTGGTTACATTTATTTTTCACTTGTTGTTACTAATGTGACCCAAATTGATTGTTCCTTGATGGAGAATTTATTGAGGAATTGGATACATATTGAGGAATACTTAGTTTTGAATGTATTAGAGTTACAAGTAGACCCAAAAGTATCAACATCAAATTGATTGTTGAAGGGTTGACTGTGGGTGTTGGTTACAATTAGGACTCATTCTATGATGTGACACGTCACATTTGAAATAAAGATGAATTGTGTGGAGATTGAAATGAAGATAAATGATGATACATATATAGTAACATGCACAATTGAAATAAAGATGAATTTGTTGGAGATGGCTTCTACTGGTTTTGTGAAAAACACTTGACAATTGTATGAGCATTGGACCAGTCATCTCTTTCGCCATCAATGCCCCGTTACAAAGACTCCTGTATAAGGAGGCTAGCGCTGCACTACCCCAACTGTATTGCCGAACTTTTGTCAAATCACCAATAAGTGGCAAATACATTATAGGCACAACATCACCCGTGGAATTGGGAAAGAGAACACCTCCGAAGACTGTCATCAGATAAGCCCTAGTGTAGCATTCAATATCATAATCACTAGAATTGTTGGTTAGGAAATTTTTAAATGTTTTCTTCAACCAACTTAATCGAATTGAGACTCCATCAAATGTACTATCATCCGACACCCGACCTAGGAAGTCCCCCACAAGTTGTTCCTTATTGAAGGCCATTGTTCCTGTGACCGCGAATCCATCAACTGGTAGTCCTGATATAACCGCGATATCCTGAAGTGTGACGGTCATCTCTCCAACGCCAAGATGAAACGTATGTGTTTCCGGCCTCCATCGCTCGAGTAAGGCTGTTAGTAGTTGTCTATCGAGCTTGGTTTTTTCTATTAGATCTAAACCATAGAAGCCGGCCTGAACAAGGAGTTGGTGTGTCAGTGGATGCATAGGAAATGTCTCATGCGTGCGGAAACTACACTCTCGAGATGTACCGTCCCACACCCGTTGGGATCTATGTGTCCGCTGCAACGTCAATAACGTCGGGTCATGAGGGCCTGGTCCCACAAGTGCAGCATGAGACGAACTAGCTTGACCGGACGGTGCAGATGTAGACGGGACATTGCCTTGGCCACCCTGAGGATAAAATATACTATGTTTAGTGAACACTCCATAGGTTGACATATACTATTTAAACATTACAAAATAATAGTTCATACCCCGGGCCTAGCACTCCTTGATCCCGCCCCCATCGTTCTGACCATATTTGAGTAGATTACCTATCAAAGTATAAGCAAACAAGTAAGTATGATAAGTACTCACTTAACACAAATAACCAAATAACTAAAATGTTGAGAGTGTTCATATGTCATCGAAGAAGTACTCATTCAACCAATTTGGTAGGATATCTTGTCAAAGTACATTATCATATATAAAGCAAGGATACTGTCATCAACACAAAAACATAACCTTCTAGTAAATCAAGATTTAGGGATTTCACGAGTTGTGCTATGCTTATATTTCTAGTAGAGTTGTATGCAGCATGTCATGTTGGTTGTGTTTCAAGATTGTCCTCAGAGTCAGTGTGTATATGTAAAAAAATGTACCTATCCTTAGGGTCACATAACATGAATATTGCGGAATAATAGGTTATGTTTGTGAATATACCTTTCCTTTTATTTGTATGTATGTCCATATATCTCTCCAGGGAAAAAAAACATCAGGGCCATATTTGTATTCCCAAGTGCAGAATCAAAACTAATAAATACCACAACACTTGAGCATGGACATTGACATTGATATCGAACTAATTCCGGAATTTTGTCCTGTATGCTCTTCAATTCTTCTTTCTATTTTACAGCTGCTACGAACTGCTTGATTTTCATCTCTTATCTTGTATCAGTCTGATATCGTCCTTATCCTATTGTGTGTTAAATAATGTACATTTTCCCAAGATAAGAATTGGTCTCATTTGACCGCTATATGTCAAGGAGCTGTTAGGCTGGACAAAAATTTCAGAAATAATATCTCTGATTGTGTTTATGTAGAATTGAACACACATGCTTTTATTTAAGTTTAA
The DNA here is from genome assembly GCA_017893485.1 of Hemerocallis citrina. Classification (NCBI taxonomy): domain Eukaryota; kingdom Viridiplantae; phylum Streptophyta; class Magnoliopsida; order Asparagales; family Asphodelaceae; genus Hemerocallis; species Hemerocallis citrina. The sequence continues at coordinate 67,071,615 of CM030364.1, read as the reverse complement.
AGTCTAGCGACCATTCACCAATCATAGTTCTTCTGTATAATGATCAAACTCTTACACTAAATTTATAAATGGAAATGCATTCTGCTTGTATCCTTGCTTTAAATAACTAAAATATACTGCTTTGATAGGATATCTTGTCAAAGTAGACATGCAAATGTAAGTTCTCCCTATATATTTCATGTTATGAAAATTGGGATAAGAAAAAAGTTTGTCTATGGTTGATTTCGTGTATATAATGCATGTAATGTTTTTAAGCAAAAATTAATTCCATGTAATGTGTATGTTGTCTACATCACAAAGTTTCCTAACTTACTATCCAACACTAAGTATTCCTCAAAAGGTATCCAATTCCTCAAAAAATTCTCAATAAACAAACAACCAATTTGGGTTGCATTATTAACAACAAATGCAAAAAATTTGTAAGCAACACCGACAATCAACCATCACAATACTATACTAGGCATACCTCATTAGGATTTGGAGTTTGGGTTGATATGGGGATTTCCAAATTCCTTAGTATTGAGAGAGATTTGGCGATTACACGATCTGTGAGGAGAGAGATCGGGTGGGGAAGAAGGAAACTTGGATTAATTGATTTTTGGGAGAGAAATTAGGATTTAGGGTTTTGGGTTTTGGGGAGAGTAGAGAGGCCGCTATTGGGGAAGAAGGGTAGAAGAAAAGAGAGAACGAAATAAGAGATAGAGCGATTGTAGGGTTGTCGTAAGTTAAAAGCAATTGGGGGCCCATCTGAGGTCGCAATTGCCACTAGCGACCTCAGTTAGCTAAGGCCGCTATTGGCATTAGCGACCAGTTCATTACCTCTTCGTTCCAGTCCCCCTTCGTACTCTGCCAAGTGTGGGAGCACAAAATTGGTATCTATGAAGAGGCCGCTATTCCCAATAGCGGCTGCTGCTGACGTGGCAGAAGCTAGCCCACGAACGCTAATAGTTTGGGACCTGGCCTAAAAACGCAAATACTATCAAAAAGTGGCCTAATACGGCAAAAAATTCCAATAACTACCATATTCCTTTTTTTGTTTCATGTTTAAACAAAGATCCAATAAAATTATCTAAAATATTTTTTCTTAATCAATCAATGGAAAACACTCTTTTACTATCAATATGTTGTCAACAAATTATGAGATGCGTCGATCTCAGAATGATATTTAAAGGAAAATTTAAGCAATAGCTACGAAAAGATTCCACGGCCAACAAACAGGGCATACTTAGCATCAGAAATTTTTTTATCAGTGCATTGCATTATTTATCAGTGCCTTGCATTATTTATCAAATGATCAATAAGATTCCACAGCCAACAAAAGATTCCACGGCCAACAAATTTTTTTATCAGTGCATTGCATTATTTATCGGAAAAGATTCCACAGCCAACAAACAGGGCATGCATTTCATTATTTATCAGTGCCTTGTTTGATGGCTAAATAGTGCACTTGAACTCAAATTTAATTTTTTTTTTACTTGGGGTCCATTCCCGCAGGATAGTTGGGTCACAATTATTGAGATTTGTTCAATAACCTCTTTTTTTTGGGCTTGTAGGATGATCTGTCTATTGAAGAATGGAGATGGTTGTCAAGTTGAAGCAGATATTCAGGATACCATGACGCAAGAAATTACTTTTACTGACATACAGAGTCACAAGCCCTTTAAACCCTAAGAGATTTTTTGTGAAAGATGGAAGAATTTTGTTTTTGGGTGGCAATTGTCAGCCCACACGATGCAGGTTTTTCTTATACACAATTGGAAAGCTTTTTAAGCTGTCTTTTACTAGCAGGAAGTTTACTTGGCATTTGCACTAAATTTGGTCATGTATTTCTGTTTTGTAATGGTTGCAATAGACATACTTGTTTGATGGATCAAATTTATTCAATTTTTGTAATAACTATGTTTTTTTGTCTGAGCTGAGTGCAAATCATTTGGAAAAAATCTCACAGAGTGTTTTGTTAAATTGGAATTGGAAGTTTATATCAATCATAAGTTCTAGTCTGTTCATGACATGTATAGGTTGAATGGTGTTATTGATGTTTTATATATATGCATCCAGAGAATTTTCAAAACTTTTATGTGCATCTGTTAATTTTTTTTGGATACAGGTCAAAAGAAATAGCATTTTTAAAATGCTGTAATTAAAACGCTGTAAAAAAAAACACCACTCTTAAAAACGATAGCGTTTTCAAAACGTTATTAAAGGCACAACATTTTGAAAACGCTATATATACGATAGCATTTTATCGAAACGCTATGTTATTTATAGTGTTTTGAAAACGCTATATATACGATAGCGTTTCGAAAACGCTATAAATACGATAACGTTTCAACATAACGCTATTGTATTTATAGTGTTTTCGAAATGTTGTTCCTTTTATAGCATTTCTTGGAAACGCTATGGACATACCATAGCGGGGGCAACGGCAGCGTTTGCGAAATGCTGTCGTTGATCTTTGATAGCATTTACAAAATGCTATCAAATGACATATTTGTTGTAGTGACAACTCGTTGGCTCCGAACAACGGGTTCAACGCTCCGCTCTTTGCTTAAGCTCCATCAACGACTCGTTGATACCAAACAACGAGTTCGATGCTCCGCTCACTGCATGAGCTCTGTCAATAACTTGTTGACTCCAAATAACGAGTTCAACGCCTTGGTCTTCGCTCAAGCTCCACCAAACAACTCATTGGTTCCAAACAAGGAGTTCAATGCTCTACTCACCGCTTGTGCTCCATCAATAACTTGTTGGCTCCAAACAACGAGTTTAACACCTTGGTTTTTGCTTGAGCTCCATCAACAACTTGTTGGCTCTAAACAACAAGTTTAACGCCTTGCTCTTCGCTCAGGCTTCGTCAACAACTCGTTGGCCCTAAACAACGAGTTCAACGCACTACTTTCCGCACGAGCTCCATTCAACAACTCATCAATCCCGAACAACTAGTTCAACGCCTTGGTCTTCGCTAAAGCTCCACCAAATAGCATGTTGGCTCCAAACAACGACTTCAATGCTCCGCTCACCGCTTGAGCTCCATCAATAACTCACGGGCTCCAAACAACGAGTTCAACGCCTTGGTCTTCGCTCAAGCTCCACCAAATAGCTCGTTGGATCCAAACAACGAGTTCAACGCTCCGCTCACCGCTTGAGCTCCATCAATAACTTATTGGCTCCAAACAACGAGTTCAATACCTTGGTCTTCGCTGGAGCTCCATAAACAACTCGTTGGCTCCAAACAACGAGTTCAACGCTCCACTCACTACTTGAGCTCCATCAATAACTTGTTGACTTCAACAATGAGTTCAATGCCTTGGTCTTCACTCAAGCTCCATCAACAACTCATTGGCCCCAAACATCGAGTTCAACACCTTGGTTTTTGCTAGCTCCATCAACACCTCATTGGCCCCAAACAATGAGTTCAATGCCCTGATTTCCGCTCAAGCTCCACCAAACAACTCGTTGGCTCCAAACGAGTTCAATGGTCTGCTCACCGCTTGAGCTCCATCAATAACTTGTTGGCTCCAAACAACGATTCAACGCCTTGGTCTTCGCTCAAGCTCCACCAAATAGCTCGTTGGCTCCAAACAACGAGTTCAACGCTCCGCTCACCACTTGAGCTTTGTCAACAACTTGTCCAAACAATGAGTCCAACTTTACTCATCGCTTGAGCTCCATCAATAATTTGTTGGCTCCAAGCAACGAGTTAAACACCTTGGTCTTCGCGTCTTTGCTTGAGCTCCATCAACAACTTGTTGGCTCTGAACAACGAGTTCAATGCCTTGCTCTTCGCTCAGGCTTCGTCAATGACTTATTGGCCCCAAATGACGAGTTCAATGCTCAGCTCTCTGCACGAGCCTAATCAACAATTCATTGACTCCAAACAACGAGTTCAATGCCTTACTTTTTGCATGAGCTCCATCAACAACTCACTGGCCTCGAACAACGAGTTCAACGCCTTTGTTTTTACTCAAGATCCACCAAATGACTCGTTGGCTCCAAACAACAAATTCTACGCTCTGATTGCCACTTAAGCTCCGTCAACTACTTGTTGGCTCTAGCTCAGGCTCCGTCAACAACTCGTTGGCTCCAAACAACGAGTTCAACGCTCCGCTGTCTGCACGAGCTCCATCAGCAACTCATTGACTCCAAACAACGAGTTCGACACCCTGGTTTTCACACGAGCTCCCTCAACAACTCGTTGACTCCAAACAACGAGTACATCGCCCCACTCATTGCTCGAGTCCTTCCAACGACCCCTCATCTTCGTGCAATAGGCTTGACATCTAACACCGGCCTAAAATTGTGTCTACAAAACTTGCTGGGGCAAACAGTAGGTTCTACATCCGCCGGCCTAAAATCGTCTTTACGAAACCTACTTGGCACAAACAACAAGTTCTTGTTCCGTCTTTGAGTTTGTCTCCACAAAACTTGTTGGGCGCAAACAGCAAGTTCAATGACCAAAATGGCAAACTCTACCTCAACTCGATCAAGGAGTGAAATCTATAAACTTGATGGGATCAAACAGCAAGTTCCAACTCTGCTACACAAAAAGTTGTCTCTACAAATTTTCCAAGATCAAACAACGAACTCTACCTCAACTCGATCAAGGAGTGACCTCTATAAACTTGTCGGGATCGGACAGCAAGTTCCAACTCAGCTATAGAAAGAGTTGTCTCTCCAAACTTTCCAGGCACAAACGGCGAATTTAACGTCCAACTCCGTCACAGAGCTCTCTACAAACTTGCTGGGATCAAACAACAAGTTCTACATCAACTCAGTCAAAGAGTTGTCTCTACGAACTTGCTGGGCGCAAATGGCAAGCTTTATGCACAACTCCATCACGGAGTTACCTCTACAAAACTTGCTGGGTGCAAACGACATGTCCAAACGTTCAACTCCATCCCAGAATCACCTCAACAAACTTGCTGGGATCAAACAGCAAGTCTGCAACAGCTCATATAGGTAAGCTATAGATCCCACGATCAAAGCACTTGGCTCTTAGACTAACAGAACATTCGTCCAACGAAGAAACGCTTGATCGATAAAACAAGCTACCAACACAATGCTTGGTCGACGAAAGAGTGGTTCATCAAAATGAGCGATGAGATGTTTGATCGACAAGCACAACGTCGACATCGACAAAAACTTCTACTTCAAAGCCCGAAAAAAGATTCTACTTTACCCATAAATCGAGGGATATGAAGTAAAAACTTGGTACACACATATAAATAATTACATGTATACACATATGTATACAATTATATGCAAATCCAAGTCAAAAAAAAAATCCCTAACAAATGCTCACAGGTCCAAGAAGGAGAAAAGTATAGAATGGGTTCGGGTCGGGTTCAGATTCGCAATCCAAACCCACAAGTTAACCAAGAGATTGGATTTAAAACGGGTTGCAGGTACACACTCCGAAACCGAAACCCGCAACCCTCTTCTTCACCCTCTTCAAAAACAGAGCCCCTGTTTTTCAAAAACGACGAGCTCCGAGACTTCGCCGCTCACTTACCCCCGTGACTCGACGGCGAAGCCCCCCCCTCCCCCTCACGTCATTGCTACACTCTCCAAAGCAAGGGGCCACAACTCTGCGGAACAGCTAACTCCATATCTCGGCAAAACACCCCCGTAGCTCGGCGAAGCTCCAATAACCCATAGCTCAAAGCTCGGCGAAGCACCGATCTCCACAGCTCGACGCGATAGCCCGATGAGGGGAGTTCTTCATAGCTCAGCCAAATTTGAGAAGTGCCGTAGCTCGACGAAGTCCGAAGCTCCATAGCTCGGCGAAAACAGAGTAGCTCGCCCAAAACAGAGTCGATAGCTCGACCCGTAGCTTGACTCCCGTAGCTCGATGGAGAAGATCTATAGCTCGACATAGCTCATAGCTCGACGAGGGTAGCAACTCGACAAGCTCATATGTTGACGATCGTCGCTCGCCCTCCATAGCTCGACAGCGTGATAGCTCGACGAGGGTGGTAACTTGACACGTTCATAACTCGACTTAACAGAGCTTCATAGCTTGGCGAGCCTCAGAGCTCCATAGCTCGATTGTACAAAGGATCCCATAGCTCAACGAAGTAGCTTCATAGGTTGACGGAGCTCATAGGCTGACGAAGCTCATAGGTCGATGACAGAGCAGCTCCATAGCTCGACAGCTCCATAGCTCGACGAGGCTCAAAGCGTCATAGCTCGACGAGAATGCAATGCCAATAGCTCGACGAGACGACAACAAAGCTCCATAGCTCGACCAAAGCTCGGAGCCCCATAGCACGACTGAAAGAATAGTTCGATGGCAAGGAGGTATAGCTCGACCGAATTCAATCAATTAACTCATACCACGATGGAGGAATAGGTCGACGAAGCTCCGAAACCCATGGAAAATTGGCCATAACTCATACCACGACGGGGTCGCTCACAGTGCTTGCCAGCAGTCTGATCGCTCAGAGATTCGAGCTCGAGCGTGATGGACATGAGATTGAGCCACGCAGCCCTTCTTCTTCCCAACGCTCCGCTCGATCCTCTGTCGTCTGATCCCCCTCAGCGCTCGAGCCAGGGCGTGATCAACACTCCAGATCGAGCCATGTCGCCCCCTCAGTAGATCCTCACATCACAGCCACCCAATCTCATCAGCATGCGAGCTTGCCTTGATCGACCACTCTAATCGCATCCAAAAGCGTGCGCAAGTGTGATTATTCAATAAAAATCCCATAAATTCATTTTAAGTTCGAAAAATTAATTTAAAAATTCAAAAATAATTATTTAAATTCGGAAAGTTCATTAAAAAAATTCAAAAATAATTAAAATTGGATTTATTAATTATAAAATTCGAAAAAGTGATTTTAAAATTTAAAAAATTTTCAAAAAAATCCAAAAAAATATGGAAAATTTCAGGAAAATCCAAGAAGATATTCACTGTCTTCAGAAGCTACTAATCAGTTCCAGAAATCTCCAAGCACCCTAACAGTTAAGATTGCACTCCAGAATCCAAAAGTAAGACGTACTACTCCCCGAAAGCCAAGAAAATTGCCTTTCAGGAGTAGGGGGCTTATAATGATGGTAAAAATCGCAGCAAATCAGGGCCGTACGATTCCAGCACAGATCTCAAAGTGTCTACAGGCAGATTAATCATAACGGGCCTCCTTAATAGGTCTGGGGCTTCTCCAGATCCCTCTACAGGATATGGGCTTCTTTCAAGCCCATAAAAAGTGACAGACTAGGCCCACTAGAAGAGACAACCAGCCTATGCAGGCTAAGAGTCAAATCTCTTATCCTATAACAAGAGAACTTATCTCTTGAGGGGAAGAAACATAAAGGAGATAAGGAATTTATATCGATCCAACGGATCTAAATCAATCCCCCCCCCCCCCCCCCCCCCAGTCAGAAGGTAATCAAAAAATCGCCAGTAACTCTCAAACTCTCTTTCTCTTTTTGGTTCTGGCTTGAGCGTCGGAGGGTCTGTCTCCGGAGCCACCCCCGGTGTTTCAGACTTTTTGCAGATCCATCGGCCGCGTTAGCAGCCGAATTCAGATCACGGTGGTCAGTCAACTATCCAGATTCAATCCCAGGAGCTCTAACCACATTTCACGACAAAAGTCAAAGGTCAGATTTTTAGTAGTTTCCTTTAAATAAGAACTCACTATCTGTTTGTTCCCACACCAAAATAAGCAGCAACACATGGGTTGCAGGTGCTAAAAGATTGAGCGAGCTTCTATTCTACTACGGCTCTCTCCGTAGTCACTTGCGATGACTCATACTCATGATCAGTTTTGTGGTTCACATATTCATGTCATGGTTTTAGGACTGTTAGCTCATATTTTTGTATATCTAAATCGTGGTCCTTACCTAACAGAGAGGTTGTACAGAGGTTTCAGCTCTTCTACTTACCGTGCCTGGGCTTTGGAATAGAATACGACCTGCTTTTGTTTTCTGTTTTTTTTTCCTTTAAAAAAAAAAATTTCTATTTGACAAGTTCGATGGAACAGAAGACCTTGAGATTGCACAGTTGGTGGATTTGCCAGAAAATAGGTGATTTGGTGAACAGGTCGGGAGGTATATAGGCTAAGGCAGTGGTTTGATTCGATTTGGGTGCTTTGATTGAAGATGTGCCAAACCGAAGAGGAACTGAGGATGGATGAGAGAATGCCCAGCCTGGTTACTGGATATAGTGCTAAAGAACTAGCTGATATTAGCAATGTGACCTTTTTATGGTCATTTTTGCAATTAATGACAATAAGGATAGTTAATGAGAGTGGAGCGGAGGACTATATATACAGTCCTACATCCAATGAATTTTTTGCATCAGTCAAAGTTGAACCTAGATAGAGAAATCAAAAGGCGCACACCGAATGCACCTCTAATAAGAAAAGAAAAGAAAAGAAAAGAAACTTGACGTGAAGCAGCCTCACCAACTTAAGTACAGATCTCAACTGACGAGAAAACTGGATCACTGGGTGAGCACCAACTATATGACAGACGAAACAAACAAAAGATAGCTCTGAAAATGCAACTCATAGTTACAACATCAACACTGAAAAATAATTTGTTCTAGTTGCACTCTAGTTAGCATAACCATGTGGCTCCGTTTACAACAACACAATACACAGTACAATCCACTAAGATTTATGTGCACATGCAATGGCCGATGTACTACAATAGAAAGACCATTTAGCTAACATTTTAGCCAGATTTGAATCCTCTCCAGTACTGGATAAGGTCCAGTGACCCATCCAACCACACATCAAATTGATGCACAAATCTTGATGCAAGTTGTGTGGTTGGATGGAGTATTGGACCTCACCAGTACTGGTGAGGATTCGAATCCCATTTGTCCACCCAGTTCATACCTTTTGGAGTTGGAATAACCAGATCATAAGCACATGAAATAACGTGTAAAATAGTGGCTATACAACAACACAACCACACAGCTTCAACAGTTGTGGAGATAACAATAGTAAAACTTTCAGTTTCATCAGAAAAAAAAAAAAAAAAAAAAGTAGTAACGATGCAACAAACTAAATTATGATATTAACAATTTTGATGTCATTTCTATGGTACAAAATTTAACATATATCAACCAAATATGTCATGGTTACCATCAACCAAATATCTCCCAAGACATCATAATCAGCATGTAGCTTAGCCTCAATATCCGAAATAGAAAAAGTGCACAATATATACATCTACATCAAATTGGATCTTCAGTCTACGACCAGGCATCAGCATCAACATCAACATCAACACAGCCCACCTTATCAGCTACACCTGTTTATAATCACAATAAAGATCAATCGGCAATAAAATACGGCGGTGGGGTATATACATAGAACATCTTTCAAAATGAGAAATCTATCTAATGTAAAACTTAAATTGTCTAATGCGGAAACAATGTACTATAGTCATCTATCCAGTGTGTTTTAACGGAACTGAGTGTATTGCCATGTGTTTATTACAGAATCTATTCTTTCTATATTATTCTTATCCAATTAATTTAGAAAAATAACTTCAATAAGTTTCCATATTACCATCAGCCAATGTCCTGGTTGGTATTGGGTGGGGTGGCTAACTGAGTGGCGGCTCAAAACCAGGGACTCTGGTTCGAGCCAAGACTTTTCCGTAAAAAAAACAAAGTTGCAATTCCGAAAGTCTAAAAGCACGACAGAACAGAATGAGCTTGGAGACTTAAATAAAAATTGGGTAGATTGGGAGGAGTGAAATCAAAATGAGAATAAGTGAACAATATTACAAAAGTATTTAACAGGCATGTACTTGTTAAAATAAAAATGAAAAACTCCTTTAGTAGATGGGTTTGTAACATGGTATTGGAGGGTTTTTTTGTTCCAATCCGCATCTTAACATGCACAACTTAGCAGGAATCGAACAAGGTTTGCTCCCATACCATTTTCCAGACCCTACCACTGAACCTAAACACTGAGGTGGTTGTGAGGTTCAAGAGTTTTACTCAACAACAGTATCCACCGGTGTGGTGGAAAATGGCAACAAGAGAGAAAGAAGAATTGCAGCAGAGGGTTGCATTTGGACCAGCACCATCTTATATTATATGGAAAAAGAAGGTGAAGGTGACGCTGGCCACTCTGGATCAATTGCACATTTAATCAATAAAACAGCAATTTGAGAAAGCTAGAAGATGAGTAAATTTATCACATCGATGTGAAGTGAAAGGGATTCTAATAGAGCCACTAGAATGAGAACTCTTATACTATTATACAGGTTAGAAATGCCATTCAACCACCACCAAAAATTTTGGTGCATAGAGAACATCATGGCAACCTATGCACCAAAAAGAAAAGAGATAAAAAACTCCTACCATAATCTTTTATCTTTATTAGCATAAATGGGACAATTGTTTTCGAAAATAGTTTCACAAGGGGATTTCTTGTATTGACATAAAGGCAATCAACACGACCCTAATTCCGTGAACCCACATATAGGCTGTGAAACTTACCAAAGAAAATTAATAAGGGGAGACAAAGAAATCTCTAAACATATCATCAACGAGAACTAATTGCTTCAATTAAACCTAAAAGCCATCAAGATATTCTGTGAAGAACAACACAGTTAACAACAAACATATAATCGATGAAAGGATAAATCAGAACATTTAAAGGCATTCTGGAACAAAGATAAGATCATCAAAGTTATATTTTAAGTGGAATAGGTATGCTAACTCTAGTAATCAATCTTCTATCTGAAAGTTTTAAAATAACTTCAGTTATCATAAACTTAGTGCTCGGTAGCCCAACTTTTAGTGCTCGGTAACCCAACTGAAGAGAGATGTTGCATAAAGTTAAGATAAATTAGGTCTGAGAGAAGCATACTTGTAGTAATATCAACTTTTTGGGTGGTAACTGCAGTTATCTCAAATATGCTAGCAAGAATATCTGTTTAAAAGAAAGAAAAAACAAGAAATAAAAAAGACATCACATAGTTATCCTCATCTTATAGGCAAAGTATTCTCAACTTTTATAGCATTTGAAATTTAGAAGTTGCAATTCCAAAAGTCTAAAAGCACATAAGAAAAGAATGAACTTGGAGACTTAAATGAGAATTAGCTAAAATTGGGAAGAAGGGAAATCAAATGAAAATAACAAAGTGAACAATATTAGGAAAGTACTTAGCAGGCATGCATTTATTAGAATTAAAATGCAAAACTCTCAAACCATTAAGTAAAGTGGCAGGGTTTGTAATATGGTATTTGAGTTTATTATTAAATCCATTAATATTTACTACCAGCCGGAATTGGACCTGGGTTGTTCCGATACCATATTCCAGACCCTACCGCTGCGACTAAACATTGAAGTTTCTGTAAGGTTCTAGAGTTTTACACTTCAACTGTATCCACCAATGTGGTGGAAAATGTCTAAAAGAGAAAGAAGAGTTAAAGTAGAGGGTCGCACTTAGACTAGCACCATCTTATATCTTATATTATATGGGAAAAGTAGGTGACAGTGGCACTGAGTACTTTGGATCAATTGCACATTTGATCAATAAAACAAGCACTTAGAGACAGCACGAAAACAAGTAGATTGATCCCATTGATGAAAAGTCAAAAGGATTCTAATAGAGCAACTAGAATGAGTACTCTTACAGAGATCAGAAATGGCATTTAGCACCAACACCACCAAAATTAGAACATCATGGCAACTTAGGCACCAAGAAAGAAAGGAGATGTAAACCTCCTATCACAATCTTTAACCATCATTGGCAAAAATGGGACATTTGTTTTCAAAAATAGTTTCATAAGGGGATTTCTTGTGTCATTATTGACGAAAACGCAATCAACACGACCCTAACAATGAATCCACATATTCGCTATGTGTAACTTACCTTAGATATTAATATGGGGAGACAGAGATCCCTAAACATACACATGCAACAAAAGGAACTAATTATTTACAGAAAACCTAAAAGCTATCAAGATATTCCGTGAAGAAGAACACAGTTAACTACAAACATATAACCGATAAAAGGATAAATCAGAACTGTAAAGGGCATTCTGGAACAAAGTTAAGATAACCAAAGTTATATTTCAAGCGGAGGTATAGGTATGCTAACTCTAGTAATCAATCTTCCACCTCCAAAGTTTAAAACTAGCTTCAGTTATCATGAACTTAGTGCTCGGTGGTAACTGTAGTTATCTCAAATATGCTAGCAAGAATATCTGTTTTAAAGAAAGAAAAAACAAGAATTAAAAAAGATCGTCACATAGTTATCCTCATCTTATAGGCAAAGTATTCTTTACATCTATAGATTTGAAATTTAGAAGTTGCAATTCAAAAAGTCTAAAAGCACAAAAGAAAAGAATGAACCTGGAGACTGAAATGAGAATTAGCTAAAACTGGGAAGAAGGGAAATCAAAATGAAAATAAGAAAGTGAAGAACATTAGGAAAGTATTTAACAGGCATGTGTTAGAATTAAAATGCAAAAACTCTCAACCCTTAAGGATAGTGGCAGGGTTTGTAATATGGTATTGGAGTTTATTATTAAATTCTTTTAATATGTGCTACAAGTAGGAATCGAACCTGGGTTGCTCCGATACCATGTTCCAGACCTTACCACTGCGCCTAAACACTGAGGTTGTTGTAAGGTTATAGAGTTTTACACTTCCACAGTATCCACCAATGTGGTGGAAAATGTCTAACAGAGAAAGAAGAGTTAAAGTAGAGGGTTGCACTTAGACTATTATATCTCATATTATATGGGAAAAGTAGGCGAAGGTGTACTTTGGATCAAATGCACATTTGATCAACAAAATAAGCACTTAGAGAAAGCAAGAAAACAAGTAGATTGATCATATCAATGAGAAGCCAAAAGGACTCTAATAGAGCAACTAGAATCAGTACTCTTCTAGAGATCAGAAATGGCATTTAGCACCAGCACCACCAAAAATTTTGGGGCATCGAGACCATCATGGCAACCTAGGCACCAAGGAAGAAAGGAGATGTAAACCTCCTACCATAATTTTTTTATCATCACTGGCATAAATGGGACATTTGTTTTTGAATTAGTTTCATAAGGGGATTTCTTGTGTCGTTATTGACGTAAAACGCAATCAACACGACTCTAACTCCATGAATCCACATATGCACTATGTGTAACTTGCCTTAGAAATTATTATGGGGAGACAAAGAAATCCTTAAACATAGACATTCGACACAAGGAACTAGTTACTTAAAGAAAACTTAAAAGCCATCAAGATATTTCGTGAAGAACAAGACAGTTAACTACAAACATATAACCGATAAAAGGATAAATCATAACAGTTAAGGGCATTGTGGAACAAAGTTAAGATAATTAATGTAATATTTTAAGTGGAGGTATAGGTATGCTAACTCTAGTAATCAATCTTCCACTTCCAAGACTAAAAATAACTTCAGTTATCATGACTAGGGCTCGGTAACCCAAGTATAGATAGATGTTGAGTAAAGTTAAGATAAATTAAAGCTCAGAGAAGCATACTTGTAGTTATCTCAACTTTTTCGGTGGTAACTGTAGTTATCTCAAAATGCCAGCAAGAATATCTGTTTAAAAGAAAGAAAAAAAACAAGAATTAAAAAAGATCATCACATAGTTATCCTCATCTTATAGGCAAAGTGTTCTTTACTTTTATAGCATTTGAAATTTAGAAGTTGCAATTCCAAGTCTAAAAGCACATAAGAAAAAAATGAACTTGGAGACTTAAATGAGAAATAGCTAAAAATGGGAAGAAGGGAAATCAAAATGAAAATAAGAAAGTGAACAATATTAAGAAAGTATTTAGCAGGCATGTACTTATTAGAATTAAAATGCAAAACTCTCAACCCTTAAGTATAGTGGCAGGGTCTGTAACATGGTATTGGAGTTTATTATTAAATCCTTTTAATATGTGGGAATCGAACCTGGGTTGCTCCGATACCATGTTCCAGACCCTACCATTGTGCCTAAACATTGAAGTTGTTGTAAGGTTCTAGACTTTTACACTTAAACAGTATCCACCAATGTGGTGGAAGAGAGGAGTTAAAGTAGGGAGTTGCACTTAGACTAGCACCATCTTATATTATATGGATAAAGTAGGTGAAGGTGTACTTTGGATGAAATGCACATTTGATTAATAAAACAAGCACTAAGAGAAAGCTAGAAAACAAGTAGATTGATCACATCAATGAGAAGCCGAATGGATTCTAATAGAGCAACTAGAATAAGTACTTTTATAGAGATCAAATATGGCATTTATCACCGGAACCAAAAAAATTTTTGGGGCATCGAGAACATCATGGCAACCTAGGCACCAAGGAAGAAAGGAGTTGTAACCTCCTACCATAATCTTTTAACATTATTGGCATAAATGGGACATTTGTTTTCAAAAATAGTTTCATAAGGGAATTTCTTGTGTCATTATTGACGGAAAACGCAATCAACACAACCCTAACTCCATGAATCCACACATGCGCTATGTGTAACTTATCTTAGAAATTATGGTAAACTGCAGAAAATAACCATGAACTATGAGGTTGTTCAAGTAGTGTTAGTATTAGTCTCATGTCTGAAATAAACTTAGATTACTCTTTGTACTCTCCTATATATAGGAGGCCATGTATTCATTTATAGGCATCCAATAAAGTATTCTTTTCAGTCTCTATATTATTAACTTACATGGTACCAGAGCCCTCCACGCGCCGCCATTCTGCGCCGCCATTCTCCCTCCACGTAGCCGCCGCCGACGCCTTCCAAAACCCTAACCCTACCCCCCACTGCCGCGGCCCCTGATCCTGCCCATCGCCTGCCTCTCCTCATCCTCCTACTCCAAACGCCTCCCGCAACCTCCCGCAACCTCTACTCCCGCACACCCACTACACCCGCAAAATTTACTCTCGCCGCCTACACACCGACTGCCCCCGCAACCCATCGCCGGCCGTCTCCCCGCTCTCCTCCCGCAACCCGCTACCCCCCCCCCCCCCCCCCCCCCGAACCCAGCGCTTCTTCTCCATCAAACTCCTTGTAACACCCTGCAAAATTGAGTTGTGGCAATTTTGACCACAGGTGTTGTGCACATGTATTTTGTACTGTTACAAGTAATATTCGTACAATATTTTTATATAAATGTCTTTATATTCCGATTATTTATATGTTTTCCGTTCTCTCAAAATTCATTTTTATTTTATTTTAAGCCAACTCAAATATTAATTTTAATCTGTGTTTTTACGTGTATTGCATGTGTTTTTAATACATGTGTCGATTACGTATGTTTTACCGTTATGTGAAATATCCGTAACATTATTAATATACATGTTCTACGTATTTTATACTTTGACTGTTTTTCGTTCTCCCAAATTTATTTTGTATTGATACGTGTAACGCACTTATTTGTAGTGCACATGTTGGTTCCTAAAATTTTCTTGCGTCATGAATATGTTTCTTCTCATTTTTCTAGTCACAATTGTGTGATTTATTTTTCATTTTGCAGCCCACTAAAATTAATTTAAAGCCCATGATTGATTTTGTGTGCACTAAAGTGTATATTTAAAATATAGTTAGTTTGGTACACTTGTCATGTGTAATACACACATCTAACCTAATAAAAGTTAATAATAAAATTTGTATGAAGAGTGTGCACACACATTGACTACACGTGCACGTGTTTCTTACCAAGGTTGAGAATGAGGGAGTGGTGTGAGTTAGTGGAAAATGGGGACCTATTTTGACCACACAATTTTTCTATAAATAGTCCACACTTTTGTCATGAACAACATAGCTCAAAACAAAAACAAAAGGGAGAAAGAGGGAGAAGAGCTTGTGGGTAATGCTAGGAAGAGGCCGGCCATTTTTTAGGGAGCTTGAAGTTTTGGAGCATTATTTTATATGAGTTCTACTACTAGGAATTCTACATTTGAGATGGGTGTTTCTTCAACTTTCTAATATAGTTTTATTAGTAGAATACTTGACATGTGTGAATTGTTAGATGCATGATAACTTATATAGATTGAACATTCATGTTTAGGTTATTTGTTGTTGATTGAATGTATGAAATTATGATATGTTTGATTTGGGGGCATTTTCAGAAGGTTTATTTTAAGTTTTAGTTCACTATAAAAAATCATAACTATTAAACTAGATGGAATCTAGAGCTAAAACTTTTATAGGAGCATCTCGTATATGTCAAGAACATCTCCTTAAAATTTCATAATATTTGGATGTTGTTTACTATTTTGATAAAATCCAAACTTAGAACTGGTTGCAGTTGGCTAGTTGCTGGAAATTTATACACATTTCGAATTTTGATCATTTCAGCATCTTAGATGAAGTATTTTGAGAATTGTCAAAACTAAGAAGTTGAAGTAAACTCGTTAACCTTTCTTTAGAGTCTAAGAAATCAATTTTTCATGAAGAATTGAATTTATAGTGAATTTTACAAGATCAAACAGTGGCAGTCTGTATAACATTTCAACCCTACGATAGATTTCGAAGAATTCCGGGTTATAGACAATATTTTGGAGAAACTTATAACTACAAAGTTATAGTAGACTTATATACCTTTAATTTGATCTAAAGAAAACAAAGATTCATGAAGTATAGAATTTTCTGTGATTTTTACAAGTAGCATGAGCTGCAGTTTTCAGATTTTGAACCTACTATTTTGCAAATGAATTTAGACGAAGAAATTGAGGATGAATTTAGATGATCTTAACTACAAAGTTGTAACAGACTAATTTATGATTCCTATGAAACTAATAATTCTATTTTTTGAGTAGTATTAGAATTTATATGAATTTTTCAATACTATTGGGTTGATATCTTTTATCTAGTTGTCCTAAAACTTTTACAACGTATAAAATTGAATTTAAAATTGGAATGGTAGTAAGATGTACCTTATGAAGAATTAAGAGGTAATTAAGGGATGAAGTTGGAATATTAAACATGTAATGTTTATAAGGGTTTTACTCATCAAGTGTTATTGATTGTTGCTATAAGAAGTTAGTTACTTCATGATTGATAATAGCAAAGAGAATGAATAAAAGAAGTTAAAAGATATTTAATGAATGAAAATTTTTGTAAGAGGTTAGATGTAACCTAGTTGATCTCTATGTTGAGACATTTGGATTCTAGAGGCTGAGCGAGACCCAGAGTACCGGCAAATTTGTGATTATGAAAATTTGAGAATTAGCCAGTATGGGTTAACTTTCTCTTTGAGAAGTAATCAGTGTGGGCTAACATTCTCAGTATGGGCTAACAGACATTAGAAAAGGAGATGTGATGAAGCTTGAGCAAACGTGAGTGGGACGACTCTATATAGTCGGGCGGATGTATTCCGGGACTGGGCTCAACATGATCGGGCCGATGTATTCCGGGATTATGGTTACAATCAGGTGGATGTATTCCGGGACTGGGCTCAACATGGTCGGCCGGATGTATTCGGGACTATGGTTACAGTCAGGCGGATGTATTCCGGGACTGCGAGTTTTATGCGAGATGAGTCTCAATTACTTCCGGGACTGTGAATAATCGGGCGGATGTACGCTGGGATTATGAATAGTCGGGCGGAAGGAAGACGAGTCTCCTATGTTCTGAGCTAGAGCGAAGCTTACGGGATGTTTGCGCAATGAGGGTTCTGTATGGTCGGGCGGATGTACTCCGGGACTAAAACCTATCTTATTTTTGTCACCGTAGTAGGATTTCATAACGAGGAATTGAACCCTATATTGAGGAGTACGTTAAGGGCTTGCCCTCGGACCTATATAGTATGGGATGCATAGAATCCGAACAAGTGTGCATTAGTTGCATCGAAATATGTTTGTCTGCATTAGACATTAGGTCATATCATACACTGACATATTTTGGATAGTCACTTTTTACACTTTGTTTTGCATTCAAGTTTGTGATTGCTAAAGTAGAAGAATCGCTGTATTATAGCATTGCGTCAGTTGTATGCAACTGATGTGCCCACAGTTTTCTAGTTGCAGAATTGGTCTTGACATGGATTTGAAGACACTATTGAAGAATGTCACAGGACTGAAGAGTTTCATTTAACATGTGTTGTATTGTATTCATTTACTTCCGCTATGTATTGTAACAAACATTGTTGTAACAAAAAATTTTAAATTCCTTGTAAATTTGTACGAAGTTGAAGTAAAAAATCCTGTTTTTGCTATGAATTACCTGTGTTTGGAATTCAGGCATTACACTCCTGAACCGTCCTCTCTCTCTCTCTCTCCCTCTCTCTCTCTCTTCCTGTTTGTTTGCAAAAAAAAATGCAGCCTTGTGAGCCGCACTATTCTAGAATGTGTGCCCGTGTTTGATGCCCTCTCCAATCTTCATCCCTCTCACCCATTTTCTCCTCTCAGATCTAAATATGCTCCTATGACGACTTCTGATAATTCAACAGTGACCTCTCCTCCTTCTCCGATGGCAACTCCTTCTCCTCAGCCGACGATCGATTCTCCTCTCTTAAAAGCTGAACACATGACCACCGAGAACCTCTCTGGTTGCAACAACTTCATGACATGGCCTCGTTTTGTTCAAAGGGCTCGAGATGTACCATCACCACACTGACCTAGCTCCTCTGCCTACAGATCCCACATTCAAGTATGAGACCGTGATGATAACTTGATTGTCAATATGATGACCAATTGTATGGACCGGGATATTTACACCTCCATCACTTTCCTCGACACAGCCAAAGAGATATAGGATACTCTTCATAACATGTACTCCTCTTCCAACAACATGCAGCGTCTGTATAATATCTTTCGTGATGCCATCGAAACCAAACAAGGTGACGACCTTCATGCATATATATCCCGCTTCAATGAATTCTTAGAAGAATGGAAGATCCATCACCCATACTCTGCCGATTTTTCTGTCCAGAAGCATCAACGTGAGGCTCTTCTTGCTATTCTTGCCTTGGACAATATTCGCTCAATTCTTAAACGTGTTCGCTCTTATATCCTCGCCACCAACGTCAGTCCCTTTCTACGTGATATCCATGTTCAACTATCACGAGTACCCCCTCTTGTCCTTCTTGAAACCTCAACACGTCTGCACTCGTCTCTGGCCGTGGTCGTGGTTTTTTTGATCCCTCACAGCAGCTTCTTTCATCCTCCGGAGGTCGCGGTTCTTATTCTTTCCGAGACCGTAGTGATCGTGGTCGTGGCCGTGGTGACAGTCATCGCAACACTAAGTATTGTACCTATTGTCAAGGCCGATCTCATGAGTATGCAACATGTTGGAAACGCATTGGTCATCCACCTACTGCTCATCAGTCTTTCACTGTGGAATCTTCTTCCGCGACTGCTCTTATGGTTTTGCCAGCCTCCTCCCAGTATACCCTCTCTACTAAAGAGTATCAGGCATTCCGCAATTTGCTGTCTCCTCCTCTTGGTAATTCTGTTCAATCAGGTACTGCTTATCATGTTTCTGCATATCAATGGATTATTGATTCAGGTGCTTCTGAACATGTCTCATTTACCGCTTTCTTCTTTCTCTTTACTTTCCAATTATCATGTGCGTATTGCTGATGGATCTCATGTCCCTGTTGAAGGGAAGGGCGATATCTCCCTTTCTCCAGATCTTCCTTTTACATCTGTTTTGCGTATTCCTACATTTCCACCAGCCTATTGTCAGTTCCTAAAATTTCTAAGGATTTAAACTGTTGAGTAACACTTTTTCTTCTCACTATGTATTTCAGGATATTACAACGAAGAAGGTGATTGGCACCAATCATGAACAACAAGGGTATACATCTTGGATTCTCCAGTCTCGGTTTTTCATTCTTCTACTGATCCTGCTTTGTGGCACTGGCAACTAAGGCATCCATCCCTTCCTACTCTCAAGCATTTAGTTTCTGGTTGTGAGTCTTCTTTTCAGTTATCTTGTATCCTGTGAGCTAGGTAAACATCATCGAGTTCCCTACCCAGGACGCGTCAATAAACGTAGTGAACATTTATTTGATTTAATGCATTCTGATGTTTGGGGACCTAATGGTTTTCCCACGTTTAATAAATATCATTATTTGGTTACATTATTGATTATTTCTCTCGCATGACATGGTTGTTTCTCTTGAAAGATCGTTCTGAAGTATTTACAGTTTTTAAAGAATTTTTCTTTGAGATAAACACACAATTTGGAACTACTCTTAAATGTTTTCACTCTGATAATGCTAAAGAATATGTGAGTTCGGATTTTCAATAATTCTTTTCTCAACATGGAATTATACACCAAACCTCTTGCGCATATACTCCTCAACAGAATGGAATGGCAGAACGCAAAAATCAACATTTACTTAGCACTGCTCGTTTTTTGATGTTTGAAATAAAAGTCTCAAAGTTTTATTGGAGTTCTACGGTTCTCACTGCATGTTTTCTTATTAACCGTATGTCTACTTCTCTTCTTCAAAATCAATCACCTTTTCAACTGGTATATCCATCTAAAGATCCATTTTTCCTACCACCTCGTGTTTTTTGTTGCACATGTTTTGTTCAAAACCTCAAACCGGACACTGATAAACTTGATCGGCGTGCTACTAAATGTGTATTTTTTGGATATTTGCGTTTTTCAAAAGGTTATCTTTGCTATTGCCCTTCACGAAAGAAAATGTTTACCCCGGCCGATGTTACTTTTTTTGAAAATAAACATTTTTTTACCACATTTCTTTCAAAATTTCCGATTTAGCTGTTGTTGAGAGTCTTGATTTCCCACCACCACCATTTTCCACACCATCATCAGCACCGCCACTGCCTCTACCATCACCATCGCCACCACCCTCACCTCCGCCACTTTAGGTTTATGTCAGAAGACGTAAGCCTCATTCAAACTCGACCATCCAGGTAGTACCCTCTGTTGTTCAACCAGTGCCAACAACTTCTTTCGGTAATATTCCTAACTCAAATGATTTACCTATTGCTCAACGTAAGGCTCAGCATTCTTGTGCTCACTATCCTATTGTACAGTTTCTTCTTCTAAACTGAACAGATCTTTTTGAGCTTTTACCTCTTCTTTGGATTCCATTTCTATTCCTAAAAATATTTAGGAAGCACTCGAGCACCCTGGTTGGACAACAACCATAAAAGAAGAAATGCAGGCTCTTCAGCAGAATGATACTTGCAACTGGTTCGCCTTCCTATCGGTGGTAAGTCGGTTGTACGTGGGTACTCGGCAGTTAAAATCAGTTTTTGGAACTAATTGGTCTAGGAGCGATTAGTGATTAATCGGTTAATCGGAAAATAATCGGGGACTAAATTGGAAAAATCGCTATATATATATATATATATATATATATATATATATATATATATATATATATATATATATATATATATATATTGAAAAAAGATATATCCTTATTATGTAGCAACCCTAAATCCTAACATAAAATTATTATGAAATTAACAAATAGAAAATAGTTATAGAGAAAACGAAGAGAGTACTTGGTTTGAGCGGAGTTTAGAGTCTGGATGTGAGTTGGGTTGGATTTGCTGGTCGGTTCCATCAAACAAAAACAATTGGGGAGGAGGAGCAGCGCGAGCAACAAGAGGTGCAGCAGATGTGGGACGGGTCAAGTATGCGACGGCGCAGGAGGAAGCGACGACAGGTCAAGTTTGGGTTTGGTCGAGGAAGAAGAAGAGAACCAGTTTGAGTTGGGTTTGAAGAGAATCAGTTCGGGTTTGGGTTTGCGCGAGGAAGAAGAAGAGAGCGGCGACATGTTGGGTTTGGGTTTGCACGAGGACCGGAAGGGGTTTGGATTTGGATTTGAGTTTGGGCCGGAGTGAGCCCAAATAATGCAAACAAGCATGAAAATTAAAGGATGTGATTTAATCGGTTAATCGGCCATTTAAAATCGGCTGATTAACCACTAATCGGCCGATTATTCCCGATTAAATTGCTAACCGATGAAATATTATAAATCGCTAAAAAATAATCGCTTAACCTTTGATTAGCGATTAATCGGAGATTAATCGGGCGTAATCGAGAATTTTAACTGCTTAGAGTGGGTATTCACAGTTAAACACAATCCTGATGGCATAATTGAACGATTCAAAGCTCGCCTTGTCGCGGAAGGATATACCTAAGAGTTTGGGGTTGACTATGCAGACTCTCTCTCCAATTGCAAAACTCATCTCTGTTCATGTTCGTCTCTCTTGCATCCAATTGTTCTTGGTCTTCTCATCAGCTTGATGTCAAGAATGTCTTTCCAAAAGGAGATTTGAAAGAAGTGGTGTATATGCAGCAACCTCCTAATTTTGAGCGACAGGAGGAGAATCTTATATGTTCGCTCAAAAAGACTTTATGGCCTTAAACAGTTTCCTCGAGCTTGATTTAAAAAGTTCGGCAAAGCTATGTGCTCTTATGGGTTCTCAAAAAAGAAGGCAGATCATTCTCTCTTCACAAAGAAAGAAAGCAAAAACATTGTTATTCTGTTAGTCTATGTTGATGATATTATTATCACAGGCAGTTTTTCTCAAGATATCACAGACATCAAGCAACAGTTAGCTCAAACATTTCAGACAAAGGATCTTAGTCCGCTTCGATATTTTCTTGGCATTCAAGTTGCTCGCACAAAGGATGATATCTTTCTTTCTCAAAGAAGGTATGTCCTTGATATTCTCACTAAGACAGGAATGCAGGGATGTTGCCCCAGCGACACCCATGGACCCCAATATTAAGTTGTCTTCATTCTCCAATGACGCATTGTTCTCTAATCCAGGACGATATCGCCGATTGGTTGGTAAACTCATATATCTCTCATTGACTAGGCCAGATATTGCCTTTGCAGTTAGTCAAGTCAGCCAGTTTATGCATGCACCAATCATTACTCATTGGGAAGCAGTGGTTCACATTCTTCGCTACCATAAGAAAGCCCCAGAGCAAAGGGCTTCTCTTTCCTTCTGAGGATATTCTGATGCTGACTGGGCAGGATCGGTTGATGATAGGCACTCAACTAGTGGGTATTTTGTATTTTTCGGAAGAAATCTCCTATGGTAACCAAATCAAGTACAAAGTCTGAATACCGAGCTATTGGGCATTTGGTTTCTGAAGTTTTATGGCTCAAATCACTTCTTCGAGATTTGGCAATCCCAGTATTATCTCCAGTTTCTCTCTACTGTGATAATAAAGCTGCTATGCATATTTCTGAAAATCCGGTGTTTCATGAGCGCACAAAATATATCGAAGTTGACTGTCACTTCGTTCGAGATGAGTGGAAAAAGAAGGTTATTTCTTTTCATATGTCCGGTCCGGTGAACAACTTGCTAATATCTTGACTAAAGCTCTACCTCCTAAGCTTTTTCAAACTTTCTTGAGCAAGCTTGGCTTTGACAATATCTACGCACCAGCTTGAGGGAGAGTATTAAAGTAGTCTTAGTATTAATCTCACATTTGAAATAAGCTTAGATTGCTCTTTGTACTCTCTTATATATAGGAGGTTATGTGTTCATTTATAGGCATCCAATAAAGTATGCTTTTCAGTTTCTATATTATTAACTTACAGAGGTCAAAGCAAAAATCACTCTTATCTATTGGTGAACGCAAAAAACCCCCTAAACAATGGATTGCGGTCAACTTTGTTAAAAAAAACCCTAAAATTTCATGCAAATATCCAAAATACCCTCATTAAGATTTTTTTTTTCTTTTCAAATTAATAGGTTTGAATGGAGCAGGGGTGAGGTAGGGGTTGTTGGCTGCGGGGGTGAGGGCCATTGGTGGGGCCGGGAGGAGGCAGCGTCGGGTCAAGTTGGGTCCTCATCATCATCACCACCGACAGCCCCATCTCCACCAACCTGACCTCCATCGTCCCCAACCTCCATCATCAATTTGATGACATTTCCTTGATTTATTTACTGTAGACTTATTGATATTTTGCCTAGATAATAAATAGCCCATGAAAAAATAGACTTATTGATATTTCTTTGATTGATTTATAATTTTATCAGCATCCAAAAATACCTAGATAATAAATAGGCCATGAAAAAAGATCTTCACGAAAAAGTTAAACACATATTAATCTATACTTTCACATTTACGAAGAATAGACAAGAGTTTTATGCAGTAAAGTAAATGATTCATCAAATTAAACATAGATTAACAAAAGTTTATAGTATTCAAGTAAGAGATTCAACATATTAACCTATACTTCAACATGATTGTGTATCAACAAGGAGGAAAGGCAGGCATATCAAACTATAAGTTTCACATTTTTCCTATCTATTTAGTAAAAATCTACGAGCAGAACTTCTCAAAAGAAAAATACCTAAGATCAGACACAGGTACGAGAGAAGTTAAAAGTTCAGAGGCCACAATTACAACTAATATAAAATAAAAATTTTGGGATCAAATGTTTGCTATGTATCAAGTTTTGGAGTCAAGCATAGTCAACATAACCATCATAATGGCCGGTTTTTCCATCATAAAATTGGCTGTGGAACATGAATCCAATCTAAGAAAAATCAACTGAACCTTCTTCTGTGGAACACAGGGCCAATACATAGGATTAACGCGAAAGGACAACGGAGAGAGAGGCACCCCGTAAAGTTTTCATGACAAAGGTTTAACTCCAGAGATGACAGAACTTACAAATATTTATTGGAGACCTACTTAATCCTCTTGCAGCACACTGGACACAACCAGTATCTATGAGCCTCAATATCTGGTGAATACCCATCACTGTATGATAAGCAGGCAACAGTAAACGTCTAAGCAGATATGGGTCACACCATATCCCTATTTGTTTCCTTCTCGTGGATATGGATAACGGTATGGAGAATGTTAGGATATGAATCTTATTAAGCATATTTGATAAAAATCAAATTTGAATTCTGATCGAATACGGATATTATCAATGCCAAATACTATTGATTAAACAAGTAACATTACAGCAATTTCTTTTATATCAGACATAATTTGGTCAGTTGAGTATCTTTGTCGGATATTTCAGTTATTCAGCAAAATCCATATCTGTATCCGTATTTTAAACGAACATCTGTATTTTAAACGAACATATAACAGTTATCTGTAATAGACAAAACACGAATACGAAATCGGATCGGATTTTTTCGTGCCCATTTGCACACTATATTGGTCAATTTGGAAAAAAAATAAAAAATAAAAAATAAAAAAAGAGGACTAGCTGCATGGCTAATCCTTTGATTGAAATAATTGCTGAGGCTCCCTTCCAAGTATAACTACACAGCCCCATAGTCTTCACTTGACCAAAAGTTCTACTTAGATGTGCTGCAGAACTTCTCTTCAATCTAATATATTCAGCACAAGAGCCAGAGCCAAAGAAACATACTTGGATCTCAAATTATTATACTATCCCAAAGTCAATTAAGTTGTTTCTTTACGACCTTACTATTATAGGATCTATTCTATAGGTTCGTACAACTGTATCCTTCAGTTCTAAAAACATATGAATCATAACTCCATCCAATCAAAAGCAAATCTAACTCCAAACAAACAACATGATCATAATAACATTACACTCTAGTCAACCCAAAATTCAAACATAATAACACCAATAATCAATTTAATTGTAATCAACATATAACTCATATTTTACAACTTACAGGAAAATTGTTATCAGGCATCTAAGACCATGTGATTTTAAAATGTAATTTCATATTCAAATTTCATTCATCTCACCCTTGCCCCATTCGTTCTTCTATTCATAACAAGTATTCCAATAGAAAGAACCAGCAAAATTCAAAGCAAGGTTGATGGAGTTAGAAACGGCTGAAAAATCCAAAAACAACAAAAATGGCAGAGAAGCTTCATTAAAAGCGTACAAACTAAGTCTATTCCAGTATGGACTCGGAAGCTTGGGACATCATTTGGCAGTGACATTAGGGTATTGTTAATGATAATATTGTTTTAACAAATTTGGAGAAAACCTATTTTATTGATAACCTCAGATAACTCTTGAAGACGGTTTCTTCTTTTTGAAATGGTCAAAAATTGAGTAAACACAGTGAAGTGATAAGGAAGCACATGGAAGAAGTCAAACTTCAAAGAAGAATAAGATTCGTCCTTAAGCAGTGGCGGTCAGAAATTTAAAAAGGTAAAATGGTGTGACATTGCCTAAGAACTCAAGGATAAATGACTAAAAGAAAAATATGATCGGTGGGGAATATTCATTAACACAAAAGGAAGAGTGAAACTGATGATCCCACAGCTAATTTCATCTTCAAAACCAAGTGTTCTTTTGGTGTTACTTTTCAAATTTCAAATGTACAGGATAAATGGCCTTCGAGGTGAAATAATTATACCGCTCAAATTTTTGAACTTCAGTTTGCAAAGTCTGAAAGCACATAAAGAATGAACACGAAGGATGGATGACATAAGTCATAGCTATGAGCATAAACATTACTCCACAAACTCATATTGCACAATTTCCAACAACCCATGTAGATTCATGCAATATAATGGAGATTGCGGCACACCACTTTATGGAGTAAAATTTGGGCGCAAAGATTGCGAACATAGCATTATTGTGAAAGTGATAGCATAAATTTACTCTTGGCATCATGTCTTCTTCAAATTCTTCTATTATGCCTTACATATCATCTATATTCCAATAAAACAATCCAATTTCAATTTTACAGAAACAAAAGTTACTCTTATCAGATATTTGGCCCTAACATTGTGATACGGCCACTATCTATAGGGCCCATACATTGCTAAATTATCATATTCGTGATCACCAAATAATATTTAAGTTCATGTTAACCCATATACAATATTGTGTAAAATACAACAACAAAAAAAACCCTCCCTTTCATCTTTAGGGTTTTTAAAATATTTTTTAACCCAGCCAGCAAGGTCAAAAGTGATCAATGTTGATTGTTGAGTCATAGGAGAGAGGAGAGATGACAAAGAAAACTCACGGCGGGGTCCACTTCGTACTTTTTGAAAACGTGTGGGGTGTTTGTTGTATCTAAGTCAAACGTTGGGCGAATTTTTTGTATATTACCCTACAATATTTGACAAAGGAGGTGGCCAAAACATAGTTGAAAGGAGAAGGATTCATGTAGCCGGCCCCAAGAATTTGGGATAAAGGCTTTGTTGTTGTTGTTCTTGTATAGAATGTAGCAATCTTGATTTATACTTTCCAAGGGCCTTCTGTAGCTGAAACTCAATTACTACTTTTAATAATTATTAATAAACACAAAAATGACCAAATTCAAAATTTACTATTTGTTTCATAAGAATAAACTCTAATTTTGCTAATTGAATTGTAAGTAGTACTGGGCACAGGTAAATGATGTTGATATGGACCATTATACTACTGCATACATTACAAACCTTCATTGTGCTCTAAAAATCTTTTATAGAACAATGTGAGGGGATTTAAACTAAAACTAAAGCAACTAACTAGAAATTGTTGAAAGGGATCAAAGAGTACGAGGCTTAAAGATAACATTCATATTCTAATTTCTATGTCTCTTCCTCTTCAATTTTATTTCTTTATTCATAGCAACAAGTTCTAGAGGGAAAAATAATGAAATTCGTGACTCAGTCCATGTCGTAACAACATAAGAATCAGCAAAGACAAAAAACAAAAGTGGCAGATAAGCTTCACTTGAACTGAATAACATATGATGTACAAATACTGAATAGTTTTTTTTATAGCAAAATTTGGAAAAAAAGAAAGAAAAAAAAACCTAATTGTTGATAAGAACAGATAATTCTTGAAGCTCGTTTTCTTCAAGAAGGTTTCTTCCGCTTGAAGGGCTTAGAACTTGAACAAACACAGTTAAGTCATAAGGACATGGATGGGATGGAAGAGGTGATACTTCAAAGGAAAACAAGTTTAGTCCTTTGGGTTGGAGCTTAGGAATTTGGCTTTTAATGCCTAAAGAAAATGTAACTAAAAATTTCAGTATAATGTTTAAAAGAAAAGTATTGAACATGATGGAGGAAGAAGAAGGATAAGAGGAAGGAGAAGATAACGGCACACATCCCAAAGAACTTGGCTTTTAATCTTATATCAAATTCCAAGTCTATCTTTATTAAATCATTAAAGGCCATTAAATAGGCTTACAAGAGATGATCATATAAAATAAAATCATAAATTATTATTTCCTAAACAGTCAAAATAAAAAATAGCAACTAAAAACATCCTATAAATTGTAAACAAATACAATTTATAGCAATGGTAAACAAATTGTTATAAATTCTGCATATTAAAAATACACTAAAACTGTAAACAAATAACAAAGATCCTAACTAAACAAAACAAAAAATATCATATCGTATAACATAAGATTCTCCTTTGTAATCTTCATCAAATATGCTAGCAATAATATATATTTACAGGATAAAAAGTTCTAGAAAATCAGTGCATAGAAATCCTCATTTGATAGGCAAAGTATTCAATACTTTCCTAACTTTAAGAGAGTGAATGGAAAAAAGGAATGATGAGTATGAAGGTGAATTAATAGTCAATTTTTTTAAAATTTGAAGTTGCAGTTTGAAGTCAGAAAGAAAATGGCAGAAAAGAATGATCTTGGAGAATTAAATGAGAATTACTAGAATAGTAAGAAGAGAAATTAAAATAAGAAAATAATAAGTGCAGAAAATTAAGCAAATACAAAAAGGCATGCATTTATTGAAAGATTAGCAAAAAAAATTGTATTTGTTAAAAACTCCAACCCTTAAGTGAAATGGCAGGGTCATTCTCATGGTACTAGAGTTCCTTATCTTTTCTTTTTCTAAATTCACATTTTAATATGATCAACCAACGGGAATCGAACCTGAGTTGCTCTAGTACCATGTAAAAGACCCTACCAGTGCACCTAAACTCTGAAGTTGTACTAAGGATTGAAAGTTTTACACATATTCTAACAGTTTTAACAGATGTAATGGGAAAATGGCTAGGAGAGAACAAAGAGTTGCAACAAAGGGTTGCACTAGAAGCACAATCATTTTATGAGATATGGAAGAAATAGGTAAAGGTGACAAGTCAAATTCACATTTGATAAATGAACAATTAGAGAAAGTAAAAAGATCTCCCGAAAAAGAAAGGTCCACTAGTATACAGGATAATCCTACAAGTGCTCAGGTGGAGGATAAAGTTGGTGATTGTGGCCAGCCACAAGATAACACTCACAAGTTAGCCACCGACAGACAATGGTCTAATAAGGCATCAATCAGGTATGGTTTTGAAGATTCCGTTGCATTTGCACTTGTAACGGAAGGTGATCCAAGTATGTATTAAGAAGCCACAGATAGCAGTGACAATGATTGGTGGCTATGTAACGCCCCGAGTCCGGCTCAGCTACGCACGCGGCTACACGTGCGCGCACGCGAAAAAACGGACACAAAACTCTAGCCACGCCCACCACAGGCACCATCAAAAGGTGGGTTAGCCCTTAGGTATCCTTTATCATATGGTTTCCTAATATATACTCACACATTCTCCTATTCCCATCCGATATGGGATTTATTTCCCAAATCAACTCACGTTCACTTCTCCACCATGCATGCATACATCACTTTCATTCATTAATTCCATGCATAGCCCCATAGGAAATCACCTAGGCTCATCACTTCATCAAAACTCTTTGATCAACCCATAGGATCATCCATAGGCCACTAATTAATACCTTCATCTCATATATTATTATTTATTTATTATATATATTATTATATACATTTCTATATATAATATTATATATATACCCGCTTAAATACGGGGTGTTACAAGCTATGACAAAGAAGATGGAGTCGGTCCATAAGAAATATACTTGGGATCTAGTCAGGCTAAGAAGATGGAGTCAGCCCATACGACATATACTTGGGTAATAGTTAGGCTACCAGGCAAGCGAGCTAAAGGATGTAAGTGGGTATACACAAAAAAGGAGTCTTGAGCAGTATAAGACGAGACTTCTCGGCTATGCTCAGAAGGGTAGGGTGGACTCTAATGAGATATTTTCTCATATAGTCAAGCAAACGGCATACGTCGATTTGAGTGCTTCTGCCGATGTTAGCCAATCACGATATGGAGTTGGCAAAGATGGATGTAGAAAAAATATTTCTTCATGGATGACATCTATATGCAGTAAGTGGTTGGTTCTTATCGAGCAGGACGAGGAGGATCAAGTTCATATTCTCAGGCATTCACTCTATGGGTTGAAGCAGTCTCCAAGGCAGTGGTATAAAATGTTTGACTCCTTTATGATAAGGTCTGGTAACATTCGAAGCGAGTGTGATGACTGTGTTTACTTCAAGCAGCAAGGAGATTCGTTCAGATATATTCTTTTATACGTGGATGACAGAATGATAGCTGCAACTGCAAGAAGTATAAGAGACGTGAGACGTCTAAAAACTCAAATGAGCATGGAGTTTGACATGAAGGATTTAGGTCCAACAAAGAAGATTCTTGATTATCGAGACCGGAAGGAAAGAAACTTAGGGATCTCCCAAGGCAAGTGTGTTCATAAGGTTCTGCATAGGTTTAAGAAGGGAGGTGAGAAGCAAGTAACTACCTCTATAGCCGGTCACTTTGAATTGTCCTCTAGATTGTGTTATACCATGGAGGTTCAGAAAATGTCTCGAATGCCATATGCAAGTGTCATTGGATCATTAATGTATGCTATGGAATGTACAAGGCTAGATTTATCCTATGCGGTTAGTTAGGTCAGCAGGTGCATGTCAAACCCAGGAAAGCAGCATTGGGAAGTTGTTAAGTGGGTCTTTCGGTGAATCTTAGGCTTTTGTTTCAGCGTGGGAGTCCAAGTGTTTTGGAGGGTTTCATTGATGCTAGTTATGCCGGAGATTTATATCAGAGAAGTCATTGACAAGTTATGTACTCACTTTGTGCGGTGGCACTATCATTGGAATCATCTTTGCAGGATATTGTACTAAAAGTAGAGTACATGGCGGCAGTGGAGGCAGCAAAGGAAGCCAAGTGGTTGAAGGGGTTGGTTAGTTAGTTTGGAGTTCAACAGAATTTAGCTCCTATATCGTGTGACAATCAAAGTGTCATTCATTTGGTGAACGAAAGTGTATTTAATAGTAGTACGAAGCACAATGATGTGAGGTATCACAATACAAGCGAGTGGAATGGGAAGGTGATTCAGTTGGTAAAGATGAACCCGACATGCTTATCAAGCCAATTTCAACATAAAAGTTTCAGGGTGGATTGAAGTCTATTCAGGTTCTCACTAGATATTGAGAAGGGAATCAATCTTGACAAATTAAGGACGCTATAAGGGGGAAAGAGGATTGAGGGAAGTCAAGCCGGGTGTCCAATCTCAAGTGGAGCTGTGGAATAAAGTCCAATGTGAAAATTATTGAGTTATAGCATGTATTCAAGCCAAAGAATAGAAAGAAATACAAGAGCAAGCAAAAGTAGGATAGCCGACTGCAACTGAAACAGGTTCAAGACAGTCGAATGAAATTGCTCCAAAAGGCAAAATATTCTATTGTCCGTATTGCGTAAATGACTGTTTGGGCCTAGTTTTGGGTTCACGTTTAGATTAAGGGGGTATATTTGGGGATGCAAATGGAGTTTATGTATATATACATGTGTGTGTGTGTGTGTGTGTGTGTGTGTGTGTGTGTGTTGGCTCTGATTTTCCTAGGGTTAACACAAATAAAAAATTCGAGATAGACACAGTTAGTTTTATGTTATTTTTACGGACCAAGTATGATTCTAAGGAGAAGATAGTGGCTCACAGCCAAAACTCGATTTTAAATTCTCTTATCAAAATTCAAGTTTACCTTAATTAATCAATGGCCCTTAACTTGGCTTACAAAAGAGGATCAATCATCAAATAAAGTAAAATAAAATCCTAAATTATTATTTCCTAATGAGTCAAAAAGAAAATAGCAACTAATAAAATCTTATATAATTTCTGCTTATTATAAATAAACTAGAATAGTAAGAAAATAACAAAGATCCTAACTAAACAAAGCAATGATGAAATATATTCATAATATAGAACATTCTTCTTCATAATCCTCATCAAATATGCTAGCAAGAATATCTCTACTACTATAATGGGAGAAGGCCTTAGTGTAATTTGTCCATCTACCAACCCGTGCAACGCACGTGCATAACTATTGTAAATGAAGTTTTAGATCAAATCCATACTACGTCTGAATTTTTTCTTTTAAAAAAAATATATTTATTAAGACGTGCATCGCACGTGTAAGCTACTAGTATGTTTAAAAGGGAAAAAAATTAAAATAATAAAATATCACTTCATAGATATCCTCATCTGCTAGGCAACAGATTCAATACTTTCAAATTTTAAAAGAGTGGAAGGGAAAAAGGAATGATAAGAATGAAGGTGAATTAAATATTATAATATTTGATATTTGAAGTTCAGTTTGAGGAGTCTAAAAGCACATGACAGAAAAAAAAACTTGAAGACTTAAATGAGAATTACCTAGAATAGTAAGAAGAGAAATTAAAATGAGAAAATAATTAAGTGAAGAAAATATTAAGCAAGTATTAAAAAGGCATGTTTTGTTAAAAGATTAGCAAAAAAATTATTGTTAAAAACTCTCAACCCTAAGTGTAATGATAGGTTCTCTTTCATGGTACTAAGATTTCTCTTTTATCCCCTTAAGTTCACAATTTAATATGTGCAACCAGTAGGAATCGAACCCGAGTTGCTTTGGTACCATGTGAGAGACCCTACCACTACACCTAAACTCTGAAGTTGTCGTAAAGATTGAGGGTTTCACACTTAAATTCTAACATTATTAACAAATGGAATGGAAAATGGCTAAGAGAGAACAAAGAGTTGAAATACACTATTGCACTTGGAGCACCACCATTTTATGTTACATGCAAGAAACAGGTAAGGTCGACAGCTAATACTTTGTGTCAATTTCACGTTTGATCAATTAAAAGAACAGTCATAGAATGGTAGAATAGTAGATTGATCACATTGACAAGGAGTCACAAAAACGATTTTAATAGAGCTTGTAAAAGCACCCACAGTGAGAACTCTTCTACAGTCAGAAATAACATTCAACATTACCAACACCGATTTATCTGGAGAGGGTTAATTGCGAGAAACCCACCGATACTATTTGGTCAAAGAAGTTAACCCACTTGTATTCACAGTCAACACAACAAACGCCTAAGGTGGGTACGACGTTAGAGTTCGTTAATTTAATTTGAGTTTTACGTGCTTTGCATGTGGTTAATAAGTGACAAAAATACCATTATTCTATTTAATAATTATGTTTTACATATAAGTCCTCTAAAAAATTTTATTGCATATACACCCCTAATAATACACTCATATAATTATTTTTTACTTAGTCCTCTCTTTCTTCTTCCTCTCTTTATTCCTCACATGTTAAAAACTCATTCAAACCTGAAATTCGAGTACCAAAATTGAATTTGAGTACCCAAAATGGAAACTAAACCCAAAATTGAGAATAAGGGTATTTTCGTCATTAATAAAACATGTGCAAAGCCTATAACTTTAAAACTAACGGCCCGCTAATGTCATACCTACCTTAGGTGGTTTGATGCGTTAACCGAGAATGCATGTAGGTTAACTACTTTAATCAGATAGAATAATGTTTTTGTAATCATGTGTTGGTTGTGATTTTATAGGGCTAACACAAATAGAGCGATTCAAGATAAAGAGAGCTAGTTTTCTTGAGTCCTGAGGGAGATAAAGATCCATATTTTGGTGAGATCCCGAATTGTTGTAATCTTCTTTGTATATTGATAAAAGTCTCCACTGATCTTTCCCATATATTGCTTGTGTGGTGTTCGAGTTGTTCTTGTTTCTTGTGGATTGTTTACTATCGACGTCATAGGGCATTCGAAATCCTAAATTCTCAACAGGAAATGAGAAAGGAGAAGACAACAGCTCAAAGCCAAAGTTGTCAGCTTTTAATTCTCTTTCCAAAATTCAAGTCTACCTTTATTAAATCATTAAAAGCATTTAAATAGGTTTACAAGTAATGATCAAATAAAATGAAATAAAATCCTAAATTATTATTTCCAATCAGTCAAAACTAAAATATCAACTAATAAAATCCTATATAATTCCTACCTATTTAAAAATTAACTAAAATTGTAAGCAAATAACAAAGGTCCTAACTAAACAAAACAATAATAAAATATTTTCTTACTATAGAAGGTTCTCCTTTGTAATCCTGATCAAATATGATAGTAAGAATAAATATTTACAAGGAAAAAAGTTTTAAGATATCATTGCATAGATATCCTCATCTGCTAGGTAGAGTATTCAATATTTTCCAAATTTTACGTGGATGGAAGGAAAAAATGAATGATGAGTATGAAGGTAAATTAATAATTATAATGTTTGTTACTTGATGTTGTAGTTTGAAGAGTTTGAAAGCACATGATAGAAAAGAATGATCTTTGCGACTTCAATAAGAATTAACATGAATAGTAAGAGAAATCAAATGAGAAAATAATAAGCGTAAAGAATTATGCAAGTGCAAAAAAGGCATGTATTTGTTAAAAGATTAGCAAAAAAATTGTATTTGTTGAAAACTCAAACCCTTAAGTGTAATGACGGGGACATTTTCATGGTACTAGAGTTCCTCTTTTTTTTTCTTTTCCTAAATTCACATTTTAATATGTGCAACCAGTAGGAATCGAACATGAGTAACTCTAGTACCATGTAAAAGACCCTACCACTGCACCTAAACTCTGGAGTTGTAGCAAGGATTGAGAGTTTTACACTTATATTCAAACAGAGTATTAACAAATGCAACTGAATAATGGCTAAGAGAGAACACGGAGTTGCAGCAGAAGGTTGCACTTGGAGCACCACCATATTATGATATATGGAAGAAATAGGCAACAGTGACAGCCAATACTTTGTGTCAATTTAACATTTGATCAATTAAATGACAAATTAGAGAAAGCAAGAAGATTTCTCAAATACATATACAAAAAGGTTCACCGAGGAACGGATGATCCCGTGTTTAGGTTGAGGATAAGTTGGTGACAATGGCCAATCACAGGACAACACATTAACACTTACAAGTTAGCCAGAGACAGGTAAAGGACGTCCCATAAGGCACTAGTTAGGTATGGTGGACGTCCCATAAGGCACTAGTTAGGTATGGTTTTGAGGATTTTGTCGCATATGCACCAGTGACAAAGGAAGAGGATCTAATTACTTATCAGGATGCCATTAATTGCAGTGACAAGTATAGGTGGTTACTTGCTCTGACGGAGGAGATACAGTCGCTCGGTAAGAATCATATTTAGGATCTGGTAATGCTACCAACAATCAATGGGACTATATGAGCAGTATAAGTCGAGGTTTGTCGCACAAAGTCTATGCTAAGAATGGTGGGGTGGACTGCAATCAAATATTTTATCATGTAGTCAAACATACGTCGATTCGAGGGTTTCTGGTGATGGTAGCCGATTAGGATGTGAAAACAACTTTTCAGCATGAAGTGTTAGAGGAAGTTATCTAGCAAACCGGTTGGTTTTGTAGAGTAAGGCATGGAGGATTCCCTATATGGGTTGAAGCAGTCTCCATGGCAGTGGTATAAATGGTTTGACTCCTTTATGCAGTGTTGTAAAAACCGACCGGAGTTTGATTGGGTTGGACCAGAACCGGACCATCAACCGGTCTGGTTTGACATTGAATCAGACATTATGTGAAAATCAGGTAAACCAGACTGAACAGATCGGTTTGACTGTAAACCGGACGAACAAGGTTTAAATTGAACCGGTCAGTTCACCAAATTTATTCAAACTTTTTCAACAACAAAAAAATGAAGACAACAGGTTTCGAACACTAGTTTGCTAAACAAACACTCCAAACTCAATAGCCACTACGCTAGTTTGTAATTGTGCATAGCAAACATATATTATTTATGAGTCAAGTTTACAATTAAAATAATCCTCCAATACTAAACCTGATTCAACAAGCATTGAACACACTCAAACCGCCAGAAAACCGGACCGACCATCTCCCCAGTTCAATGGCGGGTTCAGTTTTTGGAACATTGCCTTTATGATAAGATTAGGCTACACTCGAAGCGAGTATGATGATTGTGTTTATTTCAAGCAGCAAGGAGTTTTGTTTATGAATCTTCTTTCATATGGGGATGACGTGTTGATAGTTGCAAGAAGTATAAGAGATGTGAAATGTCAAAAAGCTCAGTTGAGCAGGGAGCTTGACATGAAGGATTTAGGTCCAACAAGGAATATTTTTAGAATGAAGATTTATCGAGAAGGGAAGGCAAGAAATTGTGGCTCTCCCAACACAAGTAATATTTAGAAAATTTCAGATAGGTTCAACATGCGAAGTGCAAAGCTGTCCTCTAATTTTTGTCAAACTATGGAGGCGTTCTTGCCAAATTTCTTATCAAAATTCAAGTCTACATTTATTAACTGATTAAAGGCCTTAAAAAGGGCTTACAAGTAGGGGTTGACATGGGTCTGGGTCGGCACGAAAGCACGTGGGCTGGCACAATTTTTTGTGGTACATGGGCTAGTACCATTTGCGAACGCGTAGGGTTTGGGCCTCTAAATTAAGGCCCCAACTGAAATTAGTTGGGCCTGGAAAGAGATGGCATCCGGGTTGGGTCACCCGCGACCTGCCCAATTCGACCCGACCCGCCTTGGCCCGGTTCCGGTTCGGGTCGGACCCGTTATCCCAACCGGGTCAACCCGGGTCGGAAAAAACTCAATACCAACCCTCTCAACCCGGCCCGTCAACCTGCAAACCCGTTCAAACCCGACCCGTGACCCGCGGGTTTGTGGATTCAACCCATTTGAATTTTTTTTGAATTTTTTGATTTTTTTTGTGTGCCAAATATATGTATATATATGTATACATATATTGAAAATATATATGTATATATAGGCATATATGCATATAGATATACTCTAAAATTAATCAAAAATTTAGAAAAATGAGTGTGGACATCAAAATTAATTGATTACTACCCACTACTCAATTAGACAAACCCCACCCTAGCTATTTATAGCCAACTCCACATCCTCACATCTCTCATCTCACCAATGTGAGACTAAAAATTTTCAAAGTTTAAAATCCAAATATACTTAGTCCCACATTGGTGAGATGAGAGAAGTGAGAAGATAGAGTTCGCTATAAATAACTAGGGTGGGCTAATTGAGTAGTGGGCTATAAATAGCTAGTGAGCAATTAATTTTGTTGTTCACACCCATTTAATATAAAATGTACAAATTTTTATTTTTTGAAGTTAAAAAAATTAAAAAAATATTTTAAATAGCCGGGCCAACCCCTGACCCGACCCGACCTGGGTTGGACCCGAATGGGTTCACGGGTTGGGCAGGTCGACATTTTGCAAAACCAACCCGGGCCGGTTAACATTTGGACCCGACCCAAACCCGCCCTACTCGGGTTCCAACCCGGATGGGTTCAACCCGACCCGACCCGGCCCGGTCGACCCGTTTGCCAACCCTAGGCCTGGGTCTGCTTTGGCCCAGCCCGTGGGCGGCCATGCACAATTCAGTTAGGCCCACAATATAGGTACCATTTTACGCTTGTAGTTTATATATATATAATAATAATAATAATAATAATAATTGTGAAAGTGGTATAGGAAGAGTCCCTGAATATGAATCAATTTTTGGTTGCTTATTTCTTCATGCTTATCTACTTTGTAAAACATCGTGACTCGTAGGAAAATCGAATTTTCTCAAGTACACATATATTTGGACAATTTTAGTGTTGGAATACAAATAATTAACCTGTTCTTTTTTCTAATTTGCACACATTTTATACATGAATTTGAAGTTGGATTCTAACTACTACATACTTGAAATAGACTATACATAGGCACAATATATTAACACTAAAATAGACACAAATGACTATCTAGATGTGCAGGCCCATTAGGCACGTGGGTCGGCCCAAACCCAATTGGACTAGTATATGGGCTTATCGATCTAGGCCCATAATGGGCCTAGGCCAGGCACGACCCACGGCCTCTCTCAAGGGTTCGGCCCAAACTAAGCTAGGAATGACCTAGGCACGGCCCACGTCCACCCTACTTACAAGAGAGGATCAAATAAAATTAAATGTTTAATTATTATTTCATAAATAGTCAAAATTAAAATAGAAACTAATAAAATCGTATATAATTCTTACCTATTAAAAATAAACTAAAATTGTAAACAAGTAAAAAAGATCCTAACTTAACAAAACAAAAATAAAATTTCTTATTCTAGAAGATTCTCCTTTGCAATCCTCATCAAATATGCTAGGAATATATATATATATATATATATATACATATATATATATATATGAAAGTAGGTATTAAACAATAATTGCATAGATATCCACATTTAATAGGCAAGTATTCAATACATTCCAAATTATAAGAGGGTGGAGGGAAAAAATGAATGATGAGTATGAAGGTGAATTAATAATTATAATGTTTAATATTTGACGTTGCAGTTTGAAGAGTTTGAAAGCATATAACAGAAAAGAATGACCTTTGGGACTTCAATAAGAATTACCAAGAATAGTAAGAAGAGAAATAAAAATGAGAATAATAAGTGTAGAAAATTAAGCAAGTACAAAAAAGGCATGTATATATATGTTAAAAAATTAGCAAAAAATTATATTTGTTAAAAACTCCAACCCTTAAGTGTAATGGCAGGGTCATTTTCATGGTACTAGAGTTCCTTTATTTCCTTTTCCCTAAATTCACATTTTAATATGTGCAACTAGCAGGAATCGAACCTGAGTTGCTCTAATACCATGTGAAAGACCCTACCACTGCACCTAAACTCTGAAGGTGTAATAAGGATTGGGAGTTTTACACTTATATT
The DNA here is from genome assembly GCA_017893485.1 of Hemerocallis citrina. Lineage (NCBI taxonomy): Eukaryota > Viridiplantae > Streptophyta > Magnoliopsida > Asparagales > Asphodelaceae > Hemerocallis > Hemerocallis citrina. The sequence goes on along the minus strand of CM030364.1, from coordinate 67,032,832 downwards.
CTAACAGTATTAACAGATTATTAATATATTGAATGGAAAAATAGATAAGAGAGAACAGATTTGCGAGTTGCGATAGAGGGTTGCACTTGGAGCACCACCATCTTATGATATATGGAAGAAATAGGTAATGGTGACAGCCAGTACTTTTTGTCAATTTCAAATTTGATCAATTCAATGGATAATTAGAGAAAGCAAGAAAAGTGGATTGATCACATAGACAAGGAGCCGCAAAAAGGATTCTAATAGAGTTTGCAGGAGCACCTAGGATAAAAAATCTTCTGTTGGTCAGTAATGACATTCAACATTACCACGACCAACTTTTCTGTAGAAATTTATAATATCACGGTGATCTAGGCACGAAGGAAAACATAAATCTTTTATCACAAACTTTTATCATTATTTACATAAATTGTACAATTGTTAGAAAATTAGTTTCACAAGGGGATTTCTTGTGTCATTATTGGCACAAAAGGCCATCAACAATCCTTATGTGGGAATCCACATATGAGATGCTTGTATTTTACATTTAGCAAGCTCAACAAACAATTCCTAAGGGGCTACTCTATTTTAAACTCGAATACCAATTAAACAATCATTTCTAAAGAAATAAGAAGACACAATTTCAAGAGTCAGTGTTCTGTTTAGACTGTTTTATTAAAAAATTAGAATAAACCCCTAATCTTTTTTACACACAAAATAAACCCTAACGTTGCAAAATGAATTGTAAACAGTGTTAAAGGAGGTAAAATTATGTTGACGTGAACCAGTACATACAAATACTTCTTTTGGTCTAGACAGTTAAAAATGTTAAGTGGTTTGAACCCAAAAAACGAAGCAAGTTATAGACATTGTTTTGTCATGCATCTAAGAGTATGAGACCTATAGTTATAACTTATAAGTGTAATTCATATTCAAATCTCTTTTTCTCATTTGAATCCCTTTAATTGCTCTATTCGTTAGAAGTATTCCTATAGGGAGCAACAACAAAATTCAAATGGTGTTTGTAATAACAAAGAATTAGCAAAGACAACGGATGACAGAAAATTTTCACAAAAGTGTACGAAACCACAGTGTACTATTAGTTATAATATTCTTCCAACAAATTTGGAGAAAACTATTTTATTGATAAGCATAGTTTAACTCTTGAAGATGATTTCTTCTTTATGAAATATATTAAAGTTGATTAAACAAAGTGAAGTCATAAGGAACCACATGGATGGATAAAAGAGTGAAACTTTGAAGGAAAAAGAGGTTTAGTCCTTTGTACTTCGTGCTCGAAAATTTCAAAAGTTTGATATGAAGAGAACTTGATTTTAAATGCCTTAAAGAAGGCGTAACTAAAAACATTAATATAATTAATGATTAAAAGAAAAACATTCCTCACAAGAATATTCATTTACAAGAAAATAAAAAATTAAAAAGTTCATCGCATAGAGATCCTCATTTTCTAAGCAAAGTATTTTTACTTTCCAAATTTAAGTGGGTGGAAGGAAAAGGAATGATGTGTGTTTGAATGTGAACTAACAACTGTAAAGATGGATTGAGGTTCCGGCTGATCGATTTCGAAGTGTTGCGATCCGAAACAGCAACGGAATTATCGATTTCAGCAGAAACCCTTAATAATAGGCTTTAAAAATGAAAAAAAATGAGAACAAAAGTGAAGATAATAATAAAAGGCAGGAAACGTAACAATGTTGGGAAAAACTCACCTTTAGTTCTTCAACAGTAAAGATGATGGAAGGCAGGAAAAATGAATTATCTGAAACCCTCATTAATAGGCTTTAAAAACAAAAATAAAAAAATAAAACTTAGAATAAGAGTGAAGATGATGATAGAAGGCAGGAATAGAAAATAGTATAAAGAAAAAGTCACCTTTAGTTCTTCAACATTTCAAGTTTCTTCGAGAGAGAGGAAAATATTGGTTTAGACCGAAACCCCCAATAATAGGCTGTGAAAACGAGGGGAAAAAAGGAAACAAGAATGAGAGTGAAGATGATGATGGAAGGCAAGAAACGGTAATAGTATCACAAAAACTTACCTTTAGTTCATCAACAATTCAAGTTTCTTCTTGTTTTATTTTCTTTTCTTTTTCTACCATTTTGTGTTGAAGAGATCTAGAAATAGCACTCGATTCTGAAAGTGGCGGCGGAAGGAAACTAGGGTATTTGGAGTTTAATTAGTCGGATCAAATCCTCATACGCGACCCAATTAGCTAAAGAGTAAAAGAAATTTAAGAATTGGGTCGGGTCATATTTAAACTGGATCTCACCCGACAACATACACATTCACTTTAAAATATTAAAAACCATTTTAAGATCATGTCATTCATTTCATTTTAAACCCTATATTTAGGCAGGCTCTTCTATTATGGTTCATGGTTTCTCTTGCCTATCTTATCAATACACAAATGTAAACTCCCCAGGAATTTCAATTGCGCTCCCCAGTAGTTCATATAGGAGCTATTGTCGTTTCATTCCTATTCGTGGTTATGATGTTCAATATTCAAATAGCAGAGATTCACGAAAAAATATTGTGCCATTTACTAGCGAGTGGTGAATGTGGTTTAATTCGATGCAGAGCAATTAACCTTACTAGGTCTTGATATGCCGTAAATTCTCTTGAAAGCAAGGGGCACCTTCGGGAACACGAACACAGGAGGTGCATGGCTACCATAAGCTCACTAAAAAACTGGTACATTTTGTTATGTTTCCCATCCCAGCCTTTTGCAACAATTCTGATTTACTTCTTTTGTTAGGTCTCAACTTCTCTGCTATGATCTCCCCAACAGTTCATATAGGAGCTACTGTCGTTTCATTCATATTTGTGGTTATGATGTTCAACATTCAAATAAAGGAGATTCAGGAAGAAATCTAGCACTACTGTAGGGATTATAAGAACATTTTTTTTATTTTTTATCTTTAACTCATATTCTTAAGAATTTATTTTTTTAAAACCATTATTTAGTACATTTTGATATGTAGATATACATTTATATGGAATAAAAATAGAAACCCACACTTGGAATAAAACCAACCGAAATCAACAATACCTACCGAACCTTGTCTATCTTGGGTAGAACAAAAAACAAAACCGAAACGAAAACCGAGTACTAACACCTTGATTATAATGCTTGAAATTTTGAAGTTGTGGCTTTCAAAGTTTGAAAGCACATTACAAGAAAGAATGAACTTGGAGACTTAAATGAGAATTAGCCAGAATTGGGAAGAAGTGAAACTAAATGAGAAAATAGAAAGTGGAGAAAATTAAGCAAGTATAAACAAGCAATTATTTGCTAAAAACTGGATACCCTTAGGTGTAGTGGCAGGGTCATTTTCCATGGTACTAGAGTTTCTTTTTTCCCCTAAATTGACATTTAAATATGTGCAACCAGCGGGAATCGAACATGAGTTGCTCTAGTACCATGTGAAAGACCATACCATTGCACCTAACTCTGAAGTTGTAGTAAGGATTAAGAGTTTTACACTTACATTCTAACAGTATCAACAAATGCAATGGGGAAATGGCTATGAGAGAGGCAAAGAGTTGCAACATAAGGTTGCACTTGAAGTGCCACAATCAACACTATCCTAATTCGTGAATCCACATATAGGTTGCTCGTAACTTTACACTTTACCTTTTACAAATATGGGGAGAAAAGAAATCCCCGAACATAGAATTCCAACACCAAAACTGCTAAAAGAAAAGCTAAAAATCAATCAAGCTATTCACTGAATAACCGATTGACGGATAAATTAGAACAGTCGGACAGTACAAACCTGTTGACGACTTGTCTCGAGATAAAGTTAGGAAAACCGAAGTTATTTTTAAGTGGATGTACAATTAAATATTATGCTAACTTTAGCTATCACAGTCTACCCCAAATTCAAAATATAACTACAGTTATCTTTCAGCTAAGTGTTTGACAGCCCACGGTTAGAATAAAAAACGTTTGAGCCGATTCTGGATAAGTCTAGTTATCTCAATTTTAGGTTTACGTAACTGTAGTCATCTAAACAACTCAAATTTATAATAACTAAAATAACTCCACAAAACTCCCAAGTTATCATAACTTAACTCCATTCCAGAACACACCTTAAATCGACACAAATCTACAAAAAATGAACATACTAACAGCCATCCCTAAGCACAAGTCACAACATGGAAATAACTAGAACTACAAACATACCAATATTAATCGAAACTAGAGGGTTCGCAAGTGCAATGCATGTTCATTTATCACCCACGACATTTCTTGGAGTAATAATTATTGACAACATTAATTAAATAGTCGTATATATATGTACAGCGGGTGTAAGGTGCATGAAGCATTAAATGATGTTCCTCTATTTCCAAGATTGGCTTCACAAACTCAATAAGTTGGCTTCACATGTGATGTGAGTTGTGGTTAACTTAAAAAATAGCAGAGAAGAGATAAGTAGTTATACCTTCATCCACACATGCCCCCATCCATTTCATCCAACAACGCCATTATCACATCCATCCCTGAGATTCCATCCAAGCCATTCGGAATGAAGAACCCTATAACAGCCTCATCATCCATGCACTTAGTGAGCTCAACAAACTCCTAATTCGACTCGAAACAACATCCCCGTCATGCACCTCCTTTCTCCTCCGACTCCTTCGCCAAATTCCCCGCATCTTGCAGCGCCTAAAAGTTGCATCGCGATTGAAGAAGTTGGTCTTCGCCTCGCCACGCCATCCTTCAGTGGGGCTCATCTTTGGGTTTTTTCGGTAAGTTTGGCAGAGGAGAAGGGAGAGAGGAGCCGGAGAAGATGGGGATGGGCCGTAGCGACAATAATGGAATCGGGAGAGGACGGGAGGTGGCGCTACTATTTTGTTTTGTTTTTTTTTTTTTTAATAATTTTTTTACTGCTGGTGAGATTGCCGGGGGCCGTGGAAGGTAGAACGGGGAGGAAAGGGGTGGTAGTAATAAAACCCTAGGAGCCCCGGGGGGTTTCCGAGAGTATATTTTACGGTAGTGTTTGGCCCAGCTTAAAATTAGCTTAGCTTCTCCTTTAGAAGGAAAAGCTGGGCCAAACATATATTTTGAAAAGCTCTACAAAAAGAGAAGTAGCTTTTTTTTATGAAGAAAAAGGAGCTCTAAAAGAAGCTCCCAAGATCTACTTCTAGCTTCTAGCTTCTACCTTCTAGATCAAAACCAACAAAGAAAAAAACAAATCAAAACCAACTCTCCCCTTCTTCTTCGATTTGAACAATCCGGCTCTTGACGGCGACGGCGATGAGTTGGCCGTTAGGGGAGAACTTGACGGCGGTGACGGGAGGGGAGAAGGTGATACGGTGGAGGACGGCGGCGTTGCGGCGGAGGTTGAGGAAGGAGGCGCGGGAATTGGAGTCGACGGTGAGGAGGAAGGAGAAGTCGGGGGAGAGAGCGATGAGAGAGAGGGAGGAGGAGGAGCAGAAGGGGAGGGTTAGGGTTTGGGAGGTGGCGAGGTTGGTGGAGGAGATGCGGTTGGAGGTCGGGGAGAGGAGGAGGTTGTCGCCGGTAACGGTGATGGCTCCGCCGCGGTAGGGGGCGCCGAGGAGATTCTGGAAGCATAAATTCATAGCGAAATTCATAGGGATTAGGGATTTGGTGGAGATTAGGGATTAGGGATTAGGGATTTGGTGAAGATGATGTATAAAAGTAGCTTTTAATTGATATATGCCAAACAACTTCTAGCTTAAAAGTAGCTTTAAAGTTAAAAAAAAAAAGCTGACTATCCAAACAGCTTCAGCTTTTAATTTCAAAGCTGTACTTTCTAGCTTCTCCTTCTGAAGTAGCTTTAAAGCTAAAAAAAGCTAGGCCAAACGCACCCGTATTTTGTCTTATTCACCTGTATTTTTTTCGACCGTAGTCGTCCCTATCGACAAAAGATAAAATTTTCAACATCCCTTAACAATTCTCTCTAATGTTGTAACGAAACATGTGCTATAAGTATTCTACACTTGAAGGATATTTAGAATGATTGGATTCTCATATATATGATGGTGAAAATCAAGATTTTCAGAAATATTGTGTTAGGGACGCCAGAGGACTGTTGCTGAAGTGATCTGCAGTATCTCAAAGTCGGAGCATTCATGAGAGCAAAAGTAGGGATGTATTACTTTATCTCAGTACTTAGTTTTTACGTGCTTTGAGCACTTAATTGAATAGGTAGTAATAGGGTGCTTTGCACGTGTTTTGTAATTGGGTTGTTCTATAAATTCCAACCTGTAATACGTTTTTGGACAATCAATGAATGAAAATCAATCTAGTTCTTCCCCAAATCTCTAATTTCTTCCCTAAATCTTCTCTTTCTCAACCCTAGTTCTTCCAACGTTCCCTCTAATGACTACTTTCAGCACTTTCGGGAAATGGACCCCTGACAAAGTGGTATCAGAGCCGGCCTTCACCGGTGACTACTCGCGAGACGTCGGAGGCATGTCGATGGTGAGGAAGGGAATCCAATCCATGAAGGAGGGGATGCGAGCGATGAATCTGCAATCGAAATTGATGGAGAAGCAACTCGATTCACTCCATGAAAGATTTGAGGCGTCGGCGACCAAAATGGAAGAGAGACTTGAGGCAATGTTAACAAGAATGGAGGTGATGTTGTTCTCAGTGCAGCAACCATTTTCTCATCAAATTCAGCAATCAATATCTCAATCGACTCCTCATCTAAACTCATCGATTAAGGTATCAAACCCTAATTTCACTCCTTTCAATTCTAGAGTTTTGAGTGATAAGAGAATTCGAAGAAGTGAGAAGTCGGAGGAAGCTCAAAAGATTGATAATCTGGGAGATGGCGATGAAGACAATGACAGTGATGATGAGTACCACTGCAATTGGTGTTGGAGTTTTTGCTCTTGTAAAAGATACCATTGCAACAAATTGTTTGATTACGATTTGTGTTGTGATTGTTTTGCTAACAATAGATTTGAAGTGGGATTGACTCCATTAGATTTCATCTTTATAGAAGATAATGGAAGAGCTAACAAATCGATTGTTGTAGATGAAGTAAATGTGATTGATGTTGTTTCTTGTGGAAAGAATAGGGATGGAGTAGTTTTTGATAGTTTGATGAATCTTGAAGTGGAAGATTATAGTGGAGAGAAACCATCGAATGTGTTTGAAGAAATGCATGAACAAGAAAATGAGGAGCTTATGATTGAAGTTTCCACAATCTTTGCTTCAATTCCTAATCATCTGCCAAGTGTTTGTGGTAATGTATTGAAGACGATTTTCCTTTATCTTGGACTCTTATTGAGTGTTCGACTAAATGTCAAGGAGACGGAATTGGAAGTTCTTGTGGCTATAATTGTCGTGGACAAAGTAGTGCTTAATGGCAGACCACCACCTACTCGAGTTCATCCAGACCCTTCTTTACGGCCAATATGTGTATCAGACCTTGTACCTGCACATCAGATTGGTTGTTTGTTAGGAAATGAGATTGGGGCTTTTTTCTTCTGTATTAATGGCCCAGAAATTATGTCAAAATTGGCAGGAGAAAGTGAAAGCAGTCTTCGAAAGGCATTTGAAGAAGCAGAAAAGAATGCACCCTCGATAGTTTTTATAGATGAGCTTAACTCAATTGCTCCGAATAGAGAAAAGACTCATGGGGAAGTCGAGAGGCGAATCGTTTCCCAATTGCTGACATTGATGGATGGTCTGAAATCCCGTGCACATGTGATAGTTATGGGAGCTACAAACCGGCCTAACAGCATTGACACAGCTCTTCGTAGGTTTGGGAGGTTTGATAGGGAGATTGATATTGGAGTTCCAGATGAAGTTGGACGACTAGAGGTGCTTTGCATTCATACGAAGAAAATGAAGCTAGCTGTAGATGTTGATTTGGAAAGAATTGCTAAAGATACACACGGGTATGTTGGGGTTGATCTGGCTGCATTATGCACGGAAGCTTCCCTTCAGTGCATCAGAGTAAAGGTGGATGTCATTGACTTGGAAGATGAGACAAGTGATGCAGAGATACTCAATTCAGTGGCGGTAACTGATGAGCATTTCAAGACTTCACTTGGAGCAAGCAATTCCTCTGTGCTCCGTGAAACTGCGCTCCGTGAAACTGTTGTTGAAGTACCAAATGTTAACCGGGATGATATTGGTGGCCTTGAGAATGTCAAGAGGGAATTGCAAGAGACTGTTCAATACCCTGTCGAGCATCCGGAGAAGTTCAAGAAATTTGGCATGTCGCCTTCAAAGGGAGTATTGTTCTATGGACCACCTGGTTGCGGGAAGACTTTGCTGGCTAAGGCTATTGCAAATGAATGCCATGCAAACTTTATAAGTGTCAAGAAGCCTGATGTTAAATCTTTTGTTCTGAATTGTGAAATTGTTGCCTATGATCGTAAGAAGAATAGAATTTTGCCTTTCCAGATTCTCAGCATTCGTGCTCTCAAGGGTGTTATCTTGAGTGATATTAAAGTTGCAGTGTGCACATATGCTTTTGATATAGTGTATATAAATGGGCAACCCCTACTTCGAGAGCAACTAAAACTTCGCAGGGAGCACCTTTACAGTTCGTGTGATAAATTACCTGGAGAATTTCAGTTCGCCACTGCAATTGCATCAAATGATCTTGAAGAAATACAAAAATTTCTTGATACTGTTATCAATACCAGTTGTGAAGGATTGATTATTAAAACACTGACAAAGTGGTATTAAGGAAGTGAATCTCCTGACTGGCAAATTATTAAGTACCAACCTTTAATTAATGAAGCAGCAAAAGCTATGGTGATGCAAATTCTGAAATTTGATACATCCTTGAGGTCTGATGGTTTCCTTGTTGGTAGTTTCTCTTCCCCATTGGGTGCCTTGGATAATGTTAGCTCTTCGGTTAGGAACTCTGGAGTTACCCTTAAAGAAGTTCCTACAACCAATGGGATCTCGTATTTGCCTTCAAGCCCTGGATTCTCGTCGACTAGTTCAACTGCTACATCTCCTGCAAGTTTTTTGAACACAGTAATTAAGGAGCCTATTCCTGCTCCTGAATTAACTCAGATCCAAGGAGTGGTGCCAAATGGTGATGATCCGGACATGCAGGAAAACAATGGCATGGTGCCTGAATCAGAGAATGGAATACTTCATCTAACTGAACAATGGGGCATATTCACACATCAGAGTCCGATAAATAAATCTCAAAAGAGGCTCCCTTGTATATGGTAGGAAGTATACAAAAACGGTATTAGAATGAGTATTCAATTGCTTGTACAAGGCAAGGTCTGAATGCCGTTAATGATACTCAGAGTTTTAGAGATGATTTACGACGGAGATTTTCTGGTATTGAGCTTGGGGACAAGCTCATTTTTTTAAGGGGGGTGGAGTTGTCGGGGACGCCAAAAGACTGTTGCTGGAGTGATCTGCAGTATCTCAGAGTTGGAGCATTCATGAGAGCAAAAGTAGGGATGTATTACTTTAGCTCAGTACTTAGTTTTTACGTGCTTTGAGCACTTAATTGAATAGGTAGTAATAGGGTGCTTTGCACGTGCCTTGTAATTGGGTTGTCCTATAAAACCCAACCTGTAATACGTTTTTGGACAATCAATGAATGAAAATCAATCTAGTTCTTCCCCAAATCTCTAATTTCTTCCCTAAATCTTCTCTTTCTCAACCCTAATTCTTCCAACGTTCCCTCTAATGGCTACGTTCAGCACTTTCGGGAAACGGACCCCTGACATATTGCATTACTGCATTTAGTACAATAAAATTCATTTCGGGTGATCCTCCATTATTGTATTTGTATATTCACAAATATCATGATTTTAGGAGAGAATCCACAAATGTCATGATTTTAGGGGAGAGTACACACTCTTTCCGACTAAGAATTTTAATTTCCATGAAAATCCAATATTTATTCAAAAAACTATAATTACCCCTTACCGAACAATGCAATCCATAAATGGGACATATTACTGCATTCCAAGCATACCAAACACCCTATAAATACCCTGTAAAGTAAAGAAGCAAAACAAGTTCACGGTAGTCATCTCTACTACTATAATGGGAGAAGGCTTTAGTGTAATTTGTCCATATCCCAACCCGTGCAACGCATGTGCTGGTAGAATTTTTTTTGCCCTTTTCATCCCCCGCCAATATTCCCCACGTGCACAGCACGTGTATAATACTAGTGCACAATAAAGCAAGATTGTACAAGTGCTTGGTAGTTTACACTTTATAGTATACCTGAAGCCTATCTATAGCCTGCTGGTTTCTCTCAACAATTTCTGCTCGTCCAATTTTTACAACATAAAACACAATTGTACAAAGAATGGCTTCTGAACAACAAATAAATTACATGTATGCATGGGTTCTGAATAACAAATAAACGAAATGTATGCAGATTATTCTTCGATCTTGTTCTACAGATCAAATTAACCAATTTATTATTTCAATACTTATTCCGTTAAAGTATAGTTCAAATACATAAACTGGTTCATATTTTAAAAAATACAGAGTATTTTTTTAAACTATATAAAAAGGAAGCGCTTAGTTTGAGACCATGCTTTCAGTCTCCTTCACAAATCCGTCTCCGGTCCATTCTTTGTCGGACTGCAACCCCTTCTTGATAGCTTTCCTCTGCTTGATGGCCTCTTGCTGTCTCCTAACCAAATCAGTGTGGGTTGTGAAGTATGGGAGAGAGGCCCTGAAAGGAAGCAAGACAGAATTAAGGAAAATTGATAGGAAATATCGAAAAAGAAATTTAAAAAAAATGAAAAGTGATTAAAGAATCCAACCCTCTGAAATCCTCTATTGTGGAAAAGTTGTGTTCTCGCATGAAGTCCTGCAGCTCAGCACAGAGCTTCTTGACTAGGCCGTAACCATGCATCATCACGCCTGTGCAAACCTGCATCGGAATAAAGAAATCATATAGTAATAAAGTTATTATGCAATAAAGAGTATACAAAAGGCTAGGCATGATTCAGTAAAAGTGTATGTCTCACTTTTAAGTAGTTTCATAGTTTTTAAATATGTTAGTTTCATACTTAACTGAATTCAATTATACATGTTGAACCTAAAGGAAAATAGATGACTGTTATCTAGATCTAGTAATAGAAACTTCAATCCCAAACCATAACCTGGGTCCTTCGTGAACTTAAAGTCCAAATCCCCTAACTTTAAACCAATGCAAAACCTCTTTGTCCTCAGCAAGGTTTTAGATACACGATAGCAGGCATATATAAATTAAGAGGATTCAAATATCGGATATTAGGCAGTATGTCATGGATGTGCATCAAAATGGGCATTCGAGATATGTTTCTTAGAGTTTTAGATATTATTCGAAGTCGTTAGTCAATAGTAAAATAGTGTAATGTACTAACAAAGGCATAAAAAAATATACGTGTTTCAGGCATGCAAATACTCATTAGGGAAAATAATTGACTCATAAAGCAGGATAAGTAATACTAATTTCCTGCATTTGAATGAATAAAGAGAGAAACATTAACCTGACAAGCAAAATTTATAGAGAAGAGAATAACAGTGCAATTAATTTACGATCGATGACAGTCATCTACTTCATCAGCAAGGGAAGTAGAGAAAAGGTATATGGTGGTATAGTCATTAACAAGAGAAGAGGTAATCAATCCATCAAAGAGGAAGTAGAAGAAAGGAGAAGCATTTTTGAGCAATTAGATCAAAGGTTGAGGGGTTTGGGTTATCATCAATTGGACTTGGACAACTTCGTTAGAAGTTATTTAGTAAACCAAAAAATTCCCACCCCAAATTGCTAGAAATAGGAATGACCTGATTATGCTCATTCTGACCTATATTTGAACATCTCTATAGTGGCCAAGTATCAGCCAATATTGGCTCAGTATATATGCACATGAATTCTCTATATAGGAAATTCGGGGTTAAAAATAATGTATTAATATATCAGACATATTGGAAGATGTTTACAACAGTGCCCATTTGTCTTCTTCAATTAAAACTCCATTGATGCACCCCCATGCAATGAATAAAATGAGATAAAAAAAATGGAATGACATGTTTAGGCAACATCGGTTCTGTTAATACTTAGATCACATGTTTTTTTCAAAAGTTTTTATAGTTTCCTCATTAGATATCATTTGGAAAGCTACAGAAGCTGTTGTATAAGGATCACTAAAGTCCTTCTATGCCTCTATTTCAGCTTTACCATTCTAAAAGCATAGCTTCCCTTCAATGTTGCACTAAAGAATGCCTTCTTAAATTGATTTCTACAATTATATCCTCCTATATTTATCATTTTTTGCTTTTCAAGGTTAATAGAATATTACTATGATTTTTCCACGAAAACTGTGTTGCTTGTAGTGGTTACTTGATCAAATTGGTAGTTCTTGTTGTATGTTTAAATATTCTGTAAGACATATATCCTAATACTATGAACATGAATCCTATGAACATATATCCTAATGCTGTAGTTACTGCTTGTCTGTCTACTACAGTTGAAGACAGAGTGACTAGTGTGCACATTATTGAGCTGTGAATTAACAGCTCTAGCATAAAGCATTTCAAGTTTTAAGGATCTAAAAAGTGAGGATAAAAAATGTCATCTCTGGAAAATTTTATCTTGTCCTTTTATCAAACCCCTCGACATTCAATTTTATCTGACAGATAAAGAGAGAGGCCTATTACCGAGTGGACGAACATCTACGGAGAACGCAATAATGTTGCCTAAACTTCAATACTGTAAAATGCAGCACACCGGGATAGATATACAATTAGAGCAATCATTTTCAAAACTTGGGATCTTCGCGAAGTTGCGAGTGTTACAATAACTTCGATCGGGAAGTCCAATGACAAGAAGCGAATTTACTATGTCCTGTACATGTGATTAAAATTTCCGGATATGCGAACATTCCAAAGAAAATTAATAGTTATTCTTAAATAAATAAACAAATAAATAAGTAGCCACAATAAACAGCGCACAATAAATAGCCCAGAGGATTCTATCAAAATGATAAATTTTCACAACGTAAAAAAGGTCGAATAAATTCATTCATTTGCAAGCCTAACCTGTACAGTATTAGCTCCAAGAAGAATAAATTCAGCAGCATCACTACCAGTCTCAACCCCACCAATGCCGGAAAGTGAAGCATTTTTATCACCAAATTCTGATTGCATCATTTTTGCAATCTGCATAACTTTGCCAAGAGCAATAGGGTGGACTGCCCTTGAAGAATAACCTCCAGGTGTAGAATACCTGCATAAAGTAGTTATATAAGAATATAGAGCAACAATAGATTAAGCAAAGAGGTCTCATCTCATCAAGTAAGTATTAACTAACCCCTCAACACAAGGTTCTGGACGTAAGGTTTTGAGATCAATACCCATTACACTCATTATAGTGTTAATGGCTGCAATTCCTTCACATCCTGATTCCAGAGCCACCCTAGCTGGCTAAACAACATTAAAAATGGAACGGAAGTGAGATGCCAGCAGAAAATTTAATATGTTGACTTATATGGACAAAAGGAATACTTGTGAAAAAAAGGACAAGCATGTTTGGAACCATTCAAACTAGCTAACCATAACTAGACTTTTCGAATATAAATCTAAAACCCTCTACACTAGCCAATCCCAGGCTTATTTCACATGGAACAGAGACACCAAGATTCAATTCCAACAGTGGGTGTATTAAATGAGGATCAAAATTAAATACTGCTGCAGCCCAGTTTTAGCTCGCTAAATGGAGCTTGTTAGAATATTAATGTGAACTTCTTAACCCTCACAACAACTTCTAGTTTTGGTGCAGCAGCAGGAATAGGATTGGTCCACAATCATGAGATCAGGTAGTTTCTTACTTGAATTATGACGGTCTTTCCTACCACCATAAATAAATGATACGTGATCATGAAAACAAGGCACCCCACATACAAATCTAAGTTACTCACCTGTAGCACCTGATGTACAAATCTAAGTTACTAACCTGTGTAATATCTGTTATGTTTGGAGTCATCTTCGCCCAAACCGGAACAGTGGCTTTCTCATTAATCCATCCACATACTTCCTCTAACAAAGCACAATCTTGTCCAACTGCTGCACCCATTTTTCGCTCTGGCATGCCATGTGGGCATGAAAAGTTTATTTCAAGAGCATCCTACATGCAGCCAACCATTACAAACAGTGTTAGTTTCTATGGGATATTAAATATATAAGACTTCGAGAAATGAAAAGAGTGACGAAAAATACCACTCCAGTCTCCTCAACTCGCTCAATGAGTTCTTGCCATGCAGCTTTGTTGTATTCTTCCATTATAGAAGCGATGAGTATTCTGTCTGGATACTCTTCTTTCAATTGCTTGAACTCTTTCAGCATAGTCTCAAGAGGCCGGTCACTAATGAGTTCAATATTCTCCCACCCAATAATTGGTCCCTTTGCCGATCCATTTGTCCCTGATGCTCGGAGCCGGGCATAGCGGGGAGTTACATTTATAACTTTATCAGCATCCAAGGATACCTAGAACAATGAAAGACTCAGGCAACAATCTTCAAGAAAAATTCCTTTAAAAAAACAAACAAACAAACAAACAATGTTCAAGAAAAGTCAAAACACAGATTAATCTACATTTATGTAGAGTTGACGAGAATTTTACGTATTAAATTGAACAATTCATCAATAATAAACATAGATTAACAATAGTTTTCTGTATTCAAGTTCATCAAATTAACCTATACTTCTACATGATTAAGTATCACTACAAACAACCAGGTGAGACAAGCATATTCAACACATGTTTGACATTTGGTATAAATATCTAAGAGCTGACATAGGTATGAGAGAAGTTTGAAAAGCCAAGAGGTACACTAATATAGAAAGAAAAAAAAAGTCTTGGCATCAAATGGTTGCTACATATCAAGTTTCAGAGCCAGGATAGAGAATGTAATCATCATCATTGACCGTTTTCCCATCACAAAATGGTTATGGAGCAAGAGTATTATCTAGCAAGAACCAAATGAACCTCTATATGTGATCAAAGGGCCAGAATGGTTACATCAAAGCGAGAGGAAGACTTACACAATGGAGCAAGGCACCCCCAGCCATAAAGTCTTCATGACAAAAGGGAATTCTTGCACCGTAGATCATAGCCAGTCCAGTCTTTAGAGCCAGAATGTACCTCTACTTGTAGTGAATACCCTTAATTACAAGATAAACAACCAACAGTACACCTCTAACTTCAATCCAAAAAATCACTACCAACAATCATTCTTGGTAGTCGTCTTGTTACTGCTTGGGCTAACCTTAGCTGGCTAATGGTCAAAATCTAATTTACTTGATATCAACCAAGTAACAATTCGACGAATCATGGGAAAAGAACTGCCATAAACCTACTAAGCTAAGAGGTTTGTCAAATTTATTATGAAAAAAGAAGAGGTTTGTCAACTCGACAATCGTCCCAATATCAATCATGTGTAGTTTAACTTTGAGTTAGTGGATGAAGATCTACATATTATGTATTTAGAAGATTTATCTCAAATCCTCTTCTAAACGAGACAAACGTGTAGATTCATCAGAAAATGAAAAGGCAATAACAATGCACATGGGCCACTAGGGTGTTATAGCATACAAAAATTTTGCTTCTTGATGCAAGTGTTATTAAGTGTTATTGTAGTACAGTAGTAAAACCTTTTAGTACTGGGCAAGAAGCCCAAGGCTGAAGTTCAAATCCTGGTGTATGGACTATTGTTAAAAGAGAAAAAACATGAAAACCAAAGACAAAAGTACACAGTGCCAAATCAAGGTGATACTATACTGGATCGTATCAATTGGAATCAACTATCTGGATATACTACTAACTGTTCCAGAATCAATTCTGCCATCTCTGTTACTTTCTTAAAGCTAACTAACATGATCATAAATTGCAACCTAAACAACAATTATTTAATCAATTAATCCAATTATAAATCCATAATCTAATCTTATACCGTTTTGGCGATGACGCCACCCCACCCCTCATCAAACGCCCTCTTCATAACGGTGTAATTGGTTCCCGGCGGGCCCGACCCGATGACAAACGGGTTCGGCATCTCCAACCCGTTAACCCGAACAGTCAGATCCGGCTCCGATTTGGCCTCCTCCGCCCGTACCCGAAACCCGACAGCCCAAGTCCGGCGATGCGTTGGGTTAGCTAGCTTCAGAAATGAAGTGTTCGCAACCGAACCAATAAGAGACGACGCCATTACTCAAACTGAGCACGAAAATTGAGTGAAAAAGAAGAAGACGAAGATGATGACGATGAGAAGAGTAAAAGAGGCGACTTTTGGAAGGAGTTAGATTCTGACAAGATTCCGAGGAAGGAGGTGGATTGATGAGGTGGCAAAAACAAAGTAATGAGATTGGGATCTGAGTCGAATTTTAAAGTGAGAGAGATAGAATCGGGCACGTTTCGGCGTCTTCCATTTGGAGTTTGAACGCAATAGATAGAGATGATTAGAAGACAGGATTTACTGTGGAGATGATTAGAAGACAGGATTTACTGTGGTTTAGAAATTAAGGACTGCGTTTGGTTTAGTTGTTTTGAAAACCCATTTTAAACTTAGGTTTGTAAAAAAAAAAAAACTTATAAATAAATTTTTTGAGATTTTAAAACAACAATTAAAAGAGTTTTTGGGTGAATTGTTTTCCGTGCTAAGTCTGCTGACCCCTTTTTTGAAAATAATTATCAAACTAACCCACTTTCAAAAATATTTACCAAACTGACTCACTTTTGGATACATTAGCATAAAATACTATTGATAATAACATATATTATTTTGATACCATGTTGTCAATAGCGGTACCTGTAAATTTTTTCCCCAGAAGCCACTATGGGAAGTAATTGCATAGGTACATTTCTTATTCAATTAGGAGCTCTCTCTGTCTTGAGAAACAATTGCAAGTATGAACGAATATTCGCCCATTTATGTATAGGTATGGATTACGATATAGCTATTTGGTTATATTTTGGGGGTGAAATAAGTCAATATCCGAAGATAGGATATTGTTATAGCGATGTTGAACTGGTCATTATTTGGGTTGAACCGGTCATTATTTGGACTCCTCGTAACTTTATATACTCACAAATAGTAGATAAGATATTTGAAGTTACTAATTGAGATAGATGTGAATGAAGTCTCAAATCAAAGATCGTTATGCTGCCGGAAAAGAAGAAGGACAATATTTTATGGTCATGCCTATAAATAATGATAATGCACTAAGGTCCATGATTGCTAGGACACTTAATTCAAATTGTAGTTGGACGGCATTGGAGTTATATATTAAGCAAATTAAGTGTAACCCATGTTTTCGCAAATACGTATTTTCTGTGTATTTTCGGTATTTCGATTTTTGTAAATTACTTTCTTTTGCTTTCAATTTTTTTTTTTGTTAAAATATATTGTGGGGTTTTCTATTAGAATCTAATTTTTTTAATCAATAATTTTATTTGTAACTAGTTTCCAATAATTTTTATATTGTAATACGAATCTTATTATTTTTATGGCTTTGATACATATTATGATTACTATTATTATTATTATTATTAATTTTGACTGTTTATAAAAAAATACATTTTTTGTGCTAACTGTATTTGTAGTTATTTCAAATAAAATTCTATATTGTAATGCAAATTATATTTTATTATAAATTATATATTTTATTAGTTATTTTATTTCTATATTGATTTAAAACCCAAAACTCAATCCCTTTTGCTTATTGGATCATACCCTATTCAAACTCATTAACCCAAAACCCATAATACTATAAATACCCTATACCCTAAAACCTAACCCTACCCTACCTTACCCTAGTTTCCTGTGCAAACTGTAACACCCCGCAAAATTGAAAATTACAATTTTGCCCCTGGGTGTTACGCACGTATATTTGTAATGTGTTTCACTACATATTTTAGATTCGTACTATTTATACATTTTCCGTATTGACTTCAGTCAACTAAAATATAATATTTCAATCTCTGGGATTTACGAGCTTTTTACGTGTTTTTATGCACGTGTTTCCACCACTACGTATAATATTTTCTATAGGTTTAAATTATTTATTTTTATGTATTTAAATCTATTTTATAAAACGAAAATTTATTTTCCCCTTGTTTTGATTAAAATGCATTTTTTTCAATTTTCTGCACGTATAATGCACGTGTTTTCTACGTGTTATGATTTCATCATGAAATATATGTAAATTAGTAAATGTAATTTTGCTTATATTGTTTTCGATTATATTTAATAACTTTTCATCAATAAAGTCGATTTTCGCATTTTCATGTTTTCACGTGCGACGCACGTGTTTGTTTTCGGCGAACGCGTTTGAGCGTATCCTTTCTCGAAATGAATTTTATAAAATGTATGCGCATTTATTTTTGCATTATAAATTTTAGTTAAACTAATTTTTACTTAAAAATATAGTATATGATGTATAGTATATATAGTATATAGTCTTTAATATTATGTTCAGGATTAATTGGAAAAAAGGAGTTGGTTGGGGGCCCACTGTTTATAGTAGAACAACAGGTTGGGCTTGGGGAATATATAATTAGAATAGTTATTATGGGGGCCCACGGGTGAAGTGTGGTGGGTGATAAGTGGGTTTTGTGTTGGTGGGGGCCTACTCATGAAGGAAGCAAACAGCAAAGGCATGCACAACCGGTTTTGGATGTGGGGAAGGTAGGAGTTAAGGTTTTGTAGAAGTGGGGAGTTGGAGAGTTTGGGAGTTTTAGGAGTTAAGTTATTGGAGGGTCTTAAGGAGAGGTTAAGCAAATGAAGAGTTGTAAGAGTTAATTAGGAGAGTTATTAGGGGTGAATATATGCAAAATAAACCCTCCCAAAACCCTATAAATAGAGCCCTACTTTCTTTTTCTCATTGCACCAAAAACATTATAGAAAAGAAGAAAAAGAAATAAGTGTAAGAGAAAGAAAAGAGAGTAAGAAAAGAAGTGTTCTCCTGCTTGCAGCTTTTGCTAGGAGGAGAAGAGGACTAGGAGGTGCTTGTGAAGTTAGGAGCAAGAAGGAACCATTCTCTTGTAGTTTTCAAGCTTCAATCAAGGTGGGTGTTCTCATGCTTTTTATTTTAGAATTATGTGTTCTAGTAAAAATAAATGAGTATATGATGTTGATATGATGAAGTAGAGTAGATTTATGCATTGGTTGTCATGAAATTGCTGAGTTAAGGAATAAATCCACTTAATGTTAGTAAGTGATTTTATGTCTTCTTAATTGTAGAGACTTGCATGCTTGATGAATAATAGAATTTTGATGTCTTAATTAAAAGATAAATTCTTGTTTCTTTTTATGTATAATAAGTTGGATGTTGAGATGAAATATAAAGATAAAGTTTCATGCTAATAAAAATGAATGAATAGTATGGAAATTTTGATTATGATAAACTATTGAAAATAGTAGTGAACCATATAAATTAAATTACAACATGTAGTTGTTAATGAGAAAATAGATAATTGATTATTTTGTCATGAATTGATGTACATGAAGAATAGTAGCTTTTTATGAAAATGTTGGAAACACTTCTTTTGATAACTAAATAAATTTTTTTTGGAGCTCATTGAATTGTTATAAAAATATAATATGCTATCCTTGACTAAAAAGAACGAATGCAAAATTGTGTTGTTTAATAAGGAGAAACCACTTTGTCAAATTGTTCTTTTTTTTTTTCCTAAAATATGAATTGTCAATCAGTACGTTACTGTTATAAAATATTCTCAGTTGTATAAATTTATTCTTTATATAAATTTATTCTTTATCAAATAAAAGGATTGATCAAAGGAAATCGAGTTTTATTTTTAATAATAATGTAATAACAGAAAGTTAGCACAAAACCTTTCGGGTTTCCTGTTAGTCGTTGGGCGCAAGGTAGCCTAGCGGTTTGACTTTGCGCCGGCTCTCTGGTTGGCTCGGGTTTGATACCTGATCACCCCAAAGTTTTATTTTGTTTTACAAAATACTTTTTCAAATCGGAAGAAGCTTAATAGGTTTACGGTTTGGCTATTAGACACCAAGCCCACTTGGGCTAGTGGCTTGCGGTGAATGATTGGGCTATGTCTGGGCGCGAAGCGCGCACGGGTTCGATGCTCAGGGGGGTGCACTTTTATTTTTTTGATGTTTTATTGAATTAATGAGTTTTAAAAGCAAGTTAAAATTTTGGAAAGAAATACTATTATTCCTATAAATGATTTAGAACTTACTAAAGTTAGTTCTAAGATTTTTATGACTTTAAAAAGAAAGATTGAGATAAAAGGTAAGTAAAGTTTTAAGATTTATTATTAAGGTATGATACTATTTTAGAAGGATAAAAGAAATATGGTATGTGAAATTAATTGTTCTTGTACTTGATTATTGGAATTATTTCATGAGTTTTAAGTTACAAATGAAAGTGTGAGTAAAGAATTGTTGTTGTTGATTTGTGAATGAAATTTATGATTGGTTAAGAAATTCATATATAATGCTAAATAAGACATTGGTCAAATTGTGGATAAGCTAGAGACATGAAAATATCTAAGTTTAATACATGATTATGAAAGGGTGTGAATACCCCTGTTTCTTGTACATGAAAGATTTATGATTTAGAATTTGTAAGATCTCGGTTACCGGTAATTTTGAAGGAAAGATTTTGAGACTTGATTTCGAGATAATGCTGTCGGGCGATCTCGTATTGTGTGAATAAATCCGGTATGAGGTAGAACTGATTCTAGAGTGATAACATATTCATGTCTTGAACTAAAAATAATTAGGCACTTAGGTGAAGATGTAATAGACTTGTGCAAACGTAAATGGGTGCTTCTATATAGTCGGCGGTGGATCTCCGTGGCTATAGACCCAGTTGGTGGACTGTGGTTGCTCCGTAGGAGATGGACTGTATTTTATCCGGGACTTAGGGTAGTCGGCGGATGTTTAACATACTCCAAAGAATATATATATACCGGGGCTAGAGGGGCATTTACGGGATTATTCTCACGATATAATAGCCAGGGAGGCTGGGATCTGCTATTATAGCCAGGGAGGCTGAGATCCGTATCTGTGAAATAACTCTAAAACTTGTTTTATTACCGGGTAGTCTCATGGCGAGGGATCGAATCCTTCAATGTGGAGTACGTAGGCACTTGCCCTCGGACCTATGTAGTATGGGATGCATAGAATCCGAACAAGTGTGCATTAGTGTCATCCTAGTGTAGAATGGTATGCATTAGGCATTAAGTCATGACATACACTTATGTTTAGAACAATCACTTTTGACACTTTACTTGTTCATTCAATCTTTTTGTGATTTGTTAAAGTATGAGATCGTTATACTATTCCCGGCATAGAGAGGATAGCCGTGTATAACATTTCGTCAGTTGTAAGTGACTGACGTCCCCACAGATTAACATGCAGGTAAAGGACTAATCAAGGAGTTATAAAGTGGATATGCTGTTGCTATTTGAAAGTTAAAGATGTTGCAAATGATACAAGTTATATTTTTGTTTTCAGTGGTTGTTATATTTTATTTTTCCGTTGTGTAAAAACCAAGTTGTAATCAAACTCTGATGTATGGTGAATGAAAAGTTTCAAATTCCTTGTAAAATTGTACGAAGTGAAGTAAAGATCCTGTGAAATCTCAAATTTATCCTTATTTGAAATTCGGGGTGTTACACAAACCCAACCCTAGACGCTATTCATTTTCTTCCACCTCTGAACCCCTACCTCCTGATCCCCTATACTTTCGTCAGCACCCTCCTTCTCGTCCTCTCTCCCTACCACCTTCCACCCTCTGTCTGCCGCAACCCCATCGCCATCGTCGTGCCGCCCTCGCAACCACCTGTCACCACCGCCCTACAGTCCACGATGCTAGCGAAGCCAGCAGCAGCCCTGTGCTGCGTGCTCCTCCCGAGCGCCAACCAGTCAACAGAAGCAGCGGCCGCCCGCCGTTGCGACCAACCTCCGACGCCGCCCTCCTTCCTGCAAACCCCTACAGCCCGACGCAGCCCCTGCATCCATGTGTTGCGACCTCCTGTCGTCGAGAGTGGCAACAACACAGTGCTGTAGCAACCTCCCGTTGCTGTTACGCCGACCAGCAGCCGCCGCCAACCTCGCCTGAGCGCCGCCACCCGCCGTCTGAGCCACGCCGGTGCAGCCATTGATGGGTTGCTATTGACATTGGATTTTGATCCAGTGGATCCTTGGCCGTCCGATCCCCATCATGATTGTGATCTTGATCTCTTGATCTTGATCTTGATAGATTGATTCCTAACCATCCGATCGACTTGATCATCATGATCATGATCTCCATCATCGCCATTAATTGTGGGCCTCCCGATCTCCTCCCGATCTGATCTGAACATCTTCATTATTGGATTAGATATGAGCCGTCGATCTTCATCGATCTTGATCACCATCAAGATCCATGCCGATCCGATCCATTCGATCTTGATCGTCGATCAACGCCCTCATTCAATCAAGGCAAGTATCGTCTTGTACAATTTATTTTTCTAGTATGAGCATTTAATAGAAAATACTGCAAGTAAGTTGTAGTTGTGACTCCCCTTTGGCTTATCAGTTAATGATCTCATTCTATGCCTTATCAATTACATGATCTAAGAGTCACAACCTTTCGTTGATACACTCATTCACAACTAGTATAATTATGATACATTTCATGCGAAAAAGTGGCTTTATTGGTTTCTGTCATGTCTTTGCTTGCTGTTTCGACCCTGATAACATCAAAATCTGGACTTGAATCCCAAATACGAAACTTAGTCCCAGATGTCTAGTTTACTGCCCTTTTAATGGAATTGAATTCCGAGTTATGGTTTGTGAGTTATCGCAGATTTACTGCTGTTGTGTCGTACAATTCCAGATTCTAAAAACTGCTGCCAAACTCTGATTTACAATTAAATTAACCATGATACCTGTAAGATAATGACCTGAAATTTTGCATGCTGATACTAGACACACTAGAGAACATTCCATAATTTTTCTGGAATTAATTAATGAAGTTTCAAACCTGTTTCATATATATAAACATAATTTTACAAATTCTGGCTGAATACAAATCCTGTGTAGTTTGCTGTTTTGACACCTGTTGCTATAATTTCTATGTATCTTATTTATATGCGTTGGAACCGGGCAGGAGTCTAGTTTCTAGGTCTTCTAACGGATCCATATTTGTATTCTTGTAGCGACAGGAATCGCAGTTTTGGTGCAGCAATGTCATGCTGCCCAGATTTGGAATTCTCGTCATTCTCGATATTTGGATTTGTTTTGACTCTTGAACATGTATCCTACCTAGCCTAGACTTGTTCCCTATTTTTGATCATGTATACTTGACCTATTTCGCACACTTCCATGCTTGTTTTGATGATAATAATAAATAATAAGCCAGGGTTTGAGGGAAAGACCATAGTAGTGGACAATATAGGTAAGTGTACTCGGAAGGGGGCCCGTGTTTCCAGTACTTGGTTCATGAACTTGTTGTATCTTGAGTGTATTCATGAGCCCACTACTTGGCTCATGAACTTGTTGTATCGTCAGAGCATTCATGAACCCACAGTTGGTTCTTGAACTTGTTAGTGCATTCACGAACTTAGTTCGTGAACTTGTTACATTATTTTTGTATTCATGAACCATGCTTGCTTGATACTTGATGTCTGAGTACACCGCCCTATAAAATTCACCACCAGGACTAAATATAACTATTTGTAAGTAGCAACCATGTGGTAAAAGTATGGACGCATGAAGCGCTACCTAGATAGAATTAAATATTAGACTTAAGAATAACTTGTCACTTGTACACACTTGATACCCAACTTGATGCTTGTTACTTGATACTTGTTATTTGACACTTGTACGTGATGCTTGTTACTTGATGCTTGATACAATTACATGTTCACTTGTTACTTGTTCCACTAATAGTACTTGCTACCCAATCTTGTTACTTGAGTTGTCTTACTTACTAGTTAGTCTCTTGAACTTCACCTCTTATTGCATCCCTATCATATTATGTTATACATTCTTGATTCCAAATCTCGTTTCATATTTTCTTGCATTCATTTTCATACCCTTGCTTGTACTACTTGCGGCCCTAACTTGCACTAAGGGCATTTGTCTTGTTTCTCCATTTTACTTTTTATTTATATATACAGACTTTGAAGACGAGTTGCATGCTGGAATTGGTGAGCAAACCTTCTAGGCTTCGCTTAGGGAAAAGCTTGCTTTAATTATTTTGTATTTGAGTTATTTATTTCTGTTGCTACTTGAGACTTGTAACGGGCTTGTAGTCCCGAAGTTTTATCTTTTGATCCAGATATGAAAATTATTTGGGATATTTATATTTTGTTTCAAATATTTCTGTTGATTAATAAATTATTCATGCATGCATGGTTGAGTATTTTTTTGTTATATTTCTTGTTATGATGCTGAGTCGTTCCTACCGCTTATGAATGATGTAAATTATTCGTTGGGCTTTGTCACGCACTCGTATTCCGTATTCCTTTTGGGAAGCGGGACATGACAAGGTTTTTAGTGGTATCAGAGCTCAGGTTTGGCTAATGTGTTAGTTTGACTAATACATTAGATAGGTTCGACTCAGTCAGGATTAACTCAACATTAAACAGGTCATGCAATCACATGAAAATTTTCATAATGAACTTGATCTGGACACTAGTCTTATCCCATTCATTTTGATCCCTTCATATTCAATTCTTTGATTCCTTATCTCCTTCCATCTCTTACAGTCGTCTTTGTTTGTTGATTTCATATTAGGTATAAATTTATTCTTTCCGTACCCATGCTTTTTATTCCGGTGCAAGCAATCTCTTATTTCTGCTTGTCTCGTAGATCCTTTCTTATTTCAGCTCGTGTGTCGTTCATTGCTTTCCGTGCCTTGCATTCATTTTCATTTGTTGATTCATATTTTGTATCATACTAGTTTTTTTTCCCTATCTTGTTCTCCTTAAATTCCGGTGCTATCCATTCTTTTCTTCCCACTTGGTTCGTCGATCAGCATTGGTGGATCTTCAACGACATGTTAGAGGCTTGTTTAATTTCTACGTTACTGTATATTTTTATGATATATTTATTGTGTAAATTTGCTACACTGCATATTTATTTTCTCATTCAAATTTGCACTGTGCTTATGCATGTATTTCATTCCATTTTCTTCCTACTTTTATAAATCATTTTCACTACTACTATTTTGTACTATTGTGTTTGATATTTATAATCTATACGTTTATTTTGATTTTCCATTGCGTGACTTTCAACTCCATTTCTTACTTTTCTACTATTTTCATATCACGAATTTCAAAATATAACATCATACTTAAATTAAATGTCTCATATCCCTGTGCATATGGAAGGTTACATCTTCTATTTTACCATTTTGGTGCAACTTATTGTCGAGATGGCAAATATGCAACTCGATGCCAATAGAGGCAAATTGCAACTGGATGTCGGGAAGGCAAAATGTGCAACCGAATATCCAGACGACAACCTGCAACCCGATGTCGTGAAGGCAAACATACAACTTGATGTTAAGGAGGCAAGATTTTCTACCTATTTGCTAATTGATATTTCAAGACTTTTTACTTATATAATGAAACTAATGGTAAATAAATATTTTCTTTATAACATTTTGTTTATACAATTACACTTTATGTTTCCATACAATTTGAACTAGTATAGTTGATTTTACTCTATTTTGTGTTTTTTTCATTTATGTTAAGATTGAGTACATCAACTATGGTCGAAATTTTCGTTCTTTTGTGAATTACTATTTATTGCCACTGTTTCCCAATTCTTTAACAATTTAGATTTCTCACTTACTTTTGTTTCCACGTCCTAATTATTGATTTGACGCTTACTTTTGTAATATTTAATGAATTCCTTTTAAGTCTTCTTGCAAATATATATTTTGGTCTATTTTGCTCGTTACCCTTTAATGTGTTTTTCGAGTATTGATTTTAATGTCAACATTCACTAATTATTATATGTCTTTTATATTCATTGTTATTAATATTTTCTTTATTTAGCTAAATTTGTTCGTATTTCTATGTATCTTGACTGGTTATTTTCCCAAAACTATTTTTTTTATATAACCTTTAAAGTTTGTGTTCCTTTGTTGTTTATATGGTTATCAACCTTTTTATATTTGGGTTTTATCTTTTCACTTTTGACTTCTTATTCTATGTGAATAGTCTTCCTATTTTCTTATGATTGGGGATTAATGGTGTATTCAATTGGATTTCTTATACTTTTGCCATGTCACTTTTCACCTTTTACTCTTCGAACTATAATTATATGTTATTTTTGTTTTGCTTAGTAATTAAATCCAACTATAAAAATAATGATAGAGTAAATTTTTGAAACTAACTTGTAAGTTTTGTAGTTTATTTTCTTTTGCTTAGAGTAGTTCTGAGGACAGAACTATTCTAGGGGGGAGTGATGTAATACCCCAGATTTTTAAATAATGTTTTTAAGATTAATAAATGAATTAAAATGATTTTTGGTGATTTAATAAATATTTTTCTAAAATTTACCTTTTTACACATGCAAAACACGTGCAAATAATTTCTTGGGAAGTTCAAATTCAAAAATTATTTTTGGATCATCACCAGTAGAGGAAGTGTCGTCTTTTGCTCCAAGATGTGCAAGCAGTCCCAGGATCTCAGGAAGTGCTAAGAACTTGAAGTTGCCCGAAGTTCGAACTTCATGCTAGAAAAATGTCATTTGCACGTGTCAAGAAAATGGTGAGCCATGAGGCAGATTGCTGGAGTTATTGGATGCTGATGATGGAGTCTTTCTTATCAGAGTTGCACAGCGAAAGCGTGGTGGGCCCATAACCCACAGGTCCCAGGATTCTCTTGTTGGTTCTCCTTCCCTGCATGGTTTGCTTCTCTATCCCTTGCATTCGTTCTCATCCGTTGACTCGTTGCTTGGTTCAACTCTTCCTTGTCCATCCTTTCTTCGATTCCAGCTCTATCTATTTCTTCATCTCCTTACTTTGTTATCTTACAAGTCTTGTGTTGTTTCTTTTTTATTTTTTATACCAGTTACTTTCTTCTTGCATTCCATTTTTCCATCATGCACCAATTCATTATTTGATTCAATTCTTCCCTGTTCATTTCTCTCCTTGATTCTAGTTCTATCTACTCCCTTATCTTGCTTTGTTACCTTGTGTTGTTCTTTCCTTGTGATAATGTTTATTCTCTTTCTTGCACTCCATTCGACATCGTTGTTATCCATTTCTTTCTTATTCCGGTGTTGCCACCACTTTGTTTCTTTCCCTTCAATTCTCTGTTTTGTTACCCCATAAGTTTGCTTTTGCCTTTTTCCTATGCACCGCCTAAGCAAATTTTGATGACGAAATTTTATTGTAAGCTGGGTAGGATTTGTAACCCCTGTTTTCGCAAATATGTATTTTCTGTGTATTTTCGGTATTTTGATTTTTGTAAATTATTTTTTTTTGCTTTCATTTTTTAAAAATTTTTTTTGTATTGTGGGATTTTCTATTAAAGTTTATTTTTTTTAATCAATGATTTTATTTTTAACTAGTTTCCAATAATTTTTATATTGTAATACGAATCTTATTATTTTTATGACTTTGATACATATTATGATTACTATTATTATTATTATTATTAATAATTTTGACTGTTCATAAAAAAAATACATTTTTGTGCTAACTGTATTTGTAGTTATTTCAAATAAAATTCTATATTGTAATGCAAATTATATTTTATTATAAATTATAAATTTTATTAGTTATTTTATTTCTCTATTGATTTTAAACCCAAAACTCAAACCCTTTTGCTTATTGGACCATACCCTATTCAAACCAATTACCCAAAACCCATAATACTATAAATACCCTAGACCCTAAAACCTAACCCTACCCTACCCTACCTTAGTTTCCTGTGCAAACCCAACCCTAGTTGCTATTCACCTTCTTCCACCTCCAAACCCCTAGCTCCCGATCCCCTATACTCTCGTCAGCACCCTCCTTCCCATCCTCTCTTCTTACCGCCTTTCGCCTTCTATCTGCCGCAACCCAATCGCCATCGTCGAGCCACCCTCGCAACCTCCTATCGCTGCCGCCCTACAGCCCTGTGCTGCGTGTTCCTCCCAAGCGCTAACCAGGCAATAGAAGCAGCACCCTCCCACCGTCGCGACCACCCTCCGGCGCTGCCCTCCTTCCTGCAGACCCCTACAGCCCGACGCAGCCCCTACATCCATGTGTCGTGACCTCCTGTCGTCGACAGTGGCAGCAGCACAGTGCTGCAGCGACCTTCCGTCGCTATTGCGCCGACCAACAGCCGCCTCCAACCTCGCTTGAGCACCCTGCCCACTGTCTGAGCCAAGCTGGTGCTGCCATTGATGGGTTGTTGTTGATCATGGGATTTGATCAAGTGGATCCTTGGCCGTCCGATCTCCATCATGAATGTGATCTTGATCTTGATAGTTTGATTCCTGACCATCCGATCGACTTGATCATCATGATCATGATCTCCATCATTGCCATTGATTATGGGCCGCTCGATCTCCTCCCGATCTGATCTGAACATCTTCATCATTGGATTAGATTTGAGCCGTCAATCTTCATCGATCTTGATCGCCATCAAGATCCACACCGATCCGATCCATTCGGTCTTGATCGTCGATCAACGCCCCCATCCAATCAAGGTGAGTATCTTCTTGTACAATTTATTGTTCTAGTATGAGCGTTTAATTGAAAATACTGCAAGTAGGTTGTAGTTGTGACTCTCCTTTGGCTTATCAGTTAATGATCTCATTCTATGCCTTACCAATTACATGATCTAAGAGTCACAACCTTTCATTGATACACTCATCCACAACTAGTATAATTATTATACATTTCATGCAAAAAGTGTCTTTATTGGTTTCTGTCCTGTCTTTGCTTGCTGTTTCAACTGCGATAACATCAGAATCTGGACTTGAGTCCTGAATACGTAACTTAGCCCCAGATGTCTAGTTTACTACTTTTCTAACAGAATTGAATTCTGAGTAATGGTTTGTGAGTTATCATAGATTTACTGCTGTTGTGTCGTACAATTCCAGATTCTAAAACTACTGCCACACTCTGATTTACAATTAAATTAACCATGCTACCTGTAAGATAATGACCTGAAATTTTGCATGCTGATACTAGACACACTAGAGAACATTCTCTATTTTTCCTGAAATTAATTAATGAAGTTTCAAACCTGTTTCATATGTATAAACACAATTTTTCAAATTCTGGCTGAACACAAATCCTGTGTAGTTTGCTGTTTTGACACCTGTTGTACAACTTTTATGTATCTTATTTATATACGTTGGAACCGGGACGGAGTCTAGTTTCTAGATCTTCTAACGGATCCACATTTGCATTCTTTTAGCGACGGGAATCGCAGTTTTGGTGCAGCAACGTCATGCTGTCCAGATATGGAATTCTAGTCGTTCTCGATATTTTGATTTGTTTTGACTTTCGAACATGTATCATACCTAGCCTAGACTTGTTTCCTATTTTTGATCATGCATACTTGACCTGTTTCACACACTTTCATGCTTGTTTGATGATAATAATAAATAATAAGTCGGGATTTAAGGAAAAGACTGTAACGCCCCGCATTCAGCTCATACGCACACAATTAACTAAATTCTAGCCACGCCCACCACAGGCACCATCAAAAGGTAGGTATACCCGTTGGGTACCTTTATCACTTGGGAAACCTAATATATTCTCTCATTTCTATCTTTTGATAGCCGATATGGGATTATTTCCCTTAGTCAATCCTGGTCAAAGCACTACTATATATATATACTATATATATATACTATATTCTATATACTACTATATATATATACTCTCTAGAAATACGGGGTCTCACATTCACAGAATGTGAGACCCCGTATATAGTAGTGCACAGAATGTGAGACCCCGTATACGGGGTCAAAGCACAGAATGTGAGACCCCGTATTTCTAGAGAGTATATATATATAGTAGTATATAGAATATAGTATATATATATAGTATATATATATAGTAGTGCTTTGACCAGGATTGACTAAGGGAAATAATCCCATATCGGCTATCAAAAGATAGAAATGAGAGAATATATTAGGTTTCCCAAGTGATAAAGGTACCCAACGGGTATACCTACCTTTTGATGGTGCCTGTGGTGGGCGTGGCTAGAATTTAGTTAATTGTGTGCGTATGAGCTGAGTGCGGGGCGTTACAAAGACCATAGTAATGGACAATATAGGTAAGTGTACTCAGAAGGGGGGCCATGTTTCCCAGTACTTGGTTCATGAACTTGTTGTATCTTAAGTGTATTCATGAGCGCACTACTTGGCTCATGAACTTGTTGAATTGTCAGAGCATTCATGAACCCACGGTTGGTTCTTGAACTTGTTAGTACATTCACGAACTTGGTTCGTGAACTTGTTACATTATTTTTGTATTCATGAACCATGCTTGCTTGATACTTGATGTCTGAGTACACCGCCCTATAAAATCCACCACTAGGCCTAAACGTGACTATTTGTAAGTAGCAACCATGTGGTAAAGTATGGACGCATGAAGTGCTACCTAGATAGAATTAAACATTAGACTTAAGAATAACTTGTCACTTGTACACACTTGATACCCAACTTGATGCTTGTTACTTGATACTTGTTACTTGACACTTGTACTTTATGCTTGTTACTTGATGCTTGATACAATTACACGTTCACTTGTTACTTGTTCCACTACTAGTACTTGCTACCCAATATTGTTACTTGAGTTGTCTTACTTACTAGCTAGTTTCTTGAACTTCACTACTTGTTACATCCCTATCATATCATGTTATACATTCTTGATTCCAAATCTCGTTTTATTTTTTCTTGCATTCATTTTTATACACTTGCTTGTACTACTTGCGGCCCTAACTTGCACTAAGGGCGTTTGTCTTGTTTCTTCATTTTCCTTTTTATTTATATATACAGACTTTGAAGACGAGTTGCATGCTGGAATTGGTGAGTAAACCTTCTAGACTTCGCTTGGGGAAAAGCTTGCTTTAATTATTTTGTATTTGAGTTATTTATTTCTGTTGCTACTTGAGACTTGTAACGGGCTTGTAGACCCGAAGTTTTATCTTTTGATCCAGATCTGAAAATTATTTGGGATATTTATATTTTGTTTCAAATGTTTCTGTTGATTAATAAATTATTCATGCATGCGTGGTTGAGTATATTTTTGTTATATTTCTTGTTATGATGCTGAGTTGTTCGCCACAGCTTATGAATGATGTAAATCATTCGCTGGGCTTTGTCACGCACTCGTATTCCGTATTCATTTTAGGAAGCGGGGCGTGACATTAAGCTTCCTAACTGATGTTGTTGTTATATTTTATGGTTTGTGGATCTTGCTATATTTTGATTGTTGAATCAAGAAAATGTACTATTGTTGTTGTTTATGTGTTCATATTATTATTATAAACATGTACTTGTCATGTGGATGTGTTGCTGATATTGGTGCTGGAAATTTGAGAACAGTGTGTGAATGTGATGCATGTTGATACATGTGTGATATTTGTGTGTGGCTGTATTGAATGTTTTTTTAAGAATCTCTACTAACTTGTAACGCCCCGAATTTCAGATAAGACCGAATTCAAGATTCCACAGGATCTTTACACTTCACTTCGTACAATTTTACAAGGAAATTAAAATTTTTCAACATACATCAGAGTTCTTTACATTGTTTACACAGCGGAAGATAAAAAGAAATACAACAATGAAAATAAAATACAACTTATACAACTTTATCAATGTAATTAATCAACAGCATCATAACACCTTTACTTCTTCATGAAAATGTCCATTACCTGCATAATAAGCTGTGGGCACATTAGTCACTTACAGCTGACGAAAATGTTATACTCGGTCACCCTCTCTATGCCGTACATATAACGATCTCAATACTTTATCAAACCACTATTTGAATGAACAATAAAGTGTCAAAAGTGATTATCCTAAACATGTAAGTGTATGCGATGCCTTAATGCCTAATGCACACATTTTTATACTAAGATGACACTAATGCATTGTTCGGATTCTATGCATCCCATACTACATAGGTCCGAGGGCAAACACCTACGTACTCCATATTAAAGGGTTCGATCCCTCGCCATGACACTACCCAGTAGTAAGAACATGGTTCAGATATTCTACGAGTACGGATCCCAGCTCCGGAATACACCACCCGACTGTTATACAGACTCCTCGTCGTGCGAATACCCCGTAAGTGCCCCTCTAGCTCTGGTATACGTATATACAATGGAGTACGATAAACTATCCGCCCGACTACGCATAGTCCCGAATTTCAAATAAAAATTCGTTTCCATCGAAGCAACCTCAGTCCCGGAGTACACTGCCCAACTGGGTCTATAATACCGGAGTACACCGCCCAACTATATACAGTGCCCTACTTACGTTTGATCAGGTTTACTAACTTCTCTTAAGTGCCTAATTCTTAAATTCAAGACATGAATAATTTATCGTACCTAAAATTAGTTTTACCTCTTACTGGACTTAGTCACACAATACGAGATAGCTCCAAGGCAATATCTCAAAATTATATCTCAAATCTTTTATTTCAATAGTGCCGGTATCTGAGGTCTTACTAACTCTAAATCAAAAATTTTCATGTACAATTAATCATGGGTATTCATACCCTTCATGTATTAACTCATTATGTCCATATCTCCAACTTATTCTTAAATAAATCTATGTCTCTTCTTAGTACTTATTCGTGGTTTACTTATGCATTTACAATTCAAACATAGAACTAATAATTCCTTTCTTGGACAAAAGATTCATCACTATAAATTCTACTAGCAATTTAAGCAATTCATATCTCAATTCACATTCTCAACATAAGTGTTTATTTACACAAGAGGATTTCATAACTTGTTATATATTTTTCCTTCTTTTCAAAATAAAGATCTTTTACCCAAATAATAATTTTTTAAGTCAAAAACTCATTTACTATTTCAAATCCCATCTAAAAAATATACAAGAAAATTTTATAGCTATCTCTAGAAATTTCCATTTCATTTTTATATGAATAAAATATATATCCATTTTCAAATAGTTTTTCTTTTCTTTTTACATACAAATTTACATTTTTCTCAAAACTCGAATTTAAGAATCATATTCATCAAAATTAGTTTATGTACTCCATTATACTAATTAAATTTTTGTAATAAAACCAAGCATGTCTCTTAATCAACCATGAATATCTCAAAGAAAATTCTTTTATGCAAAATTTGTATTTTCGACATAAGTCAACATATTTCATGACAATAACAAAAATTTATTTTTCTTTCTTTCTTCTTTCTTAATCATCATGACTTTAAAGCACATATTGATTATGACATTCTTCAACAATTTCTCATTCAAATTACACATTCAACATGTATAAATTTACAAGCATTCTAACATGATTCATAGTATCACTTCTTTGGTCAAAATCTTCTTTTTAATTAACATGGTAGCAATTATTTACTTAATCACAACAAAACTGTTCTCATTCATGGCATATTACTCTAGTATAGATTTTATCTACACATTTTACATCAAAATCAATTTATACTACTCATTTATAACATTTAGCATGTATTCTCTACATTAAATCACCCACCTTTATGAAGAATGAAAATCACAAATGAAAAGACATCTCCTACCTCCTAGTTCCACTAGCACCTCCTTATCTTTCTCTTCCTAGCAAGCCTCCAAGCACAAATGTATTCTCTTCTTTTTTTTCTCTCTTTATTTTTTTAAAGTTTTGGTGTGACAAGAGAAGGAAAAATGAGGGTGTATTTATAGAACAATGTGAGGGTTCAATTTGCATAAATCTCCACCTAATAAATTGCTCTCTTAATTTTCCAACCCTTCACAATCCTAACTCCTAAAACTCTCAACTCTTCATGATCCCAACCTTTCAAAAACCCAACCCCCCACCTACATTACCACAATCCGGCCAACCCCCTTGGCTCCTCAAATTACACGTGCACGTATTGTGCACTAGTGCACCACATGCACAAAAATTAATACAATTCCTATAGTTTAAAAATGTGTATTAAAAGTTGTTACATGTCATGTATGAGTCCATGCACAACTTAAATTTGGATTTAATTAATGGGCTTGTCCCATGGGCTTCCATTTTAATTAACTTAATTAATTATTCTAATGGGCTCTCCTAATGGGCTATAATCTCTCTTTAGGTCTGTGGGTTTAATAAAATGCTAAATAAAGAATATACATGCTAAAATAGTAAATGAGAGTAAGAAATAGAGATGGAAAAACTTGCACGTGCATCATACGTGCAAAAATTGAAAAATACATTTTAAATTAAAATAAAAATGTGGGGTGTTACATAACTGATGCCGCTATTGGGGGTAACGACAACTGTTACCTGTAACGTTATTTCTTTATAGTGGTATAAAGTGATAGAATAGATGTAAATTTAAATGATGATTTTTTATAAAAAAATTGATATCTTCTTTGAACTATTACCGCTATCTCCAATAATGGCAACAGGTTTAATGATGTTTGTTGCCGCTGGATCTGGTGTGGGGGCAATAGACAGAATTTGTAGATTCGTAGGAACTCGAACAGGCTGGATCTCACTTCTTCCTTGTTGACAAGTTAACTCCTTGGTGCTCCCGCGGACCAGCACAAACGTTGGAAACACCGGGATGGATCCCGGCGACGAACCCTCCGACGCTCTTGTCAATACCAGAAAAAGTAAAGGAAAATAGCTTAAGTGCACAAAGAGTGATCACCTGTCATAGTAGGAGGTAGGGGGTATTTATAGTCGCCGTGGGGATCCTTTTCAGGATAAAAGTGAATCCCTACTTCCCTGTATGGCTGGATAGGGGTGGTTATAACCACCTCCTCAAGATAAGGACGCACCAGAATTTCCTCCTATCCTGTTGAACTGGTCCTTAACGGGTTGGGACCCATTCTCAGCTGAATAGATACGTTCATTGGTTAGCGAGCCTAAGAGGAGAGACCCGGTTCCTAATTCGGACCTGTCTGTAGGTGAAATTACCATCTTGCCCCTGTGACTTTAAGATTCGTGCCCACTTTGAATGGTTCTGATTTAACCCCATTTTTAGCCATATCACGAGCCCCCCACTCCCAAAGACTGTGTGTTATAGTCTTCGGTGAGTAGTTTTGTTATTGTAATGGCGTATAGGGCTTTATCGGAGTTTTCAAAGGGTGTTTGAATCCCGTTTAAGGGGTGAGGGTGCTTTTCTGAGCTAATAATTTACCCAAGTTTGCTTTTAGGCCCTTCTGGATTTTTGGGGATTTTACAAGACTTTTTAGTTATTTTTCGGATCATTTATTCAATTTTGTAAAGCGATGATTTATTCTCCGGGAACGTCGATTAACTATTCCAACCAATAATTATTTATCCAGGGGCTCAAAAATGTTTTCCCGAATTTATAATTATTTTTTTAGAATTTTTAATTAATTTTCCTGAATTTTAAATCATTTTTTGCAATTTTTTAAATAAATAATTCAGATTAACAATTAAAAAATAATTTTAATCACCTATTTACGATGTGGCGCAATCTAGATCATCCATCAGCCATTAGCATGAAATCCTGAATGATCCGATGGAGGGACGGCACCGAACGACGTGGACATATCTGGAGCCTGGATCGGGTTGCGGCGCAAGTTTAGAGACGATGTGATGGCTCATGTGGCACGGCAACGTTTTCCCCCCATGAGCAGCTCGGAATGCCTATCACTTGGATTGGGATTCCGAGCGACGTGGCATAATCTGGGCGTCCATCTGGATGTGGCACGAATTTTGAGATGATCTAACGGTAGATCTTGCACTTGGCCACGTGGCGAAATCAGAGACGTCCATCAGGTTGCAGCATGAATTTTGAGGCGATCAGACGGCTCTCATAGCTCGGCAACATTTTCTCCGTATGAGCAGCTCGGAATGTCATTCGCTCGGATTGGAATTCCGAGCGACGTAGCACAATCTAGGACGTCCATCTGGACTCGGTGCGAATATCTTGACGATCCAATGGTGTATCTTGCACTTAGCCACGTGGCTGTATCAGGGACGTCCATCAGGTTGCAGCATGAATTTTGAGACGATCAGACAGTTCTCTTGGCTCGACCGCATTTTCTCCATATGAGCAACTCGGAAT
Source organism: Hemerocallis citrina (assembly GCA_017893485.1). NCBI lineage: Eukaryota > Viridiplantae > Streptophyta > Magnoliopsida > Asparagales > Asphodelaceae > Hemerocallis > Hemerocallis citrina. The sequence goes on along the minus strand of CM030364.1, from coordinate 66,996,641 downwards.
ACAAGTTGCTCGGATTTGATTTCTGAGCGACGTGACATGATCTGGGCCGTCTGATGAAGATCAGGTGCGAATCACGAGGCACAAAGGCGTGGATCACTAGAAAACGTGATTTTGGTCGACGCAGCGAGATCTGAACTGTCTGATTAAGATCAAGCGCGAATCATGAGGAGAAAATCATTTTTCTCCAATACGCTCGGAATGCAAGTTGCTCGGATTTGGTTTCCGAGCGATGTGGCATGATCTGGGCCGTCTGATGAAGATTAGGCACGAATCACGAGGCACGAAGGCATGGATCATGAGAAAACGTGATTTTGGTCGACGCGGCGAGATCTGAGCGTCTGATTAAGATCAGGTGCGAATCATGAGGAGAAAGTTATTTTTCTCCAATACGCAGCTCGGAAAGCAAGTTGCTTGGATTTGGTTTCCGAGCGACGTGGCATGACCTGGGTTGTCTGATGAAGATTAGGCATGAAGGCATGGATCACGAGAAAACGTGATTTTGGTCGACACGGCAAGATCTGAGCAATCTGATTAAGATCTAAGCTGTCTGATTAAGATCAGCGCGAATCACGAGGAGAAAGTCGGTTTTCTCCAATACGCATCTCGAAATGCAAGTTGCTCGGATTTGGTTTCCGAGCGACGTGGCATGATCTGGACCGTCTGATGAAGACCGGGCACAAATCACGAGGCACGAAGATGTGGATCACAAGCAAAAGTGATTTCGGTCGACGCGGCAAGATTTAAGCCGTCTGATTAAGATCAGGTGCGAATCACGAGGAGAAAGTCATTTTTCTCCAATACGCAGCTCGGAATGCAAGTTGCTCAGATTTGGTTTCCGAGCGACGTTGCATGATCTGGACTGTCTGATGAAGATCAGGCACGAATCACGAGGCATGAAGGCATGGATCATTAGAAAACGTGATTTTAGTCGACGCGGCGAGATCTGATCCGTCTAATTAAGATTAGGCACGAATCACGAGGAGAAAGTCATTTTTCTCCAATATGCAGCTCGGAATGCAAGTTGCTCGGATTTGGTTTCTAAGCGACGTGGCATGATCTGGGCCGTCTGATGAAGATCAGGCGCGAATTACGAGGCATGAAGGTGTGGATCACGAGGATTTTGGCATTTAGGTTTCTGGTGGGCCATTGTGGGGGCCCAAAGCATTCGAAAGCCCACCCGAATCCGCCTTAACACTTATAAGTTTTCACCACCTCCCCTTCTCCTCTTACTCTTTCACTTTTACTTCACTTTTCACTCAAGTTGTTTTTGCTCTCGAGCGGCACTACTAGCGTTTGTGGCCAAGCGTTTTTACTCTCCGGTGTCCGACCGTAGACGTCACTTCGTGGTAAATCATCTTAAACTTAATTCGAAATGTCTAGAGTGTCATCGGGGAATGAGACCTCCACCTCGGACCAAGAGACTGATCGAGCTCTAGTGGTCCCCCCGAGCAAGGGGAGGGAAGTGGCGAAGTCAGCCGTCGTTGAGACTATAGTGGAGAAGGTGCGGGAGGCTGGTGCATTGGGTCAGCTGCCATAGACGTTGTCGAGCCTCGGAATGGTCAGGAGCTACTCTGGGGATATTTTGTCAAAGGCAGTGCAAGGGAGATCGGCTTTCTATGAGGAGAATAGTCCGAGCGACCCTTCGGAGGTGGACGAAATCCCCTCGGTCATGACCGAGGCAGACCTTCATCGAATCAGGAAGGGGTTCCGCATCCCGAAGGAGTACGCCATGCTCCTCCCCGGTCCAGGCTTCCGAGCATGCACGGGGACGTCGCCGGATACCTGCGTCTTCCCTTACGACGCACTCAATGCCGGCCTTCGGCTACCGCTGTCGCCCTTCGTAGTTGAGGTGCTGCAGTGGTACGGCTTGAGTCCGGTGCAGTTCATGCTGAACATGTGGCGGTACGTCATCACCTTCATCCTCCAATGCCAGGCGGTCAGCGTCCAGCCTCAGCGCATCATTCTTCGCAGCCTTTACCGAATCTGCCGAATGAGCAAGATGGAGTACCGGTACTACCTGTCGCGGAGGAAGAGGGTCAAATTGATTGAGAACCCGGACTCCATCAAACATTGGAAGGAGAAGTACTTTTTGATCCTGGGCTCCGAGCCATAGAGCTTTCCGACAGCGTGGAAGGTGGAGGTTCCGAAGTGGGTGAAGTGGAGCCGGTGCTCACTAAGGAAGAAGAGGAGATCGTGTCGAAGATCCTCGGTCTTCCGACCCTCGGTTGGAAAGATATCACCGATGAGGTCCTGTTCGGTGGGGGTCTCAGTCCGATCGACCCTAGTACGCTCCATTTACTTCTTTTTCCTTAGCTTATATGTGTTTGTTTTCATCTCGCTAACTTTTCTTTTGATCTTTCTTCTTCAATAGCCCCGATATGGATTTCAAAGCCCTTATGGCGAAGAGGGGTGCGGCAGTGGCGAAGGTGATTGATAGTAAGAAGAAGAAGAGGACGATGACGGGGCCTCCTTCCAGCCGAGCAGTTCAGATGCCCTCGGCTCCTGCGGCTATCATCAACTTGGTCAGTGACTCTCCCTCGACTCCGCAGGCCACACTCCCCTCGGCCGATGCCCCCGGGTCTTCAAGCGGGGCATTCTCGGTGGGAGCGGCACAGGCCCTCGAGGTGCCGCCACTTACGGCTAAAGCGGAGGCCATCCTCACTGAAGAGCACAAGAAGCTCTTCGTCCCAGACTGGAGGGTGATGAAGCTCGACGGCTTCCTCGGTGATGCGGCGATGTGCATGCAGGCCGTGCGCCACTTGCCGACCCCAAAGGATCGTACTGCTCTGAGGGCAGGCACGGTCGGTGACAATGCGTTGGAGGTCGCCCGTTCGACGATGTCGGTAAGTGTCTTAACTCTGCTTTCTTAAACTTCGGAGTTCATGATTTTTGGGATCTCACGTTTTTCTCCTTTTGTTTTCAGACCCTCTGCCACTTCAGCCACATGCTCGAGCAGTTCGCCAAGCAGGAGAAGAAGATGAATGCGTCGAACGGCCGTGAGCGGGCAGAGCGTGCCAAGACCGTGAAGTTGTTCGAGGCCGAGCAATGGCTCTCAGCATCGCGAGCTACCGAGGTTGGTGCCCTCGAGGAGGCTCTTGCCAAGGCGCTCGAACGCTCAGCAGCCGAGGTGGCCAAGGTTGAGGCGTTGGAGAAGGAGAAGGCTCGCCTCGAGGAGTAGCTGGCGAATGCTCTGGAGGGGGAGGTGCTGAAGGAGCAGGAGGCAAAGGTGGATGAGGCGAAAAAAGCCATCCAAGATGAGGCGGAGGCCCACATGATGACGCACATGGAGGAGGCCTACGCTCGGGCCCTGAAACATGTGGTGGCTCGTCTCCCCGACTTCGACAGCTCAAGGTACTACTTCTACGACCCGGTAGAGGGCGAAGAAATCATTCCGCTAGCTGAGGTCGAGCCTGAAGGGGAAGGCGACGAATCCGAAGGCGATGGCGAGGAGGTGGCGAATCCCGAAGGGGCACTCGTCTCTTTGCCGAGCGAGGGCACCTCGGAGCAGCACCTCGAGGTGGCTCCCTGACTTAGTCGCTTTTTCTTCTTTTTTTTTTCTTTTTAATGTATTGCCGAACTGCGGACTGCTCACCGCTTTGATTTGAAATAAAAAAATCTCTATCTTCATTTTGTCTAAGTGTTGGAGAAATTTTTGAACTCGTTTTGTGTAAGTGTTGGAGAAATTTTTGAACTCTTTTCGTCTAAGTGTTGGAGAAAATTTTGAACTCTTTTCGTCTAAGTGTACGAGTCATGAGAACTCAGTAGCTCCGTACTCTGGCTCTTTTTAGATCGTCGAAGCGCTACAAATCGCCGAAGCGCATCGGATAGCCGAAGTGGCTCGTCTCAAGGCTGGTCTAGGGGCGACGAGGTTGGGGCTCGCGAGGAACCAAGAGCGGCTTCGTGAAGCGGAGTTGGATCTCCGTAAAGCGAAGTATGAGCTGAATCACCTAAGATCAACCATAGTTCGCCGAGACATAGAGAGGAGGCAATTAGAGGAGCGGATCAAGGGGATGACCCCCGAAGGCGATAATGTGGGCTCGTCGGCGGAAGCCAACCTCGACCTGAAGCTTAAGCGCCTTCGTCACTCTCTGTCTAAGGTGACAGCGAAGAGGGATGAGCTGAAGAAGGTGGCCTTCGATAAGAGCATGGAGGTTGCTCACCTTCGGCGGATGATCACCGATGGGTCTCGAGGGACAGGCTCGATGTGATTGCCTCATTTGAAGATAGCCGTGAAAGACAACTCGCTTAAAGAGCGAATTGTCGAGCTCAAGTAGAGGTTGCTCGTCTTCAACAACGATCTGAGCGGAGCAATGTCAGAACCACTTCTTGCACTCGGGAGGAGTGTGACAAAGGGATAACTTTTTATGAGCTCGCGCACCGCTCACCCCCTACACATCGAAGCCTGGGCGATACACAAAGTGGGGTGGCAGCTTCATCGAGCGGAGCGTCTGTTGGGGTCACCGTTAGAATGGGTGCGGACGATGCTTCTCGGCTCGTCAGCCTAGGGACGAGCACCGAGGATGGACGTCGGCAGTACAACATTCGTCGCCCCCGGGTGTCTCTCAACTGCAGTATCCCCGCCCCTAAGAGGCGTTGAAGTAGCTCTCTGTAGTCTTGTACTTTTGGTTTCACAAGTTTTGTATCTTGATGTAAAGTTGAGTCGGTTGTCTGTAACTAGACTTGTCTCTCAAACTTTAATGAAATAACATTTGCTTTGTGAACTTGTGTGCTTTGCTAGCGTTTGTCGTTGTCAACAGTTGTAAGAGCTATTCCGAATGGTGAGATGCTTTATACTTACTCGTTTGCGAGCAGCAAGAGTTGCGTTGAACCAAGTGTTGGACTCCAAACTTGTTATTTAGAGATTTCCAACGGCTGTAGGAGCAATTCCGAATGGTGTTTCGCTTCGTACTCACTTAGAAGCAAGTAGTTGGAGCAGAGTCGAACCAAGTGTTGGATTCCAAGCGCATCGTTTAGAAGATATCAACAGCTGTAGGAGCAATTCCGATTGGTGATCTGCTTCGTACTCGCTTAGAAGTGAGTAGTTGAAGTGGAGTCGAACCAAGTGTTGGACTCCAAGCATGTTGTTTTGAAAGTATCAACAGCCGTAAGAGCAATTCCGAATGAAGTAAGTAGTTGAAGCAGAGTCGAACCAAGTGTTGGACTCCAAGCGTGTCGTTTTGGTGCAAATTTTTTTTTGTAAGTAGAGTTACCCAAAAATAGAGAACATGCTAAGGAGAGTTAGACAACTCAAAAACAGAAAATTTGCGGGGAAAGATTACTTTTATTGGAAACAATTTGGCGGCCGCTTCTAAGTTGCGAGCTGCTTTTACACTTTGATAGAAAGAAAATACAGTTAAGGAAAGAGTTTAAACATGTCTTATGGAGCACTCTTGGGGAAGTTGCTTGGAGCGGTGTTTAGACACTCTCTTGGTACTTCATCAAGTGCTATGCATTCCATGTCCTCAGTATCCTCCTGCCCCCCAGATCTTCAAGTTGATACGCGCCTGGGCGAACGACTCTAGAGACCCTATACGACCCTTCCCAATTGGGTGACAACTTGCCTCTTTTACTTGGATCGGAGATCGACAGCTTTCTGAGCAGTAGGTCTCCTTCTTTTAGGTTTGCTGGCCGTACCCTCTTGTTGTAAGTCTGAGTGATCCTATGGCGGTGGGTCTCTTGCCGAATGGCTGCTCTCTCGTGGACCTCGTCTATGAGGTCTAGGCAGTTGCGAAGCTGGTTCGCGTTCTGTGCTTCATTATAGGCTATTACTCAGGGTGAAGGCGAGCCCACCTCTAAGGGGATGAGGAACTTTGGAACCATATGTGAGGTTGAAGGGAACTCCCCCATCAGAATTCTTTTGGTGGTGTGATAGTTCTAGAGCATGTTCGGGAGTTGTTCTACCCACAGCCCCTTAGTGGATCGGTCGAGCCTCTTCTTCAAGCCAGAGAGATTTATCGATTTGCATTCTCTGCTTGGCCATTGGACAGAGGGTGGGCTACCGAGGAGAACCGCTGTTGAATGCCGAGGTCGGTGCAAAAGTTTCTAAAGGTCGCTTCCGTGAATTGAGTTCCATTGTCAGTTACGAGGATGCGAGGTACCCCGAACCGACAGACGATGTTCTTCCCAAAAAACTTCTGGACCTTGTGCTCAGTGATTGTCGAAAGAGGTCCAGCTTCGATCCATTTTGAGAAGTAGTCTATTGCTACCACTAAGAACTTCAGCTGGCCCGGCGCTGGGGGGAACGGTCCGAGCAAATCCATTCCCCACATTGCAAAGTGGATTGGGCTCGCCAAGGAGGAGAGTTGCGCTTGGGGCAGGCGACAAATCGGGGCAAATTTCTGGCAGGAGTCGCACTGGCGGACGTACTCCTCGGAGTCACTTAGTAGTATGGGCCAGAAGTAGCCGTAGTTCAAGAGTTTCCGGGCGAGGGATCTTGCTCCCAAGTGCACGCCACATAGACCGTCATGGGCCTCCTTTAGGGCATAGAGCGCTTCCTCCGGGGAGAGACACCTCAGATTTAGTCGACCGTCAGTCTGGGTGTAAGAGCATTTGTACATGACTCCGTCAAAGAGTGTGTACTGCTCGACTCGTGTCCTGATCCTCCTTGCCTCCTTCGAGTCTTCAGGAAGGACTCCGTCTCGGAGGTACTCAAGGAGGGGCTTCATCCAGTTTTCCCCTAGTGTTAGGGGGTAGGCTTCCAATGGCTCCGGGCCGTCTTCATCAATGCTTGGTCTGAAAAGGACCTCTATCAAGACGGTCCGCTCTAGAACTTGGAGAGATGAGGATGCAAGTTTAGAGAGAGCATCCGCTTGCGCATTTTCCTCTTGGGGAACCCACTGGAGTTGAACATCTTCAAATAAGGCTAGAAGCTCCCTCACCTTTGCCAAGTACCTGGCCATACGCTCGTCCCTCGCCTCGTATTCCCCCGACACTTGGTTGACGATCAATTCCGAATCACTGAAGACTCTGACCCGCTTGGCCCCGGCTTTGCGAGCCATGCAGAGTCCCACTATATGGGCCTCATACGCTGCTTCGTTGTTTAATGCCGAGAAGTTTAAGCGGAGAGAGTATTGGAGGATGAAAGCATCCGGACTGGCCAAGATAACACCAGCCCCACTTCCGTCGGCGCAAGAAGACCCATCCACATAAACGGTCCAGACGAAGGGGTTGGCAGACGACTCGCAAGGGTCGGGAATGGCAATCTCTATAATGAATTCGGCCAGAGCTTGGGCCTTGATTGCTGTTCTTGGCTGGTAGCTAATATCGTATTGGCTCAGCTCGATGGACCACTTCATCAGGTGCCCGGAGGTCTCGGGCTTGTGGAGAACTTGCTTGAGAGGCTGGTCGGTTAGGACGACAACCGAATGAGATTGGAAGTAGGGGCGGAGCTTTCAGGTCGCCCTGACCAAGGCAAGGGCCATCTTCTCCAGCTTAGAGTAACGAAGTTCGGCATCCCGGAGGACCTTACTCACATAATAAATGGGCTTCTGCGTTTGGGCCTCTTCTCTTACAAGGACCGTGTTGAGGGTATGTTCCGAAGCTGTGAAATATAAGTAGAGGACCTCTCCAGGCGTTGGCTTGCACAAGAGCGGGGGATTAGCCAAGTATGCCTTGAGCTGGTCGAAGGCCTTTTGTTGCTGTTCCCTCCATTCGAAGCCTTTATCCCCTCTTGAGGGCTTTGAAGAAGGGAGGCACTTTTCCTCGGACTTGGAGAGGAACCGCCCAATCGCCACGAGGTGTCCTGTGAGCCTTTGCACCTCTTTGACGTTGGTGGGAGGAGCCATTTTGAGAATGGCCTGGATCTTCTTGGAGTTGGCCTCTATGCCCCTCTGGCTGACCATAAACCCCAAGAACTTGCTGGATGAGACTCCGAACGCACACTTGCTTGGATTCAGCCTCATATCGTACCTCCTGAGCACCCCGAAGGCTTCTTGAAGGTCGAGGACATGCTCCTACCCTCGGGTGCTCTTAACCAACATGTCATCTACACAGACTTCCATGTTTTGGCCAATCTGGTCTCGGAAGACCTTATTCATGAGGCGATGGTAAGTAGCTCCCGCGTTCTTCAAGACGAACGGCATTACCCTATAGCAATACAGGCCCTAGTCCGTCATGAAGGAGGTCTTCGGGATGTCGGGAGGGAACATCCAAATCTGGTTGTACCCAGAGAAGGCATCTATGAAACTGAGGATCTCGTGACTGGAGGTCGCATCGATCAGGGCGTCGATGCTTGGAAGGGGAAAGGGGTCTTCGGGCACGCCTTATTGAGATCGGTGAAGTCGATGCATATCCTCCAACTCCCATTGGCTTTCTTGACCATCACCACATTGGACAGCCACTCGGGATAATTCACCTCCTGGATGAAGCGAGCATTGAGGAGCTTTTTGAGTTCCTCCTTAATCGCCTATTGACACTCAGGAGCGAACTTGCGGCGCTTCTGCTGAACGGGCTTCACACTCGGGGTGACGCTGAGATGGTGCATTAAAAGCTCCTCAGAGATCCCCGACATGTCGGATGCGGTCCAGGCGAAGAGATCGTGGTTCTCCCTTATGCACAGGGGGATGTCTTCTTTGATGGAGGGGGGGAGTGCCTTGCTGACCCAGAACGTCTTGGTGGCGTCTTCCTCAGAGAAGGACACTTCTTCTAGTTCATCCACCGGTTCGGAGATGGTTTGGCTACTCTTTGGTGGGAGCTCGAGGGCTTCTAAGGAGAGGATCGAGCCTTCCATTGAGGTCATATAGCACTTACGAGCCGCCTCTTGACCCCCTTTCACTTCTCCAACCCCTGCGGGGGTGGGAAACTTCATTTTTATGTGGTAAGAGGAAGGGATGGCTTGGAGCGCGGCAAGGCCTGGTCGACTCAGGATCACGTCATAGGCAGCCTTCACGTCCGTCCACCACCATGAAGTCCATTGGCTCGGTGCGAGTGATCGGGGCTTTTCCAGTGGTGACGTTGAGATTTATAACTCCCTCGATCGAATTGGAACTCCAGTGAACCCATGAAGGGTGTAGCCAGCCAGCTTGAGCCGGTCTCTTAATAGTTGGAGGCCTTTGAATGCCTCCAAGAAGAGGATGTTGATCGAACTTCCATTGTCCACCAGCACCCGGCGAACGTCGAAGTTGGCCATTTTGAGGTTGATGACGAAGGCGTCGCAGTGAGGCATGCGGACGCCTTCCAAGTCCATATCGGAGAACGTCACAGGGACTCTCAGGCCTTTTGAGGTAGGATGGCTCTGCACGGAGTTGACCTCCCTAACGAAGGCTTTTCAGGAGGAGTTAGAATCACCCCCCATTGGGCCTCCATGTATCAGGTGCAAGATGCCCTCTACTTTGGCTTTCGGAGTCTTCATGCACTGCTCCATTCGCCTATTAGCCCCTAGGCGGTGGAGGCAGATCAGCTCTGTCCCTTCTCACGAACTGAGTGAGATGCCCCCTCTGGATGAGGGCCTCGATCTCATCCTTCAGGGCCCGACAATCATCAGTGTCGTGCCCGTGGTCTCAGTGGAAATGGCACCACTTGTCCCGGTTTCTCTTCTTCCCGGGGGTGTTCAACTTCGGAGGTGGCGGTAAGAGACCTTCACTCCCGATCTCCATCAGGATGGCGAATACACTCGCGTTAAGAAGAGTGAATTTCTCGAACCGAGGAAGAGGACGGTGCTGACCCCATTATCCTTTTAGTGCTTCTTAGCTCCTTCTTCTGCACCCTTCCGCTTATTTTTGGAAGTCGACGCCTCAAAGGTGGGGCAGTGGAGAGCTTCTTCCGCTCGGATGTACTTCTCGCTCCGGAGCAAGAGCTCTGAGAAGTCCCGATGGGGCTTCTTGGCGAGGGACGCCCTGAGATCTGCATGAAGGACGTTGGACTGGAAGGCGACCGTGGCCATCGAGGGTTCCAAGGAGGCGATGGATCTGGCCTCAGCAGTGAAATGCTTAACGTAGTCCCTCAATCATTCACCCTTCTTTTGACTGAGGAACAGTAGGGAGGCGCTCGTCTTCTCTGTGCAGCGACTACTCACGAAGTGCGTGAGAAAAAGACCCTCGAACTGGTCGAAGGAGAAGATAAACGCCGGTGCAAGTCGAGAATACCACTCCCGAGCCGGCCCCTTGAGTGTGACCAGGAACGTCTTGCAGAGGAGGGCATCAGATGCATGATGGATCATTATGAGAGTTTTGAAACTCTCAACGTGATCTGCAGGGTCGATCTCCCCAGTGTAGGTCTCGAAGTGTGGAGGTTTGAAGTTGACTGGGACTGGGGCCTCCATGATGGTGTGGGAGAATGGGGGCCTGCTTGGATGGCAGTCCCTTGCTCGTCGTTCTTCATCTCGGTTGAGCTGGCCGAGGCTCCTCTCCATCTCGTGGAGATAGCGGTAGACCGAGTCCTCCCTTCGGTCTTCCTGGCTGAGCCCCGAGACTCGTCCTCATGATGAGGAGGGTTGGGGCTACGACGGTGTTGGCTCTGAGTAGGTGGTGGACTGAGAGAACAATAGGGGTGACTCGGAGTAGGATGCGGACTTCGGGAGCAGCAGTGGTGATTGGGAGAGGGGCGGCGATGGTTCAGAGCCGACCTAGGACTTAGGGAACGGCAGTGATGGCTCGAAGCCGGCCTGGGACTTCGGGAGTGGCCGAAGGCTGGGAGCCCGAGGGCCATTGTTGGAGGTGGCGTTGAGTGCCCGAAGGACCGCCTCCTGGAATTGCTAAAATTTTGCACTTGTGACGGGGGCCTCCTGCTCGCGATCGGCTCGAGCTGCTGGACGGCCAGCCCGGGAGCGGCTTCGTCTTGGGCGATGCGGGGGTGAATCCCTCCACCTCCGGGGAGAGTTGGACCCCCTTCGATCTGATCGGCGTGGTGACCGATCCCTCGGGTGCTCCCGGCGAGGGTTCGCCTCGCTAGTCTGCCTCTCCTCTAGATGAGTCCGAAGATCGGGCCCTAGATCAGTTTGCTGATTGTTGAGCACGTCCCGCAAATCCTTTGGCATAGGAGAACTATGGGAGGCCATAGAATCTGTGGAGGCATTGTGGATGGACACCCGAACCTGGTGTATAGGTTGCTTGCGGTGGCTCCGCCTAGAAGGCTCTCCTACGAATGCCTGGGGCCCTATAGGCTGCATAATAGACCGAGGAGCCTGCTGCTCGAGCTGCAGGGTCTGCTGGATGGGTGGAGGGAGATCCTTCGGAGGAGGAGGAGAAGGAGGATGAGAAGAGGTTGTTCTTCGATTGGAGTTGACGGGCTTCCTCTTGGGAGGCATGGCTAGGAGTAGCTTTGGCTGAAGGAGGAAGGTGGGGTTGCTTGTCGAGTATTTTCCACAGACGGCGCCAATCTGTTGCCGCTGGATCAGGTGTGGCGGCAATAGATAGAATTTGTAGGTTCGTTGGAACTCGAACAGGCTGGATCTCACTTCTTCCTTGTTGATAAGTTGACTCCTTGGTGATCCCCCGGACCTGCACAAACGTTTGAAATACCAGGATGGATCCCGGCGACGAACCCTCCGACGCTCTTATTAATACCAGAAAAGTAAAAGGAAAGAGCTTAAGTGCACAAAAAGTGATCACCTGTGACAGTAGGAGGTAGAGGTAGAGGGGTATTTATATTCGCCGTGGGGATCCCTTTTAGGATAAGAGTGAATCCCTACTTCCCGATGTGGCTGGATAGGGGTGGTTATAACCACCTCCTCAAAATAAGGACGAGCCAGGATTTTCTCCTATCCTGTTGAACTAGCCTTAACGGGTTGGGACCCGTTCTCAGCTGAACAGATCCGTTCATGGGTTAGCGGGCCTAAGAGGAGAGACTCGGTTCCCAATTCGGAGTCGTCTGTAGGTGAAATTACCATCTTGCCTCTGCGAATTTAAGATTCGTGTCCACTTTGAACGGTTCCGATTTAACCCCATTTTTAGCCATATCAATGTTTTTATTGGAAATAGCGACTGTTCAGACAGAGAGTTCTAGAGAGTGGAGGTTTGTACCAAAAACTTCGATAGCCTGATGCTGTTAGTTCCATTAATGACATAATTATACATGTTGTCGTTATTGAAAATATCGACAACAGTTATAATAAAAATTGTCTAAATAGATCAAAAGTTTGATCAAGCTCTTTGAATTGTTGCCACTATTTATAACAATTGCATGACTTATAATGATGTCGTTATTAGGAATAACGACTGTTCAGGCAAAGAGTTCCAGAGAGTGGAGGTTTGTTCCAAAATTGTCATTAACTGATGTCGTTATTTCCTTTAATGGCATCATTATACATGTTGCCGTTATTGAAAATAGCAGCAATAGTTATAATGAAAACTATTTATCTTGAATAAAAATTTGATCAAGCCACATGAACTGTTTCCGCTATTTCCATTAGCGGCATGAGGTATATTGATGTCATTCTTGAAAATAACGACTGTTCAGACATAAAGTTCAAGAAAGTGGAGGTTTGTTCCAAAAATTGTCATAAATTGATGTCGTTATTTCCTTTAACGACATCATTATACTTGTTTTCACAATTGAAAATTGAGGCAACAGTTATTATGTAACTTGTCTAGTGTGAAAAAAAGAAAAATAGAATAATATTTGAACTGATGCTGCTATTAGAAATAATGTTATAAGTAAATGATGTCGTAATCTCCAATAAAGACATCAGTTAGTTAAACTTTTAACAAAACAAATCAGAGAACATCAATCTTTGTATCAGACATGTACAATTTCATTATACAAAACATGCATTCACCTCGTCAATTTTCTCCAACTCCATCGGCCATATATATCCAACATTCACATTTACAAATTTATCACCAATCAACCTCAACCATATATATCCCCCTCAACCATATATATCCAACATTCACATCATCAAATTGTAATAATGAAAACAACACATAACCAACAAGAACACAATAGTGGTAAGGAATCATGCACAAGACAAAGTTCAAACCTGAACAAACAACTACATGCACACAGAATGTAAACACCACAAAAAACTACAATTGTCCAGTTTGAGCCAATCAAGAACAACACAATGTGTACATAGACTAGCTAGGCGTGTAGTGCTGTGGCCAGCTCCTCTTCTGTTGTGGGACATTGCGTGTACGTTCTACTTGTGTCAACTGTGACACGAGTATCTCGGGGAGTGGCTCCTTTTCATGCTTGGCTTCCACTTCTACAATCTCGTGTGGCTGTGCATGTTTTTATGCTTGAAGTTTGACACCTTCCCTTGGCCTAGTAACGCTCTTCCGTCATTGCCCATGTGATGGTTGCGGTTGAGGTTGTCGTGGTGATGTTGGTAGTAGTGGTGGAGGTTGAGCTTGTGGTGGTAGTGGAGCTAGAAAAGCATTGAGTTGTTGTCCGTCTCATACTTCTTCAACCGACAATCGATATTTCTTGCGCAAATTCCTTAACGGCCTTGGAAGCATTACTCTTCAACACACTAGTGCATTTTCGCGCAATATCCCATGATTTGTAAATCTACAACAACATTTAAATATACTCATGTTAAACAAAATTATATGATACATAAATAAATAAAATATGTACGGAATTTGTTAAATTTTGAATCTTAACAAACTAGTAACTAACCAAGAGTCGATACAACGACGCTTAGGGATGTAAACCGGACCAGACGGGACCGGAAAATCATATGTTCAAGCTCGGACTGAAACTCTACTCGGACGGGCTTATGTCCAGCTCGGTCCAGGTCGGACAAAATTTTTATAGTCCGGACTCAGTTCGGTAAAGCATCGGACCATAATAATACTCAGACGGACTTATGTATAGCTCGAGCTCGGTAAAACATCAGACCTAATAATTTGTTCAAGCTCGGTTCGTATAAGATTTCGGACGGTCCACAGTTGGGCCATTTCTCGAGCCGGACTCGGACGGACGACGGACCGTCCTGTTCATTTTACACCCCTAACAATGCTTTGGGCTGATACATCGGTTGCGAAGAAAAAAGAGCCGGTTGTGGTTCGACCTCGTGCCTCGGGATCGGTATTTGGATCCGCACTGGTATAGTGGTTCGTAGAGATACCTATAGACACGTAACACGATGGTACCACCTTATGTACACTTCCTGCTCTGACCTATCGTATGGTATGAGTCCTTCAACCACCAAATCATATTTTTGCTCATTCCACATGGACACATGAGATCGATGATGATCGGCACAATCAATATTCGGCATCCGACCTTGACCAGTGATGTTGTGTAGTTCGGTCGTACATGCAGTTTTCTAGAATTTTTTGTTGCACGCCGAACTGTCGGAGGACTCTATCCAGATAGTAGAACTCCTTGATATTGAAGTTCACAAGTGAAACTCCCATCTACCACAGTTGCATGTTAGCCATGCACAAGGGAGGTAGTCTTTCAAGCCTATCGAGGGTGTACAGATCCCTGTTGACATACTCTTCCCGCAGTTGATCAAGATCATCTCCGTAGTACGTAAACACTCCACGTGGGTTATCTCTCTATGTGTAGCAACTAGTCCAGTAAACCCCTAGAGGAGCCATAATCACGGGGTTCTCATCAACTACCCTCCAATTCTGTGAAAGAACAGTTATTCGAGGATGGTCGAGATGTATACGTTCCCAACACCAAGTCTGCAATAACCCCATCGGCCTTGTAATCTGTATGGACCCCATCACATAGTTATACAATGCACGATAAAGGAAAGCCAACGCTGCACTTCCCCAACTATAATGGTCGGCTCTGTGTAGATCGGCTATCAGTGGTAGGTACATTACATGGACGACATCACCTGACGAGTTTGGAAAGATAGAACCTCCGAAGATACTCATGAGGTACTCCCGAGTGTAACATTGAAGTTGGAAGTCAGTCGGGTTATTTCTCAGTCTATTGATGAACTCTGAATATAGCCATGAACGTCGAATTGATTCGCCGATGAACAGACCTTTGTCATCTTCATCGACGTCTTTCCCAAGATAGTCTATAACCAATATTTTATTGAACTCCAGGCTTCTAGTCATGGCAACCCCATCTATCGGAAGTCCAGATATAATCGCTACATCTTGGAGTGTCACTGTCATCTCTCCAATCGGTAAATGGAACGTGTGTCTCTGACCTCCATCGCACCACAAGAGCTGTAAGTAATGAGCGGTCACATTTTACATTCCCCAACATCGACATTCCATGGAAACCAACATTGACCAAACAGTTGCATATCCGGGGGTGTGTAGGAAATGTCGTGTGTAGTCGGAAACTCATAGCCTTCATCTCTCCCTTCTACACCGACTGAGACATGTGCTCTTCGTGCAAGTATAGTATGGACCTGGACCTCCATGGGCGGCAGAAGACGACTTACCTACTTCATGCGAAGTAGATGATTGGCCGGCATCCTAAACAAACGTATACATTCTTGTTATGATAGAAAAATATTAGACATTAAGATTGAGTGCTAAATATAGTATACGCTTCTTACTTGTGATAGTCTCTACCACTGCTCGATGACTGTGACGATCCAGTCGGTTGGACCATTTCTCTGTAAACATTAATAAAGCATTTCTCATGAAAAAAATTTGGGTATTGGGAGTACGCTACTCGTTTCAATATACTACTCATATCAATATCAACAACAACTCAATACACTACGTATATCCATTCATATATACACATAAATCTTCTAAATTTTGAAAAATAGAGCAGTTCTATTACATAAAAGTTCGACTGTTGACTACTCGCATCAATACACTACTCATATCAACATTCATCCATACATAACATAAATCTTCTAAAATTTAAAAAATATAGCAATTTTAGTATATAAAATTTTTTTATGCTTTGAGAATACACTCATCGTATCATTCTACTACTCATATCAATCTCCAAAATATCTCCTATAGTATGTATATATAATTGCATACATACATATAAATCTCAATACACAAAGCGAATATTTTTAAACAAATTAAGGGTTTTGGATTACATAGCACAACTTCGGATTCGAGGTGAGCTGTAGAAGATTCGGTGCTAAGATCCAAGTGGGCTGAGAGATGAGGGAATCAGAGGGGATTATAATTAGGGTTTATGGATTAGTATTTTGTGATTTTTTTGGGGTTATGAGATATGACAGATTGAAGGAGAAGTGTGGGTTCTAGGTTTTAGGGTTTTGGGTTCGGGAGTGGAGGCAAAGATAGATAAAGTGAAAGGGGAAGAAGAAGAGGGGACCACTATTTATGTGAAAATATTATTATACTAGTGCCGCTAGCTTAAGGTTGCCGTTATTGGGAATAGCGGCATCAATTATAAGATGTTTCCATACTTACAATTTTTTCTCAAGTTAGACAACTCCTAATGGTAAGTGAATGTACCTATACCGTTACTTCCAATAGCGACATCTTAATTTTTTTTACAGGTACTATTATTGGCAATAACGGCATTAAAATAACATATGCTGTTATTGTCAATATCGTTTTATGCTGATGTGTCCAAAAGTGAGCCAGTTTGGTAAAAAATTTCGAAAGTGGGTCGATTTAGTAATTATTTTTTTTAAAAGTGAGTACAAAAAAAATTCCTTTTGGGTCAGATTTATGTGGTATTATTTTGAAGTTTGGCTGTTTGTTATAGGAATAAAAATGAAGTGAAGTGAAGAAGATGAATTGGAACGATTGGGTTTTACAATTTCTAATGAGAGGTTAGAGGACAGTAATATATCACTTTACCCCTTATTTGCCTCTAAACGTCACGAAATGAATGATGCTTGGTACATCGCCATCGTGGTCACTACTTGGATTTTATGGCTAGGCAGAAATAATTTTACTTTCGTGCCTAATGTAATAGTATTTCTGGTAATCTTACTCATATAATGCATCTTATTTCCTTTTGAGCCATAGCAGCTACTTCAGGGGCGAGAGAGAGGATTGCCAGAGTCTTCCAGGTGAACGACTTTGATGATGAGAAGATCGAGTTTGGTCCGACACTTGACTGAGAGGGGCAGGGGTCCCTTTATACTAGCCTGGGACAGGATACGGTTGGGAGGGCTACTGTCTACATCTAGCTCTATTTTGTTCCTGTCTTTTGTACTGTGGGTAGCACTTTTGGATTGGCCCATCCTCCAGGGCGTTGTTGGAGGAATATGTTTTATTTCCTGGACTGTAATTTTATGTACTCTCCCCCGGTACTCCCGGGATATTTTATTAACTGCTTATTAATGAAACTGGGTGGCATTATTCCACCTTTTACTTAAAAAAAAAATATATCACTTAACCCTTTACAGGATAGTAATGTATAAAGCCCATCTAAGATTTTTCAGTCTTTTCATTTTATTTTGTTTTTAGGAACAAAATCAAAGAGGAAATGTTCAATTATTTCGTAGTCCTTTTTACTTTATTTTTAATTATTTTTCCAAAAAAAAAATATATTTTGGGAACAAATCCTCTGCATCTTCCTCACTAACTCACTTTCAACTCATTATAAATGGATTAATGTAAGTGAAACCAATGCTCTAACCTCTTTCTCTAGCTAAGAACTAGATCTTAGAAGCACTAGTGAAGTTTTTTTAGTCTTATTATACGGTATTTGAAGTCTAATTCAAATCAAGTTTTATGGTTATTGATATGGGTAAATAATCCAGCACACTCAGAGTCGTTTAAATCCCCTTAGGATCCGTAACTTTCCGATCATCAGGCATGTTGATCTTGTGGGCCTTCTGCAGGTCGGGCCCGCAGAGAGAGGGTCAACCCGACCCATTAGGGTCTCCCCTCTCTGCCTAATAAATATAAGGTCCCCTCCTCACTCTAAAGGTAATGTATTTTTCTTCATCTGAACCCTAGCTTTCCTTTCTTGCAGTGACTGACTAGATCGTCGGAGGGCCTATTGTCGGGATCTCTGCCGGTGTTTCTAGGCCTCTTGCAGGTGTCCCAATCAGCCAGCCATCATCATCACCTCCTCTCCTGCTCCTCACGAGATCGCCATCTCAAATCCAGATATACGGCTGAGATCTATCTCAGACATGTCTCTTCCACTATAAATAACAAGAACTCACATATGTTGCTCCTACCACAAAACAAGCAGCATCAGATTGGCATCTTCTGTGGGAACAGACAGACTAACTCGATTCCAAACTCGGATCTCACCTCGAAGCCTTCCACTTTCATGGCACCTAAAGCCAAGAGAGCACCCACGACGGGATGTCATGCCAACCCTCATCCTTCTTGTAGTCACGTGAACACACTGGGGTCCCGAAGACAGCAAGCCAGAGCCCATCGGGACTTGGTCCGAGTGCTTCATGCTCAATCATCGTTGACCTTCGGTACGTTATCAACAATCAGCAGCCGTTGAAGGATCGCTGGCACCAGCTCAGCCGATCAAGGGGCAGGGCCACCCCTTCAACCAAGCTCCGACCCACAGCATTCACCCATCCCATGGTCGGGAGCAGAGGCGCAACTGCTCCCCGAGATATGGGCCACCATCGAATAGTCAAGGCAAATAGGTCCCAGTTACGAAGGCCGAGTTTCAGAATTTCTATAACGAGGTCATCCGGGCCCTCCAGGGTGGCCTTAGAATCGAGCGTCAGCACTACAACCATCGCTGGGAAGAAGCCCAAAGCAGTGAGTCTCACAGCTCAATTTAACAGGCGAGACGGGACGAGGTCATCCTTCAGCACCTATAAGAAATGGACAATTGCCTCGCTCGGATCGGTGAGGGCGGTTCACAACCTAACCGGGGTATCAGCCCAGACGACCCCGTTATCCACAAAAATCCTCGATGTAGAGATTCCGAGGAATTTTAGGCCACCTCAGTTCGAGACGTACAATGGAGAAAGTGATCATGCTGATCACATTGAAGGGTTCAAAACCCTCATGATGATTCACAATGCCTCAGACCTTCTCCTATGTCGCACCTTCCCAGCCACGATGTGTGGCCCGACACGGGAATGGTTCTCCAAGCTCGCCCCTAACTCGATTTTCCCATTCGACTATTTCGAGGCGAGCTCCCTTGCTCACTTCGTGACCATTCGTAAGATCGAGAAGATGAGCGTGTCCCTCCTAGACCTCAAGCAAAAGGAAGAAGAGTCCCTTCGGGACTTTATGCGAAGATTCACCGTCGAGGCTAGGTTAGTCTCTTCTCTCGACGCTGGCATCGTATCCGTAGCCTTTCGGTACAATGTTTGTCACAGCCAACTGAGGGCCTCCTTGGCGAAGAGGCCACCCATCGATTTTCCCGACCTCCTCAACAGGGTCGAAAAATACATTCGAGCCGAGGAGGCTCTGCACCAGGAAGGCCCAAACCTCAGCCAAGGGGAAGAGAAATGTCGTTGACTCTGAGTCTCCGAAGAAGGCCCAGAAAGATACATTTGGTCAGAAATGGCCTCCTATCCCTCGCTTCGAGAGGTTCACTCCGCTAACTAAGTGTGTGTCAGCCATCCTCATGGAGATTGAGGACAAGGGGATGGTCTTCCATCCCCCCCGAGCAAACAACAACAAGAATAGGGACCAAAGATTCTACTATTGGTTCCATCGAGACCACAAGCACGAGACCAATAATTGTCGAACCCTCAAAGACAAGATTGAGGCCCTCATCTAGAGGGGGTACCTAAGGGAGTTCACTCGAATTAACCTAAGGGAGCAGAGGGCTTTGCCCCCTCATCGAACGGCCAGCAGGCGTCCAGAGGCGGAACCCGAGCCAGAAGAAGTCGGGGGGTTGGCCATTCTTCATTGTGTCCTTGGCAGACTCATGGGGGGAGATTCGAGCACCTCCTACAAGGCCTTCATATGGGAGGTTAACACAATCCACAACTATCCACCCCCCATGAATCAAGGAGTGGCAGTCTCACTCTAGCGGAGATCTGGAAGGCGTCCAACTTTCTTATTATGATGCCCTAGTAGTCAGCCTCGGCATGGATAATCATGAGGTCCACTGCATCCTAGTTGAAAACAGGAGTTCCGTCAATATCCTGTTCCAGGACGCATTCAAAAACTCAAACTCTCTCGCAAGAGGCTGAAGCAAACCAGATACACACTCCACGGGTTCTCGGGCATCCCTGTACAAATTGAGGGAATTGTCACTCTCCCCGTAATAGAAAGAACGGTCTCGAACATCCTAAAAGAGGCAAAGGACTTCATGGTGGTCAATGTCAAGGCCGCCTATATTGTCATCCTCAGTAGACCCGGCCTCTGCTCCCTCCAGGAGGTGCCCACTGCCAATCACCTGCAGTTGAAATTTCCTGCCGACCACGGGGTCGGCATCTTCCGAAGCAATCAAGAATCCGCCAGTGCATGCTATATGGCAGCAGTTTAGGTCGGGGTCTTCCCCCTTGATGCGGTGGAACTCCAATATGAAAAGAGATAGTTGCACTCAAAGCTCGTCAACGAATTGGAGGAGGTCCCCTTCTTCGGGGAGGACAAATCTAAATGGTTCCGAGTGAGCCAATCTCTCGCTCCATACTTAAAATTAGCTATTATTGGTTGTATCCGTCAAAATGCAGACCTCTTTGCAAGGATGCCCTCAGATACATTAGGGATTTTGGAGGACCTCATCATGCACAAATTAAGCATCCACCCGGACTCGAAGCTAGTCCAGCAGAAGCGGCGTAAATTCACTCCGGACAGGTAACAGGCGGTGAAGGAAGAAGTAAACAAGCTCCTCTCGGTGCAGTTCTTACAGGAAGTCAACTACCCACAGTTGTTGGCTAACGTTGTAATGGTGAAGAAACCAAGCGGCAAATGGAGGATCTGTATAGATTTCATAGACCTCAACAAGGCCTGTCCTAAAGAACTATTACCCCTCCCGAGCATCGATGCCCTAATAGATGCGATATCGGGTCACGAGCTGCTGAGTTTCATGGACACCTTCTTAGGCTACAACCAAATCAGACATCCCCAAGACTGCCTTCGTGACCAACCAAGGCCTCTTCTATTACCGGGTCATTCCATTCGGGTTGAACAACGCCGGTGTCACATACCAAAAACTCGTCAATCGGGTCTTCAAAGAATAGATAGGCCGGAACATGGAGGTATACATGGAAGACATGCTCGTCAAACGTCACCTAGGACAGGATCACGTCAGCAATCTCGAGGAGGCTTTCGGGGTACTACGATCCCACAATATGAGGCTCATTCTCTCCAAATGCACCTTCGGCGTCACCTCAGGAAAGTTTCTTGGATCCGTGGTCAGGCAGCGCGGTATTGAAGCAAATGCCAAAAAAATTTAGCCCATACTAGACATGGTCCCTCTAAGGAATGTCAAAGAAGTCTAATGACTTACAGGTCGGCTGGCGGCCGTTTTCTCTCTAAGTCTGGAGAGAAATCGCTCCCGTTATTTAAATCTCTCCGGGGGTAAAAAGCTTCGAGTGGGGCTATCATCAACAATAGGCTTTTGACCCACTGAAGTCCTACCTAGCTAACCCCTCGCTCCTCAGCAAAGCGGACCCAAGTGAGTCCCTCTTTCTCTATATGGTCGCTTCGAAACACGGGCTCAACGCCGTATTAGTCAGGGAGGAAGACGGAGTTCAGAGGCCCCTCTATTACGTCAGCAAAGTCCTACTCGATGCTAAAACGCGATACGCCAACCATACTACTAAGCCCACTCATTCCAAGTCCTTAAAAATCAACCCCTCAAGATAGTCCTCAACAAACCAGAGAATTCTGGCCTCTTAATCAAGTGGTCAATCGAGTTGAGACATCATGACATCAGCTACCAACCTCGGACAGCCATCAAAGGTCAAGCCCTCACAAAATTCATTACGGAATGTACCATCCTGGAAGCAACCAAAGTCCGAGAGGATGAATCAGTCTGGGAAATCTATGTTGGCGGATCATCCTGCGAGGGTAGAAGTGGAGTTGACTTCACATTCAGAGGCCCCGACGACTTCATCCTCCAGTACTCCCTGCGACTCAACTTTTAGGCCTCCAATAACGAGGCAGAATACAAAGTGATGATCGCTGAGCTCATGCTAGCCCACAGGGCAGGGGCTAGACAAGTGAGGGTCTTCAGCGACTCTTAGCTCGTGGTCAATTACATTATAGGAGATTATGAAGCCTGGGACGCCCGAATGATCCAAAACTTGGCATGCGTCAGGCAACTCTTAACAGTCTTCAAGGGCACCGCTGTCAAGCGCATCCCGAGGGAACAAAATAGCCAAGTCGATGCCTTGTCCAAGCTCGCCTCATCGTCCTTCGAGGGCCTAGATCACACTGTCCTCATTGACATCCTCCTCAAGCCTACCATCAAGAAACCTGAGGTTCTTTGCATCAACCCAGACATTCAAGCAGGCACATGGATGGATCCCATCCTGAAGTTTTTGGTAGATGGCGAACTCCCACTAAACCCGGTCGAAGCCAAGAAGGCAAGAATCTTATCGAAAAGATTCACCCTGATTTATAATGTACTCTTCAAGCGCTCGTACACTAAGGTGGAAGGGAGACCACATGAAGACAAATATGCGCTAGAGGAGCTGCATGAAGGAATTGGGGGATGCCATATGGGTAGCAAGTCGCTCGCGAGGAAAGTACTCAACCATGACTACAATTGTCCGACCATATTGCAAGACACTCATAATCTTGTGAAAAAGTGTGTGTCACGCTCCGCTTCCCAAAAATACGGAATACGAGCACGTAACATTGGCCCAGCGAATGATTTTCATCATCCATAAGCTGTTCAGGAATCTTTACAATATCTCACAATATAATCAGAGTCAGAAGCCAGAAAAGTCAACCACATGCACATATGAACCAAATACCAACAAGAATACTTGAAATAAAATATATTAATCTTAAATAGTCATGATCTGAAATACACAAATAATCCTAGGTTACATTGCCCATACATAAAGAATACAAGTAACAAATACATTGTTCAAAATGAGCAACAGGAAATAAATGAAGATAGCAAAAAGCTCCAGCCAACTAGAACTTTATATCACATACTCCATCGGGCAGCTGATCACCAAAATCTACAATTGATAATTACAGGAGAAGGAAAGAGAAAATAAGTACCCGTCAATTGCAAGTTACGGGACACTTATATTGTAGGATACAAGCACATGGAAAAACTAAAAAATAGCATGGAATGAAGCATCAACAGTAATAACTAGCATAAATCAGTAAAACAAGGTTGATTAGCATGGTAATTAACAGTACAGGTGTTTATGTTAAATGCAATGTAATATGGCAACTAATAGTGTCCAGTAATAGTATCAGATAACAGTATTAATTGCAGTATGTTCAGTGTATCAGTGTAACAGTATAACAATATAACAGTATAAAAGTATAACGGTGTCAGTATAATAGTATAACAGTGTCAGTGTAACAGTATCAGTCTAACAGTATCAGTCTTATGTTCCTACAGTCTTGTGTGTATTACTAGCTAGGTAGCACTTCATGCGCCCCAAAAACATAACACATGGTTGCTACAACAAACAGTTTCGTTTTAGATTTTGTAGGAGATCATATAGGGCAATGTACTTAGGTATCAGTAACAGTAGCAGTAGCAGTAACAGTCAGAACCTAGTGGTCCTCCTCCGATTATACCTTCCTATAGGGAAGTGTGCAGTCAGGTAATCAGTAACAGAAATCAGACAGTCAGAACCTATTGGTCCTCCTCCGAGTACACCTTCCTATAGGGAAGTGTGCAGTCAGGTAATCAGTATAACAGATGCTTAGTATGGAAAACACGGGCCTGCTTCCAAGTACATATTTCTATAATTTCCCACTACTAGATCTTTCCCTTAAACTCCGGCTTGGTTATTTTTATTATGGTTATAAAACATGCATGATGTGTACGAAATAGTGTCAAACTAACATGGTGTAATCAGTATTGGGTTCAGAAAAATAAATAAACAATCATAGATATTATACAGTCACATAAACGAGCAAAACAGTGTATGTTCATATTTAGGACAGCATGACAGTACAGTACTAAAACAGTGATTCTTGTCGCTACAGAAATGCAAATCTAGATCCATCGAAGGATCTGGAAAATAGACTTTCACACGAATCCAGCGATTACAAATAAGTCACATAGTACTTCACAACATCATAACTCAAAATAGGTTCGAAAACAGAAAACATGTTCAGTCAGAAATCAGGAAAACAAATTCTCAGTCAGAAAAACTGCATCGAAACCTGTCAAATAAATTCAGGAAAAATCTGGGATATTTTCCTATATGTCTAGAATCAAAAATATAAAGTTTCATAATATTCCAGTAAAATTTGTTTAGTCACCAAAAATAAGAAAACATCAAGAAATGACACTTTGGCAAATCTGGAATTCCCAACACTGCTGTACGAAAACTAAGATATCTCGCAACCAGTGAAACAAAATCCGAATCTCACAAAGGGATATGAAAATAGATAAAATATACTAACTTTCTTATTTCACAAACATTTTTCATACAGTAAAAGGAATCATAGTGAAATTAAGGTTCTTTACAGAACAGCGAGCAAAATACAACAAGTATAGATTTCATAAACGAGCATGAAACAACACATAAATATCATCAATAAAATTTACCAAAATTTTGGTAATCCCTAGATAGGTATAGAAAAACTGAAAAAAAAGTTCCAGATCAAAATAATATACGTAGCATAGTTTTTTAAAATGGTTTGCCATCAAAATTACCGAAAAACAGAATCTGGAAAAGATCGACACCTCTGTACTAAAACAGTCATAACTCGATCATACAAAATCAAAATCAAGCAAGGTCAAAGGGTTTTGAAAGTAGACAAAATTATATAAAACTCACGTTTTATATCGAAATTAAGATACAGACTTCAAGATAGTCCAAAACAGCAAACAAAACAGAACAGCGACAAAATACAGATTTCTCCCTTAAAAACAAAATCAACATAGATTCAAGAAAATTGATCCAAACACATCCAAACATGAAATTGAGTCTACCATGTGTTTAAACATCATGAATTAGGGTATCTAGCATGTCCACACCAAATATAACACATGGGTCTCAACCAAATCACGAATTCTCACAACTAGTCTCACATACATGAACAAAATCAAGAACGGGTAAACCTAAGTTAAATTCATGTCAAGATTTGTGTCATGAGTCATCTATGGTCAAGTTTTCACAATAGAAACAAAACTCATCATGGAAATTACAAACAAGAGTCGTCTCTAGACCCAACTACACTATAGATGAACTTTTAGACTTGTATCAAACAAATGAATTTGAGTACAAGTTACTTACCTTAATCAGAGATGATGAATGACGAAAAACCGAGAGTAATGAGAATGGATTCCCGACAACGGGAAAAACCCACGAACGAAAATCCACGAATGAAAATCCACGAACGAATGAATCCAAGTAAACTTGAGCGAAAATATCCACACGAACAATTCCACCAAAAGAGAGATGATCCAAGAGAGATGATGACAATAGTGGCTTGCGGCCACAAAAGAACACCAAGGGAGAGCGACTAGGGATGATATATATATATATATATATATATATATATATATATATATATATATATATATATATATATATATGGGGATTAGGGTTAATGGGTAATTGGGTTGTGGATAATTAGGAGTAGTAGTAGGATTTGTTTAATGGGTATGGATAATGATTAAATTCATAGGATAACAAATAGGATTTAAATAAAAGATCAAATCAAATAGATAAAGTAATAAATAAAAGTAAGATTATATATCAAAATATATATTGATCTACAAGATAGAAATTATTTGAAATACTAAAAATATAAATAACAATAGAAATAGATTTGTAAATCAACAATCAATAGTAAAAGATAAAATAACACGAATAACAAAAATAACAATAATCATAAAAAATCATAAACATAGACATAATAATCCAAAGCATAATAAAAATATTTGTATTATAAAAAAAATATCATTAGGAACTAGTTATAACTAAACTATTGATTGAAAATAGGCTTTAACAGAAGATCTAACAACACATTTTAACAAAGAATTTGAAAGCAGAAAAATTAATTTACAAAAATTTTAAATATAGAAAAATACACATAAAATATGGGTTTGGGGAAACAGGGGTTACAATGTGGCCCCTGCCAGAGATTCTCCTCAATCAAACACTTGCCCCAAGCCGAACTCAAGTCACTTACCAGTTAGACCCCCTTCACCATGTGGGGGATGGACCTAGTCGGCACCTTTCTGAAGGCCACAGGCCAAAGACACTTCCTCATAGTGGTCATCGACTACTTTACTAAGTGGATCGAGGCAGAACCCTTGGCCACAATCACTGAACATCAAGCCCAACAATTCTTTTGGAAACACATTATTTGTCGGTTCGAGATCCCACACAAACTCATCACCGATAACAGAACTCAATTTGCAGGCAAAAGTTTTCGAAAGTTCTGTGAAGACCTCGGGATCCAGCAGCGATTTTCACATCAATAGCCCATCCCCGGTCGAATGGCCAAGCTGAAAATGCCAACCTCCAAATTCTGGAAGGCATAAAAAAAGGTTGGACAAATTTCCCAAAGGACTGCGGTTCGACGAATTGCTGAGCGTCCTTTAGTCGTATCGAACAACCAGAAGGATCCCTATTGGTGAGTCCCCATTCAACCTGACATACGCGACAGAGGCTGTCATCCCGCTGGAAATCAAGCTCCCTTCGCCTAGGATCATGGGCTTCAATGAGGAATCCAGTTCGAGCGACCTCAGGGCCAACTTGGATCTAATCGACGAAGTCTGTGAAAAATCCATCATCAAAAAAATATATAGCAGTAGCGGATTGAAATGTTCTAAAACAAGAATGTCTGTCCGACCGACATCAAGGAGGGTGACCTCGTACTCAGGAAACTCATTATTTGGGCAAACTGGGAGGGCCCGTACAAGGTCTCACAAGTGGTACGGCCTCACACGTATCGACGCGAAGACCTGGGGACAGGATAGTCAAGAGACCCTGGAATGCAGAAAATTTTATTAAGTTCCATGAGGGACCGTAGGAGCATCTGTGGTTGTAATTGGTGCTACACGATATTCCTTTTGTGTAATCAAGCATGCATTTGCAATGAAACGTTTTCTCTTTTCAAGTCATTCTTTTTTCAAGTCAGAATCTCTCACGTCCTCGCTACTCGGCTTGGACCCTGAGCCATAACGTGAGATTTCTCAATCTCTCACATGGACTTCGAACCCTAACGGGAGATTTCTCAATCTCTCATGTCCTCGCCGCTCAGCTTGGACTTTGCTTAACGAGAGATTTCTCAGCCTCTCACGTCCACACCGTTCGGCTTGGACTTCTAGCCATAATGTGAGATTTCCCAATCTCTCACACGGACTTCTAGCCATAACATGAGATTTCCCAATCTCCACATGGACTACTAACCATAACGAAAGGTTTCTCAATCTATCACATCCTCGCCGCTCGGCTTGGAATCTCCCTAACGATAGATTTCTCAATCTCTCACGTCCTTACAAGGTCTCTTGGGAGGGCCCATACAAGGTCTCTCAAGTGGTACGGCCTCACGCGTACCGACGCGAAGACCTGGGGACAGGATAGTCAAGAGACCCTGGAATGCAGAACATTTTATTAAGTTCCATGAGAGACCGTAGGAGCATCTGTGGTTGTAATTGGTGCTACACGATATTCCTTTTGTGTAATCAAGCATGCATTTGCAATGAAACTTTTTCTCTTTTCAAGTCATTCTTTTTTCAAGTCAGAATCTCTCACGTCCTCGCTACTCGGCTTGGACCCTGAGCCATGACGAGAGATTTCTCAATCTCTCACATGGACTTCGAACCCTAACAGGAGATTTCTCAATCTCTCATGTCCTCGCCGCTCAGCTTGGACTTTGCTTAACGAGAGATTTCTCAACCTCTCACGTCCTCGCCGTTCGGCTTGGACTTCTAGCCATAACGTGAGTTTCCCAATCTCTCACACGGACTTCTAGCCATAACGTGAGATTTCCCAATCTCCACATGGACTACTAACCATAACGAAAGGTTTCTCAATCTATCACATCCTCGCCGCTTGGCTTGGAATCTCCCTAACGATAGATTTCTCAATCCCTCACGTCCTTACAAGGTCTCCTGGGAGGGCCCGTACAAGGTCTCCCAAGTGGTACGGCCTCAGACGTACCGACGCGAAGACCTGGGGACAGGATAGTCAAGAGACCCTGGAATGCAGAACATTTTATTAAGTTCCACCAGGGACTGTAGGAGCATCTGTGGTTGTAATTGGTGCTACACGATATTCCTTTTGTGTAATCAAGCACGCATTTGCAATGAAACTTTTTATCTTTTCAAGTCATTCTTTTTTCAAGTCAGAATCTCTCACGTCCTCACTGCTCGGCTTGGACCCTGAGCCATAACGAGAGATTTCTCAATCTCTCACATGGACTTCGAACCCTAACGAGAAATTTCTCAATCTTTCATGTCCTCGCCGCTCAACTTGGACTTTGCTTAACGAGAGATTTCTCAACCTCTCACGTCCTCGCCGTTCGGCTTGGACTTCTAGTCATAACATGAGATTTCCCAATCTCTCACACGGACTTCTAGCCATAACGTGAGATTTCCCAATCTCCACATGGACTACTAACCATAACGAAAGGTTTCTCAATCTATCACATCCTCGCCGCTTGGCTTGGAATCTCCCTAACGATAGATTTCTCAATCTCTCACGTCCTTGCCGTTCGGCTTGGACTTCGAACCATAACATGAGATTTCCCAATCCCTCACATGGACTTCTAGCCATAATGTGAGATTTTCCAATCTCTCATATGGACTGCTAACCCTAACAAGAGATTTCTTAATCTCTCACTTCCTCGTTGCTCGGCTTGGACTCTGCTTATCGAGAGATTTCTCAATCTCACATTCAGCAGGTCTGCCTCGCCAACACACCCAGATCGAAGTCGACAACAAAAAGCGAAAAGATCGTTTTATTACAGCATATGAAGGCTTATTATTGATGCAAAGGCCAAGGACATATTACAACTATTACGATTTCTGCCATATGATTACAAGAAAATATCAGCTGTTACAAATTCGGCCTACCCTTCAGCTCGAGGGGTCTTAGGACTGACACAAACAAGTTCGAGTTCGATCGAATGTGATTGATCTCGATGATCCTATTAAGATCCTAAAGGGTTACCAAGGTGGAAGTTCCAGCAACCGAGCTTTAAGCATTACTCGGCCTCAGTGGCTCCAGCCTCAGGGTCAAGGGCGAGCCCGCTGTCGATGGCCAGTCACTCCCGTACGAACGAATTCTGGATCCACCCACTCCGAGCATAACCTTCAATCTCTGTATATGCAATTCCTTCCCCACTATCACTTCACAAAGGAATGAATCTGAAGTGGGGCGTTGATTGGAAGCAAGGGATCTCAACCCCCCAGACTCAGCGTCATCCATGTTTTGGTCAGAAAGTGACTTCTTCAGACGGGCTGCTTCCAAACTCAGCTCTTTCGACCTGTTCATGAAGTAAGAAAGGGTCACTTCCCTGTCCCTGGATTCTTTGCGATAACACACCAAAATACCCTCCAGAGATTTCACGCGGTCCCTAAAGTGTGAGAGCTCGGCGATACGAGGGTCGGTCAAAGCAAGGTCAAATATCTGGCATAGAAGTAAAAGACAAATCATTCTGAGCCTTATAGACTTGGCCAAATCACAAAGTGTCACCTCAACAAAAAGAAAAAGCCATTGGTCCAGAAATGTAACACCCCGAATTTCAAATAAGGATAAATTCGAGATTTCACAGGATCTTTACTTCACTTCGTACAATTTTACAAGGAATTTAAAACTTTTTCAATAGTACATCAGAGTTCAATTACAACTTGGTTTTACACAGCGGAAGAATGAAATTTACAATAAAACATTTACAACATCTTTAAAATAAAACAGCATCAGCGTATCCACTTTATAGCTCCATGAATGGTCCTTTACCTGCATGTCAATCTGTGGGCACGTCAGTTATTTACAACTGCCGAAATGTTATACACGGCTATCCTCTCTATGCCGGGAATAGTATAACGATCTCATACTTTAGCAAATCACAAAAAAGATTGAATGAACATATAAAGTGTCAAAAGTGATTATTCTAAATATAAGTGTATGTCATGCCTTAATGCCTAATACACACAATTCTACACTAGGATGACACTAATGCACACTTGTTCGGATTCTATGAATCCCATACTACATAGGTCCGAGGGCAAGTGCCTACGTTCTTCACAATACAGGGCTCGATCCCTCGCCATGAGAACTACCCGGTAGCAAAACAAAGTTCAGACTATTCCACGAATGTGAATCCCAGCCTTGGAGTCCACCGCCACTGTTATAACAGATTCCACATCGTACGAACCGTCCCGTATGTGACCCTCTAGCCCAGTATATATATATATATACATTGGAGACAGTAAACACAAAAATCCATCCGTCCGACTACTCAAGATCCCGGAGTCCACCGCTGACCCGTCCTCATAGTCCCGGACTAAAATATAATAATCCGTCTCCCACAGGGCAACCTCAGTCCACCAACTGGGTCTATAGTCTTGGAGTCCACCGCCGACTATATAGAGCACCCCACTTACGTTTCCCTAAGTTTACTACATCTTCACTTATGTGCCTAAATTTTCTTAAGCTCAAGACATGAATAATCTCCATTCAAAGAATTAGTTTTACCTTCTACCGGACTTAATCAACAAATACGAGATAGCTCCATGGCCATATCTCCAAATCATATCTCAAATCTTTTCTTTCAATAATGCCGGTATCGAGGTCTTACTAACTCTAAATCATAAATTTTCATGTACAAGAAACATGGGTACATATACCCCTTAATAACCATGTCTTAAACTTAGATCAAAAGATCAAATCCTTGTCACTATTCATGATCTAATTATTCATTCAGAATCTTTATAAGAAAAATAATTCCTTTCAAGTACACAATTTTATCACATGAAATCTTATCATAAATCCAAGCTCTTACGGTGTCTCAATTTACTTCAAACATTTCTTAAACAAATAAAAGTACAATCTCCTCAAAAGCACTTCACAAATTAATACTTTATTTTTCTTCACTACAAAGTTCGATAAAAAAAAATATACAAGAAACTTTATATTATCTCTTATTATTCTCCAATTCATTTTATATCAAACTAAATAATTAAAGTTTACTATACTAAAAATTCAATTCATTTCATAAGGTTTATTACTAAAGTTTACCATAGTGCAATATTCATAAAGGAAGAAAACGGAAACTCAGAGTCAAAATAAGTGCTCTGGATTTGATAGGGTTTATTACTAAAGTTTACTATACTGCAATATTCATAAAGGAAGAAAAGGGAACTAGTTTACTATACTAAAAATTCAATTCATTTTTATCCCCATAAAACCCTTTCAAAACTAAAAAAAAAAACAAAAAAAACATCAAAAGGTAGCCTTCAGGTTTCGAACCCAAAGACCCGGATTGCTAATAAGTGCCTAAGCCTCAACCTGCTAGCCATTAGTCCATATGGACTTTTCTGTTCAGATTCTATGTTGAAGTCAACTTATACTTAGTCTCAGGTCTTGAGTAAATTTAAAATAAAACAGAAAATATTTGGGGTTAATAGGATTCGAACCCAGGTTGATCCAGGAGACATCACAATGCCATACCGCAGGGCCATATGTGCCTGACGACAGTAAGTCACCTCGATGGCTTTTGTTCCAACTCTCCGGTATCCCATTGATTTCACAAAATTCAATTTTTCAATTAATCTACCTTTTGTTAAACTGAAATTTGTTCATATAAACTGAATTTTACTCTCGTAGATTTCTAATTCATATTTTATAAAATAAAACTAACTTTCAACTTATTCCTTTGCATTATTCAAAAGTAGCACATTATATCTTTTATAAATAACAATCAAATGAGTTCCATAATATCAAATTTCACTTTACAAAAATTTATTTGTTTATCAAAGAGGAATTCTCAACATATAATCACATACGTATTCTAGTTCATGGCAAAATGATCCATTATTATTTTTCTCATTACCAACTAACATAATTGTTGATTAATTTACTAAACATAGCATTTTTTATTACATACTTCTACTTTATCAAATCAAATTCTATACTACTCATTTATTTTCTTAATAGCATGCACATTCTCTATAATTAGAAAGTAGAGAACACCCACCTCAATTGAAACTTGACTAATGAAGGGAAGAGCACCACTTCTAGATCCAATGTCCTCCTAGATCTTCTCCTCCTAGCAATGGCCTCCAAGCAAAAAACTCTCTTCTCTCTTCCTTTTTCTTTTTCTTGATTTTCTATTCTTTTTGGTGTGTGAAATGAGAAGAAGAGAGGTGCTATTTATAGGATTTTGCTAGGGTTCAATTTGCAAAATTTCACACCTAATAACTTCTCATTTTAATTCTCACCTTTTCACTTTCTTAACTTCCCTAACTCCCAACTCTTCATCTCCCCACTCTCTAAAACACTAACTCTCATCTACTCACATCCTCTAACTCCCGGATGAACACTGAACAGTATAATGAAGGTGGCCCCCCCCATAGTATGGGTCACGTCTCTAAATTCAGTTGACCGAAGTCAACATAATCACACAGCCAAGCCTTGCTTGCTGTTTTACATCTTTCGTGGGCCCCCCTCCATTATATCACATATTCCATATATTTACCATTCAAATTCATGCATGCATTATAATCCACAGCCAACATTTTTTTTATTTTTACCTTTGTAAACATATATACATCTATACTTTATACTTATACTCTTTTTTTTAGAAATTATACGGGGTGTTACACACTCCAAAATTTATTTTGAAAATAAACACACTCAAATATGTTCGCTTAAAACACGTGCGTTGCACGTAAAATATTAAAATGCGAAAATTGACTTTATCGATGAAAAATTATTAAATATAATCGAAAATAATATAAGAAAAATATATTTACTAATTTTATGTATTTCATGATGAAATCGCAGCACGTAGAAAGCACGTGCATTATACGTGCAGAAAATCGAAAAATGCATTTTAATCAAAACAAGGAGAAAATAAATTTTCGTTTTATAAAATAGATTTAAATACATAAAAATAAATAATTTAAACCTATAGAAAATATTATACGTAGTGGTGGAAACACGTGCATCAAAACACGTAAAAAGCACGTAAATCCCAGGGATTGAAATATTATATTTTAGTTGACTGAAATCAATACGGAAACTGTATAAATAGTACGAATCCAAAATATGTAGTGAAACACATTACAAAAATATACGTGCGTAACACCCAGGGGCAAAATTGTAATTTCCAATTTTGCGGGGTGTTACAAGAAATGTTCTTTCTATTCATTTGAAATCGATACAAAAAAGCGTGGTGGCAATTCCGTATTCGGCAAATACAAAAAAAGGAGGGGGGGGGGGAACGCTATTGCTGAGGGGAGGGGGGCACCTCTTCATTCCCTGTGACGTCGACTTCGGGATTGACCGCCGGTTGTTCCTCCCCCTCGCCAAGCTAGCGACCATCTTCCTCCTCCTCTTCGTCCCTCCTAGGGGTTAGCGGGAGCTCGTCGAACTTCATGGAATAGTGAAATTCATCGAGCTCAAGCTGATGGTACTTGAGGAGCTTGTGCTCGATGGACCTTTGGTATGTTTTATTCTGGGACTTGATGACTTTGTCCATGGTGGAGGTTCTCACATCATTGAGCTTCTTCTCAATCCCCTCCCTCCATTTCCTTCTTCCTCCCAGCCTGGATCTCGGCCATAGAGGTCAGCTTCACCCAAAAGGCACGCTCTCGAGCTTCTACATTGTCGGCTCGCATCTTCTGGTCCTTCCTTTCTCGCTCATAACACTGAGCATCTTCAACTCCCACTGGAGCTCCTGACCGTACAGTCTCCTCAAATGTGACCCAAAATTGCCGCATGTAAATGAGTGAACAAGACTTAGAAAATTACCAGAAGAAAAGAAAAGGACATTTTCCATTGTGAAATTCATTAAGCACTCACCACTTTTTCCGCTTGAGCCCACCTCATGTAGCAGGACTTGGTGGTCTTAGTGGCGAAGCTCTCCCAGTCGCGAGGCTTGGCGAGGTGATCCAATGCCTCGACCGCTATGAGCCCCTTCCGTCAGCGAGTCCACCATCTTTACAGACCAATCAGGGGCCCACAGCACGAGCCCAGATTCGCCCATGATTTCCCAGGCTGAGTGCTTGAGGGGCAGGATGCCCTTTGTCAACAGCTTCGTAACCTTGACGTTACTAGAGCTCGGTACCATCTTCGTCGGTTTTGGGGTCCCAGCTACCACGGAGCCCCTCGGCTTCTTGGACTTCGGATCTGAAGCCTCTTCAGAGCCACACTGAGGCGCCCTCTTCTTCTTCTTCTTCGACTGCTGGGGAAGCCTTCTTCTCCAACTCGGTCCTCCTCCACTCGATCACATCATCGTCCATTGGTACAAGAAAAGGCTAGGTTGTAAGGACGAAAGAAAAAAACATGCAAAAAAAGAAACAAACAACATACAGGGGTCGGTAGGGCTCAGACCAATGCGGGCGAGGTGTCTTTTGTGCACGGTCGGCTAACGAATACTTTTGCCCCCAGCGACCTTCTTCACGTCGCCCCACTCCTCTTCCATAAGCTCCTTCGCCTTCGGAGGCTTCATGTTTGGTTTGTAGAAGGCCCACGCTGTCGAGATATCCCACGGAGTTGGGCTTCAAATGATGAAGTACCGATTCTTCCAACCCTTAATTGAATTCGAGTGAACATGAACGACCCGGTGGTGGGGACGGGGGGAGATGTAATATATATACTGGTGAGTCAAAGAAGAATTCACACTAAAGGCGGCTCAAATATATTTCAGTTTCAGCGGCACGGCCCTCTTTTTGCTAAGCAGCATGTAGCATATGAGCCGCTTCCAAGAATTAGGTCCCTACTGCATAGGACTCAGACCGGCCCAATTCAACACCTTCTTCACGAATGTATGCAATGGCAGCCTTAAACCTGAATTGTACGCATCAATCGGGAGCATGCAAAACAACTCGGACAAGGTGTCAGCCGGTCGGAGACCAGCATTCGGCACCATCAACTCATACTCCGGAGGAATAAAGTATCTTGCCTTTATCACAGGAAGGTTGGTGCTCACCACGGTGCTCTGCTCATCATCGATCTTTAGCTTTGCCTGCTTCGGGAGGAGGGTTGCACCCCATACCGAACCTTATCTTCGAGATCGTCTGGGTACATCCTAATTGAGTCTGGTTGCTGAAGATAGGGGACTTCCAACTCGTGTTTGGGGAAGAATTCGGGTGGGTTCGCAGGGCTATTTGGAAGGGTCCACTTTCACTTACTCCTCCGAATAGCCTTCGACTCAAATAGTCCGGTTTACGGACCCGGTGAAGTTTTGTCAGAAGAATCATCATAATCATCAACCTCTTCCTTAACGCCCTCATCCTCCTCGTCTCCTCCCTCATCATCCACTTCCCCCCCACCAACTGCTTCTACCTCTTCAACACCTCCTTCCGTGTCACTCGACTCTACAATGAAGGGCTTGCGAACCCTAAGCGGCTCGGGATTATACACTATCTTTCCCTCCTCAAACGTTCCCCAATCCGAGGAGTCGCTGATATGGTAGGCATGGCCACGGCCGGACGTGGAGGTCGAGGAATTAGACTGAGCCCTTGACATAATATTAAAATTACTAACATGTTTGCTGGTGCCGAAAAACAAGCCAAAGAAACTACCGCCGGTAACTGAACTGTATTTAGAAAGAGAAGCTTTGTAAGTTAGAAAGAGAAAGCAAAGTGAAAAATGAGATGGGGGGTGGAGGTATATATAGGTAGAAGAAAACTCCTCGAAGTACTCAAAGGCATCTCAACCTTCAGACCATGAACTAACGGTAGATGAGATTTCGATGCCTCGATTCACACAACCATGACGTAATCAGCCACGTGGCGAACACATGTCATTTGCCCACGTGCCAATTTTCGATGCCTCAATTACAACCGTGACATCAGCATCACACGTGCAGTACATGTGCCCACTATGTACACAGCGGGTATACACTCAAGAATTCTCAAAAAGTCTATCATGCTCTACGCTTGACATGAACTTCGAGCTACCTACTGGCTTTCTCAGCCTATCACGCTCGATGCTCGGCATGAGCTTTGAGCTGGCTACTGGCTTTCTCAGTCTATCACGCTCGACACTCGGCATGAACTTAGAGCTGACTACTGGCTTTCTTACAAATTTTATCTTGCTCGATGCTCAGCATGAATTTTGAGCTACCTACTGGCTTTCTCAGTCTATCATGCTCGACGCTCGGCATGAACTTAGAGCTGGCTACTAGCTTTCTCACAAAGTTCATCATGCTCAACGCTCAGCATGAACTTTGAGCTACCTACTGGCTTTCTTAGTCTATCACGCTCGATGCTCGGCGTGAGCATGAACTTTGAGCTGGCTACTGCTTTCTCACAAAGTCCATCGCGCTCAACACTCGGCATGAACTTCGAGCTGGCTACTGGCTTCCTTACAAAGTCCATCACACTCGACCCTCAACATGAACTTCGAGCGACCTACTGGCTTTCTCAGTTTATCATGCTCGATGCTCGGCATGAACTTCGAGCTGGATACTGGCTTTCTCACAAAGTCCATCACGCTTGACGCTCGGTATGAACTTCGAGCTATCTACTGGCTTTTTCAGCTTATCACGCTCGATGCTCAACATGAACTTCAAGCTGGCTACTGGCTTTCTCAGCCTATCACGCTCGATGCACGACATGAACTTCGAGCCACCTACTAGCTTTCTTAGCCTATCTTGCTCGATGCTCAACGCTCGACATGAACTTTGAGCTGGCTATTAGCTTTCTTAACCTATCACGCTCGATGCTCGGCATGAACTTCGAGCCACCTACAGGCTTTATCAGCCTATCATGCTCAACGCTTAGCATAAACTTCGACTGGCTGTTGGCTTTCTCACAAAGTCCATCACGCTCGATGCTCGGCATGAACTTCGAGCTGCCTACTGGCTTTCCCAACCTACCACGCTCGATGCTCGGCATTGACCTCGAGCCAATGACTCGCTTACTCCAGAATGCCGCGATGGATGCTCAACGCCCTACCCCAAACCCCTGAAGATCAGAGGGTCGGAGCTCGGCGTCACACCGCTCGACCTTAACCACATTTCACTCCTCGAGGGGATCTATCGCTCTATCATTGGGCACATTATCAGCTAATCTTCTCACGAGATTAGGACTCTCCTCGACGGTTGGTACATACAACCCTCCAGGAGTGGGGCCATATGATATAGGTAAATAATCCAGTGCAACCAGAGCCATTTAAATCTCCTTAGGATCCGTAACTTCTAGATCATCAGGCATGTTGATCCTGTGTCCTTCTGCAGGTCAGGCCCGCAGAGAGAGGGTCCACCCGGCCCATTAAGGTCTCCCCTATATGCCTATAAATAATAGGCCCCCTCCTCACTCTAAAGGTAATGTCTTTTTCTCCACCTGAACCCTAACTTTTCTTTCTTCCAGTGATTGACTAGATCGTCAAAGGGTTTGTCGTCGGGATATCTCCAGGCAATTCTAGGCCTTTTGCAGGTATCTCGGTTGGCCAACCACCAACAACACCTCCTCTCCTACTCCTCATGGGATCCCCATCTCAGATCCAGATCTGTGGCTAAGATCTGTCTCAGACCTGTCTCTTACACTATAAATAACAAGAACTCACATTTGTTGCTCCCACCACAAAACAAGCAACATCAGTTATTACTAACTTGTATAATTGTGTTATTTTTACTGAATAGTAAAGATGATATTATCCAAGAAAAAGATTGTGTTAATTGAGCCAACATATTTAGACTTGAATATACCAGTAGCAAGATGAAGATTGAAGAGTATGTGAATTGGTAGACAAAATACTACTGTAATGAATTGATATGGATAAAAATAGAACTAAATTGGGACCGTTCAAATCATGCACGAATCTTAAAGCTCTTAGGGGTAAAACGGTAATTTCTACTACAAACGGGTCCGAAAATGGGAACTGGGTCTTCTCCAAGTCCAATAACCCAAAAACGGGTCTGTTTTACTGGGTCAGGGTGACAGCCCATTATGAACAAACCCACGATATTTAAAAAGTAATTTGCATTCATGATTATCTCTAAGAGTCGGTCAAATCTCTTATCATGAAACAATCTAAACCCTATTTCTTATCCAAAAACACCGGGAAGTAGAGATAAGTAATTGTCTCGAAACTATTTCCAAAGGGGACTATAAATACCCCTTTACCCCCACTATAAAAAAAGTAACTAGTATTTTTCGACAAAAAGCTCTCTCATATTCTTCCTGATTACCGACTTGAGGTCGGAAGGCCTGTCGTTGGGATCAACCCCAATGTTTCAGGCATTTTTGCAGGTCAAGCAAAAGCGATCGTTGCAGTCAACACTGTTGAAAGTCAAAAGGTCAGATTCTTGATTGTTCAACTAAAGACATCACCTGGTTACTCCCATACAGAAAAAGCAGTAACAGGTTGGCGCCGTCTGTGGAAAATCAGAAAGAAATCCGACTAAAACTTCACCGGTGAAAACACAAATTGCCATCATGCCTCCTAAGGGAAAAGGAAAGGCGAAGGCCTCTAGCCAACGAGCCAACCCACTTCCTCCACCTCCTCCTCAAGAGGAACTTCCTCCCGCCTTTCAAATACAGTAAGAGAAGCCTCTCCTATAGCTAACTCTGCCATCACCAGGAAAGGCCAAATCGGGGAGCTCTCGTCGAAGTCGCCCTGAACCATCCATAAGACCTTTGCTCAAAAACAGGGGATTAGTGTACACCTCTACTCCTTCCTCACTCCCTCAACCACATCCCGACCACCGTCAAGTCATCGACGATCGTCAGCAGGGGTCGGACCTCTGGATCCATCTCAACGAGAGGAAAGCTCGTGTGGAAACCCCCCATCCCAAGCCAAGGGGGTGCAGGAGAAACCCCTCCCCTAGGAGAGGAGAAAGAAGTCCCTCTCCATATAGACGAAGGAGATCCCTCTCTCCCAGAAGGCGAAGGGGTCGCCGCTCCCCACGAAACCTCAGAAGATCTCCTCCCCGAGAGAGGAGGCATGCAACCCCAACTAGTCGGACAGCCTCTAGGACGGTAAGGAATGAGGAAGTACCAGTCACTAAGGCTAAACTTCGGGAGTTCAAGGATGAGATCCTCCAGGACCTCAGCATAGTCCCATAGGACCACCTTAGCTACTTGCTCCCAAGCAAGAAGGCATGGTTTGGTTCGTCGTTCGAATGCTCCTGAAACAAACTGGATAAGTGAGGAGTTCATTCATGGTTCATAGAGCTGCTCTAGCCACACTGCTTCCGAGAAAGTAGGCGAAGAGCAGCTCGTCAGTTGAATGCTCCCAAAACTCATCGTCAGCGTTGTTCGGAGTCCATTCACAACCCACAGAACCACCTTAGCTACTTGATCCCAATCAAGAAGGTATGGTTCAGTTCACCATTCAAATGCTCCTAAAACAAATTGGATAAGTGAGGAGTCCATTCATGGTTCAGAGAGCCGCTCTAGCCACACTGCTTCCGAGCAAGTATACGAAGAGCAGCTCGCCATTCGAATGCTCCCAAAACTCATCAACATCGTTGTTCAGAATCCATTGATGGCCCACATGACCACCTTAGTTACTTGCTCCCAAGCAAGAAGGCATGGTTCGGTTGGCCGTTCAAATGCTTCTAAAATAAACTGGATAAGTGAGGAGACCATTCATGGTTCAGAGAGCCGCTTTAGCCACACTGCTTCTGAGCAAGTAGGCAAAGAGCAGCTCGCCATTCGAATGCTCCCAAAACTCGTCGTCATCGATGTTCGGAGTCCATTCACGGCACACAGGACCACCTTAGTTACTTGCTCCCAAGCAAGAATACATGGTTTAGTTCGCCATTCGAATGCTCCTGAAACAAACTGGATAAATGAGAAGTACATTCACGACTTATAGAGCCGCTCTAGCCATGCCATTCGAATGCTCCCAAAACCTGTCGCCATCCAACGAACAATCATCATCTCTCAATGCTGTTACAAGAAGATGACTCTCCAACACTTAGCCAAAAATCTTATTGAACAAACAAATCTGTTACAAGAAGACGACTCTCTAACACTTA
This sequence comes from Hemerocallis citrina, assembly GCA_017893485.1. NCBI lineage: Eukaryota > Viridiplantae > Streptophyta > Magnoliopsida > Asparagales > Asphodelaceae > Hemerocallis > Hemerocallis citrina. Next base: position 66,956,628 of record CM030364.1, on the reverse strand, counting down.
ACCAAAAATCTTATTTCACAACAAAACAGATTACAAGTATTATTGAACAAACAAAGCCACTACAAGAAGACGACTGTCCAACACTTAGCCAAAAATCTTATTTCACAACAAAAAGATTACAAGTGTTATTGAACAAACAGTCACTACAAGGCTACAAAATCGAACTCAGACATCACTTCAGCTCTTCCGTGGCAGAGGAAAATTCCTCTTCAAAGACACGCGCGGTTTGCGACCTCCAACGGGGATGCTAGTACTGAACCTTCCTCTCGAGACATCTGAAGTAATATCCACACCCACGAAGTGTCGTACCGTCAGGGCCTACGACTCATTCCACTCCACCTATCGACGCCCCACTAGAGGAGCCGGCCACACCACTCTGAGCATCGCCAGGATTCCTTGGGGCCTCAGGCATGCGCAGAGACAGTTCATGGAAGGGCCTCCCCTGAGCGTGCTCTTCACGAGAGCAGGAGGTACTCCGAACATTGCCTCCCTCAGAGAGTCGCTTTAAACGATGGTTCTCCGCCTCTAACTCGACAAGTCTCTACTTGAGAGAGTCATCTTTCACCATCAACTTCAAACGAGGCACCCCACTCGTACCACCCCCTAGCGAAAGCTCAAAGATAGTCCTCCTAAGATGAACCGCTTCTAAACTCTTCTCAAGCACTATGTTCTTCAGCTTGTTTTTTTCGGCTCTAACCGTGAACAAAGAATGGCGAAGGACTTTAAGTTTTGAAAATTTTCCAACAGTCGCTCTATCTAAAGTGTGGTCTTCAACATCCTCAGGGGGCACCTCTTGAAGAATCTCTTCAATATGTCGCATCTCAACATCTCTGCGAACCAAGACTCTTCTCATGTGACCAAGCTCCGCCTTCGCTTTAGAAAGCCTCTCTCATGAGCAAGAGAGACCCAACTCCTTCTGAGACTTTGCATGCTCCACCCTATCTCTATAACTCGCAGCCTTCAACTCCTTCTCCTGCTCCGCCACTCGCTTCAACAAGTAACTGAAGTGGCAAGAGATCTGTAAGAGAAGATATTCGAGTTTACGCCCCTCAAAAAGAAAAAAAACATCAAGTACCAAGCAAAAACAATGAAGACTTACAACCATGTTGGCCCTAGCAATCTCCAAGGCATCGTCACCAATCGACCCCGTGTGCATTGCCGCTCGGTCCTTCGGGGTCGCAAGATGATGAACTGCCTGCATGCAGGTGGCTGAATCCCCAAGGAATCCTTCGTGCTTCATTACACGCCAGTCCGAGACGAAAAGCTTCTTGTGCTCCTCCGTTAGGATGGCCTCTATGGTAGCAGTAAGGGGGGTGCCTCAAGTGCTAGAGCAGCCCCCAAAGGGGGATAAGCGAAGCAGATGGCAGCGTTTCGAGGTTCACCACCGGGGATTCACTAGTTTGACCCCTAGCAACTTTCGAGGCGGAGTGTTTGGCAGACGTTCTTTTCCTCTTCCCCTATTCGGGGGCTTTGCCGCTTAACCCTGTATGCTTCGAAACCATCGAGTCGAAGTCCATGCTGGGGTCCTCTGTAGAATAAGACACAGACCGGTCAAAACGTACAAGCAAAAAAAGATAAAATACAATGGCGAAAGCAAAAATAAGTAATAAAGAAAATTCAAAGATGCGTACTAGGGTTGATCGGACTAAGACCACCCCCGAAGAGATAATCTTCCGTTACTTCCCTCCAATCCAAGGCAGGCCGATCTAAAAGTGTCCTAACCATCTCGTCCTCCTCGGGGCTTAAGACAGGTTCAGATTTTTCCCTCTTCGGTGCTTCTTCTCTCCAGCTCGTGGGGATCTCCCAAGGTTGACTACTTCGAACAAGAAAAAATTTCTCATTCCAATATTTGATCAAGTCAGGGTTCTTGATCAACTTCACACCTCAACGAGGAGTAAGATAATATCTAAACTCCGACCTATTTTTCTATTGAATCTTGTAAAGCTTCCTCAAAACGTTCAACCGAGGCTCAATTTCTGCTGCCTGACAGTGTAAGACGAAGCAGTTCACATGCCTCCACATGTTTGCATGAATTGTATGGGGCTCAAGCTGTACCACCGAAGAAACTCGGTAGTGAACGAAGGACGAGGGAGACGAAGGTCCACATGGAAGGCGTTGAAAGAAAAGAAACAAGTGTTAGGAGAACTGGGCGTGCACGCTCTAATACCCAGGACTGGAAAAATAAGATCATACCCCTCAGAATCATGATACAGCCCCGAATGCTGTGCAAGTCCTTCTCTATGAACATAGCAGAAATGTTATCTACCTCGGAGTGCTCGCGAGACTTGTTCTCCTTGTACAAAAGCTTCATTCCATGCTCGGCTCGAGATAAAAGGTCGGCAGAATAGTCCCTAATGCGGCCGAGCTCGACAAGGAACTCGACAACCTACCCAACTCCCCCACTTCTCGTCGACTCTCTATAATCACTTCAGTTATCACCGATCCCATTGCCTCCTTCCCCTTATCTGCTTTATACGGTATAACAAGCGACCTATCTTCGCTTGGCCTGAGGGGGAAGTTTCGTCTCGAGATTAACCCTAGACATCTTTGATAAAATAAATTATATATGTATATATATATATATATATATATATATATATATATATATATATATATATATATTATACCTTAGAAGTGACAGCTACTGTCGGAAAAATCGTCGGAAAAGGAAAGATCGCTGAAATGCTCTGACAACTCCGAATGAGAGAAAGGAAGTTTCGTGAGTAAGAAATGAGAAATGAGGGGGGTGGGAGATTTATAAAGAGTGGGGCGACCCTTGGGCTTCGTGGGCCCTTAAAGTAGCTATAAAGCCCAAGAACCAGGGAAGCCCAAGAGACAGGGAAGCTAAACGACAAAGAAAAAACACACAAAATCATTGATTGGTCAATGGTCATCAGGTGACACGTGTCAAAAAGCCGAACCATCTAAATTGTTCGGTGTCACGTGCTGAACAAACGTGTCCCCAATCGTGAAAATGCCAAAAAACGTTGACTGAACAACGGTGTACGGTCATCACGTGACACATGTCGTGCAGCCGAACCATCTATATCATTCTATGTCACGCACCGAACAAACGTGCCCCCAATGGTGAAATCGCCAAAAAATCGTTGACTGGTCAACGGTCAATGGTCATCAGGTAACACGTGTCGCGCAGCCGAAGCATCTACATCGTTTGGTGTCATGCGCCGAACAAATGTGTCCCCAATCGTGAAAACACGAAAAATCATTGACTAGTCAACGGTCAATGGTCAATACCACGTGTCGCTTATCCGAGCCATCCACGTCGCTCGGTGCCAAAAACCGAGCAAACGTGCCCCCGAACGAGAAATCCGAAAAAAACGTTGGCTAGTCAGCAGTCAACGATTAATGGTTAATGTCACGTGTCGCTTAGCCGAGCCATCCACGTCGTACGGTGCCAAAAAGTGATCAAACGTGCCCCCGAACGAGAAATCACGGAAAAACGTTGACTGGCCAACGGTGAATGGTCAATGGTTAATGCCACGTGTCACTTAGCCGAGCCATCCACGTTGTTCGGTGCCAAAAACCGAGTAAACGTGCCCCAAACGAGAAATCACGGAAAAATGTTGATTGGTTAACGGTCAATGGTCAACGGTTAACGGTCAATGCCACGTGTCGCTTAGCCGAACCATCGTTCGATGCCAAAAACCAAGAAAACTCGCCCCTGAACGAAAAATGGAAGAAAAGCCCTACCTCCCGATGCACGCTTGATAATGATCAGCGGCCCAGATCTCGCCACGTTGCCCCCTCTCTCATCAGTGCATTAGCGCACGAGCTCGATTTTGATCGACGTCTTAGATCGCGCCATGTTGCCTCTTCATCAGTTCCTCTCATCATGGTCACCCAATCTCATCAACACGCAAGTCATCTCGTGATCAACGGTCGTGATTAAATCAAGGTAATTTCTTTTATTTAATTCCTTTATTTAATTATTAAATTGAACTAATTATTTAAAAAAATCCAAAAATAATTAAAAATTTGAAAAAATAATTTAAAAATTCTATTAATAATTATTAATTTGGAAAAAATATTTTTAAATTCTGAAAAAAAAGTTTATTAATATAGAATAATTAATTAAAAATTTTCAAAAATTAATGATTAAAATTCAGAATTTTAATAAAAAATTTAAAAATGATTAAAATTTGGAAAAATCTCACAAAAAATCCAAAAAATTCTAAAAATAGTTCTAAGTATTTTTACAAACTAAGGAAATCATAGTTACACTCCAAGCGAGCTTTAAACGTCACTGAGAATGCCAATAAATTCTATGAACCATTAAAAACGGGCGAACTACTCCTCAAAGGTTGTGAAACTTAGTCTTCGGGAGTGGGGGGCTTGTGATATGGATAAAAATAGAACTAAATCGGGACCATTCAAATCGGGCACGAATCATAAATCTCTTAGGGGTAAAACGGTAATTTTCGCTACAAACAGGTCCGGAAATGGGAACTGGGTCTTCTCTAAGCCCAATAACCTAAAAATGGGTCTGTCTTACTGGGTTAGGGTGACAACGCATTATGAACAAACTCAGGATATTTAAAGAGTAATTCAAATTCATGATTATCTCTAAGAGTCGGTTTAAACCAAATCTCTTATCATGCAACGATTTAAACTCTATTTCTTATTCAAAAACACCCTGAAGTAGAAATAAATAATTATCTCGAAACTGTTTCCAAATGCGACTATAAATACCCCTCTATCCCCACCATAAAAAAAGTAACGAGTATTTTTCCACAAAAAACTCTCATATTCTTCCTGATTACTGATTTGAGCGTCGGAGGGTCTGTCGCTGGAATCAACCCCGGTATTTCACTCGTTTTTGCAGGTGAAGTAGAAACGATCGTTGCAGTCAACACCGTCGAAAGTCAAAAAGTTAGATTCTTGATTGTTCTACCAAAGAATCCACATCACCTGGTTACTCCCATACGTAAAAAAGTACTAACATGAACCAAATTAGTTATAAAATTTGTATGGGTTTTAATAAAAAGTTGCTAATAGGAATGAACATTTTAATCATGGTTTTCTAGTTTTTTTTTAAATAAAAAATATAGAGAAAACAGCCTTATTGGAGAAATGTCTTTTTTGCGGCCCTTTAACCTTGAGACATATAAACGAAAAGAATGAATTTCCAATTTGATGGCGAACAAATCAATACTTGTCAGTTCATGTTTCTTTCAATCAACAATCTATAAACTAGTTTCGGACATTTGATGGCACCCTCCAAGTTCGTATAGATCACCACTAATCGTCTCCTGAATGTCTCAATCGACTCTCAATCTAAACGGCCTCCTCAACTTACTCACTGTTCTCCCCCCCCCCCCCCCCCCCCCCCCCCCCCCCGCCTCGCGTTTCTTGTTTACTTGTTCCCACGTGGATTACAATCAGAATTTTGATAAGGGAGATGCCGTTCATACCAAGAACTGAAGCTGTCTTAGAGCATAGACAGTAGCTACAGTTGGCAGAGAGTCCCAACACCATGTCCCTTTTGACTCTTACACATCAAATTCATCGCCATATATGATCCACTCCATCATCTATCCTTAGTTTATGCAGCTAACAGTAACTGAAGGTTGAAACTCTGGTCAAAGTACAGTTCTGAACCAAAGTAGTATAGTATATCCTGCATATTTTGTGCTTTGGGCTAATGAGAACCTGCATCTCAAACAGCCCACGCTTCTGCTATCACTGTCACTTTACATTCTCTATGAAAATATAAGAATCTCCATGTGATCCCCATAGTACTATAGATTTTCTTGTGAAAGAATAAAGCCCACAAGATTCTTTATTTATTTAAGAAAGTAACTATCAGAAAGAAAAGAAAAGAAAAAGGTATGAACAGATCAGTTCTTTCATTAAACATGGTATAATACAAAGGATATGTCCTGCAAGATGTCAACATAATACGGATCATGTTAGTGCACCGCTAATGTGGTCACCTGCTTTGACAAAGAACATATAATGGAACTGACAAGCCCCACCATTTTGTTAGTAAGAAAGAGCTGAAGTTACAGAGTTTAGATTTCAAGTATACTTATTCTAGAACAAGGAGGCCTGTTATTCAACATTGCATGAGCAGTGCAAGTGCATTGTACATGTATGTCACCAATTGAAATTTATTCCATTCTAACAGACTACAACCATATAAAAATGAATTTCAGGATTATTTAATGATTTGAGAATTTGAATTTCTGGGCATAGAAATGGAACCATTGAGATTTACAATGACAACCCTCCTCTAGACAAAGACGAACACAAGTGACCTGCCTTGGCCTACATAAACTCCTTAATTCATAGCAAATACAATAAAGACTACACAGGTAATACCAATTCTACAATTTCAGACGGCTTGGACGACCTTTGCCATGCCAAAGGCTGCAGCTGAAGCCAGAGCTCCGATGAACGCAGTCTGGATGGCGCTCTTTAAAGGGCGATCGCCGGTGAAGTGCCCCTTCATGAAGCCGAAGAGCATTAGGGCAACTAGAGTGACCCCAACTGAGCTGAACATCGCCTTTTTAGCTACGGGAATAAACATGTAAGGCAGAAGAGGGACGAAGCCACCTACTATGTATGCAAGTGCGATTGTCAGAGCACTCTCAAGTGCCCTCCTTGGGTTTGGCTTCTCTAATCCCAGCTCAAACCTGTACACAAATTATTCGATGTCATTAGTTAGATGACTATTAGTATGTACAATAATGGAAATGTTCGTTAGTATAAACTACTAAAAAGTTAAAGAATTTTAGTCCTCTAGATATCTGCATTGTATACATGTAACCAAAGTAGCATATGAAATTATAAGAATGGATTAAATTTTGCCTACTTCATCATGAAATTGAGCCAAGCCTGAGGATTTTTGCGGAGAGAATTAACAACAGGACTGTACTCATGAGGCTCTAGCCCGTACTCTGCCAAAATCTCCCCAATCTCAGCAGCCTCTGCTCGTGTGACCAAACAGTACAATTCATCCATCAGAACTGCATATAAAAGACGATATGATACAAAATATGAGTAGGATATGGCAAACCCACCAGTCTCAGGAACGTTGATGATCTCATCTTCTTCCCTCTTCAGTTCTCGCATGTAATGATCTGCTTCGCTCTTGGCTGCCAGATATCTGCCACAAAATTCAACATCATCTCGACCGTCAAATTAGACCAAATGGTGTGCAAAATTTGTTCTAATTGTAAGCCTCACAACTAGCGAGTAAGAGTTGGTGTCAGCTTCCTGGTGTTGTATTCCTTCCTGCTTGCACCAATCTTTTTATCTCTAATCTCTAATATTATAATGGGAGAAGGCCTTAGTGTCATTTGTAAATTTGTAAATCTACTAACGCATGCATTGCACGTGCATAACTAATATGAAGGAGATCTCAGGTTTGAGTCCTCACTACGTCAAATATTTTACTTTTATTTTTTAAATATATTAAATGTGCATCACATGTGTAAATTACTATCTATCTATCTATCTATCTATAATATAATATATAATAACTATTATAGTGGAAGAGTTGGAGTTGTAAATCTACATACTTACGTGCAGACGTACAACTCCAACTCTCCCATTATAGTCTTCACATTTACTTTTAAAAATATATAATCATATTTATTAAGACATGCATTACACGTGTAAATCAGAGTTCTTACTTTAAATTTTAAAAAAAATAAATTAATACGTGCATCGCACATGTATATTACTAGTTTTATTATGAAGTTGGAATGAGTGTGTGGGGCTAGGACCTTGTCAAGAAAACAAAAAAAATACTGCAAATTCTTTAAAAGATTATTGAAAGAGAGACTAACAAATAAAATTGAAACCGAAAGTATCCAAATTTGTTAATTTTTTTTCATGTTTTGGTCCTGTTCCACAAAAAGTTAACTTTGTCAAATTCCTAAGATGTAATCTTGCTTTGTGTGAGTATTATATAATTTCTCTTCTCTAAACAGGACAATTCTTTTATTATTTGTTATACAAAGAACCCATGAACACGACAAGTTTCCACACTCCAAACATGTTACTTAAAGTTTAACCCCAAAACAGACAGACTACTTAAAAATATTTTTAACTTCTCCCTACACTTGTTCTGTAAACTTCATGTTGAGAACAATATTAAAACAAAACTTGAGTACTGTTCACAATCCTAACCATAATAGATAGGTAAAATCCTATAGTGTTTTTTAAGGCAAATCATTTATAGTCAATAGTAGATTACATGCACCCATAAAAATTGCATTCAAAGCAGAATCTTTCCGAAATTTTGAGACGATCAAATACGGGGGAAAAAATTTCCTATAAAAGTAGAAGGTGCTTTGAGATACGCTGCTATATAGTATTATTCGATTTTAAAGGAGATTATGCAAGAGACACTTTGATATCATTGAAGCACTGATTTACCGAAAATCATACAAACTATAATCTAGAAGATTTTTTTTCGTCTCGAAAATATCCAAATCCACTTCATCAAATCTAACCAATTAATTCATCATCACAATTCAAACATGCAAAAATGCATGACTAAAAAAGCTGCATCCCTAAAATGCGCATATAACTCCAAAAATATCAAACTTTAATTATTATTTATTTTTAAAAACAGTGAGATTACCCTCCGAGCCCCATAGAAATGGCCCCAGCAGCCACCTCAGCAAGCCCGGCGGTGAGAATAAGCGACGACGGCGCGTTCGCCCCCGACAACCCGGCCGCGAGCGCGAACGGAACCGTCAGACCGTCAGAAACCCCGATGATGACGTCACGCACCACGTCGCCCGCCATGAAGTGCTTCTCCTTGTGCCCATCTAGAAGCTTCTCGGATTCGTTGTTCGCCGCCATTAATCCCTTTTCCAACACCATTTTGATTTTATTTTTTTTTCGTACATGGGAAGTGATGAGAAGGGGCGTAATTTGTAGAGCGGGGACGAGTGGAGGGTAGATTACGAATTTGGGCTTGGTTTGTGAGTTTATTACGAGACTGCCATAGCCGTTTATTTTGACGTTAGGATGGTGGGTGTGAAACGGGAGATGCCAGTAAGATATATTGTTACCTTCTTGTGCGTGAGTGTATTTAGTTTGTGGATATATTTAGTATTGCCAGTTAGATATATTGCCATAGCCGTTTTTATTTATTTATTAGGAATGATTAATGAAAGCGAAATGGGAATCAAGGTGGAATGATTAATGTAATCTTTTACCAAATTCTTTAATGTTATTGTTATTCGGGAAGCAAAATTGACTAAGTTAGTTGATGGGGGTATAAGGGACTTGGCCCAATCAAGACTGTCAGATCTCCTCTGCAATCGCTCATATCAGATTATCAAGTCAAAAGATCCAACATGCCTTCTGTAACTTCAGGCCCATAGACAAACGGGTATAACCCAACCTATTAGGGTTAGATACATGTTTCCTCTGTCTATAAATATCAAGCCCCTTCCCCATTAAAAAAGGTAATCCCAAATTTCTCACATGAACCCTAGCTTCCTTCACATTTTTCAGTGACTAACTAGATCGTCGGAGGGCCTGTCGCCGGAATTTCTTCCGGTGTTTCTGGGCGCCTTGCAGGCGTTCGTTCGGCCAGCCACCAGTGGCTTTTCCGAGCCAACCTCTAGTTACAGACCGGATCTGCAGTTGAGACCTGTCCCTTCCACTTTATAAATTACAAGAACTCACATTTGTTGCTCTCTCACCGAAAACAAGCAACATCAGGTTGGTGTCGTGTGTGAGAACCAACTCGACGGATCCAAAACCAGTTTCCGGTCTCCAGACTCCTCCCTTCCTATGCCCCCCAAATCAAGGAGGGCGGCCACGACAGGGCAGTATACCGACCATCATCACCAGACTCACAGTCAGGCGGACACCCAAGGTTCCCAAAGGCACCGACCCGAGAATCCCTTGGGTCCGGGTGCGAGCGCATCACGCTCAGCCACAGAGCGACCCGAGCGCCAGGAAGCCGATGACCTTCGGAAGGTCATCAATCATCAGAAACTAGAGGATGACCTCCGGAAATAGCTAGACCGCTCTAGGAGTGGAGCTGCCCCCTTCGTCCAGATTCCGACCCATAGCATGCAAAGTCGGGAGCTAAGGCGCAGCTGTTCCCCCAGAGATCCGCAACCTTGACGGTACAATTCGAAGAGGTCGTGGTTACGAGGACTGAGTTTCAGGAGTTCAGAAACAAGGTCCTCCAAGCCATCCGAGGCGCCCCCAAAAGCGAACAACTAGTCGACGACCCCATTCGGTAAGAGAAAAACTTGGGCGGCGAGACGCTGTTCTTAAGCGACTCCAGGAGATGAAGAATCGCCTCGCTCGGATCGGGGAGGGTGGAGGCCAATCCAGTCGGGGGTGCCATCCTACCAGACCCCCATTCTCTGCTCGAATCCTTGATGCCTCGATCCCGAGGAATTTCTGACCACCTAAGTTCGAGACATACGATGGAGAGAGTGATCCGGCTGATTAAATAGAGGGGTTCAAAATTCTCATGATGATTCGCAGTACCTCGGATCCTCTCCTCTGTCGAGCGTTCCCTTTCACTTTGCGTGGCCCGGCAAGGGAATGGTTCTCAAAGCTCTCCCCCAACTCGATCATCTCTTTCAAACAACTCGAAGTGAACTTTCTCGCCCACTTTGTAACCAGTCGCAAGGTCGAGAAGACGAGCACGTCACTTCTAGACCTCAAACAGAAGGAAGGAGAGTCATGCGGGACTTTGTGCGGAGGTTCACCACCAAGGCCAGGGTAGTCTCCTCTATCAACGCTGGCATCGCATTTGTGGCCTTCCTACATAATGTCATCCCACTGGAGATTGGGCTCCTTTCGCCTAGAATCATAGGCTTCAATAAGGAATCCAACTTGAATGGCCTAAGGGCTAACTTGGACATGGTCGATGAATTCCGCAAAAGATCCTCCATCTGACGAGCCATATATCAACAACGAGTTCAGAGGTTCTACAACAAAAAAGTTCATCCTACCGACATTAAGTAGGGCGATCTCGTACTCAGGAGGCTCGCTATTTCCAACCCTAGTAAAAAGGGCAAACTTGCCCCAAAGTGGGAGGGCCTGTATAAGGTCTCTTAAGTGGTACGTCCAAGCACGTACCGACTCAAAGACCTGGGGGGCAAGGTAGTCAAGCGACCCTGGAATGCGGAGCATCTTATCAAGTTCAATGAGGAGAGACATCCGCAATTATAATAGGCAGTATGCCTCTTTTAGGTTATACCCAAGTGTAAACATGTACAAAAGCAATGAAATTTTTTTTTCAAAACATGTAAACATGTCAAAACCCAACATCAAGCAAGCTACTGGCTCTCGCTCAAGCTAACCTACGAGAGATTTCTCAATCTCTCACGTCCTCGCCTCTCAGCTTGGACTTCGACCACCTACGAGAGATTTCTCAATCTCTCACGTCATAGCCTCTCACCTTGGATTTTGACTACCTACGAGAGATTTCTCAATCTCTCACGCCTTCGCCTCTCGGCTTGGACTTTGACCACCTCGGACTTGACCAATTACGGGAGACTCACACTCATACTGCACGGATCGGACTGCTGCAAACTAAGACCCACAAGAAACAATTCACTACTGTCTTTCTTATTTATTATTATCACAACCAACGGAAGGGTATCGATACAATTGGCGAGACTGTTACATCGCTTTGCAATCAGCCTAACGTTCCTACGCCTGACTGCAAGGTTGGTGCATACCAGTTCACGACCGGCCGAATGAGTTTGTTCCTCTGCTGGTTCCCCTGGGGGTGCTAAGGTGGACACGCCCGCAACAGAGCTCTGTATGTCACCTGGCCTCATGGGCCCCATCCGCAGGGTCAGTAACAAGACTCCGGTAGAACGGTCCGCCCTTTCCAAAAAAACAGACCGGGATCTAGATAGCTCGAGCATTATCTTGATCGTTGTATCTCTAACTCTTTCTCCGTGATGACCTCAATGTCACGCCCTGCTTCCCAAAAAGGAATACGGAATACGAGTACGTGACAAAGCCACTTCTAACACTCACACACGTGCACCAACACAAAAAAAAAAAAAAACAACAACAACAACAACAACAACAACAATAATAATAATGATGATGATGATGATGATGATAATAATTTAATTAACTACTCTTTTAAAAAATAAATTTTAATGTATTTATCTGAACGGGTCATTAGGCTTGGGGTTTAATAAAAGATAATAAAAAATTTCATGCATACTACGAAAATATATACAATTTAGAGAAATGAATAAAATAAAAATTTACACATGTGTTGCACGTACAAAAATTTCGAAAAAGTATCTTTGATTAAAATAAATTATACGGGATGTTACAAAACAGGATTTGGAATCAAGAGTATACAACATGGTATGGCAGGGATGCAACAAGTAGTGAAGTTCAAGAGACTAGCTAGCAAGTAAGACAAATCAAGTAACAGGATCGGATAACAATTACAAGTAGCAGGAACAGGTAACAAGTGAGCATGTAATTTGTGTCAAATATCAGGTAACAAGCATCAAGTAGCAAGTAACATGTAACATGTAAGTAGTAACAGGGACGAGTAACAAGAATGTGCAAGTGCACATTTTATGCTTAATTATGTTGTTTAATTCTATCTAGGTAGCACTTCATGCGTCTCATTTATTTACCACATGGTTGCTACTTACAAACAAGTTATGTTTAGGCCTAGTGGTGGACTTTATAGGGCCTTGTACTTAGGTCCTGCAAGAAATACGAGCATGTGGTCAAACCATGGGCACTAGAGGTGACCCCCGCATGCACTAGAGGTGGTCCCCGCCAACCCCTGACATGGCACTTAGTTCTATGTGGCACTTAGTTCCATCTAATTGCAAACACATATCGTGTAATTAAATAATGGTTACTAGAGGTAACCCCATGTCACGCCCCGCTTCCCAAAATACGAGAATATGAGTCCATGACTGAGGCCCAGCGAATGATGTGAATACACCATTCATAAGCTGTACAGGTTACTCAATAACAAGATAACAACAAAACCATGTAAGCATGTAAAATACAATAGGATAAAAAAAAGTACATGACATAGTCCATAACATAACCAACAGCTGGAAAATACAAAATAGTTACGGGTTAAACACGTCCGAAATACAATAAAGAGTAGCATGAATAAAACATGAACTAAAGATAACATGATAATTAATAAGACTAAAATACTTGATCAGCAACACCTTCGGGTAATTCTCCTTTCAGACCTGCAAATACATTATTACAAAAAGAAGAAATAAGAAGATACTCGTTAATGCAAGTCACGGGCCGCAAGTGGTACAAACTAAGGGGACAAGTACAAAAACAAAATAAGAAGCAGGAAAAAGAGCAAGGAATATGTAATAGGAGAAATACAACATGTAAACAGGATCATGAACAAGACATCATGAAACAAGTGGCATGCATGTAAACGAGTAAGCAAGTAAACAAGTCAACAAGAACATGTAACATGTAATTGGATTATGAAAGTGTATGTGTTAATCTCATATCTTTTATTAACCTAACTAGTGCAGCAATCATGCATCCCATAGCACATGTTTGATACACGCAATCAAGTGAATGTTTAGACTTAGTGGTGGATTCTATAGGTCACATACTCGGAAAAAATATGTACATTCAATCTTGTATCGAGATATGTACAATGTGAAACATGTGGAGTGTAAACTTGTAGCGTGAAACATGTAAACTTACAATTTACAACTTGCAACTTGTGAACTTGCAACTTACATCGGGAAACCACGAGCTCCCGTCCGAGTACGGTCTTCTATATTGCCCACTACTAAATCTTTACCCTTATACCCCGGCTTGTTACTTTTATTAATTTTAATAAACAATAACAAGATATCATATTTAAACTACTACTATCACGGGTACAACAATCATGCACATAATCATGTATAATCCTAAGAGTATATATGTGTGTATCAATCGTGTTCATGTAATGCATGTGGCAACAAAGTATTCACGATCATATGCGAATATAGGATCGACGAATTATGTATAGCAACAGATTTCAATTCGACCGAAGAATACGAATTAGATTCAAAGAATATACTTGCGGTATTTTTCAGAGGAAGTTTGTACGAGAACAAACGAGTTGTACAAGAGGATACTTGCCTGATTAGACGATTCTGATGTGAACAAGAGAATAATGGGATTAGAATCCTGGATAATGAAGCACGAATACGGAAAATGCAAGCACGTGCGCACTACGTGTGGAACAGAAACAACACACACCACAAGCACACACAGCGAAGCAAGCCCACAGCGGATCAGGGGTTGAACAGCACACAGCAAAACCGGATCCCCACTCCTAGAACACCAAACAGCAAAAGTGGCCACTCACCTCTCTTCTCCTACCACCTCTCTGCTCCTACCTTTCGACAGAGAGAGAGAGAACAGCACGATAGCGATGCAACGACTACAACGGGGGCGGAGCAATGACGGCACAACGGTGAAGATGACGACGCTACGGTCGGGAAGCGACGGCGGTGACGAAAGCTCCGACAAAGAGCATGCTCTATTTTCGGTCGAAAACAGAGGACACAACGGCGACAACCTCGGGGACTGAATGGCAGTGCTAGGGATCTTTGGTGGAGCGGTGAGGGACGGTGATGATAATTAGGGGGCTCCGGTGGTTGCAAAGGTGAGCGGGGGCGAAGTTGAGGGACAGCAATGGGTTTGGTAATGGGTTCGGCGAGGAGGTCGATGAGCGACGAGAGGAAGAGGAACGGGAGGTTGATGGTTGTGGAGCTCGAGGGAGGTGAAGACAGCGGCGGGGTTTGGATGATGGAGCAGTCGAAGAAGACGATGGGGGAAACTCAACGGCGAGGAGGGCGGAGGACTTCGGGGAAGACGACGGAGCGCGAGGAGGAAGACGAAGGAGCGCGAGGACTCGACTGTGGTGGTGTCGACTGGGGCGAGGTACGAGGAGGAGTCGACAATGGCTGTGCGAGTTCGGCAATGGCAGAAGGTGATGACGAGGGGGGGTTTGCGATGGTGGTCGCAACTGAGTGAGAGCGGGAGGAAGAAGGAGACGGGAGAGAGAGAGACAGATGGTGAGAGAGTGGGGAAGAGAGAGGGTTTTATAAAATAAAGAATAAAGTAATGGGGGTGAGAATGTTGGGGGGGGGGGGGGGGCCAGTTATGAGAGATAGTGGGGGTTATGGGGTTACAAAAGGTGAAGAGTTGAGAACGTAAGACAAAGTTAGCGGGTGAATAGTAAATATGGAGGTTGAATACAATCATATAGGATTGAGCCTATAGAAATATATATGAGTACTAGGGTTTGGATTTATGGGTTCAAAACAAATTAGTTATAGGATTGAGCTTACGATAAATAATTAAACAATTGGGCTTGGGCTTCAAATTAAATAGTTGAATAATATTAATATTAGACTGGGCCTAGGCTTCAAGTAACAATTAAATGAAAAGAATAAATAATATTGTAGAATGTAACAAGTAATCGAATAAATAAATTGGTTTAAATAATTAATCAAAATAAAAGAATCAACATTTGGGTATCATATCCAAAAATCATAGAATGAAATACAATTCAGGTTGAAAATCGATAATCATTTGAGAAGAATTTGTTACAAGATACTAAGAATTTAATTACGGAAAAATACATGAAAAATACGTATTAATGGAAACAGAGGTTACACCCTCGCAGGAACTAGAGGTGGCCCCCTGTCAACCCCCAACGTGGCACTTAGTTCTATGTGACACTTAGTTTCATTTAACTTAAAATTATGGGAAACACAGGCCCCCTTCCGAGTACACTTACGTACCTATATTGTCCACTACTATGATCTTTCCCTTAATCCCGACTTATTATTTATTATTATTATCAAACAGGCATGAAAGTGTACAAAATAGGGCAAAGTAAACATGATCAAGAACAGGGAACACGTTTAGGCTAGGTAGAAAGCATATTCGAGTAGTCAAACAAATTAAAATTATCAAAAACAACGAGAATTCCAATTCTGGACTGCAGGACGTTGCTGCACCAAAACTGAGATTTCCGTTGTTATATGAATGCAAATTTGGATCCATCAGAAAATATAGAAGCTAGATTCCCTGCTGGTTCCAGCGCATATAAACAAGATACATGAACGTTAGCAACTTGTGTCAAAACAGCAAACTACACAGGATTTATATTTAGCCAGAATTTGTAAAATTGTGTTTAGAAACATGAAATAGGTCTGAAACTTCATCAATTAATTCCAGAAAAATTAGCGAAGGTACTATAGTATTTCTAGTATAAGCATGCAAAATTTCAAGTCATTATCTTACAGGTAGCATAGTCAATTTAATTTGTGAAATAAAGTGACGCAGCAAATTTAAGAATCTAAAATTTCAGACACATCAGCACTAAAACAGTGATAATTCACAAACTATAACTCTGAATTTAATTCTGTAAAAAGGGTAGTCAACAAGACTTCTGGGGCTACATTTCATGTTTAGAACTCAAATCCAGATTCTGGTGTTATCAAGATCGAAACAGCAGGCAAAAATAGGAACAACAACATAAGTGGTTTCTTTTATATAAAAAGTGACATGATTGATAATTATTATGAGTCTAGATTAGTGTGTGATACAAACCAGGGTGTAATAGATATCAAATTAGCAAGCCACATTTATTTCTCAACTCAAAAGAGAGCAAAATCAACACATGCATCATACAAACATACATCTACAAGTCAAGGTGATTCTTAATATCATGTGTTCAAATAACTAGATGATAAATAGATCTAACTAGTTGTGAAACGAATATATCAACGAAAGATTGTGACTCTTATGATCATGGAATTGATAAGGACGGCAACAAGTAAAATGAGATCATCAAATGATAAGCCAAAAGGGAGTCACAACTACAATCTACTTACGGTATTTTCAAATAAAAGCTTGTACTGGAACAACGAATTGTACAAAAGGATACTTTCTTTTATTGGATAAGGACGTCGATTGACGATTGAGGTCAGAAGGATCGGATCGGCACGGATCTTAATGACGATCATGATCAAGATGATCAACGGTCGAGATCGCTCTGATGAAGATGATCACGATCAGATCGGACGGCGGAGATCCAGAGATCAGGAGATCAAATATCACAATCACGATGGGGATCATACGGTCCTGATCTGATGGTGATGGTGATGATTAGGGATCAAACGGCTCAGAGTCGCTGGTGCCTTGATGATGATGATCTGAATCACGAAGAGATCTGGAGGTCAAGATCTGTTCCGATCTGATGATGGCGACGATCGTGAGGAGATCGAATGGTCGAGATTCAAAACACGCTCTCTCTCCCGATCAAATTGCGGCAAGGCGGGATGGCTTTGACTGTGGCTGCGATGAACTGGACAGCGAGTGGCTCGACTTCGGTGGTGGTCGAGGTGTTCGGGTTCAGTGGATGGCAGCGAAGGTGGTGGATGCGAAGGACGGTGGTTGCTTCCACGAGGTGATTGCGGCGACTGAAGGTCGACAGCGAGGCTGAAGGGTGGAGAAGGCGGCAAGGTTGCTGCGAGGGGGTTGAGTGGCACTGGAGGTGGCAGGAGCACGAGGGTCGAGCGGCAATGGCAAGATAGCGACTGCGGGGTTCGATGGCTGCTCGACGTGGAAGGAAGGGGAAGGATGGCAGGGTGTAGCAAGGGTGTGGCTAGGTGCAGTCGAGGTGCTCGATGGGTTCAGACAAGGGATTCGACGAGGGTGCGAAGATGGGTGACAAGGATGATGGAAGGGTTGATGGTGGTCGAGGGGATGATGACGGGGAAGGGTAATCAAAGGTGGAAGACGGTGGGTTGACGATGAGGCGCTAACGAGTTGCACAGGGTAAGAGTTGGGTGAACGGTGAGAGAGGGAGAGATGAGCGGGAGGCAGGAGTCAGTGAACAGTGGGTGATGGCGGGAAAGAGTTGGCAGGAGGGCGCATGCACAGTAAGGATTAGGGTTAGCACAAGGTTAGGTTAGAGTGATAGGGTATATATATATATATGGTTAATGGGTTTTGGGTTAAAGAATAAGCGGGTTTGGGATTTTAGGTTTAAAAAAATCCTATAGAAAAATAAAATAACCAATAAAAATATAATTTATAATAAAATGTAATTTGCATTACAATATAGAATTTATTTTGAAATGACTAATGAAATTAACAAATAGAAATGGGTTTTTAATAAGCAATCGAAAGTAGTAATAATAATAACCATAATAGTAATGACAATAACAATAATAGTAAAATAGATATAATAATAATAATAATTTATATATATATGTGTGTGTGTGTGTGTGCGCGCGCGCGTGCGTGCGTGTGGGTGTGTCAAAATGAAATTCGAGTTTAAAATAATCCTAACAGTAATGATATATAATATAAATAGTCGATCAATTAGAAATAGAAAATAAAGTTAAAATATACCATTATTCAAGTAAGTATAATTTCCGATTCGAAAAGATTTTAACAGAGTATCCAAAATGAATTTAAAACAAGAATAAATTTATAAATAATCAAAGTACAGAAAATATTTAGAAAATATGTATTTACGGAAACAGAGGTTACACTCAAGGAGGAAAGAGTCGGACAACGGTCACCAGGCAGAAGTGCTAGACATCGAAAGCACACCCTCTGTAGTTCCCAAGTCGCAGTCAGCTATTAACTTCTTCAAGCGTGCCAACTCCAAGCTAAGTCCCTTTGACTTATCCATAAAGTATTGAATAGCCGCCTCTCGATCGCAAGCCTCTTTACGATACCTGGGCCAGTGCAGACTCTAAGCCCGTGCCTTACCTCTAAGCTGCACCAACTCGACACGGCTAGGGCCTACCCCAGGGGGAGCATCCATCTGAGAGAAAAGAAACATCATTCTGAGCCTTATATACTCAAACTCACAAAAATCTTACAAGTCGAAGGGTTCGGCCAAAAAACTCTTTTCATAAACCAAGAATTTTTTTCATACAAAGGTGCGGTGGTTAGTCTGCGTTCGGCGATTACAAAATACGGAGAAGAAAGAGGTAGAAAAGCAAATACAACAGCTACTGTTAAGAGGATAGGCGAACCTTTTTGTTGGCAATAGTTTCGGCATCAGGAATCAGCTGCGACAACATCTTCATCACCGCCACCTCCAGGAGTTAGTGGGTGGTCGGGCAGCTTCATGTCATAGTTGAACTCGTCAAGCTGCAACTCGGGATGGTAGTACTTGACGTGCACGATCGCCCGGGCATAAACCTCGTCCTGGGCCTCGATAACTTTGTCCATGCTGGCCTGCTTAATCTTCATTATCTTGCGGGAGGCTGCCTTCTTCAATTCGCCCTCCCTCCTCATGCTGGCGCCGTCTTGGGAAGCTAGGTCGGCCTGAAAAGCTTGGTTATGTGACTCGGCCACCAACAGCTTCAACTTGAGGTCATTCGTCTCCCGCTCATAGCATTGAGCGTTCCTCACCTCCCTCTTCAACTCCTGGTGATGCAGCTTCATCACCTGGGCACCCGCCATGCATGCCTGCAGCCGAGGGAATAAGACTTGAACAAAAATAACAACTAAAATACAAGGAAATCAAAACAGAAAAAGCTCACCTGCACGCTCGCCTGAGCCCACATCATGTAGCTGGACTCAATTGTGTTGGACACCATTGCCTGCTGATCCCGAGGTCGGGGCGAGCTTCTCAACCACCTCGATCGCCACGGGACCCTCAAACAGGGTATCGGTGACCCGAACGGCCCAGTCAGGGGCCCACGGTCGGATCCCCACATCGCCCATGACCTCCTGGGCCTCCGGATTGACAGGAGGAAGGACACTCCTCAAAACCTCCGTAACCTTTAGGTTACTTGAGGTCGGGGTTGCGTTGGAGGCCGTTCGAGTCTTCTGCCTCTTCGGCACCGGGTGGAAGGTTCCTTGGACCCCCCTTGGGAAGAGGCCTTCCCCTGTTTCTCCTTATCGGCCCTTTCAGCCCTCTTCTTCTTCAGCATGGCCCTCCTCACGGCGATCTCTACTGCGTCCATATCTGCAATCAAGGAGAAGTGTATAAGACGAAGGAAAAAACTTTAATGAAAAGTAAACGAAAGACATACTAGAAGGAATGGGGCTCAGTCTGATCCGAGCTAGATGCCTCTCCGTCACATTCGGCCAACCAATGTTGTTGCCAGCACATATTCGATCGACATCTGCCCACTCCTCTGCCGTCAGATCGGCTTTTCAGGGGCCCTTAAGGTTGGGCTTGTAGAAGCTCCACTTCGTAGGTATCACCCAGGGTGTCTGAATTCGAATGACGAAGTACTTCCCCTTCCACCCCTTTATCGAGTCCGAGTGGTTATGGACGAACTTCTTCCCTTGGCGTGCAAAATGTAGTAAATCCCTTCATACTCGCCAACGAGCTTATACCTAGGACAGCTCGGAAATACTTCAACATGAGGGGCACGCCCATCTCATCGCAGAGCAACATGAAGCACACGAGCTACTTTCAAGAGTTCGGCCCGTATTGCATTGGACTCAATGACGCCCACTACAGGACCTTCTGGGTGAAGGGGTGAATAGGCAGACGCAAGCCCGAGCTGAACGTGTCCATAGAGAACACGCAGAAGCATGGTGCTAAGTTATCCGTGGGGCAGAGCCCGGGGCTGGGAAGCAATAACTCGTACTCGTGACCTATGCAGTAGCTGGCTCGGATGACCAGAAGATCGTCCGCGGTCAAAAAAGTCGGCGTTTTATCCATGGAGATCTTCGTTCGACCAGGTGAAGATGGTTGCACCCCATACCGGACTAATTCCTCGACGTCGTCCAGATACATCCTAATTGAGCCCGATTGCCAAAGGAATGGAACCTCGAGCATAATTTCCAGAGCCATCTTATCCCCAATAGGGTCCACTTCATTTTCTTCTGCCGGACACGAGGGCCCTTCAGGGGGAAAGGCGTCACCAAAGGCGCCAAACTGGGGTCCTCGGCAACGGGATCGATCTCGACTACCTCGTCTTCCTCCTTTCCCTCGACTACCTCATCTCCCTCCTCTCCTTCAACTACCTCGCTCTCCTCCACTCTACCAACCACTTCCACGTCGTCACCCTCCTCCACACGCACGCTCCTTTCCAAGTCACTCGACTCCACTACGAAGGGCGTTCTGCTGCGGAGCGACTGGACATCATAAACTATCTCTCTTATCTCCCAAGACGTGGAGTCAAATAGACGTGGGCCATCGCACTGAACTGATGTAGAGGCTGACAAATCGGACTGAGCCCTCAACATTATGAAATTACTAACCTATTAAAATTGCCGGAAAGTCCACCGAAAAGGTTACCGCCAGTGACTGTACAGTGCTAGAGAGGAAAACTTGGAAACTTAGAGTGCGAGAGCTAAAGTGAGTAATCAGAAAGGGGGAGGGGGATATATACTAAACCCAGTGACTCCTAAAAATCTGCAAACATGATATCAGCATCACACATGTCACTACAGGAGTGGTCCACGTGCAGCGCAACTCCTCCCCAAGTCTAATTTTTCTCCAAGTCCAAAACACTCGAGCATCAGCATACACTTCGAGCCCGCCAACAAAGAAACAGGATTTGATCAGCCACCAAGGCTCGATGCTCGACATGTGCCTCCAGCACGTAGTCAGCTTTCTCACTAAAAGCCTCAAAGCAAGGCCATTAGGCTCGACGCTCGGCATGAGCCTCGAGCACGCAGGTAGCTTTCTCACTAAAAGCGCCCCAAAGCAAGGCCATCAGGCTCGACGCTCGGCATGTGCTTCGAGCACGCACCCAGATTTCTCACCAAAAATGCCTCAAAGCAAGGCCATCAAGCTCAACACTCGGCATGTGCCTCGAGCAGGCAGCCAACTTTCTCACTAAAAGTGCCTCAAAGCAAGACCATCAGGCTCGACGCTTGGCATGTACCTCGAGCAGGCAACCAGCTTTCTCATTAAAAGTGCCTCAAAGCAAGACCATCAGGGTCAGCATTCGGCATGTGCCTCGAGCAGGCAACCAACTTTCTTACTAAAAGTGCCTCAAGGCAAGGCCATCAGGATCGACACTCGGCAAGTGCCTTGAGCAGCCAGCCAGCTCTCTCTTGAAAAGTGCCTCCCTCAAAGCGCTCAACACCGACCCCGAGCGAGCTACCAGCTCGGGGCTCAGCATGAACCTCGAGCTAGCACACAACTTTCTCATAGAAAATGCTCGCTCGTAGCGCTCGGAATCGACCCCAAGCGGGCTACCAGCTCGGAGCTCGGCACGAACCTCGAGCAAGCACACAACTTTCTCTTAGAAAGTGCCTCCCTCATAGCGCTCGGAATCGACCCCGAGCGAACTACCAGCTCGGAGCTCGGCACGAACCTCGAGCAAGCACACAACTTTCTCTCATAAAGTGCCTACCTCGAAGTGCTCAACACCAACCCCGAGTGAGCTACTGGCTCGGAGCTCGGCACAATCTCTAGCTGGCGCGCAACTTTCTCTCAAAAAGTGCCTCGCCTGAAGCGCCTTGAAGCGCCCGGCACCGACCCCCCTATGCTCGGATCTCGACACCGACCACCCAGCTCGGTGCTTGGCTCGGACATCGGCCAAGCCACACACCACACTAGGTTCGGCCCCGACCCCAAACACTTGTTTCGGGGGTTCACTATCTCATCTTCGCAAAAACACTATCCTCCAATCTTCTCACAAGAACGGACTACTCCTTGACGGTTGGTACACACAACCCTCCAGGAGTGGGGGGCTTATGATGTGGGTAAAAGTGACGTGGCCCAATCAGAGCCGTCGGATCTCCTCTGCAATCGCTCATCTCTGACAGGTCAAAAGGTCCAACAGGCCTTCTGCAACTTCAGACCCACAAACAAACGGGTCTAACCCGGCCCATTAGGGTTAGATACCCGTTTCCTCTGCCTATAAATACTAGACCCCCTCCTCCTTAAAGAAGGTAATCCCAAATTTCTCACCTGAACCCTAGCTTCCTTCACCTTTTCCAGTGACTGACTAGATCGTCGGAAAGCCTGTCCCCGGGATTTCTCCCAGTGTTTCTAAGCACTTTGCAGGCGTTCGGTATGCCAACCACCAGCGGCTCTTCCGAGCCGACCTTCAGTAACAGATCGGATCTGCGGTTGAGACCTATCCCTTCCACTTTACAAATTACAAGAACTCACACATGTTGCTCCCTCACTGAAAACAAGCAGCATCATTAGTGTTTAGGTGTTTACTGTTTAGTTAGTGTATATCTTTTAGCAAATTCTTTGATTTTGTTGTTATTGGTAATTCCTGTTTTGTTAAGTTGACATAATTTTATTTACTGATTTTCATTCTTTTCAAACAAATTGAATTAAGAACTTTATAATTTATTAACAAAATTTAATAAGGATGATGATGTGGCTAGGTAGTACTTCTTATCTTTCTTATCGAATAAGTGGATTTTATCTCTGCCTCCTTATATTTTTACATTACATGTATGGCCACCCTCTAATGTGAGGGTTCTAATCATTCATCTCTATCTACGTTCCTTAAAATCAAGCTAAAGAATGTATGTCTATCACATGAATACTAATATATTTGCTTGTGTTTTAAGTTTGGGTCAATACAAAACCTTAAAATGTGAAAAAATATTCATCACTCATGAAGTAAGCTCAGTCCCAATTTAAGGTGAAGTTTGAGATGGAAAAAGTTTGCCGCCACCAAAAGGTTGATTGAGATCTATACGTACATGGTTCTTATCATTGAACTAAAATATGAGTGTTTACTATAGTAGAAAAAGTGGTCCTGAATGAACATTCTGTCAAAACTTTACAATTGAAAAAACGGAAGCAAGGAAGGAATCTCTGTGAAAATCAAGTGGAACTTAATTCACCAAATTAAAAGAGAACACCTGCACAAGATAATCAAATTCTATCAAGTCTTCCTTCAAAACACAATCGATACTATCAAATCTGCAATGAAAACGATTAAATGACTGAAACACCATCTGACACATAACATCCAGTGAAAAGACTGGAACTTTTTGTGTATATATATAAAGGTTCTTTTAAAACAATGGTAGATATATAAGATTAATTGATTAAACACTAAGATCATCAAGCTTAATTAATTAGGTATCGTTCAAACCAAGATTATACATACATATTATTAAACTGTTAGTTACATTTGTAGTAACAAATTCTAAATTCCTTTTGTAAAGTACAGAGAAAGTACTCACAGTTCCAAAAGAAGATCCTATATGATAGGAAGAATATTCAACCACCAACCAAAAAGAGGAAAACGATATATGGCATGATATATATATATATATATATATATATATATATATATATATATATATATATATATATATATATATAGAGTTGAAAATTGAACAGTGCTATTCTTATGGGTTGGTGCACTTTAAAAGTAACTATTCTTTGTCTATTTCACCTTTATATCTCCTTACATTTATACTTTATTTAGTTGGCATGGATTTGATGGAACCCTCAAGTTGTTCTCTTTTCCTTTGGGATTGATCTATGTCCATAAACTTTAGTGCATGTATGAACACAAAATGTGGAGGGATCAAATGTTGTGGTCAGTGAACTCAGAAAATTTTAAAGTTATCCTAACAATATTAGTAGAGAAGTTCAAGTTAAACAGTACAAGATTAAATATGATTTCATTGCAAACAATTATGTCATGTCAATTGTGAGATTCACAGCAGAGAAGTCTCACAATTCAACTAGTCTGTATAAATAATACTCCATATATAATAAATTTTCTTGGGTACATGACCACAAACAAAATTACGAGTTTCCGCTAGGTACTAGTAATTGTCACTGCAGAGTGCATGTTTCAATATTTCTCATTATTACACTGCAAAATTCTGAGTTCTGAAAGTAAAATTTAAAATTTTCTGGTATAGCAAAATTTTCATCCTATTTGTAATTGCCACTGGAGACTGCATGTTTCAATATTTCTTATTATTATACTGCAAATTCTGAGTTCTGAAAGCAAAAACCTTCTGGTACAGAGATATTGTCATCCTATGAGCTATTTGTCCGAATAATTATTAATACTTATTCGGCAAAAATATTCAAGAAACCATACATTAAAAATCTTAACCAAATTACTGAGGGTCTAAGCATAAATATCGACCAATAGATAGAAAGATGGATATAGAATTTGGCGCTCAGTCATCGACAATATTTGATGGGTACTCATTAAATGAGAGGAGTAGAATAAAACCAAAAGGGAAACACAAGAGCATTCACTATCGTTGGAGTTAAAAATTTCAAAATTGGCACTTAAAAAATAGCTTTAAACGAAGATAGTTGCAGTCGTTAGAGCCAAAATTTGGAAACTTATAAATAATAATAAAATTAGATGGAACAACATCTTACGTCTAACCAATTTTTCTTTTTATAAAAAATTTATAAAAATTCGAACGGGAAGAACATATAGCGTCTGACATTATAAAAAAAAATAACAACTTTTTTGGCCGGATCATTCTTTTTATATATATATATATAATTTATGTAATATTTTTTGCAACGATTTTGGAAATTAAAAAAAAAAGTATCAGACAGAACATCTTGTTCCGTCTGTTTTTTTTATACTTAAATATCTCTAATATTATAATGGGATAGTTGGAGTTGTCGTTTATAAATTATAAACATACCAACTTATGTATATTACATGTACATAACTAATATGAAAAATGTCTCAGGGTTGAGATCAAACCACGTCAGAGTTTTTACTCTTTTAAAAAAATATCTATTAACATGTGCTTCACATGTGCATATTACTAGTATACATAAAATGGATAAAGAGAATTGAGCCCCCCCCCCCCCCCCCCCCCACACACACACACACACACACACACACACACATCTCCTGCTATTTAAATGACCCCCTCTCATCTCTCATATCGTGCAACTTCGTTTTAATCATGACTCCTCATCACTACTCAATTTTCAATTATCTGCCTACTCTCTCATTTTACATCATTTTAATTATTCATCTTCACTCTCACCCTCAAACAACACGGATGTCGATCCAAAGATATATTGGCAGAATAAAATCCAATCTTCGAGATTGGTCAAATCATGACAACACAAGTACGAAAGTCGAGCCGCAGTCGAAAGATAGGGATTTTAGCAATCTAATCTAAGTTTATGGAAACCGGTGGTTGATGACCGCCAATATGTGTATCAGCAGCTTTGGGGTGAATTTTGTACATTTAGGGAAAATTTAAATCGTCCAATCAAGCGATGTTCCCGTGTTCCACTAGTGAAGTAAATAATCGATCATACGGGGTGATAGCATTTTTTCACGATTAATACAGAGAAGTCATCCATGCGGTTTGTGGAGGCCTTGGTTAAGAGATGGTGGGATACTACCCATACTTTTCACCTGTCGTGCATTGAGTTGGGATTCACCCAGTTGGTTGGACAATGCTAACTGGGTTATCCATCGGGTCCAGTGAAGCACCTCCATGTAACGAGGATTACCTCTTTGAAGTTGT
The DNA here is from genome assembly GCA_017893485.1 of Hemerocallis citrina. NCBI lineage: Eukaryota > Viridiplantae > Streptophyta > Magnoliopsida > Asparagales > Asphodelaceae > Hemerocallis > Hemerocallis citrina. The sequence goes on along the minus strand of CM030364.1, from coordinate 66,930,183 downwards.
ACATGCTCTCTTCTTCCTAAGATTAATGAATCTGATTGAAAGTCTCAAGGAATACACTGCTCCTTCCTGAAGAAGTATTTTCATAGCAGTGCGATCGAGGCAACTAAAGTGGATAATAATCTAGCCTTGATTATTGCATGGGGATTCTTTATATTCTTCCTTTGTGAGTTTCTTTTCTCCAATGCTGCTTGCGTTATCAGATCTGGTTAGCTTGCAACACTAGAAAATATTAGTAAAGTGGGCATATACAATTGGGGCAGTCAAGCAATGACACTGTTGTATATGTCTCTAGACTTTTGTAGTAAAGGTTAAAGTAAAGTCTTTCAACGGGCCATGTCAAGTACTGGAGATAACGTTTGATGTAATTGTTATTTATTTAACTAATACATACAATTTGTCAGTATTTAATTCAAAACTAATATAACCCTTTTATTTCAGTATTGGGCTTATGAATATACAAATATAAGTTATCCAATAAGTACAAGGACGGAAGATCTCGCAGTCGTTTTAGTAGCCGCCGACAAATTGCCCAAAATTACATGTTGGAACAAAGATCAGTTGGATACAATATAACAGATCAAATTAGGTATAACATTTCCATCACTAGACATCAAATTATTGTTACGACCAACTTGCAGACTCTACCTTGAGCATACCTAACAGAGCTAGACCAACTACAAGTGCAACTAGATTAGCACGCGGTGTCGAACTACATGATAGACAAAAACATCATGCATTGCGACAAAATTTGGTGGAGCACATATGGCACGATTATGGAGATGACATCTAGGAAAACATCAGCATCGTTGTATAGATCTATTAGAATAGATAGCAAGTACTTTATGTTCAATTTAGAAGCAAATTATGTATGGATCTACTTGTAATTAGCATCTTGTTTCTTTAATATTTTAAGTTGAAATATTTTGCCGTCATATTTATTAGAATAAATCGCAAGTGCAGAATTGAAAATAAGCAAGATACAATGATTTTGCAAAATAGATATAAAAAAAAGAGCTAAAAACTACTACTTGTAACCTAAATTTTGCATGATTTCATTCTGTCTACACATGAAATACATATGTTGAGTATCGAGTAAGTTGCTGAGGTCCATACTCATTACGTGGTCTTCCTACATTCGTATTTTCATTTCATGGTCTTTTCTTTACTCGCAAGCTTCATTTTCGTTGCCAGCATCCTCTTATGCTGCGCCTCTTTATAGAAAGAGTGAAAATTTTTGGTCTCTTCAACCATTTCAGCAAACTCAGATGATTCAGCCATCATTTCCCCTTTTTTCTCTGCTTTTCGACCAGGTGGTCTGGGGAAGGGTGTAGGCGAATCCACGTCATATATCTGTATCCCAGTCATGCATGGTTGGCGAACGTACTATTCTACCGATTTCCCCAGATTAAGAGCTCGGGCCTGAGTCGAACACATGGGTTGTATGCTGAGAAAATTTCGGCTGACCTTTAAGGAACTCATAATATTCTTCAAATTTGAATGCTTTCCCGAATGATTGCATGTATTCCACTCTCGCATCGCGTAGCTATTAAAAATTATACAAACACGGGTTATAAAGTATTTATTATTTTTTTAAAACAGTTCAATCTCATAAATTATATAAACCTTATCCGCCTCAGTTGTTCTGCTTATAGCTCTATTTGTTACACTGCCCAACTTTGCACTAAACAAAGCAACTTCTTTCGAAATTGTAGAAAATCGACTAGAAAGAGAGCCAACCGTTCTATTAGTCGGAGTGCCTAATAGAGTTACAAATGTGGCTAAAGCTCGATCCCAAAACTGTGTTCCGGGTTGATCGTTATTGATCAACGGATCTTGAGTAATAGCAACCCAGCTTTCTGAAAGAATAACATCTTCATTAGATGTGTAAGCATTGCCCCTTATACCATGATTCACCATTGTTTGAATTAGAGAGAATTTGTAACACCCCGAATTACAAATAAGTCTGAATTCGAAGTTCCACAAGATCTTTACACTTCACTTCGTACAAAATTATAAGGAATTTAAAACTTTTATTACAACAAAGTCTTTTACATCAACACGCAGCGGAATAAATGAATTACAACAATGATAAATGTACAATTGTAACAACTTTAGCATTTAAGTAATCATCAGCAACAAATTCATCTTTATATCTTCTTGTAAATTCTAAGTCCTGCATATAAAACTGTGGGCACGTCAGTTGCTTACAACCGACAAAATATTATACACGGCCATCCTCGCTTTGCCGAAAGTATAAAGATTCTTCAATACGTTAAAAAACACAAACTTGATCACAAGCAAAGCTAAAGAGAGACTACCCTATTGATGTCGTGAGTGATGTGCACCTAATCCTTAATATAGTTATTTATATTTCATGACACTAATGCACACTTGTTCGCACTTATGCATCTCATTCTACACAAATTCGAGGGCAAGCCCTTAACCAGTCTTCATCGTGTAGGGTTGAATCTCTCGTTATGAGTTTAACTACTACGGTAACTACAGTAAGTATCCTAGATATTTTATGAGTTACGAGCCCATGTCCAGACAGCCTGGAGGGGAATCCCACATCATGACATGACGCATCATGTAGACAGCCTATGGACAATTCGCCTCTGTCATGGGACAATGGCACTAAGTAGTCACCAAGCACCCCACAAGCGTCGTCATGATCCCGATAATTCCGAAGATAGATTCACGTCATGACATGACGCATCATGTAGACAGCCTGTGAAAATTCTCACACCGTGAATCTGAGGCCCTCATACTTGTGTTTTCTCTTACTTTCATCACATCTTCACTATAGTGTAGTCCTTAGATATTTAGTTTGTTTTAGAAGAAAATCATCACAACCTTGAGCTAGCTTACCCTACCGGACTTAAACCAAACAAAAGAGACAGTCAGCCCAATTGGTACTTCTCAATAGATGCTCAACCCACACTGGTTAGCTCTCAAATTTATTAATAAATACTGCCGGTCACTAGGGTCGCGCCTAGCCTCTAGATTCCAAAAACTATCTCTTTCTAGAGATCAACAATATGTTACATTCAATCTCAAAATAACATTTCAATTTCTTTATTCATAAACTCTTTCTCAAAGAAAACATTTCTTTATAATCTCATAATATGAAATATCTCATTTCGACTTCTTTTATCAATTTAATCATTCATAACATTGTGTGCATTTCAAATATTCTCATAATCAAATGATAAAAGTCTACAGAATCTCAACGAGAAGCAAATCCAATTGTAAATCAAATTTTTATCTAACTTTAATCAAACAAGATTCACATTTTTAATTAAATCCTCCAGTTCTTCAACAAATTATTTAATGTGAAATCCACTTTTCAATTCTCACAAAATATATCAAAATATCGTGGAAACAGTCTAAATAATTTTAGAAGGATAATAGAATTTTTTCCAAATTTTTTTTGTACTCTTAAAACTATTAAAATACTCAAAAAATCATAATATGTTAAAAAAAAAAAAAGCAAAACCACAAACAAAGTGGCAAGGGTCGGATTCGAACCCAGCCCAAACACCCCCGCCCATGAACAGTAACATACCCACGGCGCACCCGAACGACCAGAAAGTCCAGAGTGACTAACTAATATGAATAGGGTTAAATTCTTTAAGAAAAAACAGTACAGTATTTAATTCTTCCTTTAAATAACTCGATTTTCTATCAATTTGTACTTATTCAAAATCTAAATCTTTTCCTAGAATGTGTTCTATCAAAATACAGTATAGCATATATATTCAAACTTTATAAAATTCTCTTTTTTGACAATGTAACAAAACGCTTCCTCCCAAATTGTATTAGAGAACACATATTATCAATTTTCAAATAAAGTGTTGTCTCTCATCAAAAACTTCTTTATAAAAAAATTCCTATACTCGTAAAATATATACTAATGAGATTAATTCCCCATTTCTTCACTATACTAGCATTTTAAAACTATTTTCATACATGTTATATTATTTTGACTATTGTAAAAATATTCTACCATGCATATATTCTCATTCCAACAATAAATATTTCTCTTTCTAATTCAACAAGAGTTCTAGCCACTTATATGAATCACAATATTATTTCAACACATCATAACACAATAGATCAAGATTATGCAATCTACATATAACATACCAATCAAAATTTAATAATTAAATTGTATATTGTCTAGCATGCAACTTACTCCTAAAATTAGAAAGAATTTAAGAAACACCCACCTAAAAAAATATGATTTCTTAGCAATAGAACTCCGAAAATGAAAAGCTCCTACTAGCAAAAACACTTTCAAAGGCTCTAAGAGAAGTCCCAATCGACTTCCTCGAAATCCGTGCACAAGAAAAAATCTCCAACTCCATGAACAATGAACAACTCAGAGCACACCCGAAAGCCAAGTCTACCCTTCGGTTTGGTTTTGGTTTGGTTTCTATTGGATTGAAAAAGGGAGTTGTGCATATGTGTGTGTGTGTGTGTGTGTGTGCGTGTGCGTGTGTGTGTAAGTTATACATATGCATTCACATATATTGTATGGTGAGTAGGTAGAGAAGCAAAAGAGGTTACTGGATTGGATTTTTCGGAAATGTCAAAGAAAAGAAAGAAGGGTAAGGAAGATGAGGAGAGTGAAGATGGTTTAGGGGTGATTATAAAGGAGATTGTGATAGTTATTAAAACCAACTCCATTACTACAATCCACTAATCCACTCATGCAAATTCAGAAATTTTTCTTCCCTCCATCCCCAAAAACAGCCAGCCACTACTTGTTTGAGTGTGCACATTGCACGTGTGCACGTGCACATGCTTGTGTACACCACATAAAATTAATTATTTATTTAATTTAAAACATATGCATATAATATATAAGATACATATACAATTAGTCTAATTAAAAATTATATTTTTTCATGCAAAAATAAAATAAACACACTCATACTTCAAAATTTTATTTTGAAAAGAATACGCCTAAATACGTGCACCGCAAACACGTGCGTCGCACATAAAATATCAAAATACGAAATCGACTTTATCAACGGGAAAATATTAAAGATAATCAAAATACAACATAAGAAAAATATATTTAATATACACATTCAATAATGTACTCAATACGTATATTGAAAACACGTGCACTGCACGTATAAAAGTATTTTAATTAAAATAAGAGAAAAATGAATTCCTATTTATAAAATGAATTCGAACACATCATTAAATAAATAGTTGACATATATATAGAAAATATCACACGTAGCGGTAGAAAACTTGTAATCGATACGTACGTGCATCGATAACACGTATAAAGCACATAAAAACACAAAGATTGGAATTTTATATTTGAGTTGACTCAAATAGGATAAAATAATTTTTTAGAATACGAAAAATGCATAAATAGTCGGGATCCAAAATACGTATTGAAACACGTTACGGATATTACCCGTAATGGTACAAAATACACGTTCGTAACACACGATGGCAAAATTATCATTTCCAATTTTGCGGGGTGTTACAGAATTACAGAAAATGAAGATAGAAAGAAAGAACAGAAGATGAAGATAGAAAGAAAGAAAAAGGGATAGAAGTTTTGTATTTGACTGAGTGGAGTAGAGCGTATATATAGAGAGCAAGAAAAATTTATGGACATTGGAAGAACAATTGCAAAAATTCCCATTCAAAAAAATTGAGCCGTTTGAAGAAATATAGAGTAGAGGGTATTTCACTCTTTTATTATTTTTTTCTCATTTCATAAAAGTTAAGGACATAATAACTTCTTCTGCCCCTCATCTTTTCTTTTCTAATCCTTTTTTAATTTTAAAAAAAAATAGGCAGATGGGATAACTTCTTCCGTCCGCCATTATTAAAAAGAACCAGACAAAACAAGATTATTCGTCTTCTATAATTAACATATTCTCAAATTTTTGGCCATATTTGGAAGGATACTGTTACTTTCTATTCCAATTTTTTTTTTTGACTGGCAAAAGGTAGGATTATCCTACCTCACAGAGGATATATATACAGATAAGAAAAGTTGTAAGACGATTATAAAAGGCCACTGTGGAAGGTTCAATCAAGTAGTGGGTGAGTCGTGGTTCGAGATTGCATGTCGTTGGGTCGTAGAGAGGGCATTGGACTGTTGTCGTGCACCTCTACTAGTCCCAAAGACATGATCTCATCCCCCTTTCTCACCCAAATCACAGCTCGAACAACAAAAAGAAACCACTTACAGTCGGTAAAAAAACAAATAGTGCTAAAAACTAGAGTTCAACAGAAGTGTCGGACTAACATTGTCCCAAAAAATAGAAACAAAAACAGAGATGACATATCCTTGATCAACTTGGGGAATTGCCTGCACTGTCACCACTTCTTGGCTTCATGAGATCACTGTCACCTGTTCCCCTGAGTTCCTCAATTATTGGCTTTCTTCTTCGATTCCCCGCTTGAATCTAGCCAATATGAGAACCAAAATTTTGCGTGATAAGCTTATCCACAGTAGTAAGCTTGTTGTAAAAGATTCTATCATTTCTAGCATTCCATAAACTCCAACAAACAGCTATTGTAACCAAATGCCATGAGTGCGTGAATTTGTGCTTATTGTGATCAAAACACCAGTATGTGAAGCATTCACTAATAGAAGACCGCAGATTTGTGATACGGAAGCTTGGAGTGAAATGCAGCCAGGTTTGAGCATCTAAAGGGCACTCAGAAAAAATATGATAGGCGGTTTCAATCTGACATGCACAAAAGGTGCATGTTAGATCACCATCCCAACCTCTAGAATGCATCCTATCTTTGGAGTTTAGTTTTTCCCAACTCAACATCCAAATGAAAATTTTGCATTTAAGGGTTGCACAATTCTACCGGCAAGCTCGATAAAAAAGGGAGATAAGGCTAGAAATGCTGTAGAAATCATAGGCTGATTTCACAGTATATCTCCCTGTGCTAGAGTGAATCCAGCGTGCAATATCAGAGTAGGGGGAAGGCGGAATGTTAGAAAGTAATTGCAGCAGTTTTTTTCTTTTCAAGGAGGATGGTGGTAGAAGAAGAGGTATGGAGGCTAGGTCTCCAAGTCCAGGTGCCTTGATCAATGGTGCCCTGGGAGCGCAGCGAAGCTTCTTTGTTCCATGCAGCTTCAAATAAATTCGGAAATAATGTGGCAGTGTTGTTACCCTCTATCCATTTAGAAGTCCAAAACTTAAGCTTAGAACCATCACCAAGTTGCCAAGTGATGCCGTGGTGGAATTGCTCTTTCAGCTTGAATACATTCTTCCAAAAATCTGAGGCCTGGGTCTTGCAGATGAAGTCATTTTTTGTGCTATTGAAGTAGAGGGACTTGAGAGTTTGGGTGCAAAGAGAATCTTCGGTAGATATTTTCCACCACCATTTCATGAGAAGTGCATTGTTGAATTGGTTTAGGTCCAAAACCCCAAGGCCTCCCTGCTTTTTTGGTTGGCAGATGCGCTTCCAACTTGTGCAAGAGACCCCCGTTGCCTTGGTATCTCCCCCAACCCAGAAGAATCTACTTCTAATTTGATCAATTCTGGCTATAACCCACTGGGGCAGCTTGAAGAATGAGGCGAAGTAAGTTAGCAAGGCACTAAGAACAGAGTTGATAAGAATAAGTCTCCCCCTTCTAGATAAGAGACGACCTTTTCACGTGGACAATCTCCTCTCAATTTTAAGAAGAAGAGGTTGCCAGTCCCTCTTCTTGAGCCTGCCTTTAGATAGTGGCATACCTAGATATCTGGTGGGCAGGGAGTCTTGTTTGCAGCCTAGGATATGAGCAAATGCTTGAAGCTTGGCCTGAGAGTGCCCGAAGTAGAGGATAGAATACTTTGAGAGGTTGATATGGAAGCTGGAGACATTTGCAAAGAGATGCATGAGCACTTTAAGATGGAGCACGTCTTGCTCATCTCCTTTGCAGAAGATGAGCGTATCATCAACAAATTGAAGAATGGAAAGGTGAGCTAAGGAGCCTCGGAGGTTCAGCTGAAAGAAAGAGCCATTTTCTCTACCAGTGTGCAATATTTGTGCTAGAACATCAACAGCTAGGATGAATAGCATCGGATATAGAGGATCACCCTGCTTGAGACCACTTTTAGAAACAATAGTCTTTCCTTCAATGCCATTTACCAAAACAGAGGATTTGGTAGGATGAAGGATGGCTTTGATCCAAGAGCACCAGCGTGGGCCAAATCCTCTAGCAGTTAGGAGCTGCTCCAAGAAATCCCAGCTAAGAGTATCAAAAGCCTTACGAAAATTAATTTTAAGCATTAGAGTATCTGATTTCTTAAAACAACACAAGTTGATTGCTTCGTAAGCCACAAGAAAGTAATCCACTGTAGATTTACCTTTGAGGAAGGCACTTTGCGAAGAGGACACTGGGGTATGCAGAATGGGGCTCAACCTGTTAGCTAGAATTGTGGTGAAGATCTTCATCAAGCAATTGAGCAGGCTAATGGGGCGATAGTCAGCTACAGAAGAGGCACCCTTCACATTTAGGAATGAGAACAATGGTAGAGTAGTCGAGTCTGCTAATGCTAACTTTCCCATTTTGGATGGCCAGTAGCATACAGCACAGATCATCTTGGATAGTCTCCCAATGTTGCTGATAAAAATGCATAGAGAAGCCGTCGGGTCCCTGTGCTTTGTCTCCATTCATGCTGAAGATTGCTTGATTGATCTCTTCCTTATTGAAGGGGGCTTCCAGCACGGATAGGTCAGTAGTTGTAGGGGGATAAAGAGAGGCCCAGTCGACTTTGAAATCTGTGGCAGAGCTGGTGCCACAAATTTCGTTGAAATGTTGTTCAAAGCATGATCGAATTACTGACTGATCTGAAATGAGGTCACCATTGTGAATAAGGGAGTAGATGAAGTTCTTGCGTCTCCTCCCATTAGCCATAGAGTGGAAGAATTTTTTGTTAGCATCGCCTTCTTGGATCCAGGTGATTCTAGATCTTTGTCTCCAATAAGTGACTTCCACTTTTACCAGTTGCTGATACTTTGTATGAGCAGCTGAGTGGGAGGGGTCTAAAGCTTGAGAATCAGCTAGGATATCGAGCCCGTGAATAACCTCAAGGAGAGACTTTTTGCGATGTGGAATGTGGTCAAATTCCTCATTCCTCCATCGTCTAATCCTTCTCTTCAGAAGGAATAACTTCTTGGCAAATATGTCTACCTTTGAGCCTGTGCATCTGAAGCTCGACCACCAAGAGAGGATGTTATGATTGAAGTTAGTGTGGGAGCCTCACTCTCTCAAATTTGAAGTAATGAACTTTTTTTTGAATTGCTTGTGAGTCAAGAATGATAGGGCAGTGATCTGAAGCAATGTGGGGGAGGGAATGCTGAATACAAGAGGGAAATGATTGATCAAATTGGTTGGAGATCAGGAATTTGTCCAATCGAGCAAAAGAAGGGTTATCTCTTACGTTAGACTAGGTGAACTTCTGACCTGCAAGCAGAAGAATGAGCTGTAGTTGCTGAATCCAATTGCAGAAGTTTCTCATATCTCTACTAGAGCCAGAACCTCTATTTCTTTCATGATTGGAAATAGTCACATTGAAGTCCCCACAGACTACCCAAGTATCACAAAGCAAACTTCTTCGATGTAGGATTTCATGGAAACAGAGTTCTCTGTCATCAAGTTCAAAGGGGGCATAGACGGAGGTTAAGGACCATTCAAAGCCAGATGAACTAATGTGGACGGAGAGGGAAATTGAGAATATGTCGATTGCACAGTAAATGCAATCTAGGGCATCGTCATTCCATCCAATTAGGATACCTCCACGACTATCAATAGCATCTACTGATCTCCAATTAGTGATTAAGTTGCCTCCAATAGAAGAGAGTTTGGGGGAAGAGGGCTTGGATAACTTGGATTCTTGCAAGCAGGCCACAGTGATTTGGGTAACTTGGATTTTTGCAGGTAGGCCACAGTGATTTGGGCATTGCGAAGGCCATCTTTGATTAGGGTACATTTGTAGGGGCTGCCTAACCCACGAACATTCCAACTGCCAATCTTCATTGAAAAAACGAACACATACCAAAAACAAAAGCAATCTAGGGGGCTGATAAACTCAGGCAGCTAGTTCAGCTGTTGCTGTTGATCTGGGGGATCAACTGCAATCACTACAACTTGCTTGAGTTTGTCAATTGAGTGTGGTCCAACAGCCTCCACTCCTACTGATTCAGCTACCTCAATGATATCCTCGTTAGAAAGTAATGCGAAAGGATTACGACATGCATTGGTAACTGAAAGCATAGAAGAGGAGGTACCTTCAGACTTGCGGAGGGAGGCAACCTTAAGAGAAAATCGAAGATGCTGCATAAATGGTCTAGACGAGGGGACTTTGGTGGCCGATCTGCAGCGCTTGGAAGATCCTTCTTCGAAACCAGGGGGCAGAGCCTGAGGAAGAGGAGGAGACATTGTGACGATGCCTTGGGATGAGGGATTTGGTCTTGAAGCTGGCGGCTCTTGCGCCCCTGGTGCCTGAGCTGAATTGCATGGTCTTTGGGGCCTCAATTTTGGCAACGCACTTGCTAACAGCAGCCTCAAGCGCTGAATTCACCGTAGGTTTAATTTCCAGGAATAGGGACTGAAGGATGTTGACAATCTTCCCTTTCTACTCCATCTAGCACACCTCTTCTTCATGTAGGATATCATGCAAACTGGCAGAGCTTTCGAGATGGGTTTGTGATGTACCAGTAGAAGTTTCCAAATTGCCCTTCAGAGAATCTGATTGAATCTCTATAATAGAGAGAGCGTTGAAGACAAGGTTAGTGCCAGGATTTACCTCAACTGGTTCAGCCAATTGTTGAGGATTTTGGGGCAGGACCACTTTTGGAACCTTCCCACTTGAGTCTGCCATACCAGAAATATTCAAAAATTGATTTGCAAAGAGGAAAAGATTTTAAGGCTGCGGTGACTGTGCCGTAAATCTCGTAACTGGTGGAACTATCTCCTGGATCTTTGCCTTTCCTTTTTTATCGCCAATGAGTCCTTGATTCCCTTCCGGGACATGCGGGGGGCTGATTTCCACGTGTTTCACTGCCAGCACTTCCCTCCGATGCCAGAAACTAGTGGACAAGCCAGTTTTCGAAGAAAAAAGCTGTACTCTGCTGCTGGCAACGTCCTCAGATGGGATAGGGTTGCCGAGAATAAGCACAGGCACCTCATGAATTTGTAGCTCTTTGGTCCATGGCATTCTATAGTGGATGAGGACGTTCTTCGGAATGTGGCTAACATCCTCTACTTCAATTAGGATAAGGGCCTGGTCACGGGAAACCACATTTTTCATGTCACCGCTCATGGTAATGAACATGCCGAAGGGCTGAATGAGTTGCTCAATGGAGCTCTGATTCCACATGTGGAAAGGCAACATTGGTACGTTGATCCAGATGTAGCTTGGCTTTGGCTTAATCTTGGTTCCATACTCCATCGACCAAGGAGAGAATGTAGTGTTAAAGCCAGAGAATTGGAACACACCGTTGGCAATCGCCATCTTGGCCTCTTCCTCAGATGGAAATTCAATGTGGAAGACCCCATCACTAACTCTCTTAACAACCCACCAGCCTCCCTGGCGCTTCCAAGCGAAGTTTAAAGCGCTTTCGACAGTCGCCGAATCTGGGCGAGAGCGGGGATTGATCAGGTGGAGAAAAGCGCTTGCATGCAGCGCAGGAAGGGCAGATCTATTTCTGAGTTATGGGTTATCTCGACGGCCATGGATTCTCGCCTATTGAAGATCGGACAGTCGTGAACACGATGGCCGAACTTCCGACAGTTGAAGCAGTGAATCCCGCTTCTGCGGCAGTCTGCCGCCAGATGATCAGTGTCTCTGCATCGCATGCAGCGAGTCTCCATTCTGCTCTGGCGATTTTGGTGATGAGATTTGATATGGTGACGGGGGTAGGGGTTTAGGGAGAAGAGAGGGTTTTTTTGGTTGGGAAGGGAGAGGGATAGACTGCAGGAAGGGTGGGCGGTCAGATCGAGGGGGGTAATGATGAGGAGTAGGGGCCATTAGAACCTGAGTAAAAGATTTGCTCTTGTTCCAAGGCAGCCATGCACGCTCTTCTCTCCTCTCTCCTCTCTCCTCTCTCATCTCTCATCTCGCTTAACTTTTTTTTTCTATTCTAATTTTTGGGTATATAGACTACGATAGTGGGCTATCAGAGCATCTGTAGTCGTTCATTCTCAAAATTTGGGTATTTGGCATATAGGAATAGGAATTTTGGGTTTGAGTTGTAGTCGTTTTAACCCAAAATTTGGGTTTTAATTTTTAAAAACCAACGGACGGAAAATCATTTTCCGTCTAAGATTTCTCCCCAAATTAACTCTTAATTTAATCTTAATTTAATCTTGATTAATCCTAAAACCTTATTTAAATCACAATTAATAAAACCTAATATATATAGGCCTATTTCATAGAATATTGTTTTTTTTAATTTCTAAAATCTTATTCAAAAGATTTGTTTTTTTTTTTTTAGAATTTCCTACAGATAGGAAATGATTTTCCATCCGATATATTTAAAAAAAATTGAAGCGACGAAAGATGACCTTTCGTCCGATTCAATTTTTTCTATATAAATGAAGGATGAAAGATCATCGTTCGTCCGGCTATATTGTCAAATTCCTATATCATCTCTCAAATATGACCACTGTTCCCTCAAACCCAAAATTTGGGATATATAGCTAACGGCTACAACACTTTTTTTTTTGTTGAAAAATTTGACATTTTAGCCAACGACTACAGATGCTCTCATTGACCAAGTTTTACAAAATTTGGGTATTTGGACAAAGACAGGATGCTCTAAAGCCGAAGTCCTTTGCCTTTTGCTACATCTTGAACAGTCGTCCCTTTTGACGTCCTTTAGTTTAGTCCCTCGTGTTTCCAAAAGCCCTAATTTTAGGGATCGCTGTGAGGCGCGTGGCATCCACCATACCAAGTTGATCACTTAATCAATTATATCCATCTGTTTTTGGCTTAACTGATAATTTTTTTTGCAATCTTTTTTTTTCTTTCTTCTGCTTCTTCTATTTTTTGTGTGTGAATTATTTTCTTCGATTGGTAGATTAAGGCATGTAGATCACTAGCTTTAAAAAAAATGCATGTGATATGCACAATTATCTGTTTTTGGCTTAACTGATAAATTTTGTGCAAGCTTTTTTTTTTCATTCTTCTTCTTTTTCTTTTTCTTTTTTTTTATTTTTTTATTTTTTTATTTTTTTTTGTGTGTGTGAATTTTTTTCTACCGATTGGTAGATTAAGGCATGTAGATCACTAGCATTAAAAAAAATGCATGTGATATGCACAATTAATAGAGCACTAGCTTAGTTTTATTTGAAAGAAAGAATCCACAGATATATAATACTTTGTAGTAAAATATGTCCAATATGTAACTAGGGTCTTGTCTTCAGTCTATTGGCTAGTTAGTGAGAGTTAAATAGTTCAAATCATTTTTGCATCATTTTAGCATCCATCGTGTGCTAAAAACCTAAAAAATAAAAAATTTAATCAGAAATCTGCCGCTATCATTGGCCAAAAACCTATTTTTTTACCAAAACATGAACAGTACTCTGCTATATATAGCAGAGTCAAATAGCAAATGCAAAATATAGAAGACGGAAGGTGATCTTCTGTCTAGTAGAGAGACGGAAGAAGATCTTCCGTCTCTTTTTTTTTTAAAATCAAAATGGAGAGACGGAAGATCTTCTTCCGTCCCTCTCTTTTCTATTTTTTTTACGACATTTTTTTAAATGGGAAAGAGACAGGCGATTTTTTTTTCACTTTTCGTCCTTTTCCTCCTAAAAAAAAAAACAAAAAATAATAATATGCCCAAACGGAAGATCATCATCCGGTTGGGCATATTTTTTTTTATAAAAAAAATCCCCAGACGGAGGATCATCATCCATCGGGGTATTTTTTTAAAATCTTTTTTAATTATTCGCGCGATCAAACGACTAAAAAAAATTATAATTATTGTCAAACGGAACATGATCTTCCGTCTATCGAATTTTGGGTATTAAAAATTTTATTTATTTTATTAGACGAGGATGTTCTTCTGTCTGTATATTTTATAATTTTTTTAACCAAAATTTTGGCTTTAACTATAGCAGCGCGACTCTTCTATTTCCATTTCTATATTAATTGCCAAATACCTATAATATAGTATGAACGATAGTGGATGCTTTTAAAGGCTCAAAATATGAGCTTTGGGCTAAAAATTAAGAGTGATACTTATTATTTAATCTGTATGATCATTGGATAAAATTTTGAATAAGAAGCTAGGATGTACACAAGTTACTGTTGTGCGCGGTACAAATCAAATCAACAAGAATCAATGCGGAATACAAAGAGAGAACCAGCGAGAAAACACAAAAGCAAACCAACACAAAAGGACACACAGATTTAATGTGGTTCGGCAAAATACATGCCTACATCCACGGGGCGGTTGGGGTTTCTTCTTCTTCAAATTATCACCAATGGGCGAAAACAAACCCTTACAAATAATGACGGCTGCAAAACCGAAATAGGGATCTCTAATTTTCGTCTCAGATTACAAAACCCTAACAAGTGTATTTATAGGGAAACTATTGGGCCTTTTCGAATTGGGCCTGATCCAGTTCAAAATACCGTCATCAGTCGACTGGTCGACTTACCAGTCGACTGGCAATCCATCTGGCAGTCGACCGATCAGTCGACTGATCCTCTGCTGCTGCTTGTATCTTTAGCCTTCGAAAACTCTCTGGACAGTCGCCTGATCCTTCTATCAGTCGACTTATGCTGTAACTTTCTTTTGCTGCAGATACTCCAAAACAATCTGAACCAGAATCGAGCCATTATCCTACAATCTCCACCTTGGCGAGATCTTCCACCAACCAACAATCTCCACCTTGGCAAGATCTTCCAAGTAGCCCAAGCAATCTCCACAAATACTCCAAATGCTCATCATCAAATGTAACAACAAATCCAAACTCCACCTTAGTATGATATCACATACTAGGCGAACAAATAGCGAAGCACTATTCCAACCCCCCATTCCAAATCATCAAACATGCAAAATATTAGCCAGGTTCATGCAATGCTTGAACTTGGCTGCTCCAACAACTTTGGTCAACATATCAGCAGGATTATCAGCTGTCCCAATCTTCACCAAATGAATATCACCATCCTTTATCAAATCACGCACAAAGTGATAACGGACATCAATATGTTTGGTCCTCGAATGAGGAACTTGGTTCTTTGCTAAATGAATAGCACTCTGACTGTCACAGTGTACCTCCACCTTCTCCCGATGAATCCCCAAGCTCTTCAAAAGTCCATGTATCCAAATGGCTTCCTTCATGGCCTCAGCAACCGCCATGTATTCAGCCTCAGTAGTAGACAACGCTACAGTGGACTGCAAATTTGACCTCCAACTTATAGGTGCCCTAGCCATAGTAAACAAATAGCCTGTAGTAGACCGCCTCTTATCTAGATCACCTGCATAGTCTGAATCAACATATCCAACCAATAACCTGCTAATATTGTCATCCCTTTCAAATTTCAAACCCACATCTGTGGTGCCACTTATGTACCTTAGAATCCATTTAGCTGCTTGCCAATGCTCTTTGCCTTGATCATGCATATATCGACTAACCATACTCACCGCCTGAGAGATGTCTGGTCGAGTACAAACCATGGCATACATCAAACTGCCAACTACACTAGTGTAAGGTACATTTGCCATATACTGTCTCTCCTCATCTGTACTTGGAGACTGAGAAGCACTAATTCTGAAATGACTGGCTAAGGGTGTACTTACTGGTTTAGTCTTCTCATCTATACCAAACCGTTTCAGCACCTTCAAAAGATATTGCTTCTGAGTCAAACTCACTGTGCCCTTTGCCCTGTCTCTAGCTATCTCCATCCCAAGTATCTTCTTGGCTTCACCAAGATCCTTCATCTCGAATTCAGAACTCAACTGATTCTTCAAATTTTGAATCTCCTTAGCATTCTTAGAGGCAATCAACATGTCATCCACATATAGTAACAGATATATGAAAGAGCCATCCTGCAACTTCCTGAAGTAAACACAATGATCAAACTCACTTCTGGAATATTTCTGCACCTTCATAAACTGATCAAACCTCAAATACCACTGCCTTGGAGATTGCTTCAAACCATAGAGAGACTTCTTCAACCTGCAAACACAATTTTCCTTCCCAGCTGTCTTGAACCCATCTGGCTGCAACATATAAATCTCTTCATCTAGATCCCCATGTAAGAACGCAGTCTTCACATCCATCTGTGTCAACTCAAGGTCAAACTGTGCTACCAATGCCAACAAAATCCGAATAGAATGATGCTTCACAACTGGAGAGAACACTTCATTATAGTCAATTCCTTCCCTTTGAGCATACCCCTTTGCAACTAGTCTAGCCTTGAACCGAACACTGCCTTTTGGACCTTCTTTCTTCGTATACACCCACTTGCAACCAATTGCTTTCTTCCCCTTTGGTAGTTGCACTAGATCCCAAGTCTTATTCTTATGAAGAGAGTTCATCTCTTCATCCATAGCAACTTTCCAATCTGCATTTTCTGAACTTCTAGTGGCTTCTTTGAAGTTGGAGGGAACTTCATCATCCACAATGGGAAGAGCAAATGCAACTGTATCTGTAAAACGAGACGGTCGTTTGATATCTCTTCTTTGCCTTCTTACTGCAATTGATTCTTCCTGCTGGATAGGAACTTCTTCATCATTCTCAGTATCAACCACATCATCATCATCTTGGACAGGAACAGGATTTTCAACTGACAACTTTTCTAACTCCACCTGTTGAAAAACTTTCCTACCAGTCGACTGGTTATTGCCACCAGTCGACTGTCCCGAGCTCCCACAATTCTGCTGTTTTGGACCATCAGTCGACTGCTCCTGTTCATCAGTCGACTGTCCCGAACTTCTTCTACTCACCTGTTGAAGAACTGTCCCACTCTTCTGCTGCTCACCAGTCGACTGTCCTCTACCATCAGTCGACTGTCCCGAGCTGATCATGCTGGTCTCATCAAAAGTGACATCTCTGCTGATTACTAACTTCTTCTGTTCTGGACACCACAACCTGTAACCTTTGACACCAGTACTAAAACCAACAAATATAGCCTTCTTGGCTCTTGCATCAAGTTTAGTTTCAGTTACATGAAAATAAGCAGGACAACCAAATATATGCAAAAAACTATAATCAGATGCAGGTTTACCACTCCATACCTCAATAGGCGTCTTGCCTTCAAGTGCTGCTGATGGTAAACGGTTGACGATGTGGCTTGCATATATAACAGCTTCTGCCCAAAATGTTTTCTTCAATCCAGACTGTGCTAACATACATCTCACCTTCTCCAATAAGGTTCTGTTCATCCTTTCTGCAACCCCATTTTGCTGTGGAGTCTTCCTAACTGTGAAGTGCCTCTGGATCCCTTCATCTTCACACAACTTCAGAAACGGATCATTCTTGTATTCTCCTCCATTATCTGACCTCAGAACCTTAATCTTCCTACCAGTCTGATTTTCAACTTTCTTCTTCCAACTTGTGAACAATGTCAAAACTTCATCTTTGTGCTTCATGGTATATACCCAAACTCGCCTGGAGTAATCATCAACAAAAGTAACAAACCAGTGTCTACCACTCATAGAAGGTGTCTGAGTAGGGCCCCAAACATCTGTGTGCACATAATCGAGGATACCCTTTGTCTGATGTACAGCTGTACCAAATTTCACCCTAGTTTGCTTACCCAAAACACAATGTTCACAAAATTCTAACTTGCACCCTTTAGCATCTTTAAGCAACCCTTGCTTCACAAGCCCTTGCAAGGCTTTTTCTCCTGCATGCCCGAGTCGCATATGCCACAACCTAGTAGAGTCGGGAACAACCTGTTTAGGCTTCTCAGTTACACTGGCAGCCTGACCCAAATATGTTTTTCCCTGCAAGAAAAACAAGTTCCTCTTTCTTTGCCCTTTCATCACCACGAGTGATCCGCTAGTCACCTTCAGAATGCCACCTTCACTAGCAAATTTCAAACCACTGGCCTCCAAAGCACCTAGTGAAATCAGATTCTTTTTCAAATCTGGAACATACCATACATCTGAAAGCTCCCTAATAAGACCATCGTGCATTAGCAATTCAATCTTCCCGATTCCTACCTTCTTACAAGGTGCATCATTTCCCATCAAAACTACACCACCATCCATATATTCCAAAGAAGTAAACCACTCCTTTTTCCAAGACATATGATAGGAGGCTGCTGTATCAAGAAACCATACTTCTTGATAAAGTGAGGGACTAGAAGCAAGTGCAAAAGAAAAATCCTCGCCACTTTCTAAATTTTCAACAGTCACATTTGCAGTCGAATTTCCCTTATTTCGTAGCTTTGGACAATCCTTTTTCCAATGCCCCCTTTCATGACAGAAAGCACATTCATCTTTGGCCGGTATTTTCCTGTCCTTTGAAACTCCTCTCGATTTGGAACGAGATTTGTTTCCCTTTTTCCCAGATTTGGACTCAGATCTAGTCTCAGTCCTGCCCCTTACAATCAACGCTTCAGAAGTTTCTCTATCAACCATCTTATCCCTTCTCCTAGTTTCATTATTCAACAAAGCATTTGCAACATCTTCATATTTCACAGTATCTTTTCCATATAATAAAGTAGTTGCTAAATGATCATAACTTTCAGGTAATGAATTCAACAGAATTAGGGCTTTATCTTCATCCTTAATTTGCTCATCCAAATTTAACAAATCAGCCAATAATTTATTAAATGATTCCACATGAGCATTCATAGACATACCTTCCGTATAGGTGAAGCGAAAAAGTCTCTTCTTCAAATACAGCCGATTCTCCAAACTTTTCCTCATGTATTTGTCTTCGAGTTTCTTCCACAACACCGCAGCAATGGTATCCCTCATCAAATCATACTTCTGAGCCTTCTCAATAAAGAGCCGAATAGTCCCACATGCAACTCTATTCAACTTCTTCCAATCTGCTTCGGACATATCCTTAGGTTTTTCCACTTCCAAAGCAACATCTTGTTCTTGTTGAACAAGAACATCCAAAACCTCACATTGCCACATCCCGAAATTGTTTGTCCCATCAAATTTTTCAACTTCAAATTTTGCGTTGTGAATCGTTGTTCTTGATGAACTTGATCCCACAACTTCCTTGGTTGCATCTGCATCACCCGCCATCTCTCTCTAGGTCGAACCAACAGCTCTGATACCACTTGTTGTGCGCGGTACAAATCAAATCAACAAGAATCAATGCGGAATACAAAGAGAGAACCAGCGAGAAAACACAAAAGCAAACCAACACAAAAGGACACACAGATTTAATGTGGTTCGGCAAAATACATGCCTACATCCACGGGGCGGTTGGGGTTTCTTCTTCTTCAAATTATCACCAATGGGCGAAAACAAACCCTTACAAATAATGACGGCTGCAAAACCGAAATAGGGATCTCTAATTTTCGTCTCAGATTACAAAACCCTAACAAGTGTATTTATAGGGAAACTATTGGGCCTTTTCGAATTGGGCCTGATCCAGTTCAAAATACCGTCATCAGTCGACTGGTCGACTTACCAGTCGACTGGCAATCCATCTGGCAGTCGACCGATCAGTCGACTGATCCTCTGCTGCTGCTTGTATCTTTAGCCTTCGAAAACTCTCTGGACAGTCGCCTGATCCTTCTATCAGTCGACTTATGCTGTAACTTTCTTTTGCTGCAGATACTCCAAAACAATCTGAACCAGAATCGAGCCATTATCCTACAATCTCCACCTTGGCGAGATCTTCCACCAACCAACAGTTACAAGTATATTTATTCATTTGAGTCGTATCTATTAGCCTCTAGTATTATAACAATATAAATAGCGTAGTATGATTATTGATTAGTATTACTTTTACCAAACTTAGAGTACAACTGTGCAAGTCCAAAAAATACATGATACTAAGAATATAAATTCGAATATTTACTTTGATTATAATTTTATTTTAATCCAATTACTTTAATTTTTCAAAACAAAAACAAAGTAAGAGATTTTCCGTAACAATTATGTCAATGTCGGGAAAAAAAAAATGAAACCACTATTTTGACTTGTCTGGCTCCGCCAAACGGTGATCAAATTGTTAAAAAAACTAATGATATTGGAAAATGAATAATTTATGAAAGTGCATTTTAGATTTATTCATGTCTTAAGATGGTTTTGGTTTAATTGGTAGCTTTAGACGAATTCTGGGATTAGCAGGCAGTAATATAATAATACGGTAAACAACAACAGCAGCAAAGTCGTATCACAAATTTTGGGATCGGTAGATAATAATTCATAATATATAATACTTACTCAATTAAAGATAGTTTCAATTATTTTACTAGTGTGATGCATGTTTTAATAAATATAGTTTTTTAAAGTAAAAATTTAGAAGTAGTCTTGATTTCAACCTAGAACTTCCTTTATAATAATTATACACGTGCGCTGCACGAATTGGTAGAATGATAAAACATTTACAAATAACACTAAGGCCTTCTCCCATTATAATATTAGAGATGTTCCAAGATTTATACATAGATAGTGGATACATTGGGCTCCCAGAAAATCAGAAATCTTTGAAAACATATATATGATCAAATCATACAAGTGTGTGCATACAAGGAGATCGTAAATGAATTCTTACCTTGATCTTTACATTAAAGTAAAATGCGATTTAACAGTGTTTCATCTTGACTTCAATAATTTTATTTAATTTTTCCACTATATATATTCAGTAATCACCTTGACTTTGGAAAAGTTGTACTTCTACGTACTTTTTAAAGGGGAGTACTACTAGTCTCAAAGTTTCAAATGAAGTTGATTAGGCTCAAATGATGAATCATCATCAATGATTATTGACAATCAGTAAGCTTAATAAGATTCCAAAAATAATCATATAATTGAAGGCGAAGTATTAATAATTTGTTCTCATTTTACACTTGTTAATCCTTCACGCCATTGTTCTCTAAATTCTAATTTGCATGCAACCAAATTCTTTTGCATGCATCCATAATAACAGAGGTGTTTGTTCTTTTTTCTAGTCAGTACAAAAAGAACAAGATCAAGTGGTCCTGTTCAATACACAGAAAATGTACTAATGTAAACCTATAGTCAAGATAGACTAATACCAGATTACACTACAACCTTTTCAATGGATTGTCCAAGTCCGTCTAGGTTGTGAACTATTTATATATTCCATAGGGAACTGATAATATGATCTTCTGTGTGTCACCTCACACCATATTATCAACTTTATAGAATATCAGACACTTGCATTAATATTATAATAAACACAATATGCAAACATATGCTGTGGTAGGGTAAAAATGGCTTGAGGCCCAACCAAGGCCCAATACAACTCTCACTCAAAAATTAGTAGAAACAGCAGCCTAGTTCGGCTTCGAGCCATTGCAGGGTCGGCGCCGAACCTCAAGTTCATCCCCACAGATCTGGTCTCCTCGTATCCGATGAGCGACGATGGCCCTCGACCTCCGATCCACGACAGCCCTCCGAGCCGTCCGCCCCTCCTGGTACAGAATGAGGATGACCTGGCACAGCCTGGGCCACCAGATCCTCCCGGAAGCACAGAAGCCCCATGATCTGCCATGTCAGCTCCAAATACCGCCAAGGACTTTGCCGCGTCAGCCCTATGCCACTCCTGGTACTGCCACGTCAGCCCTAAACCCCCTGGGCCTTCTGCCACGTCAGGCCCATGGGCTTTCGGGTTCAGACCCGGCCCCCAAGCGGATCCAAACCCGGTTAGAATTCTCTATAAATACTAGACCCTCACCCACATTTAGAGGTAACCAATCTTTTGCCACTTAAATTCACCTAGTTATTGCTACTCTCTCACAGAGACTAACTAGATCGTCGGAGGGTCCGCCACCGGGATAAACCCCGGTGTTTTAGGACCGTCTACAGGTACACAAGACCTCGGATCCGAACCCTCTGATCCGAGCCGAAGCATCCACCGCACTCCAAGCTAGTCACAGGAGCCGCCAGGTTATTCCGAGGGTCGTCTGACAAGCAGCTTTCTCCTTCAATATAAATTGAGTCCGAACTCACACCTGGTGCATCCACACGTCTCCCAGAAATAAACCGCATCAGGTTGGCGCCGTCTGTGGAAAAACTGCTTCAGAAGCCGACCCAAGCATGACCATCAAGGCCCCTCGATAGCCGAACTCTTATGGCCTCCAAGGGCAAGGGGGCTGCTTCCTGCGTCAACCGACGGGACTCGCCCCCGCCAACCGCTAACATCGATCCACACCCTTCGAAACACAGGGCTCACCATCAGGGGTCCCAAAGGAGCGTCACCCGTCAGGTCCAGCCCGACCTACGGGGAGTAATCATCAACCGACAGATTAGCCGCAGCAGGGGAAGGGCCGCTTCCAACCCGGCCCCGAACCATCCGAGACCGCCGCCCGAGGGACGGAGGTCAGCACTCAGCCGCATCAGAAGGCAGCCTTCAGACCGACCAAACAGGGTCGAGGGAGCCCCCGTCACTCACAAGGAGTTCCAAGACTTCCGGAGAGAAATTCTCGGGACCATCCGACGGGCCCCCAGGGAGGAAACCCTCCACTCCCAAACCGGATCGGATGCCGAGGCCAGCGCGTCGCGCCCATCAACAATCCAGCCAGAAGACGATGGCGTAATCCTAAGGCGCCTCCAAGAAATGGAGGATCGCCTCGATCATATAGGAGACGGTGACCGACGAGCGGCTCAGGGGTATAGACCTGTCCGTCCTCCCTTCTCCGCCCCCATCCTCCAAGCAGAAATACCCAGAAGTTTCCGACCACCTCAATTCGAGACCTACGACGGCGAGGGAGATCCCGCTGATCACATGGAGGGTTTCAAAACCCTCATGATGATTCACAGCGCCTCGGATCCCCTACTATGCCGAGCCTTCTCCGCCACGCTTCGGGGTCCGGCTCGTGAATGGTACTCGAAACTCACCCCCGGCTCCATTTACTCCTTCGACCAACTAGAGGGCAATTTTCTTGTCCACTTCGTCACCAGCCGGAAGGCGGAAAGGACCAGCGCTTCTTTACTTGGGCTCAGGCAGATAGAGGGAGAGTCCCTCAGAGTGTTCGTCCGGAGATTTACCACGGAGGCAATGTCGGTCTTCTCTCTTGATCCAGGCGTCGCCTCTGCGGCATTTCGGCACAACGTCCGTCATAGACAGCTGAAAGCTTCTATGGCGAAGAGACCCCCTGTCCACTTTCCCGACCTCCTCAACAGGGTTGAGAAATACATTAGGGCGGAAGAGGCCCTTAGCCCCGAAGATGCTAGGGAGGCCACCGGGAAGGAAAAACGAAAGGCCGAAGAAGTCTAACCATCAAAGAAGGCTCCGAGGGACGCGGGGCCCACGAAGAAAGTGCCGCCGGCCTCCCGCTTCGAGAGGTACACTCCCTTGACACATAACGTATCCGCCATCCTCTTAGAAATCGAAGACAAAAGCCTCGTCCGACTACCTCCCCGACCTAATAACAACAGGAATCAAGATCAGCGCTTCTACTGCCGCTTCCACAGAGATCATGGGCACGATACCGACCAATGCCGAGCCTTGAAAGACAAAATTGAGGAACTCATCTCACGAGGGTTCCTCCGACAGTTCACCTGAGAAGGCCGACGAGATCGGCGAAATGATAGGAACCGGAGACTTTCGCCTCCGAACCCTACTTCGACCCACCTCCGTGGTCAGGATCTCGGGTCCGAGGGAACCGCAGATACGCCATTCATCCTGCACTGTGTCCACGGGGGGCCTATGGGAGGAGGGTCAAATACATCCCGAAAAGCCTTCATCCAAGAGGCGAATGCTGTCCAAAACAACCCTTCGTCCAAACCACAACCAGGGCCAGTCTCCTTCTCAGGAGAAGACCTCGAAGGCGTTCACCTACCCCACTGCGATGCCCTCGTCATCAGCCTCCACATGGCTAACTGTGAGGTTCGCCGAATCCTCGTTGACAACGGTAGCTCAGTTAATATTCTCTTCCTCAAAACCTTCGAGAGCCTCAAGTTACCCGGTGGAAAGCTCAAGCCCGCCGGACACACGTTACATGGATTCTCCAGCGCCCCTGTCGTAACAGAAAGGATTGTTACCCTCGACGTCACTGCAGGATCGGCTACTGTCAAGAGGACCGAATCCATGGATTTCATGATTATCAACATCAAGGCAGCTTACAACGCCATTCTCGGCCAACCCGGACTGAACTCCCTCCAAGCGGTACCTTCAACCTACCATCCGAAACTCAAGTTTCCCACCCCCCAAGGGGTCGGCATCGTCCGAGGTAGCCACGAAGCCGCGCGGTCGTGCTATATAACCGACGTCGGAGGGGGTGTATCCCCTCTCAACACCGCTGAACTCGAGCCCGAGAGGGATGGTCCAGCCCCCGAGCCCGTCGACGAACTAGAAGAGGTCCTGTTCGACCCCGAGGATGAATCAAAGTGGTTCCGGGTAAGCCGCTCGCTCACCCGAGACTTGAAAACAGGCATCATCGCCTGCGTCAGTCGCAACGTTGATCTCTTCGCTTGGAAGCCCTCCGACATGTCCGGGATCTCCGAAGACTTGATTATGCATCGGCTGAGCGTCATCCCTGACTCTAAGCCGGTCGTCCAAAAGAGGCGCAAAGTCGTCCCAGAGAGGCAACAAATTGTGAAGACAGAAGTGGACAAACTCTTGTCCGCTCGATTCATTCAGGAAGTCAGCTACCCCGAGTGGTTGGCCAATGTTGTTATGGTAAAGAAGGCAACAAGGGGGTTGGCGGATCTGCAACGACTTCACGGATCTTAACAAAGCATGTCCGAAAGATCCCTTCCCCCTCCCCCGCATCGACGCTTTGATCGACGCAACCTCGGGGCATGAACTACTGTCCTTCATGGACGCATTTTTGGGGTACAATCAGATCCGGATGTTTCCACCAGACATCTCCAAAACTTCGTTCGTCACCGACCAGGGTCTTTATTGTTACCGCGTTATGCCCTTCGGGCTGAAAAATGCCGGAGCCACGTACCAACGTCTCGTCAATAGAATCTTCAAAGACCTGATCGGCCGCAACGTGGAAGTCTACGTCGACGACATGCTCGTCAAAAGCCGGGCCGGACCGGACCACGTTGCCGACCTCGAAGAGGCCTTCGGTGTCCTCCGACATCACAACATGAGGCTCAACCCGGCTAAATGCGCCTTCGGCGTCTCCACTGGGAAATTCCTGGGGTTCATCGTCAGCCAACGCGGCATTGAGGCAAACCCCGAGAAAATCCAAGCCATTATGGACATGTCCCCCCTCGGAATGTCAAGGAGGTTCAGAGGCTCACGGGCCGGTTGGCTGCAATCGGCCGTTTCCTCTCCAAGTCAGGGGAGAAGTCTCTCCCCTTCTTCAAGGCCTTACGTGGAAAAGGGGGCTTCGAGTGGGGTACCCATCAACAAGAAGCCTTCGAACAACTGAAGCAATACCTCGCCAACCCACCTCTCCTCAGCAAACCCGAGCCAGGCGAGCCGCTTTGGCTATACCTGTCGGCCTCGGACAGCGCCCTCAGTGCTGTCCTCGTTCGAGAAGAGGAAGGAGTCCAAAGGCCATTGTATTATGTGAGCAAAGTACTGCTCCCAGCCGAGACGAGGTACGCAAAGATAGAGAAGGTGGCCTATGCCTTAATCATGGCAGCCCGGAAACTCCGTCCTTACTTCCAGGCCCACTCTATCCAAGTACTGACAGACCAGCCACTAAAGACTGTCCTTCACAAGCCCGAAAACTCCGGCCGCTTAGTCAAGTGGTCAATTGAGCTGAGTTAGTTTGACATCAGCTACCATCCGAGGGTGGCCATTAAAGGACAGGCCCTCGCCGAATTTATAACTGAATGCACCGCCTCCGAGCAGCCCAGCATCGAGAGCTCGGATCTGACCTGGGAAATCTTTGTCGACGGCTCATCATGCAAAATCGGGAGCGGAGCAGGCATCATCCTTCATGGCCCCGACCAATTCCTACTTCAATACTCCCTTCGCCTCAACTTTCCGGCCTCCAACAACGAGGCAGAGTACGAGGCCATGATCGCCGGATTGACTCTCGCCTACCGAGCCGGAGCCAAGCAAATTCGGGCCTTCAGCGATTCTCAGCTCGTGGTCAACCAGATCACCGGAGAATACGAAGCCCGCGATGATCGCATGATAAGATATTTGGCGGCAGTCCGATGACTCCTGGCGTCCTTCAGCTGTGTCACAGTTATCAGAGTCCCCAGGGAACAGAACGCTCAAGCAGACGCATTATCCAAACTCGCCTCTTCCTCTTTCGAGGGTCTCGATCAAACAGTGCTCATAGAAATCCTCTTGAAGTCAAGTATCAATGACCCAGAGCCAGAGGCGATGTGTGTGCGAGATGATGCCAGCCCAGACGACTGGACCACTCCCATCCGAAGATTCTTAATCAGTGTCGAGCTCCCTGAAGACAGAGCCGAGGCCAGACGAGTCAGAATCCGAGCGGAGAGATTTGTCATGATTGATGACATCCTCTTCAAACGCTCATACACCTTGGCCGACGGCAAACCATACCTCCGCTGTCTCACTAGCGGCGAGGCCAGCTACGCCCTCAAAGATCTACACGAGGGGATCGGCGGATGCCACATGGGGAGCAGGACACTTGCTCGGAAGGCCCTGAATCAGGGGTACTATTGGCCGACCATGCTCCAGGACTCGCAAGACTTAGTCAAAAGGTGCGGCCCATGCCAAAGGTTCTCCCCTATCAAGAGGCTTCCTCAAGCCAACCTCCGATCCCTGGCAAGCCCTACGCCGTTCGCCATGTGGGGCATGGACCTTGTAGGGCCCTTCCCCCCAGCGGTAGGACAAAAGAAACTCCTGATAGTCGCCATCGACTATTTCACCAAATGGCTCGAAGCCGAACCTCTATCCAGCATCATCGAGCGCCAAGTACAACAATTCTTTTGGAAAAACATCATTTGCCGATTCGGCATCTCCCGGATCCTCGTTACAGACAACG
The DNA here is from genome assembly GCA_017893485.1 of Hemerocallis citrina. Classification (NCBI taxonomy): domain Eukaryota; kingdom Viridiplantae; phylum Streptophyta; class Magnoliopsida; order Asparagales; family Asphodelaceae; genus Hemerocallis; species Hemerocallis citrina. Next base: position 66,903,151 of record CM030364.1, on the reverse strand, counting down.
GAACCCAATTCCAGGGTCAGAACTTCCAAACTTTCTGTGCGGACATCGGTATCCAGCAACGCTTCTCCGCTATTTGCCACCCTCAATCCAATGGCTAAGCAGAGAATGCGAACAGGCAAATTCTCGACGGCCTCAAGAAGCGCCTCGACAGTTCCCCCAAAGGGCTTTGGGTCGAAGAACTGCCTAGTGTGCTATAGGCGTACCGAACCACCAAGAGGATCCCCACGGGAGAGACGCCGTTCGTCTTAACCTACGGGACGGAGGCAGTCATCCCCGTCGAGGTCGGCCTGCCTTCTCCCCTTATCATGGCCTTCGACGAAGCTGGCAATTCATCAGGCTTAAGGGCCAACCTGGACCTCGTCGCCGAAGTCAGAGAGAAATCCTCAATCCGGGAAGCATCTACCAACAACGGATCGAGAAGTTTTACAACAAGAAAGTCCGCCCCACTAACATCAAGGCGGGAGACCTCGTGCTACGAAAACTGTCCGTCTCTGATCCAACCAAGAAGATGAAATTAGCCCCCAACTGGGAAGGCCCATACCGTGTAGTCGAGGCTGTACGCCCTGGTACGTACCGACTGGCGGATATGGACGGCCGGCTCATCAGCCAACCCTGGAACGCCGAGCACCTAATGAAGTTCCTGGAAGAGCGAACCTAGGTTCTAACGGGGCTAATGTATATAAAATCCTTTGTAAACTGTCATGTGTAAAGGGCGGCTCTGACGACCGTCCCTATCTAGTATGAAAGAAATCTCTTTTTTGTCAAACTCCAAATGACTCGGCAGATCGGCGCCCGAGTCCTCCCTCTGGTATCACCCCCAGCGTCTCGATGGGTCCAATCCAGCTTCGGGCCAAGGGCTCTTCCTAAGGCCCCGCGTCGATCCCTCACGGATCGACGGAGTCGAACCACGCCTTCAACGTCATTCACCGCACTTCTTAACAGAGCAAAGGAGGAAAAGAATTCTTTATTCATACTCCTTTATTTGGTTATGAGAAAACAAACAAAGACCGTTATAGGACCACTCCACTCATCTCAAACTGAAGGAAGCCACCATCTTAGGGCCCCTCGGGTCCAACAAAGGGCGGGACCACTCCGACCGAACGGCTAGGAGCCCTCTCCTCATCATGGCGGTCCTTGGGCTCAGCCACGGTCGACACACCAGCCACGGAACTCTGGGCATCCACTGGGCGCAGGCGCTCCAGCAGGAGCAGTGCAGAAGGAACCCCCTCCGCTCGCCGACCCACGGAGGAAGATGATGAGACGCCCAGCATCGTCTTATAGCGGTGTATCTCCATCTCCTTCTCCACTATGATATCGCGAAGTAACCTCTCGGAAGAGGGCCTCTGTACCGAGGCGTTCGACATGGTATGTCCAAGACCGACACCTCCGAGGTCCCGATCCACCATCGCCCTCCTCAGCCGGCTCGCCTCCTCACTTAAGGCCTCAGACTTATTCTGATAATAGTTAAAGGCCGCATCAGTGTCACGAGCCCCCTTTCGGTAGCGAACCAACGTGGCCTCCAGGGCCTCAACTTTGCTCCGGAGCCACGCCACGTCGGAACGACGGGGGTCCACCTCGGGAAGAGGAGCCGCGACCTACAAGAAAACCAGCCAACTCAAAACACATAAGCAAGGAGGATCGGAAACACCCGAAGTCAAAACACTTGGCCGGTCAAAAAATCCTTTTTTATAAATTGAGTCGCTTCTTACAAAAAATGCGGTGGCCAGTCCGCGGAAGACAAGTACAATCGAGAGAAGGAAATAGAAAGACAAAAATTATACAACTTATTTTCCCACCTCAGCATCGGCAGGCGGGTCCACGAGGGGGTCGACAGGCGGGTCGAGAGCAGGCCCTTCTTCGCCAGGGGTCTTCGGTGTCCCCTCGACCTCCATGTCATACTCGAAATTGGACAGATCAAGGGTCGGGTAGAAGTGCCTCACGTGGCTGAGTGCCTTCGCATAACACTCGTCTTGAGCCTTGATCACCAGGAGCTGACCCGTCTCTGTCAGCTCTTCCCGCTCCTTGGCAAACTCCTTCTCCTGAGCCGCCATCTTCTCTGCCCATTCCCCCTTCTCCTTGTCGAAGGCCGTCTTCATCTCTTGCTCCCTCTTCTGAGAGCCTTCGAGCTCTATCTTCATCTCCTTCGCCTCCTGCTCGGCCTTGTCCGCCCGATCGCGCTCCCGCTTCAAAGCGGCCTCGTAAAGGCCCCTCACGTGGACCCCCTGCACGGTCGCCTGTAGTCACCGAGCACAACTAAGGGAATCTCCTCTACAACGTAAACACGGGACAAGAGAGGTTGACAAACTTACCAACAAACCTGGGGTCGCTTCGGAAGAACGAGCCTGGTACAGCGAACGGTAGGGACGAAGACTGAAATGTTGGGAGATTTTTAGAAAGAGAAAGAGGCGTGTAAGAAGTGGACGATAGGGGGAGACGGGGGAACATTTATAGAAGGCAAAAATGACTCCTCGATTTCTGCAATTACTATTCACCGATTGACGTGTAGCAGCCGCCTGGAAAACCGCGCCACGTCCTCGAAACGTGGGCTGCTGACGTCATCCAGTGCCAGGCTGGCAGCCAGACACAGGGGTCGGGTCGGATGAAGTGCTCGGCTGAAAAATTTTCTTTTTAAAGATTTAAGGCTACAGGGCTCGGTCGGCCCCCCTCTCACTTGCGAACAACTTGGGGCTTACAGCCTCGGCAGCCGAAAACCCCAAATTGTTCCCGGGTGGCAGGAAAGCCACCATCGCCTGCGCCCCGGGCTCCAGGGCTCGGTCGGCTCCTCTCTCACCCGCGAACAGCTCGGGGCTTAACTCCTCGTTGGCCGAAACCCCGAATTGTTCACGGGTGGGAGGAAAGCCACCATCACCTAGAACCCTAACAAGAAAGCAGATCGACCCGCCTATCCGAGGCTCTTCAGCCCCAGATCCAGAACGCGGTGGGTACCCCTCCCGTCCTGATCTTTCTCAGGCCAAACAACCGTATGAGGGTCGTCTGACCCGAAAAAGGATCCGGACGGCAGAGTCGCCACCGATTCGAGGCCCCTTGGCGCTACAAAATTTTTTAGAAGAGAGACGTCCGCCGAAGCAGACACCTCTGGTGGCCATTGGACCACCCTTGCTGTGATCAAACCCGCTAACGGAAGAGAGGTATTTATAGCCTCCCCCACGGACCAGCCTTTATGACATTGGGAAAGCCAATCGACGGAAGCCCATGCGCCACCTGCATTCATTATGCGGCGTCATTTAATGCCCCTAGAAAATTGGAACATCGCACGGATCCCGGAAGCGCCATCAATACTCCGCTAAAGCGACAGACCACGCTGCTCAAACCTTCTTCTCAGGAGGAAACAATGGCTCACCATCACCCTTGCCGACACATAATCCCTCGTCTTCTTGAGGTTCGGTCGAGCACCAGGGTACTCTTCTCAGGAAGAAACAACGGCTCGCCATCACCCTTGCCGACACATAATCTCTCGTCATCTCGAGGTTCAGTCGAGCACCAGGGCCTTCTTCTCAGGAAGAAACACCGGCTCGCCATCACCCTTGCCGACACATAATCCCTCGTCTTCTCGAGGTTCGGTCGAGCACCAGGGTACTCTTCTCAGGAAGAAACAACGGCTCGCCATCACCCTTGCCGACACATAATCCCTCGTCATCTCGAGGTTCGGTCGAGCACCAAAGCCTTCTTCTCAGGAAGAAACACCGGCTCGCCAACACCCTTGCCGACACATAATCCCTCGTCTTCTCAAGGTTCGGTCGAGCACCAGAGTACTCTTCTCAGGAAGAAACAACGGCTTGCCATCACCCTTGCCGACACGTAATCCCTTGTCATCTCGAGGTTCTGTCGAGCACCAAGGCCTTCTTCTCAGGAAGAAACACTGGCTCGCCATCACCTTTGCCGACACATAATCCCTCGTCTTCTCGAGGTTCGGTCGAGCACCAGGGTACTCTTCTCAGGAAGAAACAACGGCTCGCCATCACCCTTACCGACACATAATCCCTCGTCTTCTCGAGGTTCGGTCGAGCACCAGGGTACTCTTCTCAGGAAGAAACAACGGCTCGCCATCACCCTTGCCGACACGTAATCCCTAGCCAAGCTCGAAGTCAGGTCTGCCACCAGGGTAATCCCCTCATAAAGGCACAGTGGCTCGCCATCCCATTTCTACAACCGTAGACACTCCTCCACGGCTAGCTCCCGCACCCACGCAGGAGTGGGGGCTTGTGTGGTAGGGTAAAAATGTCTTGGGGCCCAACCAGGGCCCAATACAACTCTCACTCAAAAATTAGTAGAAACAGCAGCCTAGTTCGGCTTCGAGCCACTGCAGGGTCGGCGCCGAACCTCAAGTTCATCCCCACAGATCTGGTCTCCTCGTATCCGATGAGCGACGATGGCCCTCGACCTCCGATCCACGACAGCCCTCCGAGCCGTCCGTCCCTCCTGGTACAGAATGAGGATGACCTGGCACAGCCTGGGCCACCAGATCCTCCCGGAAGCACAGAAGCCCCATGATCTGCCATGTCAGCTCCAAATACCGCCAAGGGCTTTGCCGCGTTAGCCCTATACCACTCCTGGTACTGCCACGTCAGCCCTAAACCTCCTGGGCCTTCTGTCACGTCAGGCCCATGGGCTTTCGGGTTCAGACCCGGCCCCCAAGCGGATCCAAACCCGGTTAGAATTCTCTATAAATACTAGACCCTCACCCACCTTTAGAGGTAACCAATCTTTTGCCACTTAAATTCACCTAGTTATTGCTACTCTCTCACAGAGACTAACTAGATCGTCGGAGGGTACGCCACCGGGATAAACCCCGGTGTTTCAGGACCGTCTGCAGGTACACAAAACCTCGGATCCGAACCCTCTGATCCGAGCCGAAGCATCCACCGCACGCCAAGCTAGTCGCAGGAGCTGCCAGGTTATTCCGAGGGTCGTCTGACAAGCAGCTTTCTCTTTCAATATAAATTGAGTCCGAACTCACACCTGGTGCATCCACACGTCTCCCAGAAATAAACCGCATCATATGCCCATATGATTCTCATTCAAAAAAAAAAAATTTTAAAAAAATAAGGAAATAAAGTTAATACAAAAGTGATGCTTTCAGTATATAACCCTAACAATTGATGGAACTGCGATGAATCCCAGGAACACGGATTGGTGTGCGTATCGATCATAAAAGTTTAACAGATTTAATATGTGATCTAACCCTTTATAGCGGAATCTAGGGTTCACGAATTATACCTGCGATGAGAAGAAGACGATAATTTCTCGCAACTTCGAGCCGTCTGCGACCCCAAGATCTTCTGCACGTATTCCTTCCTCGGGTTAGACGTCGTGTGGGTGACGATCTCCCAACCTTTCTTCTCCTTAACTGACCTCTCTTTCTCTCCTTACGTGAATCATGAATTTTGAGAAAAAATCTTATATCTCAGATGATCAATGATGACAAGAGAATAGAGGACATATATAAGGCTACGGCAGGGACCATGAGGAGAAATTAGGGTTAGGTCTCCTAACGAATCTGGGTATCCCGTGTTCAGCCCGAACACACAACCCAGACCCATTAACAATAGCTCGGTCCACTAAAGAGCTATTGTTGCACTACCTTCCTAATCCCAAATTATATTTATGGACTCCTTTTATTATATGCTCGTTCAGCTCCCCATGTTAAGATATCGAATGTCCGTCGATCAAATTAAGTTACTGACAGCTATATTGATCAACATCTTTTATCCTTAAGTAGTACCACTCAACTTTATTTGTCATGTCGGATGTAATCCACTTGCAGGGTTTACATGACAAATCCTTATGAGCTCCTTAAGGGGACATCATCAACCCGACGTATCGGGACATGGATTCCTTTTACAATCAACAGCCCATCATACATACAATGCTATTACTCAATTCATAGAGGTTGTTGATCCATAATGAATCTCACTCTTTTATGAGTCAAAGTAATGCACACTGCATATACATGTCTGTTATTATATCTGGATTAAGAGCATAAGCGTCTATAATAACAGAGGTATTTATTCTCTTTTGTAGTCAGTACAAAGAGAACAACCTCAAGTGGTCCTGTTCAATATACATAAAGTGTACTAGTGTAAACCTATAGTCAAGATAGACTAATACCAGATTACACTACAACCTTTCCAATGGATTGTCCAAGTCCGTCTAGGTTGTGAACTATTTATATATTCCATAGGGAACTGATAATATGATCTTCTGTGTGTCACCTCACACCATATTATCAATCTTATTGAATATCAGACACTTGCATTAATATTATAATAAACACAATATGCAAACATATGCCCATATGATTCTCATTCAAAAAAAAAATAAGGAAATAAAGTTAATACAAAAGTGATGCTTTCAGCATATAACCCTAACAGTTGATTAGGCTCAAATGATGAATCATCATCAATGATTATTGACGATCAGTAAGCTTAATAAGATTCCAAAAATAATCATATAATTGAAGGCGAAGTATTAATAATTTGTTCTCATTTTACACTAGTTAATCCTTCACGTCATTGTTCTCTAAATTCTAATTTGCATGCATCCAAATTCTTTTTCAAATTAAATAGTACTTAATGTTGCTATCTGGCGCGTGTCCTCCACGAAACCCTAGATATGCTATTTCTAAGTAAAATATATATGCAGTTATATAGTCTTGTCAGATCAGTTTTTGGCTTAACTGATAAGTATTCGACAACTATTCAAAAATTTTAGAAGAAAGAGATATGTGTTTGCATGGAATAATATTGAGATGTTCTTCAGATCTGCATGACACAAATAATGATAACTGTAAAATAAATATAGTTTCCATTTGTCTGTAAGAAAATTGTTGATTTTTTTTCATAAAAATTGTATTTTTTGTAATCTTTAAATTTGAAGAGTATGATTTTCCTGAATATTTTGATGGTAATTTATCATCCAAATAATGATATAATATTAGTTTATACTCACCACACAGCGGACAAATGGAATATATACAAGAGTATGAATTATCTATGTATTTTGGTTTCTAAATGGTTTACTACAATATGGTTAGATGATCATGACTTAGACATAATTTGTCCAAGGAATTAAAATATAACTGTTTCCATATGGATCTAATCTAATCTTCGTGAGAGTTTGGGAGCTTACTAATTAGAGTAGAGTACCATTTTGAATCTATCTTCAGTACGCAATTATAATATGTATCCAATATTCTATCCTACAACTATTTCTTAATCGATTAAAACAAGATTCATTAATTAATTAATTAACTTTTCAATTGATTGATTACAAACTCCACCCTATTTTTCCCTCAAAAAGTTAATGAATCTTATTTTTTAGAAAACGAATTTTCGTTGTTGCTAAGTTCTAAATAGGAAGCCACCAAAAAAGAGCACAAGGAGTTGTGTGGATGCCACGCGCCAAACTCAGTGGTTTGATGTGACTTAAAGAACGGAAGGAAAGGTTGAGAGAGTGTGGCTTCCACATGCACGTAATATTCCACTTCATCATTTTTCATTTTTATTTTCTGCCTTTTATATTTATTATATTAAACTATAATTTATTTCTATTCAGAGTATAATCCTGTCATTATCCACCAAAAAACGATCACAAGGAAAGCCAAAAAATATGTTTTAAGAGCATCTGTAGTTCGCTGGCTATTTTTCCAAAGGCTAATTCTAAAAAATCTCACACAACTATTGTCCATTTTTAAAAAATCATACTTAACCTTTTTTTTTTTTAAATCTCACCCCAACTATGTTTTTAACACAAACTAGTGTTACCCTGTACAAATCGCACAAACTAAAATACTTTTAACAGACTCATAAAATTATATGGAACTTAAACAATACAATGATGATATGCACAGTGCTTTTTTTTCAGTTTATTTTATTTAATAACATGGCTACTCTTGTCTGGAAAACCTAAATAATGATATTTTTATTAATTTCGGTCATATTCTTTGAAACCACTAAGAAAGATTTCATTAGTTCATATTCTTCTATTATTATCATGTACATACACAGTAACTTTAGTTATTAAACAAAAATATAAAAGTCATTAAAAGACGTAGGTGACCCTATTCAACACCGACACAATAATAAGACATAATTAAACCCTAGATCCCTAAATTTAGAGATGCCCCTTAACTATTTCGATAACAATATAATTAAAAGATGACAAATCTACAAATTAACAAATTTACATTTTCAAATCAACCAACATCATTCTATATTTCTAAACCAAAGAAAAAAAGTCGAATAATTACCGAAGTTGAGCTTACAATGCAGTAATAATTGGGGATGTGACTTTTCTTGGACTCCTCCTTGATGTACTATGCTATCTCCTTCTCCATAGTGTGCTTCTCAACTGCATTCCTTCTCAAATCAAGCCTTTCATCTTAAATCATTCCCTCTCAAATTAAACATAATCAACATCAGAAGGTGAGTGGTTGTTTTTATTATTATTTTATTTTATTTTATTTTGTAAATTGATTGCACGTGTTAGTACATGTTCGTTTATTCTCCTTTTTTTCTCATGTGTTAGCATATGCTAGTTTTCTACTTTTCATCTCCTTGCTCTATTTTAATAGAGGAAGGACTCTCTCTCCTAATAGTATAATATATATAATAGTATGCATGATTTTTTAAAAATAATTAATTTTAACAATATTTGATCGGACGATTATATATATGTCTTCATAGTTTATCAAGTAAGAATCCAATATAGTAATTATATCATAGATCAATGTTTAGTAGAAAATTACTGAGATTGCAGCAAAAGAAAGCAACTTTAATTAAAATTGAAGTAAAACAGCAAATACAACTTTAATCAAGATATAAGTTTCCTTTTCGGAAACACCCTCCATAAACTTTTGTAAGGTGCTAATGTTAGTCAGAAAAAGTATAAACATATGTATTATTTTGAGCTTAAGAGACTTACATCAATCCTTTTAATACAATGCGCATGCTAAAGCAGCCTCTTTCTGCACACCTACATAATGGCAACAGATGCTCACCATAAAACTGGAGCATGGATCAAAAGATATAGTATATGACAAAGTTCATCAGCATTGAGAAACCACTACAAAGGAAACCATCGAATATGAAAAACGTAATTGCTAAGTAGTAGACTTTTACCTTCTATATCCGCATTCATCAGCCATCCAAAATCCGTCGACAAGACAGCACCTGAAAGTGTTGGATATATTGGTATATATTCTCTATATAAATATTACATGTGCATATGAGTAACACGTGTATTGAACGTACAATTGATTAGATATTGGAACGCGAGTTTGTGGGCTTATAACCCGATACCCAAACCAGTATTTAGAGATAAATACTGGCATGTAATAGCAGTCTACATATTCCAATCTTGATACCTAGGGTGAATATCTCAAGCAACTTAGATCTAGAGATAAAACCCTAATTCTCAATTGTTAATTTCTCAGAAAACTTAACAATCTTGAGATATTTTTAATCAATTTGCGAGATTAATTAAGAGGAAAAACTGAGTTTTGTTGGATCTCGTCGGGTCTTGTTGGAGCCGTCGGATCTCGTCGAAACTGTCGCGAGTCGCAGTCGCTGATCATCGACAACCCACCGTCGGAGACTTTTGCCGCCTGTCGCCCTCTCCTCTGTCGACGCGTCGCGAGGTGTCGACCCAAAGTCAAGGCACGCGACTCAAGATCCAATGGTACTTAACTCGGCAGTGCCGCACTCGCCCTCTTCTTCTCCGGTCACAGTCGACGGTAGCCTCCCCCTCAGGAGCCGTGTCCGATCGCCATCTTTCTCTTCTTCATCTTGGTCGATTGGGTCTGTGTGTGTGGAACCCTAGTTTGAAGAAGACAGTGAAGGGAATTTTGTATCTCATCATCAGATCTGGTATTTCTAAACTTTAAGATTCGTGCAATTTATCTAATTCATTTACTCTGTTATTAGTTAGCAGATTTACAGATAAATTCTTTTCCCTTTATAAATTACTTGTGTAGTAATAATTCAGAACATACTCTCGAACTTTAGGAACTCATTGTTTATTCCTTCAGATGGAAAAACATGATCGACTGTATGAAGTTCCTAAACTAGAGCCGTTTAGTAGTTCTAAATTCAATAGATGGAAGAGGAAACCACAGTATGGGATAAAATTCATGAAGATTTTCTATACCTGTCAAACGACTTATGATGAGTGCACTGAAGATGTGGATGATGCCACTTGGATCAGAGATAAGGACTTGTGCAGGGAGTTTCTGTTAAACAGTATTTCAGATCGGTTAGCAATGTGTACATGAAGTACGGAACAGCTAAGGAGATTTAGGATAATCTGCTGGATGAATTCAAAAAGGAGGAGAAAGTCTCCAAGACTCACTTGGTTAATAAGTTCATGAGTTTTGAATTCAGAGAGGAGAAAGTCCATTCTCCCTCAGGTAACTGATCTTGAAAACTTAGTGGCTAAATTGAAAACTGAAGATATCATTATGTGTGATGCTTTTCTTACTGGAGCAATAATCTTTAAATTATCTGCATCATGGCTTACATTTAAGACTGAAATGTATAGACTGCCAGAACAAATTAAGCTTGCACAACTCAAACGATGTATTAAAGTAGAGGATGAGATAAGAACTAGGATAAATTTGGAGTTGGCTAAGAAATAAATTTCTCATGCTAATGTGCTAACCAATACCAAATATGTTCCTAAGTTTAAGAAGAACAAGCTTAATAAAGTTAAGAGTGAACCGTTCAAGTTGGAAGCCACTAAAAAGATTGTGAAAAAGAAAGGGAAGTGCTACAACTGTAGGAAGTGGGGTCACCATGCTACCGAATGTAAGCTACCCAAAAGAGAACAATCTAACAATGAAACGGTGAACTTATTAGAGGGCAACACTGAACCCACCAACTTTCTGTGTGTTATTAGTGATGATAAGGTCAGTGCCTCTACTAGTTGGTTATTGGACTCGGGGGCGACATGCCATGCCTGCAACAATAAGAACCTGCTAACTGATCTCAAAGATGCAAATGAGTCTGTCTCTATGGCGAATGGAGAATCAGTCAAGGTGCTCCAGGTTGGAACTTCAAATCTCAATCTTTCATTAGGTAAGAATTTAATTTTGCGCAATGTTAAATTTGTTCCTGCTTTAGCAAAGAATATTATTTCTATTAGCTTATTGAATAATGCTGGCATGGTAGTTTCTATGATAAGTGGTAGAGCTATTTTATCTGTTAACTCATACTACTTTGGTTGTGCTTACTTAGTCAATGACATGTATAGACTTAGTTTAGCAAATGAAGTGATTAAGGATGTTAGCTCAAAACTGTATAGTCCTTATACTTGGCACAACAGATTGGGACATGTAAACTATATTAAATTACTTGCTGTTGCTAAAACTTTTAATCTGTCAATTGATACATCCTTAAGATATGACAAGTGTGAAGTGTGTGCTCAGACAAAGATCACTAGAAAACCCTTTAGTTCTGTTTTTAGGAGTACACAATTTCTTGAACTAATTCATTCTGACATATGCGACTTTAAAAACTTTGTGACGCAAGGAGGTCGAAATTATTTGATCACTTTTATAGATGATTGTTCTGGATATTGTCATATTTATCTGTTAAAATCAAATGATGAAGCACTTAATACATTCAAAGAATTTAAAGACCGTGTCGAAAATCAGTTAAATGCTAAAATAAAAAGGTTCAGATCTGAGAGAGGTGGGGAATATGTATCAATAAGTTTTAAATTTTGCACTTCACATGGAATTATCTCTGAAACAACAACACCCTACTCACCACAGTCAAACGGTATAGCTGAAAGAAAGAATCGAACACTCACAGAAATGTTGAATTCTATGTTATTGACTGCTGGATTGCCTTCGAGCTTTTGGGGAAAGCCTACATTGACTGATAATAATATTCTTAATATGTTACCACACTCTGAACTGTCTGAAATACCTTGTGAATTATGGCATAAATACACAGCGAGTTTTGATAAAATAAAAACATGGGGTTATATTGCTTTTGTTAGAATACCAGACCCTAGAAGGCCTAAAGTAGGACCTCGTACAAATACTTGTGTGTATCTAAGAAATGCAGTTGATAGTGCGGCATACAGATTTTATGACCTATATCTCAATAAGATAATTAAATCTAGAGATGCAGAATTCTTTGAAGATGTGTTCATCAAAGACAAAAGCATAACACTATCTGGCCACACAGACTTGTCAATAATTCACAAACAGAATTTAGACCTAGCATAACTGACACTGAAATCACAATTGAAATTGAGCCTAGAAGAACCTCCACCTGAGATAAGACACCTAGAATATATGGTGATGATTTTGTAACTTATGGACTGTTGGCTGATCCACTTAGTGTGAATGAAGCTCTTCGGTCTAGGGATGGTTTACTTTGGAAAGAGGCTATTGATGATGAAATGGATTCTTTATTACAAAATAAAACTTGGAAATTGGTTGATCTGCCAAAAGAGGCTAAAACAATAGGAAACAAGTGGGTTTTGAAGAAGAAACTTAATCTAGATGGGTCTGTAGCAAAGTATAAAGCACGACTAGTAACTAAAGGTTATACTCAATAAAGTGGGGTAAACTATTTTGATGTTTACTCACATATTTGTCACATTGCTACAATAAGGATTTTTCTTGCCCTTGCATCCATTGAAAATTTTGTTATTCACCAACTGGATGTTAAAACTGCTTTCCTAAATGGAGATCTTAATGAAGAAATCTATAAGAATCAACCTAAAGGTTTTGTACTTAAAGGTTTAGAGAACAAAGTTTGCAAATTGGTAAAATCTTTGTATGGATTAAAACAATCACCAAAACTATGGCATGAAAATTTTGATACAACAATAAAGAGCTTAGGTTTTGAATCTAGTAATTCTGATAAATGCCTTTATTTTTGTGATCTATCAAATAAAATTGCTATAATTTGCTTGTATGTTGATGACATGCTTGTTGTTGGAAGCGACCTCTCAACTGTAGTTGAAGTTAAAACAATGCTATCCAAAGAATTCAGCATGAATGACATAGGTGTTGTGGACACTATACTAGGTATGAGAGTGAGTTTTGGTAGGCAATGTATACTCCTTAGTCAATCTCACTATATCAATAATGTGTTACAAAAGTGGGGATATAGTAATTGCAAAAGGTTTGAAACACCTTATGATTACAACAACAAGTTGACACCTAACGTTGGTGCAATAGTGAGACAGTTGGATTATTCCAAACTAATTGGAAGTCTCATGTATGCAATGATCTGCACTAGACCAGGCATAGTCTTTGCGGTAGGCATGCTTAGAAGATTCACTAGTAATTCCGGTAAGTCACATTGGAATGCCCTTGAGAGGCTAATGGGTTGCCTATGTGGTACTCAAGAGTTAGCTTTGTGCTACTCTGGACATCCTTCAGTTTTGGAAGGATATTCTGATGCATCGTGGTGCACAAAACTTGGTGAAAGTCGATCCACTAGTGGTTATGTGTTTACACTAGAAGAAGCAGCTGTGTCATGGAAATCTAAAAGGCAACCAAGCATTGCATTCTCATCTATGGAGTCTGAACTCTTTGTGCTATCTTGTGCTGGTGAAGAAGCGGAATGGATGAGAGACCTGTTGCTAGATATTCTATTAAGAAGGTTTAAAGTAACCACTCTTAGCTTGTTTTGCGACAACCAAGCTACAAAAACCGTAGCAACTAATTCTCTTTACAATGGTAAGAGGAGAACTGTCGGTCTTAGACAGGCAAAGTTGAACTATCTCATTAAGCAGGGGATTATTACCCTCATTGATGTGAGATCAAAACAGAATGTGGCTGATGCCCTTACTAAGGGATTACAAAGAGGTCTAATTGTCAAAACTATGGGGGAAATGGGGTTAAGAGTCATTAAGTCATAAAGGCCTTAACACCCTATTTATTTTGATAATTAGAACAGCCATAGAGAAGTTCAAATTTAAGAAACAATTTGACAGTTAACGTGTTTTAGATAAGCTTGATGATTCCACATAAATTCCACAGATATATAATGTCATTCCAATTTTGATGGTATCATATATCTATAGAATTTACTTAGAATAATCATATTATTCCAATACGAAACATGAAAACTTGTCGATATGTTTCCGATGATTAAATTGTCTTAAATATCATTCCAATTTTGATGATATGTCTTTTATGGATACATGTTTCATTCAAATTTTGATGATTCAATGTTAAACCATGATTGAAACGGCAGTCTTTTCATTCCAATATGAAACATAGTATGGTTCTTGTGTAGAAACTATAAAGTTCATTTACTTTATTTCTTAGAGATACTTGATTGTGATGCTTATGTTAAAATCTTGCTAGCCAATTTTAATTGTACTAAGTTCTTTTGTTTGAACTAGATACTTTTATGAAATTTGTTTGAATTCAAAGAGAAATGACTCATGAAATTCTTATTTGCAATGTTGAGCAACAGGTGCTAGCAAAGATAATGGAGATGGAATCTTAGATCTCAATTTTGAAGATGATGACTTGCTCGATATGGAGGAGTAATCATGAAGCAGCATGCGGGGATTTTCTTTTGCCAATCACTTGCTTAATAAAACTTCTTTTGAGTAAACTCTTTTATTTAGTTTGAAGTTTATTTGCTTTATTTAGTTTTGAGACTATGGTTTATTTATTTATTGGTTTAGTCTTTGTGAACTATTCTGAATTGGATATGGTTTGGAACTATTTAATTATATTAGTTTAGTCTTGATTGAACTATTCAGTTTTATAATTATTTTGGCTCTTATGAAACTATACCTTTATGATGCATTTCTTTTATGGACTACTATCAGCTAGGGTTGGCATTAAGGGTCGAACGGGCCGGGCCCAACCCGCCCGGGTTGGACCGTGACTTGGGCGGGCTCGGGCCGGTTTGGCCACTTAACCGGGCTGGGCCCAAAGTTGCTTTAGGCGACCCGCCCAACCCGTGAACCCTTTAGGGTCCAACCCGGGTCGGGTCGGGTCGACCCGCGGGTTGGCCCGTTTAGATAGATAGTTTTTTTTAAAAAATATTTTTAGCTTAAAATAATAATAATAATAATAATACTAAGTAACTAATAATACTAATAAACATTAAAAATCGTAATAATAATAATAAGATTGAAAGAGTGAAATTGGCAAAAAAATTTGAAATATTATTCATATGAATTTAAGTTATACAATTTTCACAATTTCTAATGAAATGAAGAATTCAATTCACAAATATGTTTTATACACTAACATATTTCTTATATACAATTTTAATTGACTCCATTTTTTCTAATTTAACATAACAAGCAAAGATATAATACAATTTCTAACGTGTCGGTCGAGTTGCTATTACAAGCAAAGCTATTGTTGTTGTTGTTGTTATTGTTGTTCTTCCGGCGAGTTGCTCCCACTTGTGGACGTTGATAGTGCTTTCCCTTGTATCCTATCTTCAGCCTTCAGCCAGTCTTCTGTGCAAACGAGCATCTCTAACGTGTCGGGCTTCAAGCGATTCCTGTAATCAGTTAGAACTCTACCACTTGAAGAAAATGCACTCTCAAAAGCAGCTGTAGAGACAGGAGGAGTTAGTAAATCTTTAGCCATAATTGACAGAATACTAAAAGTGTGTTCATGGTCTTTTCACCATTGTAAAATATCTAGTGGAGAAGTAGAAGGCTCAGAATTTTATTGGTTATACCAATTTAATTCATTTGGTTGATTAGTCCTAGGTTTTCTTGATTGAATTTGTTCAAGTAAATTAAATGTTCTATCATCAAATTTACTCTTACCCTTACCTTTAGAAGTACCTGAAGAAGAACTAACTACAGAACTTGTACTACTAGAAGCAAAACGTTTATCATAATAATCATACAAGTTATTTAATATAGATTCAAACTGAACTAAAAAAGTAGCGCAATCAATTACTAATTCTACATTTTCCTCAAGTAATGCAAAAAATATTTCAATCAAACTCTTCGTACCTTCTAATTTGATACGAGGATCTATAACGGTAGCAACATAAATCAACATAGGAGGAAGAAAATAATACTTCAAAATTTTTTTGTATGTAGGTTTTACAATCTCACCAACATTGGTATCATTTAACATTTCGTTAAATATTTGCATCATGCTAACTCATGAAATAAAAATGCTACTAGAAGTAGATTCATATGTTTTTGAAAATTTTAAAATTGCGGTTTTAAACGGTTCTAAAAATTTCAACAAAGCTTCGGCATAATACCAATCGGTGGGAGTCATTTCAAAATTTGGCATATGAAATGCGATACAAAAATCATTTACAACTGCTTTATATTCGGTAACAAAATGTAGTAAATCAAAAGTAGAATTCCATCGGTGTCTAACATCCTTTAGAAATCTTCTAAAAGGTACATTTTTAAGCCTACACCAAGCTTTCCATTCTTGTAATACGCTTGGACTTAATGCAATGAAATATACACAATTTCTAATTTTAACTATATATGGATCGGCTATTTTTAATGCCTCTTGAACACATAAATTTATAATATGACATGCACATCTAACATGAAAAATATTGTCAGATGGAGGGTTTAATACGGATTTTAAAGTAGTAATTGCTACATTGTTGTTAGATGCATTATCAAAACTAATACACATAATTTTATCGCGAATATGAAAAACATCACAAATTTCCAAAATACGGTTTGCTATTTCAGCGCCACTATGGGGATACGGCAACGCCGCAAGTGATATGATTCTTTTTTGAAGAATCCAATCATTGTCGATCCAATGACAAGTTATTCCCATCATTGGAATATTGTTGACACCCGTCCAACAATCCGAAGTTAAACTAACTCTACAAGTTAAACTCCATAAAATTGCAATCAAAGCGTCCTTCATTTCGATGTACATTTTAAAACAATCCGATTTGCAAGTATTTCTCGGAATTCTTCTAAAATGAGGGTTTAAGGCCGTTTGGTTAAAATTTTCCAAGTCCCTACTCTCGGGATAGGAAAATGGTAACTCTTCCTTTATGACTAATCAGGCCATTTCCCGACGAACAAGATCGGGATCATAAGGGTGGCTATCAACTAGATCGGTCCTATGGTTGATTTTTTGTTGGCCTTGTAGATCAGCAAGAAGGTCTTTATGGTTATGTTGGATGTGTCTACTAATTGTACCGGTGCCGTCACCCCTCTTGAATTTATATGTTTTACCACATGTTTTTCAAACTTTCAAACCTATACCCGGAGTTTGTTCGTCCGGGATATAATCGTAAAACTTATGCCAATCACTAGTTTCTCCTCTTCTTTTCCTACTACTATGGGGTTGTGTGGTTTCAGTTGGTTGTTGTTGTTGTTCTTCTTCTTCTAATTGTATGTCACCTACAAACTCGTCGTGTGTACCCCATTGTTGGGTAGGAGGATCATGGTACTCTTGGGCGGGCTCACTAACTAGGACAATTGGTGGCCTACGGGAAGAGGAGGAGGAATCTTGCCCGCTACGACCGCTACCGCGTGATCTAGACATAATGTAGTAATGTACTAATATATGTAAAAAAAAAATACACAATGTAGGAACGGTGAATTATAAAAAAAAATCTAAAAAATAAGAGGGTTGAGATAGAGAAGGTCAAAAAACCAACAATAATTTTAACTACAACACAAAAAAAAATAACGAGAGAGGTATAAAATTTTAATACCGTTCACCGTGGAATACGCATATATAAAATAAACCATGAAAATATGAATAGAAGCAGAACTAGAAATAAGCGATTCCGCAATTGAAGAGTTGAGGAGAGCTTGAAGGAGAATTGACGAGAGTTGAAGAGAGTTGAAGACGTTGAATTTTGATTTCGAAAAGATCGAAAATTGATCGTGTATATGCCTTGTTGAAGACTTGCTTGTTGAATACTTCAATTGTTGAAAAATTCCTTAGAAATGATTTATAATAGTAGAGAGAGTAGGATAGTAAGGTGTGATTTTT
This sequence comes from Hemerocallis citrina, assembly GCA_017893485.1. Taxonomy (NCBI): domain Eukaryota; kingdom Viridiplantae; phylum Streptophyta; class Magnoliopsida; order Asparagales; family Asphodelaceae; genus Hemerocallis; species Hemerocallis citrina. The sequence continues at coordinate 66,885,183 of CM030364.1, read as the reverse complement.
TTAGGGGGTTTTGGGGGGTATTTATAGGCTACAAATGTTAAAAGAAACCAAAAAAACCAAAAAAAACCAAAAAAATGGATAAGAGAGTCGTTGGCTCTGTTGCACAGTGACCCAACAGGTCGCTGACCCGCGGGTCAACGGTCGATCCGTAACGGGTCGAACGTTCGACCCGTACGGGTCCAACAGGTCGTAACCCGCGGATCGACCCGCGGGTTGGCGGCGGGTTGGGTATTCTTTAACGGGTTCGCGGGCCGGGTTATCCGGGTTGGATTCGCGTTTTCTTCGACCCGGGTCGACCCGTTACTATACACGGGTTCGACCCGAACCCGCCAAACCCTTAAATGGGCCGGGTTCAACGGGCGGGTCGTGGGTGGGTCGCCGGTTGACCCGGCCCAGTTGCCATCCCTACTATCAGCCAGTTAGTTTTATATTGAACTGATGAGATAATCATGTACTTTATATATTGAGAATATAGGAGGAGATTGTTGGATATATTGGTATATATTCTCTCTATATAAATATTATATGTGCATATGAGTAACACGTGTATTGAACGTACAATTGATTGGATATTGGAACGCGGGTTTGCGGGCTTATAACCCGATATCCAAACCAGTATTTAGAGATAAATACTGGCTTGTGATAGTAGTCTAGGTATTCCAATCTGGATACCTAGGGTGAATATCTCAAGCAACTTAGATCTAGAGAAAAAACCCTAATTCCCAATTGTTAATTTCTCACAAAACTTAACAGAAAGAAGGTAATTTGAATGACCAAATTGAATCAAAATAATGCCAAATAATTATAAAGGTCTTTTGAGCATTTTCACAAACACCTCGTGTGCACCACAAATGAGAAAATAATTGTAATAAAGATAATCCTGAACCCAAATTTGAACTTTCCCACATCTATAAGCATCTTACTGAACCTTATATTTCGAAGATTGGTGTATAAATCCCTAATCAAATTCAAAATTAAAACCCATCCCTTTGAGTTCCATATGCCTCCACCACATGGCAGACTCCTACAATTAACATATTTCAGTTCATTCATGCATTTTATCAAACAGGATGAGCACATATAGTAAATAAAGATAAGATTGAATAATTTAACATGGGAAGACGAAAACGCACATTATAGACCAAAGGATCTTTAGACATTACTCTTAGATTCATCAAATATTTCTTATCTCTTTAGCATATAATTACACTATATATAGAATCCAAAATAAGAGATGATGTTACAACTTGATCAATACCTTAATCTCATATTCTCAATATTCTAAAAAATATAAATATATAATTCAAAATAAGAAAGGATCTTACAACTTCCTGAATACCTTAATCTCAGCGAGGATTTAGAGAATGGCTTACAGCTGCTGCTTGGATTTGGGCGGACTGGCGAACAGCGAACGATTATGGTTGAGTTTTGGGCTAGAGATGACGCCGAGGATAAGCAAACGGGGACGATTTGTATTATTTGGGTGGACTAGTGGACAGCGAACAGCGACGATTTGGATTGGGGCGGATTTGCGAACGACGAACAGCGACGGGTGAGTTTTGGGCGAGGATGGGTTGGGGGGATTTGGGGAGAGGAAGAGTTTTTGTGTTTTGTATATTTTTAAAAAAAATTTTATCAAGTTAAAGGTGTAGTCTGCACGTGATAAGATAAGTTTGAACTCCTACTTTTGCTCTCCTCAAAATAGAGAAAGGAGGAAAGGGGGTAGTCCTATTAGCTTAAGATATAATATATATTTTTTTTTAAAAGCATCGTTCATCCATGCCTGGAAAACATAGTTGGGTGAGGTTTTTTTTTTTTTTAAAGTTTGGTGTGATTTTTTTTTTAAATGCACACTGGTTGGATGAGGTTTTATTATATTTAGCCTTCTCCAAATTTAGCAAAATTTGGCAATTTGTGTGCCACATTTGTTGGCCAAATACTCATTTTTGGGGTTTGAAATGAACAGTACCTGACCATATTTGAGAGCAGATATAGCAATTGCCAAAATATAAAAATCAAAAGATCATATTCCATTTGATCCAATTTTTCTCCTATAAGTTATCGGACGAAAGATGATCTTTCGTTCCAAATTTTTATTTTTATTAAAAATATAATAGACGGGAAATGATTTTCCGTCCGAATCAATTTTTTTAAAAAATTTGAACTGGCGAAAAATGATATCCCGTCAATGTGGAAAAATATTCTATGGAATTAGGTCTATAGAATTATTATGTATAAATATTATGATTTAATTATGGTTAAATTAAGAATTAAAATTAAATTAACATTCTTAATTTTCTTTCGAACGGGCTTTGATCTCCTGTCAATTATTTTTTAAAATTAATCGGACGAGATTTAATCTCTCGTCCGATACTTTTTAAATTTTAAATGGAACGAAAAATCATCTCCCGTCCGTCACTTTTTTAAAATCAAAACTCATATTTTGGATTCAAACGGTTACAACTTTATTCAAAATTTTATATTTCTAAAAGCCAAATATCCAAATTTTAACTCCAAACATTACAAATGCTTTAAAAAGTTATTTTTTAGATTAAATTGGCAGACTTTATAACATATATTATTATCATAGATTGATTTTTGGGAGTTCTTGGTTCTAAACTCTTACTCATCACGGTAATCACCATGCAGTGATTTTTTAAATTTCCTTTAGGGCGACAGTAGTAGGGAAAATTCAGGTGGGTGTGCTCATACCACCACATGAGCGGTGCACGAAACTAAAATAATGTACAGACGTCTCTGTTGGGTCAAGCATTGTGACTGAGCCAAGAAAGAGTCCAATACAATAATAGAGGAAATTTCTTAGGGCCTGGATGAGGTACAGTACGGTTTTGAGGTTATCTTTTGGGCTCAAGAAGGGGTATGGATTGTCTTCTTCTCTAGCGTGATGCCTCAGAAATCACTTGAAGAACGAGTATGGCATCGTGGAGTCCTCTCCTCTAGTGTGATGTATATTTCGGGTCAATGGCCCACCCTCCGGGATTTTGCTGGAGGGACTACTTGTTGTATGTATTGGTCATATATATTGTTTTATGTTTTGTCGATTGTCCCACTTTCTCATGTATAACTGGAGGTTCTATATTTTATTTCCATTCTCTTGTAGGTTGTATATTTGGCCCAATACTTTGCAATTATTTTGTTAATTCCGTATTAATTAAGATGACTATATTTTACCTTTTCTCTAAAAAAAATAATTTAAAATTTAAAAAAAAAAGACAGGAGTAGGCAAAATTATTTTTAAAATATGGAAAATTATTTTGTATTTTGGTAACCCTGTATTCAACAAATATCCTTTATACACCAAAAATTTGTGCTGTATTTCATTTCGGAAATATAAATATTAACTGTTCTTTTGTTTGTGCATGGCAAAAGGGCAAAAAAGAAGAAAGTGATGATAGACATGATAATTTAATAATTAATCTGAACCAATATGGATATTTTAGGTATTCAAGATCAAAGTTAATGACATCAATCAATTTAGGGGGAGGTACCCAAAAAAACATTATACATAAGGTTTAATGAAAAAACTAAAAAAAAGTTGGGTAGGATAAAGTGCCAAAAGAGCAAAACTACAGTTGGGATAACTACTAATTAGCATATAAAGCAAATGTAGAAAATTGCTAACCACTATGAAATTATAAGACAGTATTTATTTATTTATTTATTTAATTTTGTCTTCTTTTCTTTCTATGGCCAAGTTGTCTTGCATGGTCAAAATGAATCTTCGTTCTCCTCTGTACATGTGTCCTACAAGCAGGAGCGAAGTCAGAACAATTTTGTCCGGGGAGCCAAGAAAAAATCTTAAGGCTATATATAGATATATATAAAGGTTTTTTCATAAATTTTAGGGGGGCCAAACCATAAAACTTAATTTTTTTAGGAGCAAATCATAATATTTTTGGGGTTTTTTTTCAAAATTTTCAATAGAAGGAAGGAGGTTTTGAAAATTTTGAGAGGGGCCCGGACTCCCCTGGGCCCTCACTAAGCTCCGCCCATGCCTACAAGAGATTTTAATGATGTTTATTAGCCATATATAGATTTGATTAATTATCTTGGTAAAGGAACGACAAGAAGAAAATTAAGAAAAAAAAGGAAATACAACATTATAATGTTGGGTCTCTAAGAATGGAGCTAGCAGTCGATCGTCTTCCGCCTTCATTTCATCCTTGTTTGGGGATGCTAGTTTAGACGTTACTGTCCAAATGGGGTGGGGGGTCCAAGTGATGATATGATTCATATAGTACATTATGTCTTCTTTTCATTATAAAATATATATATATTCAAATTCTCCACCTCCTAAAGAATTACCACCGCCTAAATTTATAACCATCACAATGAACCACAAGGAGAAAATTCAGCATAAAATAAAGTCCACATTGCTAGCTAGTAATTACAATGCCTCATTTCTTGATCGAATTAAGGTCGACACAAAATAGCAAAATTTTATAGTAAGTTAGAATCAGACCACCTTACATAAAAGGAAGAGAAGGCAGAGAGATCGAGAGCAAAGAGTTTGTGAGACAAACAGAGTCATTTCAATCGTACATGCATATCTACAATATTTTTTCACATAAGCACCAAGAAATTAATTAATTAATTAATCAACTATATACGATTTCATCTGCGCTTTAATTCTGGCTTGGTCTGCTGCTTTGGTTTTGGTTGCTAGAATTTTGCAGTATGTGATTGATCCTTCAGGCTTCCCACCGAAAGATTCCATCTCGCAGGCTTTGATACAAATGTCGGAACAAACCCTGTATGTTGCAGCCTGCCGAGTAATGCACTTTTTGACACACTCGCACCAGCAATTTTGCTCGGAATCTCCCTTCTCCACCAAGGATAAAACCAAAAGCATGCCGATGATTAGCACTGCATTTGCATTGTTGACTGCCATCTCTTTCTCTCTATTCTCTTCTCTTCTCTTCTCTTCCTTTTTTAATATTTTTTGGGCTCTTATTTTTTTGAGAGGACCAGGGAATAAAGTTGACGAGGAAACTTTTGTAGGGAAAAATTGTCCATCTGTTTCCTATGTTGGGGTGAATGAGTTTAGCTATAAATACATGGATTTGAGCTGGGATGTGTACAAATGTTCGTATATATTTGAGAGGCAGGGGAGAGTTTGACATGGTCTTGAGAAACTGGTGGAAAACTAAAAATAGACCATCATTTAGGTGCATTCAGTGTCAATCTCATCATCTATTGTTTACTACCAATCTCATCATCTATTGTTTACTACCAATCTCATCATCTATTAATGCATTGGGATTTCTACATCTTCGGTGTCATCATTGACAAGCTACTTAAATCCTATTGCTATAAATTAGCTACTTTTAAGCACATAATAATTAGCAGCATATATATTTCATACAGTATCAAGCATATCTATACTTAATAGCTACATAAATGATCCCTAATTATCTATACTTAATACCTAATTAGCTACTTACTGCCGTCCGGGATATTAAATGACCCCTAATTATCTATACTTAGCGGCAGATAATTTTTTTTTTATTAAAGGTCGCGGACGGCACATCAAGTGCCGTCCGGAAAAAAAGGCTTTTGACAGACGGCACATAGAGTGCCGTCCGATGGATTTTTTTAGGATTTTTTAATTCCTTTTTTGCCGTTTAATAAATCGGATAAATTATAATTTTTTCAAACGGACGGCACTTGAAGTGCCGTCCGACGATTATAGTATTAATTTTTTTAGTGGGACGGCGCATCGAGCGTCGTCCCTCACTTATCGATAAATGCTATATTGATTCTCATTTATAGAAATCTACTGTAGCAATTTATCTAAAAACTGCAAGTGGACCAAAAAAATTTATAAGAAAATGACCTATTTGCATGTAGAACGAATTCAGAATACGAAAATAGATGAGAAAGTAACCATGAAGCCTCAACAATAAAAAAAAAAACTGTCATTCTAAATCTTAAAAGTTAAATAGAACAAATCTCTTGTTAGAGGCAGAACAAATGTATCCTCTTTCAGTTGTCGTATAGAACACCAAAAGAATTTTCCTTCGTTTAATCTAAAAATGCACTTGTATTGGGTTTCAGTCCCGCTTCAGAGCTTTTGATAAACAAGTTCGGATGACAACTGCTGCAATGTAAGCAGCAACAGTGATAATAACCCCGGCAACTAGAATAAGATGGTTGTATGTGGAACTCTGAACTGTATAAACTCGCAGTCCAATAGTATTCCAATAACTTTCAGTCCAAACTGGGTCAACTGAGCCCAAGGGATCAGAGGCATTTGCAGGCATCACTTGCCAGATTCCATCTTCATACTTCAGCCGCGTGGAATATGCTGGAACATACCTAAACGTAGACAGTATGAACTTCTAAGAATTGCAAGCTAAATAATGAACGTTAAAGGCTCTTAAAAACAATGACCACTACAACTAGATGGTCGGATATTTCCTGCTTTGATCGCAATATGCATGCAGCTTAGCACTAAAAAGAACTGAAGTAATTTCCTCCTATGCCACACCAAAAAATCCTACCCCCTCCTCCCAAATGCTCCAAACCGTTCAAAGTGTTCAACATGTCTTAAAATATAGGAGGATGAAATATTATAAAAGTTGAAAATATTCTACTCATGCATTAAGTGGACGCAGTTATTCTATGGTTGAAGAACTGTTCATTTTGCAGCCTCATGATTAATGGGCAAAACATGTTCAAATTTAGTGAGTTCACTGCCCTCTTTACTTTGTCAAATGAAGATTAACTTTAACTGTATCAATCATGAATATTGGTTGCGGAGACTGGATTCTTAGTGCACCATAAGAGGAAATTCCCTCCTATGCCATAGGACCCTCCCCTCTGTATCCTCTATATCAAATAAGTCATACAGGCAAGACACTGACCTGCACAATATAAGTACATATTGACACTGGAATCCCGGATGCATTGAACTCATCTTGGACTACCAGCTAAGATATGACATGGGTACTTTTGAAAAAAAGGAAAAAAAAGAGAACTATTCATTTAAAAACAAGATTTGAGGTATTTGCATCTTTTGTGATTTGGAAAGACCCGAAAGTTCTCGCACTGTTAGTCAAGAAGAGACCAAAAAGAAGAAGAAGAATCATCAATGGGCAAAAACTCATTAAGAAAAGGCAAATACAAAGAAATCAAGTGGGTAGAAAGAAAGGGCCATTAAGGATAAAAAGGAGTTGATGAGAGGACAGGAGAGATTGATTATCAGGTTCATGTTTAGGCTACATATTTTCATACTATATGACAACTTCAAATTTAAATCCTCAATATCTGATATCCTTATTCAAAAATTGACGTCCGAAACCAATGGAATTTCGATATTTTAAAACCTTGGTTTATTAATTGGCATAATTTGGATACAAAAGAATTACTAATAATTTCACAGCATATTTGTTATATAAACTAAAAAAATAAGTTACCCTAAAAGTTAATCACTAAAATTTATTTAAAGTTATCTTTTGGTAATCAGCACCAAGTATTTGTCTGTCCAAAAGGAAATCACGTAATTACTTAGAAACATAAGTTTATTTATGTGCTACAATTCCGATTGGAATCTTTCCATAATGTAGATAGGTATTTCAGAAAGATGATCAAATTACCTAGTTGTGGAGACCAAACATCTGCCTCCATTCTGCGTCTCTGATCCGATGCACACTTCATCACTGTTGCTACACTTCCCAGTGCAAGAGCTTAAATTTTTCTTCAGAGTAGAAGTTTTATCTGCCAAAAAGTTCCAGATAAATCTAGAAGTATCATCAGCATATGGAGGATTCTGCGTGTCAGAAGGGGAATCAACGAAAACACCAACATAGTGATTTGGGCAAGCACTAGTAGGGGTGATATAATTATTCACAATGCCACATGAAAGCCCCGGTTCACAAGTAAATAGGCATCTCACCAGTTCTTCTACCATTGACATATTGACTTTAATGGAGTTCAGCGCCATAACATCTGGTGGTGAATGGCTACTCGCTAGTACATAAAGAGCACGTGCAGCAAGAACAGCTGCAGCGGCTATAGCCGAGGAGTTGATATTTACTGCATAGAAAAAATAAGTATAAGAACCTGGACACTAGTGCATAAATTTAAGATCTGAAACCTATGTCTAAAGTTGAGAGATAATAGTTTAACCTACAAGGGTTATCAAGATGGCTGTGATAGAATTTGTTGATAAATGAAGTGTCAAACTCTTCCAAGACAACTCCAGCAAAGGAAGAGTTCTGCAGTTGAGAAACTGATAAGCACTCATAACACAATTATAGTAAAGTTTATTCATAAAAATCAAATAAAAACAAATTAATTTGATTTTAAAAAATACTGGAGCTCTGCAAACAGTTGAGAAACTGATAAGCACTCATAACACAAATATAGTAAAGATTATTCAACAAAAACAAGTTAAAACAAATTAATTTGATTTAAAAAAAAAACTGGAGCCTCAACTGAAAAAGCAGGAAAGCTTTCCGGAACACAGTTCCAGTGGCAAGCCACATCGAATTTTATTGACAATTAAACAAAACCATTGAATAATGAGCCTTAACCTGCATTTAACCCACCTTTCTCAAAAATGGCAACAGTGAAGATGGAGGTAGACCAGGATTTGACGCATCTGCGTCTCTCACTATAACATTGTCTGAACCAAGTGACTGACTGGCAATTTGCAAGGCGCTTAAAATTTCTTTCACAGCAGATGAATTCTACAGAAAATATATATAATATAGTTAACAGAATTAATCTTTACCTGAATATTAATAAGATAAAGCACCAAAAAAATTTAAACCAAGAAAAAACACAAGATAATATGTAACATGTATCTTTGCCTGAATATTAATAAGATAAAGCACCAAAAAATTTTAAACCAAGAAAAAACACAAGATAATATGTAACATGTACAGCTCCTCAACCATATTGAAGAACAAATTGGTGAAAAACTCGAGGAAAGCAAGAAAATTAACTAATGAACACCAACTAGTGTCCTTCATCAATTACAATTATTCACAAGTTTTCCACGACATCAGGAAAGATATTTAGCAAATCTTTCAGGTTTGCTACATAAATCCCTTTTTTCTCCATTGAATAATGGTAAAGGACTTCTTCTCTAACAAACTAACACCTACCATATACTTAACCACCTCAATTCAAGTTCATTTAGGCATAACTCCACATTTTCCTCCCAAATTAGCCTCATAACCTAAGAGGTTCTCCAAAATTTTATAGGCTATTAATGGACAACAGTTCCCTTCTTTTTAGTATAAGAAGATTTAAAGGGCATACTTAATCATATGTAGGTAGCCCTTAGGGATAAAGAAGCCAAAGTGTAACTTATGAAACTCTCACAACGTGAGATACCTTTTCATATTTCAAGTAGAACAACTCCACTGCAAATATATCAAGAGCATGTTACTGAAATTCTGCAAAGCATATAAAGCTTCTTAAGGAAAATAAATTCTGAACATCAATTATATGAGTAATAGTCAAATATCACATTAAGTAGTAAAAGATGCTATAAAGTAACATATAAATTATCAGTTTAATTGCTAAACTAGCTGTTTCTAACAGAGATAGAATACCAAGGAAAGAAGTTATCAAGCCTGAAATTGAGCATACAAAGGAGAAAACCTCACCCCTTCTGCATGTGCATAAAAGGTTGTGCGATCTTGAGATACAGCTTTCCCAACAGTTCCAATCTCCAAGACCTAATGCAAAAATAGCAGTCTCAAATTTCGATCATACATTTCTTAAATGTTTATCAAACAAAATAATACATGGACGAAAACGTAATTTCTGGTACAACTAAAAAATGGATGTTGAAAAATACATATTTTAAGAATAAGATGACAGTCATATAGTTTCTTCCAAAACAAATGTATGTTAACTCCTTGATCTACAAGTTGAATTCTATTATTGCACATACTGAAGACCAAGCTTCAAAAGTAATTTGCACACAAAAATGTAACAACCATATGAAGAGGAATTAGACAAGCACAAATTTTCACTGCTTTATGGTTTTCCTGAATACAAGATGCATGCTTAGTCATGAATACTAATGAAAGTCTACCTGTTCAATCATAGAACTGTTTAAGCCATGCACAGCATCTGCACCCAATTCTAGTTCAAGTAGAAATCTCCTGCTACCTAGGTATCCCCAAGCTTCTCCAGTGAAAACCACGAAAACCATCTACATAGATACAAAAAAGCTTCAAAAAGATTGGAGGTATGAATAAATGATATTCAAATGATATCTACACCAATCTATTCGCATATTGCTAGAACAAGCTGACCAGAAAAAGGTATAACATGAAAAGGTATAACATGAACCGGTTCAGTTACAACTAGTAAAACTAAAAAGGACGCACACACACAAATCCAATCTGCCCATTGGTGGAGTACACTAAAAACAGAAAATTTTATAAAGACATCACAAAATAACCAGGCTGTTTGTAAATCACTGTTAAACTTTGATGGACACCAATCCAATTGCCAGTTAGGGAAGTACTCTATAAGAGTTAATAGAATGCTACAAGAGGGGTTTTTTTTTGTTGGAATTGTTAAAAGTATCCTACAAGGGTTAACAATAGTGAACTCGAATATTACAGAAAGACATCACAAAATGACGAGGTTATCTGTAAATCGCCTACTAGTAAAATTGAATATTACATGAAAACATATCAGGCTATTTGTAGAACACCAAAAAAATTAATGGGACATAGCTGGATCCATGAAATCAAGTCATAGATGAGAACGAAACATTTTCTTTAACTTCCAAAAAGATAATAAAATCTCCTCAAAACCAAATAGATTAGTAAACTGTAATTTTCCAATAAGCCTTTTATATACATGTATAATCATACAGTAATATTTTTAACATTTAAGTCCTGCATTGTGTATACTGTAAGGTAAACTATATGTTGACTTAAGGTTGTGGAAACTGTTACAGCATATCATGCAGATGGGTGCTAGACTAATGTTCTCAACTAGCAAAGTTTCAAGCAAACTACTGAGAATCTGAGATCAACTGAAAGCCCAATTAAAATAATTTCAGTAGTTAAAAAAATTAAGAGTAAATAAGGCCGTCGAGATGAGAAAAACAGACTTAGTTAAGTTTCTTTCCTTATTTGCATTAGGTTGCAGAAATGCAAATTTGTGATCCAGCAATCAATGAAAACAATCAATTATGAATATCAAAGAAAAACAATGCCGATATAAGACAACCTGACTCTTAAATGAATACAACTTCCTGCACAAAAGACACAGAGGGATCAAAATAACAGAATTCAAGGAGGAATGCAGCGATCTGACCTGTTTCTTAAGCTCATCCAAACCATCAACATGAGAAAGAGCATCAACAGCAGCCAGCATGGAAATCAACCCCTACATTCTGTATATATCAATATTTGCACCTCTGTGGTGAAATGTAAATCATTAACAAGCAACCATCGAGTGGACTGGATCTTCCATGTACAAAAACTTACAGACAAGGGAGAATCAGCACCCAGACTTCGGTCACGGAAAAACGATGCAGAATCCATAGATGCCAGGACCATTAAGATAGGTTTAGATGGGATCGGGGACGAAATATTAATTGGAGGTAGAGAAGACCAGACACTGTCCTTCAAATGTAAGAACACCATATGGAAGGTTAATGATGCAAAAAAAAACATATTTAAAACATAATTGATAATTTGATTAAATTTAACATTATCTTAACATTACTTTCCCGTTCCTCCACAAACATAATGGATGAGATTAACTAGGATTGCACTTAGACTGCCAGCCGTCAGGTACTTTTCATATGTCCAGGATTGCACTTAGGCTATGTCTCGTGAATCAATAGCCTCACTTGTTCAACATAGATATTACTTGGACACTCTTTACATGTATCAGACACCTCTACATATCCTCAGTTTTATATACAATCTTAAATTTTGGGGATTTCTTAAGATATCTGATGAGGACATCAAATTTGTTTTATTTTTATTTTGAGATTCAGCCATATGTAGTTTATTTGGGAGATTTATTTGAGAAATTTGTTTTAGATTTAAGATATTTGTTTTATATTTGTTTTGAATTTGTTTTGAGCCTATATATAGGCCTTGAGAATAATGAGAAAAAATGCTATTCTTGATTAAAAAAATTATTGTTTTGAGTAATTGCTCTTCATCCTTTTTTTTGAGACAATTGAGAGAATTATTGGGATTTGTGAGACATCTTAATAGAGTTTTAGGATTTGTGATAAATTCTAAAACTACACTCAAATTCCCAAATTAAAAATCGCAAAACCCTAATCCCCAAATCCAACTCAAAGTCAACCCTAACTCCTTTCTCCTTCTTCTTCTCCATTGCATTCAAACCCTACCCTACTCCTAATGCCCTCTCTCATCTCCGTCATCTTTCTTCCCCACTGCCCCGAGCTCATCTTTCCCTCACCCCAAAACCCCCGTCGACCACCACCTTTATCTCCCGCCGCCCCCCTCCCAGCTTCACATCGCCGTCACCCCGACCCCCATCTCCTCCAGCACCCGACGCCTCTCCTCGCCGCCCACCACCACCAACCTCCTCGCCGTCGCCCTCCAGTCAGCACCACTGCCCGACTTCTCCACCTTTGCTCATCCCCAGCCTCGACTCCCCCAACTCCCGCATTCCTCCTCGTCGCCCCGTCCTCGCCCTCTCCTTCACCACACGCGCTCCATCTCCTCAGCCGCCCACTGTCGCACCCCGGTGCCACCATCGACGGCACCACCTTCTCCACCACCGACTCGAACCATCGCTGCCCCCACCCGAGAACCCATCGCCTCCGACTTCCTGTCACCGAAGCACATCAATAACAGTCGGATATGATTCTTTGATTGGTAGATATTGGTGTTTGGTGTTTGGGTAGAATCCAGATTCAAATACAGCAGCATCGTACACTGTCCACGACCCCGGTAACTTCTTTCTATTCTTATTTATTTGTGATATCATCTATCATTTCTAGAATATTATTTGATTTATCTGTCATCCACAAATACAGAAAGTGTGTGCTTCTAGTTGCTTATTAGTGCACGAATCTTTATTGAATATCTTACATGCTAAGAACGATTAAGTATTAATGTTGATTGGTAGGATAGAACTTTTAATTGGGCTTGTTAAACTTAACTCATATCTTGAAAATTGATCAAACCGACTAATAATTTTAATTTCTCACTTAATTTGCATTACATGTTGGTAAATTTAATCCTTTAAGATTCTTGAAAATTCTCTATTTAGGGTTAAGTTTACATAAATATCACAAACACAATTTTAACCCATTTTCAGTCACTTTATGCAATTCATCCAACACATCTCTTTTATCTTTTCATGATAAATTAAAATATGAAGTATCCGGATCATAGTTCAATATTAAAATGCACAAACTTAGGATGTATTTCATTCAATAAGAGGTGATATTACGCTTAAAGAGAAAACCATGAAAAGCCAAGACAACCTGCCAATATATAGTCATTTCAATATAACAAAATATGTTTGTTTTCTATTTTATATTCACATAACATCCAAGAAAAGTCGGTCCTCATTAACACTTCTGGTTCTGTTGGTGCCAATTTCAGTGTTAGTTATAATTTTCTTAATTGCTTTCAGGAAGAAAAAAAAACTGTAAGAGAAGGTTTAACTGAGTTAGGGAATGTTTGGTTTCATGGCAAGTGCAAATGTAAGTTGCAAGTGCAGGTGAAAATTTGAATTTCCCTCCAAATTTCTTGATACAATTACGAAGACAACCGTAAGTACCCATCTTTTAACATTGCCAATGTACTACAACCTCAATTTCCCTTCAAAACATAAAGGATGTCTTGGTAATTGGATCAAAACAAAATGGAAGGAAATTTAAGTTTTTACTTGCACTTGCATCCAACCAAACACACCCTTAGTGGTAAACATGCTCAGGTAGTCTCCACCCCCCCCCCCCCCCCCCCCTCTTTTGCTCTGTCCTCCAAGTTTAAAACAACTGCTCTTTACTTTTCTACATGAACTTTGGATGGGTAAATTTCATAATTACCTGGGGTTTATTTATAGTCAGGGACCAGAATATTTTATAATATACTACTGCGTTAAGCAACCAGATTTCTTAGGTATTTCCTGGCCAACAACCAAACTAAAAGTCTAGAACCAACAGCCACGATGATCTTGACCGATATTTAAGAAAATGCAATGGATAACATATATTATCTTAGACATACAATCATATTTGTATAGGTGTGTTCAGGTCTGTACTCAGTATCAAGCTGAGAACAACAAAAGCCAAAAAGGATGGAAAAACTTAGTATCGACCAAACAGAAAATTCGATACATATCACCTATATATGATCATGTATGAGTTCTGAGACGACAGGCCAATATACATTGCAACAGTTGCAGAAAAAATAAATTTATTATGTAGGTTAACTGGTTAGTATGCATATAAATTCAAATTTCAAGTTTCAACTAATAAAACCAAATCCATGTGGCCGGGTCAAGTCATAATCACATCATCTTAAAGAGTTACAAACAATGTGCTAGGACATTTTTTTAATAGAGAAGTTTATTTCTCAAATGGAATTAGCATCTATAAATAAGGAAATTTGTATATACGTCACTAAATGAAACATACAGCAGACAGATAACCCGCAGAAAAACTCACCTGTATCCACCTAAAGGTAGACAAGTACTCTCTTTCAGGCAAGATTGCGAATCATGAGTGCCCACATTTGTTGTCTACAGAAAATAACAGTCAAAATTATTTATTTATTTTTCCACATCAAAATGCAAATGTTGATTTTATAATAAAACCTCGTCATTACTACATATAACACAAAGAGAACATTGTACCTGCATTTCTAGGTCAAACTCTGCAACATCTGCAGGATGGCCATTGTTCTTCTCATTCTTAGTTACAAGCTGTATGGATCACGACATGTAATTTTAGAAGAGGATACAGACAGAGATGAACAGCAGCATAGTTCTTGTAATGAAATGTAAAATCCATTTTACCAAAAGCTTAGACGGAATTATGAGCAATAGTGCAAACACTTAATCAAAAGGATAACAGTTTCACTGCGTATTTAACAAATTCCTCAGACCATTATGTCCAAAACCAAAACAGTACGCAAATATCCAAAAAGACTGGCAGGAGCACACTGACCTCTCGCACTATAGAAGAGCCTTCCACAGAGAGTAAAAATACCGGAAAGTTGTAATGATTCCACATGATTCCAGAACCCTGCAAAGTAACATGTACTACTAATTAGTTTAGTCTTGAAAACAATACAGAAGAATTTTCCGGTCTTGAAAGTAATTGTGGAAAATACAAACCACCTCTTCAACTTACAGCAGGATTCCATTCATAGCTGAGATTCTGGTAAGGTGCAAATTTAGCTAATGGAAATTTCTCATCTGGTGAAAACCCTAAAAGGTGACATTTTCCAAGTATATTAGACCAAAATTGAGGAAAATTAATGAAATCAGGAGAATATTCCTTGATGACTTAATAATGAACACATTACCAGATCTGTTCCAAGTTTCAGTGGATTCAACCAAAACACCAGCAACATCTTTTGCAAAATGTGGATCATTAGCAATCCTGAAATCCAGCAGTAAGAGTTTAAGCCATTTGGGTGAATTTGTAGGTTAGAGTTGTGCAAGACCCAATACAGCATAAACTTAGCCCATAAAAAATAGGTACCAGCTGATGTGGTAATGGTATATAATACCTACTATGTTTGGAAGATCCATACCTAATCTAGCCCAATCTGTAAGCATGTTACAGTTCAACAGCAGATCAGTTCTCTTAATCCATAAAGTAATCTCAATGGTGCATAGAGCTTGAATAAGTTTCAACTCGGCCACATATAATAACTAAGTTCGACAGCAGATCAGTTCTCTTAATCCATAAAGTAATCTCAATGGTGCATAGAGCTTGAATAAGTTTCAACTCGGCCACATATAATAACTACTCATTCAATCTTAGAAGGAATATTCAAAAAACTTTCCATCTGCCTTGAACAAAAGGGTTAAAGAAAAGAAAAACAACACAAGCAAAGCCTTCATCCCAAATATTGGGGTTGGATATGTGAATTGTTGTTATCCATTCAGCTCTCTTAAGCGGCATCTTTATCTACTGACAGCTACATCATCCCATTTTCACCTCATCTAAAAATGTTGCAGGCGTGCAAACCGTCCCAAACATATTTTTCTCCCTGAATCCACAATTAAAATCAAAATTGGGCCTAAATTGATAAGTGGTTAGGTCTTTCAAGTACATCAACCAGACCGTGTAATTCCCTTAATTACCATTCTGTCACCGTCTTACAAGGTACAGTCATCCGTGATCCATCTATATCTTGGTCTACTTTCCTCATATTATTGTTCGTCAAAACTATCGTGCAACTGATATTCAGCTGGATTCAATCCTTTGAAGCTTCATGTATGTCCAAGAAGACATTGATCTTCAATGAAGAGCTCTCATAAGAAAGTGTTACTATATTATTATAAAGTAACCGATGGAGGGAAGCTTCTCTCAAAATTTTAATATAATTGGATTAGTGTAGAATTTTATCTTCTATTTTAAATACTAAGAAACCATATTAATGTAGGACGAAAGAATGCATATTTTTGGTTTCTACCAAAAATTTTAAACTCGAAATCGGGAGCGAGATCGGGGTTTTCCAAATATTTGGAATGGAAACGGTATCGGTCAGATCGGTAGTATCTGATCGGTGTACCGTTTTGTTTGGATTGGGCATTTATTAAAATAAAAAATATATATCTAAAATGTTTCTATAATTGAATTAATTTTAAAAGATCATAATTAATTTTAAAATGAATGAAAAAATTTAATAACTCTTTTTACAAATTTAATATTTTCAATTACTGGAATGTTTTAATTAGTTTCAGAGAATTGTTAATGTAGAATTAAACAAGAAAATTAATATAGGTAGACCAAATAATATAAATTTTATACACAAAAGGGAAAAAAATATAAGCTACATGTGAAAATATATTCATAACATAATTACATCTTCATTGCTTGAATAAAAGGATCCACATAGATAGAAAATTCAAGTATTAGAAAGTTTTAATCGTAGAATTGGCAATTTTGGGTTGAGATTGGGCTGGTCCAATTGCTAACTCGGCCGATCCCCGAGCTATCTTGCCGATCCCGAGATTTAGGAGTTGTATTGGATCAACCCCTTGAAAAACGATCCTGATCTGGATCCGGCCGATCTTTAAAACCATGATTTCTACAGTACTCGTAGGTTGCTATAGTACCACTGACAAGAACCTTTTTCTTTATAAAATAAGTATTGTTTATTTTAAGTTAGTTTAGATCATGAGTTATTTGAAATAATTAAAAGATAAGGATTTGTCTACTTTTAATTCACTTGTCCTTAAGTTGTTATTCATCCGAGTTTTAAATGCAAAATGCAAAGTAAATGCACTACATTCAATTATTGCTCGAGGCAAGAGGTGCCTGAAAAGGTGCTTGCCCAAGTCAAAAAAGGCGCCAAGAAAGTATGTATACAAAAAAATCATATGTTACTTTTAGCATGTAGTAATTTACTCAAACTTTAACTAGAGAACACCAAAATATGAAAATTAATAAGGCAAAACAAGCATACACATACAGGCAAAATGTATGAAATAGGCGTCATAGAAAATTATGATATCGAGTATGGACTATCCTTATGACTTGGTTAGTTATGTTTGGGAAATGCTTAGTGGTTGGAGTACACTTGAGGTCCTATAAACTTTTAATTTAGATCATTATCTATTATGTAAGTGGCTATGTGCAATTAATCATTATTTTCTACTTGATAACTTAGGTACTGTTCTTTTTTTTGCCTCTTATAAGAGATTTACAGTAAAGGCCTCTTGTAAGAGTCTCTTTTTGAGGTGTTCTTTTATATAAAAATAACCTCTTACAAGAATCTCTTATAAGATATTTCTGTTCTTTTTTCACCTATTACAAGAGCATTTTCTCTACTTTTAGACATTTTTGCCCTTACTATATAATTTCTCTATTTATACCAACATTTCATATCTAAAATTAAGTAAATCGTCAATTCTACCACATTTCTCACAAAGTAGACAAATTTGGTCATAATCCATAATTATCGTCATTCTTTTTTCAACGAAAAAAACCCACATAACACAAGTCTAGCACACATTGCAAAACTTCCACAAACTTCAAAATTAACAAACACAGTAATTTTTTTAAAAAAAAGAAAGAGAAAAAAACACAATCTAGAAATCAACCCAAATAATTGCGCCCAAGTTGATTAGCAATTTGATCACGTACGTTCTTCATAGCCAACATTTCTGAAGCCATGAATATGTCACTGTTATCTTCATCCCCGCCTTCTCCTTCGCCATTGTTGCCTTCATGCTCTTCCACACTATTGAGAACCGCATTCTCATCGTCAGCCAATCGAAATAATTCATCATTTAGAGCGACACGACGCAAGTAATTATGAAGACACATGCAAGCTATGACAATGTTTCTTTGTGTGGGAAAATTATAGGAAGGCATTTTTTCAAGGGACGTCATTATTAGCTACCAGTAGGTCTAAACCTAAACAACTATCCAAGTATATTCCCAAATGCTTCATTAAAAAAACCCAATTCTTTACATTATTGTATGTTCAACATTTTCATACAAGCATTTTAACAAACACCTTGTATTTTACGATTCACAACACATTAAGAGATTGCATCTTTGATCAAATTACAGCCTTTAAATAATCAAATTGAAAAATCAACCTCTTTTACCTTGAAAAAAATCAAGCAGCTGACTCTGAATCCAGGAAACCGAGTAAGGTGTCAAACCCTTAAAGCTCTAAAAACCCTAGATCTGATAGTCAAGGTGAGTGGGGAAGAATGGAGAGGGCATAGAGAGTAGAAGAGCGCGGGCATTCGAGATTTATAGCTAATTTGGCGCGCCAAACTTCTCTTTTTCCCAGCTTCTTCTCTGCTATTCTGCCGCTTTTTTCTCAGCAACGGTTGAAATCCTTCCATTTTCAATGAAGTGTTGTGGGAAAGGAAGATCTGGGGATATCATTTTTTTCGGGGTAATATAGACTTTTTAAGTGATAGAAGACTTTTAAGAATTTGAAAGAGGCTACTAGAAGTCGTTTAGGTTTAGAAGCGATTTTGGGGGAAATCACTTAAAAGAGGTAAAAAAAAAATGCTAAAAATTATGGGAAAAGAGGTGGACCACCTCTTACAAGAGGTGAATCGCTTATAAGAGGAGAAAAAGAACAGTACCTTAGTGTTGGAGGCATGCAAAAGGAATGTGGGAAAGGAACAGAACAGAGAAATGAAAGGAGAAACCATCTCTTTAAGACTATACCTTGTATTTTCGCCCAAAATTACAAAAGTTGTCTTCACATACACAATGTAAAACTTAACAAGAGGGGTCTTGTCAATACTAAAAGAATAAAACCAAAAAAGTTAAAGAGGTGACGCCTTTTATGTGCATCGTCTCTCGCCCGAGGGGACCGCCTGAGCACCTTTTTGGCTTTTGACCTCGCATGATCGAACTTGACTGTGTGGTCATGTACACAGGCGAGGATCCTAGATTCTAAATTGACTAGGAGCCAGAGGCACTAAGGTGCTCGCCTTTTAAAACTCTGGTGATTATTTTATTCAGATTACACACTACTTAGAATGCAATTGTCTATTTAAAAGGTTGAGATTAATACGGAGACTATGGAAGAAATTGATGAATGTTATTGTGCCTTCCTGGTGTCCATGTGAATTTGAAACCCAAGTCATGAGGGAAAGAGGTTGGTGTTAGGCCAAGAGGTAGGTGTAACCACTCTTTTATCTCTCTTCTATTCCCCCCCCCCCCTTCCAATTCTAGTTAAGTGACTTCTTCATTCCATCCCTCATTATGTATCAGAAATAAAGACTTACTACCAACTCATGAGATAAGTAACATGAAAGTAATTTGCCCCCCATCCAGCTACCCTCGTTATTCCCTTAACGATAACAACATCAACTACAAACTTGTTTTTCCTAACACGCAAGTAACCACATAGTCTCCGTTGATACTTATCATATTTTTTTCAATAACAATGAAAAACTCACCTCATACTTCTCTTAAGTCGCCCATCAAACATCTTTAGAGTAAAGCGAAAGTGATGTTTAAACAAAAAAATTTGATCTCTACTTACACTCTTTCCTACCGTTCCATTTCATGGATTATTAGTTCGATTTAACAATAATTGGTAAACTTTTCTTTATTCATATTGCAATTGCACTTATAGATATTAGATATGCATTGTGGTGATTCTTCTCTATAGATCATTTTTATTTCTTTGAACAATTTTGGTAAATAACATATCGTGCACTTTAGACCCTTCTGCCCCAGCTCCTGACTGCTGCATAAGGAGCTAGCTTTAAGTCCTGCATATTTATATTCTTTATTTGTAACTTCACCAGCCTTAAATGAGCGGAAGTTATGGAAGTGGCATAGCCTCCCAAATTTCACTAATAAAAACCTAAACATATAAATAGAGAGAGAGAGTAATGTTCCATTGTGCACTAGGCCTCCGTGTGCACTCGGCCTTCCCACCTTCGTATCGACGATCCAAACCGTTCACATGATCTACACATATAAATTAGTCTAAATATGTAAAATCGAATCATTTGAAATTCATTTACCCATCCATTGAAGTGTTACAAAATTGTATGGCTGAACATCGTTGTTTTTTAGTCACATGATGGATGGGCAATTAAATTTCAAATAATTTGATTTGACATATTTAGACTAATTTATATGTGTAGATCAATGTGAACAGTTCGGATCGTCGATACGAAGGCGGGAAGGCCGAGTGCACAACAGAACATTTCTCTATATATAGCTAAGTAGGTGGGTTGGAATGCATGCACATGTGTGTGAGAATGTGTCTAGTACACAGTAACACAGGTGATACAACACTGAAAATGTGTCCTTAGACCAGAGAGTACAACATAATCAAGGCACAATCAATCAACACGCCTTGGCGAATATATTACATAATTTTATGTGCCATAACCTATAGAAAGATAGGAAATTTACCTTTGATACCACCCACTAGCTAGAAAACTTCTGAATGATGATGATCATTTAAATCACTAGTCAGCCTGAGACATATCATAGAAATTGACACTAACCAAAGTTGGAATAATAAGACTTACAAACTTGGCAGCAACAACCCTGAACTCACTTCCTAGTGGTCTCATCTAAATTCCTTTGAAAAGATCAATAACAACTACATTGCATTTAATGCATGCTTTACATTATGGACATGGCAGGTAAGATGAGGACATCAGCAACATACACATCAACAAATCAATTCTCAATTATATAATTTATATCTAACATCAAGTATCTTTCGAAGTATTTTTTGGATACAGAATATCTTCAGTGTTCATCTAAGTAATTCACGTGTAATCACAAAAAACAACTAATCATGCTGGACAGCTTAAATATTAGCAATATAAAGATGAAGGTACGCATAAGCCCTGTGACATTAATATAACTAGTTACTTAGCATGTATGTTGCATGTAGAGGCCATACATTCTAATTGTGTTGTACAGATTTGACTTCAAATTTTGTGTTTCAGATTTAATTAGGTGGGGTGGATGGTTGGTATAACTTGAAGTCTTGAACTTAGAAATGTTAGGTTGAGATTAGTTAAAGAGGGTTGGTTGTCTACAACTTGCACAACTCCAACTCTATGGTTATAACAGTATAGGTAAAGGATAACAATCACATGATAGTATGATGTAAACTTTGAAATCAAAACGCCTGATTATTAATCATCTAAGATTCTAAGAATAAACATAAATGCACATATTGAATAATGTAATAATCTCAGATATAAAACTGAAAGCTTGCAACAAACTCTGCATGCACGCTCTAGGATATTAAAAAAAAAGGACAAACATGCCTGAGAAAGAAACTTTGCATCTCTTCAAAAGGTACCAAAATTGTAGACGAATATCCCAACTCATCGCCAATGTTTTTAAGTCTTGAAATAGGCGCAACAACCTTTCCACGACCAGGATCTGAAAATGAATAGCAATCACTCTTTCTTAAAATGTTCTAATGATGACCATGAGAAAACTGTAAGCTATGGAATAATCAATTCATAATAGTGGACTTTATGCAAGCCTAAGAAGGAGATAGCATCACTGTATATAGCCAAATACAGCCAAAAGCCATATCCCAAATAGGTCATCCATTTCACATTGTACATACTGTAAATAAAATTGCAATCCTTCAGACAAATTAGTTTTAGAATATGAAGACAATAAAGATAATACGGTACATACTTGAACAACCAATTTCACCAGAAAGATTTAAGAGTCGAACACATGGGTATGCTTCAATGTTCAAGTACATTGCTTTCTCAAGATCTGGCACTGACTCCAAAGCTTTTGTATCTCCTGAAATTATTAAGCAAATTTAGTTGTAATGCAAGCTAACAGTTAAAAAAAAGAAAGGGGGGAAATATGATACAGAGACGTTGCATTTGGAGTAACATATATGAAAAAAAAAGATCAAATAAAAATTAAAATGAATTCAAAATTGAATTCAGAACTAAAACAGACACATGACTGCATGATCCTTTGTGCAACATATTACATGAACACATAAGGTACACAAACATGTGAAATATTATAAAAAGCAAAAACATCTCGGCTTCGATCAAACTAATAACATGCGATGAAAACACACACACACACACACACACACACACACACAACTAAAAGAAGGTGACTAAAAATTTCTGCCTATTGAGACCGTTCGCATTTTTAAGCTATAGTTGTAAATATTATAAATGTTTTCAAATACGTTATTTCGAATTATACCTATCCATTGAATAGTTTAGTTTTGTACATTTCTATAGCCCTCTCAAAAACTCTTTCAAAATTTCAGTCTCAAGTCTCAACATTCTGTCTAGCCTGGTCTATGGGCACTCCTAAATACCATTGTTCCAACATTATATATTTGGATGGCAATCCTCTCTTGCTTGGATTTAGTAGCTAAGTTTCTACAAGAATTTATCTTAATGAAAATCAAAAACACTAACAAACTACTTAATTTCAACATGCTTGGTACTGATCTCAGCATTACATACATTAACAGCCCGCTATCTCTATCAATCAATTTCAATCTCAAAAACACTAACAAACTATTTAATTTCAACATGCTTGGTACTGATCTCAGCATTACTTACATTAACAACCCGCTATCTCTATCGATCAATTTCAATCAGATATGTTCAAGAAAGCAAGATACTGAATTCATTTAGTTTAATTTTCCTTAGATTTTTCCAATCTAAAAAAACTAGTCCCCAAAATGCCTCCTAAATTATATATATTCCCAAATATAAATAGGGCTGCAGTTAATAGCTCTGCTTCTAACTGTATCTTTTAGATTCCACATAGAAACAGCTCTTGGTTAACTTCATCTCAGACAATGTTAACTTCACTAATGAACCAAAACACAAAATTTCTAAGTAGATACACGAACTCCATATACAAGACGGAACGAACTCAAAAAAACAGTTGCTAACTTCGATTTTACTTCCGGTTGTCTAACGCATATGGTGACAATTGCTCTCAAGAAATGCTTACTTAGAACTTTTTTATTTTCCCAAAAAAAAAAAAAAAAAAAAATTCCAACTTGATCTTCTCAAATTTAACTTAGCTTCACCCTAATCTAAAAAACAATCGCATCAATTAGAAAAAAAAAAGGAGAGGGCAATACTTCCATTTTAACGAAATTGAAGAAGCACGGATCGTACCAGCTAGCAGGAGGTGAGCGTAATAGAGGATTAGGGCGACGGTGACGAGGATACGATCGGAAGACATGGCCGGATATTTGAGAATTGAAAGGAGAAGAGGAGGGTTAGAGAAACCCTAGATTTTGGAAGGGGTTCTATTCATTTGACGAAGAGAAGCAGCGTCAGTCGTTCTTTGCTAATCTTTGCTATGTATGCTCTTCTAATTTGGGGGTGAAAAAGCGACTGCCTTTGTCACACGGGCAATGCACGTCTAATTGGGAATGAGATGGTTCATCTCATCCGTGTGTAATTTTAAGGAAACTTTTATTATTTAGAGCATCTACATATGGCAATTTGTAGATGGAGTTGTAATCGTCAATTGCCATAATTGGGCTTCTCAAAAAGAGTATTTAATTAATAACTTATACTATTATAACGAGTTTCTCTCTCTAGAAATTTTAACGAGTTTTTCTCTCTAGAAATTTCTAAAATCCTAGGGGCGGCGGCAGCTACCCTCAGCGCCGTCGCCTCGCCCCCCACATCGTCGTCCCCCCTGACCTCTCCTCCACCTCTGTTTCGACCTACCCCCTTTCGTCGCGGTGTTGAATCGAGCAGATCCGAGGCGTCCACGAAGCCCCGCAAGTCGACGGCTCCGACAGAGCGACGGAGTTACACGACGTCCTCGATGTCGCCGATGCGCGATGAAGACATGGCTCCACTGCGTCAACGGGGCTCCACGGCGTCCCCCCTGAGCCGCCGCGAATCTAGCCCCCCCCCCCCCCCCCCGCGTCTTCGCTCGGCCGAACCAGCTGCGCGGCGACGAAGACGTCCACAAATTCCGACGTTCCTTCCTTCGCATCTATGCCTCGAACCTCCGAGCTCGTCCCCCCGGTGCGTCGCCTCATTTCGACGGCATAGTTTGGCGTCGCACCGATCGTGGATGTTGGTCGCGCCCCATTTGGTTGCGGAGCGACGTCTTAGTCGCGCCAGAGCATCCTCCCGTGCCTTTGGTAGCGATCGCCTCGCATCTGGGCGATGGCGAGATGCCCCCCCCCCCCCCCCCCGCGCCTCACTTTGCTTCCCGATGTCGAAGGTGGAGAGCTCCCACGGTGGGGAGATCCAGGTACACCTGCGGTGAGGAAGTTTTTTCTGTAAGAGTTGGGAGTGGGAATTGCACGATTGTGGGACTTGGGCCCGAAGATGGGGTCCCTCCATGATGTGCGGTCACTTGTTTCAATGTCTGTGGTGTCCAACGACGTCGCCGGTGCAGTCTTCACAGCGCTTACTATCAGGCTATTGAGCTTCCTCCAGCTTAGGTCACTGTCTCGTTACAGCGTCGCCTCTTCCTTCGAATTAGGAGTAAGAGTCGAGTTGAGTCTGTGTGGTGAGAAATTGCCTGGGAGAGCAAGAGCGTGAGAGAGGTAAAG
The DNA here is from genome assembly GCA_017893485.1 of Hemerocallis citrina. Lineage (NCBI taxonomy): Eukaryota > Viridiplantae > Streptophyta > Magnoliopsida > Asparagales > Asphodelaceae > Hemerocallis > Hemerocallis citrina. The sequence goes on along the minus strand of CM030364.1, from coordinate 66,859,951 downwards.
GTATCCTCTCCACGGCTCTTCCTTGGAGCTTGGTTTTTTTGGTGGGGTGAGCGAGATAGTTGTTTGGTGAGAAATCGCTGGAGAAAGCACAAGCGTGAGAGAGGTGAAGGTATCCTCTTCACGGCTATCTCTTTGGTAGCGGTTGTAGGAGCTGTTGGCGCGTTTGTAGGATGAATGGTGGAGATGGTGGGAGGGTACGGTTACTGTGCTTGTGTCGTTACTCGGCCTGCAGGGCTTTGGCCCAAAGATGGGGTCCACCTAGCGAAGAGTAGGCAGGGATCGACAGGTGATAAAAACCTGTCAGACTAGTTTCAGGTGGGTGCACACGTGCCGTAGAGGTAGTGTACGAAGCTAAACTGACGTACATGCAATTTAGTTGGACCGAGCTTGTTTGTCGGCCCACCCTCCAGGGTTGTTGGAGGGATTTGTTGTTTATACGGGTCAGGTTGCTTCACGTATGTTTTACTTTCTATCTGTCCCAGTTCTCTGGGTTTGTATTGTTAATTTCTTATTAATGAAATAAGGTGACCATATTTCACCTTTTCCTTCAAAAAAAAAGGAGTATTTAATTTGTGAGATTATCTTCCGTCCGATTAATTTTTTTTTTTTTTGTATTTAAAGAAATATGCATCGGACGGTAAAACTTCTTCCATTCGACACTTTAACAGTGGAAAAATAAAGCCGGACGGCAGATTCCCACTTTTTTTGCATTTTTTTAAAGGGAGAATGACCTATTAGCACCTAAAGTTAGTATTAATACCCTAAACACACCTAAAGTTTCTATAATTCCCTAAACACACCCAAACTCTTATAAATTGAACCTACAGGCCCTCGCCGTTTAATTCTCAGTTAAGTTAGTGGAATATTCTGGGAATATTCCTCTTAACGGGTTTAAATCCGTTAAGAGGCATGTGAAATTACAAAAATACCCCTTTAAAAAAAATTGAATTGTGAGCGGTGGGTGCCTATAAGTTCAATTTCCAAAACTTTTGGTGTCACTGAGGTATTACTGTAACTTTAGGTGTTTATAGGGTATTATTATTAACTTCAGGTGTTTATATGGTATTATTCTCATACTTGCTTTTAAGATTCTCGTTCAATTTCTTGTGATTTATTTTGGTTGTGTGTGTAGGCAATGATGTTTACAGTTGGATATAAGTTGGTTCTTGCAATCTCTAAACTAGAATTTCATCAAGTTTGTTCTTGCAATTTTAGACTTTACAAATAGATCTAACATCTCCATTAAAGGATAAGGGATTTGAATATTATGTTACCTGTTTAATTTAGAGGAAAAAAACATCTTATAAATACACTGAAAGGTAATCTTGTGGGTTTTGGAGAAGAAACAAGTGTAATATATTTGAAAAGGAGATTCATCCTATGGTGATACACTGATACTAGTGGCACGAGCCGTAAGAGCAAATTAATTTGCTTTCATCAATTATCTGGTGATACACTGATACTAGTGGCACGAGCCGTAAGAGCAAATTAATTTGCTTTCATCAATTATCTCCTTTTATGAATGAATGGATGAATGAATATGAAGTATCTGCTTTTATGAATACTGGATACATCTCTGACCATTTAAATATCAATTATCTGTTTTTTTCTTGCTTCTTTGGTTCTTACCTGAGATCTTTACCCTGTTCTTTGGTTTTTTGGCTCATAGAAGCATTACGTGGTTCTTTGGTTCTCTGGAGTATTACTCTGAAGCATTACTTGATCGCTATTCTTATATGCTTATATGCTTATATGCATTGCCAGTTACTTATGTGCTTAAACAGTTTGAGCCTACTAGTATGTTATGCTATGCTATGCTGACTTATATGCCAGTTACTTATATGCTATGTTATGCTTATATGCTTATATGCTATGCAATGCTATGCAATGCTTATATGCTTATATGCATTGTCACTTTTAAACAGTCTAGTACATATCTTCTGTTTTTGTTTCATTAAACTCGTTAACAGAAAACTATGCTTTATCAAATTCTATTGTAGGTTAAATGGTTCATGAGTAGATTAAGTCAATCATTCATGTTACTCAATTGTGAATTTCATATTTGTCATGGAACCTGGATTTGATACTTCCTGTTAGTCAATTGTAAATTTCAATATGAGGGAGGGTTATTTTTGCATTTGAACTAGTTGGCATGACATTTCAATACAGCCCTAGTGACACAATTTTTTATCTATTTGTTACACTGATGCTTGAATATTTGGCAAATTTGATAAATCCTTGCTGAAAGTTGTGTTCTGAGCCTACTAGTAATTATTTCATTTATTGTTTAGTTTCATGTACATACAAATACATGATTATTTCTGGATTTTTTTTTTGGTTGGCAGCAGCTTGCTTCGTTATGTAATAATCGATTGTGTAACTGTTTCATGTCATGTAATTGTTGTTTCATGTTATGTGATTGTTTCATATTATGTAATATTGATTGTGCGTTTCAAGTATACAAAATAGTTATGCATGTAGAATTATATCTATATTCTTCAGTTCTTTCTTTGCTATCTATTGGATACTTATGATCTAGAGATGAAAATATATCTCAATGAACTCTTTGCTCTTTGTTGGTTCTGAATAATTTGTTTGTTTTTGATGTTATGATATATTGATATATGATGATTAAATATTTTTTGTTCGGAACAAACTATGGCCTCTGTTAAGGATTTAGAGAACAAATTTGTAAAGGATTTTTGAAGGATTTTTGATTCAATTTTGAAGGACTTTTTTGTTCTGTTTTAAAATTAATTGTAAAGAAATGTTAGAGAAATTTTAGAGAATTTTTAAGGAATTTTTAAAGAAATTTTAAAGGAAATTTAAAGAAATTTTAAAGGAATTTAAAAGAAATTTAAAAGGAATTTAAAAGGAATTTTAAAAGTAAGTTTAAAGGAAATTATAAGGAATTTTAAAGGAATTTTAAGGAATTCAAAAGAAAATTTAAGGAAATTTAAAGGAAATTTAAAGGAAATTTTAAGGAATTTTAAGGATTTTTTTAAAGGAATTTTAAGAATTTTTATGACTTTTAACGAATTTTTAAGAAATTATTAAAGCAAGGGGGTAAAAAAGTCATTTTACCTCTTAACTATTAGAAAATTAACAAAAATGGACGGGAGGTGGTTATAGGTCCAATTATAACAAGTTTGGGTGTGTTTAGGGTATTATAGAAACTTTATGTGTGTTTAGGGTATTAATACTAACTTTAGGTGCTAATAGGTCATTCTCCTAAAAAGGCCAAATTTCCCTTTTTAATTTTTTTTTTAAAGCATTTGATGAAATATCTTCTTTTGTCTCTTCCAATATTTAGCCATTCACCACATTTGCCACTCATACTATTTATATCCGACCTTCACTCACTCCTCTCATCACTACTCACTCCTTATCTATTTTCTCATTGCTTCCTCTTCAATCCCACCTCAAATACCGATGTCGTTGATCCAGATATTTATTGGTAGAATAAAATCAAACCGTCAAGCCAGGCCAAATCATGGCAACATAAGAATGGAAGTCGAATTGGAGACTCCAAGTACAGATTATAACTGTCACGCCCCGCTTCCCAAAATACGGAAATACGAGTGCATGACGAAGCCCAGCGAATGATCTTAACATCATTCATAAGCTGTAGGAACGACTCAGCATCACAACAAGAATATAACAAAAGAGATATATCTAACCAAGCATGCATGAATAATTTATTAGCAACAGAAACAACTGAAATACGATAAAACATCCAAGTAGTTTCAAGTCTGAATCAAAATTAAACTCGGGAACATCAGCCCGTTACAAGTTCTCAAATTTCAAGAAATAATAATCCAAAAAAAAATAAACAAATAATGCAAGAATTAAATATTCTAGTCAAGTTCTTCTCCATGTGAAGGCTAGAACCTTTGCTCACCAATTCCTACGGGAAGCTCGTCTCCAAAGTCTGTTTAATAAAATATAAAAAGGAAAACAGGGAAAAACAAGAGAAAATGCCCTTAGTGCAAGTTAGGGTCACAAATAGTGAAAGCATGTACAAGTATGGGAAAACAGGGACAGGAATCAAGAATGTAACAGGGATATAACACGTAGTGGAAGAACCAAGAACTAGCTAACAAGAAGGATAACTCAAGTAAACAGGTTGGATAACAAATACTAGCGGTAAAACAAGTGGCAAGTGAACACATAGGGTATCTAACCTCAAGTCTAGTCTCAAGTCTAGTGTCAAGTTGTTAGGTATCTAGTAACAAGTTGTCAAGTATCAAGTTCCAGGCTTCAAGTCTCATGTATCATGTTTCATGTATCATATCATCAAGTATCAAGTGACAGGTGTCATGTTCAAGTTCCACGTTCAAGTCTTGTAGTTATTACTATCTAGGTAGCACTTCATGCATCCATACTTTTACTATATGGTTGCTACAGTCAAATCAATTACGTTTAGACCTAGTAATGGAGTCTATAGGGTGGTGTACTCAGGCATCAAACAAGCAGGTGATCAACCATGGGCTCTAGAGGTGGCCCCCGTAGGCTCTAGAGGTGGCCCCCGTCACCCATGACGTGGCACTTAGTTCTACGTGGCACTTAGTTCCATGTGATCTCAAGTATATATCATGTAATCATATAATGGGCTCTAGAGGTGGCCCCCGTAGGCTCTAGAGGTGGCCCCCGTCACCCATGACATGACACTTAGTTCTACGTGGCACTTAGTTCCATTTAACATACATCTTTGGGAAACACGGGCCCCCTTCCGAGTACACTTACCTATGTTGTCCACTCTATAGTCCTTCCCTCAACCCCGGCTTGTTACATTTGTTCAGGCAGATTTTGTGTTCTTGTATTTATACATATGAAACAGGGTTGAAATAATATAAATTAATTCTAAGAAAAATTGGGGATGTACTATAGGGTGTCAAGAAACTACGTGTAAAATTTCGTGTCAAACGCTCACTGTTTACATAGCTAAAATAATTCGCGAAGTAAATGTATACAGCAGTTTCGCAAATCTGCGTCTACTGACACAGCTGCAGTAAAACTGACACAACTCCTAGACCGTAACTCCGAATTCAGAACTTTCGGAGTCTATCGATATCTACACATCCAGATCTACAATTTCTATTCAGGGCTCAGGCCCAGATTCAAATGATAAGGGGGTCGAAACAGCGAAAGGAAAGTCAGGACAGCAACTCGTAGAAATAATTTACTAGCGTAGGTTACATGGGAAAATGTTATTTGGTGTCTAAGTCATTATGTGGCATCAATACATGATAATGGAGGTCAAAAAAGCAAATAATAAATATTTTTCAAGTTATAGGGTTGCAAGTTCATCAAAAATTGAATGTGACATGTATCTACCAATTTAGGGCTCCTTAATTCATATGTCTATGTGTTCATGGTTTCAAGGGTAAAAGAGTCCAATAATTATAAATTAAATACAAGGAAATTTTGTGACTCTTAGATTTGTCAATTTGGAGGTTCAATATTGATCTACAACGAATTTCAAGGAGGAGTCACAATCTAACTATTTGTAGTATTTCAAGGGTGCTTGTAGTAGAACAAATAAAATGTACAAGGATACTTGCCTTAGTTGACGACGATTAGATCCACTTGTTGTAGAAAAAGGGATCGAGAATTCCCGGGCGAAGTCCTCAAAAAGCGCGTGCGAAGATTGACCAAAGAGTGAATTTTCCCCACACACGATCAGCCAAAACAGTAAACAGCGAGAGTGGATCTGGCGCGCCAAAACACAGAACAGCGATTCCAGCGAATCAGATCGCTCTAATGCAGCGGATCTGCGCCAGAACAGGGGACAGCCGAAGTGGGATCTAGTGCGGCAAGAACACGGAACAGCCCGTTGGATTGGGCAGTGCTAAGGGGGTTATCAATCGTAGTCGATGTTACACCTCCGTGTAATGACGAGGAGTACTCATTTGAAGTTGTACAAACTCGAATCTTTCCTGAGATTACTGAAGATGATTGGAAGTCTCATGAAATACGCTACTCATTCCTTCAAAAATATTTTCACATCAGTATGATTGAAAAGCTCAAACAGATGATATGTTAGCGATAAGGATTGCATGAGCATTCTTTTTGTTCTTCCTCAGTGCGTTTCTTTTATCTAATGTTGCTTTAGTTGTCAATGTGACAGGCTTGCAGCAGTTGAAAATCTTAATTTAGTGGGCACATATTATTGGGGTACGTAGTCCAGCAATGACAGCGCTATATATCTCTCGACTCATGTAGTAGAGTTAAAATAAAGACATTCAACAGGCCATGGGAAGTACTCAAATTAACATTAAATGTAACCGTTATTTATTTCACTAAGTAATTAGGTTTGTGAATATCGTATGAGAACTAATTTAATTTTTTTTCAGACAAACGTATATATTTCAGTATGATCGTAACGTACTAAACCGTTTCACCGTTATTTAATGATATTCTTGATGGTTGAGCACTTCTTGCAAATTTTGTTATCAGCAACAACAAACTACAAAATGGGATACTCTTTAGTGGATGGTATATATACCCCCACCCCCACCCCCCTCGTTGGCTACTATAGTCAAAACTTACATGTCCCCGGATACCCCCTAAAAAATCTGGAATGCAAGAAGCTGTAAGAAAAGATGTTGAACATGCATTAGAGGTCTTACAAGCACAATTTGCGATAGTAAGTGGTCCAACCAACAATCATCATATATCATGAAGATGGTCCAGCAGACATCATCATATATCATGAAGATGTGTATAGTATGCACAATATGATTGTTGAGGATGAAAGAGAAAAAGGGATTAGTGATTATGATTATAACCAACATGCTGACTCTACCTTCATCGTACCTAACAAAGCTGGACCAATCGAGCGTGCAACCTGATTGACACAATGTCGTTCTACATGATAGACAAAAAAATCATGTATTTCAACAATATTTGGTCGAGCATATTTAGAACGAATATGAAGATGAAGATTAGGAAAACATCGACACAATCATTTTATCTCCTAATTTTATATGTACTTCATTTTAATTTGCATTGTTGTTTCAATAAAAATTATCGGCTGCAACATTTTGTATTCCAATTGATTCATAATAAAATACATGCACATTGTGAAAAAATAAGGAGAATACAACAGAGGCTGCAAATATAAATGAAAGTAGATTGTTACGTTACCCCTTATGGTAACCTCATTTTGCATTATTGCATTTTATCTACACATTAAATATTAACATTGATTATCAGATAAAGTACTGATGTCCATACTCGTTATGTGATCTTCCTCTATTTGTTCTTTCAGTTCATGGTCTTTTGTTTAATCGCAATCTTCATTTCCGTCGCATGTAACCTCCTTTCTTGTGTCTCTTTGTAAAAAAAAAATTTAAATACTTTGTCTCTTCATCCATTGCAGCAAACTCAGATAATTCATTCATCTTTTTCCATATCTTCTTTACTTTTTCAGCCAGGTGGTCAGGGGAGGGGTGTGGGCGAATCCACCTCAACCCGATAAATCTGAATCCCAGTCAATCGTCATGAGCGAACGATGACTACTACCATCTTCCCCATATTGAGAACTTGGGGTTGAGTCGAACATATGGGTTGTACGCAAAGAAAATTTCGGTTGTTCTTTACTAACATTCTTCAAATCTGAAGGCTTTCCCGGCTGTTCACATGTATTCCAGTCTCGCACCGCGTATCTATTAAAATTACAAAAGCAGGAGTTAAAATTTAATAAAATTATTTTAAAACAATGAAGCTGCATAAATTATACAAACCTTATCCACCTCAGTTGTTCCTCTAGCAGCTCTATTTATTACACTGCCCAACTTCACACTAAACAGAGTAACTTCTTTTGAAATTGTATGGAATCGACTTGTAACACCCCGAATTTCAAATAAGGATAAATTCGAGATTTACAGGATCTTTACTTCACTTCGTACAATTTTACAAGAAAAATTTAAAAACTTTTCAATAGTACATCAGAGTTCAATTACATCTTAACTTTACACAGCGGAATAATGAAATTTACAATAAATCATTTACAACATCTTTAAAATAAAAGCAGCATCAGCATATCCACTTCATAGCTTCATGTATGGTCCTTTACCTGCATGTTAATCTGTGGGCTCGTCAGTTACTTACAACTGACGAAATGTTATACACGGCTATCCTCTCTACGCCGGGAATAGTATAACGATCTCATACTTTAACAAATCACATGAAAAGATTGAATGAACAAGTAAAGTGTCAAGGGTGATTATTCTAAATATAAGTGTATGTCATGCCTTAATGCCTAATGCACACAATTCTACACTAGGATGACACTAATGCACACTTGTTCAGATTCTATGCATCCCATACTACATAGGTCTGAGGGCAAGCGCCTACGTACTCCACATTAAAGGGTTCGATCCCTCGCCATGAGACTACCCAGTAATAAAACAAGTTTTAGAGTTATTTCACAGATACGGATCTCAGCCTCCCTGGCTAGCCTCCCTGGCTTATATTAACAGATCCCAGCCTCCCTGGCTATTATATCGTGATGATAATCCCGTAAATGCCCTTCTAGCCCCAGTATATACATATTCTTTGGAGTATGGTAAACATCCGTCGACTACCCTAAGTCCCGGATAAAATACAATCCATCTCCTATGGGGCAACCACAGTCCACCAACTGGGTCTATAGCCACGGAGATCCACCGCCGACTATATAGAAGCACCCATTTACGTTTGCACAAGTTTATCACATCTTCACTTAAGTGCCTAATTATTTTTTTTTTTTAGTTCAAGACATGAATATTTTATCACCCTAGAATCAGTTTTACCTCATACCGGATTTATTCACAAAATACGAGATCGCCCGACGGCATTATCTCAAAATCATATCAATTCTTTCTTTCAAAATTACCGGTAACCGAAGTCTTACTAATTCTTAATCATAATCTTTCACGTACAAGAAACATGGGTACACATACCCTTTAGTAATCATGTCTTAATTCAAAGCACTCTTTATCGTCAAACGATTCACAACTTGAACGATGTCTATTCATGAATCGCTTATCCTCAATCTTAATTGATTCAAAATCTTTTAAAGACAATAATTCTCTTTATGAACATAAAATTCACCACTTGAAATCTCCTTAGCAATTTGAACTCATAAAATGTATCTCAACTATCTCAAATTTTACTTGCACCAAATAAAAGTATAATCACATCAAAAGGAATACATTCACATGAATAATTTACTCTTATTCTACAAATAAATTCATTTTCATTAATAATTTATTTTTGTCAAAACTCATTATTAATTTGAGCACAATAGTAATCAAGAATTTCTTACTCGACTCGAAAGCATACTTTTCAGCAAGAGAATTAATTCTCACATTACTTTCCTTTTAAGGAAATAAATCATGCTATTAAATAATTTATGTTGAAAACAAAATCTTATTTTTTTTTTCTTTTTTTTTCTTTCTCAAAATTATACAGGAAACTTTTCATAACCTTCTTTAATAATTTTCATTTTTTTATCTTATCAGAATGAATAGGATTTTGTTCATTTTAAAAGTATCTTACTATATAAAAAAAAAACTAAAAATAACCTAACCAAAAAAATCAAAAAGGAGGGGATCAGTTTCGAACCCGTGACAAGCAGCGCCCAATACTCACGGCACAACCAAGAAGTCCATATGGACTTGATGTTCTAAAGCCCAACTAAAATCCCTTTATACTGGTTCTCAGGTCTGGGTTAAATAAAAACATATAAACAAACAAAAGATCTGAGCCTACACGGTTTCGAACCCCACTACGTAGAGGAGGTCACGCACTAACCGACCACTAGGCCAAGTGCACCAGATGTTAAGTAGTTTATTCTTTTGCTTTTACTCAAAACTTTCTGGTATCTCTTTTATTTCATAGAAACTCGATTTTTCTTATTTGTTCTAATATTTTGTTAGACTGAATTTGTTTCATAACGTCTAAGTTTACTTTTTCAACAGTAAATTATAATTTATAAATCATATTTTAGACAATAGTTTTACACTATCTTTGGTGTCAGTGTATAGGTTTGAGAGACTTGTAAAATTGATAGTTAATATACACATATCGGACTGCAAATGTTCCTACCCTGTGTTTTGTTAACATCAAATGGTGAATTAGATGGTAGGAAGCTTTTTTGCTTGTTTGTTAAAATCCACATAGTAAATATCTTCTTCTTCTACTGGTAGTTTAGTAGTCACTATATATATATTTTTTTTTTAAATTGCTGAACTGTCTGGATATTATTATTATTGTGTGTGTATATACTTTCTAAAGAAAAGGTGGAATATGTATTTCTCTACAAAGTTTTATAGAATGTTTCTTTTAGCTTGCTGTTTGTTATTTTTGTTGCAAACTTATAACTAGGTGCTTCTCTTTTTTTTTTTTTTTAGTTTTTTTTTTTTTTTTTCCTTTTCTTGAAGTCATTTTGGGTAGACGAGCAACCAAGAAATGAAGACTCTCTATTAATAAGCATGAATTTGTATTTACTCAATTTAATCAAAAATAGCACATTAGATCTTTTATGAACAATCAAATGAGTCCCATAGTATCAAATTTCACTTTACTAAAAATGTATTTTCTTATTAAAAGGAAAACTCAACAATTATCAAAATCTCTAGATTCATGTATACTAGTGCATGGCAATAATAAATTCTTTTCTCATTTATCAACTAACAAATTGTAATTTAATCTACTAATCATAACATGATTCACTACTATTCATCACATCCAATAGCATAAATTGTTCTACTTATCATAATCAAAATTTCTATACTATTCATCTATAATTACTAGCATGCATAGTTCAAAAAAAAAAAAATTAGAAAGTAGGAGACACCCACCTCAATGAAAGCTTGAACAATTGAAAAAAATGATCACCACTTCTAGCTCCAAGACTCCTAGCTCTTCTCCTCCTAGCAATGGCCTCCAAGCACAACACTATCTTCTCTCTTTCTTTTCTTTCTCTTGATTTTCTATTCTTTTTGGTATGTGAAATGAGAAGAAGAGATGTGCTATTTATAGGGTTTGTAGAGGGTTCAATTTGCAAAATTACCCACCTAATAAATTCTATTTTTAATTCTCTTTTTAATTCTCACCTTTTCATTTCTCAACTCCTAAAAACTCCCACTTTTCATCTCCCCCACCACTTCAAAACCCAACTCCCAAAATCTCTTCATATCTCAACCGGCCATAACTCCAACCCGGCCCCCTGCACTCTTCCCGTTCCGAACTGTAGCAACAGCATCTAATGCTGTTGCCCACTCACCCAAGGTGGGCCCACTTAATTCACTAATACTCATATATGATATATCACACTTACACCATAACAATCAAGCCCAAAACTATATCCACAAAAGAAACATATCAAAAAGACTCTGGATGATCTCACCCGATCTAATGAAGGCCCAAAACAACCCATTTATCTTGCTGTTTATATACAAACCGTGGGCTCATCACCACTACCCAATTCATTTACCAAATCTGAACATAATAAAGACTATATATATACTTTACATCAAAGACTATATATACTATATATACTATATACTATATATGCTATACATCATATATTATGTCCTTAAGTAAAAATTATTTTAACTAAAATTTATAATGCAAAAATAGATGTGCATACATTTTATGAAATTTATTTTGAGAAAGGATACGCTCAAACGCGTTCGTCGAAAACAAACACGTGCGTCGCACGTAAAATATCAAAATGCGAAAATTGACTTTATTGATGAAAAGTTATTAAATATAATCGAAAATAATATAAGAAAAATATATTTACTAATTTTGTGTACTTCATGATGAAATCGCAACACGTAGAAAACACGTGCATTATACGTGCAAGAAATTGAAAAATGCATTTTAATAATAAAAATATAGTTGGGGTGTTACACGACTAGAAAGATAGCCAGTCGTTCTATCAATTAGAGTGCCTAATAAAATAGCAAATGTTAAACAAAGGCTATCCCAAAGCTCCGTCCGGGATTGTTCTTTACCGATCAACGGATCTTGAGTTATAACAATCCAGCTTTTGCTGCTATTTTCTGTGTGTGAGCAAACAGATGTTGTGATTTCTTTTTAAAAATAATAAAAGAACTGACCCTTTAATTTTCACCGATATTGACTGCTGCAAACTGATATTGATTCCTAAATCTGACTCGTTTGAATGCTTGAATCTAATCTGAACTGTGCCGATTAACCTGCAAAAAGTCTGAAAAACCGAGGTTGGCCCCGACGACAGACCCTCCGATGCTCAAGTCAGTAAACAAAAATATATGAGAGTTTTTAGTGGCAAAATACTTATTGCCCGGTTCCCATGGAGGTCATGGGGTATTTATAGTCGCTTTGGGGGCTGATTTCGAGATATTGATTATCTCTACTTCCCGGCGTTTTGATAAGGTTGGTTAATCTCTTCTTCATGAAGAGATATGGTCGGTTACTCCTCTCTTAACAAAGATATAGAGTTAGTTGACTTTCTTATTCATGAAGAGATAGAAGTAGTTGTGAAGATAGAGTTATGACTCCTCTTAATAAAGAGATTGAGTTTTTTTAAACCGTCTCTTATGGAGGAGAGATAAAAGTGGTCACTCACTTAAAGATAGAGAGTTTAAGACGACACATCAGATAATTATGAACTCCTTCATGTTGGGCCGCTATAACAACCCAATATGATAAGCCGATTTCAGGTCGTTGGGCTTAAAAGAGGTCCAACTCCCTTTTATGGACCTATTTATGAAATTTACTATTTTACCCCTGAAAGCTTCAAGATTCGTTCCTAATTTGAACGATCCCGATTTGGTTCTATTTTTACCTATATTACAAGCCCCATACTCCTGAAAACTGAGTTTCACAACCTTCAAGGAGTAGTTCGCCCTTTTTTAATGGTTTATAGAACTTATCGGAGTTTTCAGGGACGTATGAATCTTGCACGGGGTGTAATAGAGTTGTTCTGACTTTGTAAAGCACCCAGAATTATTTTTAGAATTTTTATGACTTTTTCCAATTTTTAATCATTTTTTCAGATTTTTAAATCATTTTTTTTGATTTTATGATTATTTTTCGAATTTCTAATAACTATTCTAAATTTATAATTATTTCTTTGGAATGTTTTAATATTTTTTATTTAATAACTATTTTAATAATTTTTAATTAATTAATTCGAACTTTTAATTTTTTTTATCCGAATTAATAATTAAACAACAAAAAATAGATAATAATAAATCGTACATGGTTGACATGGTGTAACCTGAATCGTTGATCACGGCCAGGCTCACGTTTTGAGGAGATTTAATGGTCATGATCTGTCATTGCGTTACCCGGTGCCGCCCGATTTACCCTGTGCAAGTTTTTACCTGGTGGCGGGTACCGAGTAGCAGATCAAGGCGATCTGGACCGTCCATCAAAGGGAGTGTGATCTTTGAGGAGATCCAATGACTGGGATCAACGTATTTGCTTGTCTTACCCAGAACACAGGTTAACCAGTGTTGCGCACCAGGTAGGGGGACGAAGCTGACGTGGTATGTGTTGACCTGGTTAACGCTTTGCACTCGATACATGCTAACATGACGCCACGTAGCGTGTGTTGACATGGTCAACGGCTCCTCGCCCCTTTTTTGGGTCGGGGACCTTTGGGGGTACAAAGGTCGTGTCCGACCTTTAAACCCCCCCCCCCCCCCCCACACACACTATTCTCCTTATTTTCATTTCCTTTCCCTTTCTTCCCGACTGTTTCACCTTCTAAAAGATCTCTAGCGAATTTTTCCGTTCTCCGGCAATCTTTTCCGACCGTATGGCTTATTTCAAGTAATTTTATATTATTTTATAAGATGTCTACAATTTTTTCAGGCGACTCGTCATCATTTTCAGACCGATCTATAGATGAAATGTCTACCTCTTGACCCAGTGGAAGAGAGAAGGTAAAGGGGGTAGCGGAGCAGTCTTCTTACAAAATAACTGTTAATTTCCCCAATGTAGGTGTTGTCGCCGAACTAGGGTTTCGATTTGCGTTCGAAGTTTGGAGGAAAGATTGAGTTTCGAAGTTTGGAGGAGAGATTGGGAGAAAGAGAGTGTGTGGGAATGGAGGAGGAAGAGCAGCAGCGGGCGGAGGAGGAGAAGTTTGGGTGTGAGTTAGGGTTAGGGTTTTTTGGGTTGGGGGAGGTGCTTCGGGAGAGAGAGAGATAGTCGCCGGAGTGAGAGAGGATTAACGTGAGAGAGGAGTCGCCGAAGTTCGAAGCAGACGATGCCGGTGGGGATTGAGTTTGGGTTCGGTGAAGAGAAGAGAGAGTAGGGAGAGAGCGGGAGAGAGAAGATAGAGTTAACAAAAAAAATAAAAATAAAACCACTTTGCCTTAACCCATTGTTGCCAACGACGTGTTAAGGCAAAAAAATTTAATTTTTTTTTTTGCCTTAGCCCGTCAGTGCCAACGATAGGTTAAGACAATTTTTTTTTTCCAAAAAAAGATTTGAGCCATTGGATCTTGATCCAACGACTCAGATCTTAGTTCGCAACGGGTCTGTGCAAACAGACCCGTTTGCAATAGAAGAAACCTATATATATATATAATAAATTACAAAGAAAGCTATCAAGTGGCTCTCATTCAATCTCCCCTAAAATCAATGGCTCAGATTGATTCTTACAAAACATATTTTTCCGCCCAAAATTTTAAAAAAAACACACACACACTCTCTCTCTTTTTCCCGAAATAACCCCACCCACCCGCTCTCTTTCTTTCTTTCTGTCAATCTCTCTGCCTCCCTCTCTTATCATCGCGCTATCTCTCTTCCTACTCTCTCTCTCTCTCCCTCTCCCCCCGGTGTCACCGCCTCTCCCCCCGGCGCCACCGCCTCTCCCCCCTTCAAACCATCCCTTCGCCGCCACTCCCGCTGCCCTCCCCTCTCCACCCTCCTCCACTTCCCAACCTCCACCAAACCCCGTTGCCTGTCCTTTAGGGCCTCCGCCTTCTCCACCCCCTTCGTGGGCCCCACTCCCAACTCTCGGTGGTGGCGGCGGTAGCGGCGACCGCGTCGGAGGTGCCTTTCTTGAACGGCGAATACTCCTTAAGGTCATCATCCTCAGCGATAGCGGGTAATTCCCTATCGATTAGAGATCTAGGGTTTCATTATTATGAATCTTTGTTTACAGTTTCCATACAAGTATTTTGCTTGATTGACTCTGCCTATTATTACATCAGTATTTTGCTGGATTTCCAGTTTCCAGTTTCAGTATTTTGCTTGATTGACGCTGACTGTGGGTTTGTAACACAGACGAAATGCTTGATTGACTCTGCCTATTGATGTTCAAGAAAAGCAACACAAAACATCTTAAGTTTTGCACGCCGATACTTTTCACTGAGTGAAATTGAGTTCTTGCATTCTTTCTCTGATCCTGATAGTCAGCGACATGAGCTACATGAGCTGTGGACCCTAAAAGTGAGCAATTTTAGCAGCTAATTGTACTTCTATTTCAAAAAATTGAATGAAGGCTTTGCTAATTTAAAACTAGCAGCATTGTTTGAATTTTAAATTCATTTTCATGTTAAATTTGGCAGGGAAAATTATGTTTTGTTTTCTGCTTATGAATTAAAACTATGTCCTAAAATTTGTTTGAAATTTAAGAACTATAGCCTTCTAAATGATTTTGGTAAAAATTGATTGAACTTGAAGAGATTTAAGAGTCGAAAAGTAAAATAAATTTATCATATAAATTAACATTTTGATTCTGCTTAAGTTACATATATTTAAATTGTTGTCCCCCAATTTGTAGGAAGCATATGTAAAAGGTTTTGGGAAGAGGATTCTCTGCAGCACCTTTTAGGGACTTTAGGATTCGGTTCGTGGAAAGTGAAGGATCTCAATTTCCCATAATAGTTCTCGACGTTCCACTTCCAATGGGTAGTTTGGTCTTTTTCAACTTGATGGCTCTTATTATGCTGCTATATGTCTTGAAAAGAATATGATAGGTTAATGTCTAAACTTTGTTCAACACTAAAGTATGAAGTGAACCATACCGTCTCTTTAGAAGTTTGTTAAATTTTTTTGGGATTGTAGATGAGGGAAATGACATACTGAGACTGAGAGTGTGGAAGACATTGTCGTTGGTCGAAGAGGTGCGTGTTGAGAAGAATACTCTGATAAATATTAGTGGTTTGTCTTGAGCTCTCCATACACTCACTGTTTCTTGAAGGAGATACGGGTATAGCTTGCAGTTTATTTTACATAATATCTATTCCATTTAAGCATTTACAAAATACATTGTTGAATTGTTATAATGCAATTGGAAATTCAATGACTGCTTTATTTCTTATGTAGTCTGGATTTTGTTTTCATTCATGTTTGGAAGTTAACAACAAGATTCTGTGGCGAATCCTTGCATGGAAATTTAGTTTAATTTGAAGTATGTTGATTGCTCGATTGTGATTAGTGTTGAAGCGGTTACTTGATACATTAGTTATGACTTCAGATTTGGGTTTTTTTTTTGCTGTAATATCTTAATTTGAAGTATGTTTAATTTGAAGTACATCAATACATCAATGTCTGCTAGTAAAAAAATATCTATATAAATTATCTCTTACTGTTTACATGATTTTTCATATGTTGCATCGTTCCAAAGACGTGCCGTAGGCACGTCGTGCCCACGGGCATACCTAGCAAATTGTTCATATGCCTATCAAAATTTATGTAGAAAAGATAGAATTTAAAAACAAATTTAGTGTAGTTCTTTCTGTCAATTTTTTTTAAGGTAATGACTACAATAGAATGAATATAGTTTCAGAATTGGGTGTCAAACTTACAGAAACTGACATTAGTTCGAAGGTATCTCGGTTATATTCAAAATTGGGTGTGTCAAACTTACAGAAATATTGACCATTTACTTTGTGAAAACTTGAAATGTTCTTTTTCTTTCATATTGCATTTTCTCGAGTTTATATTCTGTAGTTGAGTATCTTTTCTCTAATTCCTACTTCTTTATTCCTCTTAAGCAGGACTTTGATGGATTGTTGGTAACAACCTCCCAATACAATTATCGTCTGCTGATCAGGTATTTTGTACATTACGTTCTACCATTTTTTGCTTAAGCAAAAGTAATACATATAAAAAAATTGACCATTTACTTTGTGAAAACTTGAAATGTTATTTTGCTTTCATATTGCATTTTTTCGAGTTTATATTCTATAGTTGAGTATCTTTTCTTCAATTCCTACTTCTTTATTCCTCTTAAGCAGGACTTCGATGGATTCAATTTTCGTCTGCTGATCAGGTATTTTGTACATTACCTTCTACCATTTTTTGTTAATATGCATGCTTATTTCAACATGTCAAGTACCCAATGCAATCTCGGGGTCAATCATTTGTTTGTTACCTATTACTTATCTTTCTTTCTCAGTTGGGCATGACGTGTCAAAGTTCTTATCTCTTTCCAGTGATATAACTTTCTCTTTTATAAATTTTGATCCAGTGAGCCAGTCAACAATTAAATTTACACAACTTTAGTTGATAACTAATATAGTATTGGGGCTTTGTACCTTTGTTTGAGAAATCAAGAGTATGTTCACGCATGAGGTAGACACGGAGTGGGTTTTACATGAAACAAACTGCCTTACGGATAGCCTGATCATGATTCAAGAGACAATTTTTGGTTATGCTGTTGAAAATTCGTTCACAGAAAACATCCTTAATATGTACGAAATTTCTTTTACCAACTGTACATGACATGTTGATCAAATTGGATGGAGTGAATCTTCCAATTTTTTTGTTTGACATCATTTTTGTATCTAGACATAATTAACTGCTCCAACTAATATATAGTGCTTACTCAATTCTGCAGCCTAAGTGGAATGATGCGTTCAGAATTGATTACGTGGGCACTTCACCGTACATCACTTGCACCCCATTTCTCCATCATGACAGGCTCGGACCGAGAGATAAGTTTCTGGTTCTCTCATCCGATGGGCTTTACCAGTACTTCACCAACGAGGAGGTAGTTGCTCAGGTCGAGCACTTCATTGCTATGACCTCTGAAGGTGATCCAGCACAGCAGCTCGGATTTCACCGTCTTTACATCTCAGATATTGCATTCATTTTGTTGGATTTGTGTTAGATTGATTTTAGGATTGATGCAATTTTTTTCAGTTTCATGAGAGTAGCAATTTTTTTCTCATGATTTTACATTTTTTGCTAAAATGCAAAAAATCTACCCTAAAGTACCGAAACACTAAAAGCTACTCTTAATTTTTTTTAATGCAAAAACAAATTATAAAGTTTCTTTTTTCCATCAAAATTTATGTAGAAAAGATTGTTAGAATTTAAAAACAAATTTAGTGTAGTTCTTTTCGTTAATTTTTGTGAAGGTAATGACTGTAGTTGTTTGCATTTTAGCTTTTGGTTCTCAACTTTAAATAATAGAATGAATATAGTTTCAAATTTTGGTGTGTCAAACTTACAGAAACTGACATTAGTTCGAAGGTATCTCGGTTATATTCTTAAGCAAAAGTAATACATATAAACAATTGACCATTTACTTAAGACTCTCACAAAAGTAATTTTGCTTAAGACTCTCACAAACAATCAAATTTGGAAGCAACAAGATTTACAATCAAAACAAGTATTTCAGAGGATGCATTCATTAAACTTTCAAAAACCTGGGATTCATTTGAAGTAGTCTCAATGAATTTCATACAGAGTACCACATATTTGGCTCCAATGTTATATGTTTAATTTGAAATTTAGTAATCAGAAAACCGCACTTCCGATTATAAAGATAACACATCATCATTATCAATAAACACTGAAATTTAAACTCCAACCCAGACAACTATATCTATTAAGAAAAAATCAAACCTAACACAAACTGCAAAAGTCTAGAGATCACAAAATTAAGAACACAAGGCCATAATTCATGAAACAACATCAACAGTTAAACAATGGCATTGGCAGCACTAGCAATCTTTGGCCACAGGTCAGCACATTCTTTTTCAATGGGCTCAGTAATAGCAGATCCTACAACCATAGCCAATAGAAGTCATTAAATTTATGGATCTGAGACTAATCAAAGAAAAAAAAAAGTAACCAATTACTAATCATTCCGAGGTCAATTTCAACATAATAAGCTAAAAAAATAATATATGCATTTGGAAATATTTACAAATTATTTAGTTAATCCTTTAGGAGGGAAAAAAATAGATCATATGATGCAAGCGACAATCTGTATATATCCACTTCTAACAAATAAAAAGAAATAGCTCTAAGGATCTTAAATTCGTAATTCTGTATCTTACTAAAAAAAGGTTAGGTGAGTAACATGTACCAAGCATTGATTAGTTGGTATTTTAATTTCTCAAATTAATAGACTATGCCTATCTTAGTAAATAAAGTAAAATTGTTTGTCAGCTGACAAGATGAACGTTGTGACATAGTATTTTTGCAAGTTTCTGCAATAATGCACTTAAAACAGAATAAGCGTATCGCCTTACCTTTCGTTTCTCCCTTTTGATTCACAATAACCCCAGCATTTTTTGCAAATTGCAAAAATTACATAACTATGTTAAAGAATTAGAGATGCATCCAAAACAATGGGCTCCAACAAATTTTTAGTTCTTTAAACTTTCAAATTGCAACAGTTAGTAGTGTTTCCCTATAATAAAACATGGCTAGCAAGTGGACAAGTCAGTATATTTCATGCAACAACAAAATATTAAATATAACAAATATTTAAAATGAAACCAACTAACAAGTATTAGAAAAACTAAGAAATGCAACTGCAGCTGCAATAGATGTAGGCTTCAAATGCAATTAAAATGCAAGATGAGATTGATATATAGCCCAACAGAAATATATGCAATTAAAATAAGAAAACAAATGGATTTTTAGAAATCAAAATGAAGTTCAAGTGAAATCATGCTAATAAAAGAAATATGTTGTAACATTTTACTAATCACAATGATAACATAATGCCACAAAAATGTCCATACAGAATCTTTCAGATACATAAGATTTTGTCAACCCAATTGAATTCTAACATCAGCACTAAAAACCATAACACCATATCAAATACTATTAGCATATACATCATAATACTTGACAAATATTGCATTTTAAAACTCAATTTTTTTTTTCTCTCACAAAGATGCTAAGAGGTTCATAATGTTACTAATTTATCATTTCTATCTCACAGCATGATGCCTGTAACAGGTTATTTTTTTTATAAAAAAGACCTATTCACTATAGTTGTGTGATTGAAAAAAATAATGTAAGTCAATTTCATGGCACGATGCCTTAAACATGATGAAAAATTCAAAAGGATTTTTTTTAGCATTCAAACTTTCATTTTTCATAGGAGATGTAGAAGGTGATACATTTGCTAAACAAAAGTTATCTCATTAGCCACCTTTGCAACTTTTTTATGTTTTATGTTTCGTTATAATCTTTACTTTATCTTGAAGAAATTACTATATATACTTCTATTTCCATATCAATGAAACCTCTTCCTGAAATCTTGCATATGGATATGGATAATAATCATTAAGAATGATATATATGAATTTTCATCAAGAGCATACAGGAGTGTTGTTCATGGAATGTTGACATCAAGCTATGGGTCCATACACATAGCTTCCACATTGTAATAGAAGTTTCTTTCACTTGAAAGCTCAAAAATTATGAACCGTCCTCTGAAAAACAAATTTCTCATATTAGTACCTCAGCAAATTAATCATAAATACTTCCATCTCATATTGTTTGCTGTTTGTTGTTAGTTAGTTTTAAAACTCTCATTGTTTTTCATTGATTATTGTAAACTCTTACTATTTGTTTCAAAACTCTTACTGTTTTTTTAGATACACTGTTTGGTCCCATTTTTGAAGACTTGAAGCATTGTGTTTTTCTACAACACTGTAAATTTTTTTTACCTCTCATTCAGTTGGTTGGTGTAAATTTTGATGAAGGATGTAATAGTTGTAATATTTAAAAGTTTGGGAGATGATGTAAGTATCTGTATATAATAATGATATAATATAGTTATGTTAATACCCGTACCCGCAATTTTGTGGAGTATTGGGTTCTGTGTTTGGTTTTTTACAGGTTTTTTGAAGGTTTTTCAAAAAATCCATTACGTTTTCAAACGAATTTTGGGTTTTTATTTTGTATCTTGCATTATATTATGATTTTTTCCCCCAGAGCCTTATATAGATAATGCTTGTGTGATGTTGCTTGGTTTCGCCTGGGGAGGATTGATATTTATTGTCTGTGATGTCATATTTTTAATTGTTAGCAGAATTTCGTAAGGAATTGCTGTAAAAGGGCTAATATTTTCGGGAAGACTCTGTCGAAATTTTTACTAAATTTTCTAAAATCTATTATGTTTTCAAACGATATCTTGGTTTTTATTTTGTATCTTAGTTATATGAAGATTTTTTTCTCCCCAGAGCCCTATATATATGATGCATGTGTGATGTTGCTTGGATTAGCCGGGGGAGGATTTATATTTATTGCCTGTGATGTTAAATTTTTAATTGTGACCAGAATTCCGTAAGAAATTGCTGTAAAATGGCTAATATTTTAGGGGAGGTTCTGTCGAAATTTTTACAAAATTTTCTAAAATCTATTATGTTTCCAAACGATATCTTGGTCTTTTATTTTATATCTTTAGTCATATGAAGATTTTTTCCCCCAGAGCCCTATATATATGATGCCTGTGTGATGTGGCATGGATTGGTCTGGGGAGGATTCAATTTGACTTGCCTGTGATGTTAATTTTTTAATTTTGAGCAGAATTCCGTAAAGAATTGCTCTGAAAGGACTAATATTTCTGGAGAGAAGACTGTCGAAATTTTGACTAAACAACTTAATTAATTAATCATTCTTCGTGATAACGTGCCATAGGAAACAATTTAAAGGTGATTGTATTACAAAACTATTAGGAAGCAGGCCTGTATAAAGTAGATGATTGTATTAGAAAGGTGGTTGTATTTGTTCACAATCATTTTTTTTCTTGTCATGGTGCATATTTTTAATTGATGTTCTCACATTTTTTGACAAAAATCTAGCTTTTTTTAGAATTGGATAGGTTAATATTGAGATATTTAAGGGAAATAAAGATATATTCCTAAAAAACTAAAACATTTTAACGAATAATTGTTAAAGAGGTATAAAGAGGTATATTGAATGACTCCAACTATATAAATTTATAACTCCAACTATATTAAATGTATAATGCATCAATTTAAATGCAGTTCACCCAACCAAATAACTCCAACTAAATTTATATGCAGTTCCGAATACGTGCCGTAGGCACGTGCCACGGACATACCTAGTATGTATATATATATATATATATATATATATATAGAGAGAGAGAGAGAGAGAGAGAGAGAGAGAGAGAGAGAGAGAGAGAGAGAGAGAGACTTCGTAGATTTCTCTTGTGGGATGTTTTTTTTTTTTTGAAGGAAAAGGTGGAATATGACCACCCTGTTTCATTAATAAGAAATTAACCAAACAAACGCAGCGTACTGGGTCAAATTACAAACTACAGATAGAAAAAAAAACATGAAGCGACATGACCAGTACATATAATCAAAGCTCACTCTAAACACCCTTAGAGGGTGGGCCAACAAACGGCTAGGTCAAACCGACAGCTTGTCCCCGACCTACATCAGTAATGTACTGGACCCCATCTTGGGCCCAGTTACAAAGTGAGGATCAACTAATTGTATGTACGTTAAGTAAGCTTCGTGCACCGCCTCTACGGCACGCGCACACCCACCTGAAGCGAATCACGTGAGATTTGAAAATTCGCCGCTCCCATCCTTCTTCCTCACCAAAGTATTCTCACACTCGGCCCAATCGAAGTCACAACCAAAAGGAGAGCCGTGGAGAGGGTACCTTCATCTCTCTCACGCTTTAACTCTCACAAGCAAATTTTCACAAAACAAAACTCTCGCTCACCCTAACCACGGACACAGTCAAAGAGAGAGCTGTGAAGAGGATACCTTCACCTCTCACACGCTTTTACTCTCTCAAGTGATTTCTCACAAACAAAAACAGACACCTGCACAGAGTAGTGAGAAGCAACATCTTCACTCTCCCACTCTCTCACTCTCTCTCTCTCTCTCTCTCATGCAAAACCCAAAACAAATCACAACTAACTGAAGTATCACCTTCTCCACTCGCCCCTACGAGCGGTGAACGTTGTGGATTGCAGGTTCAATGATGAGGGCGTAGTGGCGACGCTGTTGCAAAGCCTGTGGCAGTTGCTTAAAGGAGGTCGAATTCAGGGTGCGACTTCCACACTGCCAACCAAAAACAGATATATCTCCAACTCTACAATTCCATTCAGTGCACCTCATGAGGGGACCCCGTCTACGGGCCCAAGCCCCACCCTGTGTTGTAATGAGTAAGCGCACCTCATGGGGGGACCCCGTCTTCGGGCCCTAGCCCCACAACTATGCTGCACATCATACTTCACACCGAGTCAACACCGAACTCAGGAAACTCCTCCACTCCTCCCTCACTAATGCAAACAACACCCAAATCAATCATACCGCTGCCGTCTCTAACTTCGGCACTGCCATCACACGTACTCTCTCTTCTTCGCGTACTCTACCAGCATCTCAATATCCAAATCGCAGTTGCAGATCACCGCGATTGGCGTTGAGTACGAGGACATGGTGGCGGTAGCGATGGCACAGCAACTGGCGCCGAAGAATATGACAGCAATGACGCATAGCTGGGGTTGGGCGATCTCCGCAAGAATCCGACGCACAACGGCATCCCCATCACTCGAAATGACCGGGTCGGCGACTGGAGGCCGACGATCCTCGACCTCAAATCCAACGGTGCTCGATTGGCGGAACGACGGGATGGAGGAATTCGATCGGTGGGGCAACGAGAGGGAGGAGGTCGATCGGTGGAGCAGCAAGAGGGAGGAGCTCGAATGGAGGGAGGGCTGGATGGGTGGAGTGGCAGCAGAAATGTCTAATGCGGGAGAGAAGGCCCCTAGCTCAGATCTAGTGGTTTTTTTTTTTTTTTTGTGGAATTTTTTTGGAAGAATTTCTCTCTAGAAACCCTAGAGAGAGAAACCTTTTTTTTTCCCTCTTGTGGGATGTTGACGTAGCAACTAGCTGCACATACAAAAGAAGACGAGTTGAGAATTTCAATCATCTGGGATGAAGAGAAAGAGGCAGTGAAAAACAGGACATACTTTGCCAACTTCAAAAAATTTATAAATTTCAATGTACTTCATACTAAACCATCTCTAGTACACCGAATAGTGATAATGAAGCTACAGCAATAACAAAATTGAGGACTAATATAAATAACTTTCATTTGCTTCTAATTGTAGATCACCAACTGACATTCCATCTGTCACTGAAATGTTGATTTTAGCAACCTCAAATAACTTCAAAATACGAAATTACATATGAAAACAACTCTTCTCCGATAACTGTCTTGCTGCTGATGAACTGCCTGAAGACGACGATCTCTGCTCCCTCAATAAGTTTTGAGCTGTGTTGCAATATATCAATTTAAAAGCAATATGTTAAAAGTGAGAATAGACTCTGAATATTTTTCAAACAAAACTAAATAGCATATAAGGCATGTAAGAGCATCCACAATGATTGTTGCTATTTTTTAGCAAAATGGCAAATTGAGAAATGGCAAATAAGGTTTCACTGCAATGGTCATTTGCCAAAATATGAGAAGGAAAAAAAAAAGTTTATAGGACGGACATGTTGTTCCGTCCAAGAGTATTTTTTTTAAATTTAATACAATGTAAAAAGTATTAGTTATTTAGTGATTTAATTAGTTATTAAATTAACACTAAACTCCAATTTAAATTAATAAACTAAGTGATTAGTGGTGGGAATTAATACTTAAACATGATTAATGCTCCTAACCAAGTGATTAATGGAGTTCTGAAAGTGACATGTCCTCAAACAGGACATGTTGTCACTTTTCTCACAATTTTGAGCTAGGACGAGACATGTCCCGTCCAATGCCTACCTTTTATATATATATATATATATATATTATTATGTGGGGACATAACAACATGATTCTTCCAATGCCTACTTTTGTAAAAAAAAAAAATTTAAAATAAGATGAAACAAACTTGTTTTGTATGATCCTATTAAAATAAAAAATTAGGAACAGAACAACATGTTTCATCCCCAATATTTTGAGAACGGACAAATTGTTTCTCAAATATGAGAAGCTCATGTTCAAGCTTTCTCAAAATATGGCAAAATAGCAAACCGATGTGGAACTCATTTTGGCAAAAAATGGCTAAAATGAGAAATTAGCAAACCATTGTGGATGCTCTAAGAGCATCTGTAGTCGTTTAAAGCTTTTTTTTTTGCATATTTGGCATATAGCAATAGCAAAAATAGCTTTCGTCTGTAGTCGTTGTTAGCCAAAATTTGGCTTTTCGAAATTTTAATTGGACGGACGGTATATTATTTTCCGTCCGATGTTTTTTTTAAAAAATTCCTTAACAAAAATTCTGACGAGTCTTGGATAGTGACATTAAAAAAAAATTTAAAAATTTCCCCAAACATAGGACCGGAGATGATGTCCCTTCTGTCAATTTTCTTTTTAGTTTTTAATAATGGGACGGTAAATTATCTACCGTCCCAAATTTTTTTTCCAGATGGTAGATAATTTCCCATCCAATTTTTTTAATATAATTTTTTTTTGAACGGTAAATTATTTACCGTCCGATTATTTTATTAATAATTTTTTTTTGATGGTAGATAATTTCCCATCCAATTTTTTTAATATAATTTTTTTTTGAACGGTAAATTATTTACCGTCCGATTATTTTATTAATTATTTTTTTTTCGGACGGTAGATAATTTACCGTCCGATTAACATATGAGAAATAATGTTTCGGCGGACTATTTTATCCATTTAGCCAAATCGTTTGCCAAATATAACTCGCGACTATTCACGAAAAGCCAAATTTTGGCAAAATAGCCAACGACTGCAGCACCCATCCATCGAGCCAAATTTTGCATATTTTGGCTAAATAGCCAACGACTACAGATGCTCTAAGAAAGCTAATATACCTGCAGTTTATAAGGCAAAGTCCATTTCAGCCCTCCTCAGCACAGCAGTAACCATCTTATAAAATTCGGGTTCTTCTTCCTTTATGATGTCAATAGTTTTCGCTTCGTGTTCCTCAGCCTAAACAAGCAACCAAAGGCTGAGTGATACTAGATGTATATCCACAGAGCTAAAGGTTAGAAGTAATCAAATCAAGTCATAAAAGATAAATTAAATGGGAAAGTTATTGGTATTATTTCCTTTTCCTCTTGCCTCGATAAAGTTTATTAGTATTATCACAGGAAATAGGTTTACATGCATCATAAGAAATGTACAAAGACCCTAGGGGTAGTCCAAAAAAAAAAAAAGACCAAAAAAAACTAGTGAAACTAAGTTTGTCTAAACAAGAAAAGGCCATAATCACAAAAATGACAAGGTCTCATCTCCAATCTACGGGATCAGTTATTAATCCTTTTTTCTCCAATAAGCTATTCCAAGGGTCATAACCTCTGTCAAATTAACAAAGGTCATATTCTTTTTAAATTGCCTCAGCCCAAACATGCTCAAGTATGCTTCCAATCGTCCTGCTGTAATAACTAGAGAATTTCTAGTTTTAGTTGCGCACACCCTAACTATCTCAAACTTGTTCTTGTTCAATTTATCCTCAATTAGAACTATGTCCAAATTATCACACAAGAAAAGCTAAGATTTGTAGCCCAGAACATCCATGCCATAGTACGACACGGATGTAGTAACGGAGTAAATGGACATAATTTACCTTCCTCAATTGGAGCTATGTCCAAATTATCACACAAGAAAAGCTAAGATTTGTAGTCAAGAACATCGATGCCATAGTAGTAGTAATGGAGTAAATGGACAAAATTAACTCTTTTACTAAGGTCGCTACTATATATAGGTTTTTCTAATATTAAGCTCAGTAATATGTATAAATATACGTATTGGGTTGTTATTCATATATGAAAACAATAAAAAATAAGTGATAAATCCTGCACTGCAGGACAATACATCCTTTGGCTGATGATTTTATTTGAGAGGCATGTGAGATTACACAAATCACATGAAGTAATAAGAGATCATTGCATTAACTATTCCCTAACATGATGAAACATACTCATACCTAATTAGTCGTTTTGTAGAACATGTGAAATCTTAATGCATATTCTAATGTTTAATTTATTATTTCTTATTGTAGAAACTAAGATGCCAATGCAAAAAGAAAAGATACTCTTATTCGAAAAATGGCTCATTTGTTCTAAAATGCCAAACAACAGCCTTGGTTGCAATTATATAAAACTACAATTGGTTGTCAGAACAAATGTTGATTGAAATTGAAGATATGTGAAGAGAAATATTTCTACAGTAGTGAGAGACGAAAATAACATTCAACTTATATAGGATTGCTGACAGAGCTAAGCAACTTAACATAACAAGTTAATTTATAAGTAATATATACAAAGTCTACCTCGCTAAACTTTAGAAGAATCAAATTGGAAACTGCTGCTGGCTTTTCTTTGTCCCATCTGAAAAAATAAAATTAAAATCCATCAGAAAAGAAATAAGAAAAATGTGACAACCATTGATAAAAAAAAGTCATCAATTATGTCAACGAAATTTCAAGTGGAGGAAAAGGTCAACTGTTCAGTTTACAAGTGAGGAAAATTACTCCAGATCAAATTCATATGTTCGTCGAACTATTTGTATGATTTTTATTTCACCTAAGTTATAAGTTCTAAATATGCTCTAAAAATATATTTGTTGGAAACATTTTTAAAAAACACTTCACATCAATGTAATTCAGTTCTTTGTTTCAGGATTGATACAAATTTGCATAGTCCAAACTTTCAAGATGAAGACGAAAACAATTTTATACCAAAAAAAGAAAAATCTCATGTTAATCACATAATAGATATGGTTAATAAAAAGAACCGAATCAAAGGAAAAGTTCAAAACTTTACCTTACAACTGATGAACTTTCAGAGATTTGTCAGTAGGTGAAGTTGAAACACACCCTCCACTATTTGAGTTTCCGCCTATGATGCACAGATATGGGTATGTGGTGCAGGTACGACACGACACGACACAGATATGGGGATACACAATTTGATAAAAGAAGTGTGGTGGTGGGTACATTCAATATGTTTTATCCTATACCTATAAATTAAAAAATATTTATCTTCTTAAAGTGCAAGCAATTAAACAATTTCTTTGTAACTATGAATATAAATTATTATGGTCAGCATATTGGGAGAAAAAAAATGATAATCTACGACTCAATGTTTTGGGTATACTTAAAACACAACTCTATGCAACAAGTTCTTGCAATTACACTAGGGCCTCGAGCATATATCTACACGTAATTGTATCCAAAAGATGCAAAAATGTATTTAAAAAATTTGGTACTCCTTGGGTACGCACCCGGGACTACCCAAGGAGTATCGGCACCCGACACACCCGATACGCACCCAATACGGGTCGGCCATCCGGTAGTACCCGTGTTTCCTATCCTAACTCTAATTTTTTGAAAAAATGCCCCCCTGAACTTTTTCTCAGTTTGGTCAACCAAATTTCCTTCGGAAAAAACTACCCCGAACTTTCGAGACATTTCGAAATCGAAAATCTCTACAGGAACGGAATCTATCAGAGAACAATTAGCCGATTTGAATTTGTGAATTATTATAGATAATTTGTTGGTAGAACATAAAGAATTAGGAGACGAAGAGTCTACTGGAATGGAATGGGCAGACGGAAAATTTTGAAGAAGAAAGGATTTTTTTGGTTAGACGCACGAAATTAGCTAAACATTTTATTCAAACAAATGTAGAACCAGAATGGACAGTTTTGTGCTTATTATCAGTCTTATTCATGATATAAAAACACCCCTTAACTTCTACTTGTGATATTAAAAACATCCTTGAACTTTCATTAATGTAAAAAAAAACCCTGAAGTTTATGTATTTTGAGGGGTGTATTCTGGGGTAAAAGGTTGAGGGGTGTCCCCCCGAGTTCACTATTTTTTCATAAACTCAAATAGTTGAGAGTTTTTTTTTTCCTTTCAAATTTAGCCTGTAACTTCATGATTATAGTATGTCTGCTACTGATTTCGACGAAAATTCGTACAAAAGGGCACCTAGTCATTTATATTATTCTTAGGGGGCGTTTGATACACGGATTGGAGAATTCCCAGGAATCAGAGAATTCCAGGGAATGTGAGTGGGAAAGAAGATTCCCGGGAATGTTGCATTACCGCGTTTGGAATGATACATTGTATTCCAGGTAATATTTTATTATTATATTTTTTTAATTCTAGTTTTTTGGGTTATTTTCTTGTTTGTTATGGAAATCTCATGGGAATCCTCAAATCGCATGAGATTAGGAGGGAATGGAAATCATTTACAACAAAGAATTTTGATTCTCTTGAGAATCCATCATTTCTTCCAAAATTATGCTTGTCAAATACCAAACAAGGTAATCCTAGGGGGAATGCAGGATTCCTTTTCACATTCCAACGCACTAAACGCCCCCTTAAGTCATCATGAGGACTACTTGAACATAACATCAACCAAAAGACATTTATTCATACATTTATTTAAGACCTAATATATAGAAGCTGGTAATGTTCTAGAAAAACTCACATATGTTTTGTCTTGGCTATAAAGTTTGCCCTCAAAGATTGGAAATCAGTACAGAAAGTCAAAGTTGTAATTTGACCCTGACAAAACCAAGCTTGATCTGTTCAAATAAACTATTGATGAGGACATCAGTTCTGTTTTGTTTTATTTTGAGATTTAGCCAAATGTAGTTTATTTGAAAGATTTGTTTGAGATTTGTTTTCAGCCTACATAATGAGAAGGTATGTTATTATTGATTAAAAAAATTATTGGGTGTTGAGTTATTGCTCTGCATTCTTCTCTTGTGTGTCTGAGACCATAAAAAAATATTATGATTTGTGAGAAATCCTAAGACATTTAGGGTTTGTGAGAAATCCTAGATCTCACTCTCATCTCTACAGCCGCCAATAAAATATATCCCTACCCTCCTTTGCTATACAACCTTCAACCCCCCCCCCCCTTCTTCTTCTTCTTCTTCTTCTGTGTGAATCCGTAACCCATCAAATCCAACGCCACCCGATCCTTTCCCCTTCCTCCTGCCACTCCACAAATCCTGAACCTTCACGGCCCTCCTTCTCCTTCCCTTTTTCCTTTCTTCCTGAATCCAACAAACCCCCGACACCCCTCCTGTTTTCGCTTCACAACCCGATGTCACCTTGCCCCATCCAGCACTCCCGACCACCCGATCGCATGCCGGCCAGTCGACCACCCTTTCAGCCTTTCCATCCCTGTTGACACCTTCTCCACTCCAAATCCCCTCAACCCTAAACCCCAATCTCCACATCCCAATCAAATCCTAAACCCTAATTCCCCAAATCCCATTCAACTTCGAAACCCTAAAGTCTCACATGAAGAAGATAAGCTTTGGAGGAGTCTAGTGCTATTGATTGCGACGATCGGCATCTTCTTTCTTCATCAGTGGCGACGACCCGTTCATCGAACCCCAATAATTTCTTTACACCCTTCAATTACTTGTGATATTGTCAATCGTCTCTATAATATTATCTGCTTTTATTGTCGTTCCACAAATATTAAGTGTGTGCTTCCACTTGCTAATTAGAGTACAAATCTTTATAGCATATCTTACATACTAAGAACGATTAAGTATAATTATTGATTGTTATGCCTGAATCTATAATTAGGATTGTTAAACTTATGTCAATTTTGAAAATCCATGAAACCCATAAGTAGTTTTAATTTCTAACTTAATAACATTA
Source organism: Hemerocallis citrina (assembly GCA_017893485.1). Classification (NCBI taxonomy): domain Eukaryota; kingdom Viridiplantae; phylum Streptophyta; class Magnoliopsida; order Asparagales; family Asphodelaceae; genus Hemerocallis; species Hemerocallis citrina. The sequence continues at coordinate 66,829,053 of CM030364.1, read as the reverse complement.
CATGTTGGTAAACTTAATCTTTTAATATTCTTGAAAATTCTAACTTAGGGTTAAATTTACATCATTTTGGTATCAGAGCAAAGTTTTTAAAAACCCTAGTTCTTGCGTCATTTAGCGATAGTTTCTGCATTCATTTAGGATCATTTTAGGATTATTATTTTAGATCGTTTCAGATTTTTTAAAATGGTATTATTTGCATTTATGAATTATTTGCATTTAGAGCTTTAGGCCATTTAACAAAAAAAACATTTTTGGTGCACTTAGGTCACGTTTACCCAAATTTCACCAATGGATAACATTGACATTTCAACTACTCTCGCTGCTATTCAAGGAACTCTCGCTAATATCAATCAACGACTTGAGCAAGTGGAATTAAATCAGAAGGTTGCCCCTGAGCTTCATGCTAATCGTCAGATCCCTCAAGAGAATGATCGTGACGGTTGACGTCATGATCGTGACCCTCACGAATAATATAAGAAGAACGTTAAGACTGATGTTCCCCACTTTGAAGACCACATGGAACCCCATACTTATCTTGATTGGATCCGTTCTATGGACCACTATTTCGTATGGTTTGACATGAGCGAAATCCTGAAGGTCAACTTTGCCACGATAAAATTGACTGATAAAGCTCAACAATACTGGACCAATCTAGAACACGTCAGCAGAGGTCGAGGCCTGACATCCATAGTCACTTGGAAAGCCATGAAAGAGAAGCTCACCGAGAGATATGTGCCTTTGTCGTTCCACAATAAATTGCTAGATTCGTGGAATCAACTCTATCAAGGAAGCAAATCCACCCAAAAATAAGTTGATAAGTTTGACTTCCTCATTCGGTGCAATACCTTAGGTAAAGAGAGCGAAGAACAAACTCTCTCTAGGTTCAGAGCTGAACTACGAGCCGATCTTAGGAACGAGCTAATTCATAGAAATGTGGACTCATTGGCAGCAGCTTATGGTCGTGTCCTCGATATAGATTCCCTTAAAGCAAATTTCTCTTATAAGTCCAGCAATTCGAGAGATCATTCCTCTAGAATGACCTCTATTGAGCCCTCTAGGCCTGAGCTCTCCTCTTCTCAGTACTCCAACAAGTCTTACCCAAGCCAGTTTACTTCAAATTCCTATCCACCTAGAAATTACAACACAGGTAAGAATACTAAAAGAAACTACTCTAAGATTGATCCCCTCACTAAGTGCTATAAATATAAGGGATACGGTCATGTTGCTGACAACTGTTCCAGCCCCAGTAGAATCAACATCGTAGAAGGGACAGCTGTCATTGCTGATGAGCCTGACAATGAGTTTACCTATGAACCTCATGTAAGTGATGACTTCGGTGAAGAAGAGGATGACCAGTCTCTCAACTATATTCGGTCGATGCAATCACCTCCATTGAATGTACCTGAGTCACTCATTCCTTCCCAGGTCACTTGGCAACCTATAGAATTTATCCCTGTGTTAGATCATAAAGTCTCAGAGTCTGCATCCACATTTGCATCCCGCAATCATGATTTGCATAGAGAAATTTCTAAGAAAATTAATGAGAATAATTTTAACTACAAGTTAATAGAAGATATTAAAAGAAATTTAAAATCGTTGATTTTGGTGACGAAGTGATGGTCGGATTCGTCCTGAACGGTTTTCAGGTGGATCCGTTAAGAAATTGAACACACGTGTTGCAGGCCTATTTAAATTTTTGCATAAAATCAATGATAATGTCTATATCGTTGACCTTCCTGAAGGTTTTGGCACAAGTAAGACATTCAATATTGAGAATGTAGTACCCTATGAAGGCCCAGAATTTAATCCTAGAAATTCTCTTATAGATGAGCCCACATTGCAGCCTACGGTGAGATTCCCACATTTTCCTTATTACCTACCACTACTTACCCGCCGACAGACAAATAGAATAATATTTTAGATGATCAGATAACCTTTACTAGAGATGGTGGTATTCATAGGTATTTGATGAGATGGTAGAATAAGCCGAAGTCGGAGGATACATGGATTGATCGTGAAGAGCTCCGGCATTTTTGGAGTACTATAACATGATCACTGGTTTTGACTCGACTGAGTCAAGCTCTCTCCCACCCAGAGAGAATGATAAGGATATCTGTTCTATTTTGTTTTATTTTGAGATTTAGCCATATGTAGTTTGTTTGAGAGATTTGTTTTAGATTTATTTTGAGCCTATATATAGATCTTGAGAATAATGAGAAGGTATGCGATTATTGATTAAAAAAATTACTGTGTAGAGTTATTCCTCTACATTCTTTTCTTGTGTGAGACTGTAAAAAATATTGGGGTTTGGAGAAATTCCAAGACATTTTGTGAGAAATCCTAGATTCCACCCTCATTTCTACAACAACCATTAAAATATACCCCCCCTCCTTTACTATACAACCGTCAACCCCTTCCCCCCCTCTTGCTTCTTCTTCTTCTTTGTGTGAACCCATAACCCATCAAATCCAATGCCACCCGATCCTTTCCTTCCTCCTGCCGCTCCATAAATTCCGAACCTTCACAGCCCTCCTTCTCCTTCCCTGATGCGGTTTGTTTTGGAAGGCGTGTGGATGCACCAGGTGTGAGTTCTTACTCGATTTGTATTGGTAGAGAAAGTTCCGGTGTGGACGACCCTCAGCCGGGCGAACGATACGGAAGTAGGCGGGAGTGAGGTGGAGGCTAGATGCTCGGCTCGGATCGGGAGGCTCGGATCCGAGATCTCGTGTACCTGCAGACGGTCTAGGAACACCGGGGTTGGTCCCGGTGGCAGACCCTCCAACGATCTATTTAGCTATTGAGAGAGAGTAACAGTAACTAGGGTTTGAGAGGGAAAAATTTGATTACCTGGGTAAAGGGTAGGGGGTCTGGTATTTATAGGAGAAGCCAACCGAGTCTGGACCCGTTTGGGGCCGGGTATGGACCCGGTTGCCCTTGGGCCTGAAGCGGTGGAAGCCCGAGCGGTATAGGGCTGACGTGACAGAGGCCTGGGCGGTTTTCAGGCTGACGTGGCAGAGGCCTGGGCAGTTTTCTGATGCTGACGTGGCGGATCCGGATGATCCGGTAATGCACGTTTCCTGAGAGAATCCTGTGGTCCAGAAGGGGCCACGTCATCCAACCCACATCATTCCCCTTTCCCTTTCTTCCCGAATCCAACAAACCCCCGACACCCTTCCTATTTCCGCTTCACAACCCGACGCCACCCTGCCCCATCCAGCACTCCCGACCACCTCGTCGTCTGCCATCACGCTAGTCGACCACCCCATCAGCCTCTCCATCACCGTTGACACCTTCTCCACTCCGAATCCCCTCAACCCTAAACCCCAATCTCCACATCCCAATCAAATCCTAAACCCTAATTCCCCAAATCCCATTCAACTTTACAACCCTAAAGTCTCACATGAAGAAGATGAGCTTTGGAGGAGTACAGTGCTATTGATTGCGGCGATTGACATCTCTTTCTTCATCGATGGTGACGACCCTGTTTATCGAACCCCAGTAATTCCTTTCTACTCTTCAATTGTTTGTGATACTACTAATCATCTCTAGAATATTATCTGCTTTTACTGTCGTCCACAAATATTGAGTGTGTGTACTTCTACTTGCTAATTAGAATACGAATCTTTATTGCATATCTTACATGCTAACAATAATTAAGTATAATTGTTGATTATTAGGCGTGAATCTTTAATTGAGTCTGTTAAACTTATGTCAACCCTTGAAAATCCATCAAACCGATTAGTAGTTTTAATTACTAAATCGGCATTATATGTTGGTAAATTTAATATTTTAATATTCTTGAAAATTCTCTGCTTGTGGTTAAGTTTACATCAACTATCACATTGCAAACCGAGAAGGCATGATCATATTCAAATTGAAAATTTTAAGGCTCATTAAAATAGTCAGGGAATCAAGCAACAAAGAAGAAACACAAATGATGAGATGCAGGAAGTTTTTATTAGAGAAAACTAATAAACAATTCGATACAGAAGTGATAAAAAAACTTTAAATGTTAACAGATTAATTTATTCATTGAACAGTAAACACTTAAGAATACATACCTTACGAGCATCAATTCATTAACAGATCTCCACATTGTACGACCAACAGTTTTCTGAGACTGATCTCTTGCACTTTGTCCATGCCAAAGCTCTTTTGTAATATACATTACTTCTTCAACATCTACCTTAATGTTCCATAAACAATTACGAGATTTAGATCAAGCCAATAGAAAGGTATACTAGTTCAACTGGCACTTAAGATTAACAAATCTAATCACAAAGTAGCAGCTTTAGAAGTAAAGGTAGGTGCATGGACATATATAGAGAACAAATATATCCCAGAAATGTCAATAAATTCCACTCTGTATCGATAGCGGTCAGTCACATCATTCTTGATTGGTCTGAGTTTACAAATAACAGATAAATGAGAGAAAAAAAGGCATCTCGACATCTCTCTCAGTTGATCCACGCCACTGATCTTGAGTTACAAGCGACAATTAGTCTACCAAAGAAATATCAAGTGCTAAGCATCAAGTACTTATGTTTGTATGGCTAATATAACATTTAGAATATATTACTTGCACACACAGTGACGAGTTAAGTAGCACTTGATAGATTGAATTTGGCATGCAGAAACGAGCACTGTAGACCGCAGTATATTTTTTCCATAACATAAACAATATAGACTGGTAGACTACCCAGTGGCTGTCCCACTCACATCATAAAGTTCTAAGAAAGCATAGTGCAAGAATTAGTTGTAAGAATTCCATATGTAAGCACACAAATGCAGATACATGTGCATACATGCATATATAAGCACATGAGCCTGCAAATGCATGCGCACACAGACACAGGCACACACAGGCATAGAAAAATAAAAAAGTTTTCTTTAAAATCACCCTGAGATAAACTCTGTAAGAATCTCTGGTAGGAATGACATAATGCATAATCATCTTAATCTACGTACTCAAGAATTAAGTGGCTTCAATCTCATTGTGTCACACGTAGACCTAGTAATGTCCCCTTTAGAAAGAGTGATTTGATCAATATTGAGGATAGAGTAAGGGTTAAGGGAAAAATCTAAACTTGCTTGGGTGGAAACTGCAAGAAAAATATGATATCTTGTGGCCTAATATAAGATATTTGCATTAAACCGAGCAGAATGGAAAACCAGGATTAATGTAGCCGATCCCAACTAGTTGGGGAAAAGGCTTTATGATGAGGACATCGGTTCAAGACGATTCGGGGCGTTTCTATCAGCGTAGGCGTCGTCTAGAACAACTACTTATTTAGTTTAGGATTTTATTTCAGTACCATATTTGTTTCTGGCAATTATAACCATATGTAATTTTTTTTGTATTTTTTTAGATTTTGAGAATATTTTGAGATTTGTATCAAGATGTATTTTGAGCCTATTTATAGGCCTTGAGATTAATGAGAAAGTATGCTATTCTTGATTTAAAAAATTGTATTGAGTTTTTGCTATTCTTCTCTCTCTTTGTGTGATACAAGAGAGATCCAAATTATTAGGATAAATCCTAATACAATTTTAGGGTTTGTAATAAACTCTAAAATCTACCCCAAATAAAAAGAAATCCACCAAACAAAATTACCCAAACCCTAATTTCCCAAGTCCCCAAAATCAAAACCCTAATCTCACCTTCTTCTTCTTCTACCCAAATCCCGATCAACAGAAAACTCCCCTCCTTCGTCTTCCCCAGTCCCGCTCCACCTCCACGCCACCGTCCACGGCCATCGCCCTCATCGACATCATCGACACCACCGTCAACCCCTCCTCGCTCCTCTGCCCTCATCCCCTACCTCCTTATCTCCCTGCTCTGCCCTCGCGCTGATCACGACCCCCTTCGCGATCGTTCGTCGCGCCGTGCTACCAGCTGCGGCGCCCAACAGCGCCACCCGACGACCAGGGCGCCCCTGTGCTGCCTCTTGCGTCGCGCCGCCCTCAGTCAACACCACGACTGGCTGTGCTTCTCCTCGGTGTCTGCAGCCAGCAACCCTTTCCCGGTGCCCCTGTCGTGCCTCCCTCCGTCGGCGCGCCGCAGCACCAGCCCGTGCTCCTCGCTCTTGCTGCCTAGCTGAGATCTAACCCTAGTTGCTTCGAACTCTCGGTATACTCTTTTCATTTTTAAATATTTGTGTTCTACTGCTCTATTATCTATTATATTATCTAATTCGCCTGTCGTCCACAAAAATAATTGAGATTGAGTATTCCACATGCTTGAGTAGGGTATGAATCAATATTGAATCTATTACTTGCTAAGAACACTTAGATATTTAATTATTGATTGTAGAGTTGAATTATTAATTGGAATTGTTAACGTGATTCAGTTCTTCAAAATCCATCCAACCAATTAATTGTTTAAAATTTTCAACTTTGATCCGCACCCACGTCTTGGTAAAATTAATCCATTAAGAATCTCGAAAATTCTCTATTTTAGGGTTAGTTTTACATCATTTTGGTAACAGAGCGAAAGTTCTTAAAACCCTAGTTCTTGCATCGTAGGCAGCAATTTTGCATTCATTTAGGATTGTGTAGTCTTTTATTTTATTTTATTTTATTATTATTATTATTATTTTCTTTCTTTTATTTTAGGTCATTTCAGATTCATTAAAAAAAATAAAAAAAATAGGACACATGACCCAGAGTTTCCACTTTTGGTGAATGTGTCTTCGCAGCACCATCACAGATCTTGACGAGCCTTTCTTATCCCTTCCAAATCACCCAATTAGGAACCCTAGACTTCTCCGAACTGAAATAGACAACCCTGATATCTCCGCTACCCTATCTGCCATCCAAGTAACTCTTGTCAATATCAATCAGAAGCTTGAGAAAGTGGAGTTAAATCAAACCATTGTCCCTGAGCTTCATGTCAATCGTCAGAATGTTCGTGACGATCAACGTCAAGAACATGACCCTAACGAACAATATAAGAAGAACGTTAAGGCTGATGTTCCCCAGTTTGAAGGCCACATGGAACCCCAAACTTACCTCGATTGGATCCGTGCCATGGACCACTACTTTGTGTGGTTTGACATGAGTGAAGCCCTTAAAGTTAAATTTGCCACTATGAAATTGACGGGTAAAGCTCAACAACACTGGACCAATCTTGAACATGCCCGTAGAGGCCGAGGCCTGGCACCCATAGCCACTTGGAAAGCCATTAAAGATAAGCTCATTGAGAGATATGTACCGTTATCGTTCCATACCCGATTACTAGATTCATGAAACCAACTTTATCAAGGAAGTAAGCCACACAAGAATATGTTGATAAGTTAAATGACTTCCTTATTCGGTGCAATGCTTTAGATAAAGAGAGTGAAGAACAAACTCTCTCTAGGTTCAGAGCTGGACTACGAGCTGACCTTAGGAACGAGCTAATCCATTAAATGTGGACTCAATAGCGACAGCCTACGCCCTAGTCCTCGATATGGATTCCCTTAAAGCTAGTTCTCATTCTAGGTCCAGCGACTCGAGAGGTCATTCCTCTAGATAGACCTCTACTGACCCACCTAGACCTAAGCCTCCCTCTCAGCACCCCAACAAATCTTACCCCAGCAAACATAATTCAAATTTCAATTCACATAGAGATGAATATAAAGGTAAGAACACCGAAAGAGATTACACTAAGATTGACCATCTCACTAAGTGCTATAAATGTAAGGGATATGGTTATGTTGCTAGCAACTGTCCCAGCCTCAGTAGGATCAATATAGTAGAGGGTACCGCTGTCATTGCTGACGACTCTGACAATGAGTTCTCTTATGAGCCTATTGAAGGCGATGACTTTGGTGAAGAAGAGGATGACCAGTATCTTTACTGTATTCGGTCTATCCAATCACCTCACTTGAATGTAGTTAGATGTGCTTTGTCCCAACCAAAAGAAGAAGATGATTGGAAGCACACTGCTATATTTCACACCTTTATGACTATAGGTGGCAAAAACTGCATGGTGATTGTTGACTGTGGGATCTACGTCAACGCTGTCTCTTCTGCGGTCTTAGCTAAGATCGGACTCAAGGCTGAACCCCATCCACGCCCATACAAAGTATCTTGGATTGATGCAACAGCACTCCAAGTAACACATCGATGCTTAGTCCTTGTGGACTTCAACGCTTACAAAGAGGAAATTTGGTGTCATGTGCTCAAAATGGATGTGGGTCAAGTCATTTTAGGGAGACCTTGGTTATACGATCACGATGTGACCATATATGGTCGATCCTTCCATCACGATAGACTAAAAATAAAGCTCGTAACGTATATAGGTGAAAAGGAACTTACGAAAGAAATTGACAAAGGGGCTACCATTCTTTTACTCACAGCGAGAGAAGTCCCTAAAGATCCTAAATCACTCATCCCACCCCAAGTTACTCCTGTCCTACAGGAATTTGCAGATGTGTTTTCTGCTGACCTCCCCAACCAGTTGCCCCCGCTGCGTGACATCCAACACGCTATTGATCTGGTTCCGGGAGCGAGTCTTCCTAACTTGCCACATTAGCGGATGAATCCGATATAGCATGCTGAGTTGAAAAGGCAGGTTGAGTTATTGGCAAAGGGTTTCATCAGAGAAAGCTTAAGTCCTTGCGCTGTTCCTGCTCTATTGACGCCAAAGAAAGATGGAACCTAGCATATGTGTATGGACAGTCGTGCCATAAATAAGATCACGATGAAAAACCATTTTCCCATTTCTCGTTTGGATGACATGTTGGACACGATGTCTGGTGTCACAATCTTTTCCAAGATTGATCTTAAAAGTGGCTACCACCAAATACGTGTTCGTCCTGGTGATGAGTACAAGACCGCCTTCAAGACGAAGGATGGCCTGTACGAATGGATGGTCATGTTTTGAAGAAGGAACAACTTTATGCTAATCCTACCAAATGTACCTTCCTCTCCGATTAATCTTTCTGGAATTTATTGTGTCTGCCAGAGGAGTATCTGCTGACCCAGAAAAGATACGAGCTATTACAGAGTGGCCTGAGCCCCACAATATTCGTGATGTACAGAGTTTCCATAACCTTGCCACCTTTTATCGTCGGTTTGTGCAAGGATTTAGCACGATCATGGCTCCGATAACCGACTGTTTGAAGAAAGGTGAGTTTGTCTGGTCGAAAGAAGCCACGAAAGCCTTCGAAGAGATCAAGACGAGAATGACTCATACGCCTGTCATGAGGTTGCCTGATTTCACTAAAGTCTTCGAAGTAACGTGTGATGCTTCTGGTATTGGTATAGGTGGAGTCCTTAGTCAAGAGAGTCATCCTGTTGCTTATTTCAGTGAAAAGCTGAACGAAGCAAAACAAAAATACTCCACCTATGACAAGGAGTTCTATGCAGCCATTCAGTCACTTCGTTATTGGCGACATTATCTCCTGCCGCAAGAATTCGTTATCTTCTCAGACCATGATGCCTTAAGATTCCTTAATTCTCAACAAAAGTTGAATCCGAGACATGCTAGATGGGTAGAGTTCCTACAAGAATATTCATATATCATTAGGCACACAAAAGGAAATTGATAATAAGGCCGCGGAATGCGCTAAGTCGTTGTCACATGATATTATCTACACTGTGCACCGAAATTATTGGTTTTGAGAGATTGAGAGATGAGTATGCCTCCTGCCCAAATTTTTACGAGATCTACACTTCTTTGAAGGATGACATAACTCGAGTGATAGATGATTATTTCTTGAAAGATGAGTAACTCTTCTATCGCTCCAAATTGTGCGTTCCTAGTACATCTTTACGAGAGTATCTTGTTTGGAAATTGCACGCTGGTGGCCTTGCTGGACATTTTAGGCATAGCAAGACCATTGATGCTGTTAAACATAGATTTTACTGGCCGAATCTAAAGAGAGACGTTGTGAGACTTGTTAACAGATGTCACACCTGTCAACTTGCCAAGCAACAAAAACTAAACACAGGCCTATATACTCCATTACCTGTTCCCAGTCGCCCTTGAGAAGACGTGAGTATGGATTTCGTGTTAGGCTTACCGAAAACACAAAAGAAACACGACTCCATTCTTGTCATCGTGGATCGTTTTTCTAAAATGGCCCACTTCCTCTCGTGCTCGAAAACTTTCGATACATCCCGTGTGGCTCAGATCTTCTTTGATAATATTGTGAAGCTACATGGGTTGCCAAAAACCATTGTGTCTGATAGGGATGTAAAATTCACGAGTTATTTTTGGAAGACCCTATGGCACAAGTTGGGTACAAAATTGAAGTTTTTGTCAGCCTTCTAACCACAGACAGATGGACAGACTGAGGTTGTTAATCGGAGTCTTGACAATCTCTTACGTACTCTTGTGGGAGAGAACTTGAGAACATTGGATTTAAAATTAACGGTTGCTGAATTTGCTTATAACAATCTAGAAATAGAACCACCGGCATGAGTCCACACGAAGTTGTACATGGTTATCGTCCTAGGCAGCCCATAGATCTTGCCCCCATATTAGAACATCACCGAGTCTCCGAGTCTGCATCTGCATTTGCATCCCGCATTCATGACTTAGATAGAGAAATTTCAAAGAAAATTAATGAAAATAATTTTAACTACAAGTTAAGAGCTGATATTAGAAAGAAGTTTAAAACTTTTAATGTGGGTGACGAAGTGATGGTTCGGATTCGTCCGGAATGGTTTTCAGCGGGATCCGTTAAGAAATTGAATATACGTGCTCCAGGCCTATTTAAAATTCTTCATAAAAACAATGATAATGCCTATGTTGTTGACCTCCCCGAAGGCTTTGGCATCAGTAAAACTTTCAATGTTGAGGATCTAGTACCCTATGAAGGCCCAGAATTTAACCCTAGAAATCCTCTTATAGATGAGCCTACCCTGCAGCCTAATGGTGAGATTCCCCCATTACCTCCACTACCAGATACTACTTACCCATCGACAGAAGAATTAGATAATATTTTAGATGATCAGATAATCTCTACTAGAGATGGTGGTACTCCTAGATATTTGGTAAGTTGGAAAAATAAGCCAGAGTCGGAGAACACTTGGATAGATCATGAAGAGCTCCAGCGCTTGGATTCAGACCCTTTGGAGTACTATGACAGGAGGACTGATTTTGCCTCGACTGGGTCGAGCCCTCTCCCACCTGGGGAGAATGATGAGGACATCAGTTCAAGACGATTCGGGCATTTCTATCAGCACATGCATCGTCTAGAACAGCTGCTTATTTAGTTTAGGATTTTATTTTAGTACCATATTTGTTTCTGGCAATTATAGCCATATGTAATCTTTTTTGTATTTTTTTAGATTTTGAGAATATTTTGAGATTTGTATCAAGATATATTTTAAGCCTATTTATAGGCCTTGAGATTAATGAAAAAGTATGCTATTCTTGATTAAAAAAATTGTGCTGAGTTTTTGCTCTTCCTCTCTCTTTGTGTGATACAAGTGAGATCCAAATTATTACAGTTTGTGATAAATCCTAATATAATTTTAGGGTTTGTAATAAACTCTAAAATCTACCCCAAATAAAAAGAAATCCACCAAACAAAATTACCCAAACCCTAATCTCCCAAATCCCCAAAATCAAAACCCTAATCTCACCTTCCTCTACCCAAATCCCGATCAACAGAAAACTCCCCTCCTTCGTCTTCCCCAGTCCCGCTCCACCTCCACGCCACCATCCACGGCCATCTCCCTCATCGACATCACCGATGCCCCCGTCAACCCCTCCTCTCTCCTCTGCCCTCATCCCCTACCTCCCTATCTCCCTGCTCCGCCCTCACACTGATCACGACCCCCTTTGCGATCGTTCGTCGCGCCATGCTCCCAGCTGCGGCCTGCGCCGCCCGGCAGCACCACTAGACGACCAGGGTGCCCCTGTGCTGCCTCTTGCGTCGCGCTGCCCTCAGTCAACACCACGACTGGCTGTGCTTCTCCTCGGTGTCTGCAGCCAGCAACCCTTTTCCCGGTGCCCCTGTCGTGCCTCCCTCCGTCGGCACGCCGCAGCACCAACCCGTGCTCCCCGTGCTCCTCGCTCTTGCTGCCTAGCTGAGATCTAACCCTAGTTACTTCAAACTCTCGATATACTCTTTTCACTTTTAAATATTTGTGTTCTACTGCTCTATTATCTATTATATTATCTAATTCGCCTGTCGTCCACAAAAATAATTGAGATTGAGTGTTCCACATGCTTGAGTAGGGTATGAATCAATATTGAATCTATTACTTGCTAAGAACACTTAGGGATTTAATTATTGATTGTAGAGTTGAATTATTAATTGGGATTGTTAACATGATTCAGTTCTTAAAAATCCATCCAACCAATTAATTGTTTAAAATTTCCAACTTTAATCCGCACCTACGTGTTGGTAAAATTAATCCATTAAGAATCTCGGAAATTCTTTATTTTAGGATTAATTTTACATCACTTTATTGTTGTTGTATGCATAAAAAGATCCTCTATATGTAGTTAATATAATAAGCTTTCTCACAACCCTATGGCTTGGTCTACAGGCACAATTAAGTCGAAGGGTGAGAGACCAAGTGTTATAAAACTCAGTTGCTCATGTATCAAGTTGTTGCTTTTTTCATTTACAAAAACACTAATGTAATATTATATACTTTATATATAGCCAAAACACCAGCCTAACTGCTGTTAGATTTTAGTTTTTCAGAAGCGCCAGTAGCAGATATTCCTTCATCCACCAAATAATTTGACATCTATTGTTTTGTCAATGACATCTACTAAGCCACCCATGTGTTGTAAGATTTGCAATCTATCATGAAAAAAGTGCTGGCCTTCTGTGCAACTATTGACAGCCGCGCTTGTAAAGCCTTCATTCACTTTTTGTGCATCAACAAGCTGACATGTCAACAAAAGCATTTTGTGATATCATTTTGGAGTTGGTACACCTTTGATGCATGGTAATAAGAAAGAAGTATCTAATATAGGTTCTCATTGTTAAAAAAACATGTACAACCAATTTGATGAATTTGTCCAAAATACATCAGTACTAAGATAATATGCGAGGACAAATCATACCAAAACTTGCAAAGCTGACCCATATACTAGCTCCTCATGTTCAAGCAGGCGCTGATGAAGAACCCGGTAGTGGTCAAGATCCAAGTTAATAACAGGTTCAGTTTGAAGATATAACCCCGAAAGCTGAGTGACAATATAGGAGGCCATAACTTGGCCGAAAATTGCAGGGATAGTCCCCAAAACAGGTATAACGCGTACCCTGAAACCTGGTACTATCTGATATCAGAGTTCATGTTAGAAAATTAATGTTTGCACATGCAAAACTTGAATACTCAAACACTCTGAACGAAAAAATAATGAGCATACATAAAATGCAGTAAAAGCTGAAGATATGAACACCCAATTATAGGAGAAAAAGATGATTGCTCAAATTTACCTGATAATCAGAAGGATTTGTGTCTCCTCCGGTTGGAGCTGCAAAGGGAAGCAACTTGGCCTTCGGTTTCTCCAGGGAAAAAACAACAGGTATACCACCTTCAATACCATAGTCTTTTCGCAAGCGATATCTCACCTACGAGCAGAAACAACAACAGAAAGTTAGTTTGAAGACTTTAATTACTAAAAGGATACAAAAAATGGACCAATTGTTTTTTACATCATGATAAGCTTTCGAGGAACGAGGAAGTTTTAATAGTGGTGATGGGTGGATAGAAGTCGGTCCTTCTAAAGATAGATACTATGACAGAACCCTAAATGAGTAGTCTAAAGAGTCTCCATTGTTACAAACTTTTATAGTGTATGGATCCTAATTGACCAAACTAGCAAGTTGCAACAGTAAGAGAAAAGGAAGAGTGAAGTGGGGAGCATGAACACTTGTCCGTCCACGTTGGTCCTTCTAAAGATAGATACTACGACAGAACCCTAAATGAATAGTCTAAAGTGTCTCCAATGTGACTAATTTTTATAGTGTATGGATCCTAAGTGACCAAACTAGCAAGTTGCAACAGTAAGGGAAAAGGAAGAGTGAGCCCTAAATGAATAGTCTAAAGTATCTCCAATGTGACTAATTTTTATAGTGTATGGATCCTAATTGACCAAACTAGCAAGTTGCAACAGTAAGAGAAAAGGAAGAGTGAAGTGGGGAGTATGAACACTTGCCCGTCTAGTAAGTGTTTGATAACCTTAATGCTAAGATATTTAAGGGAATAGGAGATATTAGTAAAGAAACACAATAGTATAACTGAATAATGATTCGGCACTTGACATACTTTTATTTATGGCTAACATCACTAACCCTATTCAACAGATTATATCATCATACAGAAATTACAAACTAAGTTAATGCAATGAAAGGTAATTTACTTCCCACAAGTCTGTTTGAAGCAAATACTCAAACTAATACTGAACTGCCTAAATACAAAGGTTTTTATGATGCGCCATTGGACATTGTTTCCAACTAATCAGGGAAAGCCTCATATACATATGGATATAGTATTAACACAACCATTTGCAATACAACACAGCCTAAATCACAAATCTTTGGTCTTGGCCAATTTTCTTAGTAAGAGCGATATCATCGGTCAAAAATACCCCAGAAACCATCATTGCTCTTTGATCATGCACTAGATGAATCGATGCAATGTAACACAATGTGATGAGGATGCCACAGGCCCACAATGAATAGGTTTTGGTATGGGCCCGACTTCGTTTTATGTTGATCAGCAGCTGTTACTGCTGCTGCTACTATAAATTATGCCAAACTAAAATATGATGTTACTTCAAGCACAATGACAATGTAATACAATAGCTACTCCAAAATGAATATATATCCTAACGAGTATCTATCTACAAGTAAATAGTTCACATTGGCAATCAACAACAAATATATGCTGCACCACTTTAACCATAATCAATTGTAGGGAAAATGCAACAGAATAAGGGACATAAAGTCCACCAAAATTGAAAATATTGAGTTGATGTTTTGAAGGCACGTATTGTAGTTACCTAATGGTGCATGAGAGAGAGAGAGAGAGAGAGAGAGAGAGAGAGAGAGAGAGAGAGAGAGAGAGGAGGGGGGGGATACATGCATTACAGAATAAAAGGTCAATTATGATATTATAAATGAACAATGAAAACACAAAATCAAGAGAA
Source organism: Hemerocallis citrina (assembly GCA_017893485.1). Classification (NCBI taxonomy): domain Eukaryota; kingdom Viridiplantae; phylum Streptophyta; class Magnoliopsida; order Asparagales; family Asphodelaceae; genus Hemerocallis; species Hemerocallis citrina. Next base: position 66,813,941 of record CM030364.1, on the reverse strand, counting down.
AGAAAAAAAATTGACTTGTAAAGGATATGACAATACTGATGCAGAAAATCTTACAGCCATGAAGGAGGAAGAGAAGTAGAGAGAGTGAGGGAAGGAGGGAAACAACGAAAAGCACTCAAACCTTCTCCATAAAACCAATCGTCATTCTTTCATGAGGAAGTAAATCACTAAACTAGTTTGAATACTGATGAAAGAATCAGCAAAATAGCAAAAGAAGTAGATGAGAAAGTTCATCGAAATGAAATCATAACAGGTTATTACCGCTCTTGATAGTGGATCATTGCTTGATTCTCTTATATCAGCTACACGAATTCGTGTGGGATCAGCTCTAGCACCAGCACCCATTGCAGAGAGCACCTTCAAACCTCTGCGAACACATGCAGCAAGGAGTGCCACCTATTATATATACAGATAACTCAGAGATGAATACCAATTTACCAATAATTAAATAAAGCATACCTTGTGAAAATGCAGTATATTTTGAAGTTAGCAGATACAGACACACACTTAGGTTATCATAATAGAAAACCTAATCAGGGAGATTCTAGAAGATTTAGAAGATCTAATGTTTTGTAGTAGTTTATTAAGTAGTTTTAACTTTGGTCAGGAAATTCTTAATTTATTTGTTGCTAACTTGCTATTCCTCGATTATGGATTTTTGTCCTTGCCGGTTTAGTTATATCTCGAAAAAGTTGAATATTTTCATATATTTAGTGATATAATTCTGTAAAACCTATTTAAAGGGTAGTTGATGAATGAGTAAAGACAACTGATTTTGAGAGTGTTTTGAGTGCTCTTGGCAGGTTTTCTACTCTCTGCTTTTGCTCTCTCTCTTTATAATTCCCCTTTCTTCTCAACTTTACATTTGATTCTACATCAGTTCTGCTGTGAATTTTACACACCCTACTTATTCATGATGTTTAAAACAGTATGTTGCATTATGAGAAATTTCTTATGTCAAGAACAAAAGAGCAAGCTTAAAAAGCTATCACTAGTATACATGAACTAGCAACTGCAAAACAGAAAATCTACATATTGTCCCAACTGCAAAAAAGATTTATTCAAAAGATTTACCTTTGTGTCGATATTATCGATGCAATCAAGGACAAAATCAGGCTGACCAGAGAGTATTTCTTCCTCTACCGATGCATCATACAATTGTACTCTTGCTTCAATATGGCATTCAGGAAATATTGATGAAAAATGCTTTTGGAGGCAGAGAGCTTTTGGAGTGCCAACATCATCTCGAGTAGCCACAGCATGTCGGTTTAGTGATGACAGAGATACCTAATCACAGATCAAGAGTTTCCATTACTTACAAGTACATATATATAACCTACAAATGCTCTATGTATATTACAAACAGAAATTAGCAAGATCGCTCAACCATCAGAGCAACTACAGCCAGTAATTTCAATATACTAAGGTCACTAATTGATCTTTCAACAGTAGTCACAAAGAAAAAAAATGCATTAAACTATATATTAAGGAAATGGGTCTACCCCCTCTCCCCTTCCTCTATTTTGAAATAGAGCAAGGAGAGCAAAAGTAGAAAAATTCATTAAACTAACATGTACGTGCCGCTAATTTTCATAGGAGCCTCTTTTCAAATTTTAAATTTCATAAGGGAGTGAAAATATAAGAAAAGGGGAAAATACACTTATGGTACATAGTATTTACGTGCCTAAAATCTCTCATAATTATTACCTAACTAATCCCAAACGTGGTTATTGGGATTTTCCCAAACTAGCGTTCTCCTTCTCTCCTCATCAACTTTCTCTCTTTCTCTTCACTCTCTAAAAAAAACCAAACAATAAAAAAATAAAACCAAAAAAATAAAGTGGAAAGGCGGTTGTGGCGAAGGAGGGAGAGACAATGGGGGAGGCGGAGGGAGAGGGATTCCTAGAGTGGGGATCCACCCGGAGGTGTTCTACAAGCTGGGGTCGGCGATGGCGAGGAAGGAAAAGGAGGTGGTGGAGGGGAGGTTGAGGAGGAAGGAGGTGAAGGAGCAACCGCCAGCCCCTCCTGCCTCGATCCACGCGACGCCACCCAGTCCAATGCCAACCTGAGTCGAACTTGACAGCCCCTTCACCCTTTGGTTCTTCTTCTTCCTTTTTTTGAAAAAAAATATTTAATGATGATTGATTGAAGATGAATATATGTTTGGACTTGTATAATTGGATTGATGGTGGTGTTTTGCAAGAATTTTTTTTTATTATATATGCTTTGATTGAGTAAACGTTAAATTTTTACAGTTGAAAGATCAATTTTTGTGGATAAAGTTGATAACTTTCATATTTGGATGATGATTTTGTTTTAAAATAATGAATAAAGTAGAACTTTTATGAGTTTATAACCATGATTCTATGGGTTCTATGGATTTTGTGTGTATGTTTGGAGGTACAAGATGATGCACATGTGCACGTGGAGGTGGAGGGGGGTGTCCAAGAGGGGGATGTCGCGGCGGTCGAGGAACGCGAGATGCGGGAGAGGAGGGAGAAGTGGATGGTGGCATCGAAGTGGATGTGGATTTGTGTGTGTGTGTGTGTGGGGGGGGGGGGGGGAGGGGAGGGAGGGGATGGTTGAGATGAGGTGGACCAGGACTTGGGTGTTGCCGGTTGTGATGTACACGAAGGCCGGACCGTGCACGTATTTTTTTGAATAAATTTTACTAAACTATACCCTTGAATAAGTAATTTCCCCAATTCTCTCACTTTTTTGAAGTTCCATATAATTTTATGAGTCCCTCAAAAATATTTTAGTCAATTGCACAAGTTATACTAGTTTAGTAACTGAAAGAGCTAGATAACTAGGATACACGGACATTTAAAAAAAATGGAGAGCACGAATAACAATTCAATATCTAAAACTGGCTAGACAAGCAGGTGTTAATTGAAACCACGCTGGGAAATAGATACATTACATGGAAGTCTTGATTATGATAAAAGGGTTTGCAAATCTAAATCCATCTGAGAGTACAGGGTTAAAAGAAAGAACCTGATCAAAATCCACAAGGAGGAGCCTTCCAACCCCTGACCTTAACAGCATAGAAGCAGCATGACTACCGACCCCTCCAAGACCAATGACTATAACAAATGATTCCCACACTTTTCTTTGTGATTCCAAGCTAAAGAATTGAATATTCCTATTAAATAATGAAAAATAAACTTAGAATTATGCATAATAATCATATTTATTTTACTTTTTGCTAGGGCTAGTTGAAGAATTAATTGAAGATGAGCCCCGTAAATTATCTATCTTAACCTGTTTATTATATTTGCAGCAAGTTTGCAAATGCACAGAAAGATGGACATGCACAACAACAAATCCTCGTTTTTCTTAGGAAAAAAGACAATGAATCCTCAATTTTCTTTGAAAACGAATCTTTATATAATTTCAAGCTGACATATATAGAAAGCTTCTATCAAATTTTCAGTAGTCCTCAATGGATTTTATAATGCTATAAGCTACTCCATCCCTAGTAGTAGTCATAAAATTAATTAATTATGTTGATCTGTCCACTTTATGTATGAATCAGGAGTACCCATAAAACAGTTTGATGTATAAAGAATATAATTGCAAATCAATTGCAGAAATCTTATCTGGAACTCAACATAACATTCAACACACCTGGAATCATATGGCTAAAAGTTAACATCAAAACTTATTCTAATATAGATATCAGAACAACTATCACACCTTGTAAGTTGCTCGGACACCACCTCATCATTTAAAAGATCCGAACCAGTCATGCCATTAAGAAAATCATAAGGTACACCTTTCTGGGGCAAACTGGAGGTACCTGCCACTCAATATTGCAAGGGAACACAGAAGTCATCAGACTGCTCAAAGGATGCAAAGCAGATAACCCTCACTGTATTTTGCACTGGGAAAATAAATCATAACGAGTGAGAAGTGTTTAACGGTTACTAGAAATATTGGAGGAGCAACAATCTATTTGTATGGCATCTTTAGAGGAGGGGAGGGGGGGGGGGGGGGGGGGGGGGGGGGGGGAACGAGGGTTAAAAAACCCCAACTAGATGCTCACCAGCTGTAGTACTATTTTTTTTTCTTCCAGAACTAGTAGGAATGCAGGAAAAGATAGATTGTAGTGTGTTAGTACTATAGTAGCCATTAGGAAGAAAAAGTGATAATTCAAAAGAATGTATATCCGTGTGATGAAATTATACTAAAAGTAAATATACAATGAACCTATCACCAAAAATGCACGATGAAATGAATAGGCCATTTTTTCTTATCCTTAATATCATCTACTCTAGTAACTCCAATAATGTTAACGAAAAAGTGAGAAAGAGTTAGATCTTTCCGAAGAATGCCAGCATGTCTAGAGTACACTGAAGGGATCAGGACTGAACAAAAAGCAAAGAGAAGTAATTGCATTGAGAAAGTAAACAAGACATGGTAAGAAGAAGATATAACGCCTACACTAATATTGTGCACAGATATACCTATGATTATGCATCTGATTCAATTAGCCCCGAGGGGAGGGTAAAAGAGTAAGGCATAAACAAAAAATGCAAACAACAAAAATCAAAACAGATACAAAGAGATGCTTATACATACCTTTAACTTCAGAGCAACTGTTTGGAATGCTTTTTGTCTTTGTAACTGTATTCTTTACCTCCCATCTGCAAATACATGGAGAATTGAATCTAATCCTATTTTGACTGAAACTTCTATAGGAACATGAGAACATCCACTTTTTGCATATGATCATCATTACGTAACTAACTTCAAGCAATCTGGTTGGAATTGATTTTTTTTTTGTTGTTGAAGGAATGGAATTGAAAATTACCCAGTATAGTACATCTTTGAACATCAAGAAGATGTCCAGGTGAAGCCTAAAGGGAACAAGTTGAAAGCAAGAATTCATCAAGGCCAACTTAAGAAGGGACTTAAGGAACAATAGTTTGTATAAAAATATAAAATTCATAGTCTTGTAGGTAACAAGACCACCTACATGGTTTCAAAATCATTTCTCATTCCATGATGGTCATGATTTACGGTCTCTAGTTGTTACTCATTAATTCAACAGGTACCAAACTTTTAGAGGAACAATCCCCCCCCCCCCCCCTCGACACACACACACACAAAAAAAAGGTTCAAATTTTGCCAAAGACAACTCAAGTGCTCAATTGTATTAAGAAAGAACGGGTGAATTTTGTTGGAGGGTAAATAGCCGTATTGGCTATAACAGCCATTCCAAAGCCATAAAACTGATATATGTGAATTCTGGTAGTCTGCTACCATCAGTCACTCTGCTAGTACAGGGCCGACTAGTCAATATAGTCTCGGAAGGCCCAAGCAGAATCCACTACTCTTTTTTATGCAAAAAGACTGGTTTAAATATAGTTTGTTTTTCGTCTTTTTTTAAATTAATATATTGCGGATAAGTATAGCAGGTATAGTCCCAATCAAAGATACGATACTAAACTGCACTGAGTATAAGATTATTTACAACTCTCAAATACATTATAATAAGATGAGATGCTTAACTCCACTTCATTGTGAACTAATCAAGACATTCGCAAGATGGGATACATTATAAAAAAGATGGCTACATTAGAGTCTGCAATTGCATTTGCTAGTGGGAATTTCAAATTCTCCCCCCCCCCCCCCCAAGTAAAATGGACTCTATTACCCAAATATCCTTCAATTTTGGGAGGGAAAAGATGATTTTCAAGCATATAAAATAGAAGTTATGATGAAAGGTAGAGGATATTTTGGTAATGAGTTCAAACGTTTTGGAGGGAAATTTGACATTTTCACTTGCAAATGCAATTGCAAGTTTGCAACATGCATTTGCAAGCTACCAAACGCCCCCTAAGTATTTTGTCATCCCCTGACATTTCAATTAGATTACAAATCCGTATCTAGGTGCCAAATTACTAGCTACAACAACTATACGAGACCTTCCTAAAAATTTGGTTGCACCTATCAAAAAGAAAGACCCTAAACTTGTTTGGTAATATAAGTTAAGAATATGAAAACAAGGAAAAATCCTCAAACCTCTCATTACACATTACGGCCCTCATTGGGGATAGAATTAGAGGTACTAACTTCAGTAGAATAAATCTACATTTACTTAAAAGATAAGTTTAGTTAACTTTTATGTCAGTCTGTGGCAACAAGTGAGAAACGAAGAGAGAGACTACATAGTTGAAAGATAAATTAGGTTAGAGTGACAATTCTAGCAATCTCAACTTTAGGGCTCAGATAATTATAGTTCCTCAACTCCAAAAAGAACCCCAAAGTCAGGGGCGTAGCTATTACATCCCAAGGGGGTGCGGCTGCGCCCCTTGAAAATTTAAAAAATTTCAATATATATATATATATATATAGTAAAAATAATTTTATTAAGGCGCTATTTGTAAATTTTGAAATATTTTTTTAAAAAAAAATCTCAGTCAAGCCCAGCCCATTATCTGTCTCTCTTTCTCTTTCTCTTTCTCTTTCTCTTTCTCCTGAGTCTCCGACCCTCTTTCTATTTCTCTTTCTCTTTCTCCAGTCCCCAACCCAACACCCAAACTCCTTCACTGCTCCGTAACTCCGCCAACTCCCCCACTACTCCGCCGCCTCTGAGTATCCGACTATTAACTCCTCCGCTGAGGCTTCGACCTCTCTTCCTCTCCATCAAAACCCTAAACCTAACTCTAACCCTAATTGAAACTCCAAGTCCCTAATCTCCTTCGGTCCTTCATCTCCATCAAAAGGTATTCTACTCTTCGTCTTCTCCTTTCAATTTAATATGCATTTGCTTGATCTATAGTCTGTGTATCGTATACAAATTGAAATTGGTATGGAGTGTTCAGTGTCCAATTGGGGAATGGATTAATAATAATAAGAGTGTCCAATTGGGAAATTGTAATAGTTTATGACATTTGGTATTAATATATGATATTTTGAGGATTACAAATGTGTTTATTTTTTTAAAACAATCTTTAATAGTAAGCGTCGCGCCCCCTAGATAAAAATCCTGGCTACGCCACTGCCCAAAGTCCAAATGGCCTAAAGTTATGATATCAACCAAGGTCTTAAAACTCAGGATCGGGAGAGGGATCGGGTTTTTCCAAATATTTGGATCGGGATCAGTATCAGTCGAATCAGTAGTATCGGATTGGTGTATCGAGTTTTTTGCATCATGCATTTTTTAAAATTAAAAAATATCAAATATGTTTAATTAAATTAATTTTTAAAAACAATAAATAATTTTTAAAAATGAATTGATGAGTTTAAATAATTTTTTAAAATAAATTTAATAATTTCAATTAAAGACTCGAACATTTATATTAGTTTCAGAGAATTAAAATTTATTAATGTAGAATAAAACTAGAACAATAGAAATAGGTAGACCAATTAATACAAATTTTATTTACATGTAAGCAAAATATAAAATGTAAGTTATACACGAGACGATGTTCACTATATGTTTACATCTTCATTGGTTGGATATGAGTATTAACATGAATAGAATATTTCAAAACTTTGAATTGCTTAATCATAGGATCGGTGGTTTCAAGTTGGGATCGGGGACAATCCATATGATCCAATTGCTAACTCGGCCAATCCCGATATTTAGGGGTTGTATAAGATCGGTCCCTTGAAAAATGATTGGGATCGGCCGATCATTAAAACCATGATATCAACTACGTAAGATTACGCCTCATAATTCTTGTCATTACAAAAGATTGGCTATAGGAAGTGACATTCATTGAGACATATTGAAAAGCCATTTAGAATCACATTACATGAACATAACACACTATAAGATTTTTTTCCTAAGCAAATCATCATAAGATTGTTTGAAAAATAAAATTCCCTGAAGAAAAAGACTGTTTGATATTGCTCTTAACGAAAAGTACTTTTGCTGAAAGATGCTATTACCACTGTGTTGTTAGAACAGTATATGTTTAACTTCGAAAATATTTTAATAAGTAAAAGCACTTTTTTGGAAAGTGAAAGGCACCACTATGCGTAGTGAGAGAAAGGCTATTAGGCTATGTTTGGTATTGCTGTGAATGAAAACTGTTTTCGCTAAAAAATGTCGTAACAAAAAATGTTGTTAGAAAGAATTGTGTTTAACTTCAAATTTTTCCTAGTAAGTAAAAACACTTTTTTGAAAGCTCAACGCACCACTTTAGGTGCTTTCCACTGCTTTGTGAATAAAGCTAAAAATAGTAGTTTTAGAAAAAGTAGTCTAGATTAAACACACTTTTCATTAAGTTTGCCAAACACCTATTTTGAGACTTAAAAGAGCTTTCACATTGAAAAACACTCTTCAAAAGCAATGCCAAACGAGAGCCTTAAAATGACCATTTTGAAAAAAGTACTTTTTGGTTACGCACACTTTTAATTAAGTTTCCCTTATTAGTAATTTGAGTCCAAAAGCACTTTCCAACCGCCTAATAACTCCTGAATTAAAATTAGGGGTTCCTTTGTTCTTTCTCATAGGAAACTCATGAGGGAGCTCTACTAAAGTTGGACGTTACGAATCCAATCAAAATCGATGGATAGAAATAGGGTAGGGTAATAATACTTCATTTGATACCTCGAAAGAAGCTTGAAGAGAGCTACGGTTGAGAGAGAACCCAATAGCGCGCCAGACCCTATCAAAAGCCATCGTTTTGAACTCTCCGACATTCTAGAAGCTATCTGAAAACCTGGTGAATAATATAGACCTTCTTCTTCTTCTTCTTCTTCTTCTTCTTCGCAGTTTGGGATTCAGGGTTTGAGTAACATAACAGGAATATTTGCTATATACACCCTGCCTTTAGTATTTTTCTTACACATAAACCCCCATATCTAAATGGGCTTGGTTAATGGGCATCGACTTGGGCTCAACTCCATGTGCCTTTTATGAGCTAATCCAAGCCCAAAAGAACTGTATTTGCAACGTTGAATCACTATCGTGAGATCATCACTATCGTGAGATCAGCAAGTGTCGTGTGGTCTTTGCTGGGTAGCAAGAGATCGGGAGTTCCTTTCTGTTCTGCTTCTCCTGAAGATGCTAATCATCTCTTTGTGAGATGCTCTTTCATAGCTCCGCTTTGGCAGACTGTTTCCCTTGCCTGGGGACTCCTTATTCTTCCGAGTGAACTTGAAACTTGTTGGAGTCGCCTCCCACCTCTCTCTAAAGACCGCAAATGTTGGACGCTTTCGGTTCACATTATTATTTGGATCCTCTGGCTAGAGAGGAACCGAAGAATTTTTTCACACCTCGCTCGCACTATCAATCAGCTGATTGATGATTTCCTCTATTTATTTAATTTTTGGTCGTCGAATGCTTCCTCTAAGGATAGAGAGCTTTTCGATAGTACACGTATTCATGACTCTATTATTGTTCTTCGCAATCTTCATGCATTTTAATTATGAGGGTTCTTTATATTGCTTTTCTTTTCTTCTATCGCAGGTTGAATGAAGCGCTCTGTTCTTTCTTAGATTCGGGGCTGTAGGCCCTTTTGGTTCTGTGGCTTCTCGCTGTTCCTGTTTGTCCCGCTGGATGACTGATTTTTTGTGGTTTTGGATCGGTGCCCATCTTGCTTCTCTGATGGCATCAGGTTTTTTTTTGTGTTGCTGGCCTATAGTGGAAGGCTCAGTTCCTTCTGTTTCTTTCGCTGTATGCTTTTTTGGGGCGCCTCTCGATGCCCTTTGTGATCATGTTTTATTCGATCCATCTGTTACTAGCTTATGTTGTTTACTGCTAGTTTGCATGTGTCTTACTTTTGTGTTTACTACTAGAAGCACTTGTGTTCTTGTGTGGGATTTGCTGTTTTGTTGGCTTTCTAATTATGGGTCTTACTGTTGTGGACTTAGTTGATGTCTTCTCTTTTTAGCTTGGTTCTAATATTGCTCTGTTTTTCTTCTCTGGTTGTTTTGTTGTTTGGCGGGAGATCTGTGATCTTCATTATGGTTGCTATCTTTTGAGTACGCTTCATTCGATTGTATCTTTCCCTTAGCTGGCTTCTTCTCTAGTCAGCAACGGGTTTTTATTTTTGGTCCCTGATTGAGGGTCATTTGCGAGAGTTCATTGCCTCTCGGGGAGCGGTTTCGTTTTTTTATTCCCTCCTGTTGCTGTCGTTTTCTCTGGGGTGTCTGTTTCGCTGTCTGCCCTGGCTGGGAGTGACGGGGATCTTTCGTGTGGGAGTGGTCCGTTTGTATTTCCTGCTGTCCTATCGTCGTCTCTCGTAGCTGGCTCACCTCCTTGTGGCTGCGGCCGGAGCTCTCGTGGACGTCGCGGATTGCGTTCATCTCGCTCGTCTGCCTGTTCTGCTTATTGTTTCCGATTATGTTTGTATTTGTATCGGTGTAGTTTAGATTTGTATTATTCTGTTTTACATTTCGTAAAACCTTCGATGTACATTTTACTTATTATTAATATATTTTTTTGCTGTGGCTGGAGTCTTTTAGACTCTATCCGTTCACGTCAAAAAGAGATCGGGAGTTTGAATCTGGCTTGCATACAAAAATCCCAAATTAATATATATTCGAGGTAGTTCATCAAAAAAAAAAAAAAAAATTCGAGATAAAGTGTGAAATTGTGTGGTTACAGCTTTATTTAAAAAATACAGATAATAGCATGAGATCAGCATTATTAACCAGTAAAAGAGGAATATCACGTAGTTAAGAATCAATCAACGGAATTCTATTCATCCCAACCAAAATTGCATCATTGACATATTTATAGTGAGGATAGCACTTGTGCGCCAAACGCTGAAGGCTGCTAGGAATTCATTTAATCTTATTTACATGGAAAGGGGATGCGGGTTTTGGGCTTCAAAGTTGGGTCTAGATAGGGCTGCAATCGAGCCGAGCCGAGCCGAATACCTTTATGCTCGAACTCGGCTCGTTTACGAAACGAGCTCAGTTTTGAGCTCGAGCTCGGCTCGAACCGTGCTTTGACCGAGCTTTGACCGTATTCGAGCCGAATAGCTTGCGAGCTTAGCCTAAAAAAAAAAACCCAAACTCGAGCTTGGCTCGTTTACGAAACGAGCTCAGTTTTAAGCTCGAACTCGGTTCGAGCCGAGCTTTGACCGAGCTCGAGCCGAATAGCTCGCAAATAGTTCGATTCGTTTGCAGCCCTAGGTCTAGAGTCTCTTGGTTTTGAAAAGGGGTCTCAAAGGCTTATGACCCGTTCAATAGCTGTGTAGCGTCGCGCATCGGCAATGACCTCTCAACCAAGTTTTGGTGCGACAAATAGTGTGGAACACATACACTCAAATAGTTATTCCCATATCTATATGAGCAAGCGGCACAGCCACACATTATGGTTTCTAACACCTGGAAGAGAGGGTTGTGGAGACCTTCTTTTGAACACTGCATCAATCTTGATTCCCAACTTAAATTGGGAGACCTTCAAGCCCATACAATACAATCGGGGGTGAAAATGCTCTCAATGCCCATATCACAAATATTGGGGCCTGGAACAGAACGATACATTTACGGTATACTCATTTTATAACTGTATCCACTTCAAATGATGTAGACCGATATAGTCATAAATAATATGCAAGACCCAAACACCATTAAAAATAAAGGTTTTTCTTTGGCTAGTACTAAACCATGCGACCCTCACAAAAGAACCTTGATAAGAGGCAACCAAACATTGTTACCAATTGCGGTTTTTGCAATACGACCATTGAGACTAAATTTCATCTATTTACAAAGTGCCATAGAAGTAAATCTATTTGGGTCGAGGTCCTAAGGGCCCTTGGTACAAACAATTATTGACTTACCTATGAGGATTTATGGGTAGGTCCTAAATTTTCAAGGGTCAAACAAGAGATGAAGGAAGCCTGGTACATCGCCACCGCAACCACAACTTGTGTTTTATGGTTTGTAATACCCCGATTTTCATTTAATAAAAATTATTTTATTTTGCATGTTGTGTGCACGTGCAATATTTTGGTAATATTAAATGCTATGATTATTTTCTTCATGATGAGTATAGATATTTAAATACTTGTCTTTAATTATTTTTATATAAAGCCTTCTTTCAATTAGACAAAAAGCCTTTTCTTCTTAAAGCCCAAATTGAATTAATTTATTTTCTTTTATAAATTATTATTTTGGCCCAAAAACTAAAGCCCATGAGCTATTTTAATTTTTAATACAACTTGTAATGTAGAATACATTTTAAAGATTTTTTTTTTTAATGTAAAATATAATGTACAAATTTTGGAAGCAAATGCTTGCACGTGCATTGCACGTACACGTGCAAAGTGCACTTCCCAAGCATGGCCGGTTTTGGAGCTTTGGAGGGAAATCAAAAATTTCAATTGGGATCATGGTGGTGGTGGTTACTTGATCATGGGTGGTTAGTGTAACTCCTCCTTAAATCTTAGCAATTTGTTCCTAACTCCTACTTCAATCTTAGCCATCCATTCTTCTATTTTTTTTAGTATAGATACCCCCCCCCCCCTTTGGCTAGTATTCTTGTGCTAATTAATTCCTCCAAACTTATAGTTCAAAATACAATTATCTAGTAGTTAGTAAGTGAGTAAAAGATTGAGAGATTGTGTGGGGATTGTGCTTGCATCAATCAAGAAGATGGGAGGCCGGCTTTCATCCATAGGAGCTCTCGGTTTTGGTGTGCTTGGAGGCTCGAGTGCGCGCATCTAGGAGGAGGATCGTTCGTTTGCAAGGACATTCGTTTAGGAGTTGCTAGTTGTTTTTCTCTCCAACTAAGGTGGGTAAATTTTCCATATTTCTAAGTAAGAATGCATGCTAGATTTGAATGAAAAAAAGATGCATGAAAAAGATTAATAAGAGTACACATTTAATTGGAAAAATGATCTATAAATTGATTGAAATGTTGATGTGCAAATGTATGTGGTTCTATTATTAAAATTCAAGTTGTGTGAGAAATGATTATGGCTATGGAGTGTGTAAAGAAAACTTCGTTATTAGCATTAAAAATTATATGCAAGAATTAATAAATTGACAATGTTGCTTTATGTGCTTAAATAGATTTTTCGTTATGACGTTGTAATGAATGAATTAGAATGTAATTGTTATGCTTGTGAAATGAATAAAAGCAGGAAATTGGTGTAGAGATTAGTGAAATTAAAATGTTGAAAAAGGAAAGAAAGGTGTTAGTAGTAGTATATCAAATCAACCAAATTGTATGGTAGATATGTGTTAATTATTGAGAAAATATATTTAATCATTTAAGAAGATTATTTTTATATACTGGAGTATGATTCATGATGGGAATGATTAATCTGGAATTTTTATAGTATGTTAGTAAGAGCAATTTGAAATGAAAATTTGATGAACATCGAAATGTTTTTACTAAACAGAGAGGGTCGTTTTATTTTGAAATTCGAATTACACTATGACAACCCGAGCCTATAGCTCGAGTGGTCGGATCGCTCTTAATTGCTACAGTATATGCGGGGGTTTCTCCGAGGTTGAGGGATCGAATCCCGTTGACACTATATATTTTGTTTCGAACTTTTAAAATAATCAGTTTCGGCCGAGAGCACTTAATGCTCTCAGCCTATCTTCTAACGCATGTAGCACTCAGCCTAGTGGCCTGTGCCTTCGGTTGGTTTCCCTGTGGTCGCTGGTTCGACTCTTGGTCTCGGCTGTTGATTATGTTGTGGGAAAAATATTTTTTTTTGGGGTGTTTTAATGATTAAAAAAAATATGATTATTATCCTAAAATTATGTGGGACTTGTGAAAAATAGTTTGAGAATTATTTGCATGATGTGGAGTATGTTTAGAGAATAAAAGTATAATTTAGAACTATAAGTTCTATACTTGCATTTTTATAAAAGTTGTACTTTGCAAAAGACTTAAAATGGAATATTAGAAAAGAAGTACGAATAAGAAGGAATTATGTGAAGTGATGTGAATTATTCTCATTGGAGAATAGTGCGACAAATTATGAAGTGTAAATGTCCATCTTTAATTGAATAACTAGTTATGTGGTTTCTTTAATGTGAAAATAACATTTCATGAGTTGCATGATGAATAGTTGAATTTCATGTATAATTATGGACTATTGAACAATATAGAAATCATGATTGGAAAAGAGAATTTTTTTTTTTTGAGTATGACAACTCAACATGTGAACTTATGAATTGAAATTGAAAATTAGAGTATAGTCAAACTCACACCGGCAAGCGAAAAATGATAAATTGTGATTATTGGCATTGAAAAGACCAGGTTTGGGTCATTGTGAAATGAAAGAAATAAGACCGGTAGTAGTGAGAGGGCTAACTCTAGAGCTTTGATTTTGGTCATGATTTCATTAGAATTAAGGATTAGTTACATAGTGAAGATGTGATGAAAGTAAGAGAAAAACATTGAGTATGAGGGCCATTGGATTAGCGGCGAGAGCGTATTCCAGGATGTCCCATGATGAGTCATGATAGGGCGTGGATACTGCTCCAGAGTACCGTCCCGGTGGCGACGCTCGTGGGATGTTGGACAACTGCGGGTGGTGTCATGTCTATGGTAGGAGCTGAATTACCACAGGATGCCTGCATGATGAGTCATGTGTCAGTGCGTTGGGATTCCCTCCAGGGCGCCTAGACATGAGTTCGTATATCAGAAAACATCTAGGATACTTACCGTAGTTACAGTAGTAGATTAAGTCATGACGAGGGATTGAACCCTACAAAGATGAAGAACGATTAAGGGCTTGCCCTCGGACCTATGTAGTATGGGATGCATAGAATCCGAACAAGTGCGCATTAGTGTCATATAATATAAATAATTGCATTAAGGACTAAGTGCACAATCACAACACGACATCAATAGGGTAATCCCTTTAGTTTGATATGTGACAAGTTTGTGTTTGCTAAATATGGAAAATGAGTTATACTATTTACGGCATAGAGAGGATGGCCGTGTATAATGTTCGTCGGTTGAATAAACTGACGTACCCACAGTTTCGTATGCAGGGAATGACATGATAAAGGTTAAAGAGGAACAGATGCTTAAAGATTATTCAAGTTGTCGTACATTCATTTAAATGTTGTAATATTACTTCCGCTGTGCAGTGTAAATTGTAACGTTTTTCATGTAACTCTGATGTAAAGTGAAAAGTTCAAATTTCCTTGTAAAATTGTACTAAATGAAGTGGAAAGATCCTGTAGAACTCTCGAATTCAGTTGTATTTGGGAATCGGGGCGTTACATGGTTTGACAAGAATAATTTTTACTTTTGTGAGACTTGTAATAGTATTTCTGGTAATATAACTCATATTATACATCTTATTTTATTTTTGACCACAACTGCGACAAAAAGATTGGAATGGATAATCACCGGAGCCTTCTAGGTAGATGAGTACGATGACAATGAGATAGTAATTGGACCTACTCTTGATTGAGTGGAACGTCGCGGGCCGGATTACCACCCTCCAAGGTTTGGTCGGAGGAATCTCTTTTATTATATATGTACTTGATATGATGCTCTATGTTTGGATTTGTCCGACCCTCCCATGCAAGTTGAAGGTTTCATGTTCCGTAGTTTTTTGTACATTTGCCAAGTACCTTGGGTTTGTTTTGTTCACATCTTATGAATAAAACAAATTGACCATACTCTATATTTTCCTTTAAAAAAAAGAAGAAAAAAAGATAGCACTTGTGCGGATTGAATGTTCAACAGAGACTCTGAAGTTTTTTAGCTACTATATTAAATTTCATGTCAGACTCTAAAGTTTTTTTCCTAGCTAAAACATGTGGGTTAGAGGTGTGTGACACAGAGCGCAACGCTTTACTACTCAATAAAATTCGGGGGTGGGAAACTGAAAGGGTCAAGACTAGTTATGAGAACGCCCTAGGAAATTGCATTGGGTCGACAGACATCCCTGAGGATGTAGCCGGCCCCACACCCACACCAATGATAACCAATGACTCTGTCCCCCAATGAATACACTATTCTGAAATGTTAGGGGTCTGGGGGATAGGGAAAAGAGAGATATGGTAAGGGACGTCATTAGCAATTCCAAGGTGGAAGTGGTGGGGTTACAGGAGACTAAACTCCAGCACGAGCTCAAACTCAAAAGAATCGGGGGTAACATAATCAAGGAATTGGTGTTACGACCGTCAGTAGGAGCCTCAGGAGGGATTGCTATAGGATTCAATTCGGATATCCTCTCTTGCATTGAGGTGTACAGTGGAACGTTCTCCCTAACTACCAGACTTAAGCGACGGTCTGATGACTGGATGCAGACGGTGACTGTTGTCTACGGGCCAAATGTGGCTACAGACCGAGATGCCTTCTGGCAAGAACTTGTCGACATTCGACAGCGTTGGTCGGGAGCTTGGATTGTTGGGGGGGACTTCAACATCACTAGACTTGCTTTTGAGCACAAGGGAAGAGGCGCTAGCGACAGGCACAGAGAGGAGTTCAATAGAGTGATTACGGAACTAGAGCTGATTGATATCCCAATCAGTGACAGACTATTCACCTGGTCTAATATGCAAGCGGCTCCGGTTATGGCCAAGTTGGACAGGATTTTAGTCTCGATGGAATGGGAAGCTAAATTTCCCCTAGCTACAGCTAGATCGATCCCTAGACCCACATCAGATCATACCCCGATCTTACTCGATGTAGGGATATGCGGAGCCCACAGGCCATGGAAATTCAGATTTGAGAAGGCTTGGCTAGAAATACCGGAATTTCACCACATGGTGATGTAAAATTGGGCACTCCCAACTGCGGGCAGGGACGCAGCATCCCGATGGTGTGAAAAGATCCGCAGATTGAGAAGGAGGCTGCGTAAATGGAATCAATCTAGATTCTCGACCATCTGGCGACGCAAAAGATTCTTTTCTGGAAGGAATCGATGAGCTTGAAAGAGTGGAAGATACGAGAGTTCTATCACAGGAAGAAAGAAGCAAGCTGCTAGAGCTTCGGGAAAATGTCGCCAATCTGTACAAGCTGGAAGAAATCAAGTGGCAACAACGATCAAGGATTTCGTGGCTCAAAGAGGGATACGCGAATACAGCCTATTTCCACCGAGTGGCTAGCGCAAGATGTAGATCCAATACCATCCTCTCACTGCAGACGGCTACAGGAACACTGCAAGACGAAAATGCGATCTCTGCAACCTTTCAAAATTACTACAAGGGCCTTTTTGGAATAAAGAATGATTTTAGGATTCCATTGAGGGAGGATTATTGGCAGGAATACCAGAACGATTCAACACAAATTTTTTCCTCGTTGGAGGCACTTTTTTTGGAAATGGAAGTGAAAATGACCATCAACCAAATGGGAGCAGACAAGTCTCCTGGATCAGACGGCTTCCCAATGATGTTATTCCAAGTGTTCTGGAAAAAAATTAAAGGGGACATTATGGCACTGATGAAGAAAATTTTTCATAACAATCTCATATTGGGCATGTTCAATTTTGCGGAAGTGGTCCTTATACCCAAGCAGGAGGAGTCTAAGCGCGTGGGGGATTTTAGACCAATTAGCCTCATCAATTGCTCGGTGAAGATCATCACAAAGGTCCTGGCCATCTGCCTGGAGAGTGTAATAGATAGTATAATCAGCAAAACCCAGATAGGCTTCATCGAGGGCAGATGTATCCTAGATTGTGTGGCCACTGCTAAACAAGTTATCCACCACTGCCATAAGAGCAACTCTAAGAACTTTCTCCTAAAGCTGGATTTTGAGAAGGCATACGACTCTGTCGATTGGGAGTGTTTGCTGGAAGCTCTCAGAGGAAGAGGATTCGGGGATAAATGGATTAGATGGATCAAACAGTGTTTACTTACGAGTAAAACGGCAATATCGGTGAATGGGAGGCCAGGGCCATCATTTCCTTGCAAGAAAGGTCTCTGGCAAGGGGATCCATTATCCCCGCTTCTATTCACGATCGTAGCAGATGTGCTTAGGGGAATGTTAGAAAATTGCCGGAAAAAGGGTTGGATTACGCCCGTGGCCAGTAGCAATTCCAATCAAAGGTGCACGATTCTCCAGTACGCTGATGACACCATACTCTTTGGAAATGGGACCAAATCAGAAACAGTCTGCTTTAAATGAGCCCTCTACTGTTTTGAAGCCTGGTCAGGTCTCGGGATAAATTTCCACAAGAGTGCACTGATTCCCATTACACTCTCCGATGAAGAAGCACGAGAGCATGCCACCATACTAAACTGTGTGAGGAATGAGTTTCCAATCAAATTCTTAGGGCTTCCACTCAGGCCAGGGAAACTCGCTAAATCGAATTGGCTGCCTATAATTGACAGGGTGGAGGACAGACTAGCTGGCTGGAAAGGAAAGTTGCTCTCGCTAGGAGGAAGAGTGGTACTCATCAACTCAGTACTATCCAATCTGCCCATCTACTACATGTCATTCTTTGAGCTCCCTAAGTGGGTTATCCAAAGGATTGACCGAATCCGAAAACGATTCCTTTGGAAAGGGGCAGATTCGAATAGGGGAGGTTACCACCTGATCAAATGGAATATTGCTTGCATGAAGAAGAAGCATGGAGGGTTAGGCATCATCGACCTTAGATATATGAATCTTGTCCTGCTGGGAAAATGGTGGTGGAAGGTTTTTCACCACAGTGGGGAAGGATGGCAGGATTTCATTCAGCCATACCTACGAGGAAAAGGCACGAGAAACCTGGGCTTCCGAGTAGGGTCTAGAGTTTCGCAATTCTGGAAAGGAATCACCAAAGCTAGCGGGCCGTTCAATTCAGCAATTACGTCTACTATCGGTAATGGGCGGTCCACCAGATTTGGGTGGGATAAATGGTGTAGTGCACATACTTTGATGGAAACTTTCCCTCAGCTGTATGACAAGACGAGTCGACCCAATATATCTGTAGCTGAGACTTGGAGAAGGGAAAGTTGGAAGCCGTCGTTCCGAGTAGCTCTTACCCCAAGATTACAGCAGCAACTGCTCGAACTACAAGCACACATCACACGGACCGGGACGAGATGCGTCCAAGGCCCAGATCAGATGCGATGGGGACTCGATCCCAAAGGAGCATTCACAGTCAGTTTCCTGTACCATCGGATTCACTATCGGGGATGCAGACCCAGTTGGGCACAGGTATTATGGAAGGCGAAAACACCACTTAAAGTCAGAGTCTTCCTTTGGCTAGTACTCAATAACGCAATTCTCATCAGAGAGAACCTAGCCAAAAGACAACCCCAGATTGCGACCGAATGTGGATTTTGCAACACGCACACGGAGAATTTGAACCACCTATTTATCCACTGTCCAAGGAGTAAGGCGACTATGGTAGAGATTTTACGAGTCCTAGGAACAAGTGACTACCCCAACGAATATGAGGGTTTGTGGGTTGGCCCCAAATTCGCAAAGGTTCGCCATGAAATGAAGGATGCGTGGTACATTGCCATTGCGGCAGCTACATGGGTGTTATGGTTAGACAGAAATAACTTTTATTTTCGTGCTTCATGCAGTAGTATTTCTGGTAACCTTACTCATATCATGCATTTTATTTTTTTTTGGGCTACAGCTGCCGCCACAGGAGCGAGAGGGAGGATTGCCAGAGTCTTCCAGGTGGAGGATTTTGATGATGAGGAGGTAGAGTTTGGGCCGACACTGAACTGAGGGGCGGAGCCGTCCCATTTGCTGCACTCTATGCTAGTTTGGCCTTGACCTACTATACTTTTGGTTTTTGTATGGAGGATTCAACCCACCCCCCAGGGTCTTGTTGGAGGTTTATGTTTTATTTCCTGCACTGTTTTGTCTTTCCTGCTATGTACTTTTGTATCCTTCCCGGTACACCGGGGTTGTTTTATTAACTGCTTATTAATGAAGCAGGGTGGCTTTATTCCACCTTTCACCTCAAAAAAATGTTCAGCAGAGACTAGCGGGAGGAATATATTTTATAATTGTTAGCAGTATAGATGTTGCATTTAGTGATTTGCACGACATATGTAAGCATTAGTCTTTTTGGTAATAATAATATGTCGACATCAGTTGTAATTTTGCTTTCTATATTCTATTTTTGTTTATGGGAAAATAATAATAAGTTGTAGGATACACATTGTTAGTACTTACTGTTTAAGGCAATTAGGCAATTGAAGCGACCAATTGTATTTATGTTATACTGCCATACTGGTAGAAGATGGATACAGTCTCTTGAAAAAGCTTAAATGAACTGCATCAATTCCATTAAAGCGTTGGAAAGTTCATTGTTTTTTTCTCTTATACTCGAAGTCATCAATCTTGGATATATATATTGAATATCAAAAAAAAAAAAAAAGAATAAGAAAAAAGAAAGCCCGGTACCAATGTCAGTCTCTGCAGAGTTTAGCGAGCAGTGAGCAAAAGTTTGAGGGATCAAGTATTGCTTAAGCTAATCTCGCATGGGATGACTATGGGTCATGAGAGCATGAGTGTGTATGGCTACGCTCTTGTCTCTACTACTATAATGGGAGAGTCCCTTAGTCAGTAACCCAAGTCAGTAACCCAACCCGTGCAACGCACGGGTTGGGTTACTTTGGTAAATATTGTCGAAAGTTGACCTGTTAGGTAAATATTTTCGAAAGTGGATCAGTTTGACAATTATTTTCTTTTTAATTATTGACTAACTTTGGTAAATATTTTAGAAAGTGGACCTTTTTTGTAAATATTTTCGACAGTGGATCGGTTTGGAAATTATTTTCTTCTTACCCTTTTTATTATCCTTCAATTTTTTCCACGTGCACGTGTGCACGTGTCTGATACTAGTTTTAAAAAAAGGGGGAAGAAAAACAGAGTCGGTAAACCGGTTTTGGGCCACAATCGTGTCGTTTAACCCGCAAGCAAACCCAGCAAACTACTGCCTGCAAATCGGGCGGCGGAGAAAGCGGGCATCCATCCGTTTTGAGATCCAATCTCTCCCAAAAATAACGCTCCAAATTCCAATTTTTTCGCAACAAATACAAAGCTTCGTATTTCAAAATGACATCCATCTTTTATAGGGTTTCATTCATCTCAAACTTTCTCATTCTTCTCCATCGATCGCTCTTCTTTTTACCCAGGGTAAAAATTTCCCATCTCTTCCTTTGATCGCACATTTCTGGGTTCTAATATTATCTGCAATTTTGTTAATATTTTTTTATTAATGTTTTTGTTGCAGTGCAATCAGTTCTTGAATTTGATGCCTAAATTGATCAATTACTCTGATCCTTATAATGTTTGTGATAACAGACCATCGATTAATATATTAGACACTGAATTCATGAATAGTTTTTTTTTTATAAAAAAAATCTGAGAGAGAGATATTGTGGTGTTTATATATTTTTTGAAAACAATCAAGATTCAAGCATATGATGATTTTTTTTTTCTTTTTTCAGAGGGTCCAAATAACAAAATTTTCCATTTAGCTTAGGAAGCAAATATTATCATGGGAGCCTACGCTAATCTACGTGATCAAGTTTATTAGCCTAATACTGAATCCACATTGTATGATGCAAACTTTATTTAGCACTTGCAATTTATTGTCTGAAAAATATGCATATATAAATGTTTTCTTTCAATTTCTAAATTTTTGATATTGTTCTTTTATAAAGATTCAAATATTTACTTGTTTTTTTGGTTTCTACATTTACATATTCAAACACATACTTTTCGGAATAAAAGGTGCATTAACTCATTGAAGTTGGATGGGTTAAAATGTATCGGTTACAAAGTTGGCATCAATTATGAATATCTCTATTCTCTAATCTCTAATCTCTAATATTATAATGGGAGAAGACCTTAGTTTCTTTTGTCAATCTATCAACGCGTTCAACACACGTGCATAACTATTATATATCAGCGCGTGCAACACACGTGCATAACTATTATAAAAGAGGTCTTAGGTCCAAACCAGACAATTTCTGAATTTTTACTTTAAAAAAACTATATTTATTAAGGCATGCATCGGATGTGTAAATCTCTAATCTCTAATATTATAATGGGAGAATGCCTTAGTGTCATTTGTAAATCTATCAACGTGTGCAACGTACGTGCATAACTATTATAAAAGGGCTCTTAGGTTCAATCCCAGACTACATCTGAATTTTTACTTTAAAAACTATATTTAGTAAGACGTGCTTTGCACGTGTAAATTACTAGTTTATTAGGTTGCTCATTATGCCATTTGTATAAAGTTGAGTGATCTTGTGTTGGACTGTCCTGAGTCCTCATACCTATTTTGACTGAAGTGGCACCCATTAGATAGGTATATTCCTTATGAGTTATATATTTCTACAGAGATTTTGTAATGTATGTTGATTTGATGTTATCTTTCATAACAATGTTCATCTAGTCAACATGTTCGACACACTTGTTTCATGACGGAAGGTAGAGAGCCTCATAATTGCACGGCAGTAACCAGGAAGGTATAGTTTCACACGATTAATAGAATTTCCACTGCAGAAATATGTTCTTACTTGGTGTTAGAGGTGCAAGGGCATTTAGGAGTAGACAGGAGATCCAAAAAGCACAAACACAACACACTGATACGGAGAAGGTTTTGAAAACTATCATAAAATATAAAGTGTCGTGTCAGATTCGGGTGTTCGAAACATGTGCAACACAATACTATTACCAAATAAAAGTGTCGTGCAACACAGCAGGATAGGAATAATAAAGAATCGTTGATTTTAATATAAGACGATATAACCAATATGGAAACATACCATTCAATATATTATTGGAGGTTGGATGTTATGGAGTTGATCTTTAATACTGTTTCCTGATGTTTTTTGTAAATATCACTGATATGTCGGGTAATACCCGACATGTTGGCCAATGTTTAAAACAATTGTTTACCATAATGTTTTTTGAGAGGATGTTTCCATTTCAAAATAACATATATAACAACTTAGCACATCTAACTAATTAAGACCCCCTCGGGGGAGTTGGAAGAGTATGAGAAATAAGTGCTTTGGTTAGAAGGTGTTTAAATGTGATCTAATTGCTATTCATACAAAATGCAAGCATTTTTGTCATAGATATATGCTTTAGTTGTTACGTAATTGAGTAAAGGGTATGTCATATCTATACGAGGAAATTCCCATATATCTATATAATAAAACACAAAGAAAGCTATCAAGTGGCTCTACTTCAATTCCCCCAAAATTAAAGGCCCAGATCTAACTTCACAAAACACATTCCCCTCCCCCCCCAAAAAAACTCAAATTCAAATCCCCAAAACAACTTCTTTATTTATTTAATTATCTCTCTCTCTCTCTCTCTCTCTCTCTCTCTATCTATCTATCTATCTATCTATCTATCTATCTATATATATATATATATATATATATATATATATATATATATATATACTTATGGAAACATGGATTTTTATTTACAACTAATTATTGTCATACTATTCAAACTTGTGCTATATGATTGTTGATTTACTATTTACAAGGCTAAGGCTTTTCATATGCTGTATCGTTCTGAAGACATGCCATAGGCACGTGCCCACGGGCAAAACTAGTAGATATATAAGGAAGTGGAAAAGACCAGAATGAACTGAGGATCATTTCATATAGATATGAGGATCCATTTTTCTCTATGTAATTTAGTATGTTTCATTTTTAATGTTTAAATTCGAGTGCTTAGTATGTTAGATTGTATGTGATTTCATGTATACGGTTACATATTTGGTTTGTAGTCCATGTTTGCATTACACAGATTATATTTATATGAGTGATACATAATGTATTATGTATGTACGGCCACCGCCACCAATTTAAGGACATTTTCATTTGATATGACAACCCGTTTTTTTACTAAATATCATGGATATATCCTCTATATCTGATATGATACCGATATCCGATTTTCAGAACCTTGTAAAGAACTGATTTGTTTTTAGATGTTTGTTTACAACAAAAATTGCCCGACTGATTTCGTGCAGATACTGAAACTGACATTGGAAGGCTCCCTGAGAAATAAAAGACTTATTTACTACTCTTTCCCACCTGATGCCAACCTTCTAAAAGATTGTAATAGATGTGTCAAATTTTACCATTGATAGGAATAGAATCATCCCAAAGCATAGATTTTGTTTTCTTGTTTATGTCTTGTGAAAATATAAGTAGCTTAAAGAAAGTATTCTTCAAAGTTCTTTTTGTAAATGGTCAAATTTAGAGAATATGTTAACATGAAATATTGCCTGTACAATATACAGATCGAATTGCCTAGTTCTTTTAAATCAACGTATCTTGTTCAGTTTAATATTTTTCTTGGTTGTCCTGCTGGAGGATAATTTAGGAGGGTCACTATAGGTAGTTGACCACAAGCATTGATGTTAAGTCCTATTTTACCCCATTTAATATAGATGAGGTTACTAGGCAGAATGAGTTCCCGTGGTGTATTTTGTTTGTTGATGACATCATATTAGCTGATGAGACTAGAGAAGAAATTGTAATGAGAAATGAGGACAATTACTTTTGCCTTGTTTAGGACGAAGATTATCAAGGTGAATCACTATATCTATTTATGTTCATTATGACTAATATTTCATAAATATCCAAACACTTTCAGTCCATATGCAGTGAAAAGTGAAAAAAAAATATATGTATTCACGTTTTCTTTGGTTACATTAAGGTTAAAGTTATTTTTATCTATGTCACATAATGAGAGTTCAACCTCTATGATCAATAGATTAATATGATACGAGTGCGAAGAAACATAATTAGTTTGACCAATCTACAATTTGTTCCGGGTAGGGTACTTTGTGTATTACCCTAGCAAGCTGAACGCAACTGTCTGCTATTAAAATACGTTGTAAGGGGTACGTAAACTCTCTTAACTCACCATTCTCTCTTCCTTTTTTTATTTGTAGCTTTTCAGACTTTACTTGCAGCCTGTATAGCGCAAAGACTACTATCTTTCATGCAGTTGTACCAGTGTCAGCTATTGACATAATTTATGGACAGCAATCAAACACTTCTTCTACCTGGATACAACTTTTTAGCTTGAATCCATGTCCTTGTGGCTTAATGTTTGAGCCGTTGTATACTGTAATCCGTGGTTGCCTCCCCTTTCTCTTACCTCTTCTTCATCATCTTCTTCTTCTACTTCTTCTCTTTGATATTTTCTAAATCTTCTTCTTCATTGTCTACTTCTACCTCTTCTTCTCTTTGATATCTTCTAAATTTTATAATTCACTGGAGAGTGGGTTCAGTTAATTGAAATTCATCTTTCTTTGTTTCGATAGCTGCTTATCTGTCTATTATTTATCTCAGGTAGTTAAACATGCTAACCAGATAGCTAATTATTTGGTACACTTTAGATGCTAAATAGTTTTAGATGCATATGGTTTACTTCTTAAACTCACGATCTTGAACAGGGCCTTTTTTTTAAGTTTAATTTTGTGCTCAGTTCTATAACTGGATATTTTGTTCTTTTTTGTTGTTGTATATTTACTACCACTATTGTAGTTTACTGAACTGTTTAATTAAAATGCATCTGATAGTTGCATCATTCTTTCATCAGGGCTAGAAGATGGCAGACGGTGAGGATATTCAACCCCTTGTTTGTGACAATGGGACTGGAATGGTTAAGGTACAATCATCCTGTCATTTTTCTTTCGCTGTTCTAGAAACCTACTGCATGTCAAATAATTATTTTTTATTTTTTGCATTTCCCTCTTTCTTTAACCAGGCAGGGTTTGCCGGAGACGATGCTCCAAGAGCTGTATTCCCTAGCATTGTGGGTCGTCCACGTCACACTGGTGTTATGGTTGGTATGGGCCAAAAGGATGCGTATGTGGGGGATGAGGCTCAATCCAAAAGGGGTATTTTAACTCTGAAGTACCCAATCGAACATGGTATTGTGAACAACTGGGATGATATGGAAAAGATCTGGCATCATACCTTCTACAATGAGCTTCGTGTGGCTCCTGAAGAACACCCTGTTCTCCTTACTGAGGCACCCCTCAACCCCAAGGCTAATCGTGAAAAGATGACTCAGATTATGTTTGAGACCTTCAATGCTCCTGCCATGTATGTTGCTATCCAGGCAGTTCTCTCACTTTATGCCAGTGGTAGGACGACAGGTAAGCAGTTATTTATTTGATTATCATATTGCTATTTCCCCTTAAAACTCTTTATTTTATTTAAAATACTGTTTCTTATTTATATGAAAATTTTGTTCTATTTTATTGTTGATTGTTGATTGTTGAGTATTGATTAAACTTTTGCCTGATTTTTGTTTAGCAGTTAATTGATAGTGCTTTAGAAATTTAGTTTAAGTTTAATTAACTGATTATTGGTTAACTTAAAATCTGGACAGTTGCATAAGCTACATGTTCCTTTTATGTATCTTCATAGACAGTGTATTACTACTACTGTTAAGTTAGTTATGGAATTGAATTTAATATTTTTGATACTAAATAGAATGTTGAATTCTGAGTAAGGTGACCACTCATGTGTTTCTTGTGGTCTTTAGTCTTGATGAAATTTCTAATATCGGTAGTTAGTGAGGCATATTGGTTGTAGCATAGTAGAATCTGACTTACTCTATCCAATACTAGAAAGGTACATACTGCAGTCTGAGGGGATACTTTATATTTTCTCGTTTATGACCAAAAGCTTTGGTGTGTTTTGACGTGATACTTGCCTAAACACAACAGAACAGACATTGTGTCTCCAATTGAATTGAGTTAGGTTTAATATTTAGTTAGATTCAAAATTTAAATTGAACTAATCAAATGTCTCTGTTCGTGTTTAGCATTCTATACAAACAAATCTGTGAGATTTATCTTTGTTAGAATATTTTTGTCAACATATGTAAAACAACATTCTTTTTTAATATCTTGTTGCCCCTCATTTTCAAATCCCTTACCGGTTTTATCTTTATTGAATAAACGACTGGTATATCAGAAGGATGCCAAGAGCGTAAAGTTGAGTTAGATTAACGGTAATTGATGTCAGTTCTAGCTTGCAGTATACCTGCATTAACACATACCTATGAACTTAAAAGTAGATAGTACAATTAATTCTTATATTGTCCATCGTATATCTGTTGACATTGAACCTGAGAGAATATTGTTATGTACAGTCAATATTATCCTCATTTCTCTTTAAAGAGTCTTATTGTGTATTACTTCTCTCTATAGGTATTGTGCTGGATTCTGGTGATGGTGTCAGTCATACTGTCCCTATCTACGAGGGATATGCACTCCCCCATGCAATCCTCCGTATCGATTTGGCCGGTCGTGACCTCACTGATGCTCTCATGAAGATCCTTACTGAACGTGGATACTCTTTCACCACTACTGCTGAGCGTGAAATTGTCCGAGATGTGAAAGAGAAGCTTGCATACATTGCCCTGGATTACGAGCAAGAGCTGGAAACTTCCAAGACCAGCTCTTCCGTAGAGAAGAGCTATGAGCTACCTGATGGACAAGTGATCACGATCGGAGCTGAACGATTCCGATGCCCTGAAGTCCTCTTCCAGCCATCGATGATTGGGATGGAAGCAGCAGGAATCCACGAGACCACTTACAACTCAATCATGAAGTGTGACGTGGATATAAGGAAGGATTTGTATGGAAACATTGTGCTTAGTGGTGGAACCACTATGTTCCCTGGTATTGCTGATAGGATGAGCAAGGAGATCAGTGCATTGGCACCAAGCAGCATGAAGATTAAGGTGGTGGCTCCTCCTGAGAGGAAGTACAGTGTCTGGATAGGAGGGTCCATATTGGCATCCCTCAGCACCTTCCAGCAGGTGAATTTCAGATACAATGATTGCTGTTATAATTTTATAAACGTTAGGTTTAGTGACCACATTATTATTTAAACATTTTATTTAATTTAAGAATATTTTGAATTGATTATTTAAACTTTGAAGACCATGTCTTTAAATTTTCATGCGATTAAAAGATTTTGTTATATGTTTATTAAGTTAATATTCCGATTATTGTTATCTGTTAATCAGAATTTGCACAGCATCAAAACATTCTTGCTCAGTGTCTTGTTATGTTTTGGCGTGTATATCTTTGATTGTTTTATTTTGCTACTTTAAAACATTGATTCGGTAACATATTTTTGATCTCACGTGCACAGATAAATACTCTTACACATACACGCTTATAATCAAGATTGCACCCCGCACCTTAGCTATGACTAGATTAGGGGTGAAATTAAGATTTGATGGTGGGGGAGGGTCAAGTGTGATGGAAGGATTTGGGTGGGTTAACGTGGAAGAGGAGGGGGGTGGGGGCAGCGATTTCTCTGATACTAGCTGCTCTCGCCCACTTAATTATCATATTTGGGCTTTACCATAAGTTTTGCAGATAAAATAAACTGCCCTTCATGTTTCACACTTATTTTCCACATTTTTGCTGAATTGAGTATTGTACACATTTCTTGATTTCTAATTTTTTTTAAAATTTTCGATGCCTACAAACATTGTCGCAGATTTATTTCCCTCTATTTGATCTCGCTTTTTGTTAAGAAATACTAAATAAATGTTGTCAATTGCAGATGTGGATTGCAAAGGCAGAGTATGATGAATCTGGCCCATCCATTGTGCATAGGAAATGCTTCTAGTTCTCTTTGTTTAGCATGTGAGGTTAGACAGAGAAAGAACTGGTACAAGAGAGGATGGATATGGCTCACTTTACTATTATCGCACTTCTATTATCAATTTTTTTTTTTTTTTTTTTTTTGGAAAAACGACCTTGAGGGGCGCTGCTCTTCCTCAACAAAACTCTTTGGTTCACGTTTTGCATAGCTTTGCTGTTGATTGTTAAGAGTTCTGAAGTTGGTGGACCAATGGAATCTGAGGGGCAGTCAATAATTCTGATGATATTATATGTTCTAGAACTTTTATTGAGCTTTTTTCTCTTAACCTTTTCTATATTCACTGATACGGAAAATTGTTTAAATGAGAAATGCTTACTGTGTTCAATCTATTGATTTATCTTCTTCATAATTCTCTTATCCTTTTCTATATTCATCTGATACGGAAAATTGTTTACATGAGAAATGCTTACTGTGTTGAATCTATTGATTTATCTTCTTCATAATTCTTGCCGGATATATGAGAAAAAAGATGACCGCGTCACCGCTCCATTAATAATATTTAACGAAACCAATATTACAAACAACTAGATCTATTAGTTCCTAAACGGAACAACGAAAGACAGCTACACAGCAAGTCTACAATATTAAGTAGTCCCTCCCCTAACTAAACTTGTAGACGAATGCACTTGCAACATGTTCTCCCACCAACCAGATGTGCGAATTCGCGACCATCACTCCACAATAGAAATTCAAAATTTGAAACTCAAATCCCGGCTCCTCTTCTCCACACCGGCATCTAACCCGACCACCGTCACTCTCCTACCCATCTCAACTCCTCCCGGCGCTTCCGTCGTGCACGTCCGCCACTCCATTCCAGTCACCACGTTGCCATCAACTGATGGCAACCACCCAAGCAAACCAACATCCCCTTCGTCAGCCCCGCTGCTAGCTCCGATGATGCCCCTCTCGACATCACAGAAACGAGCGCCCCTCGACACAGCAGCGCTCTCTGTGCCCTCCGCCGAGCCAAGCCCTACTCCTTTCCTCGTCGATCCAATCCCTAATTGGAATCTTGATGAACGAAGCCCAAATCCTCCGGCGAGCCACGATCTATGCGCCACTCCGGCGAGCCTAAGGTATAGTCTCGATGAGTCCAAACCCAAACGATTCAAGCCCCTAAAAGGGTAAACTCCGACCCTCCCAGTACCCTCATTGGCAGCCTGCAGTGCTACCAACGAGGGCGCACTCATTGAACGAACCTGGTGATCCGTCACCGTCCCTGTTCACATCCCTGTCAAACCTTCTCCTCTATGGGCGGCACCACTCCCGCTGTCGACCTAGTCCTCATAGAGACGACTAACCCTGCCGCGCCGTCCACTCCAAACTGCATCTAATCGACCAAACATTGGCCAAATCGACAACACACCACCCACAACGCACTCGACTTGTGGGCAGGGGGGGGGGGGGGAGTCCTCCCCTTTCCTCGATCGGGAATCGAGTTCTTTTTTCTGTTTACTTTTTGGGGTTTACGGGGGACCTTCTCTCTCTAGGTTTGCTACTCTGTATGTTATCATTAACAAATGTGATAATCTTGTCTTGGCGAAGATTAGCATTGGCGGAACTCCAACTCCATCTTCCCTCCCTTCTCCACTTCAACCTTGCTTAGTCTCCCCTCATTGTTTCCCTTAACCTCCCTTGTGACATCTTCCTTCCAACCCCCTCTGCCTAGTTTGTGCCCCCCCCCCTTTCTACTGCTGTCTTCTCCTCCCTCCCTGTTCTTATGGAGCTATTCGAATGTGAGATGAGAGGGTGTGGGCCAACAGAGGTGGGCCAACCGATTCATCTTCCGGAGCCTCAACCTGCCGCAGGCTATGAAGTCTACTTGGAGCAAAAATTACCGAAGGGGGAAAAAGAAGTCTGTCCCTTGCTTCAATTGTGGTGATCTTGGGCATATTCGGGCTAAGTGCACAAAAGAAGTTCGATGTTTGAAATGCTTAAAGTGGGGACACATGTCCTACGTCTACTCCAACTTCTCCTCCAACTCTGAAGATGAGAAAAGAGAAGTTCTAAGAGGGAGATCGCTGAAGAATCTGACAATTATCAAGCTGGTTAGTAGCCTACATATTTTCAAACAAGAAGAACAGCGACTACGAAAGTGGTGTGGTTTTGCTCGTATTAAATTAGGGAGACCATCAGAAGCTCATCTTTTGGATGCACTTAATGCTAAGTGGCCAATGAGGGGTCACTGTGAATGGGTAGTCAAGAAAGTATGGCACCTATAATTCTTAATCTCCTTCCCCTCGCCGGAGAAGCTTGTAGATTTGATTAGAACAAAGGTGTTGGATTTTGGCCATTTCAAGGCTCAACAGCATGGACTCCTAATTTTGGTACTGAACTTCCTGAGGGAATGCATTTTGGTTATGGATCCACAACATTCCCCCATGTTGTTGAAGGCAAGAGGCAATCCAAGAAATCATCATAGAATTTGCAACAGTGGTGATTATAGACCCCAAGACAGTTAAATGATCGAATCTATGGTCGGCTAGGGTGCTCATTTGTAGCCCTAATATCGATCTCATGCTAAGATTTGATAAATTATACACCTATGATGATGCCAATCTGATACGGTTCGTAGTAGAAACGGTTGTGCCAACGAAGGAGGCCTAAACGACATCCACTCCCAAGTCTAAAGCCCTCAGCTCCCCCGGAGGTGAAAGAACTTACAAACAGGTTGTATCGCATGAGTTGGAGACAGCGATTGATGGATCCCATGAATTTGACAGTCACCGAGAGTTTCTGCGAGTGGTGTTAAGTGAATGGCAGGAGCTAGCATCGCCGGACACTACAACCAAAGCACCAATCATTGCAAGGTCAGATCTACCATTGGATCCCAACAATGACCAAGATGATTTGAAAAAAGGCAGTCAAGCTCTCCCCCTATTAGATGCGTACGAGAGGTCTCCTGAAAGGTCACATGAATCCATAGTCCGAGGAAGAGGACAATTGACTCCTAGCAAGGGGAAGCAAATGAAGAGCAACAAATGTTTCCATTTTGAGCTTTTGAGCTTGGAAAAAGGGGGCAATGGACTTTTGGATGGGAGCTCAAAAGAGGATGTTAGGGTACTGCGGCAAAAGAGTGTTATGGTGGGAAGGGACAAGAGCTCATACCTCCTTGCTTAAAGAATTCACAACTTTGGTGTGGGTGCCGAGGAGGGAGAGGCTACGATGGTGAGGGTTTCACCAAAAGAGATACAACTATAGTCTGGATATTGGAACATCAAAAGGCATAAATTAAAGATAGAAAAGAGGAAGGAAGTGAAGAGGTGCCCAAGGTTACTGTGATTCGAGTGTCTTCTACCTTGATTAAGCCAATCACCGCTCCACCTACCAATAACAAGCTAACAGCTGTCCCCAATGTGGCTCTACAATCCCCCCTTCTGCGCAACAACGTTCTCAGCTTCCCACCAACATTGTGTCACCACGTGTCAATTGTGAGGCTGCTCCACCTTCCAATGATATAGCTATCCCTCTTGCTGCTTTTGAATCACCCGTGATGTACACACATC
This sequence comes from Hemerocallis citrina, assembly GCA_017893485.1. Lineage (NCBI taxonomy): Eukaryota > Viridiplantae > Streptophyta > Magnoliopsida > Asparagales > Asphodelaceae > Hemerocallis > Hemerocallis citrina. The sequence continues at coordinate 66,781,899 of CM030364.1, read as the reverse complement.
GATCTCACCTACCCACCACTAGTGCATCCCCACGTGGCAGCTGTGAGGTTGACTCGGAAAATGACAAAATGCTAGGAGAGATTGAGCTTAACAGATCTAAGTTTACTCTTTCTCTGAGGGGTGCTATTAGCTCTATTAACCCTAGTTCCCCTATGGTTTAATGTGATGGGTGGGCCTATAAAGGGGGTCCAATGTTATTGATACAAATGCAAATTTGGATTTGGGAGGGCCTATGACGAGGTTTGATTCAAAGATTGCCTTGGGTCGTGTATCCAGTGGGCCCATTGAGGGGTCCGATTAGTAAGGAGATGGATGACGATGATCTAGAAGCTAGATTAAACTTTGAAGATGACTATGTCTACTCAGATGACGAGTCTTTGGGCTCAGAGGAGATTATAGAGGATACATAGGAGCTCAGTAATAGGAATGGCGTATCCCCTACACCAGACTTTGTCCCTTCCACATTCCCTTCATTGCAAATGACAGTTTCTGAATCTTCATGCATCGGCAAGAGCTTTAGAGCTCAGAAAGTTGTGAATAGGGCTCTTGAGAAGTCCTTGGATGATTATCTTGAGATTGTTACCGCCACTAAATCTGCTAAGACCAATGGTGGATGTACGCATTTTTTTGGCGTCAATTTTTAACTTTATGACTGATATAGAGATTTTTAATCTAGCCTAAACATGTGGTCTAGCGGTAGGCGATGTGGATCGTAATGCCCTTCTTCTTAATAAGATTAGAGGTTGGGAGATGGACAAAGTTAGTCTAGGTGGAATCACGGACTCCAACTCAAATCATGTTCCCAAGCAGTCTATTAATGAGTATTCTTATTTGTAACATTAGAGGTCTGGGCGGGCGGGGCAAGAGAGAAATGGTTAGGGATGTTATCAACAAATCTAAGGTCAGCATTGTAGGTTTGCAGGAGACCAAATTGGCTCATAATGCCATGCTTAGAAGGCTGGGGGGAGGGGGTGTCGTATCAATGAGTGGAAAATCTACCCCTTTGATTGTGCCTCAGGGGGAATCACCATAGGTTTTAATTCTGAGGTGCTTGCCTGCTTAGACGAATTCTATGGGTAATTCTCGTTATCAGTCCTGCTCCAACGCAAGACAGATAATTGGATTCAAACATTCACGGTGGTGTACGACCCTAACATTGCTTCTTCCAGGATGACTTTCTGGACAGAACTTTGGGCAATTCGTGTACGTTGGCCTCCCTGGGTAGTGGGAGGAGATTTTAACATCACTAGGTTTGCTTCTGAGCACAGAGGCAGAAGATTTAGAGATTCCGAAAGGGAAGCGTTTAACACGGTTATTGCGGACCTTGATCCTGTTGACATTTCTATCACTGATAGGCTCTTTACCTGGTCGAACATGCAGTCATCTCCGATTATGGCTAAGCTTGATAGGGTTTTGGTCTCTATTGACTGGAAGGCCAAATTCCCGCTATTATGTGCCAAATTGTTCCTCATACCTACATCGGATCATGCTCCTATTGGTCTTTCTATTGGTGAAGCACAACCCAGGAAAATTACCAAATTCAGGTTTGAAAAGGCATGATTGGAAATCCAAGGTTTCCAGCACATGGTCTATGAAAATTAGGCCTGCCCAACTAGAGGAACAGAAGCAGCAGCTATCTGGTGCGAGAAAATACGAAGACTGCGATCCAAGCTCAGAAAATGGAACCGAACTAGATTCGCTATGATTTGGAGGTCGAAAGATTCCCTTCTGGAAGGTATTGAGGCACCAGAAAAGATTGAAGAAACTAGAGACCTCACTCAAGAGGAGCGAAATAGGCTTATACAATTAAGGGATGACAATGTATATAAGCTGGAAGAGCTCAAATGGTAACAACGATCTAGAATTTCGTGGCTCAAAGAGCGAGGCACAAACACTGCCTTCTTCCATCGATTGCTGGTGCCTGTCGCAGGTGTAATCTCATTCATCGATCCATACCGACTCTGGATTACTGCAAGAAGACATTAAAATCAAACTAGCATTCCAGAACCATTTCAAGAACCTGTTTGGTCAGAAAGCAGACTTAAGAGTCCCGCTCAACCCAAACTTTTGGCAAACTAAATCTGAGGATCTAGGCTATAATCTATAGTCTATTGAAGCTCCTTTCACTAAGGAGGAAATTAGGGAGGTGGTGTCGCAACTTGGCAGGGAAAGGCACCAGGTCCAGATGGTTTTCCAATCCTCTTCTACCATACCTTTTGGGACTAAATCAAAGATGATCGTATGAACTTGTTGTCGAGTTCTATGATCATAGACTTAGGCTAGGTAGAATCAAATTTGCTGAGGTCAGGTTGATCCCAAAGAAATAAGATTTCCAATGTGTGGGAGACTTCCGGCCAATTAGTCTCCTTAATTGTTCTGTTAAGATTATCACCAAAACTCTCGCTAACAGATTGGGTAGGGTGATGGATAGACTTATTAGTCACGAGCAAACTGGATTCATCAAAGGACGATGTATCCTGGACTGTATATCTACAGCAGAGGGAACTATCCTTCAGTGCCACGTCTCGAATGCTAGGAGCTATCTCCTCAAGCTGGACTTCAAAAAGGCATATGACTCTGTTGACTGGGACTGTAATTTGGAATCATTAGTAGGCAGTGGGTTATGGGATAGGTGGATCAAATGAATCCACAATTGCCTCACCACTAGTAGGATAGCTATCATGGTGAACGGTGGTATGGGACAACCATTTGCGTGCAAACGAGGCCTTTATCAAGGAGACCCCTTCCCCCCTCCTATTTACCATTGTGGCAAACGTTTTGAAATCAATGATGGGTAACTGCAACAGGCTGGTTGGATCGCTCCTGTGGACAGTGGTTATAACTGTCAGGGTTGTTCAAACCTTCAATATGTGGACGATACTCTTCTGTTTAGAAATGGCGAACTTAGGGAAACCCCCATTTTCAAAGGAGTCTTGTACAGTTTTGAAGCGTAGTCCGACCTTAGGGTTAACTTCCACAAAAGTTCCCTTATCCCCATTGCTTTATTCCCAGAGGAGGTAAAGGAACATGCCACCATCTCAACTGCACTGTTAAGAATTTCCCCATTAAATACTGGGGGCTCCCGCTGAGACCGGGCAAGCTCAGGAAGCTAGATTGGTTACCTATCATTGATCGGGTAGAGAACAAACTTGCATGTTAGAAAAGTGTATCATCATTGTCCTTGGGAGGAAGAGTCACCTTAATCAACTCAGTCCTCTCAAACTTTTCGACTTATTATCTATCTGTTGCCGCTAAATTTGGTGTGGGGGCAAACAGATAGAACTTGTGGATTCTTGGGGAAACTGAATAGGAAAACCTGGTGCCTGTTCCGTCGGGCCCCGTTCGTCGTTTCCGCCGTGCACCTGCAAAAAGTGCGAGACACCGGGGTTGTTCCCGGCGACGCACCCTCCGACGCTCAAGTCAGTAATCTGGCAGACTATGAAAGAGCGTAAAAAACTGGTGAAAGATTGATTACCTCTTAATGGAGATGGATGGGGGGTATTTATAGGCGTCTTAGGGAACGGATTAGGAATGTAATCCCCGTGATTTGATAAGGAATGTCCTCCATAATCAGATGAGGAAGGTGATCTGATAATATATATTCCCTGTAATCAGATAAGGAATTTAATCCCTAATCCCCCGTGAAAAGGTAGATGTCCATCAGGGCCGTTGATCGTGTTTAATCAGGGACCCTGACTCTATCTTGTTGGATTGGGTGCGCAGCGGGTTGAGACCCGCACCCTCTTGTTGGCAGATCCAATCGCGGATTATTGGGCCCTAGGAGGGCAGATCCAATATCCGTTTCGGTCCTTTTGTGGGTGAAATTACTGTTTTACCCTCAGGTCTCAAGATTCGTGCCTGATTTGGACGGTTCCGATTAAACCCCATTTTTAGCCATATCACGAGCCCCCCACTCCTAAAGGCTGAGCTTGATCGGCCTTTGAGGAGTAGTCTAGCTATTTTTAATGGCTGGTAGAGTTATATCGGAGCCCAAACGGAAGGTTTTGAATCTTGAAGGAGGTAGTTTGGTGATTTTTCAAGCGGATTGAACTCTGAGTCGCTCCTGAGCTCTTATGGTCATGTGGTGTTCTTGCAGGGATATCCTATTAACTCCGCAAAGTGTCAATTCGTCATTCGGGCGTCTTGTATACTTGGAGCACGCTTTAGACCCCCCTAGAGTTTGCTGGCGAAGGGGCCGAAGTCCATGTGCAGTTCGGCGAGCTTTTCCAGAGAGGGAAGCGAGTTCGGCCGGGCTGCGAGCGTCAGGGGTGAGTTCGGCAGTCTGCCGAACTTGTTTTTTCCCTATAAGGGGGTCGGTGCCACGAACGCTCGGCAGCGGTGCCGAACCTGACTTCTCCCTATAACAGGGTCGGTGTCACGAACGCTCGGCAGTGGTGCCGAACCTGTTTTTTCCCTACAACAGGGTCGGTGTCACGAACGCTCGGCAGTGGTGCCGAACTGGTTTTTCCCCCTATGACAGGGTCGGTGTCACGAACGCTCGGCAGTGGTGCCGAACCTGTTTTTTCCCTATAACAGGGTCGGTGTCACGAACGCTCGGCAGTGGGTGCCGAACGTGACTTTTTCCCTATAACAGGGTCGGTGTCACGAACGCTCGGCAGTGGTGCCGAACCTGTTTTTTTTTTTCTGTAACAGGGTCGGTGTCACGAACGCTCGGCAGTGGTGCCGAACCTGTTTTTTCCCTATAACAGGGTCGGTGTCACGAACGCTTGGCAGTGGTGCCGAACGTGACTTTTCCCCTATAACAGGGTCGGTGTCACGAACGCTCGGCAGTGGGGCCGGACCTGTTTTTTCTCTGTAACAGGGTCGGTGTCACGAACGCTCGGCAGTGGTGCCGAACCTGTTTTTTCCCCTGTAACAGGGTCGGTGTCACGAACGCTCGGCAGTGGTGCCGAACCTGTTTTTTCCCTATAACAGGGTCGGTGTCACGAACGCTCGGCAGTGGTGCCGAACGTGACTTTTCCCCTATAACAGGGTCGGTGTCACGAACGCTCGGCAGTGGGGCCGGACCTGTTTTTTCCCTGTAACAGGGTCGGTGTCACGAACGCTCGGCAGTGGGTGCCGAACGTGACTTTTTCCCTATAACAGGGTCGGTGTCACGAACGCTCGGCAGTGGGTGCCGAACGTGACTTTTCCCTGTAACAGGGTCGGTGTCACGAATGCTCGGCAGTGGGGCCGGACCTATTTTTTCCCTGTAACAGGGTCGGTGTCACGAATGCTCGGCAGTGGGTGCCGAACGTGACTTTTTCCCTATAACAGGGTCGGTGTCACGAACGCTCGGCAGTGGGTGCCGAACGTGACTTTTCCCTGTAACAGGGTCGGTGTCACCAATGCTCGGCAGTGGGTGCCGAACGTGACTTTTTCCCTATAACAGGGTCGGTGTCACGAACGCTCGGCAGTGGGTGCCGAACGTGACTTTTCCCTGTAACAGGGTCGGTGTCACGAACGCTCGGTAGTGGGTGCCGAACGTGACTTTTTCCCTTTAACAGGGTCGGCGTCACGAACGCACGGCAGTATGTGCCGAACCCCCAGACTTGTCGTTTCTCGGGGGCTTGTCTTTTCTGCGCGCCATCTGAACTCCTGACACCTCTGACAGCTCTGACAATTCTGACAACCCTGACAGATGGGACGTTCATTAATTGCAGTGACCCCTGGGGTTCCATCGGATGGAGTGCGCATTAAATGCAACTCATGATTCGTTGAAGTTATCGAGGTGACAATTGGGATTGCTCCGCCGCTTGGTTTAGATGGGCCGGTCGTACAGGCCCATTAGCCTCGGGGTGTGTGTACCTCTTCTATAAATCCTCCCCCCCCTTCTCATTTCTCATTTCTTCTCTCATTTGCTCAGGCTTTCTCTTGTGTCTCAGGCGAGTTTTCCGGTGACCGGTGTTTGACTCAGGCGAGGTTTTTCGGCAGCTCTTTCCTTTCAAGGTAATTTATAAATTATGTCTGTAGCTTCTGTCTCAGATGAAGTCTCTTGGTCCGAGCCCTCCCTTGAAGGCGTCGAGGCCTCGTCTCCGAATCTACCTAAGGGGAAGGTGTTCGGCAAGGATTCCATCGTCGTGGACCCGAAGAGGATGGGGGAGTTCGGACAGCTACCGGGTCCGTTGACGGGTCTGCATAGGGTCAGGGAGCTCCCGAAGGACCAGGCCGAGCGGATCGTCCATGGGAGGGAGAGGTCCTTCGAGGAGAACGAGGCGAGGGAGACGACGGAGGCGGACGACGCGGCGTCGATCCTGCGCGAGGAGGAACTGGCTGCGATCCGGGACTCTTTTTTCATCCCGGAGGAGTACGAAATCATGCTGCCGGGCCCCGGGGTTAGGGCTAATTCGCCGCTGCCAGTGACCATGTGTTGCTGGCCGGTGGATGCCTTTATCGCCGGTGCTCGGCTGCCTCTCCACGCGTTCGCCGTTACCGTGGTGAGCTGGTACGGGGTCTGCCCCATCCAGCTCATGCCGAACGCGTGGCGAGTGATTAACGGCTTCGTTCTCCACTGCCAGGCCGCTGGGATCGAGCCGCAGCTGAACGTGCTTCGGACGATATACCGGCTCCACCAGGGGAACAAGTCGGAGTACCGGTATTATCTGACTCCGAGGCACGGCGGCAGGCTCGTCGTCTGCCCCGACTCTATCAAGCATTGGCGAGAGAAGTGGGTCGTCATGCGGAGTCGAGAAGCATGGCTGATCCCCACAAATTGGGCAGAGGGGGTGCCCAAGAGGGCGACGGCGCTGCCGAGGCTTACGGTAGAGGAAGAAGCGGCGGTCCGGACCCTCCTCGACCGACCGAAGTACGATTGGAAGGATTTGACGGAGGACGTTCTCTACAAGGGAGGGCTCTGCCGTGTAGATCCTAGTACGTGGCTTTTCGCCAAGTTCTTTTTTCCGTACTTGCTGCCTTGTTCTTCTTTTGTGCTAATCATTTTTTGCTTTTGATGCAGAATCTATGGACTACGAGGCGGTGTTGGCGCTCAGGGCGGGGCTCGCCAGTAAGGCGCCGAGGAAGCGCAAGAGGGTTGCGTCGAAGCTGCCCTCGACCTCGAAGGTGCCGAGGATTGTGGCCCCCGACCAGGTGGTGGAGGTTGCTGACGACCCGGTCGTCACCGTGGCGGGGCCTTCGGCTACTGCTCCTGTGGGGGATTTCCCCATTGCCGCCGCGCTCGCCATGCCGACCCCGCCGCTAACCGTAGCAGGCGAGGAGCTCCTGACGGAGGAGCACAAGCGGATCCACATTCCGGACTGGCAGGTCCGGAGGCACGATGGGTTCCTCGGCAACTCGTTGGCGAGTATGCAGGCCGTCAAGCATCTCGCCACCCCGAAGGACCGTGCCGCCATGGACGCGGGGAGGCAAGGCGACGACGTGATCGAGATCGCTCGTTCGGCGGTATCGGTAAGTTCCGAGTTCCCTTCATTCGTTTCATCTTGAATCACAAAATTTTTCTAACTCTCTGAGCTCTTCCTCTTTCCCTTGCAGATCGTCGTCCACTTCGGTCACCTCACCGAAAGGCTGACCGCCCTCGAGAAGGAGCTGAAGCAAGAGTCCGACCAGGCTCGGAACGAGAAGGCTCGGATGTCGAACCAGCTCGACAAGCTCCGAGTCGACCATGAAGGTCGGTCTGCGAGGATCCAGTACCTCGAGGCCGAAGTGAAGAGGCTGGAGGACGAGCTGCATCGGGAGAAGGAGGGGTCGGCCAATCAGTTGGTCGAGGCCGAGGCGAAGCAGGCGGCGGCTGTGAAGGAGGTGGAGGACGCCACCTTGAAGAAGGCCCAGGGGTACCTCGCACAGAACATGGCGAAGGCTTTCGCCACTGCCCTCGACCGGGTGCGAGAGGCATACCCCGGGGTGGACGTCTCGGGATGGCGACTCTTCCCCGGACACGTCGAGGGCTTCGACCCCGAGTCCGAAGGGGAAGAGGAAGAGGAGGAGGAGGGCGACGCTGATGCCGATGCCGGGGTTACTGGCGAGGTCCCGAGCACCACGACCACTCCGTTGGCGGCGGCGTCTCCTTCGGGGAAGTCGACGCCTACTCCGCCTCGTCGCCCGGGGAAAGAGGTCGGGCCCTGAATCCGCCTTTCGTTTTGTTGTTTTTGATTGTTTCTGCTCCCCCCTTTTTTTTGTTTTTCCTTTCGAACTTTGTAACGCCTAATAGCGGACTGGCCACCGCTTCTTTTGATGTTAATGAAAGGAAAATTTTTGCAAGTGTCGGTGCTCGGAAGTTTTTGTCTTGTGCCCCCTCTTTTGCCGAACTGTCAATCCTTGTTTTTAGAGATGAAAATTATTCCAAGTGCGGTGCTTCGGCCACGCTCAACGTTTTTGCTGATTACTTCGATTCCTTTGCAGCTTATGGTGGTCGCCCAAGACGTCGAGCTTGCTCGCCCGGACGAGGAAGTTCCAGCCGAGGCCGGCCTAGGGGCGACGAGGCTGTGCCTGGCTAGGTGTAGAGAGAAACTTTACGAGGTCGAGCTCGGATTGCGCCGAGCTGAAAGCGAGAGGAGGCATCTCCAGCTCGTCCTTGGACGGCGAGACATCGAGATTCGTCGTTTGGAAAGCAGAATCGCCGAGCTCATACCCGAAGGTGAACATTTGCCAACTGATTTCAGTAATGAGATTCGAGTTCAGTGCATTCGTCATAATTTGTCCAAAATAACAGCGGAGAAGGACGAGTTGCTTTCCGAGATACAGCATCTGCAGTCCGTAGAGGCGAAGCTCCGGAGTGAGGGCGAGGGGCTGACGGCCGAGGTGGCCAAGTTGACGACTGAACGAGTCGAGTTGACTGCCGAAGTCGAAGCGCTCAAGAGGGCGACGGTGGATAAAAGCATCGAAGTCACCCACCTTCGGCGCCTCGTCGCTAGTCGATCTGGAGTGCCGGACTCCGCGATACCCCCACGTTTCGAAGTCGACGTTAAAGACGACTCGTTGCGGGACAGGATCTCAGAGTTGGAGGCGGAAGTGGCTCGTCTGAAGCCACATTCAGGGCCGATCAACGTTCGAAGCACGTCATGCACTCGCGCTGAGAGTGAGCGGGGCATTACTTTCTATGAGATGGCGACCCGTCAGCGGATCGGCCAACCAAGCCCGGGGGACGCACAGAGCTCGGTGGCAATCTCCTCGAGCGGGGCGTCCGTCGGCGTAGCTGCCAGGAGCGGTGCCGAGGATACGTCCCAGTTTGCCGGCTTGGGGTCGCGCTCCGGGGACAAGCGTCGTCACTCTCGAGTGTCCTTGAAGCGGAATGCTCCAGCTCCGAAGAAGCGCTGAAGTGGTCGGTTCCGCGAGTTCTTTGCTCTTCTTTTTTTTTTTTTTTTTTTTTTTTTTTTTTTTTCCGCTTTTCGTTAAGTGTGACGAGTCGGTATTGTAAATTTTCTTTGTTGAGTCGTGCTCCCGTTCGTGTTCGCCTTTGTATCACATCTGTTTCATCAATAAATGCGTTATTGCCGAACTTGCGTGTTTTATTCATGTGAATGTTGTCTGTCATGGCGTGACTTCTAAACTTTTTAACTCCGAATGGTGAGCTTCTTTTAGGTCGATCATGGGTGAAATCGCAAAGTAATGTCAAGTCAAGTTGTACACTTGGTTGATCAGGTTAACGTCGTCGGAGCGTTTTTTAGGACGGTGAGCTATCCCTAGCTCGCTTAGGAGCGAGCTCGCGAAGTAGAATCGAGCCAAGTGTTGGGCTCCGTACCATTCAACGGCTGTGGGAGCATTTTCGAATGGCGAGCTACTTCTGGCCCGCTTAGGAGCAAACTCGCGAAGTAGAATCGAGCCAAGTGTTGGACTCCGGAACCATTGTCGGTTTAAGGGGTGTAGGAGCAATTTCGAATGGTGAACTACCCTGGCTCGCTTGGGAGCGAGCTTGCGGAGTAGGGTCGAACCAGGTGTTGGACTTCGTACCATTCAACGGCTGTGGGAGCATTTTCGAATGGCGAGCTACTTCTGGCCCGCTTAGGAGCGAGCTCGCAAAGTAGAATCGAGCCAAGTGTTGGACTCCGGAACCATTGTCGGTTTAAGGGGTGTAGGAGCAATTTCGAATGGCGAACTACCCTGGCTCGCTTGGGAGCGAGCTTGCGGAGTAGGGTCGAACCAGGTGTTGGACTCCGTACCATTCAACGGCTGTGGGAGCATTTTCGAATGGCGAGCTACTTCTGGCCCACTTAGGAGCGAGCTCGCAAAGTAGAATCGAGCCAAGTGTTGGACTCCGGAACCATTGTCGGTTTAAGGGGTGTAGGAGCAATTTCGAATGGCGAACTACCCTAGCTCGCTTGGGAGCGAGCTTGCGGAGTAGGGTCGAACCAAGTGTGGGACTCCGTACCATTCAACGGCTGTGGGAGCATTTTCGAATGGCGAGCTACTTCTGGCCCGCTTAGGAGCGAGCTCGCGAAGTAGAATCGAGCCAAGTGTTGGACTCCGGAACCATTGTCGGTTTAAGGGGTGTAGGAGCAATTTCGAATGGCGAACTACCCTAGCTCGCTTGGGAGCGAGCTTGCGGAGTAGGGTCGAACCAAGTGTTGGACTCCGTACCATTCAACGGCTGTGGGAGCATTTTCGAATGGCGAGCTACTTCTGGCCCGCTTAGGAGCGAGCTCGCGAAGTAGAATCGAGCCAAGTGTTGGACTCCGGAACCATTGTCGGTTTAAGGGGTGTAGGAGCAATTTCGAATGGCGAACTACCCTAGCTCGCTTGGGAGCGAGCTTGCGGAGTAGGGTCGAACCAGGTGTTGGACTCCGTACCATTCAACGGCTGTGGGAGCATTTTCGAATGGCGAGCTACTTCTGGCCCGCTTAGGAGCGAGCTCGCAAAGTAGAATCGAGCCAAGTGTTGGACTCCGGAACCATTGTCGGTTTAAGGGGTGTAGGAGCAATTTCGAATGGCGAACTACCCTAGCTCGCTTGGGAGCGAGCTTGCGGAGTAGGGTCGAACCAAGTGTGGGACTCCGTACCATTCAACGGCTGTGGGAGCATTTTCGAATGGCGAGCTACTTCTGGCCCGCTTAGGAGCGAGCTCGCGAAGTAGAATCGAGCCAAGTGTTGGACTCCGGAACCATTGTCGGTTTAAGGGGTGTAGGAGCAATTTCGAATGGCGAACTACCCTAGCTCGCTTGGGAGCGAGCTTGCGGAGTAGGGTCGAACCAAGTGTTGGACTCCGTACCATTCAACGGCTGTGGGAGCATTTTCGAATGGCGAGCTACTTCTGGCCCGCTTAGGAGCGAGCTCGCGAAGTAGAATCGAGCCAAGTGTTGGACTCCGGAACCATTGTCGGTTTAAGGGGTGTAGGAGCAATTTCGAATGGCGAACTACCCTAGCTCGCTTGGGAGCGAGCTTGCGGAGTAGGGTCGAACCAAGTGTTGGACTCCGTACCATTCAACGGCTGTGGGAGCATTTTCGAATGGCGAGCTACTTCTGGCCCGCTTAGGAGCGAGCTCGCGAAGTAGAATCGAGCCAAGTGTTGGACTCCGGAACCATTGTGACATTAAAGAGTTACAAGCAGAGGGATGTAATAGTAGCGAAAACATGAAGAAACTTCATTTATTAACAACTAATGATCGGCTGCTTCTAAAGTTGCTAGCCGTTATTACAATAATAAAAGAAAGAACAAAAGGACAAACTATGACTAGAGAAAGGAAGGGAACGGTTCGACATCTCGAGTTACTTGGAGAGACGTGGTTGCCTTCTCTTGGTATTTCAAAAGATGGTCGGCGTTCCAAGTCCTGGGAATTTCTCTGCCTTCGAGGTCCTCTAGCTTGTACGTACCGGGGCGGATTACTTTCGAGATCTTGTACGGTCCCTCCCAGTTCGGGGCCAGCTTGCTTTTCTGCCCGGGGAATGAGATGGCCAACTTCCGAAGGACTAAATCCCCTTCTTTGAGGTCCGTTGGGCGGACTCTTTTGTTGTATGCCAGCTCGATCCTTCTTCGGTAAGCTTGCTGGCGTATGGCAGCTCTCTCTCGGATTTCGTCTATCAGATCTAGGCTTGTTCTGAGTTCTCTAGCATTCTGCTCTTCTTCATAAGCGATCAGGCGAGGAGAGGGTATCCCGACTTCTAGGGGGATGATGGCTTCGGCCCCATAGGTGAGATTAAATGGGCTCTCGCCTGTTGGGGTCCGCTTGGTGGTGCGGTGATTCCAGAGTATGTTCGGCAGCTGATCGACCCATAGTCCCTTGGAACACTTGTCTAACCTCTTCTTGATTCCCGCAAGAATCTGTCGGTTGGCATTCTCAGCCTGGCCATTCGACTGGGGATGGGAGACAGAGGAGAATCGGTGTTGTATGGAAAGGTCTTCACACAAGGCTCGGAAGGCGGCTCCAGTAAACTGTGTCCCGTTATCTGTGACTATGACTCGGGGAACGCCGAACCGGCAAATCACATTTTTCCAGAAGAATTGAACGACCCTATGTTCGGTGATCGTAGCCAGGGGCTCGGCTTCTATCCACTTAGAGAAATAGTCGACTGCCACGACTAGGAACTTTAGCTGTCCGGGGGCTGGAGGAAATGGTCCCAGTAAATCCATCCCCCACATAGCGAAGGGAACGGGACTTGATAGTGAGGTTAGCGGTGCCTGTGGAAGGCGTCGGATGTTTGCATACTTTTGGCAGGAGCTGCACTGCCGAACGTGTCGTTCGGCGTCCCGTAGGAGAGTGGGCCAGTAATATCCATAGTTCAATACCTTGCGCACTAGAGCCCTGGATCCAGAATGGGCTCCGCCGATCCCCTCATGGAGCTCTTACAGGGCATAGTCGGCTTGCTCGGGGGAAAGGCACCTTAGATACGGTCGACCATCCGCTTGGGTGAAGGAGCGTTTGTATAAGACGCCTTCGAGTAAAGAAAAATGCTCGGCTCGGGCCCTGATTCTTCGTGCTTCCCTCGGATCTTCAGGGAGGAGTCCGTTCCTCAGGAATTCGACAATGGGTTTCATCCAGTTGTCTTCGAGGAGGACGGGCAATGCTTCAACGGAGTCTGGCGCTTCGTCCTCTATGCTCGGCTTCAGGAGGACTTCTATCAAAACAGTCTGTTCCAGACCTTGAAGGGAGGAGGAGGCTAACTTGGATAGGGCGTCAGCCTGAGCATTTTCTTCTCGAGGGATCCTTCGGATGAGGGCCTCGTCGAACAGCGCCATGAGGCTCTTTACTTTGGACAGGTATTTAGCCATTCTATCGTCGCGGGCTTCATACTCGCCGAGGACCTGGTTAACAATCAACTGGGAGTCGCTGAAAATCTGTAGCCGATGTGCCCCAGCATTTCGGGCCATTCGAAGCCCGGCTATTAGTGCTTCATATTCGGCTTCGTTGTTCGAGGCTTTGAAATTTATCCTGAGGGAGTATTGGAGGATGAAGCCATCTGGTCCTGCCAGGATGACTCCTGCTCCGCTTCCCTCATTACAAGAGGACCCGTCAACGTAGACCGACCAGACGGGGGGCCCCTTTGCTGCTTGGCTAGACTCGGGGATTGTAGTCTCAACTATGAATTCGGCCAGTGCCTGTGCCTTGATTGCAGTCCGAGGCTGATAAGTTATATCGTGCTGGCTCAGCTCGATCGACCACTTCATGAGGCGACCAGAAGTCTCGGGTTTGTGAAGAATCTGTTTCAGCGGCTGGTCGGTAAGGACGACCATCGAATGAGACTGAAAGTAGGGTCTAAGTTTTCTCGCGGCCATTACCAGGGCATACGCCATTTTCTCAATCTTCGGGTATCGGAGTTCGGCATCCCGGAGCACCTTGCTGACGTAGTATATGGGCTTCTGAGCCCTTTCTTCTTCTCTGACTAAGACCGCACTGAGCGTCTGTTCGGAAGCTGCAAGGTAGAGGTAGAGCGGTTCGCCGGGTACTGGTTTGCTAAGGAGAGGTGGATTGACGAGGTAGGCTTTGAGCTGGTCAAAGGAGTCTTGTTGCTGCTGCCCCCACTCGAATCCTTTAGCCCCCCTGAGGGCTTTGAAGAACGGGAGGCACTTCTCCCCGGACTTCGACAGGAAGCGCCCTATGGCGGCTAGGCGACCAGTCAACCTCTGAACTTCTTTGACATTTCTAGGGGGGGCCATGTCCAGTATGGCCTTGATCTTCTCCGGATTCGCCTCTATTCCTCGTTGGCTAACCATAAAGCCGAGGAACTTGCCTGATGAGACGCCGAACGCACACTTGTTCGGGTTGAGTCTCATATCGTTCCTTCTTAAAACATCAAATGCTTCTTGGAGGTCGGTCACATGATCAACACCTCGGATGCTTTTCACCAGCATGTCATCGACGTACACTTCCATGTTTCTGCCGATCTGAGCCTGAAAAACTTTGTTGACGAGGCGCTGGTATGTTGCCCCTGCGTTCTTTAGGCCGAATGGCATGACCCTGTAGCAATAAAGGCCTTGGTCGGTCACAAAAGACGTCTTTGGGATATCCGGCGGGAACATCCTTATCTGATTGTAACCCGAGAAAGCGTCCATGAAGCTTAGAAGCTCATGTCCCGAGGTTGCGTCAATCAGAGTGTCGATGCTCGGTAGAGGGAAGGGATCTTTAGGACAGGCTTTGTTGAGGTCGGTGAAATCAATGCAAATTCTCCAAGTTCCGTTGGACTTCTTCACCATTACTACGTTTGATAACCATTCAGGATAGTTTACTTCCTGTATGAATCGGGCCTTCAGCAATTTATCTACCTCCTCTTTGATAGCGAGCTGTCGCTCGGGGGCGAACTTACGCCTCTTCTGCTGAACCGGTTTGGAACCCGGATCAACACTCAGGCGGTGGACTAAGAGTTCTTCGGAGATACCGGGCATGTCAGCTGCGGACCATGCGAAGAGGTCTTGATTGGATCGGATGCATTTCACAATATCTGAGTATAGGGCGGACGGGAGGGTCTTGCTTACGAAGAACTTGCGGGTCGGCTCTTGTTTGGAGAAGAGCACCTCCTCCAGTTCGTCCGCTGGCTCGGAGGTCGGTCTTGTGGAATCTTGGGGAATCTCCAGGGTCTCTAAAGAGAGGACGGGCCCAAGGGTCGAAGTCATGTAGCATTTCCGGGCCTGCTCCTGATTTCCCCTTACTTCTCCGACCCCGGATCGGGTGGGAAACTTCATCTTCAGATGATATGCCGAGGGAACTGCTTCCAGAGTCGCGAGGCCGGGCCTGCCCAAAATGACGTTGTAGGCAGCGGGAACATCCACTACCATGAAGTCCATCGGCTCCGTCCTGGTGGTAGGGGTTTGTCCGGCAGTTACATCGAGGGTGATCACCCCTTCTATAGTTACCGGAACCCCCGTGAACCCATGGAGAGTGTAACCGGCGGGTTTGAGTCTGTCTCTGGAGAGCTTTAGGCCTTTGAAAGCGGAGAGGAATAGGATGTTGACGGAGCTGCCGTTGTCAACTAAGATCCTCTCCACTTTGAAATTTGCCATGTGGAGGCTGATGACGAGAGCGTCACAATGTGGGATACGAACTCCCTCGAGATCTTCGTCGGAGAAGGTAACTGGCACTCCGAGGCCCTTGGGAGGAGGCGTGGTTCGGACTGAATTGACCTCTCTGATAAACGCTTTTCGGGAGGAGTTCGAGGAGCCTCCCATCGGACCCCCATGGATGAGGTGGAGGACTCGCTCTTCCTCGAAGTCTGGCGTCTCTTCTCTTTCCGGACGCTTGTTAGCCCCCCGAGGCGGGGGAGGGAGCTCGGCTCGGTCCTTTTTTACAAACTTCGTTAGCTGTCCCCTCTGGATAAGGGCTTCGATCTCGTTCCTCAGAGCACGGCAGTCGTTGGTGTCATGCCCGTGGTCCCGGTGATAGCGGCACCATTTCTCTTTATCTCTTCTCTTGGCGGGAGTATTCATTTTGGGAGCCGGAGGCAAGACCCCGTCTTTTTCGACCTCCATGAAGATGGCTGAGAGGTTAGCGTTGAGGGGAGTGAACTTCTCAAATCTAGGGGGAGGTCGGCACTGGCCGGCATTATCCTTCTGGAGCTTCTTGGCTCCTTCTTCCTCTGCCCCCTTCCTTTTAAGCCCAAAGGCGGGCACTTCCCAGTTGGGTGGTTGCTCGGCCTCTTCGGCCCGAATGTACTTTTCGGTGCGAAGGAGAAGGTCGGAAAAGTCATGTGGGGGTTTCTTGGCAAGGGAGGAGCGGAGGTTGGAATTGAGAATGTTGGATTGGAATGCTGCGGTAGCGACCGATTGGTCGAGGGAGGCAATGGTTCTAGCTTCGGCTGTGAACCTCTTCACGTAGTCCCTCAGTTTTTCCCCCTTTTGCTGACGGAGGTGCAATAGTGAGATGCTGGTTTTCTCGGTCCTTCGGCTGCTGACAAAGTGGGTGATGAAGAGGGTTTCGAACTGTTCAAAGGAGAATATCGATGCCGGGGCAAGACGAGAGTACCATTCTCGAGCCGGACCTTTGAGTGTCGCGGGGAATGTTTTGCAGAGGAGGGCATCGGAAGCTTGGTGGAGGAGCATTAAAGTCTTAAAGCCTTCGATGTGATCAACTGGATCGGTCTCGCCGGTGTAATTCTCGAATTGGGGAGGTTTGAAACCGAACGGTACAGGGGCATCCACTATGGTTCGGGAGAACGGGGGCCGGCTAGGACGTAGGGTCCTCCCCCTGAGTTCCTCTTCTCGGTTTATCTGACCCAGGAGCTTTTCCACCTCGTTGAGACGGCGGTCCATGATGTCATCCCTCCGACGGTAATTCGCCGGACCACGGGACTCGTCTTCGTATGAGGGGGAGCGAGGGCTGCGGCGGCGGTCACTTCGGGAGCGACGAGGACTCGGGGTGCGCCGGGAGTTGGTTGGTGCAGGACGAGGAGAGGGGGACCGTTGGCGAGGGCTTCGGACCGGAGGAGGGGATAGGGCCCTCGGCTCATTGGGATTTTGACGGAGGTTGAGGGCCTGTTGTACCATTGCTTGGAACTGCTGGAACTCGGCACGGGTGATGGGTGCCTCATTGTTCCTAGGCTGCTGCCGACCTGCGGGAGAGTGCCTTCTTCGGTAATAATCGGGGGAGTCCTTTCTCCCTCTTCGGATGGGGGACCTCCTGTGCTCTCGGTGACGGGGGGATCGCTCTTGCTGGCGGGAGGCTTCCCCCCGAGCCCGCTTTTCATCCAGATGGCGACGAAGGTCATCATCTTCCGGGCGTTTGGGAGGGGCATTGTGGCGACCAGAGGCCCGGGGATGATGGGAGGCCATGGAAGCACTGGAGGCGTTGTGGATGGAGATGTTCTCTTGGTGAAGGGGCTGTTTCTGGGGGTTAGGCCCCTTTGGATCAGGAGGTGGAGGGTTCCGTTGGAGCGGCTCCTCTATGGTAGGAGGGAGTTGCCCTTGTTGCTGAGCGGGATCAGGAAGGACTTCTTGCTGGTCAGGGTTGGGCGCTCGGTTGGAGCCCCTAGATCTAACTTTGCGAGGCGGCATGGCAGGAGAAAACCTGTTCACCGGGAAGGGGAGAGGTCTCTATTCGTTTGTTTCCCACAGACGGCACCAATCTGTTGCCGCTAAATTTGGTGTGGGGGCAAACAGATAGAACTTGTGGATTCTTGGGGAAACTGAATAGGAAAACCTGGTGCCTGTTCCGTCGGGCCCCGTTCGTCGTTTCCGCCGTGCACCTGCAAAAAGTGCGAGACACCGGGGTTGTTCCCGGCGACGCACCCTCCGACGCTCAAGTCAGTAATCTGGCAGACTATGAAAGAGCGTAAAAAACTGGTGAAAGATTGATTACCTCTTAATGGAGATGGATGGGGGGTATTTATAGGCGTCTTAGGGAACGGATTAGGAATGTAATCCCCGTGATTTGATAAGGAATGTCCTCCATAATCAGATGAGGAAGGTGATCTGATAATATATATTCCCTGTAATCAGATAAGGAATTTAATCCCTAATCCCCCGTGAAAAGGTAGATGTCCATCAGGGCCGTTGATCGTGTTTAATCAGGGACCCTGACTCTATCTTGTTGGATTGGGTGCGCAGCGGGTTGAGACCCGCACCCTCTTGTTGGCGGATCCAATCGCGGATTATTGGGCCCTAGGAGGGCAGATCCAATATCCGTTTCGGTCCTTTTGTGGGTGAAATTACTGTTTTACCCTCAGGTCTCAAGATTCGTGCCTGATTTGGACGGTTCCGATTAAACCCCATTTTTAGCCATATCACTATCCTTCTTCGAAATGCCTTGATGGGTTATCCAGCTAATTAACCGCATCTGAAAGCTAATAATTTGGAAGGGTGCTGATGTAAATAATTTTTATATAAATATTTGTACTCATTTATCCATAAAAATTGCTTGTATTCATCTATCTAGTTAAAAATTCATCTTATTTCCATAGATTTCAGTTAACTAATTATTTTTGGAGGAATAATATTTTTGATGCGAAAGGTGAAGATTTCAGTAAAAATTAACAAAGAAAATAAGGAGAACGATTCACTAATTTTTATTGATTTATTGAATTTTAAATTTTACAATTTGGCAATGTGAAAAATAAAATAGAAATTTTAATTGCCAACAGAGGGTGAAAATGAAATAAACAAATTTAAAAGGGTTTAATTGAGCTAAATGTGATTATTAGTTAGTTTAATTAATTTAAACTAATTAATTTTGTTTTATTTTTAAATCTTAAATTCTGATTTTATTTTGTGTGTGTACAGCACGTGTTTCAAGAAAAAGAAACAGAAGAAAAAGAAGCAAGAAATAAAGAGCGAATCAAACAAGGAAACAAATAAATGAAGATGTGGGGGGTTTCTGCAAAAATAAACCCCAATTCTCACATCCGTGCTCCTATATATACAACAAGCAAAAGGAGAAGAGAGGGCACCCAAAAACAAAGACGGCTGATCTAAAAAAAAAATCAAAGAGAAATAGAGACCGGAAGAGAGAGAGAAGTGCTCAGCGCTGTGCGGTGACGTCAGCAGGCACCCGGGATTCGAAAACGACAGAGGCAAGAACAGAAGCAGGTGTCACGTCGGTCAGTGGCTCGCGTACTCCAAGGTGCCACGTCAGCAGCAGGAGAGAGACAAAGAAGGCTCTGTGTCGGCGCTACCTGTCCCGAGGTGCCACATCAGCGAAGAAACTGACGTGGTTCGTTGGGTTTGCTGGTGTGGAAATCGAGACAGAGAGAAGAGGAACAGAACAGATTTCGCTGTGCTTGCTGGCTCTGAAATCGAGAGGCTTCGGTTTGCAATTTTTTTTTATAAACAAAACAGTTCTTTCTGTATTTTCTCTTCTCCTCTAATTTTTATCATGCAATCCATGAACAAGTTTGTTAGTTGCAATTTTATTATGAACTAAAATTTATTTTTCTAGGGCTTTGATGTAGCCTAGTTTTGAGAATACAATTTTAATTTCATATTAGTTTTCTATTTTTCCATGGTTGTTTGTTTGATTTTTGTGCTTAATGCTTACAATTGTTTCACCAATTTCTGTATGATTTATTAGATCATGGAGAGAGCAAGAGGTAATTTGTGATTTAGAACTATAAAATTAAATACCATTGATTGAGCAAAATTAGAGATGATTTACCGCGATTGATGTGACTATAAAGAAATCCATAGAACTTGATGATTCTTCAATTAATTAAATTTGCATAGAGATATGACAAACTGTTTGTTGGGAATATTTTTGATGTTGTTCGAGAGAGAATATTGAATGCTTAAGAGGATTTTGGTCTACAACTTGGAAAAATAATATTTTTATTCACATGGAATTATGAATTGTGTGGGATTAACTATGTAAAATCAAAAGCCCTATAATTAATTTTGCAATTAATAAACAACAAAATTTCAGATTCTGCTCATTTTTAATTTATTTAGTTAGTTTTTTAGATTAATTTAATTTAGTTGCTTTCTTTATTGAATTTCGATTTTCCAAATAGTAATTCATCTAGTAACTTTCGGTACTTAATAAAATAATTAGTCATTGTGGGTTCGACACTCTTTTTACTTAACTATACTACTTGTTGCAATTTTGTACACTTGCAAATATTCACATCAAGTTTTTGGCGCCGTAGCCGGGGACTAGTTATTCTTTTATTGATACAGAAAATTGCTAGACTGTTACTAGTTTGGATTTTTATTTTTATTTTAGATTTAATTGTTATTTTACCTTTTTATTCTCTTTTGACTTATTTTTCTTTCTTTATTTTTTCAGGACTTAGGAGTGAATGCCCAGATCTAAACCATTGGAGCCTACACTTTTTGACCCAGAGATTGAGAGAACCTTACGTCAGATCAGAAAGAAGAAGAAAGAAATCACCACATCCTTTTTATTCATGGCGAACAAAGATGAGAACAAAGTTTTGAGGGATTATGCAATGCCCACAGTCAATGGAGCAACATTAATCATCAAAAGGCCTGCAATTAAAGCAAACAATTTTAAAATTAAACCAGCAATTATTCAGATGATTCAACAGACAGTTCAATATAGAGGACTAGCATACGAGGATCCTAATGTTCACATTGCAAACTTTCTTGAAATATGTGATACCTTCAAACATAATGGAGTTTCCAATGATGCTATCCGACTGAGATTCTTTCCTTTTTCACTCAGGGATAAGGCAATGTCTTGGTTGAATTCTTTACTACCAGGATTCATTACAACTTGGGAGGGCTTAGCACAAAAATTTATGGCAAAGTATTTCCCCCCAGCAAAAACAGCAAAGCTAAGGAATAACATCACCACATTCACTCAATTCAAGACGAAGTCATTATATAATGCATGGGAGAGGTACAAAGAGCTATTGAGAAAGTGTCATCATCATGAACTTCCAAAGTGGCTATAAGTGAAAACATTCTATAACGGTTTGGGAGTTACAAATCGATCTATGATAGACGCAGCAGCTGGAGGTGCACTTATGAATAAAACTCATGGAGCAGCCTATGAGCTTTTAGAGGAGATGAAAGCTAATAGTTACCAGTGGTCTTTAGAGAGAACGATGCCAAGAAAAGTGGCTGGAGTTTTTGAACTTGATCCTATTACTACTTTAACTGCACAAATTGCTAATTTATCTAAACAATTAGGTAATATAAATGTTAATGCTATTCAAACTAATATGATTTGTGATCTTTGTGCAAGAAATCATTCAAGTGCAGATTGCCATGTGGAAAATTCTTTTGCTCAATCAAATGCCGAACAAGCAAATTTTGTGTTTTCCAAGACAAAACAACCCTTATGCAAACACATACAATCAAGGATGGAGAAATCACCCCAATTTTTCTTGGAACAATAATCAAGGAGGAGTTAGACCGCAACAAAATTTTCAACAACAAGAAAAGAACCCGACACTTGAAGATATGTTCATGCAATACATGCAAAAGACAGAACAATATATGCAGAAGACAAATTTGGCAATACAAAATAATACGGCTTCAATTCACAATCTTGAGGCTCAATTGGTCAAATTTTAAATATTTTTACAGAAAGAACGGCAGGAACATTATCTAGTAACACAATGGTCAATCCCAAGGAGCATGTCAAAGCAATAACACTTAGAAGTGGGACAACAATTGAGCAGCAAAATGTGGTTGAAAAGCAAAGTGAGAGTGAGCAAATTTTGGAGGAACAGACGCAGCAGGTAGACAATCACCATTCTAAGAAGGATAAAGGAGGTTCAAGCCAAACAATTTCAGGGGAGTTTAATTCTAACACTTATCATAATTCTCCTTATGATCCACATATTCCTTTTCCACAAAAACTTAAAAAGAATAAGCTTGATAATTAGTTTTTAAAATTTTTAAATATTTTCAAGCAATTTCATATTAATATTCTTCTTATTGAAGCTTTAGAAAAAATGCCTAAATATGCTAAATTTTTTAAGGATATTTTATCAAACAAGAGGAAGCTAGAAAAGCATGAGATGGTGATGTTAACTGAAGAAAGTAGTGCAATTTTACAAAAGAAGCTGCCACATAAACTTAAAGAACCAGGAAGTTTTATAATTCCTTGCACCATTGGAAATTCTTCTTTTCATAAAGCACTATGTGATTTAGGAGCAGGTATTAATCTTATGCCCTATTCTGTTTTCAAGAAATTAGGCATTGAAGAAGCAAAGCCTACCACAATTTTCTTGCAATTGGCGGACAGATCTATCAAATACCCAAGAGGGATCATTGAAGATATTTTGCTGAAAGTTGACAAATTCATATTTCCAGCTGATTTTATTGTGCTTGACATGGAGGAAGATGAACAAATCTCTTTGATTTTGGGGAGACCTTTTCTTGCAACAGGGAGAATTCTAATTGATGTGCAATAAGAAAAACTTATTCTAAGGGTTGACAACGAGCAAGTGACTTTTGATGTACTTAAGTCCATGGAGTATCTTGCTGAAGTTCACTCATGTTTTCAAGTCAGCGAAATTGATCTAGCCATCAACAAGACACATAAAGGTGAAGTTGACAAATTACCTCTAGAAGTGTGCCTAACAAATTCAGAAACTTTAGAATCCGAAATGAAGAGGTTTTGGAATGTGTTCGGTATTTGGAGGCTACACCATCAATTCATCATTGAGCTCAGCTAAAATTCAAAGATGTGGGGATATCAAAGATGTCATTATTAACAGATGAACCACCCAAACTCGAGCTAAAACCACTGCTATCTACTTTGAGGTATGCCTTCCTAGGCCAAGAATCCATTTTTCCAGTTATTATTAATAATTCGTTGAATAATGTTGAAGAAGAGAAATTGCTAAGAATTTTGAGAGAACATAAAACAGCATTGGAATGGAATATTTCTGATATAAAGGGGGTTAGTCCTTCAATATGCATGCATACAATTTCAATGGAGGATGATTTTAAGCCTATATTGCAGCCACAACAAAAATTAAATCCATCAATGCAGGAAGTGGTACATAAGGAGGTCATGAAGCTTTTAGATGCATGTATCATTTATCCAGTTTCAGAGAGTGCATGCGTGAGTCCTATATATGTTGTGCCAAAGAAAGGGGGAATAACTATAGTGAAGAATGACAATAATGAGCTTATACCAACAAGCACAGTCACGTGATGACGAGTGTGCATAGATTATCGAAGACTAAACGATGCAACTAGAAAGGATCATTTTCTATTACCCTTCATTGACCAAATGCTAGAAAGACTTGTAGGCCACTCATACTATTGTTTTCTTGATGGGTATTCGGGGTACAATCAAATCGCCATAGCACCAGAAGATCAAGAGAAGACCACCTTTACTT
Organism: Hemerocallis citrina; assembly: GCA_017893485.1. Classification (NCBI taxonomy): domain Eukaryota; kingdom Viridiplantae; phylum Streptophyta; class Magnoliopsida; order Asparagales; family Asphodelaceae; genus Hemerocallis; species Hemerocallis citrina. Next base: position 66,758,773 of record CM030364.1, on the reverse strand, counting down.
GCCCATATGGAACTTTTGCATATAGAAGGATGCCTTTTGGTCTTTGCAATGCCCCCGCCACATTTCAACGCTGCATGATATCATTTTTTTCCGGATATGGTTAAGAAGTTTATTGAAATTTTTATGGATGATTTTTCAGTTTTTGGTTATTCATTTGATAATTATTTATCTAACTTAGCTTTGGTTTTGCAGTGTTGCAAGAAAACAAACATAGGTCTTGAATTGGGAGAAATGTCACTTTATGGTGAAATAAGGGATTGTGTTAGGCCACAGAGTTTCCTTTAAAGGAATTGAAGTGGATCGTACTAAAATTGATGTCATTGAAAAACTAGCACCACCAACCAATGTTAAAGGAGTGAGAAGTTTCTTGGGTCAGGCGGGATTTTATCGACGATTTATAAAAGATTTTTCTTTAATCACTAAACCTCTTGCAATCTTTTGAATAAAGATACACCATTTGATTTTTCTCATGACTGCTTGCATGCTTTTGAAACATTGAAAAAGAAATTGATTTCAACACCTATAATTATTGCACCAAATTGGAATTTGCCTTTTGAATTAATGTGTGATGCTAGTGATGTGGCGATAGGTGCTGTTTTAGGGCAAAGAAAAAATAAATTTTTTCACACCATTTATTATGCAAGTAGAACTTTGACAGAAGTACAACTTAATTATGCCACTACTGAAAAAGAATTATTAGCTGTTGTATTTGCTTTTGACCAATTTCGATCTTATTTGATAGGTTCAAAGGTGGTTGTGTACACGGATCATTCAGCTCTCAAATACTTGCTTGCAAAAAAGGAAGCCTAACCAAGATTACTTCGCTGGATTTTGCTCTTACAAGAGTTCAATGTGGAAATCAAGGACAAGAAGGGTGTGAAAAATGTGGTGGCCGATTATTTATCTCGCATTGATCCTAAAGATGAAAAAAATTTACAGGTTACACTAATCAATGAAGAATTTCCAGATGAGTATTTAATGATGATACAAAATCCTCCATGGTATGCCGATATAGTTAATTACTTGGTATAAAAAATTCTACCTCCTAAAATTACTTATCAACAAAAGAAGAAATTTTCTCTGACTTGAAATATTATTTTTGGGAGGAATCTTTTTTATTTCGCCATTGTGCAGATCAAGTAATCAGGAGATGTGTACCTGAAGAGAAAATGGAAAGCATACTCAAACATTTCCACACATGGGAAGTTGGCGGCCATTTTAGCGGAGCAAAAACAGCAGCAAAAATTTTACAATCAGGATTTTATTGGTCCTCAATTTTTAAGGATGCTTTTAATTTTGTTAAATTATGTGATCATTGTCAAAAGGTGGAAAATATTTCTAGGAAACATGAGATGCCCCTAAATAATATCTTAGCGATTGAATTATTTGATGTTTGGGGGATAGATTTTATGGTTCATTTTCCATCTTCATTTTCTAATAAATATATTTTGGTTGCTGTAGATTATGTCTCCAAGTGGGTGGAAGCTGCTGCCTTACCAATCAATGATGCAAGAGTGGTGGTGAACTTCATAAGGAAAAATATCTTTTCAGGATTTGGAGCTCCACGGACAATTATTAGCGATGAAGGAAAACATTTTTGCAACCGTCAATTTGATGCTTTACTTGCTAAGTATGGAGTTACTTATCATGTGGCAACACCATATCATCCTCAAACAAGTGGTCAAGTGGAGGTTTCAAATAAAGAGTTGAAGTGTATACTTGAGAAGACAGTGAATATGTCACGAACAGATTGGGCAAGAAAATTAGATGATGCATTATAGGCATATAGGACGGCATTTAAAACACCAATTGGAATGTCCCCATATAGATTGTTGTATGGTAAAGCATGTCACTTACCGGTGGAACTTGAGCATTGCGCTTATTGGGCAATAAAGACTTAATTTTGACATGAAAGATGCAGGCGAGAAGAGAGTGATGCAACTTAATGAGATGGACGAGTTTCATAATGATGCTTATGAAAATTCCAAGATCTATAAAGAGAAAACTAAACGATGGCATTATAAGCATATTTTGACAAGAACATTTAATGTAGGGGAGAATGTATTGTTATTCAATTCAAAACTTAGACTTTTTTCCAGGGAAATTGAGGTCTAGGTGGTCATGACCATTTGTCGTGACAATTTTTTTTTCCATATGGAGCAATTGAGATACATCATGAGAAAATGGGGACACTCAAGGTAAATGGACAATGGTTGAAGCCGTATATGGATGGAGAATTTGGTGAGCAAAGTGGAGCATCGATCTAGCAAACCCTCAATGAGAGATGGAGAAAGTCAGGCTGAAGATTTTAAACTTAGCGCTTTTTGGGAGGCAACCCATTCTTTCTTTTACTGAATTAGATTTGATTTATTTTCTTTTAGTTTATTTTAATTTTATTTTTTGATTTTATTTTATAGGATTGCATAAGTTTGGAAGTCGCCGGGCGGAGCTATTTTCAACACCTAAATTGATGTCTGTTTTTTAGCAGGATGGAGTCAGAATATGGAAAAGTGTTTCAAAGAGAGACTGTAGGAAATTGTCTTAGCTTTCCAGAATAAAAAGAATCAGGCCATTTGGACATCTACAACTCCAGATATCGTTAAAACAATGAACGTTGTGCATGCAGAATTTTAACACGAATCAGGGGAGAAATTCTGAATTTTTTGCATTCTTTTTGTTTTTCCTTTTCCTTTCCCATTGAGAAAAATGTGATATTCAATTTTGGGGGAAGGGGTACAAATTTATTTTTTATTTTATATATATTTGAAAAGAAAAAAAAACAAAACAAAAAGGTATTTTAATTAGGCTCACCAGTACACTTTTGAGTTCTTTATTGTGCTAAAGCATTGAAATAATTTTTTAGGATAGACAATATCTTATAAATCAAGATTAAGAATACTTATTTACTTTAGGATTATTGAATTTCAAAATTTCTTACAAAATTGTGATGGTCATGTGATTAACATAAAAGAAAAATGCGAAGCTTTTTCTTGTGATTATCCCCTTTGGTCTGGTCCTAAACAGAGTTTAAGTAAATAGAGTAGTAATAAAAAAAATAAAAAAATTATATGAATAAAATCTATCTACTCTAATGTTTTGAGTTGCTTAGTAACTAGGGGTATTCATCACCAATGTTTACTTTTACGTCAAACAACAACTTAAAATATGAGTATGCAGAGCACTTTAAGTTTGTGAATTATTGAGTAACCGGGTGAATTCATCACAAATGTTTGCATTCGCGTCAAAAGACAGGTGACAACTTAGAAAAAATACAAAAAAAAAAAACTCTAGTTTGCTTCTCGGTTTGTAGTAGTAAGAAGGAGAAATCACAGATGAAGTTGTTACATACTATAATTACATTAATTGCATGACAAATATGATTGGGTTGGGAATTATGAATGAATAATTACACTGGAGAAAGTGAGTATGCTTGATTTTACTTTATTTGCTATTCTTTATATTTTTAATTGAAATTTTGATGCTTGCATGATGAGATTTCTTAGTGTGATGAATTGAGATATTATTGATTATTATTCCTTTATTCATGATTTTACCTTTTGCTCCAGGACAAGAAAAATCTTAAGTTTGGGGGTATTTGATGTGTATAATTTTTATATAAATATTTGTACTCATTTACCCATAAAAAATGCTTGTATTCGTCTATCTTGTTAAAAATTCTTCTTATTTCTATAGATTTCAGTTAATTAATTATTTTTGGAGGCGACGAAATTGACATGGTTCGTTGGGTTTGCTGGCGTGGAAATCGAGACATAGAGAAGAGGAACAGAAAAGATTTCGCTGTGCTTGCTGGCTCCGAAATCGAGAGGCTTCGGTTTGCAATTTTTTTTAAAAACAAAACAGTTCTTTATGTATTTTCTCTTCTCCCCTAATTTTTATCATGCAATCCATGAACAAGTTTGTTAGTTGCAATTTTATTATGAACTAAATTTTATTTTTCTAGGGCTTTAATGTAGCCTAGTTTTGAGAACACAATTTTAATTCCATATTATTTTTCTATTTTTCCATGGTTGTGTGTTTGATTTTTGTGCTTAATGCTTACAATTGTTTGGCCAATTTTTGTATGATTTATTGGATCATGGAGAGACCAAGAGGTAATTTGTGATTTAGAACTATAAAATTGAACACCATTGAATGAGTGAAATTAGAGATGATTTACCGCGATTGATGTGACTATAAAGAAACCCATAGAACTCAATGAGTCTTCAATTAATTAAATTTGCATAGAGATATGACAAATTGTTAGTTGAGAATATTTTTTGATGTTGTTCGAGAGAAAGCATTGAATACTTAGGGAATTTTGGTCTACAACTTGGAAAAATAATAGTTTTATTCACATAGAATTATGAATTGTGTGGGATTAACTAAGTAAATCAAAAGCCCTAGAATTAATTTTGCAATTAATAAACAATTTTTTTTTCAGATTCTGCTCCTTTTTAATTTATTTAGTTAGTTTTTTTAGATTAATTTAATTTAGTTGCTTTCTTTATTGAATTTTGATTTTCCAAATAGTAATTCATCTAGTAAATTTCGGTACTCAATAAAATAGTTAGTCCTTGTGGGTTCGACACTCTTTTCACTTAACTATACTACTTGTTGCGATTTTGTATACTTGCAAATATTCACATCAGGTACCAACTCTGATAGAGGCGGTTATCACCTCATTAAATGGAAAGAAGCGTGCATGAAGAAAATACACAGAGGACTGGGCATTATTGATCTTTGAGAAATGAATCTTGCATTTCTGGGAAAGTAGTGGTGGAAAGTCTTTTACCCTAACGGAGAGGGATGACAGGATTTCATTCAGGCCTATCTTCTTGGGAATGGGACAAGAAAGCTTGGCTTCAGAGTGGGTCAACTTGTCTCCTGGTTCTGGAAGGGGATTACTAAAGCCTATAATTTGTTCAATAGCTGTGTATCATCTTAAATCGGCAATGACAAGCTTACCAGATTCTGGTGGGATAAATGGTGTGGTGACCACACTCTCAGAGATCTTTTCTCAGACTTATATGCACAAACAAAACTGCCACACTGCACGGTGGTCGCAACTTGGAGAAGATGGTCTTGGAAGCCAGCCACTTGACCAGGCTTCTCAACTTAGGGTTTCGGAGCTACTGGCTCATATTGCCAGGTCAGGAGAAAAATGTTCATAGGGACCAAATAGGAAAGCCTGCGGGCTTGAGAACAATGGCACATTCACAGTACGTTCACTTTATAACTGTATTCACTTTAGGGGTTGTAGACCAAAATGGTTGGCAATTATTTGGAAAGCAAAAAAACCCTGCTGAAAGTGAAAGTCTTCTTGTGGCTTGTCCTAATCGTCGCAATTTTGACTAGAGAGAACCTAGTCAAACGCCAACCGAATATTGATACCTCATGTGAAGTCTGCAATACATTCACTAAAATCAGAGATCATCTTTTTCTGGATTGTCACAGGAGCATAGCGGTCCTCGTATGTCCTCAGTGCTCTCGAGACGAACAACTACCCTATAAAGTACGAGGATTTGTAGACCGGCCCAAAATTCGCCGCTGAGAGACGCTTTATGAGAGAAGCTTGGTATATCACTAGATATGAATAATTATTAATTTCGTGAGACTAGTAATAGTATTTCTAGTAATTTAGCTCACATCATGCATCTTATTTCATTTTGGGTTACAACTGCAGCGATAGGTCCTAGAGGGAGGATTGCCAGAACCTTCTAGGTGGAGAAGTACGATGACGATGAGATCGAGATCGGTCATACGCATGACTGAGGGACGTGTCTTGTTAGTACTTTTGTACTATGGATAGATCCCCACTCCTCAAGGCCTGTTGGGAGGATCTTGTTGCCTGTATGTTTCTATGTTCGTCCCACCCTCCCATGTTCGGGGGAGGATTTATATTTTATTTATGTACTGTAGGACTCTATATTTTGCTCAGTACATTGAGTTTACTTTATTATTTTTTTATTAATAAAACAGGATGGCCATACTCTACCTTTTCAAAAAAAAAAAAAAAAGAAGATTAGCAATGAGACTGTGGATTGGTTTTTGGAAATGAATGAGAACATAGAGTTGATTTTGGAAATGAACAACAATAATAACAACACAATCTTTATCTCAGTTTCTTTGATCCCACTGCCGAAGACCAGCTCACTTGGATGGCTGATCGAAGTGGCAGTTACACCACCAAATCGAACTATGTGAGCCTAATAGAAAATGAGCACGAAGCGACTAATGATATCATCAATTAGAAGCTTCGGGGGAAGAAAACAGTTGAACCTAGAAGGTCGATCTTTATGTGGAGGGTGAAAAGTGACTCGCTGATGACGAACATCGGACCATTGCTTCATTGTCTCCTCTCTGTCCACTTTGCCAGTCCGAGAACGAAACTCCAACACATCTACTTCGCTGTGAAGCAATGCTGATTGTAAGCTTGACCGCCCTAAGATCAAAGGAGTTTGCCTAATTGGATGCTAATCAAGGAGTTACAATTTTTTGGATTTTCTTTTATATTTCTTGATGTTCTAAGCGTACATATCATATATTTATCCATTTGGTTCTCTTCTTTGCTCTTGCTTCTTTCAACCTTTTAATTCGATCCACCGTCTCAAAACTTTGGCCTATGTATCAAATAAGGAACTTGACACGAACTTGACGACCATGCTCTGAGGAACACTACGTATTTTGTTTATAAGTAAAATTGTGGAAAAATGAAAAAGAGGATATAAGAAAATGAAAGCAGGGAGACAAACAAACAATGGAAAACCACCATGCTTACAATACTATTTCATATTCTTCGTGCTTTCTATCAAGAAAAACATATTTAATGAAAATTATGAAATGAACGCATTAATTGTCTTATCAACAAAAGTTTTGAAAAGTTTTCAAGCTCTCACATTATTGATTATTCATTTCTTTGTTGCTTACTTCTTTGTTGAAAAAACTTGATTTAATTGAGAATGAATTGAATAGTAGTAGACTAGTAGTAGGGAGAGTGAGAAAGTATTGTGTGAATTTTTTTAGATTGAATTAAGAGGGGTATTTATAGAGGAAAATACAAAAACAAAAAAAAAAATAATATAAAAAAGACAAAAAAAAACACGGGTCAAACGGGTCCAAACCCGCGGGTTGACGAGCGGGTTTGACTTGGTCAACGGGTTGGGCGGGCCGGGTCGAGCAGGTTGAGTTCACAATTTTTACGACCCGGGTCAACCCGCGGGTTCGACCCGGACCCGAACCGGATTATAGCGGACAAGGTTCGTGTGGGCGGGTCGTGGGTCAGCCCGGCCCTGGTTGCCATCCCTAGGTTGCTCTTAGGATTATTTGGTGCTTTTTAGTTAGTTTTTTTTAAAAATTGCTTCCTCTTTAGTTAAGCTCTTTCTTTATGCGATTTTACTTGTTGTTTGTTTGCTTTGCTGGTGATTTTTGTGCTTTTTCTTGGTTGGTTCTTCGAGTTTGTTCTTTGAGTTCTTCCTTCCTCTCTATTCTCTCATCCTCTCTCTCTCCATTTATTTTCTTAATTTCCCATTTTTCTCCCTATTAATCTATATAGTTCTTGTTATGTCCCTCTGCTGCTCTCTTGTTCAGTCCCCTTCATGGGCTTGGACCTTACAACGAGCCCTTCTTGGGTCGAAATAGTAAAAAATAAAAATAAAAAGAAAAAGAAAAGAAATTTTTTTCCCCTTTGGCTTTTAGTGTGGCCAGCCCACATGCCAGAACATTCTACAGCCTTCAGCTGTACTTTCTTCCCGCCTTCTTAGCACTTCCACCTCTTCAGCTTCAAAGACCTCTTCCTCTTTACCACTGCTTCCTCTGCGCTGCTTTCGTTGTCTGCAGTTAGGTCATCGCAAGGTGCTTTGCATGTCAAAAATGAAGTGTCTGTTCTGTCTCAAATCTGGCCACTCACGTAATAAGTGTTTTGCTCGTCAACAATTACTAGGCCTTTCTGTGGGTGTGCCCATCTCCGACAGGGTTTTGGTAGCTTTGGATTTCTCTTCTCTCCAAGCCAAGCTTACTGATCTTCAGGCCAATAAGGCTAAGAGGATCAAGTTATCCACCAAGCTGGCCCTCCTTCCGACCTCACCGGTTACTCAACTTCTCGCTGCAAATGCCCCCTCTCTCTGTACTGCTCAACCTCCTCTAGTTACTCCTTCCCCCTTCAGTGATAAGTCCCCGATCACTCTTGTCTATGTTCCTTCTCCTGAAGTCACAGCTAAGATGTCCAAAATGAACTGTTACAAAGCTATCTCTATTCTGGGTGGTTCCATCTCCAGCTACTCATTGGATTCTTTTCTTTGCAACACTTGCAATGTTTCCAATTGGACGTGGGCGCATTGGATTCTTTTCTTTGCAACACTTGCAATGTTTCCAATTGGATGTGGGCGGTGAATGCATGTTCGAACTGGGATGTTTTCATCACCTGTCCCAGCTCTAAAATCCTTGAGGACTTGCTTGCTATCAAATACTTTTCCATCAGCACCATTAGTCTTTCGATCCACAAATGGATTCATCAACTCTCATCTCCTCCGAATTTTCTTTCCTGACCCACCAAAGTGACTATTTTGGGATTACCTCCATTCTGTGATTCTCCTCGTCTGGTTGCTAATATGCCTAAATGTATTAGAGACTTGACTTGCACCTCTTCGACTTCCTTGCTGGCCTCTGACTGCCTTCAGGTAGAAGCAGGAATTCTTATGCCCCTCAAAGTCTTATAGAGTACTGGCTTACTCTCTTAGAGTTGAACAATCTGTGTTCTCTATCACTGTCAATTATCATGACTCTCCTGTCACTAGTGCTGGGCCGACCCTTAGTCTCTCCTCAGCTGCTGAGTCCTCTAAGGCTGTTGGTTCTCATCCAAAACCTTTCACTGTCGGCGTCTCCTCTCACCTTTTGAGCAACACTTCCAAGCCAAGGGGTAGTCATAAGACGCCGTTCAAAAAAAACTTCTCTTACACCCATAGGAGCACTGCCTCTCCCATCCCCCCGAATCGCCTGCAAAGCCTCCTAATTTAGTTTGGACTAATCCTACTATTGCTTCGCAGTCCATCGTTAAAGCTAATCCACTTTCCTTTATGCATTCTTTGGAGGTTCTGCCTGCCCCCCAAACTGCTCATCCTCCTCATCCCATTGTGCCCTCAGACACTGCATCTGCTGCTGTGCCGACCTCTATTTCTAAAGAGGTTTCGTCAGTTGATTCGCATTCCAATTGGCTGGCATGGAATGTTAATCCGAACTTCAATTCTGATTGGGATAAATTCAAGATTACCGTGCAAAGTTCTACCACTAAGACCTCCAAGGTTGGTTGTTCTCCTCTGAAGCCCTCTGCCTCCCTCCCCTCTGCGAATGATGCATGGGTTGAGTCTGATGATCTTCTCAATGAAGAAGAGAAGAAGTTGGCTGCTTCTAACCCCTCTCTCAAGGTACTCATCCCTGTTAGTATGACAATTTGAAGTCTCGTTTGGTTTTAAGCTTTGACACGAGTTCTTTTATTCTTTCCTGTTTTGCTCTTTCTAGCTCCCCCTAGCTATGAATTTTCTTTTTAATTACATAAGCCGCACAGATCTATGTACTTATGCTGAGGGTGTTTTTCAAAGCACCGGTCCTCCAACGGACTCTTCTCTCCTACCTACCTCTCAGACGTTTATCCCAACACCTCCCTCGGTCACAATTTTAGTTCTCAGGTGACTTATTCTTCTCCCTTTCCTCCCCCCCTTTACTACTCCTGCCCACCCAGGGCTAGTGGCTTCCTCTAACTACTTTTCTGTTCAGCCCTCCACTTTGCCTTCTACGACCACTCACAAGAGGTTTAAATCCTCCTTGTCCTTTATTCGTTCCAGTGCACGGATTCGTGCCAAAAAAGACAAGCTCTTATTGTCCGCTCCTTAGGTTTCCTTAGCTGGGCAGATTCGGAACTTATATATCCCACCCTTTTCGTCTAAAAAAAGGGATCAATCCACCCTTGGATCCGTTTATCAGGTTCACTTCGACTCTCTGTCTGACGCTGATATTCTTCAGCTTGCCTTTGGCGTGGGCTTTGTTTTTGAATCGACACAATTGTCGGACATTGATTCCATCCATCTCCTTGAAATTTTGAGAGCTAAAGAGTCAAACCGTTGTCATGATTAGTATCTCATGGAGTATTCGTGCTCTTAGGAGTTTTTCTAAACAGAAATCTTTATACCATCTTATTTCTTCTTCTCGTTGTGATATGATCTCTATTCAATAATCGAAATTAGATTCCACCTCCCCTTCGATTCTTCGTTCCATCAGCGGATCCCTTATCTCTAAATGGATCCCGCTGGATGCTATTGACACTCGTGGGGGAATTCTTTTTGGATTTAAGGAATCTAGCTTCTCTCTTTTGTCGGTACGCCGACTTAATTTTTTTTTCATTGTTGGGCTGCATTGGACCAATCTTAATTGTAATCTAACCGTGGTATCGGTTTACGTTCCATCTACGGCTGATCGGCGCGATCTGTTCTGGAATGAATTTAACTCCCTCCAAAGCAGTGTTTTAGGCTATTGGATTTTTTGCGGGGATTGTAATGTTACTAGATTTTCCACCGAAAGAGTGGGAAATGCTTCTTCCTTTGCTGACTTTCAATGCTTCAACGATTGCATTACCTCTCTTAATCTTAGCGAAATCCCTACGAATGGTAGATCTTTCACTTGGTCTAATATGCAGATTGCACCGTCTATGGCCAAGCTAGACTGCTTTCTTGTCTCCCAGGATTGAATTTCCCAATTTCACAATTCGTTCGCCCGCACCCTGCCGAATCTCAGTTCGGATCATGTTCCTATTGCCCTGAACTCTAACTTTAACTTCTCTAAACCGTTCGAATTCTGCTTTGAGAAATTATGGTTGCAGGACCAAATTTTTGTCAACCTCATTATTAGCTGCATTTTCGCGGTTACGGGCTCCCACGGCCTCAGTTGGATCCTTCTCAAACTTCATGCTTTCAAACACGGTTGTAAAGTTTGGCATAAGGAGAGATTTGCTAATGTTCACGCTCTCAAGAATTTTCTCTTGTCTTCAATTAATTCGATAGACCTTCTTGAAGAAAACGGTCTGATTTCTAATTCTTTACGTCTTCAGCATTTCTCGTGCAAACAACAGTTTGCCGACCTTCTCAATCTGGACCACATCAAATGGGCTCATAGGGCTAAGATCCGTTGGCTTACGGAAGGTGATTGTAACACTTCCTTTTTCCACAATTTTTCTTAAGATCGTCAGAGATGCAATCGAATTTCTTCCCTTGTAGTCAATGGTATTAAGCTTAGTTCCACTTTTGAGTTTCATGCTACCTTTCTAACCTTTTACCGCACTCTTGGGGACCCTTAAGTCTAGCTCTGCCTATCTAGATTGGGCCCAGATATATGGTAACGAATCACATGATCTTACTAGTCTTGAAGCTCCTTTCATCGTGGATGAGGTTAAATCGGCTATCTTTTCGTTAAGGAGCGATTCCGCTCCTGGCCCTGATGGGTTTCCATCTTTCTTTTTCCAAAAATTGTGGGATTACCTCAAAGAAGATTTCATTGAAATGTTTGCTGATCTTCATCAAGGACTGTTTTTCTTTGATCGTATTAATTACACCCATATTGTTCTCTTTCCCAAAATCTTGGGTGCGAATTCTGTTTTTGCTTTTCGTCCCATTAGCCTTCTTAACACTACTTTTAAGATTATCATGAAATTCCTAGCCAGTCATCTCAGTCAAGTCATCTCTCATCTTATTGATCCCGCTCAGTCTGGTTTTATTAAAAATCGATTTATTCTTGATAGCATTGATTGTGCTCAAGAAATTATTTCCGATTGTCATAGATCCAATTCAGAAGGTATTCTCATAAAATTGGATTTTGAAAAAGCGTATGACAATGTTGGTTGGGATTTTCTCTTTGATATTCTCCTCCATAGAGGCTTCGGTTGGAAATGGATCACTTGGATCAAGTCCAGTCTTTTCACTGACACCTCCTCTATTCTCATTAATGGTATAGAGGGGGAAAAATTCCAATGTAAGTGCGGTCTTTGTCAGGGAGATCCTCTCTCTTCCCTCTTATTTGCATTGGTTGCTGATGTTTTTAGTAAACTGCTCCGTAATGCTTGGGACGCTAATGTTATAGAAGGCTTGGGAGGCTCTCAAAGCTTCCGTGGAGTTCTTAATTTATAATATGCTGATGACACAGTTATTTTTGCTAAGACTAATGAGAGTACTCTCCGAAACCTTAAACTGCTTCTCTATTTATTCGAAAAAGCGTATGGTTTATTGATTAATTTCAATAAACCATCTGTTCTTTGGCTTGGCGGGTCTTTTAATCGCCAAGACGAGATTGCTCAATTTTTCAGCTGTGCTTCATCTTCTTTCCCTGTTATGTATCTTGGCATTCCTTTGAGATGGGGGTAAATTACACAAATCAGATTGGGTGCCAATGATCGATAAAGTGGCTTCTAGACTCAATGTTTAGTCTGGTAGACAACTCTCTCGAGGAGGTTGTTTAATTTTGATTAATTCGGTTCTGTCTTCGATTCTTTTATTTATGACGTTCTTCTTCTACCTTCCCACTTAGGTGATCAAGAGGATTGATCAGATCAAAAGGAATTTCTTCTGGTCTGGCACTGACAGCGACAGACCAGGGACTCATCTCTGTAACTGGAAGATAGTGTGCTCTGCTTATTTGGATGGTGGTTTGGGGGTGCTTGACCTCCGAAACAAAAACTTAGCTTATCTGGGTAAGTGGTTATAGAGGATTTTAAGAGATTATCATTTATCCTGGGCCTGTCTGATTCTTCATAAATGCCATTCTCGTCATAGGATTTGGGAATTATTCCCAAAGCTTTCCCAGGATGCCTTTCCTTTCTGGAAGGGTGTTTGGAAGGTTATGAAACCTTTCCAGTGTGGCCTTTTCAAACTGTGCGCTACCGGCTCTAAGACGAGGTTCTGGACCGACTTATGGGTCGGTAATTACAAGATTGCCTCAGTCTTTCCATACATTTTCCGGCTTGCTCTTAATCCACTTGCCATTGTAGCTGAATACCACATTGCTCTCCATCCCAACCGCGAGTGGCATATCCCGTTCAATACATCCCTTCCTCCTTCGTTGGTTGCCAAATACATTCAACTTCTCTTTAGTTTAAGCAATTACTCCTGGTAACCCATTGAAGATGTGAGTTGCGTTGGACCAGTTCTGGTTCTTATTCGGTCAAATCTTTCTATAATTTTCTTAACTTCGAAGGTGTTAAGTCACCTTTTGCTAAGTTTGTTTGGAGTAGTTGTGCTCATTTGAAAGTTAAAATTCTTACTTGGCTCTCTATTAACAACAAATTATTAACTGTTGATAGACTTAACAAGATGAATTTGGCTATTGGGCAATCCTGTTCTTTCTGTCTTACTCATTTTGAGGATATGGAACATCTTTTCTTACGTTGTGTTTTTTTTCGCCCTTTATGGAAGGTTTGTTTGGATGTAGGGGTTGTCAATTCCATCCCCAACCCGTTCCAGTCTTGGGGGACTAGTTGGCGGTCCTACTTTTTCCATACCTCGTTTAGTAAATCATGGGACCTCTCGATGATGGCGCTTATATGGATCATTTGGAAAGAAAGAAATAATCAAATTTTCTCTCACACTGCTCGCCCTATTGGTAATCTAATTGATGACATGGTCTTCTTTACCAAGTTCTGGGCGACCTCTGTATCTCATGATAAAGCGATTGCTTTGCACCTTTACCATCTAGATGCTGCTGCATTTTGATTGCATCTTACTAATTTTTTTCCTCCTTAACTTTTCATTTAGCCCTATTGATTTTTTTTACCTATGGTTTTTTCTTTTTTCTGGTGCAGATCTGATGTGCATGGCTGCTGCTTTTCTGTCTTGCTCCACCTTTTGAAGGCCTGGCTTGTTCTCTTCGTCCTGGCTTCAACATTGTTGTTTTGTTGCTATGCTGTTCACTTAGGTTCTATACCTATAAATACCTTTTGATTTTCTTATTATGTTTAAAGCTTGTGCTTCAAAGTGGTTACTAGCAATTGTGGGTATTGCTGAACCCTTTTCACTTTAGTTTTTTTATTTTGTATTACTGTTCTTCTCTTCTACTTTTATGTTGCAGTTCCTTTAGCTATATTTTCATTCTTTTTTGGACTGAGGGCATGACCTGATCGGATCGTTAGTCACCACCTGGCTAGTTTTTACCTTGTTGATGTATCTGTTTGCTTTAGCGGCTTCTAGTGCTTTGGTTTTTTCCTGATGAATCAGTTTAGCGGCTCTTTTTGTAGCCGTTCCTGCCTTTGAGCCGTTATTATGTTGGCTGGGTGGAGCTTTAGTTGTCGTTGGCCGCTGCTATTGTCAGACTCGATCATTGCGTTCGGGTTATTGAGCCTGCGCAAGTGCTTCTTGCTGCTCTTGTTCTGGCTTCACTTATTGGGTCATTTTCTCCGATGCTTAGGGAGTGTCTGCTACGCTTTTGTGGATCTTGCTTACTGCATCATGCTTGCCTTCGGTTTATTTACTTTTTGCTTCCTGTAGCTCAGATGGATTTTAGTGTAGTGCAATGTTTTCTATTGCCACTGTTGTTTTTTTATGTTATGTATATCTGCGTTTGTTTCTCCCAGTTTTATTTCGTGTAAAAGTTGACTTTGTTTGTACATATTCTGGTTTTTAATATATTTGGATTGGAGTCTTTCGACTCTATCCCCGTTATCAAAAAAAAATAAAATTAGATGACATTTTAGTAATTTTGAGAAAAAAATATATTAAAGAATTTGGCGGACGACCACATTAATTTTTTTTTTATTAAATGGACGGAGCATCATCCTCCGTCTTCTATATTTAGCAATCGTCTAAAGTTGCTTCTATCTTTAGCAGTCTAATGTTCACTTCAATTCTAAATTTTGGGTTTTTAGCAAATGATAGTGAAGAGTTTTTTCAACCCAACTGCTAAATTTTGGGTTTTAAAGCAAACGATAGTGGATGCTCTAAGCAGAATAAGATTTGTATTCAAAATAAGGTTGGTGTGGTTTTGGGCTTTTGGGCCCAGTTGATACCAGCCCAGACGAATCTCCCCCTCCCTTAAAATTCACGTGCGCTAATTTCATTAACAATCACCAAAGTTTGCCCCATCGCCAACCACCATGGAGCGACACCCCGCCGCACTGCACCACGTGTCCACTTTCCTTTAAAGTTAAGGACACGTGTTTCTCTCTCCTTCCCCCCTCCTTTTGAAGCCTTCTTCTTCCTTGATTCTCATCTCATTTCAAAATTTCCCATTCCAATGAATCCAATCCCATTCCCATTCTTATAGAAAATTTAGTTCAATTCAAAAGAAAAAAAACATCGATTTTCAAGATGGACTTGAGATCTGAACTGTTGATTCTTACATCCGGCGGGAGCGGTAGGGTCATCGCGCTCTTTTCCCTCTGCTATTTGCGGAGACTGTTGCTTTTGGTGCAGAGATTCTTGTTACTACTGTTC
The DNA here is from genome assembly GCA_017893485.1 of Hemerocallis citrina. NCBI lineage: Eukaryota > Viridiplantae > Streptophyta > Magnoliopsida > Asparagales > Asphodelaceae > Hemerocallis > Hemerocallis citrina. The sequence goes on along the minus strand of CM030364.1, from coordinate 66,743,312 downwards.
GTTCTGCTTCGGATGAGGAGGACGGCGGCGGTGATTTTATCGGAAAGTCAACGTCGATGGTAGTGAGATTGCCGTTGGTAAGGAGGGTGATGGTGATGGAGAAAGAGAACGAGGCGGTTGTGAGGAGAGCGATGGCGATTCGGAGTTTGAGAGAGGAGGAGTAGAATAAGAGTAGGAGAGAGTATTGGTTTTTTACGACGGGGATAGGGGATACGCTTTTTACGTAGTCATGGACTCCCATTGGTGTGAGAACTAGGTGAGACGTGAGAAAGTTGTAAATCACCCTAGGGGGTGAATATGGTGAATATGGTGATTGTGCGTAAATTAAAATTTTAAAAAAGGTGCGTAAAGTAAAAAGATAGAGTAAGAGAAACCAAACAGAGCAACAAGCAAGCCACATCGATATAACGTGGTTCGACTTCCAAGTCTACGTCCACACTACCTACTTGTAGCAATTCTCCGTCACAAGCGTTTCACTGTACTTTAAACCATTGCACAATGATTCTCGAAATTCAGGCCGAGAGACCTATTACACCTGCTGGGCTTCTACAACAAGTCCCGCAATACTCATCGAAGTGGATAAGAAAGAAAAACTCTCAAGATCTAGAAAAGACATTGACTGAAGAAAATAATAAAAATTTCTCACACTCGGAGTATTGATTGAATGATTAGTTCAGAAGAGTTATAATAGCAAGGGATAAAGAATACACTGTGAATTTGCCTCAATTTATAGAGTAGGGAAATGTATCTTTCCGAAAATGAAAAAAATATTTCTGAAATAGTCAGATCTGCACTTAGACTGTCGACCACAATGATGGACAGTCGACCGTTCATCTTTTAACTCGTAAGTCGAGCGATGACCGGTTGACTGACTCATCTTTTCCACATAGATGAGCAGTCGACTGTTGTGACGGTCGACTATCATTCCGTGCGGTCAACTGTTGTCGTGCAGATTCGACTTTTATTAAGTGCTTTACTTTATATTCTTTCCAAAATTAATTTATCAATCAATACTTCTTTACATATATGCTCCTCACATAAACAGAAGTAAATCTCTATTTTGCTGGCTTTCTTGATGATTTGAAGCACATGTTTCTTGTGGAGCACTCTTTCTTGATTTTTCCAATCTTTTCTTATTTATGCATCTTTTGCTTGTTTTTGAATCTTTTGGATCTTTTATTTTGATATTCTTTTCCTGTTTTCCTTGCAAATCTTAACTAAAGATATTAGCAGTAAGTGATACGTTTTGTGCACATCAAACTTAGGTCAACAATCTCCTCCTTTTGGTGTGGACAAAACATATCTTAGAATTTTAAAAGTGTAAAACTAAATATATAAGAAGAGATTTAATTACTCCCTCTCCCTAAATTTTTGCATGGAAGGTGTTAATAAATGAGAGTACATAATATAGCTCATATGTAATGATCAATTTTTTTTTGGAGAACATGCATACACATCTTTTGATAAACAAGCAATTTTTGGGGAATATTACATTTTTGAAAAATCAAAGGAAAATCTACTAATATGATACCGTTGATCGTAAAACTCTTTGATATACAGTGAGATCTCTACATGGTATCATAGATATGAGATTTTGCCAATACATATAAATAAGAGCGATATAGATTAAAAAAAAACATTAAAAGATTCAAATTTGTAAAAGAGGAGACATAGACATAGATAAAAATTCTAAAAAAAATACTTCTCCTTTTTTGAACACACTAAAAGATGCAAAAATACATCAACCAGAAATCTGAAAAACAGAAATGGACCGGTCGACCGCACAGTCGATCGATGAGACAATGTATGCGACTGTTGTTGAGAGCTCAATTATCTAAATGAATAGATAATCTAAACACAAATTAAAAAAAACCTCGCAAGTGTACGAATTATTTTCAGAAGCGTAGTGAAAAGCAAGGGTCAATCCCACAGAAATTGTAATAATTAACTTACTAATCAATAATCAGAAATCTTTTATTAAGTTTTATTTCTAAATGTATGTCTAAAAGGAAATGAGATTTAAATCTAGATCGAGTAGTCCTCGATTTGGTAAATTTGAGTCACAAAAATATCTATTGAATTAGTTGGGCTTGATTTCCACCTATAGCCAAGAATGTTCGATCAACTTTTACACTACTCTGATCACTCATGTTTGTTCATTTAAGAGCATGGTATCTACTTCTTAAATTAAAGATTTTCCCGGGCTAAGAAATTAGGCATGGTATCTACTCTAATTCCTTTCTCTCCTTAAGTGTTTTACCATGATATCTACTAAGTTGCACTTGAAGAAAGCATGGAAACTGTGGAAATTAACAAACACTCAAAGCTCTAGAAGTTGGTATCAAATCTAGATCCTCCAAGTTGATTAAACCAAAGAACCTAATAGATTCTGGTGTTACTAATTACGAGCATAAAACTTGATTATTTCAATTACTCATATAACAGATTCAATTTTATAATACTGCTTATTATAAATTTGATCAAGACCAACCAGGTTTAATCAATAAGTGATCGAAGTAATGCAAAAGAAGATTTATCACATGACTAAGGTTTCAATCTGCCCAAAATGAATTTAGTTGCACATAATCCAACTTTATTGACTAACAGTTTTGAATACATGACTCTAATAAATTTAACAAGAACAAAAATTAAAGAGAGAAGAAGAAACACTGATTTGTATGATGATCAGCTTGAAACCAATCAGCCTGAAGTCGACTTGATCTCCTCTGAAGTCGACTTGTTCTCGTCCCCCTCAATACCGAGTTTTTGTACTTGATCCCTCCTTTTTCCTTCAATTTTCTCCATCTCCTCTCTTTTCTGATATCTTTTAATAGCTTCTTTTCCCCTCATCTGCAGATCTCACGCTCCAGATTTCAATCTCCCCAACTACCGGATATGGATTGAGTCAAATCCTCTTCATTAACTACCAGACCAGATCTCTTGATTTTTGGAAAGTTGTTATTTTCAGTTATACAATATTTGTTTCCTGAATTTTGATAGCTCAATCTGATTTGTTTTGCGGATTTGGATGAGGGTGTATCTCAACTGTGCTTATCTCTAATTCCCGTTGAATGCCAGTTCAGTCGACTATTGGATAAGAATCAATCGACTGTTCCGTGAACTTTTGGAAACTCAAACCAGTCAGAGCAGTCGACTGTTGATTATGAGTCAGTCGACTGTTCTGCGAAGCTTCGGAAACTCAACCCACTCTGTTCAGTCGACTGTCGTTAAGGAATCAGTCGACTGTACTCAGGAGCTTCTAACAAGTGCAAAATTAAGGTTCTTCATTCCAGTGTATCATCCTCACAGTGATGGATTAGTCTTGAGTAAATCTTGAATCCGCTTCATTTAGTTGCTTTTAGGCCGTTTCCTATCGAAAAGAGAAAAGAAGAATAAATTACCAAAGATAGAGAGTTTAATTGTCTAATTGCATTCAGATTATTGCTCCAAAATGTGGATATTAACAGATTTATCAAATACCCCCAAACTTAGCTTCTGCTTGTCCTCAAGTAAAAATGAAAACTGACACTACAAGCATCGCAAGAACACCTTGACCCTTCCAACATTTACCTCAGAGAACTTGCTACTTTTAGTGTCAAGATTAAAACAAGCATTAAGATAGGTCTAAAAGAAGTTTTAATTCAAATGTTAATCACTATTCAAAGGAATACTCAACTTGAAAATCAATAAGTAGGGTGACCAATGCCTATGCAACAAAATCATGATTAAGGTTAGCAAGCTCAACTATATTTCAACTTTAAAATGTCACCATGGCATACACTCCCAATAAAAATAATAGCTCACATTAACATGGGTAGTTCAAATTAGATCTCTTGACAAATATTCATTACTTGGATGAAATGAAACCATATGCTTGATCTTGCTACTACATCTTCACTCCATTGATTTGCACAATACTTGGATCAAAAGGTCTTGTATAGATTGTAATGGGACCATGGGTGGGGGTTAAACAATTGAAGGGAAAAAGGAATACAAAATTTCTAAAGAATTAGTAGAGCAACTTGTATTGTTCTAAGAGATTATATTTCTTCCCCCCCTTCCCCCTTTTTTACCCCCCCCCCCCCCCCCCCCTTTTTTTTATTTTTTTATTTTTTTTTTTTATATTTTAAATGCAATCATGAGGCCATATATCAGAGGCCTATACTTTATTTCTATCAACACCTCTCAACCACCCACAACTCAGCAATTTTCATTTGATGAACAACTTTTCATATTTCTTATGATAAATCCTCTAACTTTTCTTTCCATTTTTATATATAGTTCAACCCCTCACCTTGACATACCACATCTCTTTTACAATTTTTGCTCTACTAACTCAATAGATATAGGTAAGGTAACCTATTTATCTAGGCATGGTTAAGGATGATGTGTCTTACAAAAAGAAAGCTTTTATAGGCTTCAAAGGGGCAACTAGTGAATAATTGATGTTGGGTAGGCTATTTGTCTTTGGTGATAGATTCTTAGGTGCCTTAATCACTTCCAAGTTTTCATGCAAAATCCAAAATAAGTTTCGAAAAGTAACAAAAACAAGTTCTAGTTCATTTCAAGAATGTAGATACATGTAGTCAGCTAAATCATGAATATTGAGATCTTCAAGTGTATGACTCTCTCAAAAAATATATGTTAGGCTCAAAACTCACAATTTGTGTATTTAAGTTTACTCATAGTTGAACTTGCTATTCTCTTTCAAAATTCGTCGAATTGACATGGCCAAATGAATAAAAGTTTCAAGCATGATCCATATGATAAGTTATTAACATTTTTAAAGATAAAGCCCACAATTAATACTTGTTCTCCACTCTCTACCTATAGTAACTGAGCTCATGTTCTCATCATTGTTGTTAGAAAGGTTTTTTTATTTATTTATTTATTTATTTATTTTTTAATTTTTTTAATGCAAAAGAAAAATTCAAAAGATTCCAAATGTCAGTAAATACCCCCAAATTTAGATAGAACATTGTTCTCAATGTTTGAAACTAAAATAGGCATGTGTCACCATCCAGTTTGAAGGAAAGAAAATGAATAAAGAGAAATAAGTAAAGAGAAAAGTGTAAGAACTTTCCTGACAATTGGGTTGCCTCCCAATAAGCGCTGCGTTTCTTGTCCTTAGCTAGACTTGATGAGTTTATGCAATGTATTAAATAGTTTGAAGAGTTATATCTTCCTCCCGCCGCTCAAAACTCATCTCAATGTAAGGCTTCGCCCTATTCCCGTTCACCTTGAATGTTTGATTTTTCTCTTTGCTATGAACCTCCAAAGCTCCATGTGGGAAAACCTTTGTAACAATGTACAGACCATACCATCTTTGACATAAGCTTGCCTGGAAAAAGTCGTAATTTCGAGTTGTATATCAATACCTTCTGTCCCTCATGAAACTCCTTCCTTGCTAGCTGTTTATCATGGTATATCTTGGTCCTTTCTTTGTACAACTTTGCATTCTCATATGCATCATGCCTTAATTCTTCGAGCTCATTCAGCTGCAATCTTTTTTTGTCACCTGCTTGTTTCATATCAAAATTGAACTTTTTAATAGCCCAATAAGCTTTGTGTTCCAATTCCACCGGAAGATGACATCCTTTTCCAAAGACCAGACGATATGGTGACATGCCAATGGGCGTCTTGTATGCAGTTCTATATGCCCACAATGCATCATTCAAGCGTAGCGACCAATCCCTTCTGCTTGTATTTATGGTCTTTTCCAAAATGCTCTTAATTTCTCTGTTGCTAATCTCCACTTGCCCACTGGTTTGAAGATGGTATGGAGTACCCACTTTATGTGTAATCCCATACTTCTTCATTAAAGAAGCAAATGGAAAATTATTGAAGTGGCTACCTCCATCACTAATTATTGCTCTTGGTGTACCGAACCTGGTGAAGATGTTATCTGTAAAAACTTGATAACAACTTTGTGATCATTAGTTTTTGAGGGGACAGCCTCGACCCATTTAGACACATAATCCACACCCACAAGAATATATAAATAACCAAGTGAGTTAGGAAAAGGACCCATGAAGTCGATTCCCCATACATCAAAAAGCTCAATTACTTGAAAGTTTTTCAGTGGCATTTGATTTCTGGAAGAGATGTTGCCTATCCTTTGGCATCTATCACAAGTCTTGCAAAAAGAAAAAGCATCTTTGAATACATTAGGCCAATAAAAACCAGATTGTAATACCTTAAGTGCTGTCCTTTTTGTCCCAAAGTGTACTTCACATGCATATCGGTGGCAATGTTGCAGAATACTCATTTGCTCTTCTTCTGACACACATCTTCTTACAATTTGATCAGGGCAGAATTTGAACAAGTAGGGATCATCCCAATAATAGTGCTTGCACATGGCCACCAACCTCTTTCTTTCTTGACTCGTCATACCTGGAGGAAAAACATGAGCAGTGAGATAATTAACAATATCTGCATACCATGGAAGCTGTAAATTTATTTCAAATAAGTGTTCATCTGGAAAGTTTTCATTCAGTGGGGGCATATTTCTCTCTTCATCAAGCAGTATCCTGGACAAGTGATCTGCAACAACATTGTCACTTCCTTTCTTGTCTCTAATTTCAAGATCGAACTCTTGGAACAAAAACACCCACCTAATCAACCTAGGCTTAGCATCCTTTTTTGCAAACAAATATCTCAAAGTAGTATGGTCAGTGAAAACAATGACTTTAGATCCAATCAAATATGATCTAAACTTCTCTAAAGCAAAAATGACAACTAACATTTCTTTTTCAGTTGTGGAATAATTAAGCTGTGCATCATTTAAAATTCGAGAAGCATAGTAAATAGCATGAGGTACCTTATTTATTTTCTGACCTAAAACAGCTCCCAAAGCATAATCACTTGCATCACACATAAGCTCGAAAGGATGGGTCCAATCTGGTGCCATGATGATGGGTGCGGAAATGAGAAAATTTTTCAATGTAACAGAAGCATTCGTGCACTCTTCTGTCCATGCAAACTCAACATCCTTAGCTAACAATCCACAAAGGGGTATGGAGATTTTGGAAAAATCTTTTATAGAACCCTGCATGTCCAAGAAAACTCCTTACACCCTTGACTGTAGTAGGAGGGGGTAGCTTCGATACGATGTCAATTTTTGCCTTGTCCACCTCAATGCCTTTCTTGGATACCACATGACCTAAGACAATGCCTTGTTGTACCATAAAATGGCACTTTTCCTAATTCAGCACTAAATTGCATTCTTCACATCTCTTAAGCACAAGCTGCAAATGGTTAAGGCATTCATCAAAACAAGATCCAAAAACACTGAAATCATCCATAAATACCTCGATGAACCTCTCCACCATGTCTGAAAATATACTCATCATTCATCTCTAAAATGTAGCTGGTGCGTTGCACAATCCAAAAGGCATCCTCCTGTATGCAAAAGTACCAAAAGGGCATGTAAAAGTGGTTTTTTCTTGATCTTCTGGAGAAATAGCAATTTGATTATAGCCACTATAACCATCTAAAAAATAATAATAATTATATCCTGCTAATCTTTCTAACATTTGATCAATAAAAGGAAGAGGGAAGTGATCTTTCCTGGTTTCGTTATTCAGCTTCCTGTAGTCAATGCATACCCTCCAACCTGTGGTCATTCTCGTAGGGATAAGCTCATTCTCATCATTCTTCACCACTGTGACCCCACTTTTCTTAGGCACTACATGTATATGACTCACCCATTTGCTATCTAAGATAGGGTAGATGATACCAACATCTAGTAGCCTAAGGACCTCTGTTCTCACCACTTCCTTCATGTGTGGATTAAGCCTTCTTTGTGCTTCCCTGTTAGGTTTTGCATTGTCTTCAAGAAGTATTTTATGCATGCACTTGGATGGACTTATTCCCTTGATATCTGCAATGGTCCACCCTAATGCACCCATGTGTTCTCGCAATACTCTCAACAGCTTCTCTTCTTCCTGCATACTCAAGTTTGCAGCAACTATCACAGGTAACATCTGGTTTTCACCCAAGTATGCATACTTCAAGTGTTCAGGTAGCAGCTTTAGCTCCACGTATGGTGTCCTGGTAACAGAAGAAACAAAAGTGTTATCAGACACAAGATTTTCAAACACAGGTGCAAACTTACCTGAATATGATTTTTGATTTTCAAGGTAGTGTACTGTCTCTGTAATCCTCCAATCAGTATCATCAAATTCCTGTTCAACTCGAGATAGTGTTAGAGAGTGTGTAATTGCGGCCTGTAGTGGATCGACGCTATGTACCTGAAATGTTTGGTCAACAATCTCCTGAACCACATCAATATTATAACATTCATGATCATCGTGTGGTAATTTTAGTGCATCAAACATTTTAAACTCAATCTTTTTACCATTTATTTTCATACTTATAGTGCCATTTCTAACACAAATTTTTATATCAACAGTACTCATAAAGGGTATACCTAAGATGATCGGTAAAGAAGATGGCATTGAAGAGTCTTCCATATCTAAAACAACAAAATATGCTGGCAAAATGAAATCATTTACCTGAACCAAGACATCTTCCAAAATAGCTCTAGGTCTCTTGATGCTCCAATCAGCCAATTGCAAGGTGATTGATGTTGGTTTAAGTTCCCCCAATCCTAGTTCTTCGTAAACAGAGTATGGAAGAAGATTGATGCTTGCCCCCAAATCTAACAGTGCATTTTCAATGAAATGCTCACCAACCCTGTAAGGAATGGTAAAACTACCTGGATCCTTCAACTTAGGAGGTAACTTCCTCAACAATACCGCACTCACTTCCTTTGTTAGAGCCACATTCTCCCGAACCTGAAACGTTCTCTTGTGAGTACAGCATTCTTTCAAAATTTTGGCATAAGAAGGAATTTGTTTAATAGCATCAAGTAGGGGAATATTGATTTCTACCTTCCTGAGAGTTTCAAAAATATCAAGTAAATGTTGTTCTTTCTTTTGCTTGACTAACCTTTGAGGGAATGGTGGCAATACTACCCTTTCTTTGTCACTTACCTTGTTGGAACCCAAAGATTTTGCTGGTTGTGTGTCTGATTCGTCCGCGTTTGTTCCAACTTTGCTGTCGATTATCTTACCACTTTTTAGGGTTGTCACCGATTTGAGCTGTTCTTGTCCTCTAGGGTTTGGTATAGTTTGTGATGGGAGTTCTCCTGCCTTTCTTTCACTTAACTCCTTAGCAATTTGACCAATTTGGATCTCCAATTTCTGAATGGCCTGCCCTTGTTGGTTGCTTGTTTGATGTTGCTGTTGGAGCAATTGAAGAACAGTGGATTCGAAATCCAACTTCTTCTGTTCTTGAACTGGCCGATCAAATCCATTCTCGATCTGGAAGTTCCGCGCATGCCCTTGTGCGATTTGAGTGCCTTGATTGTTTTGATTATTGTTCCATGAGAAATTTGGATGGTTTCTCCACCCTGGGTTGTACGTGTTCGAGAAGGGGTTGTTCTTGGGTGGAAACATTCCCTGTCCTACGTAGTTTGCGTGCTCCTGATCTGTGAAAGAAGACATGGGACATGCATCAGTTGTATGATCAGAGTGAGAACAAATTGCATAAATTTCTTTTGCTTGGTTTTTTATGCCACCTAGCGTCGAAATTGCATTAACAAGCATATCAATTTATTTGTTCATGGTTACCATTTCTAATTGCATGTTGTTACTACTAGAAATTTCGTAAACTCCCTGTTTTTTCGAAAAACCCTTCCCCTTGTTGAGAATTATTGTGAGTTCTCGCTGAGTTCTTCGAATAGCTCGATGGCCTCCTCACCACTCTTCCTCATCAAGATTCCATTGCAAGCTGAATCTACAATTGCTTTGTTAGTGTCATTTAAACCCTCATAGAATGCTTGTACCTGATCATCCTTAGGCATGTTGTGCGTAGGACACTTGAGAAGTTTGTTCTTAAAGTCCTTCCATGCCTCGAAGAACAAATCGCTATCTTTTTGTTGGAAGAGTTGAATTTCCCTTTTTAGTTGTTTGGTTTTCTGAGCTGGGAAAAATTCCTTCAAGAACTTTGTTGCCAATTGCTCCCATGATTGAATTGATCCTGGTTCCAAAGAATTATACCACAATTTAGCATTAAGTTTTAATGAAAATGGAAACAAAATTAACCTGATTTGTTCAGGGGTAAGCCCTTGGACGCTTGCGTTCTGCAAAGATCAAAGAAATCTTACAAGTGGAGATGAGGATTCTCGTCTAGTTTGCCACTAAAGTGGAGAACCATGCTGAGTAATTGAGGTGATAAGTGCATATTTCCTGTGACATTAGGTTGATAAGCTATGCAAGAAGGTTGCTCAATATTCTTCGGAGTGAATTTGTCCTGCATTGGTACTCGATTTGGTACTTCCTCACCCATTGTTGCTTTTGGAATGTTTTGTGGTACAGTCGACTTACACCCTAAAGACAGTCGACTGGACTGGCTTAGTTTATGCAGAGTGTGCTCTATCTCTTGGTCAATAGGTAGTAGCTTGGGATGAAGTGATCGTCTCCCGTGCATACACCAAAGTCATGTAACCTCAAATCAGATTGTACCTAAAAAAAAAGAATATTCATAGTTTTCAGTAAATAAAATAACTTTTTTTTAAATTTTTTTTATTTTTTTATTTTTTATTGATTTGCAAGTTAAAGCACTAAACAATCCCCGACAACGGTGCCAAAAACTTGTTGAGAGCTCAATTATCTAAATGAATAGATAATCTAAACACAAATTAAAAAAACCTCGCAAGTGTACGAATCGTTTTCAGAAGCATAGTGAAAAGCAAGGGTCGATCCCACAGAGATTGTAGTAATTAACTTACTAATCAATAATCAGAAAGCTTTTATTAAGTTTTATTTCTGAATGTATGTTTGAAAGGAAATGAGATTTAAATCTTGATTCACAAAAATATCTATTGAATTAGTTGGGCTTGATTTTCACCTGTAGCCAAGAATGTTCGATCAACTTCTACACTACTCTGATCACTCATGTTTGTTCATTTAAGAGCATGGTATCTTGTCACACCCCGCTTTCCAAAATACGGAAATACGAGTGCATGACGAAGCCCAGCGAATGATCTTAACATCATTCATAAGCTGTAGGATCGACTCAGCATCACAACAATAATATAACAAGAGAGATATATATAACCAAGCATGCATGAATAATTTATTAGCAACAGAAACGACTGAATATAATAAAACATCCAAATAGTTTCAAGTCTGAATCAAGTTAAACTCGGGAACAACAGCCCGTTTCAAGTTCTCAAATTTCAAGAAATAATAATCCAAAAATAAACAAATAATGCAGGAAGTAAATATTCTAATCAAGTTCTTCTCCACTTGAAGGCTAGAACCTTTGCTCACCAATTCCAGCGGGTAGCTCATCTCCAAAGTCTGTTTAATAAATATAAACAGGGAAACAAAGGGGAGAAAATGCCCTTAGTGCAAGCTAGGGCCACAAATAGTGAAAACAAGTACAAGTAAGGGAAACAAGAACTGGAATTCAAAATGTAATAGAGTTATAAGAAGTAGTGGACAAATTCAAGAACTAGCTAGCAAGAGGGAACATCTTAATAACTAGGTTGGATAACAACTGCTAGTGGTGAAACACATGCCAGGTGCACCTATAGGGTTATTTTATATCAAGCGCCAAATCTCAAGTCTAGTGTCATGTGTTATTTAAATGTCAGGTCTCAAATGTCAAGTTGTCAAGTTCAAGTATCAAGTTGTCTAGTTCAAGTTATCAAGTTCAAGTTTAGTTCAAGTTATCAAGTTCAAGTCTTGTGGTGATTACTATCTAGGTAGCACGACATGCATCCATACTTTTACTACATGGTTGCTACAGTCAAATCAGTTACGTTTAGACCTAGTAATGGAGTCTATAGGGCGGCGTACTCAGGTATCAAGTATCAAGCAAGCCATGGTTCATGAATCGGAAAATAAATAACAAGTTCACGAAGCAAGTTCGCGAATCCACTAACAAGTTCAAGAACCGCACAATGGGTTCATGAATCAAACAAGTTCATGAGCCAAGTAACTGACTCCATGAATCGAACAAGATACAATAAGTTCATGAACCAAGTATTTGGGAAACACGGGCCCCCTTCCGAGTACACTTACCTATATTGTTCACTCTATAGTCTTTCCCAAAACCCTGGCTTGTTACTTTTATTAATTCTTATCAAGCAAGCATACATGTGTAAAATTTTGTGATTTAATTCTAGGAAAAATTGGGGATGTCCTATATGGTGTCCAGCAGCTACATATAAAATTTCGTGTCAAACGCTCGCTGTTTACACAGCTAAATTAATTTGCAAAGTAAATGTATACAGCAGTTTTGCAAAACTGCGTCTACTGATACAGCTGCAGTATAACTACCATAACTCCTAGACCGTAACTCCGAATTCAAAACTTTCGAAAGCTATCGATATCTACACATCCAGATCTACAATTTCTATTCAGGGCTCGGGCCCAGATTCAAATGATAAATGGGTCAAAACAGCAAAAGAAGATTCAGGACAACAACATTAGGGGATAACTTACTAGTTTAGATTTCAGGGAAATTTGTTATTAGGCATCTAAATTATTGTGTGATATTAATACATGATATTGGTGGTCCAAACAGTAAATAATAAATATTTTTCAAGTTATAGGGTTGCAAGTTTGTCAAATATTAAGTGTAACATGCGTCTACGAATTTAGGGCTCCTAAATTCATAAGTCTATGTGTTCATGTGCTCAAGGGGTAAAAGAGTCCAATAATTATAAATTAAATACAAGAAAATTTTGTGACTCTTAGAATTGTCAATTTGGAGGTTCAATATCGATCTACAATGATATTCAAGGAGGAGTCACAATCTAACTATTTGTAGTATTTTCAAGGGTGCTTATACTAGAACAATAAATTGTACAAGGATACTTGCCTTAGTTTGACGATGACTAGATCCACTTGTTGTAAAAATTTGGGTAGAAAAATTCCGGAAGAAGTCCTCCAAAAGCACGTGCGAAAATCAACCGTAGAACGAGTTTTCCCCCACACCGGATCAACCCAGAACAGTGGACAGTGAATCGGGATCGTCTGTGCCAAAACACGGAACAGCGAACGCGTCCAATGGTTGAGTTCCTCCGCAGCGGATCTGGCCAGAACACGGTATAGCGGATCTGGGATTCGCTGTGGACGAACACTGAACAACGATCACGGGCGCGGATCTTGGCACGATCCAACGATCGAAATTTATCCCCGCCCTTTTCCCTTTCTTCTTCTTCTTCGTTCGCTACTTCGAAACAGAGTGCAAGAGGGAGAGGGGAACGGCGACACACGGCGGTGGCTGCGACGGCGATGCTACGTAAAGGAGCGACGCGGCGACTGTGGCACGGCGGAGGCGCGAGGTGATGAGGATCTGGTCGGAGGTGGCGAAGTGGGTTCTGGAGTTGGGGATGGGTTCGGAGTTTTGGGTCCGAAGGTTGGAGAGATGGCGGAGGCGACAGCGATGGGGTTGTGGAGGTGGTGGTGTTGTGGGGGTCGACGAGGTGAAGGTCGAAGGTGGCGAGGCGAACGGAAGGGCATCGGAAGTGGGTTTGGAACGAACGAGATGGAGATGAAGGAGGAAGGGGAATTAGCGGCGGGTGAGTTGGGTTTTAACAGGGATTAGGGTTGGGATTAGGGTTAGGGTAGGGTTTAAATAGTAGGGTTTGTGGGTTCGTGGGTTTTGGGTATCCGTTTCAAAAAGAGTCCAACAGGAGAAATGATTAAAATGCACTAAAATGGGGATTAAAGGGATAAAAGAGGAGGATTAGTCCATTATCTATGAAGAACAATACAAATGGCACACAAATGAAATTGATAAAAGGACCCACAATTTGAGTTGAGACAAAAATAATGATTTTATTCAATCTGAACAAATTACATGATCTCAAATAGACGAGAGAGTACAATGAGGCACAAAACAGTACAAAATATAAATACGGAAAAATAGGAGTTACATATCTACTTCTTAAATTAAAAATTTTCCCGGGCTAAGAAATTAGACATGGTATCTACTTTAATTCCTTTCTCTCCTTAAGTGTTTTAGCATGATATCTACTAAGTTGCACTTGAAGAAAGCATAGAAACTGTGAAAATTAACAAACACTCAAAGCTCTAGAAGTTGGTATCAAATCTAGATCCTCCAAGTTGATTAAACCAAAGAACCTAATAGATTCTTGTGTTACTAATTACGAGCATAAAACTTGATTATTTCAATTACTCATATAACAGATTCAATTTTATAATACTACTTATTATAAATTTGATCAAGAACAACCAGGTTTAATCAATAAGTGATCGGAGTAATGCAAAAGAAGATTTATCACATGACTAAGGTTTCAATCTGCCCAAAATGAATTTAGTTGCACATAATCCAACTTTATTGACTAACAGTTTTGAATACATGACTCTAATAAATTTAACAAGAACAAAAATTAAAGAGAGAAGAAGAAACACTGATTTGTATGATGATCAGCTTGAAACCAATCAGCCTGAAGTCAACTTGATCTCCTCTGAAGTCGACATGTTCTCCTCCCCCTCAATACCGAGTTTTTGTACTTGATCCCTCCTTTTTCCTTCAATTTTCTCCATCTCCTCTCTTTTCCGATATCTTTTTATAGCTTCTTTTCCCCTCATCTGCAGATCTCAAGCTCCAGATTTCAATCTCCTCAACTACTGGATATGGATTGAGTCAAATCCTCTTCATTAACTACCAGACCATATCTCTTGATTTTTGGGAAGTTGTTATTTTCAGTTATACAATATTTGTTTCTTGGATTTTGATAGCTTAATCTGATTTGTTTTGCAAATTTGGATGAGGGTGTATCTCAACTGTGCTTATCTCTAATTCCCGTTGAATGCCAGTTCAGTCGACTATTGGATAAGAATCAGTCGACTGTTCCGCAACTTTTGGAAACTCAAACCAGTCAGAGCAGTCGACTGTTGACTATGAGTCAGTCGACTGTTCTGCGAAGCTTCGAAAACTCAATCCACTCTGTTCAGTCGACTGTCGTTAATGAATCAGTCGACTGTACTCAAGAGCTTCTAACAAGTGCAAAATTAAGGTTCTTCATTTCAGTGTATCATCCTCACAGTGATGGATTAGTCTTGAGTAAATCTTGAATCCGCTTCATTTAGTTGCTTTTAGGCTGTTTCCTATGGAAAAGAGAAAAGAAGAATAAATTACCAAAGATAGAGAGTTTAATTTTCTAATTGCATTCAGATTATTGCTCCAAAATGTGGACATTAACAGATTTATCAACTGTGAAGAAAAACAGAAAGAAGGATAGTCTACCACACAGTCGACCGAAGAAAAACAAAACAGGGTGTGTGTTCGATTGTGCGAAAACAGAGAGGGGACCAGTCGACTGTACACCTTTTGCAGGATGACAGTCGACCGAAAAACCAATTATGTTGAAATATCAATAACATTTAATTCTCCTTTCAAGAAATGAAAACGTTTTTCATCTAAAGGTTTGGTAAAAATATTAGCAAGTTGGGAATCAGTTGAAACATACTCAAGAATGACATTTCCCCTTTTAAAGTGATCTTTAATGAAGTGATATCAAATTTCTATATGTTTAGTATGACTATGTTGATCAGAATTCTTAGTCATGTGATGAGTGTTAGTATTATCGCATTTAGTTGGAATATGATCAAAGAATACCTTGTAGTCCTCCAATGTATATTTCATCCATAATACCTGCGCATAACAGGATCAAGCAGCTATGTATTCGGCTTCGGCAGTAGACAAGGTTACAGAATTTTATTTTTTGGATGCCCATGAGATAAGACAATCTCCCAAGAAATGACATTTACCACTAGTGCTTTTTCTATCTGTCAAACTTCCGGCATAGTCGACATCAGAATAGCCTACAAGAGAAAAGTTTCTACTTTTCGGGTACCAAAGACCAGTATTTGGTGTGCCTTTAAGATATCGAATACGCTTAACTGCAACCAAATGAGATTCTTTGGGACACGATTGGAAACGAGCACATAAACATACACTAAATATAATATCTGGACGAGAAGTAGTAATATAAAGTAAGCTACCAGTCTTACCACGATAAGTAGAAATATTAACAGTTTTACCAGATTCGTCTTTGGATAGTTTAGTGGTAGTTGCTAAAGGAGTTTTGTATGTGTTTGCATTGTCAAGACCAAACTTTTTCACGAGTTCTTTCGCATACTTGGATTGGTTTATGAAGATGCCGTCATTTCATTGTTGTATCTGGAGCTCAAGAAAGTTGGTTAATTCACCCATCATACTTATTTCAAATTCATCCTGCATTTGCTTATAGAATTCCTTGAAAAGATTTTCATTAATAGATCCAAATATAATATCATCAACATAAATCTGAACAATTAAAATATCTTTAAAAATATGTTTGATAAATAGTGTAGTGTCCACTTTCCCTTTAGAGAAACTTATGTGAATTAGAAATGAGCTTAGTCGTTCATACCAAGCATGAGGAGCTTGCTTCAAACCATACAAAGCTTTATCAAGATGGAATACATGGTTTGGGTGTGTGTGGTTAGTGAACCCAGGTGTTTGTTCAATATAAACTTCTTACGAAATAAAACCATTTAAAAATGCACTTTTAGCACCCATTTGAAAAAGCGTGAAATTCACGTAAGAGGCAAAAGTAGTAAAATATGAATGGCTTCAAGTCGTGCAACACGTGCAAAAGTTTCATCAAAATCAACTCATTCTTGTTGGTTATATCCTTGCACAACAAGACGGTCCTTATTTCTAATAATAGTACCAGATTCGTCCAACTTGGTCATAAACACCCATTTCGTTCCAAGTATGGTTCTACCATGGGGTCTAGGTATAAGTCTCCATACTTAATTCCTTTCAAATTGATTAAGTTCTTCTTATATGGCAATGATCCAGTCATTGTCTTGCAAGGCCTCCTTAATGTTTTGAGTTCAAGTATGAATACGAATGCGAAAAAACACATAAAATTTTGAGCTTGAGTTCGAGTAGTTACCCCTTCTGACATATCACTTCAGATAAGATTTGGTGGATGGCTAGACATAATTTTCCAAGCAGGGTGCTTGTCGATGGTGGAAGGTAGAAGTTGTGCTTATAACGGAGGGTGATCATCTTCCATGGCATTAATTTGTTTTGTATGCATCTCGTCTATCAAGGGGTTGTTGCTACTTTAGTTGATAGATGTGTTTTCATCTTGCTGTGGCACGTTGTTTTGACAGTCTACATTTGGTCCCTTTTCAATGTGTACATGTTTTTTTTTCAATGCGAACACCTGTTCCATCATCATCAACAACATGTAATATCTCTTTTGTGAAAGGATTAGTTTCATCAAATATAATATCAATAGATTCTTGAATTATGCGTCTTCTTTTATTAAATACACGATATCTTTGCTACTCAGGGAATATCCTAAGAATATGCCTTATTCACTTTTACGATCAAATTTTCCCAAGTTATCTAGAGTATTTAAAATAACACTTTGCATCCAAATACACGAAAATAACTCAAGTTAGGGATTTTTCCATAATATAGTTCACAAGGCATTTTCCAAGATATTTCATAATGATTACTTGGTTAATGGTATAACACGCTGTATTGACAGCTTCAGCCCAAAATGACTTTGGTAAATCATTTTCACTGAGCATGGTGCGGGCCATTTCTTGAAGAGATCAATTTTTTCTTCCAACAATCTCATTTTGTTGGGGAGAGCGAGGCCAAGCGAACTCATGTTTTTTCCCCTTTTTGTCACAAAATAATGTAAAGAGTTCGTTTTGAAATTCCCCACCATGATCACTACGAATAGTAACAATGGTGAGGCTTTTCTTATTTTATACTCTACGATAAAATTTTTGAAAAACGTATGATGTGTCATCCTTTTGTGACAAAAAGGCAACCCAAGTGAATCTGCTGTAGTCATCTACAATTACAAAGGCATATCGTGCACCTCAATTACTACGTATTCGTGATGGTCTAAACAGATCCATGTGCAAGAGTTCAAGAGGTCTAGAAGTTGATACCATTTTCTTGGGCTTGTGAGAACTTTTAGTTTGCTTACCGAACTGACAGGACTCACAGAGTTTATCTTTCTCAAATTTAATTTTGTAAATTCCCCGTACAAGTTCCTTGGTGACAAGTTTGTTGAGGTTATCTATGGCTCTGTGTCCAAGTTGCTGATGTCATAACCAACCATCATCCTTTCTAGCAACAAAGCATCTCATATTTTCCTGTGCTAATTCATTAGAATTTATAACATATACATTATTACATCTGTTAGTAAGGAGTAAACATGATTTATTGCTATCTAGTATAGTGCATACATTTTTATCAAAAGTAACAGTATAACCTTTATCGCATTACTGACGACGCTAAGTAAATTGTGTTTCAAACCTCCTACCAATAGAACATCCTCAATGAAGCATGAGGAACAAAAGTTTATTTTATCTTTATCGATGGTCTGGCCAGTGCTATTATCTCCAAAGATGATGTCCTTCCATCTTTCCCTTGATAGTGATGCAAAGTATTTATTGTCACCTGTCATATGGTTTGAGCATCCACTATCATGGTACAACCGATCTTTAGTCTTGATACGTTGATGTACCGACATCAAGATTAGTATGTATAATTTTGGGTGTCCAAGTTTGTATTGAACCTGCATTTACATTCTTTATCACCCAAACGAAATTAGGATTCCTTTTTAATGAACAATTATAATAAATATGCCATAATTTACAGCAATAGTGACATGTGATACGATTATGCCTTGGATCATGCACACATGCATAGGTTTGTGTTGATTTATAATTATTTTGGTGACTATGCATATGTGTATGACATGATTGCTTAGACTTATGATGTTATATTGGTTCATCGTAATCAAGCTCTCGATTATCATGATATGATCTTGAATTTTTTGTAATAAGATAACTGAGCCCTTCATATTTTTCAACAATTTTTTTGAGCTCAGTTATTCTATTACAAAGCATTTTCCTAGTCTTCTCATCGTCTTTTGTGTTCCAACGAAGAGTGTCTAGGGTAGCATCAAGTATTCTATTTTGTTCGAGAGCTTCTTTACAACCTTCCACTACCTCATCAAATTTTCTTTTGCATTCATTTAATTCATCAGTGAGTTTAACAATATAAACAGATTTCTCATGAATTTCTCTTAGATTTTCATCATGTGCTGCTAAGGATTCTTCAATTTGTTGTTTTAAATACCCATTTTCCTCTATCAACACATTATGGTCTTTTCTAAATGACTCGAATTTTTCAATAATCAAAGAATTTTTATTTTTCAACTTTTGATTTTTAGCAATGCAAGAGTCATGTGATTCACTTGACATTTGTTTATATTGTCTCAATTCACGACTTAATTTCTTTGCATAATCTTTTAAACCATTATACATGTCGACTAAATTATCATAGTGGGTTCTTCGATTACCTCTTCTTGAGGTGGTGATTGCACCTCACCATTCCCAAGATCCATGAATCCAAAGTTGTTGTGGTCTTGCTCTTCATCTCTGGAATCTGAATCTAGCCATGTTGCCTTCAATGCCTTCTTTCTCAATACTGGGTTGGAGTGGTAGTAGTCCTTGTTTCTGTCCTATGAGATAAGACAGTTTGCACGAATATGTCCCGGCTTCTTGCATCTGTAACATATGTCATCATTGTCATTTTCTCTTCCTCCTTGAGACCTGCCATATTTTTTGTGTTTGAGATACTTACAAAATTGTTTGGTCAATAACGCGATATCTTCATCTGATTCTTCATGATCTGACTGTGCTTTTGATGATCGCAAAGTCTCTGTTTTCAAGGCAGTGGTATTTTCTTCAGTTTTGGGTTCAATCCCAATGTTCTGCCGGTATCTCTTGGTTTCGATCATCTCCATATCATACGTCTTCAATTTTTCTTGGAAAGTGTAATAGTCAAACCCTTTTTCTTCAAGCGTCTCCCTCACTACGACGACTTTTAAGTCTCATTCAGGTATGAGACAACTTATGAGTTTTCCGACCTTTCGGTCATCATCCAACCCCTTACCTAAGCTCTCAAGCTCATGTTCGATAATGTCGAACCGGGCAAGCATCTGATCTACGTTCTCTCCTGGAAACATACGAAAAACATCAAACTTATAAAAACATAAATTAATTTTTGCCTTTACCTCAGATGCGGTTCCTTCATGCTATGTTAGCATGTTGTTCCAAATTTCATACGCCGTCTTGAAATTTCACCCACATCGCATCAATTCTTCATTATTTAGGTCTGCATAGAGTGCCATCATTGCTTTGGAATTTGCAATTTTTAGTGCTAGTTCAGCTTTTGTGATGGCCCTCTTTTCGTCACTGATGGGAATCTCTGTTTTATTTATGCATACATTCCATACTTCTTCTCCAAGTATCTGTAAAAAATGAGACATACGAACGTTCCAAACATCATAGCATTTTTCATCAAAATAAGGTGAACGTGTTAGACTTGTCCATTGGAGATAAATGGCTCCGACGAGTACAAGTTTTCGGGAAGAGGGATTTTGGCCATTGGACCTTTTGTTCAAGCTTTTAAGCCTTTAATAAGCACCTCGCTCTGATACCACTATAAATCACCCTGGGGGGTGAATAAGGTGATTGGGCATAAATTAAAAATTTAAATAAGGTGCGTAAGTAAAAAGATAGAGTAAGAGAATGCATACAGAGCAACGAGCAAGACACAGCGATATAACATGATTCGACCTCCAGGTTTACGTCCACACCACCTACTTGTAGCAATTTTCCGCCACAAACGTTCCACTATACTTTAAACCCTTGTACAGTAATTCTCGGAATTTAGGCCGTGAGACCTATTACACCCCAGAGCTTCTACAACAAGTCCCGCAATACTCACCGAAGTGGAAAAGAAAGAAAAACTCTCAAGATCTAGAAAAGACCTTGACTGAAGAAAATAATAAAAATCTCTTACACTCAGAGTATTGATTGAATGATTAGTTCAGAAGAGTTATAATAACAAGGAATAAAGAATACATTGTGAATTCGCCTCAATTTATAGAGTAGGAAAATGTAGCACTCCGAAAATAAAAAGATATTTCCGAAATAGTCAGATCTGCACTTGTACGGTTGACCGCAATGATGGACAGTCGACCGTTCATCTTTTAACTCGTCAGTCAAGTGATGACCAGTCGAATGACTCATCTTTTCCACATAGATGAGCAGTCGACTGTTGTGATGGTCGACTGTCATTTCGTGCGGTCGACCGCTGTCGTGCAGATTCGATTTTTATAAGCGATTTCACTTTATATTCTTTCCAAAACTAATTTATCAATCAGTACTTCTTTACATATATGTCCTCACATAAACAGAAGTAAATCTCTATTTTGTTGGCTTTCTTGATGATTTGAAGCACATGTTTCATGTGGAGCACTCTTCTTTGATTTTTCCACTCTTTTCTTATTCATGCCTCTTTTGCTTGTTTTTGAATCTTTTGGATCTTTTATTTTGATTTTCTTTTTCCTGTTTTTCTTGCAAATCTTAACTAAAGATATTATTAGCAAGTGATACGTTTTGTACACACGAAACTTAGGTCAACAAAAGGATTGTTTGTGGCTTTTTAATTTCCATGTTTGCCAAAATTTGGTTTAGTTTAGTTTAATTTTTCTTTATTTCTTTTACTAGTATAACCTGTGCCGAAATAATTTTGAGAGACTCATAAAATTATATGAAACTCCAAAAAGTGTGAGAGAATTGTGAGAAATTACATCTTCAAGGTATAATTTAATAAAATTTATCATGAAAAATACGCATGCAACCCGATTTTCTTGTACATCCTGAACGACAGCAAGCACCCAGACCTTGATCCACCTCATCGAGACCCGTCTCCCTACCCTCTCCGACGCCGCCCTCCACTCGTTCCTCCCCTCCCATGTCTCCACCGTCCTCGACTGCCACGACGTTCCCTTTGCCAACACCCATCTCCACCTCCACGCAGGGCCGGCCCCACCTTGAGGCAGTTGATGCGGCTGCCTCAGGCCCCCCAATTTTTTGCAATTTTAGGGGTCTTCAAATTTGTATTTTCCTTATAAATATAGGTACATATTTTGCGCGTAAAATATATATATTGTTATTAGGGGCCCCCAAAAATAATTATTTGGGCCTTTTGCCTCGGGCTTCCAGAAACTCAGGGCCGGCCCTGCCTCCACGTGCACACGTGCATCATCTTCTACCTCCAAACATACATAAGGAATTTATAGAATCATGGTTATAAACTCATAAGAATTCCTACTTTACTCAATGTTTCAAAGCATAATCATTATCCGCATGATAGTTATTAATTTTATCCAAAAAAATCGATCTTTTAATTATAAAAATTTAGCTTGTACTCAATCAAATCACAAATAATCAAAAATTATATTGCAAAACATCACTGTCAATCTAATTATTCAAATCCAAACATATATTTATCCTCCATCAATCTTCAGTAACTATAAAAATTTAACATTAACTCAATCAAAGTATTAGACAATCAAAAATTTTCTTGCAAAGCATCACCATCAATCAATTATTCAAGTCCAAATATTTTTTTTCCTCCATCAATAAAAAATTAAAAAAAAGAAGATGAAGGAAGAAGAAAAACCGAAGGATGAAGGGGCAGTCAGTTTGACTCGGGTTGGCGTCAGATTGGGCGGTGTCGCGAGGATCATAGCAGGAGGGGCTGGTGCTGCTCCTTCACTTCCCTCCTCAACCTCCCCTTCGCTACCTCCATCCCCCTCCTCACCGACACCGACCCTAGCATGCAAAACTCCTCCGAGTGGACCCTTTAGGAATCTCTCCCTCCGCATTCCCCGCAGCCCTTCCCTCCTCCTCCCTCTCTGCCATAACTGGCTCTTCGCCTTATTTTTTTGTTTTTTTTAATTTTTTTTTAGAGAGTGGAGAGAGAGAATGCAGAATATGAGGATAGATGGAGAACGCTGGTTAGGAAAAATCCCATTAACCTTGTGATTAGTTAGATAATATGGATTTGGAAATTTTGTAGTTTAGAGAAAGTGATCTATTTCAGATGATGGGACCGGATTGGGGGTTTCTTTAGGGAAATGTGCACAAGTTTTTACACAAGTTTTACTTGATGTGTCACAATCTTGACCATGTCACAACTTTCATAATCTTTTATTATACCCGAGGGTTAAAGATTATTATACGAAGATTATACAAGGATGAAATGGTTGCAAATTGTGTTATCACCTTGTGGAGTAAAACTTGTGAAGAAAAATCTTACGCATAGATCGTTACCCCATCTACACCACTGACCACCATCTCCACCATCTCCACAACCGACCACCATTCCCACCATCTCCGAAATCCATCACCATCAACTTCATCTCCTTAAAATTAAAAAAAAAAATCAAAACAAGAAAAACTGAAAAGGAAACCGAACATGAAAATGAGGTTGAAGAAGAACTTTTGACCATCGTGCCGTTCAAAAATTAACATAGATGCTATTTTGTCCAATTATAAAAATTTTGGATACCATTTGGGTATTAGAAAAATTTTGGATGCTATTTAGAAATTAAGGTAAACTCTGAGTGCTATTCTGTTCTTAACCCTTTATATTATTAGTTTTGGTTATCAGTCATGAATAATAAATTCATTTAGTCCTGTAGGAGATTATTCTATTATGTCATTAGGTTGTATTCTACCAGAAAGTTGTACTATCTATTGCTATCATGGCTGCTACTAATAGTTAATGCTACTTTTTAGCAGGGGACTGGTGGTTCTTGTGCATGGTTTGAATGAGCACAGGTTTGACCATTATTCCCTTTTGCCAACTTTGAAATTATATTATAGAACTTGAAATACTTAAAGTGGTGGGTATTATGATCTGCAGTGGGAGATACAATTATTTTGCTAAGCAACTGAATGCTAGTGGATTCGAAATTTGGCTAAAAACTTCATTTAAACTTATCCGATCTCATAGTTAGATTTTGGTTTCGTTAGCAATGTGCTGTCGATGTATGTTTTACTTCTAACATGGAAACTTACCGACATTGAATAACCACGGAAGCGGCTAGAAAATTACCTCGATTGAATAACCACGGAAGCTATTAGAAAATTAACGAGAATGATTTACCTGGAAAGCTGCGTGAGCTGGTTGTAAACCCAGACTCAGCTTAAATGAGGGGAGTGAGGAAGAGAGGAGTTTGTGGGGAGAAATAAAATTGTTAATGAAGTATTGAGAGAAACAGAATTTTAGCACATTTTGGATCTTACAGGGTAAGTCAGAGTGAGTGCCTTTGGCCAAGCTTTACGGTGCGCATTATATTCTGTAAATTGAATTTCGTAAAATAAAATATTTCTAATAATCTTTATAAAGAAGAAAAATTACAGGTAAGAAAATTCAAATTAGACAAAATTGATATAGAGCCGAGATCAAAATCTCTGTCCTTAAAGCAAAATTCGCCGCGTAGTGTGACGATTTTTGACGAACTGTTTCCAAAGATACAACTATATTACCTTCTCTGAAGAGCAGCACTTAAGCTTCAGAGACACCAGCGAACCAGCAATTGTATTGCACTCTCAGACTGACTCAGAAGAAAAGGAGAAGAGATTGGGAAAAAATGGTGTGATATGACAGACCAAAACAACTGGATTTATAGATTTTTTTGTCACGCCCCGCTTTCCAGAATACAGGAATATGAGTACGTAACGAAGACCCAGCGAATGATGTAAAAACCATCCATAAGCTGTACCAGTTTAACTCAACAATATACAAGAGAATACAACCACGCAAGAAAAGAATAACCACATAAATAATGAATAAACATCAAAATAATTATGAAATAAATTCACCAAATAATATCCAAGGATAAAACAAATTTCGGATCATAAAAGCCCAAACAAAGTATAATATCAATGACAATATTCAAAGGGGAAAATAGCATAAATATAATTCAATCGATCTATTCTTGGACTCCATCTTCTAGAATCGTTGCTCACCAATTTCTTCTGCTAGTGATCTTTCAGTACTTGTAAACTCTTGATCTAAAAAGAAAAAAAATGATGTCCTTAGAGCAAATCATGGATAGCAAGTAGAGGAAAACAGAAAATAATAGGAAACACGGTATATAAAAAATAAGGGATGTGATCTAAGTCAAGGACAAAGATAAAGGTTGGCAATAATGTCAAAGGTCTATATTTAGTCATGCATTAATTAATAATGTCAATTTAAGTTCTATATTGATGACTGTATACAAAATCAAGCATAAAATGTCAGTGCGGGTTATTGTTCATTTTATTAACCTATTTAGTACATGTATTACTGCGTCCCATTCCACAGGTTCGGCGCAAGCAAACAGCGAACGTTTTAGACTGATGGTGAATTCACGGTTCGTGTACTCGGCTCAGTAATCAGTAATTAAAGTTCAGTAGCAGTAATTATCAAAATAATATTTTATGGCCATCAGTCAGTACAGTGATCATGTCAAGCAGTAAGGGGCCCTACCGAGTAAGTTTCCGATTGTTCAATACCAAGTCAACCCATAATACCCTGGCTTGTTAATATTTTATTTCATCCTATGTGAGCATGCAAGAAACTGTCAAGGTTGTATCATGCTAGGTGTGATTGATTCTACTCGTTACAGACAAAGCAAGAAGCAAATATATTAAATCAACACAAATCATACAATCTGGACATCAGGATGTTACTGTACAAAAATAGAGATTTCCGCTGCTACAGAAAAGAAAATCTGGATCCGTCAGAAGTTCTAGAAACTAGACTCTCTGCCGGTTCCAGCGAATATACACATGATATATGAAAATCACAGAAACTATGTTCAAATTCCTATTCTTTACAGATTTATGTTCAGGCAGCAGGTTATAGATTGTGTTCACATATATGTTTCAGGTCAGAAAACTCATCAATTAAATCTAAAAAAATTCAAGGTGATTCCTACACATGTCTGGTCTCAGCCAAATTAATTTCATATTTTTATTTTACTGTTAACATATTCTGTTTATTAATAAATCTAGGTGATACACATAAAATTATGAATCTGGAAATTCAGACCTAGAAGTACTAAAAGCCAGATATCTAGCAGATTATAAACCGGAATTCAATTCCATCAAATGTTCTGGACCATAGACACATGGGGCTACAATTTGTGTTTACAAAGTTTATTCAAATTACTAAAGTAACAGGTTTGAAATTCTAATACAAAATAAAGTAGATAGCAGGCCAGAAATTATTTAATGTGAATAGGCAATAATTTCATCATACAAGCATATAATTCATGATAATTAATAAACAAAGTACTATTCGATGTTTAACATGCAATTTTCAAGATTTATGATGCAATTCATAGTCATGGCAATTAATTCATCGAATTAAACTCAATCGGAAAGATTCAAATCATCAAACAATTCTATAACATAGATCTACTTGTTTTCATGTATAACTTGCATACGCAATGTGAAATAGGGATTAGGGTTTGAATCGAAGATATTGGCACGAAGTCAAGGATATCTTGGGTTAGTTCGTGTAAACCCTCAATATAGTCAACGGAAGATGAATAGTATAACGATATGATAATTGAAGATGATCTACATGCGTGGATCAACAAAATTCTTGAATAAGAAAAATAACCTAGTTCAAGAGAGACTTGCCTTTTAGACGGTAAATTCAAATATGATAGAATAATGGGATAAGGATACCGATAACAACAAAGCCACATGCAAAGCGTGCAGTAATCCCACATGCGCAAGACAACAATAGTACGTGTTATGCACGTAAAGTCCAAACACAACAACTGCACACAAAGCGGCAGCGGCAGAACAATAATGGTACAGCGGCGAAGCGGCAGCTCAAGCTTCGACTGTGGGCGGCGGCTAGGGCGGCGACTGGGGTGGCGATGGTTGACTGGTGGTGCTGGCCGAGGGTCGACGGCGCACAGGGAAAGGGCAGTTGACGAAACAGGGACTTCGGCGGGGGAAAACAGGGGAAGTCGGAAGGAGAGGATGGGACGACGATGGGGGTGCTGTGGTGGTTGGAAGGTGGCGAGGACAGTGGTGTGATGGGTTCCGCAATCGACTGGAAAGAGGGCGGTGGAGGTTGCGTCGCGATGGGGGTACTGGACAATGAGGGGATGACTGGATGTAGGAGGATGGTGCGGCTTCGGGGTTGACGAGAGTGCAGGAGAGGGTGGTCAGAAGACGGGAGGACGAAGATGGGTGCAGCGGATGCTGGGGTCGAGGGCTAAGGGCGAGGAGCTTGAGCGGGTTAGGTTAAAAAATGAAAAGAAACAGAGGTGGGGGGAAATAGATGAGAGCAACGGGGGTAGGAGAGAGAGAGAGATATGGTTTTGGGTCAATTAAAAAGTAGGGTTAATGGGTATTTATAGGCAAAAGAGACATTGGGTTAATAGGTAGGATTTGGATATTGTGTTAGAATCCAATAGGAGAAATAATAGAATTTTGGGTTTAGGTAAATAGGATAAACAATTAGGATAGTAATAGATTAAATTAGTACTTAATACACAAAATATTCAAATAGGTTGTACAACACGATTCTACAGGGTTCAATAGAAAATAGAATTAATTGAAAGAATGCAACTAGATTAAGATTTAGCTTTTCACAATAAATAGAATAATAATATACTTGGTTTTTACTTTAAAATAATAATAATAATAGATGGATTAAAATCTACGGGCTTTCACAATAATAACAGATGGATTTTTAATATTACAAACAAAAGAAATAATAATAACAATAATAATAATGATAATAATAAGATTGTACAAAATAGGAATTTGGTTTAACAAATTTATTAAAATATTCAACAGTAATAATATATTTAGTCGATCAATTAGGGATAGAAAATAAGAAAATATTAAAATGTTATTAATATAATAATAATAACAATAATACACCATTATGCAAAATAAATATAATTGTCGATTAGAAAAATACTTTTGATATAAAGTCCAAAAAGAATTTAACAAATAATGAACTTATAAATATCGAAATACAGAAAATATTAAGAAAATATGTATTTGTGGGTACGGGGGTTACAAGATTGTTTGTTGGTGTTTTTAAATAAAAAACGTAACTGATGGATCCATTATTCTGCTGTTACAGAGTTATGGCACCAGTTACAAAATCAAAAAATGCCTCTAGAAGCTTCTGTTGCAGATTGAGCAGAAGCCCAAGCCCACAAAGAAGAGAACAGGATTCAAGGAAAAATTCGGAGCTGGAAAAAAATTAGTTTAGGTTGTGGATGGCTAGGCCCAAGCATAACTATTTTATGTCCACACAAATCCAACTCCATATCCAAATCCAAATCCAATCCAAGCCCTAGCCCAGACCCCAGCCCAACCCGATCGGGCCGGCCCAGGAGCGCGCGTGTGTTTATAAATTTGGCTAGGTTCTCTCTCCACTACACGTTAGTGGTAACCCCACTTATATACTAGAGAAATCTTTCTCAACTTTCAATGTGGGACTATCCATTTGCTCCAAATTCCCAAGTTAGTACATTTCGAGTATCCAATTTTGGACCAACATTTCTCATTCATACGGAATCCGTTTTTGGCAAACGAGTACATTACGGAATAGTACTTGACAAGAGGAACGCAGTCCAATCACTTTTTGGCACCGCCAGTGGCCGGAGCCCATCGAAATCAGGCTCGGAAAGTCTGACAGTAACCTAAAATTTCAGGCTCTGTTTGGTGCCAAAAACATTTCCAAAAATCTCCCACATGAATAAAAATTACCAGACAATGCAATGCAGACACGACAGAAAAGACATTGAGAGTACAATGGGAGAATGAATGCATTAGGAATGGTAGAAAATTTTTAGCTTTGAACCACCCCTAGCGAGTAGCCATCGGATTCACTTGACTAGGTAGTGAACGTGATGTCTTGAACTACCCGGGCTTTGATGTAAACCTAGACAATAACTATCACATAGTTTCTGTCATGCCCCACTTCCAAAAACACGGAATACGAGTGCGTGACGAAGCCCAGCGAATGATTTTAACATCATCCATAAGTTGTAGGATCGACTCAGCATCACAACAAGAAAATAACAAGATATATATACAACCAAGCATGCATGAATAATTTATTAAGCAACAGAAAACAATTGAAACAAATAATAATATCCAAATAGTTTTCAAGTCTGGATCAAATGTAAAACTCGGGAACATAAGCCCGTTACAAGTCCTAAGTAGCAAGAAATAAATAACACAAAGAAATCAAATGAATTAAGCATGTCTTTTCTCCATTTGAAGTCTAAAATCTCTGCTCACCGATTTCAGCAGGCAGCACGTCTCCAAAGTCTGTTTAATAATTATAAAAAGGGAAAAAATAGAGAAAATAAAGAGAAAACGTCCTTAGTGCAAGTTAGGACCACAAATAGTAAAAACGAGTACAAGAAACATGGAACCAAATTTGGAATCAAGAATATAATAGGGATGCAAAACGTAGTGGGAATTCAACAACTAACTAGAAAGAGGACAACTCAAGTGATCAGGTTGGGTAACAAATACTAAAATTGGAGTAAGTGACAAGTGAACATATAAGGGTATCCAACATCAAGCGACAAGTATCAAGTATAAGTGTCAAGTAACAAGTCTCAAGTCTAGTATCAAGTTGTCAAGTACAAGTATCAAGTATTATATTCAAGTATCAAGTCTCATGTATCATGTCATCAAGTATCAAGTAAGCATGTATCAAGTTCAAGTTTCATGTTCGAGTCTTGTGGTTATTACTATCTAGGTAGCACTTCATGCATCCATCTGTTCACTACATGGTTGCTACAGTCAATGCAATTTTGTTTAGGACTAGTAATGGAGTCTATAGGGCGGTGTACTCAGGTATCAAGTATCAAGTACGAGCAAGTGATCAAACCATGGGCTCTAGAGGTGGCCTCCGTAGGCTCTAGAGGTGGCCCCCGTCATCTATGACGTGGTACTTAGTTCTACATGGCACTTAGTTCCACGTGATCGCAAACATATATCATGTAATCATATAATAGGCTCTAGAGGTGGCCCCCATCACCCATGACGTGGTACTTAGTTCTATATGGCACTTAGTTCCATGTGATTGCAAATATATATCATGTAATTATATAATGGGATCTAGAGGTGGCCCCCGTAGGATCTAGAGGTGGCCCTCGTCACCCATAACGTGGCACTTAGTTCCATTTAACATAAAATCATAGAAAACACGGGCCCCCTTCCGAGTACACGTACCTATATTGTTCACTATTATGGTCTTTCCCTTAAACCCATGCTTGTTACTTTTTATTAATTTTTATCAAGAAAGCATGCAAGTGTGCGAAACAAGTCAAGAAATCATAATCATGGATATGGAACAAGTTTGAGATATTTATATAGCATATTCGAGGGTCAACACAAATCAAAAAATCAAGAACAACGAAAATTGCAATTCTGGACAGCACGACGTTGCTGTACCAAAATCGTGATTTCCGTTGCTACAAGATAGCAAAAGCGGATCAGTCAGAAGATCTAAAAACTAGACTCCTGTCCGGTTCCAACGCATATAATTAAGGTACATAAAAGTTATGCTAACATATGTCAAAACAACAAACTATACTGCAATTGTGTTCAGCCAGAATTTGTGAATCTGAGTTGATACACATGAAACAGGGTGGATACAATTTTAATTAATTCTGAGAAAATTAGGAAATATTTTCTAGGTTGTCCAGCAACAACATGTAAAATTTCAAGTTAATCTCTTACTGTTAACATAGTTAAATTAATTTGCAAACTAAACAAGTGCAGCAGTTTTGTGAATCTGCGACTACCGACCCAGATGCAGTAAAATTGCAATATCTTCTAGACCGTAACTCAGAATTCGAAAATTCCGGAAGCTATCGACATCTAGACATCTAGAGTTACATTTACTATTCAGGACTCAGGTTCAGATTCTGATTTTAAAGGGGTCAAAACAGCAAGTAAAGTTTAGGACAGTAACAAGTGTGAATGTCTTTCATGTATAAGTTGCATGATAATTGGTTGTTATGGGTCTAGATTAAGGTGTGATACAAATGCGGGTGTAGTGGTTATCAAATCAGCAAGCAACATCTATTTCTCCACTCAAATGGATGCAAGATCATCACATACATGATACAACACACATCTACAAATCTAGGGTTTCTTAATTTTATGTGTTTATGTGACTAGGAGATAAAATGAGTCCAAGTAATTTTTAATTATAACAACGAAGGTAATGTGAATCTTAAGATTAAGGAATCGACGATAAAAATTCAAGATCGACAATTGATAAGATAAGAATGAGTCACAACTACAACCTATTTACGGTATTTTCAATCAAATACTTGTACTAGGTCAATAAATTGTACAAGAAGAATACTTGCCTTGATTGGATGAGGACGTTGATCGACAATCGAGTTCGGATGGATCGGATCGGTGCGGATCTTGATGGCAATCATGATCAAGACGATCGGACGGCTGGATCAGCTTTGATCTGATCTGATGATCACGATCAGATTGGACGGCTGAGATCTGATCTGGTGTTGATAATGATGATCTGATCGAATCGGGAGGAGATCGAGCGGTCCATGATTACTTGATGATGATGATCAAAATGAGATGATGATGAAGATCCGATGGTTGAGATCCAAGAGCTACGATCAAGATCATCAAGGTGATCGACGGTCCAAAACGCTCTGATTGAGATCAAGATCAGGATGATCAAGTCGATCGGACGATTCACGACCACTTGATCAACACTTCGATCAAACGGCACCCATTAACAATGGCTCCGACTGGCTTGGCAGACGGTAGCGACACTTGTAATACCCTGAATTTTCATTTATGAGAATTATTATTTTGTATTATTAATTTGTACGTATTGTGCACGTGCAATCTTGCGGTATAAAATTTTATAATTATTTTCATTTCATAGACAAATGAGTATGTATATATATATATATATATATATATATATATATATATATATATATAGTCTATTAAGAGCTGGGAAGCTGGAATCGTTATCGGGAGCTGGAGATCTCAGCTATCTGATCGATCTTGATCGCGATCAGACGGA
Source organism: Hemerocallis citrina (assembly GCA_017893485.1). Taxonomy (NCBI): domain Eukaryota; kingdom Viridiplantae; phylum Streptophyta; class Magnoliopsida; order Asparagales; family Asphodelaceae; genus Hemerocallis; species Hemerocallis citrina. The sequence goes on along the minus strand of CM030364.1, from coordinate 66,711,251 downwards.
TGAGATCGACAGCCACTTATCTTCAGATATAGTGAGGGGTAAAAGGGGTATAATCGATTGCCCCTTTTATCTCTTATCTTCTCATGCTCTCTTCGATTCCCGCTCTCTATCTACCCAAACCCTAATCCCAGCTCTTATCTTCTCGCGCTCTCTCTCCCGCTCTCGAAGATCATCCCGCTCTCTTCGAAACCCTAATCCCTATCTCTTCTCTTCTCACGCTCTCACTCCCAATCTCCATCTTTGAAACCCTAATCCACCTCTCTTCCAAACCCTAATCGAAGAGAGCGAAGTGGAGCTCTCTCTCCCGCTCTCTTTCTTCATCACCTTTGTAAACCCAACTCCACGATCAAGTTAAATCTCTAGTCGCTTATCTTCAGATCTGTCGAGCGGTAGAAGGGGTATAATTGATCAGCCCCTATCGGCGATAAGGGTTTCGATTTCTCGGCTCATTGGGTTCTGCCTCTCTCAGATTTCGGAGGGAAGTGTTTGACTCTCATAAATGCTTTTATGATTTCTATTTAATTTCTTGCATTTTCATTCGGTTTTGTGTGTAGGAAATGATGAGATTGTTTTTGATATAAGCTGGTTACAAAATTTTGGGGCATTGAAATTATTGTTTTTAAGGGTATTTGGTTGTGTGCCATGATAATTATTCAAAGTTGAATACACATCTGGGGTATGAGCGGGAGAGTAGATGGTGAAGAAATGAAAGTCTGGTGTTTGAATGTCCAATGCCCTCAACACTTACCTTACATTTATGAGATTTGAGACTAGCTCAATTCATCAAATTTTTGGGCACCGATGACTCACAATGATTGATAGTATCAGTATAATTTTTGTAACTGACGTTGGATAGGTATGTGTTGGATACTCATTTAAGCTTTTTGGTGCTTGATTCTCTCCTTCGGTGTGTTGGTTTAGGCAGTGATGCAAAACACTTTATGATCTGAATAATTATTTCAATACTATTTTAAGTATTCTTGATTATATATCTGTCATATCCTAGTTGGCGCGGCACTCCAATGCAGCCCTACTTATGAATAGTGTGTTCTGAGCCTACCGGGTTTTTTTAGTCTATATATATTCATGAGTAAGTCTATTATGTGTGCTTGGTCGATTGAGTGTGAGAAGATAAGAGATAGGGGTTTTTGATTTTACCTTTTTAACTCCCAAACATTCTGAAGATAAGCGGTATCGAATATGAGTCGTTCCATCGCGATCAATCGCGAACGAATGGCTAAAAACCCCTGCTCTGGATAAGGATTTCAGTTCCCAAGCTCTTAATAGACTTAATATATATATATATAAGACAGTTGATGATAAGCTCCGAACAACACAAACAGAACATGAAGTATCAAATTTTGTCAGCTCAGAACAAACACAAACAGATCATGACACTATACAAAAAACTATATATTAGGCAGTGATGGTGTGTTGGTGTAGGCAGTGATGCAAAACACTTTATGATCTGAATAATTATTTCAATTTGTTGTATTTATTCTTGATTATATATCTATCATATCCTAGTTGGCACGGCACCCCAATGCAGCCCTAGTTATGATTAGTGTGTTCTGAGCCTACTGGTTTTTTCTTTGTCTATATATATTCATGAGTAAGTCTATTATGAAAGGAGGTCGATTGATCGTGGGTAAGAAAGAGAGATAGGGGTTTTTGATTTTACCCCTTTTACCCCGAAACATTCTCAAGATAAGCGGGATCAAAGATGAGTTGTTCGATCGCAATTAGTCGCGAACGAATGGTTAAAAACCCCGGCTCAGGATAAGGATTTTAGCTCCCAAACTCTTAATAGACTTACTCTATTTATATAAGACAGTTGATGATAAGATCAAAACAACAGAAACAGAGTATGAAGTATCAAAATTTGTAAGCTCCAAACAACAGAAAACTAGATTTTATAGTAACTGACGTTGGATGCGTATGTGTTGGGTACTCATCTAAGCCTTTTGGTGTTTGATTCTCTCCAACTGTTTGTTGGTGTAGGCCGTGATGCAAAATACTTTATGATCTGAATAATTATTTCAAGCTTGTTGTATTTATTCTTGATTATATATCTATCATATCCTAGTTGGCGCGGCACCCCAATGCAGCCATAGTTATGAATAGTGTGTTCTGAGCCTACTGGTTTTTTTAAACCACATGTTCAGTGTCTGTTGTTCTGAGCTTACAAAATTTGAAACTTCATGCCCAGCTTCTGTTTGTCTTGAGCATACAAAATTTGATACTTCATGTCCAGTTTCAAAGAGATCATTTTCTGTTTGTTCTGAGTTAACAAAATTTGATACTTCATGATGTGTTTATGTTTGTTCTTGGTTTACCAAATTTGATACTACATGCTCTGTTTGTGTTTGTTATGAGCTTACAAAATTTGATACTTCAGACTCTGTTTGTGTTATTTATGAGCTTACAAAATTTGTATACTTCATGGTCTGTTTGTGTTAGTTCTGAGCTGGCAAAATTTGATACTTCATGCTCTGTTTGTGTTAGTTCTGAGCACTTTACAAAATTTGATACTTCATGATCTGTTTGTGTTAGTTCTGAGCTTACAAACTTTGACACTTCATGATCTGTTTGTGTTAGTTCTGAGCTTACAAACTTTGACACTTCATGCTCTGTCTCTGTTTGTTATGAGCTTACAAACATTTAATACTTCATTATCTGTTTCTGTTTGCTCCCAAGCTACTTGTTTCTCAGTTTCTGTTTTTGCTGAGCTAACAAATTTTGAACTTCATGTTCAGCCTCTGTTTTTCTGAGCCTACCATATTTACTACATGATTTTTTGTGTTCTGAGCCGACCATATTATGTATTTATTTTGTCTTTTCCAGGTTAAATGAGCTATGTTTAATTTTGATTTTAGGTTGATTTCAGCATGAAGTACTTTTTGGAGCTATTGAATACTGGATTACGCGAAAAGTTGATATTTGGAGCAAACTAAAATTGTGTTTTTGTTGACACTATACAAAACAAAGTATGTATTAGCAGCAACAATAAGTTGTATACTTTCAGTATTTGTAAATTTTTTCATGTACCTGTGCGTTATCGAACATTGTATTACGTTGTAAAATTTTTGTTAAGTTTCAGTTTTTTGTAAAGTGTCAGATGTCAAGAACATTTGTTACGTTGTAAAGTTTTTGTAAAGTAGTACCTTACAATTCTATGAAGATCGAATTTCTTCCACATATTCAGTTCATTATTGTTTTGGTGTCATGATCGAAATTCTGTGATTGTTTTGGTGTATTACGCAGCTTGACGTATCAAATTTTGTAAGCTCAGAACTAACACAAACAGAGCATGAAGTATCAAAATTTTGCAAGCTCTGAACTAACACAAACAGAGCATGAAGTAACAAATTTTGCCAGGTCAGAACTAACACAAACAGAGCATGAAGTATACAAATTTTGTAAGCTCAGAACCAACACAAACAGAGCATGAAGTATGAAAAAATTGTAAGCTCAGAACTAACACAAACAGATCATGAAGTATCAAATTTTGTAAAGTGCTCAGAACTAACACAAACAGATCATGAAGTATCAAATTTTGTAAGCTCAGAACTAACACAAACAGAGCATGAAGTATACAAATTTTGTAAGCTTAAAACCAACGCAAACAGAACATGAAGTATGAAAATTTTGTAAGCTCAGAACTAACACAAACAGACCATGAAGTATCAAATTTTGTAAGCTTAGAACTAACAGAAACAGATCATGAAGTATCAAATTTTGTAAAGTGCTCAGAACTAACACAAACAGATCATGAAGTATCAAAATTTTGTAAGCTCAGAACTAACACAAACAGAGCATGAAGTATCAAATTTTGCCAGCTCAGAACTAACACTAACTGATCATGAAGTATCAAATTTTGCCCTTGCTCAGAACTAACACAAACAGACCATGAAGTATCAAATTTTGCCAGGTCAGAACTAACACTAACTGATCATGACGTATCAAATTTTGCCTTTGCTCAGAACTAACACAAACAGATCATGAAGTATCAAATTTTTTCCTTGCTCAGAACTAACACAAACAGATCATGAAGTATCAAATTTTGCCAGCTCAAAACTAACACTAACAGATGATGAAGTATCAAATTTTGCCAGGTCAGAACTAACACAAACAGAGCATGAAGTATACAAATTTTGTAAGCTCAGAACCAACACAAACAGACCATGAAGTATGAAAAATTTGTAAGCTCAGAACTAACACAAACAGATCATGAAGTATCAAATTTTGCCAGGTCAGAACTAATACAAACAGAGCATGAAGTATACAAATTTTGTAAGCTCAGAACCAACACAAACAGACCATGAAGTATGAAAAATTTGTAAGCTCAGAACTAACACAAACGACCATGAAGTATCAAATTTTGCCCTTGCTCTGAACTATCACAAACAGAGCATGAAGTATACAAATTTTGTAAGCTCAGAACCAACACAAATAGACCGTGAAGTATGAAAATTTTGTAAGCTCAGAACTAACACAAACAGATCATGAAGTATCAAATTTTGCCCTTGCTCTGAACTAACACAAACAGAGCATGAAGTATCAAAATTTGTAAGCTCAGAACTAACAGAAACAGACCATGAATTATCAAATTTTGTAAGCTCAGAACAATCAGAGACAGATCATGAAGTATCAAATTTTGTAATCTCAGAACAAACAGAAACCGAACATGAAGTATCCAATTTTGTTAGCTCAGAAAAAACATGATATAGAGACAGAGTATGACACATCAAAAACTGTTTCAACTATTTTCATTACAGTCCATACATTGGTTACACAATAAAGAATTCCATTTGTCGGAGACTGTTCTAAAGGTATCTCCGGTTCTTCGCTAACGACCTTCTTCTTCTTCCTCTTGAATTCCTACACAAAATGATTCATCAAATAGAAAAAATGCAAGTACTATGTGGCATGTTCCTGGAGAGTGTATATTGAACATGGTTGAAACTTGTAGGCTCAGAACAAGTACAACAAAAAACATAAAACTGTAGACTCAGATGAAAAAATCATGCCGGTTCAGAAAAACACCACCATGAACCTCAAAATTTGTAAAATCAGTACAAATGCATTTCAAAATGAAATTGAAAATGGGTGAGCTCAGAACAACTTATATTGAACAAAAGGGTGAAGTGTCAAATAATTTCAGCTTCCCGGCTCAAAACAAACCCAAATTGAACATGAAGTTGAACACCATCCAATAATCATGAAGTATCAAATCATGCATAAAATTTTCATCAATGCCGCACAATAAATCAAGTATAAGCGAGTCAAATGTGGAATTTTGAATTTGTCACTAGGGCTGCTTTATTAAGCCACACCGATTAGCGTCCAAAAAAAAATTCAAGCTGCATAAACTTTTCATCATTGCCTACTAACTTGGAATTATAAACTATATACCAATATTTTTACCAACTTTTTGGGTATAAATTTCTTATCGAGCATCAATTTATTTCCATCAATATTTTACCTGCACACAAAGAAGACATAAGGTATCAAATTTAATAAATGTGCTATAATGTATTAAAGAACAATAATGGCAGATATGGGTCAGAAATTATTTTTAATCATGTATGACACATACCTTGCAAAATCCACCGAAATAAACCAACAAAGTTCGTGCAATATTTGGAGCCTCCTCTGTTATAGGTTCCATTGTTGAAAAAGTAGTAGAAGCTTGTGACTCATTTATAGTAGAGCTACATGATTAATATTCACAAAATGAAAATAAGATTATATTATATATAACAAAAATAAACTATAAAGTTTGTATTTAATTACTAACATTTCCTTTAAAGGACAAGTGCGACTGTCATGATTAACAAGCTTCTTGCACAAACGGCACTTTCTTGGTGGTTTCACAGCCTTCTCCAATGCTTTCTCCTTACCCCCTTTAATTCGCTTCCCACTACCTTTGGTCTTTGCAATATCCGGTACATGAATATGGATTGTTTTAGGTAGTGAAGTACTTGTTGCTTGTTGTAATTCTTGGGACATATCTTGTTGCAATTCTGCAACAACACCAACTAGTAATGTTTTAGCCTTCTGGCGCATCTCCTTTGATGAGCGAGCAATCCTCATCACTTTGTTGATTTCATTTGACAACTCCACCATGTCCAAATCTTGTGGACTACCGTAGCTACCAATGATTTCTTCACCAGCATCATCATATACAATCTTGGTAGTTACCTAAGCGGTCCACCTTTTTAAAATATAAGATTGAGGCAGGAAATCAACAAACTCATTCCTCAATACCACAAGGATGTGTCTACAAGGAATTCCCTCCACTTCAAATTTACAACAACTGCAAGACCCAGCATTGTCCATTCCCTTATAGAACACATCTCTTGTTTTATCAGATTTTACTGACTTTCCCATTTTCCTCACAATATAGTGTCTCACACTACCATCATCAACTTTCATTAAAGATGCGTAATTCAAGCTTTCAACTAATTCAGCTTGAAATACATGAAATTTTGCTCTAGTGTACAGCTCAGACATTTGTGTCTCAATTTCAAAATCTGTTTGCAGCTTTGATTTTGTATGAAGAGTGGTGTAGTCAGCTGCTAACTGATTTTGTCTTTGTTTCCTTATTGCCCTTTCAAACCTCATCATAAATTCATGTAAAGAATTTTTGCTATTAACATACTTATCCACAAAAGCATTCATACTTTCTGATCTCTGAGTTGTGCGAATTCCAGCAGTAAAAATATGCTTAGCATAAGCTGGTATCCACTTCTCACGAAGCTCATAAATGTCAGAAAGCCAAGGATTACCTGTTATTGTAATATGTATCAAGTACTAATACTACTAAAAAATGGTCAAACATAGCTATAATTTATTGAAACAAGTAATACCTGCAATTTGCACATTAGCGTTCATTACGTCATTCCATCTCATCTCAAACTCTTCCGGGGTCTCTGATTCCCAAATGCAACTATGGAATGGAATGCTAAAATCACTATTCAGGCCCGGACCACCAAGCTTATCGGGAAGCTTTTTAAGAATGTGCCACATGCAAAGCCTGTGGCTCGAACCAGGAAAATACATGCGGATTGCATTCTCCATTGCAGGGTCTTGATCTGTAATGATAACTTTCGGTGGAGACCCACCCATTGTTTCACCCCATTTTTCAAACAACCAAACAAAAGAGTCGTTGGTCTCTTTATTTATGAAATCCGCACCAAAATTGACAGATTGACCATGGTAATTAACTCCAGTAAATGGAGCAAAAACCAACTTGTATTCATTGGTATCATATGTGGTATAAAAAATTAGCACTTCACCAAAATGTTTGTAAGCCTTCCTGGCAATAGCATCAACCCAAAACACATGAGTTAATTTGTTGTCTTCATCAACCTTGTAATGAAAACAGAAAGAAGGATTCATCTCTTTTTTCTCTTGCAAGTGCTCCAGCAATATATCAACATCATAAGCTCTCATCCCATCCTTCTCTCTTTGCAACGAATTCCTAATGTCTTTTTCAGTACAATTAATATTACTGAAACCTTCATTTTCTATTTCCATGAAGGACATAAACTCTGAAGTTCTTATGTTAGCCTCTTTGAAAGAACTAAGTAAACTTTTTTGCGCTTCAGAAACAGTTCTATTACATCATAAAAATTATTGCTTTCTAGGTGTAACTCAAATATGGGTGTTCTATTCAACAAACCTTCGGATTGACCATCTCCCGTCATCGTCCTTTTGCATTTGTATTTGAGCCATACACCCTTCTTTCGTCACAGCCCTTCTCCTTCTCTTGATCAAATTTGAAGATGACGATTCTTCAATATTAGCAACATTCACACCAGCTGTATCTACCGGCTTACCTTGCTTTGAGCATACAAATTATTGTGAATACCTCTCCTTTGTAGTAGTGTCAACCATTGTTGCAAACTTGCGTACTGAAAAACCAACTAATTTTGCATATCTTTTATAAAATTCATATCCTTCGTCTAACGTTGCAAATACTAAACCAACAAATGGTTTAGAAGCATCATCAACATCCCTCCAACCGGACTGAACCTCTTGGCTTAGTAATTCTTCATTTTTAACCTCCATCCTTCATAGGAGAATGAGACAACAAACTTTAAAAAAAAGCTACAACTTTAAATTAACACAAAGAAAAAGGTCTAACAGACTACATTCTGAAGCTACAAGTAATAAAGTCTTCATACTGAGGGGATATGAAACTTAGTGTTTGAAAAATTTAAGAATGTACAGATTTTGTACAGTTAAATATTTTTCTTTTTTGGGAGAAACATCCATAGTTAAATGACAAACAACCCTCAGCTTCTTCCTCTAAAGTATTAGTGCACGTACACAACACGCAAAGGATTTGACTTTCCAATTTTGATTTTATGGAATCGACAGGCATAAAAAAACCCCCCATTAACAAAACTATTAGCAGTGATTGAAGCAAATCTCAAAAGAAACAAAAACTAGACTGCATATTACATGCATTTTGTGTGCTTATATGCATGTGTCATGTCCACATCTCAAAATTCCATATACCAGTACGAATATTATTTGTTATTCTAAATGTACTAGTACGAATATTATCAAAGCATAATTTCAGGGCTAAAAATATAACAACAAACTAGAAGCATTTTTAAAGGAAATAAAATTTAAAAATGAGCCGAGAAATCGAAACCCTTAGCGCGGTTTGGGTTTTCCATCGGAGAGAGAGAACGAACTTGTGAGAGCTCTTCTTTGGTGCTGAGACGACAAGGCCGATAGGAGCTGATCGATTATACCCCTTCTACCGCTCGACAGATCTGAAGATAAGCGACTGGAGATTTAACTTGATCGTGGAGTTGGGTTTACACAGGTGATGAAGAAAGAGAGCGGGAGAGAGAGCTCCACTTCGCTCTATTCGATTAGGGTTTGGAAGAGAGGTGGATTAGGGTTTCGAAGATGGAGATCGGGAGTGAGAGCGTGAGAAAAGAAGAGATAGGGATTAGGGTTTCGAAGAGAGCGGGACGATCTTCGAGAGCGGGAGAGAGAGCACGAGAAGATAAGAGCTGGGATTAGGGTTTGGGTGGATAGAGAGCGGGAATCGAAGAGAGCGTGAGAAGATAAGAGATAAAAAGAGCAATCGATTTTACCCCTCACTATATCTGAAGATAAGCAGCTGTCGATCTCATCCGTCCGATCGCGATCAAGATCGATCGGATGGCTGAGATCTCCAGCTCCTGATAACGATTCCAGCTTCCCAGCTCTTAATAGACTTACTCTCTCTCTCTCTCTCTCTCTATATATATATATATATATATATATATATATATATATATATATATATATATAAAAGAATACTTATGTTTGTTTAAAAATAGGCTTTGGGTAAAAATAATAATAGGCTTTGGGTAAAAATAATAAAAGACATATATATATATATATATATATATATATATATATATATATATATATATATATATATATATGTCTTTTATTATTTTTACCCAAAGCCTATTTTTAAACAAACATAAGTATTCTTTTATTTTGAGCCCAACTTAATTTATTTTAAATGTAAGCTATTTTGGCCCATTAAATAAAAGCCCATGAGTTTATTCTCTTTTTTATTACAACTTGTAGTGTAGACAATTTTTATAGATTTTTTTATAAAAAATAAAATGTACAACTTTTAAAATAGGGGACTATGGGAACACGTGCATCACACGTGCACGTGTTTGTACACTTTTTGCATGGCCGGATATGGACTAGGAGGGAAAAGAGAGTGGAGTTTGTGGGAGGTAGTTTTTGTGATCATGGTTGGTTACTACAACTTCCCCTTGAATCCTAGCCTTTGTTTTTTAAAACCTAGATCAATCCTAGCCTTCTATTTGTCCCAAAATTTTGTATAAATACCCCCCCTAGCCTAGTTATTCTTGCACTCTTCATTCTCTAAATTTATAGTGAAAGAATACAATTATTAGTAGTCGATTATTAGTAAGAAGTGAGAATAAAAGATTGAGAGTTTGAGTGTGTGTGCTAGAAGCAAGGAGGCCGGCTACATCACTTGGGAGCTTTCGGTTTGCACATCAAGCAAGGAGGAGAAGGGCTTTTCGTTTCGGAGTTGTTGTGTGATTTTCTCTCCAAAATAAGGTGGGTGGTTTTCTATATTTCTAATTTAGATGCCATGCTAGGAATGATTGAAGTAATGATGCATGAAAGAAACTAATAAGAGTACACTTAATTGGAAAAATGACTTGCTAGTTGATTAGATTAATGCCTAATAGATTGCATGTTAACTTGTCATGAATCTTAATTTTGTGTGCAAATTGCTTGTAGTTATGGAAATATTGAATTGGGATTGTTGATAATGTCAAAATTGAGTACAAAATGCTAGTAGATGAAATTATTGTTTTATGTGCTAAATGGACTATCGTGATATTGTTTCAAATGAATGAAATTATCCTATGCATTTGGATTTATGGAAAGAGGAAAAAACAGGGAATTATATTTATAATGTGAATTTTTTTTTTATGCCAATACGTGTTTGAGAAATGTCAAATTTGAACTAAGGAGAGAGCAGTATGCAATTTAAATTATTGTATGAAAAATGTGTATTAAATTACTGAAAAATTTATTTTAAAAATACTGGGGTGTTAATTTAAGTTAAAATATACGTTCTGGAAATTTACATGGTTTTTGGTGCAAGCAAAACAAAGATAAGAGCTTGTGAACATCGAAACATTTTAATAAAACAGAGACTCGAGTTAAATAAGATTCAAATTGTATTTGTGACAACTTGAGCCTATAGCTCAAGTGGTCGGTTGGCGTTCTGGCACTACAGTAGCGCGGCGCGTGTCTTGAGGTTGCTGGTTCGATACCTTGAGGCCACCTCCTTTTTGTGCGGTTTAAAAAAAATTAACCAACACTCGAACAGAGAGTATATAACTCTCTGTCTCCCTATTCATATAGCTGAGCACCTTCGGCCTAGTGGCTAGCAGGTGTGGCTGCCTTCTCTGAGGTTGCGGGTTCGATTATGATGTTAGCCAGATTTTATATCTTTTTTTAAAATTGATTTTGGGAGTTTTCTTGATGTATAAAAATTCTGAAAAAAAATACCGTAATTATTCTAAAATCATATACAACTTATGAAAATAAATTGGAGGTTATTGGAATGAAACACTTTTGAGGTAAAGTTGTATACGAAACTATGGTTTCTTGCCCGTATAATTTCATAAAAATGTGTGTTTTCACGAGGTGATTAAGATAAGTATTAAAAAAGGAAAATTTATGGAAAGAAAATATATATGTGAATTTTATATGGGTCTTTATTGCTAAAGAGTAACGTGACAATGGTGATATTACGAATATTCACTTTGACTAGATGTTTTCGTAAGATGATTTTTATGTGAAAATAAATATTGGTTATGGAATGCATGATGTATAATTGAACTCCATGTATGATAATTGATTCATAAAAAGGGTGGAAATCATGTAATTGAAAAAGAGAAATGTTCTTGAGTATGACAACTCAGATATGTGAATTTGTGAATTGAAATTGAAAATTAGGGTGTAGCCAAAACTCACACCTGGCAAGTGAAAGTGATGAGATATGATTATTGAAAATTGAAAAGACCAAGTTTGGGTCATTGTGAAGTGAAAGAAATAAGACCGGTATTAGTGAGAGGGCTGACTCTAAGAGATTGATTTTGTTCATGATTTCATTAAATTAAGAATTAGTACATAGTAAAGAGGTGATAAAAGTAAGAGAAAAACACAAGTATGAGGGCCTCGAGTCTACGATGTGGGTGTGATTAACAGTTTGTCTTCACGATGCGTCGTGACATGACGTGGGCACTACTCCGGAATTATCAGGAATCTTGGCGACGCTTGTGGGGTGTTTGGTGACTGCGAGAGGATCGTGTGCCATGAAGGAGGCTGAATTGTCCATAAGTTGTCTTCACAATGAGTCGTGACATGATGTGGGATTCCCCTCTAGTTTTTCTGTACATGAGCTCGTAATCATAGGACATCTAGGATACTTACCGTAGTTACAGTAGTAGATTAAGTCATGATGAGGGATTGAACCCTACAAGATGAAGAACGATTAAGAATCTTGCCCTCGGACCTATGTAGTATGGGATGCATAGAATCCGAACAAGTGCACATTAGTGTCATATATTATAAATAACTGCATGAAGGACTAAGTGCACAATCACAACACGACATCAATAGGATATTCCCTGTAGTTTGATATGTGAACAAGTTTGTGTTTGTTAAATATGAAAAATCAATTATACTGTTTCCGGCATAGAGAGGATGGCCGTGTATAATATTCGTCGGCTGAATAAACTGACGTACCCACAGTTTTGTATGCAGGATAAATGACATGATAAAGATTAAAGAAGAACTGATGCTTAGAGATTATTCAAATGTTGTTGTACTTTCATTTATGTAAATGTTATAATTTTGCTTCCGCTGTAAAGTATAAAGATTTCTTGTAACTCTGATGCAAAGTGAAAAGTTTTAAGTTCTTTGTAAAATTGTACGAAAGAAGTGTAAAGATCCCGTGGAATCTTGAATTCAATTGTGTTTTGGAATTCGGGGTGTTACAACATTGGACCGGGACGATGAGGTGGCAGTGTGCTCAGCGTGGTGCGGTGGAGCCAGCATAGGGAGAGGGATGAGCAGAGGATGTGGAGGTCGAGTGGGAGTCGTTGCTGGCAAGTGGCTGCAGAGGTGGGGGAGTCGACCAGGGGGCTGGCCGGCTGCTGTCGACACTGCATCGGATGGCGGCGCAACACCGGGGTTGCGAGGGGATCACGAGCAGACGGAGGAGAGGGAACAAGGAGGGCGCTGCTGCAGTCGCGCGGCCTGGCGTTGCTGCGGTCGCGCGGCATTGCGATAGGGGCCGCGAGGGGGCACCGGAGATGGGGTCGCAGTCGGAGGTCGCGACGCAGGAGGGAGATGCACGAGAGGAGGTCGCGGTCGGAAGAGGGCACGACGGACAGGGACTGTGGACGCTGCGACTGGTGTTGTTGCGCTGCCCTCGTGCGGCGCAACAGGGAGGAGGGTTGGCAGTAGGGAGTCGGTGGGTTAGGGGGATGACGAAGGGGTCAGGAGATGGGAGGGAGATGAAGAGGTAGGAGATGGAGTATGGCGGCTAGGGTAAAGTAGTAGGGGGTGGCATTTTTGGGGTATAAACAGTATAGATAGGTTATTATATACTTAGGGTTATGGGTATTGGGTAGAGAATCCAATAGGAAATTGGGTTTATAATGGATCCAATAAGAAATGGGTATTGGTTTTGGGTTTAAAAATCCAATTGGAGACAATTAAATAGAATAGACTTTATAAAACATACATATATATATATACATTATATCATGGACAATCAAAACTAATAGTAATAAAAATAATAATAACAATATCAACAGAAATAATAATACTAGTAACAATAATAATAACAAAATTAGATTTTCAATAATTATCAAAGATAACAATAATAAAATAAAACTAATAATCATATTAGTAACAACAAAAATAATAATAATAGCAATGGCAATAATAATAATAGTAACGGTAATAATAATATGAATACAATAATAAGATTTGAGTTCAGTAGATTCATTAAAATCCAAATCGAAATAACATAATAGATTTGGACTAAAAATATAAATAGTCGATCATTTGAAAACGACAATAAGTTTGAAATATTCCATTATTCGAAAATAAATATAATTGTTCAACAAAATATTTTAAATGTAAAGTTCAAGCCGAATTTAATAAATACTGAATTTATAAATTTTAAATACATAAAAATACATAGAAAATACGTATTTACGGAAACAGGGGTTACAGTTTCATTTCCTCATAGAACTAGGTTCTCTTGTTGTATTCATTTTGGCCTTGAACATCGCTGGTTAATCATGAGTGAGCTTGAAGAATGTAGCATCTCTTCAATCTCCTAGAAACAGCCTCATTTCACACTTACAAGGTGATTGCCCATAAAGAATATCATGTCATATCCCACTTTTATTTCAAAGCTATCGGAATCATTAAAAGCCAAGCTTATCCTAACCCATTGCAGGCAGCATTGTTTATCATCCTAAGAATAGGTACGATATTTTAATCTCTCATTGCTCACGTCGATTCAACAAGATTTAGTTGTCCCATTGAACCTAGATCTTGGGATTTCCAGTCACCTAGGTAGGGTTTCCATCAAATATCCTCTTTCGTCATAGGCTTTAAACCCATTTCTCTTGATGATCTGACAACCTGCTCTCGTGACAAACCTTTAGTGAATGGATCCACTAGGTTGTTAGTTGATTTTATATACTCTATAGAGATTATTACATTTGAGAGCAGTTGTCTAATGGTTTTGTGTCGCCTTCTGATATGACGAGACTTACCATTATACATACAATTCAGTGTGTAACACCCCGCAAAATTGAGTTATAACAATTTTGCTCATCGTATGTTACGCACGCATATTTTGTACTGTTATGGACAATATCCGTAACGTATTTTAGTATAAATATCATACTTATTTTGTATTTCGGCTATTTGTACATTTTTTGTCTTCTTGAAATTCATTCTTATCCTATTTGAGTCAACTCATATTAAATTTCAATCTTTATGTTTTACGTGCATTGCACGTGTTATGATGCACGCGTCAATTACGTATATTTTACCGTTACGTGTAATATTTTTGATGTGTTTCAATTGTCTATTTTATAAATTTTTCGAATTCGTTTTATAAACGGAAATTTATTTTTATCCTATTTCGATTAAAATATTTCATACGTGCGGTGCACGTGTTTTCCCTGTACATGTTGATTTCATTATTGGATATATATGTATAGCTAATGAAGTATATTTTTTGTACGAATATTTTGATTAATTATAAAAAATTTCTCTTTAACCAAATCTTTTTGAATATTTTTTTACGTGCGGCGCACGTGTTTGCAGTGCATATATTAGTTGTATTCTCTTTCAAAATAAAAATTCATAAAGTATGTGTGTGTCTATTTTTATTCATGCATGAAAATCCTAATTTTAATTAAATTAAACTAATTTTATTTGAACACTTATTATATATTATAATATAAGTCTTTAGTTTAAATTTTAAAAAAAGTGTGCACGTGTGCACGTGTTTGTGCAAGAGGAGTGTTGGCCGGCTGTCCTTTGGTGAATGGGATGAGTGGGTTTTCGTTTAGTGGCTGGTTAGAGATTAGTGAGGTTAATCAAACTAATTTACATTTAATTAATTAAATCACATTATAAAACCTATCCTCTCCTAACCTGCATAAGACTAAAACAAATCAACAGAGAAAAAAAAGTGAAGAACAGAGCTCTCGGGTTTGGCTGTTGACTTGGAATTTGGTGGAGTTTTGACTTAGCTTTTGTGGGGGTTTTTGGAGCTTTTGAAGAGGGAATTGTTTCTATTGCTCTTCATAAGGTGGGTGTCTCTTCTTATTTTCTAGATAGTATAGAAATCATGCCTAGGTGTTATGGTTGATTTTTTGTTAGTTTAATGGTTCTTATTAGTGAAATTTGATGCATGTTGTAGTGATAAAGAATGCTAATTGTAGAAAAATCATGAAATTCCTTGTATGTTAATGTGAAGCATATGAATTGATTAATAAATTAGAATGGAGAAAATTTAATTAGAAGCATGTGTAGAATTATTAGGCTCAAATGAACAACTTGATTATTGCATGCAATTTTGTCTCGTACAAATTGGTTGAAATTTTGTGTATGGAATGTGAATGTATAGAAATGAAAAATTAGAAATCATTTTTGGGGAAGAAATAGTTGTAGTGGTGCAAAGGAAAAGTTGCATTAAAATTAGTAGTACAATTAAATAATTGCATTTTATGTTATGATTCTCATAAGAGAAAGAAACGAGTAATTTGAAAGATTGAAGTAAATCTCTAATATTATAATGGGAGAGTTGTCATTTGTAGACAACCTGTGATTTGTATGCATTCAACCTCAATTAAATCTACACCACACAATTAGATTAGATCTAACCCTAACCTAACTAATTCTAAACCACACATCCTAATCCCACCCTCCCAAAACTCCCTCTCTCTCCCAAAAAAAACTCAGATTGATCGTGCCTTCTATCTATCTATATTTTTTGTAGGCGTGCATCGCACGTACATTATACTAGTTCTCTATTAACGTGAATGAAATCAGTAAGATAATGATTTTGAATATGTATAGATACAAATTAATAGTACTAATTTGAATAAAAGAGTTAGTTGCTAATAAATCAAGTCTTTATATTTATATGTTTAAAAAAAAATGTACATGAAGTGAGATAAATACTCTTAATTATAATTAAAATCAACAAAAAAGGAATTCTGGAGTCTAGAACTATATTTTTTTCTAATATCAATTTTGTGAAGAAGAATGGAATCAAAAAAATAGTTGAAAATGTAGGAAATGAGATTTAACGGGAATCAACTACTTAATGAATCAATGCCCTATAGTGTTGTGATCTAAGCTTCAGCTCAGTGGGTAGGCGTTGGTCGCCTCTCTGTTGGTGCTGGTTCGAGGAATGGGTCTGCCGTTTGTGAGAGAAAATAAATTTTCTTTTAAGTCAGCGAGGGGGAGGGTTTAACTACTTAAAGAAATAACCCCATATTATGTCAACTGAGCAATTGGCTCAAGTGGCTAGCGAGGGGTGCGCTGCGTCTAAGCTCGCCACGTGGCACTCGCTTGGGGTCAGGGGGTCTCAGGTTCGAGCCCTGTGATGGGTCTCTTTATTTTTTTTTATTTTTTTGAGTTCTTTTATACCTTTTGAGTTCTAGAAATCCAGAAAAATTATATAAATACTTTTAAATATTGCAGGAACAACTGAAAATATTTCTCACTATTTAAAAAAAATATATTTTGGAGATTTAAGAGTTATATTCTAGTGATAAATGAGATTGGTATTTAAGAAGAAAGTATAAAATTAAGATAATAAAAGTTGAATTGTGATAAAAGGAAGGTAGTGAGATTTAGATAATGTTTCTAATGATGAGTCCCAAAGAGTTGGTGTTTAACGTTGTATCGGGAAAATGAACCTGAAAAGTGTTTTGTGGAAATGAATAATTTGATATTGTAATTCATGTTTTATAAATACAAGAATAAGATGAAATAATTAAATAAGATATGAATAAAGTGAATTGGAAATATGAATTATAAGGGTATGAGTACCCATGATTATGGAACATGAAAGAATGTGATCTAGAGGCTTAGTGAGACCTAGGTACCGACAAATGTTGAAAGAATTAATTAATTTTAGAATTGGCTATATGGGCTATCTCGGTATTTTGTTTAAGTCCGGTAGGAGGAGAAGCTAACTCTAGGTGGTGTAATTTATTCATGTTTTAAGCATAAGAGTTAGGCACTAAGTGGAGATGTAGTAAACTTGGGCAAACGTTAGTGGGTTGCCTCTATATAGTCTGATGGTGGACTCCAGGACTATAGACCCAGTTTAACGGTGGACTCCGGGACTCTGGTTGCTTGTGATGGAGGCGAGCCTTAATTAAATCCGGGACTATGATTGGTTTGACGGTGGACTCCAGGATCATGAATAGTCGGTCGGATGGGAGGCCGTGTTCCAGTGTATATACAAATACCGGGGCTAGAGGGACATTTGCTGGAAGTTCGCACGACAAGGATTTTCGTATAAGCTTGATGGTGGACCCCAGGACTGGAATTCGTAATCGTGGAACATCTAAAACTTGATTTATTACTGGGTAGTTTTCATGGCGAGGGATTAAACCCTTTAATGTGGAGTACATAGGTGCTTGCCCTCGGACCTATGTAGTATGAGATGCATAGAATTCGATCAAGTATGCATTAGTGTCATCTTAGCGTAAAACATCAGATTTAGGCATTAAGGCATTGCATACACCGACATGTTTAGGATAGTCACTTTTCACACTTTGTTTTACATTCAAGTTTGTGTATGCTAAAATAAGTGAGTCGCAATATTATGGCATAGCTAGGATGTCCGTGTATAGTATTGTGTCAGTTGTATGTAACTAACGTGCCAACAGTATTCAATGCAGGGCTTGGATTGGCTAAGACTGAAAGATGAATTTGAAGCTAAAGATTGTTTTAAATGTTGATGATTAAATTGTACATGCTTTTGTAATCTTTATTTTTCCGTTGCGTTGATGTAAAATGAATAATGTTGTACAAATAATTTTTTTAATTCCTTGTAAAATTGTACGAAATGAAGTAAAGATCCTGTTGTGCTACGAATTACCGTATTTTGGAATCCGGGACATTACACAGTGCCCTTGCTATAGCCGATTGGCTGTCAGAGTGTACACATATAGCAGGCACTAGTTTTTTCCACATAGGAATATCCTCTAAAAAGTTCTGAAGCCATTCTACTTCCTCTGCCATTTTGTCTAAAGCAATAAACTCAGATTTCATGGTAGATCTAGCCAATAACATTTGTTTAGAGGATTTCCGTGACACAACTGCACCCCCAAGAGTGAAGACATACCCACTAGTGGATTTTGAGTTCTTGGAGTCCGATATCCAGTTGGCATCACTATAGCCTTCCAGTACTGCTGGATATCTGGTGTAATGCAGCCCATAACTCTGAGTATGTCGCAAGTAGTTCAATACTCTAGTTATTCCTTTCCAGTGACTTCGTCCTGGACTACTTGTGTAATGGCTCAGTACATTTACTGAATGCGCCAAGTCTAGTCTTGTATAATTTGTTATGTACATCAGACTACCAATTACACGTGCATATTCCAATTGTGATATGCTGTCACCTGTGTTTTTGGACAAGTGAAGACTGAGATCCACAGGACTTTTGGCAGTCCCATCGGAGTAATTCTTGAATCTTTCAAGTACATTCTTAGCGTAATAAGCTTGAGACAAAGTAATTCCCTCAGACGTCCTGGAAACTTTGATTCCTAGTATAACATCTGCAACTCCCAAATCTTTCATATCAAACTTTCCGCTAAGCATCTTCTTAGTTTGTTTGTAATGTCATTATTGCTACCAATAATGAGCATGTCATCTATATAAAGACACACCAGAATGTATCCATTTGGAGTATCTTTGATGTAGATACACTTATCACATTCATTTATTTTGAAACTATTTGACATCATAACATTGTCAAATTTTGCATGCCACTGCTTTGGAACTTGTTTCAATCCATACAAGGATTTTACAAGTCTTCACACCTTGTTTTCCAGTCCAAGAACTACATAACCCTCAGGTTATTTCATGTATATTTCCTCTTCTAAATTCCCATTTAGGAAGACAGTTTTGACATTCATTTGATGTATTTCGAGATTGTGTAGAGCTGCAATAGCTATCAGCATTCTTATGAAAGTTGTCACGTCCCGCTTCCCAAAAGAATACGGAATACGGTACGTGACTAAGCTCAGCGGATAGTTTTCACCATCCATAAGTTGTATGGATCTGCTTGGCTCGTCACAACAATAAATATATCAACATACTCAACCAGGCATGCTAAAACAATTATAACTGAACAGTATGTATTGCAACAATAATAAATATCCCAACAAATACAAGGTCTGAAACAAACAATAATCCTGGGACTACAAGCCCAAATACTAGTCTCAATACAGTTCATGAATAAAATAGTTCATCAAAACATTAAGCAAATATTTCAATTACACAGCTCAAAACTTTTGTTCACCAACTGCAGTAGGCAATTGATCAGCAAAACCTGCTCATATAACAATTACAAGAAAAATAGGAAAACAGGAAAACATAATGGCCATTAGGTGCAAGTTCCGGGCCGCAAGCAGTACAAGTAGAAAAATGGAAAGGTAAAGACTAAACTAAATAGGAAATATTAACATGGAGAAGGCAACAAAGATATCAGTCTACAGATGGTAGTAAACAGCGGAATAACTGTAAGAGTATAACAGTAATAGTAAGTGGTCAATAGTAACAGTAACAGGATGGATCAGTGAAAACAGCTTCTCTTATGTCTAATGTTCATTACTATCTAGGTAGCACTTCATGCGTCCCAGATTTTACCACATGGTTACTACATCAAACAATTTCGTTTTAAGATTTTGTAGTGGAACTTCTATAGGGCAGTATATTCAGACAAACAATAACAGTAACAGTAATAACAAACAGTAACGGTGTCATGGATCATGCCCTCCTGCATTCAGAGATAAACAGTAGGTACCACAGTAACAGAAAACGAGTTCTCTTCTGAATATGCATTTCTATATTGTCCACTACTCGATCTTTTTCCTTAAGAATGCCGGCTTGATTAGTTTTCATTATTAATAAACAAGTGAACAAATACAAACAGGGCTAAATACATGGTAAGAATAAATGATAAGTCCAAGATGAATAGGAAACACAAACGGTTGGTAAAAACAACTCATAACAGTCAAAACAACGAAACTTTCAGTTCTGGACAGTAAGACATTACTGTACAAAATCCGAGATTCCTGTTGCTAAAGAATAGAAAATCTAAATCCGTCAGAAAATCCAGAAACTAGACTCTCAGCCGATTCTAGCACATGTATATAAGTCACTCATCAGCCACAGAAACAGGGTTGAAAACAGCATTTAATACAGAAGTTATGTTCAGCTAGAAAATGCAAAATCTTCTTTATAAGCATGAAAATAGTTTTAAATCATCATAATTAAACCTGAGAAAAATCTGAAGATTTCCTAACTTCTAGTCTTAAAATATAAAGTATCATGAAATTATATTACCGATAGTACAGTCAACAAAATTGGGAAAATAGAGTAATGCGACAAAATCTCAATTCTGAAAGTTCTAACACAGCAGTACCAAAATAGAGATAATTTATAAAATATAATTCAAAATCTAGATCCGTCAAAAGGATGATAAAATAGACAAATCGGACTACAGTTCATATTTACAAAGTTTTCATAAAAAACGAATAGAATTAGGTTGAAAATATAGTTCTTTACTGAATAGCATATAGTTTGAAAATATATCGATGTATTTCACAAGTTTGAGATGAGATATAAAAGTCATTAATTAATTCCACAAAAATTAGGGATTGATCCCAGTCATGTCTAAACATACTCAGCAAAATTGAGAGTTCAAATTTTACTTTTAATATCAGTTTTAAAATAATATTTCATACAGAATACATATAGTTCAGAATCTGGAATATACGTTATGAATGCAGTAAAATGGCAATAACTCATGCATCAAAACTCGGAATTCAGATCCGTCAAAAGTTCTGGCTAGAAAACAAATGCTACAAATCATGTCCAAAAACTTATTTATTTTACTGATGCTAACAGGGTCGAAATTACTGTACAAAAATAGAACAACAATAAACAAAAAGTTTTTTTAAGCATTTTATCAAACAATTTAATTACAAACAGTCCAATCCAAGATGTCATATAAAGCATAAGATGAGATAATGAGATAATACGTCCAACAAACATCTATGCAACAGTCATCTACAATATACGCTGTGTCAATGGAAAAGTACTACACCCCAAATCGGCAGCAACATAAAAGGTAAATGGAGGCGTTGTGAGCTAGTAGGTCTGAACTGCATTACCCTTAACATTTTCTAACCTAGCTTAACAGGGGAGAGAGGAAGATAAGAAAAAAGGATCCAGTCACCGGCGCCACAACTCCTTTTCCCTCCTCTCTCTGAGCTGCGTTCCCTACTCCCCCCGGCTGTGTGTTTTCCTCTTCTATTTGCTTACCTTCACCTCCTTAACCACCACTCTGCATTTCCTCCTTAGGCCTTCTCTCTTTTCCACGACCTTTTTCAAACCATCCAGCAGCTTCTATGGCGGCATCGAGGCTGTCGGAGCTAGAACTCAGTTTATGTGGCCCCGACGAGGTGGTCCTCTACCAGCCTATTCCTAACACTCTGGAACAACCCCACCCCCACCCTCAGGCCTCTCTCACCTTTGATAACCCCCATCGTCTACCTCCAAGGTACCCCCCCCCACTTTCGTCCCCAACAATAACGCTGACAACCTACAACACCCTCCCTTCCCTAAACCTCTGGTGCACCCTCCCGAGAGGGGCGAGAGACAGCTCAGACTATCAACCATGCATGCTCACCACAGTGTGCATCAACGATTGCACGAGACTGATCTCAGTCATCATCACCACTACTCACCGCTCCCCAGAGGATGGGCCCAAAGAGGAGGCCTTCCTACAGGATCTTTCGAGCGTAAAAATGGCCCCCTCTCAGGCCAACATCGCTCCCACAGAGAAAGGAACAGCCACAGGCAGAGTAAACACAATGGGCATTGGCAACATTCACACAATGTTTCAAGGAACATTCATAGGTCGAGTCACCCCTACCTTCACAGAGACCATCAAAACCCTCCCAAGCATCAAAGTCACCACCCCCACCATCACAGAGAACACCAAAACAATAACAGTAACCTTAGTTATGACCAACACTCCTCAATCACTCCACCCCCCATAAGATCACCCACTCACCACCACAAACCTCAATTAGTTACTTCACCCCCAACAAGATCCACCGCACACCACCACACCCATCCAAAAGCCTTTTCTTCACACAACCCCCACATTTCCCCCCACCATCAAAAGAGGAGGCCATCGACCCACTGAAGTCTATCGTAGTTTGGGCCCAAGAAGGGGATCCAAACGACGAGAGTACAGAGGATGAGGCTCCAGCTCTGACTGGGGAGTCTATGAATAATTGGGGTGAAGTAACCAGAAAAGGAAAAAAAGAAACACAATACCCCACCACCAACCCAACAAGATATCAGGAAAAGCAGAGGAAAGGGAAATGCAAACCGGTGCCATGCTTCAACTGCGGAGAATTGGGACATTACCGGAAGGATTGTACAAAAGAAGTGCGCTGCCTGAAGTGCATGAAGTGGGTACACATGTCATACACCTGCATGAACGTCGTCAGCACTAACAATGACGACGAACGTCCAGTTAGCAGAGGAAGATCGCCAGACAACCTAACTCTGATCAGACTAGAAAATAGCCTGGATATAATCAAGAATGAAGAAAAGTGGCTACACCAATGGTGTTCAGTGGCCAGAGTGAGGTCAGGTAGGCCGTCGGAGACTCATCTTCTCTAAGTGCTGAACGCTAAGTAGCCAATGAGGGCTCATAGAGATTGGGTAGCAAAAAAAATGTGCCACTCACAATTTCTGGTATCGTTCCCATCGCCTGAGAAGATGATCGAGGTCACCGACTTAGGCACGGTGGACTTTGGACACTTTAAGATGGAATTTTTTGCATGGTCGCCGAGCTTTGGAGTGGAGCTGCTGCAGGGTGACAAATTTTGGATTTGGATCCATAACGTGCCGGTGCAATTCTGGAAGAAGGAGGCCCTACAGAGATAATCTCTGAGTCGGTACAATTGAAGATATCGACGAGAAGACGATTT
The DNA here is from genome assembly GCA_017893485.1 of Hemerocallis citrina. Lineage (NCBI taxonomy): Eukaryota > Viridiplantae > Streptophyta > Magnoliopsida > Asparagales > Asphodelaceae > Hemerocallis > Hemerocallis citrina. The sequence continues at coordinate 66,687,876 of CM030364.1, read as the reverse complement.
GCCGCTCGGAGATTGTATCGGCTAGGATACTAATCCGGAGTGGCGACATCTCGCTAATGCCTCGTTTTGCAAAAGTTTTCTCGTTTGAGGAGTCCTACCTCATTCGCTTTGTGCTCAATAAACGAGCAGAGACAGAGGTGGAGCCCCTGGCCATCATGTCCCCCACTCCTCCCCTCTCCCTCAGAGACGGTCACTCCTACAAACAGCTCGTCTCACTAGAGTGGGAACTAACCTTAGATGGGGCTCATGAAGTTGAACGTGTGCACCGTGAACTCATCAAAGCGGCAAGAGGGAAGGAGGTGCGCCAGGACCCTGTGGTGGACCCTGCAGCGGAGGGATCAGATCTTCAAAAATCAATGCCGTTCACCGCTGGTCGAGAACGAGGCTCGACCAAGGGAACCAATGGTCAGGATGGAAGGAAGATGGAGGAGCGGGATCCATTACTAGATTTGGTTAGCTTGATTGAGTCAGAAGCATGCCATGGAAAGGGGGGCCAAAATATAACGCAAAGTGGCAGTCAAATCCTTGAAGTTGGTGAGAAGGTGCGGAGATTGGAACAAATAGGGAATCCAGGTCATACAGGCGCTAGAAATGGAAAAAAGGTGCACGCTTTTGGAAGTTAAACCCTACAGAAAGGGGATGAAGGGCAGGAAAAGGCAGAAAGAGCAAGAGCTGAAGGCGGAAAGACCCCCTTTTTGTTTAACGGGGTTAGAAAAATGCCTAAAAAGGTGATGCCTCGGGGCGAAGAACCAAGGATGAAAGTAGGAGTTTTGGGAAACAGCTGCAATCTTGGAGACGAGAGCTAACAACTGAAGGGCCCATTTCGGGGAAGAAGACGAGCAACGACCTCAGCACTGACAGAGATCCTCCCCCAAAAGAGAAAATTAAAAAACGTTTGAAAGAGAAAGAGGATTTCAGAAATGGCAATTTGGGTAAAAGTAGTAAGGGTATAGGTGATGAAGGAAGAAGAGAGCGAGGTGAAGAGAGTACCTGCCTCGGTTACCATGCTACCTTTGACAGTAATGCCTACCATTAATGACGTGCCACGTGCCCCACTTACAAGCGCAGGGGTCAGAGAGAGCGGTCTAGTGCAGCGCGAGGGAGGAAAGGTATTAAATGGCTCTGCTGAGTTTCAAGCGGTTGAGCGCAAAGAGTATGGGCCCAAAGAGGGGCCCACGAAGCAATTGAGTTTGTGTGAGGGTTTGTATAACTCTGGGCCTCATTGGGGTTGAATTGCACAATATCATGTTTGTTTCTAGTGAGGTGTCCAACTCCGTACTAGAGAGCCACAATGAGGAGGATGATACAGAGGCGAGGCTAAACCTCGAAAATTATTTTGTCTACTCTGAAGAGGAGTCTGAGGAGTTTGATGACGATGCACTGGGTTTGACTCCTGAGTTTGTTCTCTCCACCTTCCCACCCACACAACCCACTGCCCCTGTCCCTGCTCGCGGTGACAAAGGTTTTGGAGTACAGAAAGTGTCTAAGAGGACTATGGAAGAGTCCCTGGATGATTATCTTGAGATTGCTGTGGCGGTCAAATCAGCTAAGACTAGTGATGGATGTACGCACTCCTTCCTAGCATCTATTTTTAATTTCATGTCTGATAATGAGATTTTTAGTCTAGCCAAAACCTGTGGTCTTGCGGTAGGCGATACCGATTAGAATGCATTTCTCCTTAATAAGATTAGGGGGTGGGAGAACGATAGAGTAACTTTATTTCGAACTCGATGTCCAAATAGAGTCACGATCCCTTATCCATCCGTAGTTAATGGATGCTCTATTCTGGAACGTTAGGGGCATGGGCAGACGGGGCAAGCGGGAAATGGTTAAGGAGGTCATCGCCAATTCAAAAGCTAACATTGTTGGTCTTCAAGAGACCAAACATACATATGTCTAAACTTAGTAGGTTGGGGGAAAATCGAATCTCTGAATGGAGAATGTCCCCATCTGTTGGGGCATCTGGGGGTACTGCTCTAGGTTTTAACCACAAAACATTTTGTTGTCTAGACGAGCTCTACGGGCAATTTTCATTGTCGGTCTTGCTCCAACGTAAAGTCGACATGTGGACTCAATCAATTATGGTGGTCTATAGTCCGCACACCTCTGCCTCTAGGATGACTTTCTGGACAGAACTAAGATCGATTCAAGCTCACTGGCCACACCCCTGGGTGGTGGGGGGCGACTTCAACATCACTAGATTCGCCTCAGAACGCAGGGGCAGAGGATCCAGTGACTCTGATAGGGAAGTATTTAATGAGGTCATCACGGATCTGGAACTGATGGACATTCCCATTTCTGATAGGCTCTTCACCTGGTCAAACATGCAATCGTCGCCAGTTCTAGCTAAACTAGATAGGATATTGGTCTCCACTGACTGGGAGACCAAATTTCCGTTGTCTTCGGCCAAATCACTTCCTAAACCCACCTCGAGTCATGTACATATTTTCTTATCTTTCGGGGAAGATCAACCCAGGAAATCATTAATTTTTAGATTCGAGAAAGCATGGTTAGAAATCCAAGACTTCCAACACGTGGTCTACGAGAGTCAGTCTCGCCACACTACGGGGATTGAAGCGACCGCAATATGGTGTGAAAAAATCAGAAGACTTAGGGGCAAGCTCAGAAAATGGAATCGGACCAGATTTGCGCTGATTTAAAGAGCAAAAGACTCCCTTCTTGAAGGTATTGAAGAACTTGAGAAGACTGAAGAAACTAGAGATCTGCCGGAAGAGCAGAATAGGTTGCTCCAATTCAGACAGGAAATCGACCAACTCTATAGGCTTGAGGACATCAAAGGCAACAACGTTCAAGAATTGCGTGGCTCAAAGAGGGAGACACGAACACAACATTCTTCCATCGAGTAGCCAGTGCCCGGCGTAGATCTAACCTCATTCACTCGATCCACTCAGACTCTAGAATGATCCAAGGCGACAAGAATATCAGAATGGCATTCCAGTCCCATTTCAAACTACTCTTTGGACACAAGGCAGACTTAAGAGTCCCTCTCCACCACGAATTCTGGCAGGACTCGGCAGGCAACTCCGACCTTATGATGCAATCCCTAGAAGCACCCTTCACTAGAAGGAAGTCTGGAAGTCCAACAACTTGGAAAAGACAAAGCCCCAGGTCCAGATGGTTTCCCGATGATCTTCTATCAGACATTCTGGGAGGAAATCAAAGGCAATTTGCTGAAGGTGTTCGCTGGCTTCTACGACCATCAGCTCAAATTAGGGAGAATTAATTTTGTGGTGATTGTGTTGATTCCTAAGAAAGAAGACTCCTGGCGAGTGGGAGACTTCCGCCCTATTAGCCTCCTTAACTGCTCTGTCAAGCTCATTACCAAGACTCTCGCTAATAGACTAGGAAAGGTGATAGATGGTCTCATTAGTCACGGTCAGACGGAGTTCATTAAAGGGCGATGCATTCAGGACGGTATAGCTACGGCTGAAGAAACTATCCACCAATGCCACACATCGAATGCTAAGAGCTACCTCCTGAAGCTAAATTTCGAGAAAGCCTATCACTCGGTCAAATGGGACTACCTCCTGGAAGCGCTTGCTGGTAGAGGTTTTGGGGTTAGATGGATCAGATGGATCCACACATGTCTTACCACCAGTAAAACTGCAATTTTGGTAAATGGGGTGTCGGGCCACCTATTTTCGTGCAAACGGGGCCTCAGATAAGGAGATCCGCTCTCACCCCTTCTCTTCACCATTGTGGCAAACGTACTTTGGTCCATGATGGTTAACTGCAGTAGAGCAGGTTGGATTGTACCGGTGGCCAAGGGGGTCAATCGCCAAGATTGCTCAATCCTCCAATATGTAGATGATACTCTCCTATTTGGTAATGGCAACATCGGAGAAACAACCGCCTTCAAAGGACTATTATATAGTTTTGAAGTTGTCTGGCCTTAGGGTTAACTTTCACAAAAGTGCTCTCATCCCCATTGCCCTGACAACAGAGGAGGCACTAGAATATGCCGCAATTCTCAATTTCTCCACAAATAGTTTTCCTATTCAGTATCTGGAATTGCCACTAAGGCCCAGGAAACTCAAAAAGGCTGATTGGCTACCCATTATTGATCGGGTTAAGAACCGTATAGCATGTTGGAAAGGTAAAGCCCTATTATTGGGAGGGAGAGTCACGCTCATTAATGTAGTCTTTTCAAATCTTCTAACTTATTATCTGTCCTTCTTTGAAATGCCGCGATGGGTAATTCAGAGAATTGACCGAACTCGAAAACGGTTTTTATGGAAAGGGGTAGACCCGGATCGAGGCAGCTATCACCTTATCAGATGGGAGAAGGCATGCATGAAAAAGTTACATGGAGGACTAGGTATTATTGATCTTCGAGATATGAACCTTGCTCTATTGGGTAAATGGTGGTGGAAGGTTTTCCACCCTAATGGAGAAGGGTGGCAAAATTTTGTTCAAGGATATCTGCATGGGAATGGAACGAGAAATCTAGGCTTCAGGGTAGGCCCATGTGTCTCCTGGTTCTGGAAAGGCATCGCTAAGGCCTATGAATCTTTCATTAGTTGTGTGACATCAGTTATCGATAGCAGAAGACTCACCAGATTCTGGTGGGATAAGTGGTGTGGTGATCACACACTTAGAGCCATGTTCCCCGATCTATATGACCAGGCATCACAACCACACTGCACGGTGGCTGCTGCCTGGAAAAGAGGCGCCTGGAAACCACCTTTTAAACATTCACTCGATCTGGGCTCTCAGATTAGACTCATAGAACTTCAGACCTACATCACCAACGTTGGAAATAGTTGCTCTCAGGGTCCAGATAAGAAATCTTGGGGATTGGAAAATAACGGCACATTCACCATTCACTTCCTGTATAACCGCATTCACTTTAGGGGATGTACCCCAAAGTGGGCATGCGGTATTTGGAGGACAAAAGCCCCGCTGAAAATCAAAGTTTTCTTATGGCTGGTGCTGAATGATGCGATTTTGACTAGAGAAAATCTCACTAAACGCCAACCGAATGTGGACTCTCATTGCGGGTTCTGCCATGCCACCCTAGAAACTAGAGACCACCTCTTCTTACAGTGTCTTAGGAGCAAAGTGGTTCTCGTTGAGGTACTCGGTGCCCTCGGGACGAATCAGTACCCTAGTGTGTACGAGGATCTGTAGGTAGGTTCAAAATTTGCTACTGAGAGAAGAACTATGAAAGAAGCGTGGTACATCGCTATCGCCGCAACGACCTAGGTTCTTTGGCTAGACATGAATAATTTTTATTTCCGCAGAACTTGCAATAATATTTTTGGTAATTTGACTCACATTATGCATTTTATTTTATTTTGGGCTAATGTGGCCGCAGCAAGTCCCAGGGAGAGAAAAGCGAGCGTATTCCAGGTTGAGGATTTTGATGATGAGGAAGTCGAGATCGGTCTGACGATCAACTGACAGCCAGCTTGGCCTTTACTGTTGATAGATACCCACCGCCCCAGGGTTTGTTGGGGGGACATGATGTATTTTGGTTAGTCGCATGTATGTTGCGGCCATTTTGGTCTTCTTTAGTCCCACCCCCTACGTTTGACGTGGAGTTTATGTACTTTTGTTAAGTTTGTAGGACCTTGTATTTGGCTCAGTACTCTGAGTTAGTTTTATTAACCCTTTATTAATGAAACAGGGTGGCCATCCACCTTTTCTTCAAAAAAAAAACATACTGTGTGTCACAAACAACATACAATCAAGATGTCATCTAATCTATATATTGTTTTCATGCAACGAGTGTCAACTATTATAACTACTCATGATCAAAAGATAATGTCAACGGTTAAACTAATAAGATAGAATCATCATGAGAGTACAAACATTTTCATACTGGACTACTTACGGTATTTAACTTGTTTGACAAAAAGAACACATACAAGCTACTTGCCTGTTATGAAGACGACGGAAACGAAGATGAAGATTAGAATAACTGGAATGGATCCCAAAAACGAACACAACGAATGCACGAACAAGAACGATAAACCACACCACCCAAAACACGTGCACAAGATGTACGTGCACACACGCAAAAAGACAGCAGCAACAACAAGGGTATCGGTAGCAACACCTGGCGACAATTATGCGGCGGCTAAGGCGCAGCAGTGACGGCAGATAGAGGCTCGGCCTGGGGGTGTCGCGCTGTGCTGCTCGAACAAGACCACGGCAGGGAGAAAGGGGATAGCAGGGGGTGCACAACGGAAAGGGAAAGAAGGAGAGGAGCACGGGGATAAGGAGTAGAGGTGGTCGGGGGGTTGGGGTCTGCCGGTGTCGGAAATCAGAGACGAAAACAACAAAGAGGAAATCGGGAGAGAGGTCGGGGGTGGAGGTGGGTGACGGCTAGGAAAGGGAGAGATAGATGTATTAGGGTTAGGGTACAATTATGGTGATTATATAGGGTCAAATGTGTTTGGGTTAACTGGGTAGTATCCAATAGGAAGAAAAGAGTCCAATAAGAGACAATAAGCCAAGAATTAGGTTTAAACAATAGACGATATCAAAGACAAATTGTAGATTACATAAATAAGAATATAAAGCTGAATCAATGCAAAATGAACCACAAGAGAGAGAAGAACAACACACAATACAAAAAGGAATAAATACAAACAAAAATGCAATAAAATAATCAAGAATTTTATTTTATAAATAAAAAATACAATAATGAGAAATAGGGGTTACAGAAGTTATTCTCGTGACCGGAGAATAAGTATCAAACAAGTCTAGGCCTTCCTTTTGCCTAAATCCCTGTACCACAAGTCTAGCCTTACGTTTCTCTATTGAACCATCTGGTTTCAATTTCTGTTTGAAAATCCATTTGCATCATAGAGCTTTACATCCAGAAGGCAAATCGACCAACTCCCATATATGATTTTACATGATGGAGTCTATTTCACTTTTGATTGCTTCCTTCTACATAGGAGCATCAGGCGTAGACATGGGTTTCTTGAATGTTCTAGGCTCATTCTCTAACAAAAAGGCCATTACAAACTCAGGACCAAATGACTTTGATGTTCTAGGCCATTTGCTTCGTCTAGGTTCATCATTATCATCTCCTGGTTCATCAACCAAAGTACTTGCACTCCCTTGTTCACGTGTATGTTTGGAATACTTATGATCCTTGCACAGAAACACGTGTTCAAAGAAGTAAGCATTCCTTGATTCTATTATTGTATTCACATGCACATCCGGTATATCCGATTTATATACCAAGAACCGATATGCATTACTATTGTGTGCATAGCCTATGAATATACAATCAATGGTCTTAGGTCCTATTGTGATCTATTTGGGATTAGGTTCTATATCTTTGCTAGACATCCCCACACTCTGAGGTATTTATATGAAGGTACATTATCTTTTTACAGTTCGCATGGTGTCTTGCCAGTTTTCTTGTGAGGTATTTTATTGAGAATATAGTTGGCGGTTAGCAATGCTTTCCCCCACATTTTCTGGGGTAGCCCAAAATTCAACAACAAGGCATTCATCATCTCCATCAAAGTTCGGTTCTTGCGCTTGGCACTACCGTTTGATTCAGGTGAGTAAGGAGCAATGGTCTGATGAACTATTCCATGTTCAGAGCAGAACATATTAAACAGTGCATCATATTCCCCTCCTCTATCACTCCTAATGATTTTAATCATTTTGCCAAGTTGATTCTCAACATCAAGCTTATATTCCATGAATTTATCCAATGCCTCATTTTTGCTATGTAACAAGTATATATCAGTATTTTGTGCAACCGTCTATGAATGTCACAAAATAATTTTTACCGTCTCTGGACTGCACGAATTTTAAATCACACAGATTCCTGTGAATTAAACCAAGAGGTCCAGTGCTTCTTTCTACAGAAGATGATGGAGTTTCAGTGAGTTTGGCCTCTGTGCAAACTTCACATTTTCGCAGTTGTCTACCTTAAACTTTGGTAGTAAATTCATGTTAATTAATCTATGCAAAGAATTGAAATTAACATGGCCTAGTTTTTCATGCCAAACAAAAGAAGATTCAACAACATAAGCAACATGATTCATTTCATTAATTTTGGGAACAACATATTTTGGGATGACTGTCATTACATTGAATTTGAACAGTCCATCCTTAACATACCCCTTTTTCCAAGTACACCCCATTCTTTGAAAGTACAAAATTGTCAGAAGCAAGCACGATCCTAAATTCATTCTTGCTCAACACAGATCCCGAGACCAGGTTCTTACGAATATTCGGAATGTGCAACACATTGGTTAGTGTTAGTTCATTGTCAGAAGTCATCTTCAGCACTATCTTCCCTATTACTTCAATCTTGGAAGTGGAAGAATTCCCCATGAACAACTGTTTATCCTTGTTGCAAATCTGGTATGAAGTGAACATCTCTTTGTCCAAGAAAATGTGCTTGGTGGCTCCAGTATCATACCACCGCTGACGAGGATTGCTCCCCACCAGATTAACCTCAGATAAAACAACACAAAGGTCTAAGTCAGAGAGACCAGTGGATAGGTTCTCAGCTATGTGCACTTGGGCTTTCTTATTCCCTTTTGCCTTTCCAGTTCCAGTACGAATGTCATCCTTACTGCGACATTCAGATACCTTGTGCCCAGGCCTACCACACTTGTGGTATTTTTCAGTAAACCTCTTTGCAACAGGCTTCTTGTTTGAGCCCCGTGGCAAGAACTTCCTCTTTTTACCCTTCTGTTCGTGCTCCACCATGTTGGCTTTTTCTATGGACTTATTTTCATAGGACTTGTCAGCCTTGCGATTGTCCTCTTCAATTCGCAACCTGATAATCAGGTCCTCAAAAGACATTTCTTATTGCTTGTGCTTAAGATAGTTCTTGAATTCCTTCCGTCCAGGTGGAAGCTTCTCAATGAATGCTGCAACCTGGAATGGTTCACATAATGTCATGTTCCCTGCAGCAATTTCTTGCAATATCACTTGTAGCTCCTGAATTTGACTCACAACAGTCTTAGAGTCGACCATCCTCTATTCCAGAAATTTGCCAACTACAAACTTCTTGGAATCGGCATCTTCGGTTTTGTACTTTTTCTCCAAAGACCCTCACAGTTGTTTGGATGTCTTAAAGACACAGTACACATTGTAGAGCGGGTCTACCAAACCGTTCAGGACATAATTTCTGCATAGGTAATCACCTTGATTCCATGCATTAACAGCAGCAATAGAGTGAGCTTCCGTAGCTCCAGGTACTAACACAGGGGCAGTTTTAGTCAGAAACATTTTCAGCTTCAAGGTAGTCAGGTAGAACTGTATCTTTCCTTGCCACTTCTTGAATTCATTTCCATTGAACTTTTCAGGCTTTTCTCCTACAGTTAGATGTGTGGGCAGAACAATCGTTTGTGCCGTAACCGGTTGTGCAGTCACATTCTGGGTCACATGGGTTTGTCCATTGAGCAGTCCACTGACATTCTCAGTTTGTTTTTTAGTAATGTCACCCATTTTCTTTTTGAAACAGTTAAAAATTCGACTGTTAGAAAAACCAGAATTTTGTTTTTTTTTCAAAATGATAAACAGCAACTTGTAAAATTCTTCAAAAAAACTGTTAGAATAGAGGGGAAATTTTTGCTTTAAGAATGTTAGAAAATGAATTTCGTAAATAAAATGTTTCTAATAATCTTTGTGAAGAAGAAAAATTACAACTAAGAAAATTTAAACCAGACAAAATTGATACAGAGTTGAGATCAAAATCTCCGTCCTTAAAGAAAAATTTGCTCCGTAGTGTGACGGTTCTTAACGAAGTGCTTTCCAGGATACAACTGTATTACCTTCTCTGAAGAGCAGCACTCAAGCTTCAAAGACACCAGCGAACTAGCAACTGTGTTGCACTCTCAGACTGACTCAGAAGAAAAGGAGAAGAGATTGGGGGGAAAATGGTGTGATATGACAGACCAAAACGACTGAATTTATAGAGATTGTTTGTTGGTGTTTTTAAATCTGAAGCGTAACTAATGGATCCATTATTCTGCTATTACAAAGTTATGGCGCCAGTTACAGAATTCAAAAATGCCTCTAGAAGCTTAACTATTTTATGTCCACACAAATCCAAATCCAAATTCAATCCAAGCCCAGGCCCAATCGGACCGGGCGCGCGGTGTGTATGTTTATAAATTTGGCTAGGACCTCTCTCCACTACACGTTAGTGGTAACCCCAAGGGCTACACCCTTTAGTCCATTTCTTTAGCTTATATACTAGAGAAATATTTCTCAACTTTCAATGTGGTACTATTCATTTTCTCAAATTTTCAAGTTAGTATATTTCGAGTACCAAACTTTGGACCAACATTTTTCATTCATATGGAATCCGTTTTTGGCAAACGAGTATATTACGGAATAGTACTCGACGAGAGGAACGCTGTCCAATCACTTTTCGGCGCCGCCGGTGGTCGGAGCCCACCGTAATTAGATCTGAAAAGTTTGACAATAACCTGAAATTACAGGCTCTGTTTTGGTGCCAAAAACATTTGCAACATTTTCCAATATAACAAGTAAATTAAAAAGGGGTTTGGCTAAATTTAGCGTATCGATACGTGGATAGCGTGTGGGTGCACACACATCTCTGTGCTATAGCGAGTGGTTGTGGTGACTTTTTCTGTGGTTTGACATGGCAATATTTTTAGCCACTAGATCTGTTTTGGGAAGAACATGATTGATATAGTGATGGATATAGACTCTTGTCAGCTTCAGTGTAGGGTATTGGCAGAAAAAAAAAATCATATGACAAAAGATCTGACCCTCTGCTTTTCCTGAAAAACTGTGCCCTCTACATGATTTCCTGGATATGATGGATTTTTGTACGGCTACAGTTTTTTTTAAGGAGAATAGAAGGCTTAGATCTTTTGTCGTAGTCTTGTTCTTTGCCAAATTGGGCATTTATGAATTTTTCTCGTGATAAAAGGATTGTCTTGTGTGCGACCCAACTAGTTGTGAAAAAGATTTTATTGTTGTTATTGTATATAGTGATTGTCTGTGTGATTACAATCTAGGATGCTAATTTTTTGGCCTCTTATTAATGAGATCTCTTCAAACATTCAGCTAGCTTTTAAGGTAGGTTTTTTAAACTTCCGTTATCCTGTACGTTCAAATAGTGGTAGAACACTACAACAAGTTGGTGGCATTTTCCATTGAGATGCACAAGGTCCAGTCCTATTGACTTCAGAAGAAAGTTGAGGTATGACTGTGCACAAGCTTTAAATTGAGTTCATGACCTTTTAACTTGAACAATTTAATCAAGATTAGAGAAGTAGTACTATTATATGCATTCACATATGCAACTTGTTAGATTATCCATAAGCATATCTGGTTAGAATTAGCTGATGTATGCAAACAGCATATTGTGTTCATGGACCTGAATAATATTCCTTATGTTTTAGAAATGCATTCAGGACATCCAATCAATTACCACCCTTGCTGTACATGGCGAGTTGATAATTAGCTTAGTGGCTTGCAGGAAAATGAATATTTCCAGTATCCTTTTAAAGCAAACTTAAGAGCAAATAGGGAATTCAGGTGTAACATCTGAAATTGTAATGCATAACATAGGATGGCCATCAACATTTTCTCACTTGTTGTCGTGTATGCATTTTTTTCTTATGGGTTATGTAAATTTTTTGTCACACTTGCTGATACTATTTATTCTTGAATCACTTTCTCAATCACAAGAAGTTATTAAGTTATGCAAGCACAAAGCCGTGTGATTTGGCTCTATGATGACTTTGTTAGAAAAACTGAGGATCTTGTTGAGTTTTTGACACAATCAACACAAACCAGCAAGCAATACTAGATCGCACCAATCACACAAAGCGCACACAAGAATTGTTCCGGTTGGGGCTTTCGCCTTAATCCGGAAGAGAAAGAACTGAGATATTATTCAACTAGAGAAGATACAAGAATATTACAATTCTCACCAGAACCCTCTCTCAGGCCTAACTGGAACTTGATGCTGTTTACAATGGAAAAACTCTCTCACCCTCTCAGATTAAGTACTCACTTCTTCTATTCGTCACTCAATAGAATCATATGGATCTATGAGCCGTTACAATTGTTTATATAGATCTAGAGACAAACCCTAAGTTGATATCATGTTACAATAGTCATTGGATATTACATAAGAGATAACCGTACGATAAGAGCCACACGATCTAACTTGAAGTGCAAGTTGGGCTTCTCACGAATCAGCCAGACTCAAGCCCGAAATCCATCAGGGACACGAACGGTCGACTATACCAACAAGACGGTCGACTGTCCTCCTTGTGGGAGGACACCATGCAGGGGTCGGTCGACCGCACATGAGTTACGGTCAACCGCAACTTCATCTCTTACTGCCACTGACTGTTTCTCGCCTCCACTCCGTCTCCAATCGTCTCGATCCCTTCATCGTCTTATCGTCTTCTTATCCAACATCGTATGCATGACATAAACCCAACAATCTCTACCTTGGATTGCATACGCATGAATCCATACCTGTGTGAATTAAAATCCTTCAAGACCTTTCTTCTCCGCTTTGTAAATAACATGTTCCTATGGCTTCTTTTGCTAGTTGAAAAAACCTCCACCTGATTTCCTCCAGCTGTATGCCCCCCTCAAGGGCACACCCCTGTAGATGTAATCATGAATGTGCCACCCTCCACACGAACTCTGGCTACATCAAGGCTTTCTCCACCTTTCGAACGTTGCAATCTCGATTCGGTAATTCTAGTGACAGCTTACTAGATGATGCTGTAAGAACAATGGGCTTCCATACACCTAACTGAGTTTTCCTGCTCCCACAAAACTGATAGAGGTTGTGCTGACCCTACCCAATTTCCTTCTTACCCTTCATTACCTTACGACAACTATCCCAAACTGTCAAAACTCCACCTCGAGCTGTGTACTTGCACCCACGAACATCAAGAGTTCCCAAGGATATAAGATTCTGCTGTATCGAAGGAATATGTATGACCTCTTCTAGTGTTAACTCTTTACCATATGGCATCTCCATTTCAACTGTTTCCTCATGTAACTCCTTGTGGTAGGGTAAAAATGGCTTGGGGCCCATCCAGGGCCCAGTACAGCTCTCACTCAAAAACAGGAAAAACAACAATCTGGCTCGGTTTCGAACCACTACAGGGTCGGCGCCGAACCTCAAGTTCACCCCCACAGAACTGGTCTCCTCGTATCCGACAAGCATCGATGGCCCTCGGCCTCCGATCCACGACGGCCCCCCGGGCCGTCCGCCCAGCCTGGTAAAGAATAAAGATGACCTGGCACAACCTAGGCCACCAGATTCTCCCAGGAGCACAGGAGCCGCATGATCTGCCATGTCAGCTCCAAATACCACCAAGGGCTTTGCCACGTCAGCCCTATACCATTCTTGGTACTGCCACGTCAGCCCTAAACCCCCTGGGCCTTCTGCCACGTCAGGCCCATGGGCTTTCGGGTTCAGACCCGGCCCCAAGCGGATCCAAACCCGGTTAGAATTCTCTATAAATACTAGACCCTCACCCACCTTTTCAGGTAATCAATCTTTGGCCACCAAATTTCCCTAGTTATTGCTACTCTCTCACAGAGACTGACTAGATCGTCAGAGGGTCCGCCGCTGGGATAAACCCCGGTGTTCCAGGACCGTCTGCAGGTACTCGAGGCGAGGCGATCTGAGCCAATCCTCAAGTGCCGAAGCGAGCCTCCCGCTCGTCGTCCCGTGCCGCACTCTTCCCTCATTACAAATTGAGTCCGAACTCACACCTGGTGCATCCACACTGCGACCAAAAACAAACTGCATCAGGTTGGCGCCGTCTGTGGGAAACTTTATCCGGTACGGACGTGAGTCCGAGCCTCGCCACCGACGCTCTCCCTCGACCCAATCTCCCATGGCTCCCCGAGCCCGAAGATCAGCCCGTTCCGCCCAACCAGATGGGCCTGCCTCCGAGGGGGCCCTCGACGGAGGGCAAGCATCCAATAATCCGGGTGGGAACCCCGGACCCCAGCGAAGCACTTCACACGTCGCCGAACCCGACCTTCGTCGGATCATTGTGAACCGAAGGGCTAGCCAGGCTAGGGGAGGGACCGCTTCCAACTCGGTCTCGAACCACTTCAGGCCCGTGCAAAGGGAAAGGCCGTCGGCAATCAGCCGCATCGGCCGAGTTCCTACGCCCCGACCCGACCCTTCCGACCATGGCAGGGTCACCAGGGGCGAGTTCAGAAGCTTCAGAGAGGAAATCTTGGAGGCACTCCACGGAGCGCCGAGGTCCGCGACTTACGGCCGAACCACTCAAATGAGCGAAGGGAGAAGCCACACTCGTGCGCCGACTCCCCCACCGGAGCGCACAGACGAGGTGCTCCGACGCCTCCTGGAGATGGAGAATCGAATCGAGCGCATCGGCGATAGGAATCCCAACCTAGTCCAAGGGCAGAGGCCTTCTCGACCTCCATTTTCCGTCAACATCATAGAGGCGGAGATCCCCCGGAACTTTCGGCCTCCACAGTTCGAGACTTACAACGGCGAGGGTGATCCAGCTGATCACATGGAGGGCTTCAAAACTCTCATGATGATTCACAACGCATCGGATCCCCTGCTGTGCCGAGCCTTCCCGGCCACCCTCCGGGGTCTGACCAGGGATTGGTTCTCCAAACTCACCCCTGGCTCGATCTTCTCGTTCGACCAGCTGGAAGCCAGCTTCCTGGCCCACTTCATCACAAGCCGGAAGAGCGAAAGGACGAGCGCTTCCCTGCTCGACTTCAGCCAGAGGGAGGGGGAGTCGCTCCGTAACTTCGTCAAGAGGTTCACAACCGAGGCCAGATTCGTCTCTGCCCTCGACGCAGGGGTCGCCTCGGCAGCTTTCCGGCACAACGTCCGCCACAACCAGCTAAAGGTCACTTTGGCAAAGAGGCCACCTCTGGACTTCCCTGACCTCCTCAACCGGGTCGAGAAGTATATACGAGCAGAGGAAGCTCTGAACCCAGAGGGCAGCAAAGAAGTCGTGGGGAAGGGCAAGCGCAGGGTCGATGATGCCGAACCTGCCAAGAAGACATCAAAGGAAGGGGTCGGCGCGAAGAGGGCACCTCCGGTCTCTCGCTTCGAAAGGTACACTCCCTTGACACACAACGTGTCCGCCATCCTCTTAGAAATCGAAGACAAAGGCATTATCCGACTACCTCCCTGATCAAGCAACAACAAGAAGCGAGACCAGCGCTTCTACTGCCGTTTCCACAGAGATCATGGGCATGAAACCGACCAATGCCGGGCCCTGAAAGACAAAATTGAGGACCTCATCTCACGAGGGTACCTCCGAGAGTTCACCAAAGAAAGCCCACGGGATCGGCGAGATGCTAGGAACCGGAGGCTTTCGCTCGAACCGCATCCAGGGTCGGGACCTCGAACCCGAAGGAGCCGCGGATACGCCATTCATCTTGCACTGTGTCCACGGGGGACCAATGGGGGGAGAGTCAAATACTTCCCGGAAGGCCTTCATCAGA
Source organism: Hemerocallis citrina (assembly GCA_017893485.1). Taxonomy (NCBI): domain Eukaryota; kingdom Viridiplantae; phylum Streptophyta; class Magnoliopsida; order Asparagales; family Asphodelaceae; genus Hemerocallis; species Hemerocallis citrina. The sequence continues at coordinate 66,672,408 of CM030364.1, read as the reverse complement.
GAGGTGAATGCTGTCCAAGACAACCCCTCACCCAAGTTGCAACCGGTTCCTGTCTCCTTTTCCGAAGAGGACCTCGAAGGCGTTCGCCTCCCTCATTGCGACGCCCTCGTCATTGGCCTCCACATGGCTAACTGTGAAGTTCGGCGAATTCTCGTCGACAACGGCAGCTCGGTAAATATTCTCTTCCTTGAGGCCTTCGAGAATCTCAAGCTACCCAGAGGCAAACTCAAGCCAGCCGGGTACACCTTGCATGGATTCTCTGGCATCCCTGTCGTAATAGAAGGGATTGTTACTCTCGACGTCACCGCGGGATCGGCTCCTGTCAAGAGGACCGAGTCCATGGACTTCATGGTGGTAAACGTCAAAGCAGCCTACAACGCTATACTCGGCCGACCCGGACTATGCTCCCTTCAAGCGGTGCCTTCGGCATACCATCTGAAGCTTAAATTTCCCACCCCGCAAGGGGTCGGCGTAGTCCGAGGTAGCCAGGAAGCAGCACGATCTTGCTACATGACCGCCGTCGGAGGAGGTGTGTTCCCCCTCGACGCCGTCGAGCTCGAACCAGAGAGGGACGGTCCCGCTCCAGAGCCTGTCGACGAGCTGGAGGAGGTCCCGTTCGGCGCCGAGGATGAATCAAAGTGGTTTCGGGTGAGCCGCTCGCTCCCCGAGGACTTGAAGCCAGGCATAATCGCCTGCATCCGCCGCAACGTTGATCTCTTCGCCTGGAAGCCCTCCGACATGCCCGGGATCTCCGAAGACTTGATTATGCATCGGCTAAGCGTCATCCCAGACTCTAAGCCGGTCGTCCAAAAGAGACGCAAAGTCGCGCCAGAGAGGCAGCAAATTGTGAAGGCAGAGGTCGACAAGCTCTTGTCGGCTCGATTCATTCAGGAAGTTAGCTACCCCGAGTGGTTGGCTAATGTCGTCATGGTGAAGAAGGCAACCGGGGGCTGGCGGATCTGTATCGACTTTACGGACTTAAACAAAGCATGTCCAAAAGATCCTTTCCCCTCCCCTGCATCGACGCCTTGATCGACGCAACCTCGGGGCATGAGCTATTGTCCTTCATGGACGCATTCTCAGGATATAATCAGATCCAAATGTTTCCACCGGACATCTCGAAGACCTCGTTCGTCACCGACCAGGATCTATTCTGCTACCGCGTTATGCCCTTCGGGCTAAAAAATGCCAGAGCGACGTACCAACGGCTCGTCAACAGAATTTTCAAAGACCTGATCGGCCGCAACGTGAAAGTCTATGTTGACGACATGCTCGTCAAGAGCCGGGCCAGGCCGGACCACATCGCCGACCTCGAGGAAGCCTTCGGAGTCCTCCGACATCACAATATGAGGCTCAACCCGGCTAAATGCTCCTTCGGCGTATCCACTGGGAAGTTTCTGGGGTTCATCGTCAACCAGCGCGGCATCGAGGCTAACCCCGAGAAAATCCAAGCAATTATTGACATGGCCCCACCCCGAAACGTCAAAGAGGTTCAGAGGCTCACGGGCCGGTTGGCTGCAATCGGCCGTTTCCTCTCCAAGTCAGGGGAGAAGTCTCTCCCCTTCTTCAAGGCTCTACGCGGAAAGGGGGCTTCGAGTGGGGTACCCATCAACAAGAGGCCTTCGAACAGCTGAAGCAGTACCTAGCCAACCCCCCTCTCCTCAGCAAACCCGAGCCAGGCGAACCACTATGGCTCTACCTGTCCGCCTCGGATAGCGTCCTCAGCGCTGTTCTCGTCCGAGAGGAAGATGAGGTCCAGAGGCCATTGTACTATGTCAGCAAAGTTCTGCTCCCCGCCGAGACGAGGTACGCAAAGATAGAGAAGGTGGCCTATGCCTTGGTCATGGCAGCCCGGAAGCTTCGTCCTTACTTCCAGGCCCACTCCGTCCATGTACTGACCGACCAGCCACTGAAGACTGTCCTCCACAAGCCCGAAAAATCCGGCCGCTTAGTCAAGTGGTCGATTGAGCTGAGTCAGTTCGACATCAGCTACCAGCCGAGGACGGCCATCAAAGGGCAGGCCCTCGCCGAGTTCATCACTGAGTGCACCGTCTCCGAGCAGCAGTGCACCGAGGCCTTGGATCCGACCTGGGAGGTCTTTGTCGATGGATCATCATGCGAAACAGGGAGTGGGGCTGGTATCATCCTTTGTGGCCCCGACCAATTCTTACTTCAATACTCCCTCCGCCTCAACTTCCCGGCCTCTAACAACGAGGCGGAATACGAGGCCATGATCGCCGGATTGACCCTAGCACATCGAGCCGGAGCCAAGCAGATCCGGGCCTTCAGCGATTCTCAGCTCGTGGTCAATCAGATCACCGGAGAATATGAAGCCCGCGATGAACGCATGGTGAGGTATTTGGCAGTAGTCCAACGTCTCCTAGCGTCCTTCTGCCACTCCGCAGTCATTCGAGTCCCTAGGGAGCAGAACACTCAAGCAGACGTGTTGTCAAAACTTGCCTCTTCCTCCTTCGAGGGTCTCGACCAAACGGTACTCATAGAAATCCTCCTGAAGCCAAGTATCAACGATCAAGACCAGGAGGCAATGTGTGTCCAAGACGGAGCCAGTCTAGACGACTGGACCACTCCCATCCGAAAGTTCTTAATCAATACCGAGCTTCCAGAAGACCAAGCCGAAGCCAGACGAGTCAGGGTCCGAGCTGAAAGGTTCGTCATGATTGATGACATCCTCTTCAAACGCTCATACACCTTGGCCGACGGCAAGCCGTACCTCCGCTGTCTCACCAGCGACGAGGCCAGCTGTGTGCTCAAAGATCTTCATGAAGGGATCGGCGGATGCCACATGGGGAGCAGGACGCTCGCCCGGAAGGCCCTGAATCAGGGGTACTATTGGCCGACCATGCTCCAAGACTCGCAAGACCTAGTCAAGAGATGCGGCCCATGCCAAAGGTTTTTCCCCTATCAAGAGGCTTCCTCAAGCCAATCTCCGATCCCTGGCTAGTCCTACCCCATTTGCCATGTGGGGCATGGACCTTGTGGGCCCCTTCCCCGTAGCAGTAGGGCAGAAGAAATTCTTAATAGTTGCCATCAACTACTTCACCAAGTGGCTCGAAGTCGAGCCTCTGTCCAGCATCACCGAGCACCAAGTACAACAGTTCTTTTGGAAGAACATCATTTGCCGGTTCGGAATCCCTCGAGTCCTCGTCACAGACAACGGAACCCAATTCCAAGGTCAAAACTTCCAAACCTTCTGCACGGACATCGGCATCCAGCAGCGTTTCTCTGCTATTTGCCACCCTCAGTCCAACGGCCAAGCGGAGAACGCGAACAGGCAAATCCTCGACGGCCTCAAAAAGCACCTCGACAGTTCTCCCAAGGGGCTGTGGGTCGAGGAACTGCCTAGCGTGCTATAGGCATACCGAACCACCAAGAGGATCCCCACGGAAGAAACACCGTTCACTTTGACTTACGGGACGGAGGCAGTCATCCCCGTCGAGGTCGGCCTGCCTTCTCCCCGTATCATGGCCTTCGACGAAACTGACAATTTATCTGGCTTGAGGGCCAACCTGGACCTCGTCGCCGAAGTCAGAGAGAAATCCTCAATCCGAAGAAGCATCTACCAACAACGGATTGAGAAGTTTTACAACAAGAAGGTCCACCCCACAAACATCAAGGCGGGGGACCTCGTGTTATGAAAACTATCTGTCTCTGATCCAACCAAGAAGAGGAAATCGGCTCCCAACTGGGAAGGCCCATACCATGTAATCGAGGCTGTACGCCCTGGTACATACCGACTGGCAGATATGGACGGCCGGTCCATCAGCCGACCTTGGAACGCCGAGCACCTAATAAAGTTCCTGGAGGAGCGAACATAGGTTCTAGCTTGGCTAATGTAAATAACATCTTTTGTAAGCTTTCATATGTAAAGGGCCGCTTCAGCGACCCTCCCTATCTTGTATGAAAGAAATCTCTTTTTATCAAACTCCAAATGCCTCGGCAGCTCCGACCTAACACCGGACAATGGGATCGGCACCCGAGTCCTCACTCCGGTATCGTCCCCAACGTCTCGGTAGGTCCGACCCCTCTCCAGACCAGGGACTCTTCCTAAGGCCCCACGTCGATCCCTCACGGATCGACGGAGCCGAACCTCGCCTCCACCATCAGTCACTACTCTACTAACCAGAGCAAAGAAGGAAAAGAATTCTTTATTCATAATCTTTTATTTAGTTCTGGAAAAACAAACAAAGACCGTTACAGGACCACTCCACTCATGTTAAACTTAAGGAAACCGCCATCTTAGGGCCCCTCGGGTCCGACGAAGGGCGGGACTACTCCGACCGAGCGACTAGGAGCCCTCTCCTCGTCATGATGGTCCTTGGGCTCAGCCACGGTCGACACACCAGTCGCGGAGCTCTGGGCATCAACTGGTCGCATACGCTCCAACAGCAGCAGCGCAGAGGGAACTCCCTCCGCTCGCCGACCCACGGAGGAAGATGTCGAGACACCCAGCATTGTCTTGCAACGGTGTATCTCCATCTCCTTCTCCACAATGACATCGCGAAGTAACCTCTCAGAAGGGGGCCTCTGCACCGAGGCACTCGACATGGCATGTCCAAGACCGACACCGCCGAGTTCCCGATCCACCATCGCCCTCCTCAGCCGGCTCGCCTCCTCACTTAAGGCTTCAGACTTATTCCGATAATAGTTGAAGGCCGCATCAGTGTCACGAGCCCCCTTTCGGTAGCGAACCAACGCGACCTCCAGGGCCTCAACTTTGCTCCAGAGCCACGCCACGCCGGAACGACGGGGGTCCACCTCAGGAAGGGCAGCCGCAACCTACAAGAGAACCAGCCAACTCAACACACATAAGCAAGGAGGTTCGGAAATATCCGAGGTCAAAACACTTGGCCAGTAAAAAATCCTTTTTATAAATTGAGTTGCTTCTTACAAAAAATACGGTGGCCAGTCCGCGGGAGGCAAATACAATCGAGAGAGGGAAAAAGAAAGACAAAACTATACAACTTGTTTTCCCACCTCAACATCGGCCGGTGTCACAGGGAGGTCGGCAGCCGGGTCATCAACGGGCCCTTCTTCATTGGGGGTCTTCGGTGTCCCCTCGATCTCCATGTCATAATCGAAGTTGGAGAGGTCGAGGGTCGGGTAGAAGTGCCTCACGTGGCTGAGGGCCTTCGCATAACACTTGTCCTGAGCCTTGCTCACCAGGAGCTAACCCGTCTCCGTCAGCTCTTCCCTCTCCTTGGCGAACTTCTTCTTCTGATCCGCCATCTGCTTCGCCCATTCCTCCTTCTCCTTGTCGAAGGCTGTCTTCATCTCCTGCTCCCTCTTACGAGAGCCTTCGAGCTCTATCTTCACCTCCTTCGTCTCCTGCACGGCCTTGTCCGCCCGGTCGCGCTCCCGCTTCAAGGCCGCTTCATAGAGGCCCCTCACGTGGGCCCCCTGCACGGTCGCCTGCAGTCACTGAGCACAACTAAGAAAGCCTCCTCTACAATGTAATTACAAGGCAAGAGAGGTCAGCAGACTTACCAACACATTGGCCTGTGCAAGGCGAGTGTACGCCTCCTCCAGGGTCTCGGCCTTCATCTCCGAACGATCCCGGGGGGTCGCCAGCTTGCTCGCCACCTCGATGGCCTGGCGCCCTCGGGTCAGGCAATCTCCCTCGCGGATCGACCAACTCGGCACCCACGGTCGCCGCAGCCTCTCCTCTATCTCCGGGTCCACCAGAGGGCCCTTCCCCCTATCAAGATCGGTGACCTTGCCCTGGTCCGGGCCACCCTGAACAGCCACGTCCCTGCCCGTCTCCGAGCGAGTCCTTTTGGCCCTCGGCTGAACAGGAGCCTCGGAGACCACCTGGGACGACCCCCTCGTCTTCATCGCCTCCCCCTTCTTCTCGGCCTTCTCCTTCTTCATGGTGAGCCTCTTTGCCTTGATCGATTCGGGATCCATATCTGCAAAAAGATCCAGTAAGGACAATGAGCACAGAGGAACAACAAAGTCAAAAGAAAGGAAACAACTACATACACAGAACGGCCGGGCTCAGTCCCACACTCGCCAGATGACCCTCCGTCACCTTCGTCCAATTGATACTATACGACAGACGGAGGCGCTCAACAAACCCCCACTCCTCGGCCGTCAGGTCCCTCGGCCTAGGCGTTTTGTAGCTCGGCTTGGAGTGGTTCCATCGAGTGGGAATGTCCCAGGGCTCCTCACTCCGGATCACCAGATATTTCTTCTTCCAATCCTTGATAGAGTCCGGGTGACCGTGGACGACCTTCCCCTTACTCCGAGGCGAGATGTAATAAACCCACTCTGACTCTCCTGACGAGCTGATCATCAACATCGCTCGGAACACTTTCAGCAGGAGGGGTACCTTCAGCTCCTCGCATAACAATACGAAGCAGATGATCTGCTTCCAGGAGTTCAGCCCATACTGCATCGGCGCCATGGACGCCCAATTCAACACATCCCGAACAAACGGGTGGACTGGCAGCCTCAGTCCAGAGATGAATGCATCCACAGGAAAGACGCAGTACCAAGCAGGTAGTGGGTCGGTCGGTCGCAGAGTAGACTTCGGCAACATGAGCTCGTAGCCGGCCCCTATGTGGTACGCCGACTGAAAAACCTCCAAGTCACCAGCCTCCAAGACGGTCGGAAGCGTGTCCATCTTCACCCTCTTCCGGCTCGGCGAGGACGGCTGGACCCCAAAATGCTCCTTATCGGAGAGATCGTCGGGATACCGGCAGAACGGATTGGATTGCACAGGCGACCCTGTCATTAAGTTGCGGTGAACGGGCGCCTGGCTCGAGCCACCGGCCCTCGACCCCTTTTTCTTCGGAGCCCTCTTCTTCTTGGCTCCTTCCGGCGAGGGGGTAGATAATCGCCCCAAACCGGTCGGATTTTGAGGCCCTTCGGCTTCACCCTCCTCCGCGCCACCCTCCTCTTCGGAAGCCAACCCTAGGATCTGGACTTTGCCTGAACTACCGCCCCCCTCCTCAGAGTCGCTGCTCTCCACCACAAAAGGCTTCCGAGATCGCAACGGCTTCACATTATACCATGGCACCTCCTCGCCTATCAGCTCCTTCCACGAAATCGACTCAGAAGTCTCCACATGATGCACGGATTCCCCCTCTACCACGGGCTCCTCCCACGAAGTCGATTTGGAGGTGGGTTTCACTTCCCCCCCAGACGTTGACGCTGACGAGCCAGACTGAGCCCTGTCCATCTGTGTCTAAACTAAAACAGACTTACCAACTAACCTGGGGTCGCTTCGGCAGAACGAGCCTGGTGCAGCAAACGGTAGGGACGAGAGCTGAAGTGTTGGAAGATTTTTTGAAAAAGAAAGAGGCGAGAAAGAAGTGGGCGATAGGGGGAAAAGGGGGGATATTTATAGAGGATGAAAACGACTCCTCGATTTCCGCAATCACTGTTCACCGATTGACGTGCAACTGCCGCCTAGAAAATCGCGCCACGTTCTCGAAACGTGCGCTGCTGACGTCATCCAGTGCCAGGCTGGCAACCACGCACAGGGGTCGGTTCGGATAGAGTGTTCGGCGGATAAAACATTTTATTTAAGATTTAAGGCGCTGTCCTTCGACAGACGCCCCGGGCTCCAGGGCTCGGTCGACTCCCCTCTCACCCGCGAGCAGCTCGGGGCTTACAGCCTCGGCAGCCGAAACCCCGAACTGTTCGAGGGTGGGACAGAAGTCACCATCGCCTGGAGCCCTATCGGAAGGCAGATCGGCCAACCTCCAATCGGAGACGACCCATCTATCCGAGGTTCTTCAGCCCCAGGTCCGGAATACGGTTGATACCCCTCCCGTCTGGATCTATCGCAGGCCAAACAACCGTGTCAGGGTCGTCTGACCCGAAAAAGGATCCAGACGGCAAAGCCACCACCACTCCGAGGCTCCTTATCTACCGGTACGAATTTCGGTCGTTACCCCTCTCGCCCTGATCTCCCCTGGATCTGGCTACTGTATCAGAGCCATCAGATCCAAGAGAAGATCCGGGCGGCAGAGTGACCATCTCTCCGACACTACCAGGGTTAAAATTTTGCAAGAGACAGGCGTCCGCCGAAGCAGACACCTCTGATGGCCAGTGGACCACCCTTGCTGTACTTATAGCCTCCCCCATAGACCGGCCTTTATGACATTGGGAAAGCCAATCGACGGAAGCCCATGCGACACATACATTTATTAGGCGGCGCCATTAATGTCCCTAGGAAATTGGAACATCGCACAGATCCCGGAGCGCCTTCAATGCTCCGCAAAGACGGCGGACCACTCCGCTCAAACCTTCTAAGGCATCACGGCTCGCCATCACCCTTGCCGACCCATAATCCCTCGAATTCTCGAGGTTCGGTCTGGCACCAGGGTAATCTTCTCCGGAAGACTCAACGGCTTGCCATCACCCTTGCCGACCCATAATCCCTCGAAAGCACGAGGTCCGGTCTAGCACCGGGGTAGTCTTCTCAGGAAGGCTCAACGGCTCACCAACCCTCGCCGGCTCGAGGTCCGCTCTTACATCAGGGCAACCAACCCTCGCCGGCTCGAGGTCTGCTCTTACATCAGGGCAACCAACCCTCGCCGGCTCGAGGCTCGCTCTTACATCAGGGCAACCAACCCTCGCCGGCTCGAGGTCCGCTCTTACATCAGGGCAACCAACCCTCGCCGGCTCGAGGCTCGCTCTTACATCAGGGCAACCAACCCTCGCCGGCTCGAGGTCCGCTCTTACATCAGGGCAACCAACCCTCGCCGGCTCGAGGTCCGCTCTTACATTAGGGCAACCAACCCTCGCCGGCTCGAGGTCCGCTCTTACATCAGGGCAACCAACCCTCGCCGGCTCGAGGCTCGCTCTTACATCAGGGCAACCAACCCTCGCCGGCTCGAGGCTCGCTCTTACATCAGGGCAACCAACCCTCGCCGGCTCGAGGCTCGCTCTTACATCAGGATAACCAACCCTCGCCGGCTCGAGGTGCGCTCTTACATCAGGGCAACCAACCCTCGCCGGCTCGAGGCTCGCTCTTACATCAGGACAACCAACCCTCGCCGGCTCGAGGCTCGCTCTTACATCAGGACAACCAACCCTCGCTAGCTCGAGGTTCACTCTAACATCAGGGCAACCCCCTCATGAAGACCCAGCAATTCGCCATCGCATTTTTACAAACATAAACACTCCTCCACGGCTAGCTCCCGCACCTCCGCAGGAGTGGGGAGCTTGTGTGGTAGGGTAAAAATGGCTTGGGGCCCATCCAGGGCCCAGTACAGCTCTCACTCAAAAACAGGAAAAACAACAATCTGGCTCGGCTTCGAACCACTACAGGGTCGGCACCGAACCTCAAGTTCACCCCCACAGAACTGGTCTCCTCGTATCCGATGAGCATTGATGGCCCTCGGCCTCCGATCCACGATGGCCCCCTGGGCCGTCCGCCCAGCCTGGTAAAGAATAAAGATGACCTGGCACAACCTAGGCCACCAGATTCTCCCAGGAGCACAGGAGCCGCATGATCTGCCATGTCAGCTCCAAATACCACCAAGGGCTTTGCCACGTCAGCCCTATACCATTCTTGGTACTGCCACGTCAGCCCTAAACCCCCTGGGCCTTCTGCCACGTCAGGCCCATGGGCTTTCGGGTTCAGACCCGGTCCCCAAGTGGATCCAAACCCGGTTAGAATTCTCTATAAATACTAGACCCTCACCCACCTTTTCAGGTAATCAATCTTTGGCCACCAAATTTCCCTAGTTATTGCTACTCTCTCACAGAGACTGACTAGATCGTCGGAGGGTTCGCCGCCGGGATAAACCCCGGTGTTCCAGGACCGTCTGCAGGTACTCGAGGCGAGGCGATCCGAGCCGATCCCCAAGCGCCGAAGCGAGCCTCCCGCTCGTTGTCCCGTGCCGCACTCTTCCCTCATTACAAATTGAGTTCGAACTCACACCTGGTGCATCCACACTGCGACCAAAAACAAACCGCATCACTCCTGTTTCCCCGTATTTGTACTTTTATACTGTATTTTGCTAAATTGTACTCTTTCATCTATTTGAGATCCTGTGTTATATTTCAATTCGAATAAAATTATTATTTTTGTCTCAACTCAAATTTTGGGTTCTTTTATCAAATTCAGTTGTGTGCTATTTTTATCGTTCTCTTGAAGAAATGACCAATTCTTCTCATTTATCTCTCTAATCCCCATTTTATTGCATTTTAACCATTTCTCCTGTTGGACTCTTTTTGAAACGGATACCCAAAACTCACGAACCCGAAAACCCTACTATTTAAACCCTACCCTAACCCTAATCAAACCCTAATACTATTTTAACCTAAAAATCTCACAGCCGCTAATCACCTCCTTCACAGTTTCCTTCGTCTCCATCTTTTTCGCCAACCAACCCACCTCCGTTTCCCCTCCGATCGCTTCGCCACTCCCTCGCCTTCGCCTCATCGACCCCCCAGCACCACCTCCTCCACAACTCCATCGCCGTTCGCCAGCACCCACAGAGACCCCACCGTCGTCCTCAAACCTCCGAACCCATCCAAACTCGCCTGCACCCAACCTCGATGCCATTAACCGCCCCCTTCAATCCCGCTTCACCTCCATTACCATCGCCTCGCCGTCTCCTCATCACCTCGACCTCCGTCGCGTCGCCATCGCCTCTGCAAGCCACCGCCATCACCCTGTGCTACTCCTCCCCTGTTTCGCAGCGAAACAGAGTAGCCGCCGCCGTCGACTTCACAATCGTCGCCGCTGCTCGTCGCACCGCAGTTGCCGCCGTCAAAGAACCCCTGCCGTCGCTATCTCGCTCGCGCTCTGTTTCGATCGAACGAAGAAGAAGAAGAAGAACCGAAGAAGACGCTCGGATTGGCGGGATCGAAGCTCAGCCGTTGGATCGCGCCAAGATCCGTGCCTCTGATCGTTGATCGGTGTTCGCCCACAGCAAATCCTGGTTCGCTGTTCCGTGTTTGGGATCGGATCCGCTGTGAGGAAGCAATCCGATTCGCTGCGTTTGCTGTTCTGTGTTCTTGCTGCACCAGATCCCACTTCGGCTGTCCCCTGTTCTGGCGCAGATCCGCTGCATTAGAGCGTTCTGATTCGCTGGAATCGCTGTTCCGTGTTTTGGCGCACCAGATCCACTCTCGCTGTTTGCTGTTTTGGGCTGATCCTGCGTGGGGAAAAACTCGATCTTCGGTAGTTTTTCGCGCGCGCTTTTTGAGGACTTCTTCCGGGATTTTTCTACCCAAATTGCTACAACAAGTGGAGTTTATCATCGTCATCTAAGGCAAGTATCCTTGTACATTTTATTGTTCTAGTACAAGCACCCTTGAAATACTACAAATAGTTAGATTGTGACTCCTCTTTGAAATATCGTTGTGGATCAACATTGAACCTCCAAATTGACAATTCTAAGAGTCACAAAATTTCCTTGTATTTAATTTATAATTATTGGACTCTTTTACCCTTGAAACCATGAACACATAGACATATGAATTAAGGAGCCCTAAATTTGTAGATACATGTCACATTCAACGAACTTGCAACCCTTTAACTTGAAAAACATTTATTATTTGCTATTTTGACCTCCATTATCATGTATTGATGCCACATAATAACTTAGACGCCAAATGACATTTTTCCATGAAATCTACACTAGCAAGTTAATTCTACGTGTTGCTGTCTGAATATTCTTTTGCGGTTTCGACCCTTTTAACATTTGAATTTGGGCCCGAGCCCTGAATGGAAATTGTAGATCTGGATGTGTAGATATCGATAACTTCCGAAAGTTCTGAATTCGGAGTTACGGTCTAGGAGTTGTGATAGTTTTACTGCAGCTGTGTCGGTGGACGCAGATCTGCAAAACTGCTGCACACAATTACTTTACGCATTAATTTAGCTACATAACCAGCGAGCGTTTGACTCAAAATTTTATATGTAGTTGCTGGACACCCTATAGGACATACCCAATTTTTCTTAGAATTATTTTTCATTATTTTAACCCTGTTCCACCTGTATAAACTCAAATATACAATTCTGCCAGAACAAATGTAACAAGCCGGGGTTTGAGGGAAGGACTATAGAGTGGACAATATAGGTAAGTGTACTCGGAAGAGGCCCCGTGTTTCCCAAGTTATATGTTAAATGGAACTAAGTGCCACGTAGAACTAAGTGCCACGTCATGATGACGGGGGCCACCTCTAGAGCCTACGGGGGCCACCTCTAGAGCCCATTACAAGGTTACATGATATATATTTGCGATCACATGGAACTAAGTGCCACGTAGAACTAAGTGCCACGTCATGGTAACGGGGGCCACCTCTAGAGCCCATGGTTGATCACCTACTTGTTTGATGCCTGAGTACACCGCCCTATAGACTCCATTACTAGGTCTAAACGCAACTGATTTGACTGTAGCAACCATGTAGTAAAAAGATGGATGCATGTCGTGCTACCTAGATAGTAATCACACAAGACTTGAACTTAATACCTGATACATGATTATCCTGTTGCCTGATTATCCTGTTACCTGATTATCCTGTTACCTGATTACCTGGTTACCTGATATCTGATACATGAAACTTGAACATGATACCTGTAACTTAAAATATGAAACTTGATACGTGAAACCTGACACATGAAACATGATACTTGATGTTAGTTACCCCTACAGGTTCACCTGACATATGTTTTACCATTAGCAGTTGTTAACTAGCCTGTTTACTAGAAAGTCCCCCCTTGCTAGCTAGTTCCTGGTTGTTCCCACTACTTATTATAATTCTGTTACATTCTTGATTCCAGTTCCTGTTCCCCATACTTGTACTTGTTTTTACTATTTGTGGCCCTAGCTTGCACTAAGGGCATTTTCTCTTGTTTCCCCTTTGTTTCCCTGTTTATATTATTAAACAGACTTTGGAGACGAGGTTCCTGCTGGAATTGGCGAGCAGACATTTCAGGCTTTGCTTGGAGCAAGGACCTGTTTAAACAATTGCTTCCCTTAAGGTATTTATTCTCCTGCTGTTTAAGACTTGTTCCCGAGTTTAACTTGATTCAGACTTGAAACTATTTGAATGTTTTATTATATTTCAGTTGTTTCTGTTGCAAATAAATTATTCATGCATGCTTGGTTTTATATATCTCTCTTGTTATATACTTGTTGTGATGCTGAGTCGATCCTACAGCTTATGGATGATGTAAAAATCATTCGCTGGGCTTCGTCACGTGCTCGTATTCCATATTTTTGGGAAGCGGGGCGTGACACCTCACCTACTACTTCATAAATCTCACTACTCTCTGTTCTCACATTACGGACTGTTGATGACTTGTAAGTAGAAAACATCTCTCTCTCAGAGCAAATATGAGAAGAACTTCCCGAATCAAGATACCAACTTGAATTCACATATGAAGAACTTAAAACAAGAAGACATAGGTCTTCATACCTGGCTCGTTAACCTGAATCAGTTGTGCTGACTATATGAGCTTGTTCACCTTCTTTAGTAGCACCCTTCTGACTTAATCACTTGCGGTAATCTCTCTTGTAATGCCCAACTCCTCTACAATAGTGGCAACAAATCTTACCCTTATGTTCCATATCCCTTCCAATTGCAGTATCACCATCCACCGCAAAATGCCCTGTAGAAATAGACCCTCCTTTATGAGTCTCCTTTCTTGGTTCATCTTTCTTCAGACCCTTAATCTCCCCGGCTACTGTAAGTGTCTCCTTGGTTGACTTTCCATGTAGCATGGTAGTTATCAAGTGATCATAAGAAGTTGGCAATGAATTTATCAAGTTGAAACCTTTATCCTCTTCACTAAGATCATCAGCATTAATCATCCTTAGTTCAGATATTACCTTATTGAACTCCACAATATGATATTGAAGATGGGTACCTTCCTTCATTGAGAACCTAAACAGCTTCCTCTTTCAATACATGTGATCTAGCAACGACGACCCTAAGTAGTCAGATTTGAGTCTCGCTCATAGACTCACCGCACTTTTCTTCTCAAGAATATTACACTTGACTTCGCCCGCCAATTGCATCCGGATGGAATTCAAGGCCTTCAAACAAATCTCATCCCACATCTCTTGCTTTATGTCGGTTGGCTTCTTCTCTTCTAGGGAAAGGTGCAAGTCCTTCTGAACCAAAATATCATACATGTCTACCTTCCATAAATTGAAGTTGATCTAACTGTCAAATCGCCTGATCTTCGTCTTTTGATCTTCCATCTCCTCCAAGAAACTCGAACAAACCCACGAATATAGTTGCTCTGATACCACTTGTTAAGAAAACTGAGGATCTTGTTGAGTCTTTGACACAATCAACACAAACCACCAAGCAAGACTAGATCGCACCAATCACACAAAACACACAGGAATTGTTCCGGTTGGGGTTTACGCCTTAATTTGGAGGAGGAAGAACCGAGATATTATTCAACTAGAGAAGATATAAGAATATTATAATTCTCACCACGACTCTCTCTCAAGCCAAACTGGAACTTGACGTTGCTTACAATGGAGAAACTCTCTCACCCTCTCAAATGAAGTACTCTCTTCTTCTATTCGGCACTCAATAGAATTATATGGATCTATGAGCCGTTATAATTATTTATGTAGATCTAGAGACAAACCCTAAGTTGATATCTTATTACAATAGCCATTGGATATTACATAAGAGATAACCCTACGATAAGAGCCACACGATCTAACTTGAAGGGCAAGTTGGGCTTCTCATGAATCAGTCAGAATCAGGCTCGAAACACATCAGCACCACGAACGGTCGACTGTACCAACAAGACGGTCGACAGTCCTCCTTCACTACAAAACACAACGGATAGACCAACATTTTTTTCGATATTCACCGGCGGTTTAAAACGCCAGGTGAATAATTCACCGGCGTTTTTAAAATCGCCGGTGCTAATGCCGCCGATTCAGGCATCGCAGTATAGGGGGGTCTACACCGGCGTTTTTACCAACGCCGGTAAATCCGTAAGATTTACAGGCGATCGCAAAAGCACCGGTGTAAGGCATATTGAAGACTGCCCTCTTCTCCCTGATATTCATTCTACAAAACGCCGGTGTAGGTATATAAATTTAAAAATATATATATATTTTTTTATATAAAAAGATGCAACACTCTTACAATCAAAACCAGAATATAGAGTTCAAATTATTAAATTACAAAGAGTGAAAAAGAATACTTTCACTGCTAAATGCAGGCAAAATTTCTACTAACTGAAATGAAACTTATACTTTTATAATACTCGTGAAATAACTGTCAATTGAAATCACAACATAAGTTCAAACAGGATTATTTCATCATTAGTCACTCCTCTATAAATCATAGTATGCAACTTCAGTTACATAATCCATCTCATCATCACTTAAAACCATACGGCAAAGAACAATCTCATTTTCAAACCCAAGCAACAAGCATGAACATTACGTTAGAAACTGATACTCATGTAGACATCATGATATAATTGTATATAAAGTTTAGATAAAAAATTTCCATCACTAGTCGCTTCTCAAAAACTCATAGTGTGCAACTTCACATACATGATCCATCTCATCTCATTATTGAATTACAAAAGTGAAAAAGAATACTTTCACTGCCAAATGCAGGCAAAATTTCTACTAACTGAAATGAAACTTATACTTTTATAATACTCGTGAAATAGCTGTCAATTTAAATCACAACATAAGTTCAAACAAGATTATTTCATCACTAGTCACTCCTCTGTAAATCATAGTATGCAACTTCGGTTACATAATCCATCTCATCATCACTTAAAACCATACGGCAAAGAACAATCTCATTTTCAAACCCAGGTAACAAGCATGAACATTATGTTAGAAACTAATACTCATGTAGACATCATGATATAATTGTATATAAAGTTTAGATAAAAAATTTCTATCACTCGCTCCTCAAAAAATCATAGTGTGCAACTTCAGAAGAGTATTCTTGCTAGAGAAAAATCACATGCTAATCCTGGCTACTGAAACTAGAGAGTCGAAGTTGTGCAAGCTATAGACAACCAACCCACAAAGCATTAACTGATCTCGACCATACTTTTTAAGTTCAAGGTATTATTAGAATATAAGTACTAAACCCTTAACCATCAATACAACTTCGGAACCCATCTCCAAACCCATCTCCAAACCCTTAACATACTATAATTGATTCCAAAGTCATCTCCAAACCCATCTCAACCTACCTATCCCAACATCAATCCATTCCAAAGTCATCCTCGCCGCCACATTTAAATCGTAACCAACTACAAAAATAAACCCCTCATATCAAAATCAAGGTCTCCTATTACTAAAATAAACCCCTCATATCAAAATCAAACAATCACCAATTAACTAACCCACAATCATCATCAACACTTGATACAAACGACAATCCTTAACCCTACACAATTTCAACATCAACTGAAAACAGCAACAACAATTAACCAAATACCTCAACTGAAAACCCTACACAATTTCAACATCAAAATTTCCATCACTAGTCGAAAACAATCCCTAACTCCCAAATAATAACGACAATCCCAACATCGAAAGGAGACCCCACCTCACAATGGCAACCCAGTGGCGACGGCGGAAAACCTAACGCCCAAATCGCCACCGCATCATAATGAAATCAAGAAGTAGATAGAGAGAGAGAGAAAGAGAGAGTGAGAGCTTGCGATGAGGCCCCGACGTTGCGCGAAAGGAGACCCAGTGGCGACGGCGGAGACCCTAAACCCCAAATCGCCACCGCCGAACTATAAAATCAGAGGAGTAGAGAGAGAGAGAGAGAGAGAAAGAAAGAGAGAGAGAGAGTACTTGCGATGAGGCCCCGACATCGTGCGAAAGGAGACCCACTGGCGACTGCGAAAGGAGGCGCGAAGAATTTAGGGTTTAGGAAAAACAAAATCAAACGAAATGAAAGGGTTTCGCGGAAGGAATGAGGATTTATCCGAGTAAATTCACCGGCGTTTTTATTAATAAACGCCGGTGATTGGGAGAGGAATTGCAAAGGCACATTATCGCTTTCTATTGACCAGCGTTTTTTTTTTAAAAACGCCGGTGCATATTATAATTCACCGGCATTTTGTACAGACCACCAGTGTATAACTATAGGATTTTGCGACCCAATCCTGGGCTTATCCTACCCCGGTGCGATTGGTAAAATGTCGGGGAATATACGCCGGTAAATCCATCAACTGTTGTAGTGCTTGCGGGAGGACACTGTGCAGCCGTACATGAGTTGCGGTCGACCGCAACTTTCTCTGTTTCTGTCGCTGACTATTTCTCACCTCCACTCTGCCTCCAATCGTCTCAATCTCTTCATCGTCTTATCGTTTTCTTATCCAATATCGTATGCAAGACATAAACCCAACAGACTTAAACTTTAAAATCTGCTTTGTGTTTTCTTGATGATTAACTTTCATATGAGCATGGAATCCGGTTTTTTCAGGTTTTGAATTTTGAAAGGCTCAGGGCCCGTTTGGATAGTTGTTTTGGGGTCTTTTTTTCATTTTCGTTTTTATAAAACGCGTTTGTATAGTTACTCTCAACGCTATTTTGGGTACTTTTTTTCAGAAAAGACCCAAAGGGGTCTTTTCTATCTCTCTGTCTCTCTCTTTTTTGGTTACCCCCTTCCTCTCTATTTTTTTCGAGCTCGGCCATGGATGGAGTTGGTGAACGTTCGGCTTGGAGCTTCGCTTGGGGGGGAGCGCGAGGCTTTGGAGGTTGAAGGAGCTCCTGTGGAGCTTGGTCACGAGATCGTTAATGGCGGTGATGGGTTCGACGAAGGAGGGAGCTTGAAGCTTGTGAGCTCGGTGGATTGGCAAACGCGGTTGAGGTCGAGCTCGGTTTTGGAGAAGCTCGACGACGGGTTCGGACGTGGAGGTCGGGAGCTCGACGAAGAGGGAGTGGAGCTCGGGGGTTCGTCACCGAGCTTGAGCCTGGCGTTGGGTTTTGGCGAAGGTGGAAGGAGGTTCGGCGATGCTCGAGGAGTGGAGCTCGGGAAGAGGAGCTTGACGACGGAGGGGTTCGGCGACGTGGAGCTCGACAATGGCGGTTTGGAAGAAGCGTCGACGTCGAAGAGTCCAGGTCGAGCTTCAAATTCGAGGAGGTTGGCGAAGGAGCTGTCGATGGTTTTTTGGCAGGAAAAACTGAAGAAGAAGAAGAGTAGGGGTAACGGGTGTGGGTCACTAACGGGTCCGACCCGTTAACCCGTTAATTCTTTTCTCTTTGTTTGTTTGTTTGTTCGGCAAATCTCATCCGTCGATCTTGATTTGAGCGTGAATTTTGAGCTAATTTGACGGCGAGCGTGGGCTTCCAGTTCCCCCTTTTTCGTTCGGGACCACGTTTGTTCGACAAGCGGCGGCGAACGCATCGAACGAGACGTCAAACGTGGCGAACAATTGGGGAGTGACACGTGTCACAGGGGTCGTTGACTGGTCAACGTCTTTTGCTCACAATACGTTCGGGAATACGTCTGTTCGAACTTTGCTCTGTAACTGCAGGGAAAAAAAACTTCAGAAGAAAACTAATGCAAAAAAAAAAAACTTCAGAAAAAATTTGTTTTCAAAAATAATTATTACCAAACAGTTTTTACACTCTCGTTTTCAGAAAAAAGTTTTCAGAAAAAATTATTACCAAACAGCTTTTACACTCTCTTTTATCAGAAAACAGTTTTCAAAAAACTCTTTTCAGAAAACAGATTTTACACTCATTTTCAGAAAACAGTCTTAAAAACAACTATCCAAACGCAACCTGATCAATCATCCATGACTTGGCTCAAGATTGGCCCAAATCTTGACTGAGACAAGTCAGGTCAGCTAGTCTTCTGAGTTTTCAGTTGAATATAAAACACTGATTAATGTAATTAAAACCTTTAGAAGATAGAGCTTGGCTTATATATCTCTTTTCCAGTACATAATTGATTAAATAATATCAATCTTGTGATGGCTTACGGCTACTACACCTCTTCATCAGGGCAAGTCATGTGGCTTCCTTTCGTTAATTAATAAGTATCTCGATTCTATACAGCTAACATCTAGAAATTTGGAGTTAATTTGCTTCCCCATTTCTTTTTCTTATCAAGCTTAATCGTGATTACTTGAAACTGATGTGACTATTCTAATTCATCTTCTTCTTCTTCTATTTTAGCACGGAGTACCCTAATTCTTCATTTCATCCTTCTTTCTTTTGACCTGGTCCTGGTGTTTGAGGAGGCCCTTTTAATCACTATGTTTTGTTTTATATTCCTATCAGATACATTTCATTGCCTGATATTCTTTATTTGTTCTTCAAGTTATTTGGACATACGGGAAAGAATAGTGTACCATGTTAATAAAAGCAGGTACCCTGGAGATCGAGTAACAGAGGTTGTTGGACAAGAGCAGCAGCATTGAGTTCCCATTTGATACCTGATAAAGCATGTATTTAAACGAAGAGCATGTCTTTAAACGATATATGCACCATTGCATCAAAGAATGTGTTTAATGTGTTTGCTATTTCTTTTTCCCAGGACATGGAGGCAGTGATGGTTTGCATGGCAATGTTCATTCCCTTGATTACGCAGTCAATGACTTGGTATAATTGGTCAATTTATACTTTAGATGGAAATATGGAATACTGAACATTATAATTTTTTTTGTACTCTTTTTTATTCAATCCTAAATTTATACAGAGATCCTCTTTGGAGAAGGTGCTGGATAAAAACTCTCTCTTTGGACACTCAACAGGTGCAGCCATTGGTCTTGAGGTAAGCTCTGTGTGTGTGTGTGTGTATATATATATATATATATATATAGTGAGTCTATTAAGAGCTGGGAAGCTGAGATTCTTATGGAGAGCTGGGATTCTCAGCCGCATGATTGCGATCCGATGGTTAAGATTTGATCCGACCATCAACTGATATGTTAAAGGGCAAAACAGTTATTTCTCAGCTCTCCTCTTTCTCATCTGACTCTCTCCTGTTCTCTCTCTTTCTCTTTCTCATCTGACTTCTCAGCTCTCCTCTTTCTCATCTGACTCTCTCCCGTTCTCTCTTTCTCTTTCTCATCTGACTCTCTCCCATTCTCTCTCTTTCTCTCCTTGACGAATCCGAAATAATCTCAAGCTCTCCCGTTCAAAACCCTAGCTTCGATTAAGAGCTCATCTCACCCGTTCTCTCTCTCTCTCTTCGATGCGTCGCTCATCTCTCCCGTTCTCTCTCTCTCTTAGCAGCGTCGCCCATCTCCCTTCCTGAGCATTTCGAAGCTAGGGTTTTTGCTTTTGGTCCATTTTAATGGCAAATGGAGTGTTGGGGTTTTGAGGGGTTTGGCTGCTATCGAAACCCACCCGATCGAATCTCTCGATCTCTTCGATGCGTCGCTCATCTCTCCCGTTCTCTCTCTCTTTCGAAGCTAGTGTTTTTGGTTTTTGGTTTTTGATTTTGGTCCATTGAGGGGTTTGGCTGCTATCGAAACCCACCTGATCGAAACCCTAGCTCCACCATTCTTCTCCACACCGACATCTTCGAATTAGGTATATTTTGTGAACATTTTTTTTCCATTTTTTTTTTCAAATCCCTTATTTTGTAAATTAATTGCTTGCTTTGAAAATTAATTTGTCAGGTAATGTTTGCATTTCAAGAATAGTGTGTGAAACAAGATGATCAACTACAATATGTCAGGAAAGTATTCGAACCCCATTTATCCATTTTGGGGTTTGGTCTTTCTATATTTTTGGTTTGATTGCTGATAGTTCGATTGGTGGTGGTTCACGATGTGAGACAAATCAGTATCATTCTATTTTATGTTTGGTTTACTGTTAACCATGACTTTATTATGCTATAGTAGTATACTAGTCTGTTATATTCATGTGATTGTGAGTTCGCTTCTTCGTTGGATAACTTGGATTCTAGTTTTACAAGTGATGATGAGATGGATTATGTTTCTGAAATTGCACACTATGAATCATTTATTCAATAATTTGTAGGAGTGACTAGTGATGAATTAATCCTATCTGAGCTTTATTTTCCTCATTGGTTATAAGTGATGATGAGATGGATTATGTTTCTGAAGTTGCACACTATGATTTAATGATTAATAGGAGTGAGTCTAGTGATGAAACAATCCTATTTGAGCTTTACGATTGTTACTTCAAATGACTATTATTGCGGGAGAGCTGAGACTTTTTCGGATTCGTCAAGGAGAGAGAGAGAGAGAACGGGAGAGAGTAGCTCAGATGAGAAAGATCTGAGCTAAGAAATGAACAACAGAAACTGAACATGAAGTTCAAAATGTTTAAGCTCAGACCAACATAAAATATATTTTTTGTAACTCACGTTGGATGCGTATGTGTTGGATACTCATTTAAGCCTTTTGGGGTTTGATTCTCTCCTTCGGTGTGTTGGTGTAGGCAGTTATGCGAAACACTTGATGATCTAAATAAAATTTTCACCTTCTTGTATTTATGCTTGATTATTTATCTATCATATTCTAGTTGGCACGGCACCCCAATGCAGCCCTAGTTTTGAATAGTGTGTTCTGAGTCTACTGGTTTTTTTTACTCTATATATATACATGAGTAAGTCTATTATGAGAGGAGGTCGATTGATCGTGAGTAGAGGTGAACATGCATAAAAAAAACTTCTTGCTTGATTTATTAGTAAGCAGTGATGAAAAGTTTATGCATGACTTTTTTTTGTAAACTAGTAGGCATGGCTTAATAAAGCAGCCCTAGTGACAAACTCAAATTTGTGCATTTGACTCACTTATACTTGATTTATTAGTAGGCAGTGATGAAAAGTTTATGCATGATTTTGTTTATTCATGATTTTTTCACTTTTGGAGTGTGTAGGCAGTGATGAAAAGTTTGTACAAGACAAGTAAAATGATTTTGTTTTTTTGCACCCTCCTACCAAGTTAGTGTGCAAGTCATTTCAACTTCATGTTTAGTTTCTGTTTTTGGCAATTGGTATACAAAATTTTTTTGGCGGTGTTCAGCTAAATGTTCAGTTTCTGTTGTTCTGAGCTGGGGAGTTGGTAAAATGTTTTGGGGGTGTTCATCTTTTTGTTTAATTTCTGTTGTTCTGAGCTTACACATTTTGAACTTCATGTTCAAATTCTCTTGTACTGAGCTTACACATTTTGAACTTCATGTTCAGTTTATGGTGGTGTTATTATGAGCCTACAGATTTTTGCATCTCTTGTTGTTGTTCTGAGCCTGCAGATTATTTTGCAGAATAGTGTGTTCAGAGCCTACAGTTTTCTTTGCTGTTGTTTTTGTTCTGAGCCTACACATTTTTTTTGCTGAAATTTTTTGTTGTTGTTCAAATACCTGTCTATCCTGAATTTTATAATACATATATTTACATAGTTGCTTCTAATATTTTTGGGTGAAACACTTTGTTCAGGAATTCAAGAGGAAGAAAAGGAAGGATGTTAGTAGAGAACCCGAGAGCCTTGAGAACATTCTCTTCGACTGCCCATATTTTACCAATTGAGAATGTTTTGACTGTGAGGAAGTTTAAATGTCTTTTAGTATGTTGGTCATGTATGGATTGTAAGAGAAATAATGAAAGTTGAAAATTAAAACTTGTTTATGGTTACAAATCTGTTTTTAATCCTTTTGTATATTCTCCATTTGGTTTCCAATATTTTTGGCAATTGGTGTACACATTGGTTGGTAGTTGGTGGTGTTCAGTTTGTGTTGTTCTGAGCTTACACATTTTTAACTTCATGTTCTGTTTCTTTTGTTCTGAGCTTACACATTTTGAACTTCATGTTCAGTTTATGTTGTTCTGAGCTTACACATTTTGATCTTCATGTTCTGTTTCTTTTGTTCTGAGCTTGCACATTTTGAACTTCATGTTCAGTTTATGTTGTTCTGAGCTTACACATTTTGAACTTCATCTTCAGTTTATGTTGTTCCGAGCTTACACATTTTGAACTTCATGTTCAGTTTGTGTTGTTCTGAGCTTACACATTTTGAAGTTCATCTTCAGTTTATGTTGTTCTGAGCTTACACATTTAGAACTTCATGTTCAGTTTCTGCTGTTCTGAGCTTACACATTTTGAACTTTATGTTCAGTTTATGTTGTTCTGAGCTTACACATTTTGAACTTCATGTTCAGTTTCTGCTGTTCTGAGCTTACACATTTTGAACTTCCAGTTCACTTTGTGTCACTTTGTGTTGTTCCGAGCTTACACATTTTCAACTTCATGTCCAGTTTCTGCT
Organism: Hemerocallis citrina; assembly: GCA_017893485.1. Taxonomy (NCBI): domain Eukaryota; kingdom Viridiplantae; phylum Streptophyta; class Magnoliopsida; order Asparagales; family Asphodelaceae; genus Hemerocallis; species Hemerocallis citrina. The sequence goes on along the minus strand of CM030364.1, from coordinate 66,649,216 downwards.
GTTCTGAGCTTACACATTTTGAACTTCATGTTCAGTTTATGTTGTTCTGAGCTTACACATTTTGAACTTCATGTTCAGTTTGTGTTGTTCTGAGCTTACACATTTTGAACTTCATGTTCAGTTTCTGCTGTTCTGAGCTTACACATTTTGAAATTCATGTTCACTTTGTGTTGTTCTGAGCTTACACATTGTTGTTCTGAGCTTACACATTTTGAACTTCATGTTCAGTTTCTGCTGTTCTGAGCTTACACATTTTAAACTTCATGTCGATTTGTAAAAAAAAATTGGAAAAAAAATGTTCACAAAATATACCTGATTCGAAGATGTCAGGGGTGGAGAAGAATGGTGGAGTTAGGGTTTCGATTGGGTGGGTTTCGATAGCAGCCAAACCCCTCAATGGACCAAAATCAAAAACCAAAAACCAAAAACACTAGCTTCGAAAAAGAGAGAGAGAGAACGGGAGAGATGAGCGACGCATCGAAGAGATCGAGAGATTCGATCGGGTGGGTTTCGATAGCAGCCAAACCCCTAAAACCCCCAACACTCCATTTGCCATTAAAATGGACCAAAATCAAAAACCCTAGCTTCAAAATGCTCAGGAAGGGAGATGGGCGACGCAGCTAAGAGAGAGAGAGAATGGGAGAGATGAGCGACGCAATGAAGAGAGAGAGAGAGAACGGGTGAGATGAGCTCTTAATCGAAGCTAGGGTTTTGAACGGGAGAGCTTGAGATTATTTCGGATTCGTCAAGGAGAGAAAGAGAGAGAACAGGAGAGAGTCAGATGAGAAAGAGAAAGAGAGAGAATGGGAGAGAGTCAGATGAGAAAGAGGAGAGCTGAGAAGTCAGATGAGAAAGAGAAAGAGAGAGAGCGGGAGAGAGTCAGATGAGAAAGAGGAGAGCTGAGAAATGACTGTTTTGCCCTTCAACATATCAGTTGATGGTCGGATCAAATCTTGACCATCGGATCGCAATCGTGCGGCTAAGAATCCTAGCTCTCCATAAGAATCTCAGCTTCCCTTCTCCTAATAGACTCACTGATATGGGTCAGATGACTAGGCCCCTCCTGGGCCACAGGATACTGTCAAAAGGCGCCACATCCCCGATCATCCAGATCTGCCACGTCAGCCCTAAAACCACTCGGGCTCCCGCCACGTCAGCCCTAAAACCACCTGGGCTCTCGCCACGTCAGGCCCACGGGCGACCGGGTCCAGACCCGGCTCCAAACGGGTCCAGACCCGGTTAGCAAGGCCTATAAATACCAGGCCCTCTCCCACCTCCAGAGGTAATCAGTTTTCCCCTCTCAAACCCTAGTTACTGTTACTCTTCTTCAGTGACTGACTAGATCGTCGGAGGGTCTGCCACCGGGACCAACCCCGGTGTTTCTAAACCGAGTGCAGGTACACGAGACCTCCGTATCCGAGCCGAGCCTCCAGATCCGAGCCGAGCATCCGATCTCCACCTCGCTCCCACCTACTCCCGAGCCGTACCCTCGGCTGATGGTCGGGCATACCATCCGTACCGAAGCTTCCGCAAAAATACAAATCGAGAAGAACTCACACCTAGTGCAGCCACCCCCCAAAAACAAACTGCATCAGGTTGGCACCGTCTGTGGGAACCAACGGTGCAGACACCAGTCCGAGCTCAGCCATCAGCGGTATCCCGTCAATCCGAGCTCACATGGCACCGAAGGCCAGGAGAGCTGTCACCTCTACACGTCGCCAGGACGTCCCTCCTCAGGACATCCCCGCTGACACTCATGGATCCAACAATCCGGGGATCAGCCTTGGATACCAGTCGGACGCCTCTCGCTCGGTCGTGCTTGACCTACGTGGGGTCATCCATAATCGACAGGCAAATCGGTCTAGGGGAGGGGCCACTTCCAACTCGGCCCCGAACCATCCTCGACCTCCACCTCGAGAGTGGGAGCCGGCACTCAGCCGCATCGGCCAAAGGCCACCACCCCAGTGCAACCCGGCCGAGCGGGCTCCAGTCACCCACCAGGAGTTCCAAGACTTCCGAAAAAAGATCATGGAGGCTATCCTGGGGACCCTCGTCAACGAGGCGCTCCACCGTTCTCACTCGCGATCGGGTGTTGAGGCCAGTGCGTCTCACGACTCGACAGTCCCGCCAGAGTATGACGACGACATCCTTAAACACCTCCAAGAAATGGAGGACCACCTCGACCACTTCAGCAACGGTGGCCCGTGGCCGGCTCAGGGCCACAGGCCAACCCGACCACCTTTCTCCGCCGCAATCCTGCAGGCAGAAATACCCCGGAATTTCCGCCCACCACAGTTCGAGACTTATGATGGCGAGGGTGATCCTGCTGATCACATGGAGGGCTTCAAGACCCTCATGATGATTCACAGCGCATCAGATCCCCTCCTGTGTCGCGCCTTCCCTGCCACCCTCTGGGGCCCAGCTCGGGAATGGTTCTCTAAGCTCCCTTCCGGCTCTGTTTACTCCTTTGACCAACTGGAGGGCAACTTCCTCGCCCACAACGTGACCAGTAGGAAGGCCGAGAGGACGAGCGCGTCCCTGCTGGGGCTCCGATAGAAGAAAGGAGAGTCGCTCCGACTGTTCGTCCGAAGGTTCACCACGGAGGCGAGGTCGGTCTCCTCCCTCGACCCAGGGGTCACCTCAGCAGCTTTCCGGCACAACGTCCGACACAGCCAGCTGAAGGCCTCCCTGGCAAAGAAGCCTCCGATCGATTTTTCCGACTTCCTCAATCGGATCGAAAAGTATATCCCGGGTCGAGGAAGCCCTGAATCCGGAAGACCCAAAAGAAATCCCCGAGAAGGGAAAGTGCAAGGCCTACGAGGCGGAACTAGCAAAGAAGGTCCCAAAAGACGGTGCCGTCGCGAAAAGGATCCCTCCGATCCCATGCTTCGAGAGTTACACGCCGATGACGCAGAACGTATCAACTATCCTCTTAGCGATCAAAGACAGGGACCTCGTCCATTTCCCTCCTCGACCGACCAACAACAACAAAAGGAGGGATCAGCGGTTCTACTGCCACTTCCACCGAGACAGCGGGCACGACACCGACCATTGCCGCGCCCTGAAGGACGAGATCGAGGCCCTCATCCAACGAGGGTACCTCCGGAAGTTCAAATGGGAAGACACCCAGGACCAAATAGACACGAGGAATCGGAGGCCTTCTCCTCCTCCTCGAGCACCCAGACAGCGTCCGGAGCGGAACCCCGAACCTGAAGAACCCGAGGGTCAAGCCATCTTGCATTGCGTCCATGGAGGGCCCATGGGAGGGGAGTCCAGCACTTCTCGCAAGGCATTCGTCCGAGAGGTCAACTCCGTCTAGGGTCTCCTCTCCCCCCAGGTCCAGCAACTCCCTATCTCCTTCTCTGGGGAAGACTGGAGGGAGTTCGGCTCCCGCACTGCGATGCGCTCGTCGTCAGCCTCAGCATGGCGAACTTCGAAGCCCGTCGGATCCTCGTGGACAATGGGAGCTCGGTAAACATTCTTTTCCTGGAGGCATTCGAGAACCTAAAGCTCTCCCGGGATAAGCTGAAGCCAGCCGGGTACACCCTGCACGGGTTCTCCGGCATCCCGGTGCCGATTGAGGGGATCGTAACCTTAGATGCCACCACCGGTATGACCCATCACAGACGGACCGAGTCGATGGACTTCATGGTTGTAAACGTCACGGCAGCCTACAACGCCATCCTCAGCCGTCCCGGGCTCTGCTCCCTCCAGGCGGTTCCCTCGGCCTACCACCAAAAGCTGAAATTCCCCACCAAGTCAGGTGTCGGAGTTGTTCGAGGAAACCAAGAAGCGGCACGGTTGTGCTATATGACGGCCATCGAGGTCGGTGTGTTCCCCCTCGACTCCGTCGAGCTACAGCCCGAAAGAAGCCAGCCAGAACCAGAGCCAGCAGACGAGCTAGTGGAAGTCTCGTTCGAGACAGGGGATGAATCGAAGTGGTTCCGAGTAAGCCGCTCCCTGGCTCCCAACCTCAAATCCGACCTAATCTACTATATTCACCGCAATGTCGACCTCTTCGCCTGGAAGCCCTCCGATATGCCCGGGATCTCTGAAGACCTGATCATGCACAAACTCAGCGTGATCCCCGGCTCGAAGCCGATCATCCAGAAGCGACGTAAGTTCACCCCGGAGAGGCAGCAGGCGGTGAAAGCAGAGGTGGACAAACTCTTGTTTGCTCGTTTCATACAGGAGGTCAGCTACCCTGAGTGGCTGGCAAACGTCGTAATGGACAAAAGGCGAGCGGGTGCTGGAGGATCTGCATAGACTTTACTGGCCTCAGCAAGGCGTGTCCCAAAGATCCATTCCCTCTCCCCAGCATCGACGCTCTGATTGATGCTATATCGGGTCACGAGCTCCTTTCTTTCATGGACGCCTTCTCAGGCTACAACCAGATCTGAATGTTCCCTCCTGATATAGCCAAGACATCTTTCGTCACGGACCAAGGTCTTTATTGCTACCTGGTTATGCCCTTCGGGCTGAAGAACGCCAGTGCCACTTATCAGAGGCTCGTTAACCGAGTCTTCAAGGATCAAATTGGTCGCAACATGGAGGCGTACGTCGATGACATGCTCGTCAAAAGCCAGCAGGGATAGGATCACGTCGCTGACCTGGAAGAAGCCTTTAGGGTCCTTCGGACCCACAACATGAGACTCAATCCGACGAAGTGTGCGTTCGGCGTCTCCTCAGGAAAATTCCTCGGGTTCATCGTCAGCCAGCATGGTATTGAGGCGAACCCCGAGAAAATCTAGGCCGTAATAGACATGGCCCCGGATCATGGCCTTCGATGAAGCAAGCAACTCGGCACAGCTACATGCCGACCTGGACCTCATAGACGATGTCAGGGAGAAGTCCGCCATTCGAAGGAACACCTACCAGTAGAGAATCGAAAGGTTCTACAACAAAAAGGTGTGTCCCAGCGACATCAAGCTCGGAGACCTCGTCCTCTGGAAGCTGGCGGTATCCAACCCCGGCCAGAAGAGGAAACTGGCCCCAAACTGGGAAGGCCCATACAAGGTATCTGAGGTCGTACGTCCGGGCACGTACCGCCTAACTAACCGGGGATGCAAGGTTGTCAAGAGACCTTGGAGCGCAGAGCACCTTATCAAATTTCTAGAAGGGGAGGGCTAGCCTCTACAGCCCATATAAAATTATGAAAAATGTAATCGGCACGTCGTGCCTTGTTTTTGTAAGGTTCAAGTATGTTGTAATTATGCCAGCTTTCTTAAAACACCCTTTGGCTTCGTGTTAGCTCTCATTAAAAACATGTCTCGGGCTCGGCACTCGGAAGAAACCGCAAGCCACGAAAGCTTCTCCTACAAGCTTAGGGCTCGACACTCGGAAGAAATCGCGAACCACAAAAAGCTTCTTTTACAAGCTTAGGGTTGGCACTCGGAAGAAACCGCGAGCCACAAAAGATTCCCTTACAAGCTTAGGGTTCGGCACTCGGAAGAAACCGTGAGTCACAAAAAGCTTCCCTTACATGCTTAGGGATCGACACTCGGAAGAAACTACGAGCCACAAAAAGCTTCAGTTACAAGCTTAGGGCTCGGCACTCGGAAGAAACCGCGAGCCACAAAAACCCCTCATGTAAACCTGGGGCTCGGCGCCTGGATGGATATCTCGCGCAAGGAAAGAGTCACCTCCAAGGTATGGGGGCACGGCATCTGCCCCGAGCATGATTTGAGCTTTTTCAAGCCCATCAATCTATGTGCTTGGCGGCAACCGCCAGCTATACCCGTGCTATCTACCCGAGAACAAGTGTGGGGGCCTCGGCATCGACCTTGAGCAAGGCCTTGGCTTTCTTCAAAGCCACGCGACCTTTATGCTCGGCGATGACCTTCCGTTATGCCCATTACTGGCTTTCTCAATGGTATGGGGGCTCGGCATCTGCCCCGAGCATGGTTTGAGCTTTTTCAAGCCCATCAACCTATGCGCTCGGTGGTAACCGCCAGCTACACTCGTGCTATCTACCCGAGAACAAGTGTGGGGGCTCGGCGTCGACCACGAGCAAGGCCTTGGCTTTCTTTAAAGCTACACGACCTTTACGCTCGGCGACGACCTTCAGCTACACCCATTACTGGCTTTCTCAATGGTATGGGGGCTCGGCATCTGCCCTGAGCATGGTTTGAGCTTTTTAAAGCCCATCAACCTATGCGCTCGGCGGCAACCGCCAGCTACACCCGTGCTATCTACCCGAGAACAAGTGTGGGGGCTCGGCATCGATCTCGAGCATGGCCCTGGCTTTCTTCAAAGCCATGCGACCTTTACGCTCGGCGATGACCTTCCGCTACGCCCATTACTGGCTTTCTCAATGGTATGGGGCTCGGCATCTGCCCCGAGCAAGGTTTGAGCTTTTTCAAGCTCATCAACCTATGCGCTTGGTGGCAACCCCTAGCTACACCCGTGCTATCTACCCGAGAACAAGTGTGGGGGTTCGGCATCGATCTCGAGCAAGGCCTTGGCTTTCTTCAAAGCCACACGATCTTTACGCTCGGCGACGACCTTCAGCTACGCCCATTACTGGCTTTCTCATTGGTATAGGGACTCAGCATCTGCCCCGAGCATGGTTTGAGCTTTTTCAAGCCCATCAACCTATGCGCTCGGTGGCAACCGCCAGCTACACTCGTGCTATCTACCCGAGAACAAGTGTGGAGGCTCGGCCACGACCTCGAGCAAGACCTTGGCTTTCTTCAAAGCCGCGCGACCATTATGCTCTGCCACGACCTTCAGCTACGCCCATTACTGGATTTTTCAATGGTATGGGGCCTCGACATTTGCCCCGAGCATGGTTTGGGCTTTTTTCAAGACCATCAACCTATGCGCCGGCGGCAACTACCAGCTATGCCCGTGCTATCTATTCAAGCTCAAGGTATGGGAGCTCGGCATCGGCCTCGAGCATGGCTTGGTCATTTTCAGGCCCACCAGCCTATTCGCTCGGCGATGACCTCTGGCCACACCCATGCTATCTGTCAAGACGTGCAAATAAGGGATCGGTGTCGCCCTCGGGCAAGGTCTTGGCTCCTTCAAGCCATACCTTTCTACGCCCGGCGACTGCCTTCAGCCACGACCGTTTCAAAAGTTTTCATTAAGATTTAGGGCTTCCGCCTTTGGCAAATGTCCCGAGCTTCGGATCATTAGTGTAACGCCCCGAATTTATATATAAGGATAAATTCGAGATTTCACAGGATCTTTACTTCACTTCGTACAATTTTACAAGGAATTTAAAACTTTTCATTCACCATACATTAGAGTTCCTTTACACTTGGTTTTTACACAGCGGAAGAATGAAATTTACAACAATGAAATACAACTTGTATAACTTTAACATCATTTGCAACATCTTTAACTTCTAAACAGCAACAGCATATCCACTTTATAACTCCATGAATAGTCCATTACCTGCATGTCAATCTGTGGGCACGTCAGTTACTTATAACTGACGAAATGTTATACACGACTATCATCTCTATGCCGGGAATAGTATAACGATCTCATACTTTAACAAATCACAAAAAGATTGAATGAATAAGTAAAGTGTCAAAAGTGATTATTCTAAACATAAGTGTATGTTATGCCTTAATGCCTAATGCACACAATCCTATACTAGGATGACACTAATGCACACTTGTTTAGATTCTATGCATCCCATACTACATAGGTCTGAGGGCAAGCGCCTACGTACTCCACCATAAAGGGCTCGATCCCTTGCCATGAAAACTGCCCGGTAGCAAAACAAAGTTCAGACTATTCCACGAATTTGAATCCCAGCCTTGGAGTCCACCGTCGGCTGTTATAACAGATTCCACATCGTGCGAATCGTCCCGTATGTGACCCTCTAGCCCAGTATATATATATACATTGGAGACGGTAAACACAAAAACTCATCCGTCCGACTACTCAAGATCTTGGAGTCCACCACCGACCCGTCCTCATAGTCCCGGATTAAAATATAATAATCCGTCTCCCACAGGGCAACCTCAGTCCACCAACTGGGTCTATAGTCTTGGAGTCCACCGCCGACTATATAGAGCACCCCACTTACGTTTTCCTAAGTTTACTGCATCTTCACTTATGTGCCTAAATTTTCTTAAGTTCAAGACATGAATAATTTCCACACGTAGAATTAGTTGTTACCTCCTACCGGACTTAATCAACAAATACGAGATGGCTCCTTAGCCATATCTCCGAATCATTTCTCAAATCTTTTCTTTTAATAATGCCGGTACTGAGGTCTTACTAACTCTAAATCATAAACTTTCATGTACATGAAACATGGGTACACATACCCTTTAGTAAACATATCTTAAATCTAGATATTTTCATCTTTCAACTTATTCACGAAATAAACATAGTCTCGACACTATTCATGATCTATTTATTGATTCATGTTCTTTTTAAACAAACATGTATTTCAAGAACACAAATTTCACCACATGAATTGTTATAACAAATCTAAGTTGTCACAATGTTTCAATTCATTATAAAAATTTCTTAAATAAGATACAAGAGTAATTTCTTTTAGAAGATCAATTCACAAAATACTACTTTCCTTTTCTTCACCACAAAGTGCTATTCTCAAAATTTATTTCTTTTTATACTTCAAACATACACAAGGAAACTATCTCTTAATATTTCCACTTCATTTTATATTAATACTAAAGTTTAATTCCAAATAAACATTCATGAGTAAAACCCCCAAAAAAAAAAACAAATGTGAGGCATGGATTTTGAACCCCAGACCTACGGCAAACATAGCCAGCACCTAACCCGAGCCCACTAGCCATTTAGTCCATATGGACTTTTGTCAAATATAGCAACCGAAATTCCTTTCATACATTAGTACAGATTTGGTAATTTAATTGAGTGAAGAGAAAAAAAATATAAAAGATGGCTATCAAGATTTGAACCCAAGATCCATTATAAGAGGTGCTCACTGGCTAACCAGTAAGTCCAAATGTGATTTCTGTCTAAGAGTTGTATTTGTATACTTTTGTTCATACTTTTCTGAAATTGTTTCTTTTTAACATAACTTGTTTACCCAATAATCCAATCCTTTAGGATATTGGAATAAACTTCTCCTTGGACTAAAAGGAAATCTTAAATAATAATCAACAAGTCCAAACTTATTTTTTAGCATATATCTCATTTAAAAAAAGATTATTTCCTTTCTTTACAAAATTTACATTTCTTTTCAAACTCGAAAATTAAAATCATGCTTTTCTAAAAACTAGTTTATGCCCAACATCCTACAAATAAAAATTTGTGTTAAGAATCAAACATATCTTTTAATCGATTATGGATGTCTCAAAGGAATTCCTTTCATACAAAAAAAAAATTGTATTTTTTGACATATGTCAACATACTTCATAAAAAATTATTTCCTTCTCTTTTCTTTTTCATCATATCTCTAATCATATGTCGAAATATAGCATTCTTTAACAATTTCTCATACATATCACACATTTGACATACCTAGATTTACGAGTCTTCTAACATTGTTCATAGTAATAATTCTTTAGTTTAACTCTTCTTTTCATAAACTTGCATTTCTCAAAACTTGAATGAAAAAAAAAATTGTTTAATTTCTCTTATACAAATTGGAAATTTATAGCATGCCAACAAGTCTCAAATCATAAGAATTTTACAAAATCTCTTTCATGAACAAATTATTATTTTCCAAATGTAACAATAAAAAATATACATATGTCAATAATAACAAAATTTTACTTTCTTCTTTCTTAGTCAATAAATCATAAAGCATGTTTATCATATGATATTCATCACCAAAATTCCCACATACTCAACAAGTACAAAAATTGCAATCACATTAACATGATTCATGGTATAAAGAAATTCTTCTTTTTAATTAGCATGATATCACAACAAAATTATTCTCATTCAAAACATGATATACTAGCATAAATTTTATCTTATAATTCTCAAACAATATCTTCTTATACTACTCTTTTTTGTATGCATATCCTACACTAGAAAATAATGAAATCACCCACTAACACAATGTTAATCTATTTGTCAACATAGCATGATTCATTATTAATCTCACCACAATCATGGTATAGTTATTCTATTTTATCAAAACTACTCATTCACTTTTATTAGCATGTACATTCAAAAAAATTAGAAAGTAGGAGAACACCCACCTTTTGTGAAGCTTGAACAATGAAAAGAAAAGAGAACACCACTTCAAGCTCCAAAGATTCCTAGCTCCTAGTAAGGCTTCTCCTCCTAGCAAAGCTCCCTTTTCCTAGCAATGGCTTCCTCTCTCTAGCAATTCCTCCAAGCAAAAGGACCCTCACTCTCTTTCTTTTCTTTCTTTCCTTTCTTTTGATAATGTTTTTGGTGCAAGATAAAGGTAGGAAATGGGAGCTCTATTTATAGGATTTTGGGAGGGTCTAAAGTGCAAAAATTTCACCCTAATAACTCTTCAAATTTATTCTACAACTCTCCACTTTTCTAACTCCTAAAACCCCCATCTCTTTATCTCCCCATTCTCCACTAACTTAACTCAAAAACCTTTCTCCTCCTCACTCCATGACCGGCCACCCCCCTAGCCCACAAAATGGTCCAAATACATTTGTGTGTGCATGCACACATGCACAAACAAATATGAACACATTTCTATAACTCTAAATGTGTACTAATATTTGTAACTTGTCATGTATAACTTAATTTGTGATTTTAATAGTGGGCTTGCTACATGGGCTCATTTCTAATTAATTTGATTATCTAGTGGGCTTGCTACATGGGCTCATTTCTAATTAATTAATTTGATTATCTAGTGGGCTCCTCTCCTAATGGGCTAGATTTTATTCTATAGGTCCATGAATCAAAAGAAGGCTTAATTAAAACTTATGCATGCTAAAAATTTGTAATTGAGAATAACAAATGAGAATAAAATTTGCACGTGCATCATACGTGCAGAAAATCGAAAAATGCATTTTAATCAAAACAAGGGGAAAATAAATTTTCGTTTTATAAAATAGATTTAAATACACAAAAATAAATAATTTAAACCTATAGAAAATATTATACGTAGTGGTGGAAACACGTGCATCAAAACACGTAAAAAGCACGTAAATCCTAGGGATTGAAATATTATATTTTAGTTGACTGAAATCAATACGGAAAATGTATAAATAGTACGAATCCAAAATATGTAGTGAAATATATTACAAAATATACGTGCGTAACACCCAGGGGCAAAATTGTAATTTCCAATTTTGCAGGGTGTTACAGTTAGTTGACCCCCCTCTCACCCACGAGCAACTCGGAGTTTGCGGCTTTCAAGAGCCAAAACCCCAAATTGTTCGCGGGAGGCAGGGGAGCCACCAATCCGGAACTCTTGGACCAAAGTTCTACTTCTAGGATGCCCGCCTTCAGCAGGCACCCGAATCGTATGGCAGATGAGTCCATCCCAAGCCCTGATTAAAAACAATGAGGGGATGGGGGTTATATAGCCCCCTGAGAAGCACATTTATTGCATCGTGAAGTTCAAACGGCGGAAGGCAAACTGTCACCATTAATGCTTATCGAAAGGCGAAACGCCCCTCACTAGGCGTTGCCTGCAAGAGACTACGGTGCGGCCTTTCCCGCCTCGGTGGCGAACCTCTGTGTGGCCGATCCTGGCCCCAATCCTCACTCAACGATTCGTCAAAATCAAAGTAATCGAAAGTTTTTTATTACTCACGGAGCGCCAAAAATGGCCGTCCAAATACAATGAAAAACTTACAAATCACTCATCGCTCGATTTAAAACTCAAAGTCAACACTTCCTCCCGGTCCCCTCGTGCGCTCGGTAGGTCCAATCGCGGACGACACTCCGGTAACAGAGCTTTCTGCATCAGCAGGCAGGGCCACCTCCAAGAAAAATGTCGGAGAAGGTTCTAGGACAGAACTGCTCGCCTCCTCGATCAGACTGGCGCCTAGCATTAGCTTCAGCCGGTAAATCTCCAACTCTTTCTCAACAATGGCCACACGAAGAAAAGACTCCGGCATCGATCCCCCACTCGAGGCCTCCGAGATCGACCAGTTCGTCTCAACTGCCCACCAGTCCCAGTCGGTTATGGCTTTCTTCAGACAAGCGACCTCCAAGCTGAGCTCCCTAGACTTGTTCATGAAGTAATTCACCGCGACCGCTCGGTCCCAAGCCTATTTACGGTGGCGAGTCAGAGCACTCTCCATAGCCCCCAGCCCAGCTCGGACCAAAGAAACCTCGGCAAAGCCAAGCTCGGTACTGAGGATTCCATACGTCTATCAAAAAGATGGGAAAAACAATAAGTCACAAAAGAGACTAAAAAAGCACAAGTCATGGAGCATCGGCCCAAAAATAATCTTGCATTACATTCAAATTTTTTGTACTACAAAAGGTGGTGGCCTGTCCGCACAAGGTGTTTACAAAATCGAAAAAGGAGAACCTAAACTATGCTTGAGGGGGGTGGCACCTCTTTGTCAGTAGGGTCGCCCCCGACCTCCTCTTGGTGAGGGTCTCTCATCTCCTCGCCACCGGGTGTCAGAGGATGCTCGGGCAGCCAGTTGTAGTAGAGGTGGTCGATCCTCTTGTTCGGATAGATCAACCGAAAATGCTCCTTAGCCTTATCATAGGCCTCGTCCTGTACCAGGATCAGGGTATCTGCCATGGTGATCTCCGCCTTCTCCATGGACTTCCACGCCTTCTCAGCTTCTTCCTGGGCCTTCTCCTTGAGACGATCCACCTCTTTCTTGTGGTAATCAGCTATCGAGGCCATCTGGGCCTCATGGACCGCCTCTATGCTCCGAGCCTCCTTCAGCTCGTCCGACAGCTTGGTCACTTCGTGGAAATACTTCTTCGTGTTCCTCCTCTCAATGAGGACCTCCTTCTCCAAGCACTTCTGAAAGTGCTGCCCATGAAGCTTCGCTTGTCCGAGGAAGAAAAAGTTAGAAGAAATTCTAGAGTCTAAACTCAAAGCAAAACTATGAGCACTCGCTGAGAGCTGCGCCTGAGACCACCTCATAAAGGCCATCTCAGACGTCTGCGTCGCCAGAGCCATATGATCTCGTTCTGTGGCGATGTTCCTGACCACCTCTATGGCCACCGGCCCCTCAAGTAGGGAATCCCCTATGAGAACCGACCAATCCGGGGCATGCGGCCTCAGCTCCTGTTGCCCGACCATCTGCTTGGTACTGGGCCGAGGTAGGGAAAGCCTCTGCTCCGGGACCTCAGAGGTCTTCTTGCCACCGAAGCTTCCTTCCGCTTCCCTAGATGCCCTCGACGTGTGGTGATGCTTCTTCACCCTGTTCGGGGACGGCTCCACAGCCTCTGAGGCTGGGCCCTTGCTGGACCCCGTGCCTTGAGCAGCCGCCTTATTCTGCTCCACCTTCTTTTCCTTCTCCGCCCTCCTTTTAGCGGCAATAGCCAACAAGGCCTGCCTGTTGTCAAGCTGCTTGGCCGTCATTTTTGCAAAATGGATGAAGAGAGACAAATGTTAACACGAAGGTAGAAAGATAGGAAAATTCAGAACAAAAACATACTAGGGTTGGCTGGGCTCAGTCTGGCTCGGGCCAGGTGCATTTCCGTCACTCGGGGCCACCCTATGCTGTGCCCCCAACAAACAATCTTTTCCACCTTCGCCCACTCTTTCTCCGTCAATTCGCTGCGCTTCGGAGGTTTATGGTTTGGCTTAAAAAATTTCCACGCGATTGGAATCCTCCAAGGCTTCTTGCTTCGGACTATGAAGTACTTCTCCTTCCATCCTTTGATGGAGTCCGGATGGCCATGCATCACCTTCTTGTGAGGTTGCGGCGAAAGATAGAAGATTCTCTCTGCATCACCTAATGAGCTCATCCCCAAGATAGCGCGGAAGTATGTAAGCATCGGCTTGATCCCCTTCTCCTGGCACTTCAAGATAAAGTAGGCCAAATGTTTCCACGAATTGGGGTTGTACTGCATCGGGCTCAACTTCGCCCAATTCAAAACCCTCTTGATGAAGGGGTGCAATGGAAGCCTAAGTCCCGAGATGAAGGCATCATCGGGAAAAATGCAGTAGCCCGGCGCAAGAGTGGTGGTCAGACGAATACCGGGGCTCAGAATCAGGAGTTCGAACTCCTTGGGGATAAAGTAGGCCGCCCTCATAATGTGCAGGTAGTCCGTCCTTAGAACACACTGGATACCATCCATCCTGATCTTCACCCGATGCTCGTCCCTTAGCACAGTGGGGAGTGGAGCGAGATCCTTAACATCATCAGGATACATCCTAATCGACCCGGGATTTATGAAAGTGACAGGGGCAAACTCAAATCCCGGTCCAGGGCCATATTTATCAGGTGCGGGAGGGCTATCCGGACGGATCCACTTCCTCTTCCTCCTGCGAGTACGAGGTTTCCTCTCCGGAGACGGGGTCGACAATGGTGGCAGAGGAGGGAGATCACCCTCGCCCTCGGCTACCCCTCCTGCAGTACCTTCCCCCGCATCTCCTCGAGCATCGTCTCCCTCGGCACCTAGATCGGGCTCCCCCTGGTTCCCCTCGAAATCTTCCTCCTCATCCTCCTTGTCCTCAATGTCCCCCTCTCCCTCGGGGTCCTGCTCTTTTCATTGCCCTCCTCTTCCTCCTCATCCTCCTCGTCATCAACATCCCCTTCTCCTTTCGGGGTCCTCCTCTTTCTCCTCGTCCTCACCCTCATCCACAAGCTCCTTCTCTAGCCTACGGGATCTCAAAGGTTGCATAACAAAAACTACCTCATCCCCGCCATCCGACCCTGGATCTGATAGATCCTCCTCTTTAATTCCATAATTGCCCAGGGACCAAGACATCGAAGGTGACTCAGCTTCCTTCTCAGAACGGCCTGAAGAGCTTGCCTCGGAGCCAGAATGAGAGCGCGACATTACGAATCAAAAGTACTAACCTGAAAATACCGTCCGAACGGAAAGATCACCAGAAAAAGGTCGTCGACAGAAGACGAGAAAAAACCCCTGTTCTTGAAAGTTGGAAAACACAAGTGAGGAAATGAAGAAGAGAAAGAGGGAAGGGGGGGTTTATAACAGAGAAGAGACTCCTTGAATTTCGTAAAAAGATCTAACCGTTGGATCTTGATCATCAAGATCCGACGATCGCTAAGACCTAGTCGCTTCGATTCACGTGCCTCTGACGTCAGCATAGGGCGCAAAATTACCCCTTTACCCTCGACGCTCTCAGCCGTTACAAATGGCTTAGAATGCATGACCAGCCACTAGTGAGGACCCCAGGCTTTTCCAACAAGTCAGGAGGCTCGACGCTCGGATGGTACCGTGAGCCCCAAAATCCTCCTCTATTTGATAGGAGGCTTAACGCTCGGATGCTTCCGCAAGCCCCAGAATCCTTCTTCTATTCGACAGGAGGTTCGATGTTCAGATGGTACCACGAGCCACCAAAAACCCCAAGCTTTTCAAACAAGTGAGAAGACTCGGCACTCGGAGGGTGCCGCGAACCCCAAAATCCTCCTTTATTTGATTGGAGACTTGACTCTCGGATGTACCGCGAACCCCGAAAGCCTCAGACTTTTCCAACAAGTCAGGAGGCTCGATGCTCGGATGGTACCGTGAGTCCCAAAATCATCCTCTATTCGATAGGAGGCTCGGCGCTCGGATGGTACCACGAGCCCCAAAATCCTCCTCTATTCGACAGGAAGCTCGACTCTCAGATGGTACCGCGAGCCCCGAAAACCTCAGACTTTTCCAAAAAGTCAGAAGACTCGGTGCTCAGATGGTAGCACGAGCCCCGAAATCCTCTTCTATTCGATAGGAGGCTCGATGCTTGGAGGGTACCGCGAGCCCCAAAATCATCCTCTATTCGACTGGGGGCTCGACTTTCGGAAGGTACCGCGAGCCCCGAAAACCTCAGACGTTTCCAAAAAGTCAGGAGGCTCGGCGCTCGAATGGTACCGCGAGTCCTAAAATCCTCCTCTATTCGACAGAAGGTTCGGCGCTCGGATGATACCGCAAGCCCCAAAATCCTCCTCTATTCGACAAGAGGCTCGACTCTCGGATGGTACCACGAGCCCCAAAATCTTTCTCTATTCGACAGGAGGTTCGGCGCTCGGATGGTACCACGAGCCACCAAAAATCTCAGACTTTTCCAACAAGTCAGGAGGCTCGACGCTCGGATGGTATCGCGAGCCCCAAAATCCTCCTCTATTCGATAGGAGGTTCGGTGCTTGGATGGTACCGCGAGCCCCAAAATCCTCCTCTATTCGATAGGAGGGTCGACGCTCGGATGGTACCGCGAGCCCCAAAATCCTGCTCTATTCGACAGGAGGCTCGACTCCCGAATGGTACCGCGAGCCCCAAAATTCTGCTCTATTCGACAGGAGGCTCGACTCTCGAATGGTACCGTGAGCCCCAAAATCCTCCATTCGACAGGAGGTTCGGTGCTCGGATGGTACCACGAGCCACCAAAAACCTCAGACTTATCCAACAAGTTAGGAGGCTCGGTGCTCGGATTGTACCGCGAGCCCCAAAATCCTCCTCTATTCGACAGGAGGATCGACGCTCGGATGGTACCGCAAGCCCCAAAATCCTCTCCTATTTGACAGGTGGTCCAGCGCTTGGATGGTACCGCGAGGCCCAAAATCCTCCTCTATTCGATAGAAGGCTCGATGCTAGGATGGTACTGCAAGCCCCAAAATCCTCTTCTATTCGATGGAGGCTCGACTCTCGGATGGTACCGCGAGCCCCGAAAACCTCAGACTTTTCCAACAAGTCAGGAGGCTCGGCACTCGGAGGATACCACGAGCCCCAAAATCCTCCTCTATTCGATAGGAGGCTCGACACTCGGATGGTACCGCGATCCTCAAAATCCTCCTCTATTCTACAGGAGGTTCGGCGCTCGGATGGTACTGCGAGCCCCAAAATCCTCCTCTATTCAACAGGAGGCTCGGTGCTCGGAGGGTGCCGCGAGCCCCAAAATTCTCCTCTGTTCAACAGAAGGCTTGACGCTCGGATGGTACCGCAAACCGCTATGATCCCCTTGCTTTTTTAACAAGTGAGGGGCTCGCCCGCCGACCCTTAACGCTCGGCGAGAAGGTGCCTAGCTCCTGACTCCTGCATCCCCTTGCCTTTCCAACAAGTGAGGGCTTCGCCGACCGACCCCCCTACTCGCTCGGTCAAACAGCATCGGGGTCGGCACTCGGTTGGCACCGCAATCCCCAAATCTATCCCCCTAACATCGAGGGGCTCGGCTGACGACCTCATACGCTCGGCAAGAAGAGCTCTTGCTCCACAGGTCTCGATGCCCCCCTTGCTATTCCAACTAGTAAGGGGGCTCGTCCGTCGACCCTCCATGCTCGGCCGGTCCAGCACCGACGATTCGCATGAATCCAATAGGGGATCCCTTCACCCTACCCTACTGACCTCTTCTGGAAGATACAGATCCCATTCCTCACCATACACACCACCCCGCTCTTCCTACAGAGGTGAAAAACCATTCCTACACGACTGGGTCACCCAACCTTCCAGGAGTGGGGGGCTCCTGATATGGGTCAGATGACATGGCCCCTCCTGGGCCACAGGATTCCCTCAAAAGGCGCCACATCCCCGATCATCCAGATCTGCCACGTCAGCCTTAAAACCACTCGGGCTCCCGCCACGTCAGCCCTAAAACCACCTTTGCTCTCACCACGTCAGGCCCACGGGTGACTAGGTCCAGACCCGGCTCCAAACGGGTCCAGACCCGGTTAGCATGGCCTATAATACCAGGCCCTCTTCCACCTCCAAAGGTAATCAATCTTTCCCCTCTTAAACCCTAGTTATTGTTACTCTTTTTCAGTGACTGACTAGATCATCGGAGGGTCTGCCACCGGTACCAACCGCAGTGTTTCTAGACCGAGTGTAGGTACACGAGACCTCCGGATCTGAGCCTCCAGATCCGAGCTGAGCATCCGATCTCCACCTCGCTCCCACCTACTCCCGAGCCGTACCCTCGGCTGATGGTCGGGCGTACCATCCGTACCGAAGCTTCCACAAAAATACAAATCGAGAAGAACTCACACCTGGTGAAGCCACCCCCCAAAAACAAACCGCATCAATATATATACATGTATATATGAAAATCTGTAGATCTTAGACAGGATATTGAACCTATATTTAGTTAAATTGTTTCTTGCATGTTTCCATTTATATTTGAAGGCAGTGTTAGATGCAAAGGTGGAAGCACGCATCAATGGTTTTGTATTGACATCCCCAGCTATATATATTTGTCCTGCAGCCATCTCATCCTGTTCTTAAGAGGACAAAGTTGGAAAAGAAGGCGATATGGTGAGTTTATGTCTTGGTACGGATCTTAAATGTACAACTTTACATTACATACAGTTTTTATACTGCTATCATTATAAATTGCAATTTCTTCTAAGCAAATCAATCACTTTTGATTTTTTGACTAAGCATCAATCACTTCTTTTAAACCTCACTTCGTGTCCTGACCCGTTAGAGAAGGCTCATGACAACCAAGTTTGGTTGAGTTAGGTATGAATTTGACTCACAACGGTCTTGGAGTTAGCCATCCTCTATTCCAGAAATTTGCCAACTACAAACTTCTTGAAACCAGCATCTTCGATTTTGTACTTCTTCTCTAAAGATCCCCACAGTTGTTTGGATGTCTTGAAGACAGTACACATTGTAGAGCGGGACTACCAAACCGTTCAGGACATAATTTCTGCATAGGTAATCACCTTGATTCCATGCATCAACAGCAACAATAGAGTGAGCTTCTGTAGCTCCAGGTACTAACACATGGGCAGTTTCAGCCAGAAACCTTTCTAGCTTCAAGGTAGTCAGGTAGAACTGTATCTTTCCTTACGACTTCTTGAATTCATTTCCACTGAACTTTTCAGGCTTTTCTCCCAGAGTTAGATGTGTGGGCAGAACAATCGTTTGTGCCGTAACCGGTTATGCAGTCACAGTCTGGGTCACAGGGGTTTGTCCATTGAGCAGTCCACTGACATTCTCAGTTTGTTTTTTTAGTAATGTCACCCATTTTCTTTCTGAAACAGTTAAAAATTCAACTGTTAGAAAAAATGGAATTTTGTTTTTTTTCCGAAATGATAAACAGCACTTGTAAAATTCTTCACAAAAACTGTTAGAATAGAGGGGAAAATTTTGCTTTAAGAATGTTATAAAATGAATTTCGTAAAATAAAATGTTTCTAATAATCTTTGTGAAGAAGAAAAATTACAACTAAGAAAATTTAAACCAGACAAAATTGATACAGAGTTGAGATCAAAATCTCCATCTTTAAAGAAAAACTCGCCCCGTGGTGTGATGGTTCTTGACGAACTGCTTTCCAGGATACAATTGTATTACCTTCTCTGAAGAGCAGCACTCAAGCTTCAGAGACACCAGCGAACCAGCAACTGTGTTGCACTTTCAGACTGACTCAGAAGAAAAGGAGAAGAGATTGGGGAGCAAATGGTGTGATATGACAGACCAAAACGACTGAATTTATAGGAGATTGTTTGTTGGTGTTTTTAAATCTAAAGCGTAACTAATGGATCCATTATTCTGCTATTACAGGGTTATGGCACTATTTACAGAATTCAAACATGCATCTAGAAGCTTCTGTTCAGAAGCTCAAGCAAGAAAAAATTCGAAGCTGGGCAAAAAATAGTATAGGTTGTGTTTGGCTAGGAAGCTTAACTATTTTATGTCCACACAAATCCAAATCCAAATCCAATCCAAGCCCAGGCCCAATCGAACCAGGAGCGCGCGCATGTGTTTATAAATTTGGCTAGGTCCTCTCTCCACTGCACGTTAGTGGTAACCCCAAGGGCTACACCCTTTAGTCTATTTCTTTAGCTTATATACTAGAGAAATATTTCTCAACTTTCATTGTCGGACTATTTATTTTCTCCAAATTTCCAAGTTAGTATATTTCGAGTACCAAACTTTGGACCAACATTTTTTATTCATACGGAATCCATTTTTGGCAAACGAGTATATTACGGAATAGTACTCGATGAGAGGAACGCTGTCCAATCACTTTTCGGCGCCTCCGGTGGCCGGAGCCCACCGCAATTAGGCCTGAAAAGTCTGATAATAACTTGAAATTTCAGACTCTGTTTTGGTGCCAAAAACATTTGCAACATTTTCCAATATAACAAGTAAATTAAAAAAGGGTTTCGCTAAATTTAGCGTATCGATACGTGGATAGCGTGTGGGTGCACACACATCTCTGTGCTATAATGAGTGGTTGTGGTGACTTTTTCTGTGGTTTGACATGGCAATATTTTTAGCTAGTAGATCTGTTTTGGGAAGAATATGATTGATATAGTGATGGAAATAGACTCTTGTCAGCTTCAGTGTAGGGTATTGGCAGCTAAAAAATCATATGACAAAAGATCTGACCCTCTGCTTTTCCGAAAAATTGTGCCCTCTACATGATTTCCTGGATATGATGGATTTTTGTACGGCTACGGTTTTTTTAAGGAGAATAGAAGGCTTAGATCTTTTGTCGTAGTCTTTTTCATTGCCAAATTGGGCATTTATGAATTTTTTTCGTGACAAACGGATTGTCTTGTGTGCCGACCCAACTAGTTGGGAAATTTTTTTTATTGTTGTTATTGTATATAGTGATTGTCTGTCTGATTACAATCTAGGATGCTAATTTTCCGGCCTCTTATTATTAAGATCTCTTCAAACATTCAGCTAGCTTTTAAGGTAGGTTTTTTAAACTTCCGTTACCCTGTGCGTTCAAATAGTGGTAGAACACTACAACAAGTTGGTGGCATTTTCCATTGAGATGCACAAGGTCCAGTCCTATTGACTTCAGAAGAAAGTTACGGTATGACTGTGCTTGCATAACATTTGATGCACACAGTAGTGCTAGATTCATATCTCGAAGATCAATTATACCCAGGCCTCCATGAATCTTTTTCATACATGCCTTCTCCCATCTAATGAGATGGTATCCTCCTCGGTCTGGGTCTGCCTCTTTCCATAAGAAACACTTCCTCGTCCGGTCAATTCTTTATATTACCCATCGTGGCATCTCAAAGAACGAGAGATAATAGGTAGGAAGGTTTGAAATGACTGCATTAATGAGTGTGACTCTCCCTCCCAAAGAAGGGCTTTCCCTTGCCATCCTGCTAGCCGTTTCTCGACCCTATCAATGATAGGTAGCCAATCTGCCTTTCTGAGTTTCTCGGGTCTTAGCGGCAATCCAAGGTATTGAATAGGGAATCTCTCGATGGAGCAATTGAGGATTGTGGCATGATCCAGCGTCTCTTCTGGAGTCAGAGCAATGGAAATTAGCGCGCTTTTGTGGAAATTAACTCTGAGTCCCGACCAAGCTTCAAAGCAATATAGAATTCCTTTGAAGACGGTAGTTTTCCCTGGGTTTCCATTGCCGAATAGGAGGATGTTGTATTGGAGTATAGAGCATCCTTGGCGTTGTACCCCTTTAGCCACTGGTACAATCCAGCCTGCTCTACTGCACTTAGTCGTCATGGATCTTAGAACGTCTGCCACGATGGTAAAGAGGAGGGGTGATAGTGGATCTCCTTGTCTGAGCCTCCGTTTGCAGGAGAATGGATGACCTGCTGTCCCATTTACCAAAATAGCCGTCTTGCTAGTGGTAAGACACGTGTGGATCCATCTGATCCATCTGTCCCGAACCCCTGTCTAGAAAGTGCTTCCAATAAATAGTCCCATTCCACGGAATCATAGGCTTTCTCAAAATCCAGCTTCAGGAGGTAGCTCTTAGCGTTGGAAGCGTGGCACTGATGGATAGTCTCTTCCGCTGTAGCGATGATGTCCTGAATACACCTTCCCTTAATGAAGCCCGTCTGGTCCTGACTAATAAGGCCGTCCATTACCTTCTCCAGTCTGTTAGCGAGAGTCTTGGTAATGATCTTAACCGAGCAGTTAAGAAGGCTTATGGGGCGGAAGTCTCCGACACGTCGTGATTCTTCTTGCTTATGGTGGTGGAAAGTTTTTCACCCTAATGAAGAAGGGTGGCAACAGTTTGTTCAGGGATACATGCATGGGAATGGAACTAGAAATCTAGGCTTCAGGATAGGTCCTAGAGTATCCTGCTTCTGGAAAGGTATCACTAAGGCATACGAACCTTTCAACAGCTGTGTTAAATCAGTCATAGGTAACGGCAGACTTACTAGATTTTGGTGGGATAAGTGGTGTGTTGATCACACACTCAGGTCCATGTTCCCAGACTTATACGAGTAAGCGACACAACCACACTGCACGGTGGCAGCAGCCTGGAAAAGAGGCGCATGGAATCCAGCTTTCAAACAATCGCTTGATATAGGCTCCCAGCGCAGACTGACGGAACTTCAGACCTACATCACCAACGCTGGAATTGGCTGTACTCAAGGGCCCGACAAGAAAACCTGGGGTCTGGAAAAAAATGGCAAGTTCACGGTTCGTTCCATGTACAATCGCATCCATTTTAGGGGATGCTCACCAAAGTGGTCGGCCATTGTCTGGAAAATGAAAGCACCTCTAAAAACCAAAGTTTTTCTATGGTTGGTGCTAAACGATGCGATCCTGACTAGAGAAAACTTAGCTAAGTGCCAACCAAATGTGGATTCTCAATGTGGGTTCTGCCAAGCTACCCTGGAGACTAGAGACCATCTTTTCCTTCACTGTCCTAGGAGCAAAGCGGTTATCGTAGAGGTTCTCAGTGCACCAGGGACATCTTAATACCCTACTACATACGAGACCTCTGGGTAGGATCCAAATTCGCGACGGAGAGAGGTGCTATGAGAGAGGCGTGGAATATCGTGATTGCCGCAATGACCTGGGTTCTCTGTCTAGACAGAAATAATCTATACTTTCGTAGAACTTGCAATAGTATTACTGGCAATCTGAGTCATATTATGCATCTAATTTCATTTTGAGCTAATGTGGCAGCAGCAGGTCCCAGGAGTAGGATTGCGACAGTATTCCAGGTACAGGAGTTTGACGACGAGGAGATTGAGATTGGCCCGACGATTGACAGAGAACCAGCACGAGCTATGATGGACATTGATACCCACTACCCCAGGGCTTGTTAGGGGAAATGATGTATTACTTTGTGGCTACTTTATGTTTTGTCTTTGTTTTGTCTTTTGTCCCACCCCCATGTTCGGGGTGGAGTATGTTTTTTTGTTTTATTTCTAGGATTTTGTTGTAAGCTCAGTATCCTGAGTTTTGTTTTATTAATCTCTTATTAATGAAACAGGATGGCCAGACTCCACCTTTTCCTAAAAAAAAAGCATATGATGCACACCTTTAAATTGAGTTAATGACCTTTTAACTTGAACAAATTTAATCAAGATTAGAGAAGTAGTACTATTATATTTTTTATAGCTAAAGTACTATTACATAGTTAAATGCTGCCCATGCATTCACATATGCAACTTGTTAGATTATCCATAAGCATATCTGGTTAGAATTAGCTGATGTATGCAAACAGCATATTGTGTTCATGGACCTGAATAATATTCCTTATGTTTTAGAAATGCATTCAGGACATCCAACCAATTACCACCCTTGTTGTACATGGCGAGTTGATAATTAGCTTAGTGGCTTGCAGCAAAATGAATATTTCCAGTATCCTTTTAAAGCAAACTTAGAGCAAATAGGGAATTCAGGTGTAACATCTGAAATTGTAATGCATAACATAGGATGGCCATCAACATTTTCTCAGTTGTTGTCGTGTATGCGTTTTTTTCTTATGGGTTATGTAAATTTTTTGTCACACTTGCTGATACTATTTATTCTTGAATCACTTTCTCACAAGAAGTTATTAAGTTATGCAAGCACAAAGCCGTGTGATTTGGCTCTATAATGACTTTGTTAGGAAAACTGAGAATCTTGTTGAGTTTTTGACACAATCAACACAAGCCACCAAGCAAGACTAGATCGCACCAATCACACTAAGCACACAAGAATTGTTTCGGTTGGGGCTTTCGTCTTAATCCGGGAGAGAAAGAACCGAGATATTATTCAACGAGAGAAGATAAAAGAATATTACAATTCTCACCACAACCCTCTCTCAGGCCTAACTGGAACATGATGCTGCTTACAATGGAAAAACTCTCTCACCCTCTCAGATTAAGTACTCACTTCTTCTATTCATCACTCAATAGAATCATATGGATCTATGAGTCGTTACAATTGTTTATATAGATCTAGAGACAAACCCTAAGCTGATGTCTTGTTACAATAGTAATTGGATATTACATAAGAGATAACCGTACGATAAGAGACACACGATCTAACTTGAAGTGCATGTTGGGCTTCTCACGAATCAGTCAGACTCAAGCCCGAAATCCATCAGCGCCGCGAACGGTCGACTATACCAACAAGACGGTCGATTGTCCTCCTTGCGGGAGGACACCATACAGGGGTCGGTCGATCGCACATGAGTTTCGGTCGACCGCAACTTCATCTGTTACTGCCGCTGACTGTTTCTCGCCTCCACTCTGTCTCCAATCGTCTCGATCCCTTCATCGTCTTATCATCTTCTTATCCAACATCGTATTCAAGACATAAACCCAACAATCTCCACCTTGGATTGCATACGCATGAATCCATACCTGTGAGATTTAAATCCCTTCTAGACCTTTCTTCTCCGCTTTGTAAACAACATGTTTCTATGCCTTCTTCTGCTAGTTGAAAAAACCTCCACTTGATTTCCTCCAACTGTATGCCCCCCTCAAGGGCACACCCTTGTAGATGTAATCATGAAAGTGCCACCCTCCACACGAACTCCAGCTACATCAAGGCTTTCTCCACCTTTCGATTGTTGCAGTCTCGATTCGGTAATTCTAGTACAGCTTACTAGATGATGCTGTAGGAACAATGAGCTTCCATACACCCGGCTGAGTTTTTCTGCTCCCACAAACCTGGTAGAGGTTGTGCTGACCCTGCCCAATTCCCTTCTTACCTTTCATTACCTTACGACGACTATTCCAAACTGTCAAAACTCCACCTCGAGCTGTGTACTTGCACCCACGAACATCAAGAGTTCCCAAGGATATAACATTCTGCTGTATCGAAAGAATATGCATGACCTCTTCTGGTGTGAACCCTTTACCATATGGCATCTCCAATTCAACTGTTCCCTCACCTACTACTTCATAAATCTCACTACTCTCCGTTCTCACACTACGGACTGTTGACGACTTGTAAGTAGAAAACATCTTCCTCTCGGAGCAAATACGAGAAGAACTTCCCGAATAAAGATACCAACTTGAATCCACATCTGAAGAACTTGAAACAAGAAGACATAGGTCTTCATACCTGGCTGGTTAACCTGAATCAGTTGTGCTGACTATATGAGCTTGTTCACCTTCTTTAGTAGCACCCTTCTGACTTAATCACTTGTGGTAGTCTCTCTTGTAATGCCTAACTCCTCTACAATAGTGGCAACAAATCTTACCCTTATGTTCCGTATCCCTTCCAATTGAAGTATCACCATCCACCGCAAAATGCCCGGTAGAAATAGACCCTCCTTTATGAGTCTCCTTTCTCGGTTCATCTTTCTTCAGACCCTTAATCTCCCCGGCTACTGTAAGTGTCTCCTTGGATGACTTTCCATGTAGCATGGTAGTTATCAAGTGATCATAAGAAGTTGGCAGTGAATTTATCAAGTTGAAACCTTTATCCTCTTCGCTAAAATCATCAACATTAATCATCCTTAGTTCAGATATTACTTTATTGAACTCCACAATATGATATTGAAGATGGGTACCTTCCTTTATTGAGAACCTAAACAGCTTTCTCTTCCAATACATCTGATCTAGCAACGATGACCCTGTGTAGTCAGATTTGAGTCTCGCCCATAGACTCGTCGCACTTTTCTCCTCAAGAATATTACACTTGACTTCACCCGCCAATCTCAAGGCCTTCAAACAAATCTCATCCCACATCTCCTGCTTTATGTCGGTTGGCTTCTTCTCTTCTAAGACAAGGTGCAAGTCCTTATGAACCAAAATATCATACATGTTCACCTTCCATAGATTGAAGTTGATCTTACCGTCAAACCGCTTGATCTTCGTCTTTTGATCTTCCATCTCCTCCAAGAAACTCGAACAAGCCCACGAATGTGGTTGCTCTGATACCACTTGTTAGGAAAACTAAGGATCTTGTTGAGTCTTTGACACAATCAACACAAACTACCAAACAAGACTAGATCGCACTAATCACACAAAACACACAAGAATTATTCCAGTTAGGGTTTTCGCCTTAATTCCGGAGAGAAAAAACCGAGATATTATTCAACTAGAGAAGATACAAGAGTATTACAATTCTCACCACGATCCTCTCTCAAGCCTAACTGGAACTTGATGTTGCTTACAATGGAGAAACTCTCTCACCCTCTCAGATGAAGTACTCTCTTCTTTTATTCCGCACTCAATAGAATCATATGGATCTATGAACCGTTACAATTGTTTATATAGATCTAGAGACAACCCCTAAGTTGATATCTTGTTACAATAGCCATTGGATATTACATAAGAGATAACCCTATGATAAGAGCCACACAGTCTAACATGAAGGGCAAGTTGGGCTTCTCACGAATTAGTCAGACTCAGGCCTGAAACACATCAGTGCCCTGAAATTTGGAGTTTGCTTCTGTTGGGATTTGTTCTTCCCTAATTCCAAGATCACAATGATCTAATATTTAATCTAATCTCAAATAGAAAAACAAGAACAGAAATCAATTAGTTTTACCTTCAAATTTTGATTTCTTGTTTCTTTTTCTCCTTCAATTCTAACTCTAGTTCTTCCTTTCATTTTCTTCTATATCATGGTGGGAGACACAAGAGAGACGGCTAGGTTTTACCCATACTCTCATATTTATAGAGTAGATGAAATCCTAGGGTTAGGAACTTTAGGAAATCCTAGTTAGGATAAAATTACAATACTGTCCATTATGTATTTGTATTTTGCTCCCCAACTAAAATCTACATTATTATTAGACCCTTGTCATAATATAGTTCTACAAGACACCCCTCCTTTACCGATATTCACAAATGAACCCTTGGAATTCGTGATACCACCTCCATGGATCAATTTGTAACTTAAACCTTGTTTTCACATTTAACCTTTTATACAATCTGACAATGACTCTAATTTTTTTTTTTACAAAATAAAATTTTGTATATAATAAAATATTTTTTCTGTAAAATATACCCATGAGATTTTATTGTTAGATTATAACATTCGTTAAATGAACAAGGAAATATCTTCTCTTTCAGAGATAGGATTCCGTATTACAAATACATGTTCTCATATTTCTAATAAGACACATCCAATGCATCGAGGTATTGGTCTAGAAGACCTCACTCTTTGATTTATCAAAATGCACGATATTAAAAATTGAGTCCACTATATGCTCAGGATTTAGAGGTCATGTTTATATTTTCTTTAATGATAACACTGTCTTGTAGTTATTTACAAGTGTAATCATTCTTTGTTCAATCAATTCGTACTAAACGAACTAGCACAATAAGTTCGAGTCAACCCTCTCACTTGTTGTGCTACAATCTGCCAAATAGAATGCTCAGTTCTATTGTAGAGTGTAAATATGTACTTTGTGCATAGACATAATTACTATGCAGCATGGACCTTATTGATGCACAATATCAATATTTGTGAATAAACAAAAAATTGCTCTATTAATAAAATGAAAAATAAATAAATTTATTTCTGTCTAATCATATAACCCTACAACTCCCATTTGCACTCACAGTTTAAAGATAAACTTTGAGGGCATACTAACAATCACTCAAAAAATAGCAATCTGATCCCTCTTAAGACCCATGCTGCCCAGATGAGACTCAAAACTCTTTTGCGGCAATGTCTTTGTAAAAGGATCTGCGACGTTATTAGCTGTTGGTGTCTTTGTTATAGCGATTTTTCCATTGTTGACAAAATCTCTGATGATGTGATACATCCGCTTAATGTGTTTTGCCTTCTTGTGGTTTCTTGGTTCCTTGGATTGTGCAATTGCACCAGTGTTGTCACAATATAAATCATAGGTGACAATGCCAATGGGACAACTCCAAGATCTGAAAGAAACTATCTGAGCCATACTGCTTCTTTAGCTGCTTCAGACGCAGCCACATACTCAGCTTCCATGGTGGAATCAGTAATACAAGATTGCTTCACACTCCTCCAACTGATGGCCCCTCCACCCAAGGTGAAAACATATCCAGAAGTAGACTTACTAGCATCTTTGTCTGATTGGAAATCAGAATCGGTGTAACCTCTTGGTGACAATTCGAAACTGCTGTATACTAACACATAATCTTTTGTAGCATTGAGATACTTCAATATGTGTTTAACAGCTAACCAATGTTCGAAGCCTGGATCTGATTGATAGCTGCCGACCATGCCAGCTGCGTAACAGATGTCTGGTCGTGTACAAAGCATAGCATACATGAGACTTCTTACTGCTGATGCATAAGGAACTGATCTCATTTTCTCTCTTTCCTCGGCTGTTTTTGGACACTATTCTTTGGAAAGAGGTTTCTGTGTCGAAAAGGTAAAAGACCTTTCTTAGAATTTTGCATGCTAAAACGAACCAGTATCTTATCTATATACGCAGCTTGGGAAAGTCCAATTTTTCTTTTCTAGCGATCTCTAAAGAGCTTAATGCCAAGAATATAACTGGCTTCCCCAAGTCCTTCATATCAAACTATTTTGACAACCAAATCTTGATCGTTGTCATGACTCCTACATCATTACCAATGAGCAGAATGTCATCAACATAAAGAATTTAAAATACCACAACTTTGCCCACAATTTTTTTGTACACATAGTGTTCATCTTCATTTTGATCGAAACCATAGGACTTTATCTTTTGATCAAAGCACATGTTCCAACTCCTAGATGCTTGTTTTAGTCCATAAATGGATCTATCCAACTTGCATACTTTATCCTCTTCGCCCTTAACTATGAAACCATCTAGTTGAGACATATAAATCTCTTCTTCAAGACGCCTATTTAAGAATGCGGTCTTGACATCCATTTGCCAAATTTCATAATCGAAATGAGCTACAATGGATAAGAGAGTTCGAATAGATTTCAACATAGCCACTGGCGAAAAGGTTTCTTCATAATCAATGCCTTCCTTTTGATTAAAACCATTTGCCACTAAGCGTGTCTTGAAGGTTTCAACCTTCCCATCTACTCCTCTCTTTCTCTTGTATACCCACTTGCATCCAATAGGTTTAATATTTGCAGGTGGTTCTATAAGATTCCAGACTTTGTTAGAGTACATAGACTCCATTTCTGATTTTATGGCCTTTTGCCAGGATTCTGAGTCAACATCTTTAAGTGCCTCTTTGTAGTGTCTGGGATCTAAGTCATGCTCATCAGGGATGGGTCCAGAGGCTTCCCCCAAAAGCATGTATCTACCATGTAGTCTAGTTTCTCTTCCACTACGACGAAGTACAGGTGCAATATTAGAACTTTCTGTGGTAACTGAAGTGTCCTATAGAACATGCCTCCACGAGTTCCTTTTGGATACCCAATGAACAAACAAGCTTCTGATCTTGTTTCCAACTTATCTGGTTGTTGCTTCTGCACATATACTGTACAACCCCATATACGCAAATGTTGTATACTTGGTTGTCTCCCACTCCATGACTGAGTAGGTGTGCTATCAGCAGCCTTAGATGGAACCAAGTTCAAAAGATAAACTGTTGTCAGTAGGGCATATCCCCAAAAAGATATAGGTAATCTAGCGTAACTCATCATAAATCTAACCATATCAAGTAAAGTCCTATTCCTCCTCTTAGCAACACCATTCTGTTGGGGACAGTTAGCTACAGATAACTGTGGTACAATCCCACACTGCGTAAGATAATCCTGAAACTCACTAGAGAGGTACTCTCCTCCTCGATATGATCGAAGAATCTTCAAGTGTTTACCTAATTGCTTTCCACTTTCTGTCTTAAACTTCTTGAATTTCTCAAAAGTTTCAGACTGGTGGCACATTAGGTATACATAGCCATATCTTGAGTAATCATCTGTGAAAGTCACAAAATACTCATAGCCTCCCCTTGTATTAGTGCTCATAGGTCCGCATATATCTGTGTGTACCAATTCTAAAGGTTCTTTGGCTCTATTTCATTTTCTAGAATACGGTCTTCTAGTCATTTTTCCTTGCAAACAAGATTCACAAACTGGCATAGACTCCTCTGCCAAGGGAACCAAAGATCCACTTTTCACCAATTTGCCAATCCTATCACGGTTAATATGTCCTAGACGTAAGTGCCAAAAAGCCTTAGAATTACTAGAAGGTATTTTTCTTTTGTTCGATATAGTACTAGATAAGGCATTAGTTTCATTAATAGGCAGTTTGGAAGAAATAGTATGAAGCAAATATAATTCATCTTTTATTATTCCAGAACAAATAAACTTGCCATTCTTACGAATTATGGCTTTGTCCTCAAATAAAGTAGAATATCCATGTTTCCATAAAGATTTAACTAAAATTAAATTTCTCCTCATATCTGGAACATAAAGAACATTATTCAAAACTAAAGATCTTCCATCACTAAACTGCAAATCAACTGATCCTACTGCTACAGTTTTAACTCGATGTTGCGATCCTAGATAAATGTCAACTTCGCCATCACTTAGTTCCCTTGTTGTCTTGAACCCCTGCATAAAATTACAAACATGGTCAGTGGCTCCTGAGTCAAAATACCAAGTGTCTATAGACTTCTCCACAAAACATGTTTCAACAACTAGTGATTCAGGCATACCTGAGTTGGTATTTTTCTTTGCCAGATATTTCCCGCAATTCCCCTTTCAATACCCTTTGATACCGCAGTGGAAAGATTTTCCCTTTGGTTTATTCTCCTGATTCACAAGCTTTGTTGGTTTCCCAAAACCAGATTTACCATTAAAAATTTTGCCTTTCTTCTTCTTTCCTATCTTACCTTTCAGTTTGATAGAAGTTTCACCAATGAAAACACTACTTTTTGGCTTAACGATGCCTTCAGCCGCAATCAACTCATTCATCAGTTCGGAAAGGGACAGATTCATTTTGCTCATATTGTAATTGAGCGTGAACTGATTGAATGAGTGTGGTAGTGTCTGAAGGATCATATCAACTTGGGTTTCCTTATCGATTACTGCACCAAGAATCTGAAGTTCATTAAGGAATCCCATCATTTTCAAGACATGCTCACGAACAAGAGTACCCTCAGCCATCTCAGCATTCATTATTGCTTTCATCGCAACTTGCCGTGTGGCTCGCGATTAACTAGCAAACTTTTCTTTTAAGCTAGTTATCATATCCAAAGCATGTGGCATTTCATTGTGTTGGTGTTAAAGCACATTTGACATGGATGCCAAAATGTAACATTTAGCCATGTCATCAGCCTTAACCCATGCTTCATGATAATCAAAATCTTCCTGGGAAGTTTCATCTGTGGACTCATTAAGTTTCTTTTCTAGAAGTATAAATTTGTAATTCTGAGAGGTAAGGACAATGTCAAGATTGCGTTTCCAGTCAACATAATTAGGTCCTTCTAACTTATTGTTTTTAAGAATCACAAAGAGTGGGTTCATGCCAGAAGATATCTGGAATAATTTTAAAAATAATATAAGAACTAGAGAAAAAAATGGTTTATACAAAACTTTTTAAATTCTCATCATAATCATTATGGGGTTCCTCAAACCATAAACTTATAGAGAAAAATCAGATGACTAGTCCTATGGTTACAAATTTCGTTGGGAAAATTTGCTCCCACTAACTAGCAGGAAACCCATTAATTTTCTTAGACTTGATATACCAAATTAACATTCGATTTCTTTGGCCTCCAATACTTAACGATAAACATCCGTTGGGGAGTTTACCATTATTTATTGGTCGAGTGTGCACCATTATCAAGAATCTAAAATTGATTGCATGAATTATATCCTCGATGGGAGAATCCCTTTTCATGCTACCAATTCATATTCTAACTTAAAGAAATTCACACTTATAGTCCATGTTAAGTACCCTCCGTTAGGGAGCTTCACAAAGAAAGACGAGGTACCGTTTCCATACTATTGTGAATAGATAATGGAAGGTTGTGGGTTTCATTAAGAACCCTCTCCCACTCTATATTTTTATATGAGGAAATTAAAAGACATATCTGTTTTTGGCTCAATTAACATTCAATGCAATTTAAAACAGAAATATCAACAAAAATAAAACATTCATCCCCTAACTAAACACATGGCCAGAACAATATTTAGATGTATTCCTGCAATAGAGAACTTAGAGATCTAGTCTTCATGTCCTCCTTCTTTGCTTCGTCTTTGCTCCATCGACATTTATAAAATTTAAACTACCTCAACATAAGGAGGCTTGCATTAAATTACAATAAAATTATCTCAACATAAGGAGATTTACATCAATGAATAACAAAACTATCTCAACATAAGGAGGTTTATATCAAAACTACCTCAACATAAGGGGTTTACATCAATGAATAACAAAACTACCTCAACATAAGGAGGTTTACATCACTGAACAACAAAATAAAAGATAACAAGTTCTGGCCATGGGGGATTCTCACAAACATACACATACATCCACAGACAGTATAATAATGCAAGGCAGCGAAAAGCAAAATTATACAATCCTATAATTATAACTGTTTCTACCAATATCATCTAAGATCTCTAATTGTCAAATTAATACCAATAAGTAAAAAAAAAATCTAACTGTTGCCGCTGAAATCGGTATGGGGGCAAACAGATAGATTTGTGGATTCTTGGGATGTTGAATAGCCAAACCTAAAACCTTTTCGCCGGAGTTTGACTATGATCTCCCGCTGTTGACCTGCAAAAAGTGCGAAACACCGGGGTTGATCCCGGCGACGCACCCTCCGATGCCCAAGTCAGTAATCAGAAAGATTATGAATGAGCTCTGATTGGCAAAAGATTGATTACCTGGTAACAGTGGAGGATGGGGGGTATTTATAGCCACCATAGGGATCAGTTTCGAGATAAGATCAAGTCCCTACTTCCCAGTGAATGGATAGAAGGAATTAGGGCCGTTGATTAAGTATAATCATAAACCCTAATTCTATCCAGCTGGACTGGATTTCTTGCAGGTTGGAACCCGCACCCAGTTGAGATGGATCCGGTCGTGGGTTGTTGGGCCTTTGGAAAAGAGACCCAGTACCCATTTCGAACCCGTTTGTAGGTGAAATTACCATTTTACCCTTGAGCTTTTAAGATTCGTGTCCAATTTGGACGGTTCCGATTTAACTCTATTTTTAGCCATATCATGAGCCCCCCACTCTCGAAGACTGAGCTTAATTAGCCTTTGAAGAGTAGTTTTACTTTTTAAATGGCTTGCGGAGTTGTATCGGAGTCCAAATGAGGGGTGTCGGACCTTCACACGAGGTATTATGGTAGTTTTTGGTGTTGGTTGCGAGCTCAAGGTTGTTTTTAAGCCTTCCTGGGCTTCTGGTGATTTTTCTTAATTTTTATTTATTTTTTGGACCCTTTATTTAATTTTGCGAAGCAGTGATTCATTGTTTGGGGGCCTTAATTAATTATTCTAAGCAATAATTATTTACACAGGGGACTCGAAAATGTTTCCTAGAATTTATAATTATTTTTTAGAATTTTTAATTAATTTTCCTAAATTTTTAATCATTTTTCGCAATTATTAAATAAATAATTTGAATTTAATAAATAAAAAATTAATTTTTAATTTTAATCATGACATGGCGCAATTTGGGCCGCCCATCTTGCATCAGCGCGTAGTTCCGAGAGATCGGACGGCCTGTGTCGCTCGGTATCATTTTCTCCAGGTGAGCAGCTCGAATCGCTAGTCGCTCGGATTCCGAGCAACGTGGCTCGGCGCTATTTTCTCCACATGAGCAGCTCGGATCGCTAGTTGCTTGGATTGGAATTCCGAGTGACGTGGGGTGATCTGGGCCGTTCATCCGATCGAGACACGAATTTTGAGAAGATCTGACAGTCGGTGTCGCTCGGCGCTATTTTCTCAACATGAGTAGCTCAGATCGCCAGTTGCTCGGATTGGGATTCCGAGCGACGTGGGGTGATCTGAGCCGTTCATCATGGTGCAAATCACAAGGCTAAAGGTTCAGATCACGTGAAAACGCTATCTTGTCATTTTGTGGGCGTGGCGTGATCTGAGCCACGCATCATCTTTCGGCGCGAACATTGAGACATACTGACGGCTAGAGTTGCTCGGTGACATTTTTCTTCAAATGAGCAGCTCGGATCGCCAATCGCTCGGATCGAGATTCCGAGCGGCCTTATTTTCTTCATGTGAGCAGCTCGGGTTGCCAGTCGTTCGGATTCCGAGCGATGTTATTTTCTTCATGTGAGCAACTCGAATCGCCAGTCGCTCGGATTGGGATTCCGAGCGACGTGGGGCGATCTGGACCATTCATCGTGGCACGGATCACTAGGCTAGAGGTTCAGATCACGAGAAAATGCTATCTTGTCGTTTTGTGGGCGTGGCGTGATCTGAGCCGTCTGATCGAGATCTTGCACGAATTCTGAGGAGAAAGTTGTTTTTCTCCAATATGCAGCTCGGATTGCCAGTCGCTCAAATTTGGGTTCCGTGGGGTGTGGGGCGATCTGAGGCGTTCATCACGGGATCTGGAACGGATCTTAAGGCAACAAGGCAGCGTGGATCACGAAAAAATGCTGTCTTGACGTTTTGTGGTCGTGGTCCGATCTAAGCCGTCTGATCAAGATCTTACACGAATTCTGAGGAGAAAGTGGTTTTTCTCCAATACGCAGCTCAGATCGCCAGTCGCTCGGATTTGGGTTCCGAGGGGCGTGGGGCGATCTGAGGCGTCCCTCGGTGGCTCGGCAGAGTGCCTTAGCGGCTCGGAATTAGAGGAATAGCCGAGCTGTGCGGCCCAGTCTGAATCGTCGTCACTCTTATGAACCGTCGCAACTTTTTCGTTTAGCCTTCTTTAATGGGCTTGAAGGGGCTCAAGAGTCGCAACTTTACGTTACAAAGCCCAAGAGTCACCTCTTTTACTATAAGTTTTCACCTCGCCCACTCTTTCTCTCATTCTTTCACGTTTACTTTCACTTTTGCGAGCGGTGTTTTTGCTCTCAAGCGGCGCTACTAGCTTTTGAGGCAAGGCGAGTTTGAACTCTGGCGATTTTTTCCGACCATACACGTCACTTTAAGGTTAGTCTTTTCCCCTTCTTTTTGAGAATGTCTAGAATTTCTTCTGGGGACGAGACCTCCACCTCGGACCGAGATGTCGGCCGAGCGGTAGTGGTTAAGCCGAGGAAGGGGAAGGAAGTGGTTGATCCGGTCGGGGTGTCGACGATAGTTGAGACTCCGAAGGGGGCAGGAGAGTTAGGTCAGCTGCCGTCCTTGTAACACCCCGAATTTCAAAAATAACTAAATTCGAGATTCCACAGGATCTTTACACTTCTTTCGTACAATTTTATAAGGAATTTAAAACTTTTCACTTTGCATCAGAGTTACATGAAATCTTTATACTTTACATTTTACAGCGGAAGCAATATTACAACATTTATATGAATGAAATTACAACAGCATTTGAATAATCTCTAAGCATTAGTTCTCCTTTAATCTTTATCATGTCATTTATCCTGCATACAAAACTGTGGGTACGTCAGTTTATTCAACCGACGAATATTATACACGGCCATCCTCTTTATGCCGGAAACAGTATAATAATTTTCCATACTTAACAAACACAAACTTGTTCACATATCAAACTAAGAGGAATATCCTATTGATGTCGTGTTGTGATTGTGCACTTAGTCCTTAATGCAGTTATTTATATTACATGACACTAATGCGCACTTGTTCGGATTCTATGCATCCCATATTACATAGGTCCGAGGGCAAGCCTCTTAATCGTTCTTCATCTTGTAGGGTTCAATCCCTCGTCATGACTTAATCTACTACTGTAACTACGATAAGTATCCTAGATGATCTATGAGTACGAGCTCATGTACAGAAAAACTGGAGGGGAATCCCACGTCATGTCACGACGCATCGTGAAGACAACCTATGGAAAATTCAGCATCCTTCATGGCACACGATCCTCTCGTAGCCACCAAACACCCCACAAGCATCGCCAAGATTCCGATAATTTCGGAGTAGTGCCCACGTCATGTCACGACGCATCGTGAAGACAAACTGTAAATCACACCCACATCGTAGACTCGAGGCCCTCATACATGTGTTTTTCTCTCACTTTCATTACCTCTTCACTATGTACTAATTCTTAATTTAATGAAATCATGAACAAAATCAATCTCTTAGAGTCAGCCCTCTCACCAATACCGGTCTTGTTTCTTTCATTTCACAATGACCCAACTTGGTCTTTTCACTTTCAATTGTCATATCTCATTACATCCAATTGCCGGTGTGAGTTTTGGCTACACCCTAATTTTCAATTTCAATTCACAAATTCACATGTTTGAGTTTTCATACTCAAGAACATTTCTCTTTTCCAATTACATGATTTCCAATCCTTTCATGAATCAATTATCATACATGGAGTTCAATTATAACTCATGCATTCCATAAACAACATTTATTTCCACATTAAAATCATATCACGAAAGCATATAGTCAAATGAATATTCATAATATCACCATTGTCATGCTACTCTTTTAACAAAATAATCCATACAAGAATTCACAGTTATGTTCTCTTTCCAATCATTTTTCCATTTCAATACTTATCTTAATCACCCGTGAAAACACGCATTTTTATGAAATTATACGAGTAAGAAACCATAGTTTTGAATACAATTTTCCTTCCAAAATACACTTTATTTCATTCCAATAACTCCCAATTAATTCTCATAAGTTGTATTTGATTTTAGAATAATAACCGTATTTTTTTCGGAATTTTTATACATCAAGAAAACCCCCAAAAATCATTTTTTGAAAAAAAAATACATTCTGGCCATAGCCAAAATCGAACCCGCAACCTCAGAAAAGACAGCCGCACAAGCTAGCCACTAAGCCGACTGTGCTCAGCGATATGAAAAGGAGACAGAGAGTTATATACTCTCTGTTCGGGTTTGGGTTAATTTTTAACCGCGCACAAAAAGAAGGTGGCCACAAGGTATCGAACCAGCGACCTCAAGACACATGCCTTGCTACAGTAGCGCCATAGAGGCCTACCGACCACTTGAGCTATGTGCTCAAGTTATCACATACACAGCTCGAAATCCATATAACTCGGTTCTCTGTTCCATTAATTAATTTCGATGTTCAAAAGCTCTTATCTTTGTTTTGCTTGCACCAAAAACCATGTAAATCTCCAGAATATATATTTTAACTTAAATTAATACCCCAGTATTTTTAAAATAATTTTTCAGCAATTAAATACACATTTCACATACAATAATTTAATTTCCATACTACTCCTTTCATAGTTTAATTTTGACATTTCTCAAACACAAATTGGTATTAAAAATTCACATTATAACTATAACTCCCTGTTTTTTCCTCTTTCATAAACCCAAATGCATAGGACAATTTTATTCATTTGAACCAATATCACGATATTCTACTTAGTACATAAAACAATAATTTCATCTACTAGCATTTCGTACTCAATTTTGACATTATCAACAATCCCAATTCAATATTTCCATAACTACAAGCAATTTACACACAATATTAAGTTTCATGACAAGTTAACATACAATCTATCAAGCATTAATTTAATCAACTAGCAAGTTCTTTTTCAAATTAAGTGTACTCTTATTAGTTTCTTTCATGCATCATTATTTCATCACACCTAGCATGCCATCTAAATTAGAAGTATAGAAAACCACCCACCTAATTTGGAGAGAAAAACCACACAACGCCTCCTAAACGAAAGAGTCCTTCTCCTCCTAGCTTGAGCTTGCAACACGAGTGCTCCTCCTCCTTGTTTGATGTGCAACCCGAGAGCTCCTTGGGATGTAGCCGGCCTTCTTGAATGCAAGCACACACAACTATCTATCTCTCAATCTTTTATTATCACTTCCTACTAACAATCTACTACTAACAATTGTATTCTTTCACTATAGGTTTGGATAATGAAGAGTGCAAGAATAACTAGGCTAGGGGGGGTATTTATACAAAATTTTGGGATAAATAGAGGGCTAGGATTGATCTAGGAGTTAAGAAACAAAGGCTAGGATTTAGGGAGAAGTTGTAGTAACCAACCATGACTACAAAAACCACCTCCCACAACTCCACTTCTCTCTTTTCTTCTCTCCCATGTCATCCGGCCACTATTAGGTGTACAAACATGTGCACGTGTAATGCACGTGTTCTCCATAGTCCCCTATTTTAAAAGTTGTACATTTTATTTATTATAAAAATAATCTAAAAATTTGTCTACATTACAAGTTGTAATAAAAAGGAAAATAAACTCATGGGCTTTTATTTAATGGGCCAAAATAGCTTATATTTAAAATAAATTAAATTGGGCTAAAAATAAAAGAATACTTATGTTTGTTTTAAAATGGGCTTTAATAAAACAATAGAAAAGCATATATATATATATATGTGTACTCATTTGTCCAGGTAATGAAAATAATTATAAAAATTTCATACTGCAAAATTGCACGTGCACAATACGTACAAATTAATAATACAAAATAAAAAATTTCATAAATGAAAATTAGGGTATTACAGTCCTCATTGTCGAGTGTTGGTAGGGTGAGGAGCTACCCCGAGGACATCTTAGAGAAGGTGGTGCGTGGGATGGCTCCGGCGTATAAGGAGAATAATCCGAGGGATCCTTCTGAGGTGGAAGAGATCCCTTCAATCATGACCGAGGCAGATCTGTACCGGATCAGGAAGGGATTCCGCATCCCGAAGGAGTTCGTCTTAATACTCCCCGGCCCCTGACTTCCGAGCGTGTACGGGGACGTCGGCGGACACGTGCGTCTTCCCATACGATGCACTTAACGTCGGTCTTCGGTTACCACTGCATCCCTTCGTGGTCGAGGTGCTGCAGTGGTACGACCTGAGCCCGGTTCAGTTTATGCCAAACATGTGGCAGCATGTCATCGCCTTCGTCCTTCAGTGCTAGGCAGACGGTATGCAACCACAACTCGTTCTGCTTCGGAGCCTCTATCACATCTGCCGGATGAGCAAGATGGAGGATCGGTATTACTTGTCACCGAGGAGGGGGGTGAAGTTGATCGAAAATCCGGACTCGATCAAACACTAGAAAGAGAAGTATTTTCTCATCCGTGGTCCCGAGCCGTGGGGATTCCCGGCGTTATGGAAAGATGGGGTTCCGAAGTGGGCAAAGAAAGAGCCGGTGCTCACAAGAGAGGAAGAGGAGGTGGTGGTGAAAATCCTCGAACTTCCGACCCTCAGTTGGAAGGATATCACCGAGGGGGTCTTGTTCGGTGGAGGTCTCAGTCCGATCGACCCCAGTACGCTCTCTTTCTTTTTTCTTGCTAGCCTTAGTGCCTTTTAGTATTTTTTTTCCCTCCATTTTTTCTTCGTATGCAGAGTTCCCCGGCATGGATTACAAGGCTTTGATGGCAAAGAGTCGCGCTGCGAAGGATACGGAGATGAGGAAGAGGAAGAGGACCACGGCGGGACCTCTTTCGGGCCGAATAGCACAAGTCTCCTCGGCACCCTCGGCCCCCTCGGCACCCTCGGTCCCTGTGGAGCCGGGGACCGAGGCCCCTTCGGAAATGCCTGCTCAGGCCCCCTTGGTTGATGCCCCTAGCTCGTCGAGCAGGGCGTTCTCTGCCAGCACAGCTCTGGCTTTGGAGGTGCCGCCGCTCACTGCCGAGGCGGAGGCCATCCTCACTGAGGAGCACAAGCGTCTCTTTGTCCCCGACTGGAGGGTGATGAAGGTAGATGGTTTCCTCGGTGGCTCGGGGATGTGTATGCAGGCAGTGAAGCACCTGCCGACCCCGAAGGACCGTGCCACACTGAAGGCCGGCACTGTGGACGACGACGCCCTGGAGATTGCTCGGAATACTATGTCGGTAAGTGCAAGTTGATTATGACAACCCAAAAAATTTTCTAAGTTTTTTCTCCGGTTTTAATCGTTTCTTTTCCTTCGTTTTGCTCGCAGACTCTCTGCTACTTCAACCACGTGCTCGAGCAGTTCGCCGAGCAAGAGAAAGAGATGAAGCTGGCGAACGATCGGGAGAGGTCGGAGCATTCCAAAGCGGTCAAACTGTTCGAGGCCGAGCAGCGACTGTAACACCCCAAAATTTTTTTTTCTCTCTCCAAACCTCCAAATTCAATTCTATCAATTTCTATATCACTTTAATCATAAACTAAGAAAGTTATATTTCAGGAAAAATTTTGGCAGAGTTTCCCCTGTAAATTTTGCCCCGAAACACAAATAGCTTACGGAATTCTGCTCAAAATTCCGTAGCTCACAATCCACATAATATTTTCATGGGCTCCCTAGGCCAAAATGAGCAGATACACACAGGCAATATAATATAATGCTCTGGGGGCCAAACTCATAACGGATTACCAAATATCAATTAAAAACTATAAATTTCTTTGAAAAACGAGGTAAAATTTTAGAAAAATCCTTTTAAAAACTACCACAGAGCCCGATACTCCACAACGAGATGGGTACGGGTCACAAACATACCATACCACCTCACACTATACTCATCATCGTCATATACATGCTTATACACTCATAATACAATTTAGATCATAAATTTTACTATTCCAATAACTAAATAGTACAAATTTTTAAAATAAAAATTTATCCTACCAATCCACGCCTCACCTCTGCACTGATGAGAACCTGCAACAGTGGGGGATCTAGGGTAGTCCTCAGACTCCCCTAACCCCCCACACTAAGGGGTTAGCCATTTCTGGTGTGAGTATAGTTATTAATCTAATGACAAATTAAAATAGTATAAAGAAAATAAATTAAACTTACAAATACCAAATTAAGATAATGCAACCTGAATCCTGAACACAACAACATCGTCAATACAATGATATATCAAATACTTTGTCAATCCTGCATTCAACTATTTAATTATCCATAACTTCCCACATTTCATAATATACTTCACATCAACCTCGTATATATATATTCTTATTTTACATTCGCAATATACGAATTCACATACAATCCATTACTGTTCAATTTAAATTTTCTAACCCCAATATTCATTCTTCCACAATTATCGTCATAATAGTATTATATGAATGTAACCACATGATGCTACTACATATTTTCTTCATTTCTATTTGGCTATGCGCTTCATTTACTTATATTATATCGTCAACTCACCCATTCATTCTGGAAGTTGTGCCAAGGCAGGTAGTTCCCACCATTCCCACGGAATTAGCGGGCGAGTAGTTCCCTAACACACCTCCATGGTACACAACTCATAACAGAACATACTTTCTTTAATAACCATTTATATGGATACCAACTCATAACACACATACTTTCTGCATTCATCATTATCATAACTACTTTCATAGTACAAGTATTTATTCTAATGAATAGCATCACACTTATCTATTTTTATAGCATCATAAACAGATGCATTCATTCCCAGAATAACCCACTCGTTTATGACGTAAAACACAATTATTACATTTTATTACACTATGGGAGGTACTTGCATAGAATCACATCATTAGCACATCACTAATTAGAATGCTCATTCTCATTGTATCAAAAGCATGTTTTATAGCTCATTCACATCTCATTATTTCATTTAGTACTTCTCATTCTTATAAGCAATATATCTTATCATCATATTCACTGAATCTCCAAACACAATTGGGGCCACGACATATCACACCCCATAGCCGATAGCTTGGGTAATAATCACTGCACCTCAAACACACAGTTTGGGTAATATCACATCACATCCCAAGCCGATAGCTTGGTTATTAATTCACTTCAATCACTTATCATCTTCACTTAATTTAATTCTTCAATTCCATTAATCAGTACCACTATCATACCAACTCACCCTGCGAATTATGCCAAGGCAGGTAGTTCCCACCATTTCCCCAGAAATAGCGGGCAGGTAGTTCCTTGACACAATTCCAAGGTACAACTCATATCAACTGTATTTTACTTTAATGATCGCATACATAATACAATTACTACGTACTATTTATAATAACACATGTCTCTTTTATTATTTTCATTTTAAATTAATCACATGCTGCATTTATCATTTCTTTTCATACACTAACTCATAACACGTTCACTTTCACATTTACTTCATTCACAACAACTTTCTTTCCCATACACAATTCACATTTCACTATCCACTTTCTTTACTACCACATTGATTATTAACACTTATTTATCTTATTAGTTTGTCGACCAGTGAGCCACAGTATCCCAACATACTGAAAGCTGACAGTCCAGTAAACACGCGGTCCGATGCTCTCCCAGAGTCTTACTCGTCCGAGGCTACGTCTTCCTCCTAGCCGAACTAGCGAGGGAACACAGCACTCCTAGTCCCACTAGGGTGCCTCCTCGCGACGTCTGTCATCGAGGGAAAAACCACAATCCCCTACTCCCACTAGGGTACTTCCTCCCAGCCGAAGCCAGCGAGGCAAACACTCACCACTAGTCCCACTAGGGTGCTTCCTCGTGACATCTGTCATCGAGGGAAAAACCACAATCCCCTAGTCCCACTAGGGTACTTCCTCCCAGCCGAAGCCAGCGAGGTAAACACTCACCACTAGTCCTACTAGGGTGCTTCCTCGTGACAGCTGTCATCGAGGGAAAACCGGGCCTCAAGCCGATAGCTTGGGCGATAAAAATCACTTACCCCAAACATAGTTTGGGTCCACTTACCCCAAGCCGGTCCTTGGGTGTTAGGAGGTCTAGCCCAAACCCCCAGGATTGTTATAGGTACTGGTCAACAAAGCCATCTGTTATTAGCATTAATCATTGCATCTTTCCATTTTACTTTATCATACAAGCGTTTCACTTTTGCATTAACCACATGAAATAATACCACATTTTATTAGCTTGTACCAGCTGATCTTTTATCTTCATGTCATTATACCACACTATGCATACACCCTGTTATTCAACACATAACTTATTATATCATATTAATGCATAATATTAATGCGCTAGGATATTTATTTTGCCATAACAATCCACATTAAGGGTACCATGATATTTACTACTTTATTAAATCACATATAGACATACGCCAAGTTATATCATTAATAAAAGAATTGTAAGGTGTTATTCCGTATCGTAAGCATATCAAAATATACTTCATCACATAATAATATCATATGATTACCCATTACTTGTCTTCGAACATGATTAGAATGTAAACATGTACCCACTTATTTAATTTCATCAATTATTGCATCACACATCATAATCATCTATATATATATTACAAATAAACACCACACATGCGGGTTTCCCATCATAAGGGACCAAAACCACTTATTTCCTCTAATTAAATCTCATAATATCCAATTATAGCATACTAGCTCATACATCATGTTTCATATAAGTAAAATCACCTATAAGAGCTTATATGCCCCCAAAACATGCACAAAACGTGCACTAGGATTACACGGATTTTCAAAACATGATCATAATCACTAATTTCCTCTAATTACATCTTATAACATCCATCCATAGCATGTTAGCCCATACACAAGGCTCCGCATATACCCAATTACCTGTATCAGCCTATATACCCCAAAAACATGCACAAAACATGCACGGGGTAAAAATATGCATAAACGATTTAATATATTTAATTTTTATACTTCAACACGTCACATTAACCCATAATATAGGTTTTATCTACTTAAAATAGTTAATTTCACCAAATATCTCAAAATCCCATTTTCGGGCCTTAAAAATCCGTATTTTTCGGAAAATTGAATTTTTAGCATAACTTCTATCAAATATATCGAAATGCCACGAAATTTGGCCACAACATAGAATATAACTAATTACAACATACTCACCTGACGGATCGAGCAAACGATGTCCCACGTCCGCCCGGTAGCCAGTCGAAGTTCAACTTTTTCAACCTAATTAGAAAATTATAGAACCGATTAGCTTAAAACTCAAAACTCGACCTGCAGACCTCCAAATTTGAATCCGTCTTCACCCACATGTCACAAATGACATATGTAGGTGAGCTACATCGATGGATTTTGAATTCGGATCCCCATACAAAATTTCATTGATTAATCAGAAACTTATTACTAAGAAAATTCTCTATCTCCTACTTTCCTTACTCTCTTATTCCCAATATCTCAAATTAGGATTAGTGACAATAATAAAAATTAATTACACCACCAGATATATCAAATGCTCACTTCACTCTCGCTCGGGCGCTTCTCCGAACACCCGGCGTGCAAAATAACCCTTTTCATTCTCTAATCATTTCCATTAAGTTTTAAATCTACAATATTCATTCTAAATTCATATTAACGCTCTCACACTACTCCACAACTCCTTATGCAATTTTTAAACTCACTAGAAGCAAGGTTCTTACCCAACTTAACCAATTTGTAAAAATTGGCTTTATGCCAAATTCACCACTCCATAATTTCA
The DNA here is from genome assembly GCA_017893485.1 of Hemerocallis citrina. Classification (NCBI taxonomy): domain Eukaryota; kingdom Viridiplantae; phylum Streptophyta; class Magnoliopsida; order Asparagales; family Asphodelaceae; genus Hemerocallis; species Hemerocallis citrina. The sequence goes on along the minus strand of CM030364.1, from coordinate 66,604,658 downwards.
CCATGATTTGCATACTTTCTAACTACCAACATGTTCTATGTGCTCTCCACACCTTCCTACATCAATTTCTAGTAAAAGAAATAAAAAGCATACAATTTAATAAACTAACATTCAACTTCTCATACCTTCTTGAACTTTTCTTGAAAAACCAACACCGCCACGAGGAAGAGCACCCATCACTGAGCTTACTCCTCAAATTAATTTGAAAACCATGAAGTATTGGAGTGGATTTGGGAGGGAGAGAGAAGGGGCCGGATGGGTTCGGTTTGGTCGGGAGGAAGAAAACGGAAAGGAAAAGAAAGAAGGAAAGAAGGGAAAATGGGGGAAGGGGGTTATTTTGGTAATATATAATAATAATAATAATAATAATAATAATAATAATAATAATAATTTGGTATAATTACATATAAGCCCTCCAAATCCAAAATATTATAAATAAACCCCAACTCTTTTCTATAATTATATGAACAATACAAAATACATTAAAATTATCTTATAATAATCCCCCATAATGATAAAATAAAATAAACTATATTTCCTCACACAAAATCTCAACTCTTAACTCTAATATAACAAAAATATCAATCTACCACAAATATTCATACTAATATCAATATTTAATTAAAATACATCAAAAATAATTTTCACCACTCAAAATATATAAAAACAGGCATTTTCGGTATTTTACAAATTCGAGGTGTTACATTCTACACACCGCAAAAGAAGCTCGTCCTCGAGCTATAGGGGTTAAGAAAACTCCCCAAGCGATTTCAAGATACCTCCTCCACACCATTACCTAGGATTTCCAGATACATTATCAACATCAAACCTTCATTGCACCATTAACAACTACCCAGCTGGTCGTCGGGTTAACTGCACTATGGCTTTACAATAACTACTAGTTTGATAGGATATATCACATCTAATGTCACCTCTAGCTGGACTTTAATCTACCACGGCTCCACCACTTGATAGATCTTTCACACTTTTCTCGACATAGAAATAAGAAATACATCAAGAATACCCGATATCCCCAAGATAAGCTTCAAACAATATACCACCGTTTCAAATTCTTTCTATAACTCTGAAGGGCCATCATATTTCGGGTTTAACTTTCCCCCGGTTCCTATAACGGCGTGCTCCATAGATAAGGGATACCTTTAAGAATACACAATCTCCAACTTCTAACTTCCGAAGGCTTTCGCCGCTGATGGGCGTCACCTTTTCTTTTGTCGACTACACACCTCAAAAGAGGCTTATCCATGCTCACCCGATAATTAATGTTTTTCCTCGCTCCGGACCAATAAAATATTCTCCTAGAATTTTGATACATCTTCATGCCACCGTGATAGACAATATACTGAATATAATGAGAAATCTCTATCACCTGCTACCACAAGCCATCCACATCAAGAACACCAAATCTACAATAATAACAAGAATTTCCTACTGCCTACTGACCAATCTGCATCACATTCATTAATCTCATCCAGAATTCAACCATGCATCCTCTGTCACAAACAGAAATTTTGAATTCAAGTTTGACTGGTCAACTGTAGGATAAACAACTGTATTGATAAGCTACCGATATATAGGGTCGGATCAACCTCTACTACTGAAATAAAATCAAATTGGTCGAATGAATTTAGCACCGTCCACTCCTGGGACGTCATTAAGGCCAAAATCTCATTGCTGTCCCGGGTGATATTTCATTCCACACCCAAGCTACTAATGAACTCGAGTCACCTCTATTGCCTCAGGCTAAGCTCCTATTACAAAAAAAAATACTTCAAACTCTTCTATTCTGTTCAAAACTGAACTGCTTCCCAACAAGGAATATCTTCACATCGTTATTACTACTACCAATTTCAAAGCTGAGTAAGATAACTCACTCTATATGACCACAACGGCCTAGATGCATAAGCCATAAGTCTTCCCTCAAGCATCATGCTGCACCTGCCTGTATCACATGCATCCGCATCTACTCGGAGAGACACTCCCTTTTCGGAGTAATCAAAACACAAGCTATCGTTAATTCTTCCTTTAACCCTTGAAAACATCCTTCCACGATGTTCAGGTCATACCAACGGCTCATTCTTTATGATAAAATGAGTCATCGGTACAGCAATACCAGTAAATTGAGGAATGAACCTCCGATAACAGTCAGTTAGAACCAAGAAACTCTGAATTTCTAACACATCCGAGGGTTATTTCCCGTCTTCTCACCTTTTGAAATTTTCTTCGGATCCACATTACGCTTTCAATAGACACAGTGTATCCCAAAATTTACACTTCTCGCCCCCAAAAATGACAATCTACAGGCTTTTCATACCGCTTCTAGTCCCAACGAGTCTACAACTCCGTTCTGAGGTGCCATCTCTGCCCCTCCATACTGTGAAAGTACACCAAATATCATCTACAATTACAATCACACCCTGTTAATATAAGGGTGAAAGGCCCAATTCGTCAAATTCATAAAAACTGCAGGGACGTTCGCCAGCCCAATAGATATCACTAAGAACTCATCCAATTCATACCGAGTACGAAAAACAATTCCTGAGGTTTTTCCCTCTTCGAGGATTATCTGATAGTACTCAGTGTGCAACTCTAATTAGGAGATTAGTGGCACTCCCCGAATCTAATCCAACAAATTATCTCTTCTCAACAATGAATACTTAATAATCACCTTACTTAGTACACCTTCTCGGTGAACTGCCTTCTTTGTTACAATACTGCAGAAGCGTCCTACAGCGTATCACTTGATCATATAACCTTTTCCATAACATCATCTCAAATTTTCTTTCATCTTTCCCATTCCTTAAGTGCTATAACACAAGCTGATTTAAAAATTGGAGTCATACCAAATATCAAATCTATCTTGAACTCCAGAATTCGCTAAGGTGGGGGACCAATAACCTCTTCAAATATATCAAAAATTTTGCAAACCCCATCAACAATCTCAATCATCGCCTTAGATATTTCCACCAAACCCAACGAGTATAATTTCATCGTCCAAGGCATTATATACAATCAAAACTGGGTTTCATCGGGCTGTCTCACCCGACTCCTCCCTGCACCATACCCCAACTATACATAAGGCCTTCACAACCAATCAATCTCCCCAATATGGAATAAAACCATAACCACACATCACTCCTCAATCTATGAAATATACACCCATAGATCATACGTCCAGAGGACCTACACCAGATCTCCTGGGAATAGCCCCTTACGGCACACAGCAAACAATATAATGGAATACTCCAATTGTGCGCAAATTCACACCGGGATTTCTACAGAGGTCAACCCATATGCAGGGTCATGAAAGGAAATGCTGACTCAAGGTCAGACCAAAGTCTAATGGGGATCACACCATTCCACAATAGAATCTATTCTTCAACAAAACACCCACATAAAATACACTCTCTGTATCCAACTAAGTGATAATGAACCCATACTCACATGGCAAGATCACTAGGATTAACGATTTCCTAGTTAACCTAAGCTCTGATACCAAACTGTAACACCCCAAAAAAAAAAAATTTTTCTCCAAACCTCCAAATTCAATTCTATCAATTTCTATATCACTTTAATCATAAACTAAGAAAGTTATATTTCAGGAAAAATTTTGGCAGAGTTTCCCCTGAAAATTTTGCCCCGAAACATAAATAGCTTACGGAATTCTGCTCAAAATTCCGTAGCTCACAATCCACATAATATTTTCATGGGCTCCCCGGGCCAAAATGAGCAGATACACATAGGAAATATAATATAATGCTCTGGGGGCCAAACTCATAACGGATTATCAAATATCAATTAAAAACTATAAATTTCTTTGAAAAACGAGGTAAAATTTTAGAAAAATCCTTGTAAAACCTACCACAGAGCCCGGTACTCCACAACGAGATGGGTACGGGTTACAAACATACCATACCACCTCACACTATACTCATCATCGTCATATACATGCTTATATACCCATAATACAATTTAGATCATAAATTTTACTATTCCAATAACTAAATAGTACAAATTTTTAAAATAAAAATTCATCCTACCAATCCACGCCTCACCTCTGCACTGATGAGAACCTGCAACAGTGGGGGATCTAGGGTAGTCCTCAGACTCCCCTAACCCCCCAAACACTAAGGGGTTAGCCATTTCTGGTGTGAGTATAGTTATTAATCTAATGACAAATTAAAATAGTATAAAGAAAATAAATTAAACTTACGAATACCAAATTAAGATAATGCAACCTGAATCCTGAACACAACAACATCGTCAATACAATGATATATCAAATACTTTGTCAATCCTGCATTCAACTATTTAATTATCCATAACTTCCCACATTTCATAATATACTTCACATCAACCTCGTATATATATATTCTTATTTTACATTTGCAATATACGAATTCACATACAATCCATTACTGTTCAGTTTAAATTTTCTAACCCCAATATTCATTCTTCCACAATTATCGTCATAATAGTATTATATGAATGTAACCACATGATGCTACTACATATTTTCTTCATTTCTATTTGGCTATGCGCTTCATTTACTTATATTATATCGTCAACTCACCCATTCATTCTGGAAGTTGTGCCAAGGCAGGTAGTTCCCACCATTCCCACGGAATTAGCGGGCGAGTAGTTCCCTAACACACCTCCATGGTACACAACTCATAACAGAACATACTTTCTTTAATAACCATTTATATGGATACCAACTCATAACACACATACTTTCTGCATTCATCATTATCATAACTACTTTCATAGTACAAGTATTTATTCTAATGAATAGCATCACACTTATCTATTTTTATAGCATCATAAACAGATGCATTCATTCCCAGAATAACCCACTCGTTTATGACGTAAAACACAATTATTACATTTTATTACACTATGGGAGGTACTTGCATAGAATCACATCATTAGCACATCACTAATTAGAATGCTCATTCTCATTGTATCAAAAGCATGTTTTATAGCTCATTCACATCTCATTATTTCATTTAGTACTTCTCATTCTTATAAGCAATATATCTTATCATCATATTCACTGAATCCCCAAACACAATTGGGGCCACGACATATCACACCCCATAGCCGATAGCTTGGGTAATAATCACTGCACCTCAAACACACAGTTTGGGTAATATCACATCACATCCCAAGCCGATAGCTTGGTTATTAATTCACTTCAATCACTTATCATCTTCACTTAATTTAATTCTTCAATTCCATTAATCAGTACCACTATCATACCAACTCACCGTGCGAATTATGCCAAGGCAGGTAGTTCCCACCATTTTCCCAGAAATAGCGGGCAGGTAGTTCCTTGACACAATTCCAAGGTACAACTCATATCAACTGTATTTTACTTTAATGATCACATACATAATACAATTACTACGTACTATTTATAATAACACATGTCTCTTTAATTATTTTCATTTTAAATTAATCACATGCTGCATTTATCATTTCTTTTCATACACTAACTCATAACACGTTCACTTTCACATTTACTTCATTCACAACAACTTTCTTTCCCATACACAATTCACATTTCACTATCCACTTTCTTTACTACCACATTGATTATTAACACTTATTTATCTTATTAGTTTGTCGACCAGTGAGCCACAGTATCCCAACATACTGAAAGCTGACAGTCCAGTAAACACGCGGTCCGATGCTCTCTTAGAGTCTTACTCGTCCGAGGCTACGTCTTCCTCCTAGCCGAACTAGCGAGGGAACACAGCACTCCTAGTCCCACTAGGGTGCCTCCTCGCGACGTCTGTCATCGAGGGAAAAACCACAATCCCCTACTCCCACTAGGGTACTTCCTCCCAGCCGAAGCCAGCGAGGCAAACACTCACCACTAGTCCCACTAGGATGCTTCCTCGTGACATCTGTCATCGAGGGAAAAACCACAATCCCCTAGTCCCACTAGGGTACTTCCTCCCAGCCGAAGCCAGCGAGGTAAACACTCACCACTAGTCCTACTAGGGTGCTTCCTCGCGACAGCTGTCATCGAGGGAAAACCGGGCCTCAAGCCGATAGCTTGGGCGATAAAAATCACTTACCCCAAACATAGTTTGGGTCCACTTACCCCAAGCCGGTCCTTGGGTGTTAGGAGGTCTAGCCCAAACCCCCAGGATTGCTATAGGTACTGGTCAACAAAGCTATCTGTTATTAGCATTAATCATTGCATCTTTCCATTTTACTTTATCATACAAGCGTTTCACTTTTGCATTAACCACGTGAAATAATACCACATTTTATTAGCACGTACCAGCTGATCTTTTATCTTCATGTCATTATACCACACTATGCATACACCCTGTTATTCAACACATAACTTATCATATCATATTAATGCATAATATTAATGCGCTAGGATATTTATTTTGCCATAACAATCCACATTAAGGGTACCATGATATTTACTACTTTATTAAATCACATATAGACATACGCCAAGTTATATGATTAATAAAAGAATTGTAAGGTGTTATTCCGTATCGTAAGCATATCAAAATATACTTCATCACATAATAATATCATATGATTATCCATTACTTGTCTTCGAACATGATTAGAATGTAAACATGTACCCACTTATTTAATTTCATCAATTATTGCATCACACATCATAATCATCTATATATATATTACAAATAAACACCACACATGCGAGTTTCCCATCATAAGGGACCAAAACCACTTATTTCCTCTAATTAAATCTCATAATATCCAATTATAGCATACTAGCTCATACATCATGTTTCATATAAGTAAAATCACCTATAAGAGCTTATATGCCCCCAAAACATGCACAAAACGTGCAGTAGAATTACACGGATTTTCAAAACATGATCACAATCACTAATTTCGTCTAATTACATCTTATAACATCCATCCATAGCATGCTAGCCCATACACAAGGCTCCGCACATACCCAATTACCTGTATCGGCCTATATACCCCAAAAACATGCACAAAACATGCACGGGGTAAAAATATGCATAAACGATTTAATATATTTAATTTTTATACTTCAACACGTCACATTAACCCATAATATAGGTTTTATCTACTTAAAATAGTTAATTTCACCAAATATCTCAAAATCCCATTTTCGGGCCTTAAAAATCCGTATTTTTCGGAAAATTGAATTTTTAGCATAACTTCTATCAAATATATCGAAATGCCACGAAATTTGGCCACAACATAGAATATAACTAATTACAACATACTCACCTGACGGATCGAGCAAACGATGTCCCACGTCCGCCCGGTAGCCAGTCGAAGTTCAACTTTTCAACCTAATTAGAAAATTATAGAACCGATTAGCTTAAAACTCAAAACTCGACCTACGGACCTCCAAACTTGAATCCGTCTTCACCCACGTGTCACAAATGACATATGTAGGTGAGCTACATCGATGGATTTTGAATTCGGATCCCCATACCAAATTTCATTGATTAATCGGAAACTTATTACTAAGAAAATTCTCTATCTCCTACTTTCCTTACTCTCTTATTCCCAATATCTCAAATTAGGATTAATGACAATAATAAAAATTAATTACACCACCGGATATATCAAATGCTCACTTCACTCTCGCTCGGGCGTTTCTCCGAACACCCGGCGTGCAAAATAACCCTTTTCATTCTCTAATCATTTCCATTAAGTTTTAAATCTACAATATTCATTCTAAATTCATATTAACGCTCTCACACTACTCCACAACTCCTTATGCAATTTTTAAACTCACTAGAAGCAAGGTTCTTACCCAACTTCACCAATTTGTAAAAATTGGCTTTATGCCAAATTCACCACTCCATAATTTCACCATGATTTGCATACTTTCTAACTACCAACATGTTCTATGTGCTCTCTACACCTTCCTACATCAATTTCTAGTAAAAGAAATAAAAAGCATACAATTTAATAAACTAACATTCAACTTCTCATACCTTCTTGAACTTTTCTTGAAAAACCAACACCGCCACGAGGAAGAGCACCTATCACTGAGCTTACTCCTTAAATTAATTTGAAAACCATGAAGTATTGGAGTGGATTTGGGAGGGAGAGAGAAGGGGCCGGATGGGTTCGGTTTGGTCGGGAGGAAGAAAACGGAAAGGAAAAGAAAGAAGGAAAGAAGGGAAAATGGGGGAAGGGGGTTATTTTGGTAATATATATAATAATAATAATAATATGGTATAATTACATATAAGCCCTCCAAATCTAAAATATTATAAAGAAACCCCAACTCTTTTCTATAATTATACGAACAATACAAAATACATTAAAATTATCTTATAATAATCCCCCATAATGATAAAATAAAATGAACTATATTTCCTTACACAAAATCTCAACTCTTAACTCTAATATAACAAAAATATCAATCTACCACAAATATTCATACTAATATCAATATTTAACTAAAATACATCAAAAATAATTTTCACCACTTAAAATATATAAAAACAGGCATTTTCGGTATTTTACAAATTCGAGGTGTTACAGCGACTCTCGACTTCGCGAGCGGTCGAGGTGGGGGCCCTCGAGACAAAGCTCGCCGAAGCGCTGAAGCACTTTGCAGTCAAGACTGCCAAGGTCGAGGCATTGGAGAAAGAGAGGGCTTGCCTCGAGGATAAGCTGGCCAAGGCCCTGAAGGCGTCTGAAGAGGCGCTGAATGGCCAGGCGATGAAGGTTTCCGAGGCAGAGAAGGCGATTCGGGATGAGGCCGAAGCCTACATGATGACAAATATGGAGGAGGCTTACGTCCGAGCGCTGAAGCATGTGGCGGCCCACATCCCTGGCTTTGACAGCTCCTCGTATTACTTCTACGATCCCGTGGAGGGCGAGGAGCTGTTGCCTCTGGCGAAGGTCGAGCCCGAGCAAGAGGCCGAGGAGGACGCCGAGGACGAGGTGAACGTCGGGGGAGCGCTCATCACTGTGCCGAGCGAGGATGTCTCGGAGTGGCACCATGAGGTGGCCCCCTAACTTACTCGCCTCTTCCTTTGTTTTTTGTTGTTCTTTTTTTTGTTGTAACGTCGAACTGCGGACTGGCCACCGCTCTCATGTACTCTTTTTGGATTTTAATGAAAATGACTAACTTTTTGAGACTTTGGCAAAGTATTTGAGATTTCAAGTGTTGTGAATGCCTTGTTGTTGAAAATTTCGCTAAGTGTTGAAAACACCTTTTGCTCTTTGTGTTGATATGTTTTCACTTCTCAGGTCGTCGAGTCGAGTCCAGCAGCTGAAGCTTCTCGTCTTTGGGTTGACTTGAAAGCAACAAAGCTGGCCCTCTCCTGCAGTCGAGAGTACTTTCTCAAGAACAAGTTAGAGCTCGATCATCTCAAGGTGACACTGGCGAAGTGTCTTTCCAAGTTGAAACAACTAAGGAAACGAACTCGCGAGGTTCGTCTTGAAGGTGAGGTGGAGTTGCTCCGGAAGGCGCTATTTGATGTCACGGAGGAGAGGGGCGAACTGCTGGCCGAGGTTCACCACTCAAAAATAGTAGAAGAAGAGCTTTCGGCGGAGGAAGAAGAATTAGCAGAGATGGTGGGCAAGTTGATGGCCGAGCGCGACGAGTTGACGGCGGAGGTCGACGAGTTGAAGAGGGTTACAGTCGACATGAGCATCGAGATTACTCATTTCTGTCGAATTATTACCGACGGTTCTGGTGCCAAAGGCTCCTCTCAACTTCCTCGCTTCAAGATAGCCGTGAAGGACGATTCTCTGAAGCAACGAATAGTCGAGCTAGAGGCAGAGGTTACTCGCCTCAAGCCCCATTTGGGACCGATCAACGTCAGGAGCACTTCGTGTACCAGTGAAGAGAATGAACGAGGGATCTCATTTGATGAGCTTGCAAGTCGTTTGCCTGTTGCTCGGCGAAGTCTAGGGGATGCCCAAAGTGGTGTGGCTGTCTCGTCGAGCGAAGCTTCAGCCGGCGCAACACTGAGAGACACTACCAAGCTCGCTAGATTGGGGACCTCAACGAGTGCGGGATCACAACGACAAGGTGTGCGGCATCCCCGCCTGTCTCTTAAGAGGAACATCCCCCTTCTTAAGAGTTGCTGAAGTAGTCTTGTAATTTTAGCTTTTCGAATCTTGTAACTCGTTGTAGATAAGAGTAGCTAGTTTTGTAATCCGAGTTTCTTTGAACTTTAAACTTTATAGAAGTGAAGGCTTTATTTATTCCTCTGTGCTTGTGTGTTGGCGTGTTTAGTTAGTCCCTTATGGTTGTAAGAGTGTTTCTGAAGGGCGGACCATTTCTAGCTCGCTTAAGAGCACGGAGTAGAAGTGGGGTCTTGCCAAACTTTTGAACTTTGAGGGACGTGGCTTCATCGGATGTGATCATCTGCAGACCTTGTGCGGATCTCAATGTAAAAGACGGGGTGGATTACAAGAAAATGCTATCTTGTCGTTTTTTGGTTGTGGTCCAATCTGTGTCGTCTGATCGAGGTCTTGCACGGATCTCGATGTAAATGACGGTGTGGATCACGAGAAAATGCTATCTTGTCATTTTGTTGGCGTGGTCCAATCTGAGCCGTCTGATCAAGATCTTGCACGAATTATGAAGAGAAAGTTATTTTTCTCCAATATGCAGCTTGAATCGCTCGTTGCTTAGATTTGGGTCCCGAAGGACGTGGTACGATCTGAACTGTCGATCTGCAGATCTTGCACGGATCCCGATGTAAAAGATGGTGTGGATCACGAGAAAATGCTATCTTGTCGTTTTGTGGCCGTGGTCTTCTCTGAGCCGTCTGATCAAAGATCTTGCACGAATTCTGAGGAGAAAGTTGTTTTTCTCCAATATGCAGCTTGGAATGCAAGTCGCTCGGATTTGGGTCCCGGGGGACGTGGTACGATCTGAACTGTCGATCTGCAGATCTTGCATGGATCTCGATGTAAAAGACGGTGTGGATCACGAGAAAACGCTATCTTGTCGTTTTGTGGCCGTGGTCCGCTCTGAGCCGTCTGATCAAAGATCTTGCACGAATTCTGAGGAGAAAGTTGTTTTTCTTCAATACACAGCTCGGAATGCAAGTTGTTCGGGAATGTATGCCAGAGTATCTTCAGCAGTTATCCAGCCAAACGAAGCAATGGGGCATTCATTCATGCACTCCAAGTATTCTTCTCCCATGTCTAGTATAGTTGTAGAAATTTCGTCAGTTATTCAGCCCAGTGGTCTGGACTCCGAACACGTCGTTCGAGTAAATTTCAATGGTTGTGGGAGCAGTTCCGAATGGCGAACCACTTCTAGCTCGCTTAAGAGCGAGCCTGCAAAGCAGAATCGAGCCAAGTTTTGGACTCCGAATACGTCGTTCGAGTAAATTTCAACGGTTGTGGGAGCTGTTCCGAATGGCAAACCACTTCTAGCTCACTTTAGAGCGAGCCTGCGAAGCGGAATCGAGCCAAGTTTTAGACTCCGAACAGGTCGTTCGAGTAAATTTCAACGGTTGTGGGAGCAGTTCCGAATGGCGAACCACTTCTAGCTCGCTTTAGAGCGAGCCTGCGAAGCGGAATCGAGCCAAGTTTTGGACTCCGAACACGTCGTTCGAGTGAATTTCAACGGTTGTGGGAGCAGTTCCGAATGGCAAACCACTTCTAGCTCGCTTAAGAGCGAGCCTGCGAAGCAGAATTGAGCCAAGTTTTGGACTCCGAACACGTCATTTGAGTAAGAGAAATTAAAGGCTTTAAATAGAGAGATAGAAGTAATCATAAGAGAATTATCAGGGGAAGAAGTTCTTTGTTGATAACTGCTAATCGGCTGCTTCTAAGTTGCAAGTCGTTATTACAATAGGAAAATAAAGAAACAAGCACAAATAAAAAGATAGGAATGGCTCGACATTTGAAGGTACTCGGAGAGGCGTTCAGGCGCTCTCTTAATACTTCAGTAAATGGTCGCATTCCAAGTTCTAGGTATCTCTCTGCCTTCAAGATCTTCAAGACGATACGCTCCGGGGCGGACTACTTTGGAAACTTTATACGGTCCTTCCCAATTCGGAGCTAGCTTACTCTTTTGGCTGGGGAACGAGATAGTTAGCTTTCTAAGGACTAAGTCCCCTTCTTTGAGATCCGTGGGACGGACTCTTTTTTTGTAGGCCTGCTCGATTCTTCTCCGATAATTTTGCTGGCAAATTGAAGCTCTTTCACGGAGCTCATCAATCAGGTCCAAATTTGCTCAGAGATCTTTAGCATTCTGCTTTTCATCATAAGCAATAAGGCGAGGGGATGGCAGACCAACTTCTAAAGGGATCACAGCCTCGGATCCATAGGTGAGATTGAAGGACGACTCTCTTGTGGGGGTCCGTTTCGTAGTGCGGTAGTTCCACAATACGTTAGGAAGTTGTTCTGCCCATAAGCCTTTGGCGGCCTTATATAATCTCTTCTTAATGCCGGAAAGGATCTGCCTGTTGGCATTCTCTACTTGACCATTGGATTGAGGATGGGAGACAGAGGAGAAGCATTGCTGAATGCCGAGGTCTTCACACAAAGATCGGAACGCTGCCCCTGTAAACTGAGTTTCATTATCGGTTATTAAGACCCGAGGTACGCCGAACCTACAGATTACATTTCTCCAGAAGAACTGCAGCACTTTGTTCTCAGTAATTGTGGCAAGAGGTTCGACCTCTATCCATTTAGAGAAGTAGTCGATTGCCACGACTAGGAACTTGAGCTGGCCCGGAGCTGGTGAAAATGGACCTGGTAAGTCCATCCCCCACATTGCGAAGGGAATCGGACTCGAGAGGGACGTGAGTAGTGCTTGGGGTAGGCGACGGATGTTGGAGAACTGCTGACAACGGCTGCATTGCCGAACATGTTGCTCGGCATCTCGAAGTAGGGTAGGCCAAAAATACCTGTAGTTCAAAACTTTCCTGACGAGGGACCTCGACCCTGAATTGGCTCCGCCTATACCTTCGTGGAGTTCTTGCAAGGTATACAAGGCTTCTTCCGGGGAGAGACACCTCAAGTAGGGCCTGCCATCTACTTGGGTGTAGGAGCATTTGTACAAGATTCCTTTAACAAGGGCGTACCGTTCCGCTCTCGTTCGGATTCGACAAGCTTCTTTAGGATCTTCGGGAAGGATCCCATCCCTGAGGAACTCTATCAAAGGTTTCATCCAGTTTTCCCGGAGTTGGACGGGCAGCGACTCCATCGAGTCGGGGGCTTCTTCTTCTATGCTTGGTCTTAGGAGTACTTCGATTAGGACGGTCTGCTCGAGACCTTGGAGGGAGGAGGAGGCCAATTTGGAGAGGGCATCTGCTTGGGAGTTCTCTTCTCTGAGGATTCGCTAGATGGGCGCCTCTCCGAATGAAGCCATGAGACTTTGGACCTTGGCTAGGTACTTAGCCATTCGGTCGTCTCGCACCTCGTACTCCCCTAAGACCTGATTCACAACCAGCTGCGAGTCACTGAATATTTGGATACATTGCGCTCCTGCCATGCGAGCCATACCCAGGCTTGCTATTAGGGCCTTATACTCAGCTTCGTTGTTGGAGGCCTTAAAGTTGATGCGGAGGGAGTATTGGAGAACGAAATCATCTGGGCCTACCAGAATGACCCCGGCTCCTCTCCTTTCGGCGCAAGAAGACCCATCTACATATACTATCCAGATGGGAGGCCCGTTTGCTACTTGACTAACTTTCGGGATGGTGCTTTCTACAATAAATTCAGCTAAGGTTTGAGCCTTGATTGCGGTCTGAGGCTAATAAGATATGTCATGTTGACTCAGCTCAATCGACCACTTCATCAAACTCCCGGAGGTCTCGGGCTTGTGTAGGACTTGCTTGTGCGGCTGGTCGGCAAGAACGACCACCGAGTGGGATTGAAAATAGGGGTGGAGCTTCCTGGCTGCTATAACCAAGGCGTATGCTATCTTCTCCAATCTTGGATAGCGGAGCTCGGCATCTCGGAGGACCTTGCTCACATAATAGATAGGCTTCTGGGCCTTGTCTTCTTCCCTCACTAGGACGGCACTGAGGGTTTGCTCGGTGGTAGCGAGGTAGAGGTAGAGTGTTTCCCTGAGAATAGGCTTGCTGAGGAGTGGGGGGTTGACCAGATAGGCTTTCAGTTGGTCGAACGATTCTTGCTGCTGTTGGCCCCACTCGAAGCCCTTAGCCCCCCTGAGGACTTTAAAGAAAGGAAGACACTTCTCTTCTGACTAAGACAGGAAGCGCCCTATGACCGTGAGGCGCCCTGTAAGTTTCTGAACCTCTTTCACACTTGCAGGAGGAGCCATATCTAGTATGGCTTTGATCTTCTCGGGATTGGCCTCAATCTCCCTTTGACTAATCATGAAGCCCAGAAACTTGCCAGACGAAACTCCGAACGCACACTTGTTCGGGTTTAGTCTCATATCATGCTTTCTCAACACGTCGAAGGTTTCTTGTAGGTCGGTGACATGGTCAGACCCGTGAATATTTTTCACTAGCATATCATCGACGTACACTTCCATGTTTCGGCCGATCTGATTCTGGAAAACCTTGTTAACAAGGCGCTGGTAGGTGGCACCGATATTTTTTAGCCTGAAGGGCATCACTCGATAGCAATAGAGACCTTGATCAGTGACGAATGAGGTTTTCGGGATGTCTGGGGAGAACATTCTGATCTGGTTGTATCCAGAGAAGGCATCCATGAAGCTCGGCAACTCATGATCTGAAGTAGCATCGATTAAGGTATCTATGCTGGGGAGAGGGAAAGGATCCTTAGGGCATGCCTTGTTCAAATCCGTGAAATCAATGCAAATCCTCCAACTCCCATTGGCCTTCTTGACCATAACAACATTAGAGAGCCACTCGGGATATTTGACTTCTTGTATAAACCGGGATTTGAGGAGCTTGTCCACTTCTTCCTTGATGGCCTGTTGGCGCTCAGGGGCAAATTTGCGTCTCTTCTGTTGGACCGGTTTGGACCTCGGAGCAACACTTAGGTGATGGACGAAGAGGTCTTCGAAATTCCTAGCATGTCGACAGTCGACCAGGCAAAGAGATCATGGTTCTTCCTGATGCATTGGACTATGTCGGAACAGAGGGCAGAGGGGAGGGTCTTGCTGATAAAGAACTTGCAGGCTCGGATCTTGCTCTGAAAAGAGCACTTCCTCCAGCTCGTCTACTGGATTGGACGTAGGCTGGGCATTCCCTTGGGGAATCTTGAGAGTCCCGAGGGAAAGGACAGGTCCCCCGGTAGAGGTCATGTAACACTTGCGGGCCATCTCCTGACTACCCCTTACTTCCCCCACTCTTGCCTTGGTAGAGAACTTCATTTTGAGATGATAAGCCGAGGGGACGACCTCTAAAGCTGCAAGGCCAGGTCGGCCTAGAATCACATTGTAAGCAGCTGGGATGTCGACGACTATGAAATCCATTGGCTTCGTCGGGGTAATAGGAGTTTTGCCAGCGGTTACGTCCTTGGTGATCACCCCTTCGATAGTCACTGGCACTCCCGTAAACCCATGGAGCGTATAGCCTGCGGGCTTGAGCTTGTCCCGCGATAACTTGAGTCCTCGGAAGGTAGCCAGGAAGAGGATGTTGACGGAATTGCCATTGTCCACCAGAATCCTCTCTACTTTGAAGTTAGCCATGTGGAGGTTAATTACTAGTGCATCACAATGGGGGGTTCGGACGCCCTCTAAGTCTTCATCCGAGAAAGTAACCGGGACTCCGAGGCCTTTGAGAGGGGGTATGCCGTGCACCAAGTTGACTTCCCTGATGAAAGTCTTTTGAGAAGAGTTGGATGTTCCTCCCATTGGTCCTCCAAGGATGAGGTGCAAGATGCGTTCTTCTTCAAACTTGGAAGTCTTGTTGCGCCTTTCGGGACGCTTGTTGCCCCCGTGGGGGGAGGGGGAAGATCGATCCGGTCCTTTCTCACAAACTTGGACAGCCGCCCTCTCTAAATGAGGGCTTTAATTTCATTCTTCAGAGCCCGACAGTCATTGGTGTCGTGGCCGTGGTCCCTGTGATATCGGCACCACTTCTCCTTATCTCTTTTCTTCCCTGGAGTATTCATCTTCGGGGCCGGAGACAGGACTCCCTCTTTCTCGACTTCCATGAAGATAGTTAACACATTGGTGTTGAGAGGGGTAAACTTCTCAAATCTGGGAGGCGAGCGGCACTGACCCTCGTTGTCCTTCTGGAGCTTCTTAGCTCCTTCATCTTCGGCTGCCTTTCTCTTGGTTCCAGAGGAAGACCCCTCAAAAGTGGGGCAATGTTCAGCTTCCTCTGCCCGGATATACTTCTCACTTCTGAGAAGAAGGTCGGAGAAGTCTCGTGGGGGCTTTTTGGCTAGGGAGGACCGGAGGTTGGAGTTGAGGACATTAGACTAGAAGGCGGCTGCAGCAATCGATTGGTCGAGGGAGGCAATGGACCGGGCTTCCACGGTGAACCGCTTGACATAATCTCTTAGTTTCTCACCCTTCTCCTGATTGAGGAAGAGTAGTGAAATACTAGTCTTCTCGATTTGGCGGCTGCTCACTAAGTGGGTGACGAAGAGGGTCTCAAATTGTTCAAAGGAGAATATGGAGGATGGGGCTAGGCGGGAGCACCATTCCCGAGCCGGATCCTTGAGAGTAGCTGGGAGGGTCTTACACAGTAGAGCATCGGAAGCTTGGTGGATCAACATGAGAGTTTTGAAACTCTCGATGTGATCCACGGGGTCTGACTCCCCCGTATATGTCTCGAACTGTGGGGGCTTGAAGTTTGCTGGAATGGGTGCCTCCATGATGGTTCAAGAAAATAGGGGTCTGCTCGGACGGAGGGTCCTTCCTCTCAGTTCTTCTTCTCTATCCAGTTGGCCGATGTGCGTCTCCATCTCGTGGAGACGGCGGTAGACCGCATCATCCCTTCGACGGTACCCCGGTGAGCCTCTGGACTCATCTTCGTACGAAAGGGAGCGTGAAGTTTGGCGATGGTAGCTAGGAGAATGGTGAGGACTAGGGATGTGATGGCGGTGGCTCGGAGCTCGAGGTGGAGTTAGGGATCGATGGCGAGGACTTTGGACCGAAGGAGGAGTGGGGGCCCTCTGAGCATTGTTGTTGTTCGGTCGGAGATTGAGGGCCTGCAGGATTGTAGCCTGGAACTCTTGGAATTCGGCTCTGGTGATAGGTCCATTCTCATCCCTCTGGGGCTGCCGACCAGCGGGAGAACGATGTCTTCTTCGATGGTACTCAGGGGACTCCCTCCGCCTCCTATGAAGGGGAGACCTCCTGTGATCTCGGCGACGAGGAGATCGCTCATTTGGACGTTCTGAGCGGGTGGCTCCCTCACAGGCCCGCCTTTCATCCAAACGGCGGCGAAGGTCCTCTTCTTTCTGCTGGTTGATAAGGATGTTGCGGAGGTCTTCGGAAGGCCGGGGGTTGTGAGATGCCATTGAGTCGGTTGAAGAGTTATGTATGGTGATGTGGTCACGGTGAAGGGGTTGCTTCTGAGGAGGAGGACGAGAGGTCCCAATACCGGTGTTCTGGGGCCCGGCTGGAGCCCGCTGGTGCTGAAGATTCTGAAGAGGTGGTTGTTCCTGCTGCAGAGGCTGATCAAGCTGAGGAGGGACTTGTCCCTGCTGCTGGACGGTTTGGAGGGGAGCCTCCTGTTGCGGCTGAGGAGGAGTGGGCCCACGGTTGGACCCTCTGGATCTCAGTTTCCTTGGAGGCATGGCTGGAGGTGATCTTAACTGATGGAAGAGGATGGGGTGCTATTCGTCGTTCCCACAGACGGCGCCATTCTGTTGCCGCTGAAATCGGTGTGGGGGCAAACAGATAGATTTGTGGATTCTTGGGATGTTGAATAGTCAAACCTGAAATCTTTCCGCCGAAGTTTGACCGTGATCTCCCGTCGTTGACCTGCAAAAAGTGCGAAACACCGGGGTTGATCCGGCGACGCACCCTCCGACGCTCAAGTCAGTAATCAGAAAGATTATGAATGAGCTCTGATTGGCAAAAGATTGATTGCCTGGTAACAGTGGGGGATGGGGGTATTTATAGCCGTCTTAGGGATCAGTTTCGGGATAAGATCAAATCCCTACTTTTCAGTGAATGGATAGAAGGAATCAGGGCCGTTGATTAAGTATAATCATAAACTCTAATTCTATCCAGCTGGACTGAATTTTTTGCGGGTTGAAACCCGCACCCAGTTGAGATGGATCCGGTCGTGGGTTGTTGGGCCTTTGGAAAAGAGACCCAGTACCCATTTCGGACCCGTTTGTAGGTGAAATTACCATTTTACCCTTGAGCTTATAAGATTCGTGCCCGATTTGGACGGTTCCGATTTGACTCTATTTTTAGCCATATCACTAACAATGATAAAAAAAATTATTAGATCTAAACTTATAAAAAAAATGAGATATAGATTATTGGTATAGTTAATAATTAAAAAAAAAATTTGGACATGCATGGGTCTTTTGAAAATTGTCACTGCATACCGTGATTTCTGAATTTACTGCTAGTTTAATCTACTAGTAATTTACACGTGCGTTGCACGGCTTAATAAATACATATATTTATATTTTTAAAAGTAAAAATTCAGGCACGCGTGTTGCACGGGTTGGTAGAAGGACAAATTACACTAAGGCCTTTTCCCATTATAGTAGTAGAGATATATTTATATTTTTAAAAGTAAAAATTCAGGCACGCGTGTTGCACGGGTTGGTAGAAGGACAAATTACACTAAGGCCTTTTCCCATTATAGTAGTAGAGATGTGCATTATAGATCGAGTCAAAACAGTAGAAATTTCTCCATGTTTCAAATCTTTGCAGTGATCAAGGAGAACATGTATTAAGTGCATGTGCCCTACTTCTAAATCTATACTATTATTAAGCAAAGCCTCATTTGGCGGCTTTTTACTATCATGCCCTCATAAAGATAAAAGGCTAAAAAAAAATATAGGGTTAATATCGGATGTCAAAAATGTAATTTGAATGTATTGGAAAAATAATTAACATGCATAGATTTGCATGGCTGTCTGCATAGTTTTGAGAAAATAATTAATAGTATAGATGTACTTGCATGCACAATTTATTCATAAATGTAATTTGCATGTATTAGGAAAATAATTAATATGCATAGATTTGCATGCCTGTCCGCATCTATACTATTATTAAGCAAAGCCTCATTTTGGCGGCTTTTTACTATCATGCCCTCATAAAGATAAAAGGCTAAAAAAATATATAGGGTTAATATCGGATGTCAAAAATGTAATTTGAATGTATTGGAAAAATAATTAACATGCATAGATTTGCATGGCTGTCTGCATAGTTTTGAGAAAATAATTAATAGTATAGATGTACTTGCATGCACAATTTATTCATAAATGTAATTTGCATGTATTAGGAAAATAATTAATATGCATAGATTTGCATGCCTGTCCGCATAGATTTGGAAAAATAATTAATAAAATAGATTTGCATGTACTTGCATGCACAATTTATTCATAAATGTAATTTGCATGAATTGAAAAAATAATTAACATGATAGATTTGTATGTCTGTCTACAAGTATAGATTTGCATGTACTTGCATGCACAATTTATTCATAAGAAAGTTTCATCAAAGCCAGTAGGTCTAACACATGTATGCAAATATCAAAATGAATAAATTGTGCATGCCTGTCTGCATGCATGTAACCTCTTCGGTGACCTGCCCCTTTCTCAAAATCCTACACACCTTTATAGACGTGCATCGCACGTGCATTATACTAGTCAATGATGAAAGGGACATTAATTCTTGAAGTGTACGTGCCCAACTTCTTAATCAATGATGGAAAGGGACATATAGATTAAGTCCCGATCCCCCAAAAAAATGAATATGCACAGGAAGAAAGTTATTGATCTCAAAATTAATACATGGTAAACAAATCTGATATCTAAATTTTTTATTTTTATTTTTTAAATTACAGATTCTGCCGATCTGATTTTTGAACTGATCATGAAAAAACGATCTTGAAAAAACTGATCTGAAAACTGATCCAAAACAAAAAAAAAACCGATCTGATTTTTTTTTTTTAGAACAAATTTAAAACTAATAAGAATCAATTAGAGGATTGATTAAAATTAGATCAAAGTGGCTCTGATACCACTATTAGGATTTGTTCTTCCCTAATTCTAAGATTATAATGATCTAATATTTAATCTAATCTCAAATAGAAAAACAAGAACATAAATCAATAAGTTTTACCTTCAAGCTTCGATTTCTTGTTTCTTTTTCTCTTTCAATTCTAACTCTAGTTCTTTCTCTCATTTTCTTTTATATCCTGGTGGGAGGCACAAGAGAGACAGCTAGGTTTTACCCTTGCTCTCATATAGGGTTAGGAACTTTAAAAAATTATAGCTGGGATAAAATTACAATACTATCCACTATGTATTTGTATTTTGCTCCCCAACTAAAATCTAAATTATTATTAGATCTCTGTCACAATATAGTTCTATAAGACACCTCTCCTTTACCGATATTCACAAACGCACCATTGGAATTCGTGATACCACCTCCATGGGTCAATTTATAACTTAAACCTTGTTTTAACATTTAACCTTTCATACAATTTGACAATGACTCTAAAATTTATTTTTTTACAAATAAATAAAAATTTGTATATAATAAAATAATTTTTCTGTAAAATATACCCATGAGATTTTACTGTCATATTATAACCTTCGTTAAATGAACAAGGGAATATCTTCTCTTTTAGAGATAGGATTCCGTATTGCAAATACATGTTCTCATATTTCTAATAAGACACATCCAATGTATCGAGGTATTGGTCTAGAAGGCCTCACTCTTTGATTTATCAAATGCGCGATATTAAAAAATGAGTTCACTATATGCTCAGGATTTAGAGGTCATGTTTATATTGCCTTTAACGATAACATTGTCTTGTTGTTATTTACAAGTATAATCATTCTTTGTTCCATCAATTCTTACTAAACGAACTAGCACAACAAGTTCGAATCAACCCTCTCACTTGTTGTGCTACAGTCTGCCAAATAGAATGTCCAGTTCTATTATAGACTGTGAATATATTCTTTGTGCATAGACATAATTACTATGCAGTATGGACCTTATTGATGCACAATATCAATCTTTGTGAATAAACCAAAAATTGCTCTATTAATAAAATGACAAATAAATAAATTTATTTCTGTCTAATCATATAACCCTACAGATTTTTTGGCATAGGTCGATCAAATCAACGTTCTGTTGGAAAATAATCTATGTGGGCTCACATATGTGACTAAATGTATGATTGCTATCCTAAAGTCTAACCCAAATTAAAGTGATCTAATCAAGATTAAGTAATGGGTTAAAAGCATATAATGTTAAGTGTGATATAACACGTGTAGAGACCGTAAAGTAGATTTCTTATTTTGTGATGGGCAAAATTGGAAATCAATAATTATCAATTAGGATTATGGTCCCCTATATATACGCATCTTCTTATTCCATCTGTCATCCCATCAACAGAAGAATAGAGAGACGACCTCTCATAGAAGTGCGTATCATATAGGAAGATCCAAACCCTCTGCGCAATCTTCATCAATGGCTTCAGGTTAGTGATTCCGCTTTTAATATTCTTCTTCTTTTAATTTAGCAAAGATCTATAGTTTCATGATTTAGGATTTTATATTAAAGCACTTTTGCAACATGATTAAGATCTATATTCATAGAAACATGTTTTGGGTTGTTATTAATGTTTTATCTATGTTCTTAAGTGTTTATAAAATTCCAACAATTGGTATCAGAGCATTCTTGGCTGAAATAATTGAAGAAATTTAGGGTTTCTTGTTTAAAGAAATTTAGGGTTTTTTGTTTAAATTTAAGAAATTTAGGGTTTCTTTTTGATCTTCATGTTTAAGAAATTCAATTGAGAAATTTAATTGATGAATTTAATTGATAGAAGTAATTGGATAAATTCATACAGATCCGGAATTTAAAAAAAAAAAGGTGCTGACTTATCACGGTTTTGGATTTGGATATTTTTTTTTTTTTTTAAGATGTGGTTTTGATATTGGATTATGTTATCTATAATTAAGGTTGGTTTTAAGATGTGATGGCTTCAGGCCCACAGAATGGCTTCTGGACATACTTTAGGATTTTCTATACATACTTTGTTTATCATCATTTCAGCAAAGTATATACACCATGATGCCTTCTAGATAATTATGTTTATCATCATGATATATTTACTTGGTTCCAAACCACCATGATTGTTTGGAAATTGATTGTACGATGGGGGGGGGAGGGGGGCACCCGGTTGTGAAGAAGGTCTGTAATAAGGAGTTCCTCCTCTTTTAAATGGCTTAGTATGAGTTTCAAATGTGGCACAAGGTGCAGGTAGAGAAATAGAATGCTCCTGCCTTGCGTGTGAGCAGGAAGTGGGCATGGGGCCCAGCCGTAAGGGGGTGGCCTGATGTCAGCAAGAGAGAGAGAAACAGAAGAATGAGATGATTTATTAATTTTGTTTTTCCGTTATCATCTTCTGTTAACTCTCTGTTAATCCTTTAGATTTTCTATCAATCTTAGTCAGTAAAGATTATCAAAACAGTAAATATTCATATTTTGTTTACAAATTGTACATGTTTAATATTTTAAGTGAATTAATTAAAGCATGATGACACCAAAGTGTTCTCTCTTGTGAAGATTATTCATAAAAAATATTAAATGTTGTGCAAGTGTATGTCCATGCGAGTATTGATCGACCCAAAGGCAGGTCTATACTTGGCCGGATTACATCTGCACTTGTGATGGTAAACATGTGATAATTATAAGGTTGCACTTGTGAATAATAAATCGATCCAAAGAGAGTTTTGTTATTGCACATGCATTATTATCAATGTTTGATCATTACATCAAGAGTATCACTAGCAGTTAATATTACTGTCCAAAGACTTGATATTAATGTTGCACTTGATATCTTGAGATGTGATGTACAATTATTTGGTTTTGAATATTGATTGATTTTTGTGAATTATATGGTCATTTGTTCTCATTAAGTTAATATTGCTGCAGTGTCTGCCGACATTTTCTAGGTGCATAGATCTAGACCTTGCATGGATTAAGACACTCATTTCTGTTACAGATTCAAGTTCTCTTTATGAGAAAATAACTTTTGATAAATGAGAGTGTTCTAGTCGCATTGGTCTTCTAGTCATAATGAAAACCATTTCAGAAACCTTTAGATGTGTTAAAGAGACCAATCTTAAAGATTAAAAGTACTCATTCGGCTAACACATTTAAGGTAAAGGGACAAAAGAAAGAAATTTGAGTTTCCCAAGAATAATGCTGCTAAAGGTCCAGAACAAAAAAAAAATCCATATATGGTTATGAATTAATAGACTTTGCCCATAGAAATTTGTGTGGGATAGTTGTGCTTGAATTTTTGGTTAGGATTATGATGTTCAATTATCTGTTATGGTTTTAATTAATTTGATATTATCAAATCAGCAGATAGATATGGTTCAATTATGGTTTTGTTATCATAGATATTATCTTGAAATTATCCATCTACAAATAAAGTAAAATTATGATATTAAGGAAAAGATAAAATTTTGGGAAACAATTAAATTTAAATTTTGGTTTTGGTTTATCTTATGAATGTCTAATATTTTGAATAGTTTAATTGAGACAAAATGTCGCCAAAGTGACCTCTTTTGTGTAGATTAATTTATTTAAAATATCAAGATGATTGTGTGTTTGTAATTCATGCATTTATTAACTGACCCAAAGGTAAGTTGATATTTGGCCGAATTTCATACACATCTGTAGTAATAAATATGTGACAATTATAAGGTATTCCATGTGAACAGTAAGTCAGTCCAAAGAATGACTTGTTGTTTGACAGGATTTGTTGTCAATATTTGATTACTACTGATGTTGATATTTGCAAGTGTACAAAATCGCACAAGTAATATAGATAGGTGAATAGAGTGTCGAACCCAGAGGGACTAGATATTTTACTGAGTATCGATATTACTAGATGAATCACTATTTGGAAGGTCGAATTTTATGAACAACTAAATTACTCTAATCTAATTTAATCTAACTAAATTGGTGAAGAGGGAGAGGGCTGTTAAACTATGAAGCTCTTGTACTTTGTTTATTGGTAAAATTTGTTCTAGGGCTCTTGGTTCACCTCGTTTATCACACACAAAAATTATAATTCCTTATAAATAAAAAATATTATCTTTCCCAAATTGTCGACCAAAATCCTAAAAATATTAACCACTCTATCAACGTAGTCTAAAAATTATTCTCAATTAATCATTCGTTTATCCACCAAATTATTAATTGAGACATTGGATTTCTTAACGGTCACGTCCTCCAATATACGGTGTTAATTTTTATTAATCACAAATCACCTGTTCGGTCTCTTCATGATTTGAAAAATCATACAAATGTCTATCCACCATGTTGTACGCATAAATAATAAAAATTAAAATACAATCAGGAAAAATAAAGTAATAATAAGGAATTAAAATTTGTGTTCTACAAAACTCGGCTACATCTTAGCCTGTAGAACAATAAATTCAGTTCATATCAAATTTGCAATTAATTGTTGGATTGCATCTAAAAGTATTTAGAGAAGAAGTACACAAAAAATTATAATAAAAAAAAAATTATATATGCATCCTGTCTCAAAAATACCGAACCAGATCTCTGCCCCGCAATCACTTCCTGTCACGTCGATGAGGAAGACGACGCGTGCGTGCCACGTCACCCTGGTCCCACACGGAGAGAGTTGAAGCCTGTCGCTGTTCGCCACGTGTCTAAGTCGCCAAGTCAACAGCAAAGCCTGGGTGCACTTCGGAAACCGCGCCGAAGACAGCAGTCCCTACTGCCCAAAACGTGCTGTCCTTGTCGTCTTGAGCCGCGCGTCAAAGTCAGAGAGAGAAGAAGCAGTGCGTGGGATTCCGCGCCTGTTGCTTCTCCCTTTTTTGTTGTTCTGAGCCGCGTGCAGAGAGCTCTCTCTCTAACCTTTTTTATTTTATTTATTTGGTGTGTTCAGCCGTCACCTCCTGATCATCTCTCTCTTCTTTGCTTCTTCTTATAGAGAACGGAAAGGAGAATTAGGGTTGCGCTTTTTGCATAAAAGTCCACATTCTTCCTTTATTTCCTTCCTTTTATAACCCATAATTTTATTTACTTCCCTTTCTTTCTTTTCTTCCTTTTATTTCCACCACGTGCTGCTGCATACACAAAATAATATCTGAAGTGAGGATTTTTTTAAATAAAATAAATTAAATTAGTTTAAAATTAATTAAACTAACTTTATATCATATTAGCGTATAAAAATCCTTTTAAAATTATTTGTCGCAATTTTAACTCAACAAAGCAATAAAAATTTATTCATCTATTATTCTACTTTGTTTGTTGATTTTTTCCACAATTCTTTACTTTTTCCATCAAAAATATTATTTCTTCAAAAATAATTAATGAAATGAAATCTTATAGAAATATGAGGAATAATAGACAATATCAACGAAAACAAGTCATTTTAATAGGTAAATGAGTACAAATATTTGTATATAAATTAGACACATCAACTACAATAAGAGTACCGCTTACAGTTAATGTTACTGTCCAAAGACTTGATATTAACGTTGTGCTTGGTATCTTGAGATGGGATTAACCATTATTTGAATTTATTGTTTTATATGGATTTTCATGTGAGCTTATTTTGTTTGTTTTTTGTTCTATATTCAGCTAGTTTATCATCTGCTACCTCAATAACTGCTAACATCAATTTTGTTCCCATGATTAATGGGAAAAATATCAAGGATTAGAAAAGGACTCTTAAGGATATGGTAAGGAGTATGATTACCTGAGTCCCTCTGGGGAGAAGCATTAAAGACAACAGCTTACATTCTCAATAAAGTACCACCTAAAGCAGCTGCAAAAATATCTTATGAGCTTTTGACAGGTCGAAAGCCTAGTCTAAAACACTTTCATGTTTGGGGATGTCCAGCTAAGGCAAGGCCTTACAGGCCACCTGAAAAGAAATTGGACTCCAAAACAGTGAGCAGCTACTTTATTGGTTATTCTAAACGATCTAGGGGCTATAAGTTTTATGATCCCATGCTTAGGAATATTTTTGAGACAGGAACTGCAACATTTTTTTGAGGAAGTTGAGTTTTGGGGGAGAAATAAAGTCAGGAACATTGCTTTTGAGGAGGAATTGGATTCAATTACAAACTCAATTCGTACTATCACTTTTGACAATATTCAGGTTCCCACACCTATTATTGATCAAGAAGTGAATCTGGAACCTCAACAAGACAATGTTGAACAACCCCCCATTCAAGATGAGGTAATTGTTCCAAAAGAACAAACTCAACAACCTCAAGAACCAGTGCCATTAAGGGGATCCACGAGAGAAAGGAAGAATGCTATTCCGGATGATTATATTGCATTTCTCCAAGAATATGAGGATCACAATGGAATGATGGAAGATGATCCAATCACATTTCATCAGGCCATGAAAGGTTGTAACTTTCAAAAGTGGATTAATGCCATGAATGAGGAGTATAAGTCTATGCAAGACAATAAAGTTTGGGAACTTGTCCCATTTCCAGAAGGTACAAAACCAATTGGTTGTAAATGGATATTTAAGACCAAGAGAGATGCAAATGGAGGTATAAGGCACGTCTTGTAACTAAAGGCTATACTCAGAAAGAAGGCATTGATTTTACAGAGACTTTCTCTCCAGTTTCATCGAAAGACTCGTTTAGGATAATTATGGCAATTGTTTCTCATCTTGATCTTGAGCTACATCAGATGGATGTCAAGAAGGCATTTCTCAATGGTGACATTGACGAGACAATTTATATGGTGCAACCAGAAAACTTTGTGTCGGGAGATCCAAAGAATATGGTTTGCAAATTGACAAAATCCATCTATGGACTCAAGCAAGCTTTTCGTCAATGGTACCACAAGTTTCATCAAGTAATTATCTCATTTGGTTTTGAGATGAATGTAGTTGATGATTATGTGTATCACAAGTTCAGTGGGAGTAAGCATATATTCCTAGTTCAATATGTCGATGACATATTGCTTACCACTAATGATATAGATTTATTGCTTGAAACTGAAAGGTTTCTGTCCAAGAATTTTTGAGATGAAGGATCTTAGGGATGCCTCTTTTGTATTAAGAATTCAGATACACCGAGATCGTTCTCGAGGTACTCTTGGATTGTCACAAAAGGGATACATCGATAAAGTACTCAAATGTTTTGGCATGCAAGATTGTAGATCAGGGGATACCCTTATTGCTAAAGGAGACAAATTTAGTCTCAATCAGTGTCTTAAAAGTAACCTTGAAATTCAGGAAATACAAAAAATCCCCTATGCATCAGCTATTGGAAGTCTAATGTATGCTCAAGTATGTATGCGTTCAGATATTGCATACATTATTGGGATGTTAGGCAGGTATTTAAGAAAATCTGGTATGGACCATTGGATAGCAGCCTAGAGGGTCATGAGGTATCTTCAGAGAACAAAATACTACATGCTCACATATAGGAAATCAGATCATTTGGAGGTCATAAGGTATACTGATTCTGATTTCACTAGGGTGCCAAGATAGCAAAAGTCTACATCAGGCTATATTTACCTATTAGCTGGAGGAGCTATATCTAGGAAAAGTGTCAAACAAACACTTATAGCTTCATCCACTATGGCAGCGGAGTATGTAGCATGCTATGAGGCATAAAATCATGGAATATGGCTGCGAATTTTTGTCACTGGACTGCGCATTTTGGAGAATATAGAAAGACCACCTAAGTTATTTTGTGACAATAAGTCAGCAGTGATGTATTCCAATAACAATAAGAGTTCGACAAAGTCGAAACATATTGACATAAAGTTCCTAGTTGTGAAAGAAAGAGTGCAAAGTGGACAGATGTCCATAGAGCACATTGGGATAAACTCCATGATAGCGGATCCGCTCACAAAGGGATTACCACCCAAGGTCTTTTATGAGCATACTGCTCATATGGGTGTTGTATTTTTGAGGATATCATGATTTAGTAGGAGTTTGTATTTTATTTGCATTATGTTTGTGTGAGACATTTATACATTTGGTTATTTTCTGATCAGAAATAAAGAATTCAGTTTTCTCACTCATTTGTCATGTTTGGTTCTGACCTCACTTAAGTTTTAAAGAGGACCAGTTGGAAATAGGCATGCGTATAGATCACATTGCATGAAATTTTCATGCTACACATTCACACTTGATCTATGTCATTTGATTATGTTGATATATGTGACCATTGATGAATTTAGTTACGATAAATGTAACGAAAATTGCTTTGATCCTATATTTACATGATTAATGGACGAGATTGTTTGGCTATGCTTTTGGTTATGATAGCAAAATTTTGAGCTCATAAAGTATGTACATTTATAAGGAGTAACATATGTGGCCCAAATGGGAGATTGTTGGAAAATAATCTATGTGGGCTCACATATGTGACTAAATGTATGATTGCTATCCTAAAGTCTAACCCAAATTAAAGTGATCTAATCAAGATTAAGTAATGGGTTAAAAGCATATAATGTTAAGTGTGATATAACACGTGTAGAGACCGTAAAGTAGATTTCTTATTTTGTGATGGGCGAAATTGGAAATCAATAATTATCAATTAGGGTTATGGTCCCCTATATATACACATCTTCTTATTCCATCTGTTATCCCATCAACAGAAGAATAGAGAGACGGCCTCTCATAGAAGTGCATATCATATAGGAAGATCCAAACCCTCTGCGCAATCTCCATCAATGGCTTCAGGTTAGTGATTCCGTTTTTAATATTCTTCTTCTTTTAATTTAACAAAGATCTATAGTTTCATGATTTAGGATTTTATATTAAAGCACTTTTGCAACATGATTAAGATCTATATTCATAGAAACATGTTTTGGGTTGTTATTAATGTTTTATCCATGTTCTTAAGTGTTTATAAAATTCCAACACGTTCATGTTTGATTGATATGATACCATATGCCTGAATGAACTACCGAGATCTCTTACAACTTGAGCTACCTCTTTTCTTTCTGAAAATGCAGGAGTCAATCGTGAACCTAACGGTCATAATAACCAAACAAATATGAAGCTCACACGTTTTTCATGAATGAAAAGAAGGGGCCCCAAAAGAAATGTGGTACATATATCATGCTTGAAATTATTAATTGTGGAGGAAGAAGAAGAAGTAGTAACCACGGAGTCTTGTTTGATAACCAGCTATACTATACCCTTCTAGCTAATTCCATAAAAAACCGAAAAACTACATCTGCCCATTTGTCATAAAAAAAGAAGCATTATTTGAAACCAAGTTATTAACTATTTTGAACAAATTTTAAAATTCTAAATTACCGGTTATTTAATAAAATCCTAAAATTCTTAATAATAAACCAAAAGCCTCTATTCGATTGGTTACAAAAGTTTTTTGACAAGCACTTGCTGTAATTGGACATGTGGCAAAAGATCCAAGCCTTTGATTTTCCTTTAAAATATCGTGCTCCTACAAAAGCCTCCCGAGATATAGGAAAATCATATAGGCGAGAGCTTCTCTCTCTAGAATTCTAGAGAGAGAAGCTCCCAAAAAACCCAAAAGCAAACAAAGAAAGAAAACTAGGAGTTATCATTTGGGGAGGGGGGAGGATCCCTCATCATCTTCCTCCTCCTCTGCCTTCCTCTCCCCACCCATCACCCCACCACCGGAGTGGTGGCGAGCTGGGGTCAGAGTACTGATGAGGCACAAAGAGTTGGGATTTGGTTTCTCAGTAGAGAGGCGATGCCTAGATGGAGGCGTCGACGGATGTCACTACGCGTCGTGAAAGGAATAGGTCGACGGCGCCATTCGTATATGAGTTCGGGAACGGCGAGCTGTCAGCGGAGATGGTTGGGTTCGTGCCTCATCGACGGCATAGATGGCCGTCGGTGAGGGGACAGGACTCATCGAGAGTGGCATGGACTGGGATCTTCAAGGGTGGGTCGAAAGGCGCAGTCAAGGAGGGGCCCATAGATGCTTCAACCAGTGCCGCTCGTGGATGATGAAGTTCGAGATGGGGCTTTGGTAGGGGAATGTGCCTCGCTGGCTGTGTCGTTGGCTGTCGGTAAGGGGATTCGGAGGGTCGAAGGGCGTCGTCAAGGAGGGGCCCACTGAATCTTCAAACTGTGCTCGTCGGAGTGGCGCAATGTCAGGACATTGCCGATGGAGGAAAGCTGATGTCGTTGAGATTCCAAATAGGGTTGGATCGACGGTGGTTGGTGTTGTGTTTGGCTCGGCGACGGACACAGAGAGCGTAGCGGCATTGGGGAAGCTTGTTGTGGTAAGGCTGAGGGAGCCTCATTGGAGCAACTGTAGACGAGGACGTAGGGCTGGCTGCCATTTGGCGATGGTGAGTCGGTGTTGGGGGTAGTGTGAAGGAGGCGCATGATGAGAGCAACGGGGGGAGTGGAGAGGGGGCAGGAGAGAGGGATGGCCGGAGACTCGCCGGAGTGGTGAGGAAGGGACGGGATGGATTTGCATTTTCAAATTTTGAATTTTGTTTCGAAATTCTAATGTGAGCTAAGTGCAAGAAAGATGGGGAATTTTGAAAATTTAGTTTCAAAGTTAGAGTTTTTGAGATTCAAATTTCCAAAATTCAAATTTGATTTGGAAGTGTGGAGGGGAGACTCATTGAATTTGAATTTCAATATAGATTTTTGAAAATTCAAATTTATGTTGGGAAGTGTGAGGAGCTTTTTGTGGGATAATTTGAATTTCAAAATAGATTTGGCTTGAAATTCAAATTACAATTTGTGGGGCGATCGGCGAGTGCAAACTTGTTAGGCGGCGGTGTTCAGGTGGTGGAGAAGTTCACCAACAGCACTGACCTAGAGGTTAAGAACAACGACTGCTATTGAGAGCCGGAATTGACGTATTCGAAAGATGGCGTCGCAGTGGGGTTGGTTTGGTGGATTCACGACGACAACGTCGTGGGAAGAGGAGTAAGCATGCCAGCAAGAGATAGTGGGTGTGGTTGTTGCCACTTGGACGTTAGGGAGAATATGGAAGAGTTTCTGGGGTGGAGTGCCAGTTCGGTAGATTTTGATTTCCAAGTTAGATTTTTGTGGAAGTTAAATTTCATTTGGGAGAGTGGTGTGCGATAACAGGGTACATACGACCGCGTCTATAAGTCTAGCTAGGGAGTGACTAGTTAGGATTATAGGCTTAGTTTTGTAACTGTTCATCTCTGTTCCGTTTAGAAACAGATAGATATATAATTTATGTACTACTTGTTTCGTTAATTTTTGATTAATGAAGCGGTAACGATGTTCTTTTTTTTTCACGAAAAAAAAGAAAGAAATTCCATAGGCGGCAGAGTATTTTGAGGAGGTTCAATGACTCAGGATCTTTTGTCATACGTTTTTTCTATGGACAATTGGGCCTATGAAAATGGGTACTCATTGGATCCTCTATTAGGGTTGGGACGTGGGAATCTCATGGTCGTATGATCATAGAGAATGAGTAATGCTTTAGCCACTACCAATTTCACTACCATTTTCTTCACTACCTTAGGTGGCATACTCCTATTGGAGAGTTCTCCCACCTACTCTATCATCCCTTACCTATTGGAGTGTGCCACCTAAGATAGTGAAGAGAAATGTAGTAAAATTGGTAGTGGCTCTAGCATTGCTCCATAGAGAATTGACCACTACAAATAAAAAGTAGTTAGGAACTTTAAGATATTCAAGTGTAGCTATCAACACTTGTCTAATTATTTTGAATAGGACTGGATGGTGTGTTGCTTCTTTTTCTTTCCTTGTTCTATTTTATTATTATATGGAAATTGCATGCTAGTATTTGTTTGTACCTTCCTTCTATTATGTAACTGTAAGCACATTCAAGTTACAATTGTTGAATAATTCAAAGAGAAAATGGGAAAGCACTCGTACAAATGACCATAGGAGGAGCCAAGGAAAATGATCTTGGAGTTAGCTTTAACAATCTGGATTGAGTCAGCTGACTAGTAGTAATGTTAATTGTAGTGCACAAGGAAAAACATATATGTCCTTCAAGTAGTAGTTTTTTTTTTTTTTTTTTGAGTTTAAAGGTAGAATAATGCCACCATGTTGAGGTTAATAAAATAACCCCGGCGTACCGGGAGAACACAAAAGTACAATACAGGAAAAAAAGAACACAAAAGTACAATGCAGGAAATAGAAACATAATCCACCAACAAACCCTGGGGGGTGGGACTAACTACCCATACATCAAACAACCCAAAAGTACAGTAGGTCGGTACAGAACACAAAGTAGGAGAGATTCTGACGCGACTGGTGAAGCCAGCCCCTCACTCCAGTGTTGGTCCGAACTCTACCTCCTCATCATCAAACTCCTCCACCGGGAATACTCTGGCTATCATTCCCTTCGCCCCTGTGGCCGCAGCTGTGGACCAAAAAGAAATAAGATGCATGATATGAGTAAGGTTACCAGAAATACTATTACATGAAACACGAAAATAAAAATTATTTTTGTCTTGCCATAACACCAATGTTTTTGCCACAATTGCGATGTACCACGCATCCTTCAGTTCTTGGCGAATTGAGACAAATTGGGGCCAATCCACAAATCCTCATATTCGCAGGGATAGTCACATGTTCCTAAGGCTCGGAGTACCTCCACCATAGTTGCCTTACTCCTTGGGCAGTGAATAAAAAGGTGATTCAGATTTTTCGCATGCATGTTGCAGAATCCACAGTTGGTTGCAATCTGGGGTTGTCTTTTGGCAAGGTTTTCTCTAGTGAGGATTGCATTATTGAGCACTAGCCAGAGGAATACTCTGACTTTAAGGGGGGTTTTTGCCTTCCATAACACCTGTGCCCAGCTGGGTCTGCATCCTCGATAGTGAATTCGATGATACAGGGATCTGACCGTGAAAACTCCCTTGGACTCGAGCCCCCAATGCATCTGATCTGGGCCTTGGGCGCACCTCGCGCCGGTCCGTGTGATGTGTGCTTTCAAGTCAAGCAATTGCTGACGTAGTGCTGGGGAGAGCGTTCCTCGGAACGACGGCTTCCAACTTCCCTTTTTCCAACTCTCGGCTACGGAAATATTCGGTCGACTCGCCTTCTCATACAGCTCTAGGAAGGTTTCCTTCAGGGTATGAGCACCACACCACCTGTCCTACCAGAATCTGGTGGACCGTCCGTCACCGATAGCCGACGTAACTGCTGAATTGAACAGACCGCTGGCCTTGGTGATTCCTTTCCAGAATCGCGAAACTTTAGCCCCTACTCGGAAGCCTAAGCTCCTCG
Source organism: Hemerocallis citrina (assembly GCA_017893485.1). Taxonomy (NCBI): domain Eukaryota; kingdom Viridiplantae; phylum Streptophyta; class Magnoliopsida; order Asparagales; family Asphodelaceae; genus Hemerocallis; species Hemerocallis citrina. Next base: position 66,571,341 of record CM030364.1, on the reverse strand, counting down.
TGCCTTTTCCCCGGAGGTAAGGTTGAATGAAATCCTGCCATCCTTCCCCGCTATTTTGGAATACCTTCCACCACCATTTCCCCAGAAGGGCGAGGTTCATATATCTAAGGTCGATGATGTCTAGCCCTCCATGCTTCTTCTTCATGCAAGCTATACTCCATTTAATCAGGTGGTAACCTCCCTTATTCGAATCTGTCCCTTTCCATAGGAATCTTTTTCGGATCTGGTCAATCCTCTATATGACCCATTTAGGAAGCTAAAAAAATGACATGTAGTAGATTGGCAGATTAGACAACACTGAGTTGATGAAGACCACTCTGCTCCCGAGTGACAATGATTTTTCTTTCCACCCCAACAACCTGTCTTCCACCCTGTCTATGATAGGCAGCCAATCTGCTTTAGTGAGTTTCCCTGGCCTGAGTGGGAGCCCTAGGTATTTGATTGGGAACCCATCCGTCATACAGTTTAGTATGGTGGCATGTTCTCGTGTTTCGTCATCGGATAGGGTGATTGGAATCAGCGCATTCTTGTGGAAATTTATCCTGAGACCTGACCAGGCCTCAAAACAGTAGAGGGCCCTTTTAAAGCAGACCGTTTCTGGCCTGGTCCCATTACCAAAAAGTAGGGTGTCATCTGCGTACTGAAGGATCGTGCACCCTTGATTAGATGCGCTACTGGCTACCGGCGTAATCCACCCATTTCTCTGACAATTCTCTAGCATACCCCTAAGCACATCCGCTACGATAGTAAATAGGAGTGGTGATAGCGGGTCCCCTTGTCGCAGTCCCTTCCTATAGGGGAACGGCGGCCCTGGCCACCCATTCACCGAAATTGCCGTTTTGCTAGTGTGTAAGCACTGTCTGATCCAGCTTATCCACTTATTCCCGAAACCCCTTCCTCTGAAAACTTCCAGCAAGCACTCCCAATCGACTGAGTCATACGCTTTCTCAAAGTCCAGTTTTAGGAGGAAGTTCTTAGAGTTGCTCGTGTGGCAGCGGTGGATAACTTGCTCAGCGGTGGCCACGCAGTCTAGAATACTTCTGCCCTTGATGAAACCCGTTTGAGATTTGCTGATTAGGCTGTCCATTATACCACCCAGGCGGATGGCTGAGACCTTTGTGATTATCTTAGCCGAACAGTATATAAGGCTGATCGGTCTAAAATCTCCCACTCTCGTCAACTCCTCCCGTTTGGGAATCAGGACGACTTCCGCAAAGTTGAACATACCTAATCTGAGATTGTTGTTAAAAAAATCTTCCATCAATGCCATAAAGTCCCCTTTAATTTCTTCCTAGAAAACTTGGAAGAACATCATTGGGAAGCCGTTTGGCCCTGGCAACTTGTCAGCTCCCATTTGACTGATGGCCTTTTTTACCTCCTCTTCCGAGAAAGGAGCTTCCAGGGTGGATAAAGTTTGCGAAGAAACGATCTGGTTTGTCTGCCAGTAATCATTCCTAAGTGGGACCCTGAAGTCATTCTTCTTCCCCAATAGGTCCTTGGAGTAGACTTGAAAGGTTGTGGAAATCACTTATTCGTCTTGCACTGTCCCCGAGTTTGTCTCTAATTACAGAATAAGATTGAACCTGCGTCTTGCGCTGGCCACTCGGTGGAAGTAGGCCGTATTTGCGTCCCCCTCTTTGAGCCACGAAATCCTTGACCTTTGCTGCCATTTGATTTCCTCCAGCTTATAGAGATTGGTGATGTTCTCTCGGAGCCAGAGAAGTCTGTTTCTTCCATCTTGTGATAGGACTCTCGTTTCTTCCAACCTTTGTAGTTCATCAAGTCCTTCAAGTAGTTATCAAGAACAACTTTCATATGAAACTCACATGCTTGTGAGTATTACTACAGCTAATATTTCTTTTACGGTAAAGGATTACCAGTTATCAACGCTTTGAACTGCACAGTGCCTCATGGTGATTTTAGAGTAAGGAAATGACCTTTTTATCATGCACAGTGCATCATCGTGATTTTAGAGTAAGGAAATCATGACGGGGTCAGCTTTTTATCAAAAAAAAAAAGCTGATTTAGAATTGTATTTTTTACATTATTTGGTTTATTAATGATCACGGATCACTCCAAGGGCAAAAACAACACCTTCTGTTATGGTTTGATACACCCTATGTTATGGTTTGATTTTAACATGCTGGCATTTAGCAGATCGAGTGAATCCTAGCTAGTTTCGTAAAAAATGTACCGACATTTTCAGTTGCAGTTATAATACAAAAAAAAACATGTAATTTTATGGTAAACGTATGTTAAATGGATTAAGATATAAATGTAGCTCAATTGAGCTTATATTGTATTTGTTAACAAAATGTTAGTTTTCAGAAAGAATAGTGTTGGGTATATAGAGATCAGAAAACACACGAATGCCATTTCCATTAATTTGTACGACCGATTTATGATTTATATGAATTCTCTATTAATATTACTGTTTTTAATTCAATTTTGCATTTTGTTTAGAGATTTATTTTCTTTTGCAGTCAAGATATGAATTTATTTCTGTTGTTAATAATGCCTTTATATATTAACTAGTAATCTGCACGTGCGATGCACATTCTAATTAACCTTTTTATATAGTAAATAATAAGACGTAATCTGGTCTCGAACTTGATATCTCCCTTTACTCATCACATGCTATTTACAAATTACTCTTAGTGACACAAACTTTTATTTTATATGAGTGACACTTTTGTAAATAATTTATGGCGTAAATAAATTTGAACTTTGAGGGTATTATGGTAACTAACAATATGTTGAGTAAATGAATGGTTGAGATTAGGTGGTTGAATGTCTACAAATAAAAACGCCAACTCTTCCATTATACTGAAGCAGCAACAGATAGGAAGAATGAAGAGAAGCGTGATGCTTATTGACCTTGTTCAAGAGTCTTCGCTAGTGATGGCTGACCATCTCCTCCTCCTCGCCTAAACTGCCTACTTCACCATGCCCTCTCCATCGCCATGCCTCCAAAGCTCCACCTCCCTTCTCTTCCCCTCTTCTACTCTCCGGTGGTCGTCTTCTTCGTCAAGAATGGCAGCAACTACAACAACGTAGCACGTCGACTGTAGCTTCCACTCCTGCCATCCCCAACTCTCTTCTCACTTACCTCTCCTCCACCATGCTAACCAAGCTCGAGTTGAGTGGGTGCGGGCCCAATGAGAAGGCACGCCACCCCCTCCACACCCCCACCTTTCACCCCCTTCCTCTGTCCCTGTTCCACCCCCTCCTCTACGTCGCCCCCTCCCCTCCCCCCCCTTCCGCAACTACCATTGCAGTGAATGACATAATACCCCCCCAACTCCCCCGACAATCGACCAAGCCCTATGAGGGAGATTCATCGAGACTCAGACATGCACTTTTTGCAGTGCGTGCACACCAAAGTGCACATCAGCGATAGGAGGGGAAAGGCGATCATCACTGTCAATAGTGGATCCGCAGGGGACGGGCCCATAGAGGGGGTCCTCCTACTGGCCCGTATGGGCGTAAAAGAACCCCCCCCCCCCCTTCCCTGGTCCAGCATCACTCTCACAGGGATGGGTTTATTTAGAGGGAGTACGATCATTGCCGACAGATCAAGGATCAAGACAGATATTCATGACAGAAACATGTACCAACAAAGAAAGAACGAGAGCTACGCCAGTACATCAGAGGGGAGTTACCACCACAAACACCAAAGAACTTCTCATCACTCCCCCCACCCCCCAGCATCTATCATACCACCACAAACCTCCACCCCCTCAATCGCAGGCTAAAGCTCCACTTAAATCCACCGTTGAGCGGGCCCAAGATGGGGTCCCAACAAACGAGATTACCGTGGAGTTAGACTCGGTTGTAGAAGGGGAGCAGTAGGTAGAAGTCATCAACAAAACAAAGAAAAGGTAGAACATCACCCCCTCTCCTCAGCTCGAAATAAAAAAGAAACAATGGAAAGGAAAGCGCAAGCCAACACCTTGCTTTGATTGCGGTGATTTGGGCCATTACCATAAAGATTGCACTAAGGAAGTTCGATGCCTCAAGTGTATGAAGTGGGGGCACCTATCATATGTATGCACCAACGTTGTCAAAACCCACAACGACGAGGAACACCCAGTGAGCAGAGGCAGAACGCCAGATAACCCCACCCTAATTCGACTTGCAAAGAGTCTGGACACAATCAAGAACGAAGAGAAGTGGCTCCGACAGTGGTGCACTGTGGCCAGAGTGAGGTTAGGGAGTCCATCGGAGTCCCACTTACTACAAGCGCTAAACGCCAGGTGGCTTATGAGGGCACACAGAGATTGGGCTGCAAAGAAAATGTGTCACCTTCAATTCTTGGTGTCCTTCCCGTCGCCGGAGAAGGTGGTCGAGGTCACAGGTATGGGGACAGTGGACTTTGGCCACTTCAAAATGGAATTCTTTGCATGGTCACCAAGTTTCGGAGCGGAGCTTCCCCAAGGTGACAAATTCTGGATATGGATACATAACATGCCGCTCCATTTCTGGAAGAGGGAGGCCCTACAAGGGATCATCGCCGACTTCGGTACGATCGAAGATATCGACGAGAAAACTGTTTGTCAATCCGAAATAGTGTCGGCAAGGATTCTTATCAGGAGCACTGACATCTCATTGATGCCACAGTTTGCTAAGGTTTACTCATTCGACGAATCATATCTCATTCGATTCGTGCTCGACAAGCGAGCGGTGCCAGAGTCGGAGATCTCGGCCATCACTTCCCCCACTCCCCCCCAGCTTTCAGAACCGGTCGCTCGTACAAACAGGTTGTCTCACCCAAGTGGTACTTGACCATAGATGGAGCTCATGAGGTAGAGCGAGTGCATAGGGAGCTCATCAAAGCGGTGAGAGGGAAGGAGCTGCGCTAAGAGAAGACGGCGGAGGGATCAGAATCTCCGATCAAAGCTGGTCGAGAACGAGATTCGACCAACAGATCCAACGGCCCAGATGCTCGGAATCAGATTTACACCCACTACCAGATTTGGGTAGTTTGGTAGACCCAGATCCGACCCATCAAAAAGAGGGTCAAAAGAAAGTTCAAAATGGATGTCTACTTCTCGAAGTTGGTGGTGAGGTTAGGCGAGAGAAGCAGAAAGGGGAGGTAGGCCGTACAAGAGCTACTAATGGCAAAAGCGTCTTGATAGGCGACATGCAAAACGACATGCAAAGTCGTATGTCGAAGGGGCAAAAGCTGGTAGCTTTGGGACAAAAGAAAAGCTTGGAGGCTAACATTTTGGGGAGAAAGATGTACATAGGAGGGAGTGCAGACAGAGTTTCAGACCCAAAAGGGTGTAACGCAAGGTTGAAGGAAGGAGCACATGGAAAGGGGAAGGCTCAGAGTGGAAAGAAACATGGAAAGGATAGCAGGGACCTCAACGAAGAGGGAAACGAAATGTCATCATTTCTATCGCTCGACCCTTCGATTTCAACGGCCAACACCTCGACCTCTCCGCTAGCCAGCCTGTTAGCGCCACGTGGAGCCTCTTATGACGAAAGAGTCAGAGTCATGAACCAGATGAGCCCCAAGAACAACTTATCGTATCCTGCCCTCGACACAGAGCGAATGGGAGCTTAGAGTGGGGAAAGGCATGGGTATGATGTTTCTTTAAACAAAGTTCATGGGCTTTCAAAGACACTGGGGCTCTCCGATGGAGATCATGGGCCTCTTTTTATTGATAATAATGAGATGGATGATGGGCCTTGTTGTTTTGTGGGGGGGAAATTCAACAAGGAGATTTCAAATGGGCCCAAAGAGGGGTCTAGCTCAAAAGGCAGAGAACTACAACTTATTGTTTTCAAAGAGGGATCCCGATGCACAAGCCCATCTAAGATTATCCCCGTCTCACCTCCTGGAGTAGACGAAGAGGATCGAGATGATAGACTTAATCTTGATGATGACTATGATTATTCAGAGGGAGAGTCGCTTGACTCTGAGGGACTGGCGGAAGACCTTGTGAGTATCTCACCTGAGTTTGTTCCCTCGACTTTTCCTCCTTCACAACCTTTGGAGCCAGCCTACACTCTGAGCGATCCAGGATTTAGGGTCCAGAAAGTCGCTAAGAGGGCTATTGAGGAGTCCTTAGATGACTACCTAGAGATTGCTGTAGCCGCTAAGTCGACTAAGACAAGCATCGGAGGTACATGCTCTTTCCTAGCTTCTATTTTTAATTTCATGAGTGATACTGAGATTATCTATCTAGCCAAAACCTGTGGTCTTGCGGTTACCGATATTGATAGGAACACCCTCCTCCTTAATCAAATTAGAGGATGGGAGACCAATAGGGTTAGTCTTAATTTGAACTCGAAGTCCAAAATGAGTCACGATCCCTCCCCTAGCCGTAGTTAATGGAGGCCTTATTCTGGAACGTTAGAGGCCTCGGTAGGCGAGGCAAGCGAGAAATGGTTAAGGAAGTCATAGCCAGGTCAAAGGCTAACATTGTGGGTCTCCAAGAGACCAAACTTTCTCACATGTAGACTTAGTAGAGTAGGGGAAATCGAGTTTCAGAATGGAGAATGTCCCCATCAGTTGGGGCATCTGGGGGCATCGCCCTAGGTTTTAACCCCAACCTCTATTGTTGTCTAGACGAGCTCCACGGGTAATTTTCTTTGTCGGTATTACTACAGCGAAAATCCGACCAGTGAACTCAATTGGTTATGGTGGTCTATGGACTGCATATTTCTGCCTCTAGAATGGCATTCTAGATGGAACTAAGAGCGATCCAAGCGCAATGGCCACACCCATGGGTGGTGGGGGGCGACTTTAACATCACTAGATTCACCTCAGAACACAGAGGCAGATGATCCAGTGACTCCGACAAGGAAGCGTTTAATGACGTCATCACGGACCTGGAGTTGGTTGACATTCCCATATCTGATAGGCTCTTCACCTGGTCGAACATGCAAGCGGCGCCCATTCTAGCTAAGTTAGATAGGATCTTGGTTTCCACGGACCGGGAGACCAAATTTCCGTTGTCATCGGCTAAATCACTCCCTAAACCAACCTCTGATCATGTGCCTATTTTCTTATCTTCCGGGGAAGATCAACCCAGCAAGCCATCAAAGTTTCAGTTCGAGAAAGCATGGTTAGAAATTCAAGGCTTCCACCATATGGTCAACGAGAGTTGGTCTCACCCAAACTGGGGTGGCGAGGCATCCGCTATATGGTGAGAAAAAAATTAGAAGACTCAGGGGCATGCTTAGGAAATGAAATCGGACCAGATTTGCGCTGATTTGGAGAGCAAATGAATTCTTTCTTGAAGGAATTGAGGAACTTGAGAAGACTGAAGAAACTAGGGATCCGAAACCCATCACCATCACCTTTATCTCCACCAAATTAAAAAAAAAATCAACAAGAAAAACTGAAAAAGAAACCAAACTTGAAAATGAGGTTGAAAAAGAAGAACTGAAAAAGGGTATCCCAATCTTTTGACCATCATATCATTCAGAAATTAATAGAGGTTCTATTTGTCAAATTATAAAAACTTCGGATGCTATTTGAGAATTAAGGCCAACTTTGGATTCTATTTCGTCTTTATCCCTCCATAATAATAAAGTGATGTAAGTTAAGTTTAAATATTTGACCTGACGCTCACTCACCAGCAAAGATGCTTACCACCTGACTAGTACTAGACTAGTAGGGCACTTGCAATTGACCTACAAACTCACCCTGGAATTTACATATATTACACGTGCAAACAATAATTCTAAGGAAAGGACAGTTGTCCAACTGGCTTGTTGCCGGGAATTTATTCCCAAAATGTCCACCTTTTGAAAGTATTTATCAAACTGACCCACTTTTGAAACCTGTTTATCAAATTGACCTGCTCGCTATCTGAGATAGCGAGTCTAATTCAAATAAACTCGCTATTTCAAATAGCGAGTGTAGTTGTACTCATTTTTCAGGAAAATTTTGAACATGCAATTTATACTTGAAATGTATATAACTGATATGGCTAAAAATAAGGTTAAATCGGAACCACCCAAATCGGGCGCGAATCTTAAAGATCAGGGGTAAAATGGTAATTTCACCTACAAACAAGTCTGAAGTGGGTACTGGGTCTTTTTCTCCAAAGGCCCAATAACCCATGAACGGATCCATCTCAACTGGGTGTGGGTTTCAACCCGCAAGAAACCCGGTCCAGCTGGGTAGAATTAAGGTTTATGATTATACCTAATCAACGACCCTGATTCACTTCTATCCATTCACTGAAAAGTAGGAATTTGATCTTATCCCGAAACTGTCCCTAAGGCGGCTATAAATACCTCCCATCCCCTACTGTTAAGAGGTAATCAATCTTTTGCCCATCAAAGCTCATTCATAATCTTTCTGATTACTGACTTGAGTGTCGGAGGGTGCGTCGCCAGGATCAACCCCGGTGTTTCGCACCTTTTGCAGGTTAAGGGCGGGAGATCACGGTCAAACTCCGGCGGAAAGGTTTCAGGTTTGGCTATTCGATACCCTGAGGAATCCACAAATTCTATCTATTTGTCCCCACACCAGATTTAGCGGTAACAGATTGGCGCCGTCTGTGGGAATCCATGGATAGCAATCCTTCCTCTTCCCATGGTTAAGATCACCTCCAGCCATGCCTCCCCGAAAACTGAGATCCAAAGAGTCCAACCGTGGACCCACTCCTCTTCAACCACAACAGGAGGTCCCCCTCCAAACCGTCCAACAGCAGGGGCAACTCCGTCCTCAGCCTGATCAGCCCCTGCAGCAGGAGCAACCTCCTCTTCAGAACCTTCAATCCCAAAGGGCTCCGCTCGGGCCCCAGAATGCCGGTGTGGGGACCTCTCGCCCCAATCCTCAGAAACAACCCCTTCACCGTGACCACATCTCTATACATAACCCTTCAAGCGACTCAATGGCATCTCACAACCCCTGGCCTTCCGAAGACCTCCGCAACATCCTTATCAACTGGCAGAAAGAAGAGGACCTTCGCCGCCATTTGGACGAAAGGCGGGCCCGTGAGGGAGCCACCCGCTCAGAACGTCCAAATGAGCATCTCCTTATCACCGCGACCATAGGAGGTCCCCTCCTCACAGAAGGCAAAGAGAGTCCCCTGGCAACCATCGAAGAAGGCATCACTCTCCCACTGGTCGGCAGCCCCGAGGGACGAAAACGAGCCTATCACCCAAGCCGAATTCCGACAATTCCAAGCCACAGTCTTGCAAGCCCTAAACCTCCGACCAAACAACAATAATAATGTTCAAAGGGTCCCCACTCCTCCTTCGGTCCAAAGTCCTCGCCATCGGTCCCTAACTCCTCCTCAAGCTCCGAGTCACCGACATCACAGTCCTCGCCATTCCCTGAGCTACCATCGCCGTAGCTCCTGCTCCCCTTCGTACGAAGACGATTCCAGAGACTCATATGGCTACCGTCGGAAGGATGATGCTGTCCATCATCGTCTCCATGAGATGGAGAGGCACCTCGGCCAACTAAACAGGGAAGAAGAGCTGAGAGAAAGGACCCTCCGTCCAAGCCGACCTCCCTTCTCTCGAACAATTATGGAGGCGCCCGTTCCAATAGGCTTCAAGCCCCCGCAGTTTGAGACTTACTCTGGGGAGTCAGACCCCGTAGACCACATCGAGAGCTTCAAGACCCTCATGTTGATCCACCAAGCTTCCGATGCTCTACTGTGCAAAACCTTCCCAGCTACTCTCAAGGGTCCGGCCCGAGAATGGTACTCTCGTCTTGCCCCATCCTCCACATTCTCTTTTGAACAATTTGTGACCCTCTTCGTCACCCACTTCGTGAGTAGCTGCCACACTGAGAAGACTAGTATTTTGCTACTCTACCTCAGTCAGAAGAAGGGTGAGAAGCTGAGAGATTATGTGAAGCGGTTTACCGCGGAAGCTAGGTCCATTGCCTCCCTTGACCAATCGGTTGCCGCTAAAGCCTTCCAGTCAAACGTCCTCAACTCAAACCTTCGGTCCTCTCTAGCCAAGAAGCCCCCGCAAAACTTCTCCGACCTTCTTCTCAGAAGTGAGAAGTATATCCGGGCTGAGGAAGCTGAACATCGACCCACTTTTGAGGGGTCTTCCTTCGGGACCAAGAGAAAGGCAGCTGAAGAAGGAGCTAAGAAGCTTCAGAAGGACAATGGGGGCCAGCGCCGCCCGCCTCCCAGATTTGAGAAGTTTACCCCTCTTAACGCCAACATTTCTACCATTCTCATGGAGGTCGAGAAGGAAGGAGTTTTGCCTCCTGCCCCGAAGATGAATACCCCCGGCAAGAAGAGGGACAAGAAAAGGTAGTGCCGATATCATCGAGACCACGACCACTACACCAACGACTGTCGGGCCCTGAAGAATGAAATTGAGGCCCTCATCCAGAGAGGGCAGCTATCTAAGTTTGTGAGAAAGAACCGAATTGATCTTCCTCCACCCCCCAGGGGGGCTAACAAGCATCCCGAAAGGCGCGATGAGACTCCCGAGTTTAAAGCGGAACGCATCTTGCATCTCATTCATGGAGGTCCCATGGGAGGAACCTCCAACTCTTCCCGGAAGGCTTTCATATGAGAAGTCAATTCAGTTCATGGCATACCCCCTCCCAAAGGCCTCGGAGTCCCGGTCACTTTCTCAGATGAAGACCTAGAGGGAGTCCAAACCCCCCATTGTGACGCACTAGTCATCAACCTCCATATGGCAAATTTTAAAGTGGAGAGGATTCTGGTGGACAATGGTAGCTCCGTTACCATCCTTTTCTTGGCGGCTTTTCGAGGACTCAAGTTATCGCGAAACAGGCTCAAGCCCGCGGGTTACATGCTCCATGGGTTCACAGGAGTACCAGTGACTATCGAAGGGGTGATCACCCTCGACGTAACCGCTGGCAAAACTCCTACTTCCCGGACAGAGCCGATGTACTTCATGGTCGTCGACATCCCAGCTACTTACAATGTGATTCTAGGCCGACCTGGCCTAGCTACTTTAGAGGCCGTTCCGTCAGCTTATCACCTTAAAATGAAATTTCCCACCAAGTCAGGTGTAGGGGAAGTAAGAGGTAGTCAAGAGATAGCCCGCAAGTGTTACATGACCTCCACCAGGGGTCCTGTCCTCTCCCTCGAGACCCTTGAGATTCCCCACAGGAAGGCCAAACCTATGTCCGAACCGGTAGATGAGCTGGAGGAAGTGCTCTTTTCCGAGCAAGATCCGAACCGCAAGTTTTTTATCAGCAAGACCCTCCCATCTGCCCTATATTCCGACATAGTCCAATGCATCAGAAAGAACCATGACCTCTTCGCCTGGTCAGCTGCCGATATGCCAGGAATTTTTGAGGAGCTCCTCGTCCACCACCTAAGCGTTGCTCCGGGGTCCAAACCGGTCCAACAGAAGAGGCACAAATTTGCCCATGAGTGCCAGCAAGCTATAAAGTAAGAAGTGAACAAGCTTCTCAAGGCCCGGTTCATACAAGAAGTCAACTATCCCGAATGACTCTCAAATGTTGTTATGGTTAAGAAGGCCAACGGAAGTTAGAGAATTTGCATCGACTTCACAGACCTGAACAAAGCCTGCCCTAAAGATCCATTCCCTCTCCCCAGCATCGACACCTTGATCGACGCTACTTCGGGCCATGAGTTGTTGAGTTTCATGGATGCCTTCTCCGGATATAACCAGATCATAATGTTCCCCCGGGATATCCCGAAGACCTCTTTCGTCACCGATCAAGGACTCTATTGCTACAGGGTAATGCCCTTCGGGCTGAAAAATGCCGGTGCAACCTACCAGTGCCTCCTTAATAAGGTCTTCCAGAACCAGATCGGTCGAAACATGGAAGTGTTTGTCGATGATATGCTAGTTAAAAGCATCCGTAGGGCCGACCATGTTGCCGATCTCCAATAAGCATTTGATGTGTTGAGGAAGCATGATATGAGGCTCAACCCAACAAGTGTGCGTTCGGAGTCTCGTCGAGAAAGTTCCTAGGCTTCATGGTCAGCCAAAGAGGAATCGAAGCCAACCTCGAGAAGATCAAAGCCATACTGGACATGGCACCCCCTACAAGTGTGAAAGAGGTTCAGAAGCTCACAGGGCGCCTCGCGGCCATAGGGCTCTTCCTGTCAAAGTCAGGAGAAAAGTGTATTCCTTTCTTTAAGTCCCTCAGGGGGGCTAAGGGCTTCGAGTGGGGCCAATAGCAACAAGAATCGTTTGATCAGCTAAAGACCTATCTGGTCAATCCCCCTCTCCTCAGCAAGCCTATCCCTAGGGAAACACTCTACCTCTACCTAGCTGCCTCTGAAAAAACCCTCAGCGCTGTACTAGTGAGGGAAGAAGACAAAGCTCAGAAGCCCATCTATTACGTAAGCAAGGTACTTCGGGATGCCGAGCTATGCTATCCAAGATTAGAGAAGATAGCATACGCCCTGGTTATGGCAGCCAGGAAGCTCCGCCCTTATTTTCAATCCTACTCAGTGGTGGTCCTTACCGACCAGCCGCTTAAGCAAGTTCTACACAAGCCCGAGACCTCCGGGCGTCTGATAAAATGGTCGATCGAGCTGAGTCGGCATGATATATCTTACCAGCCTCGGACCGCCATCAAGGCTCAAGCCTTAGCTGAATTTATTGTTGAGAACACCATCCCAGAGGTCAGTCAAGTAGCGAACGGGCCTCCTATCTGTACAGTATATATGGACGGGTCCTCTTGCATCGAAGGGAACGGAGCCGGGGTCATTCTGGCAGGCCCAGGTGACTTCGTTCTCCAATACTCCCTCCGCATCAACTTTAAGGCCTCCAACAACGATGCTGAATATGAAGCACTTATAGTCGGCCTGGGTATGGCATGCAAAGCAGGGGCACAACGTCTCTGAATATTCAGTGATTCGCAGCTGGTGGTGAATCAAGTCTTAGGGGAGTACGAAGCACGAGACGACCGAATGGCTAAGTACCTAGCCAAGGTCCAAAGTCTCATGGCGTCATTCGAAGAGGCACTGATCCAGCGAATCCCTAGAGAAGAAAATTCTCGAGCAGATGCCCTCTCCAAATTGGCCTCCTCCTCCCTTCAAGGTCTCGAGCAGACCGTCCTGATTGAAGTGCTCCAAAGACCAAGCATAGAAGAAGAAGCCCCTGAATCGATGGAGTCGCTTCCCGTCCAACTTCAGGATAACTAGATGAAACCTTTGATATAATTCCTCAGGGATGGGCTCCTCCCCGGAGACCCGAAAGAAGCTCGTCGAGTCCGAACGAGAGCGGAACGGTACACCCTTGTTGAAGGAGTCTTGTACAAACGCTCCTACATCCAAGTAGATGACAGACCCTACTTGAGATGCCTCTCCCCAGAAGAAGCCGCTTATGCCTTGCAAGAACTCCACGAAGGTGTAGGTGGAGCCCATTCAGGGTCGAGGTCCCTTGCTAGGAAAGTGTTGAACTATGGGTATTTTTGGCCTACCCTACTCCGAGACGCCGAGCAACATGTTCGGCGATGCAGCCCTTGTCAGCAGTTCTCCAACATTCGTCGTCTACCTCAAGCACAACTCACATCACTCTCAAGTCCGGTTCCCTTCGCGATGTGGGGGATGGACTTGCTAGGTCCATTTCCACCAGCTCCGGGTCAGCTCAAGTTTCTAGTTGTGGCGATCGACTACTTCTCTAAGTGGATAGAGGCTGAGCCATTAGCTACGATTACAGAGAACAAAGTGCTGCAGTTCTTCTGAAAAAATGTGATCTGCAGATTCGGCGTACCTCGGGTCTTCATAACAGATAACGGGACACAGTTTACAGGGTCAGCTTTTCGATCTTTATGTGAAGACCACGACATCCAGCAACGTTTCTCCTCCGTCTCCCATCCTCAATCCAATGGTCAGGTGGAGAATGCCAATAGACAGATTCTCTCTGGCATCAAGAAGAGGCTAGATAAGTCGGCCAAAGGCTTATGGGCGGAACAGCTCCCCAACGTATTGTGGAACTACCGTACTACGAAACGGACCCCCACAGGAGAGTCACCATTCAATCTCACCTATGGGTCTGAGGCTGTGATGCCCTTGGAAGTCGGTCTACCATCTCCTCGCCTTATGGCCTATGAAGAAGAGCAGAATGCCAGAGAACTCCGAGCAAACTTGGACCTGATTGATGAGCTCCGTGAAAGAGCTTCTATTCGCCAGCAAAATTATCGGAGAAGGATTGAGCAGGCCTACAATAAAAGGGTTCGTCCCACAGATCTCAAGGAAGGGGACTTGGTCCTCAGAAATCTAGCTATCTCGTTCCCTAGTCAAAAGAGTAAGCTAGCTCTAATTGGGAAGGACCGTACAAAGTTTCCAAGGTAGTCCGTCCCAGAGCGTATCGTCTAGAGGACCTTGAAGGCAGAGAGATACCGAGAACTTGGAATGCCGACCATTTACTGAAGTACCAAGAGAGCGCTTGAACGCCTCCCCGAGTACCTTCAAATGTCGAGCCATTCCTATCATTTTATTTGTATTTGCTTCTTTACTTTCTCATTGTAATAACGGCTTGCAACTTAGAAGCAGCCGATTAGCAGTTATCAATAAAAAACTTCTTTTCTCCCATATTTTTCTTGTGATTATTTGTATCTCTCTATTTAAGGCCTTTAATCACACTTACTCAAATGACGTGTTCGGAGTCCAAAACTTGGCTCGATTCCGCTTCGCAGGCTCGCTCTTAAGCGAGCTAGAAGTGGTTCGCCATTCGAAACTGCTCCCACAACCGTTGAAACTTACTCAAACGACGTGTTCGGAGTCCAAAACTTGGCTCGATTCTGCTTCGCAGGCTCGCTCTTAAGCGAACTAGAAGTGGTTCGCCATTTGGAACTGCTCCCACAACCATTGAAACCTACTCAAACGATGTGTTCGGAGTCCAAAACTTGGGTCGATTCTGCTTCGAAGGCTCGCTCTTAAGTGAGCTAGAAGTGGTTCGCCATTCGGAACTGCTCCCACAACTGTTGAAACTTACTCAAACGACGTGTTCGGAGTCCAAAACTTGGCTCGATTCCGCTTCGCAGGTTCGCTCTTAAGCGAGCTAGAAGTGGTTCGCCATTCAGAATTGCTCCCACAACCGTTGAAACTCATTTCAAACGATGAGTTCGGATTCCAACGCTTGGCTCGACGCCGCTTCGCAAGCTCGCTCTTAAGCGAACTAAAAGTGGTTCACCATTCGAAATTGCTCCCACAACCGTTGAAACTCATTTCAAACGACGCGTTCGAAGTCCGAACCACTTGGCTGGATAACCAACGAAGTTTCTACGACTAGACTAGACATGGGAAAAGAGTACTTTGGAGGAGCTAACCTTTGGTTCTTATGGTTCATTTAAAGTTGTCCTCACTCTTGGACCTCGGCACACCTTGCCGAGCGCTCTTGGCACCAACGCCCAAACGAGGAAAAAATCCTCACCCTCGAACCTCGGCACACCTTGCCGAGCGCTCTTGGCACCGACGCCCAAACGAGGGGAAAATCCTCACTCTTGGACCTCGGCACGACTTGCCGAGCGCTCTTGGCACCGACGCCGAAACGAGGAAAAAATCCTCACTCTTGGACCCCGACACGCCTTGTCGAGCGCTCTTGGCACCGATGCCCAAACGAGGGAAAAATCCTCTCTTGGACCTCGGCACGCCTTGCCGAGCGCTCTTGGCACCGATGCCCAAACGAGGGAAAAATCCTCTCTTGGACCTCGGCACGCCTTGCCGAGCGCTCTTGGCACTGACGCCTAAACGAGGGAAAAATCCTCACTCTTGGACCCCGACACGCCTTGCCTAGCGCTCTTGGCACCGACGCCCAAACGAGGAATTCTATTACAATTCGCGAGTTAGAGGTTCGAAGCGTGGCTCGGCACTACCTCCGTACCTCGCTCTTAAGCCAGCTAAAAGTAGTCCGCCCTTTATAAGAAATACAACAACAAGGCTAACAAAACACACAAGTCCAAGAAGGGAAAAAGCCTCACTTTATATACAAAATTCGAGAAGACAGTACAAAATAGTACTCCGCTTTACAACAAAATTATAGAAGTTAAAAAAGCTAAAGTCACGATACTTTTCTCTACGATGGAATTACAAGAGTTGAGAAGCCGAAACTACAAAGTTGCCTCGTAATACTTGGACAAAATACGACACTTGTGAAACAAGAAGAGCTTCAATGCCTCCTAGGCACAGGGATATTCCGCTTTAAAGATACCCGTGGACGGCGGCGCCGAACCTCGAAACTCGTTCCTAGACCGGCGAACTAGGACATATCTTCGGCGCTACTCCTGATAGTCGCGCCAGTGGAAGCCCCACTCGACGACACAGCCACACCACTTTGGGCATCGCCCGGACTTTGTCGAACCACAGGCGGACGGGTCGAAAGCTCGTAAAACGAAATACCTCGCTCACTTTCTTCGTGGGTGCACGAAGTGCTTCTGACATTGATTGGTCCCGAATGAGGTTTGAGGCGAGCGACTTCTGCCTCCAACTCGACTATGCGTTGTTTCAAAGAATCGTCCTTCACGGCTACCTCTAAGCGAGGGGGCACAGCGGAGCTCGCGACACTAGGACTACTGGCAATAATTCGGCGGAGTTAAGTAACCTCGATACTCTTGTCTACCGTGGCCCTCTTCAACGCGTCGACCTCCGCCGACAGCTCGTCGCGTTCGGCCATTAACTTGCCCACCGCCACAGTCAATTCCTTTTCCTCCGCCAGGAGCTCTTCCTCCACTATCTGTAGGTGGTGAATCTCAGCGAGCAGATCGTCTCTCTCCGTTGTCATCTTCGACAACGAGTGTCGGAGGCACTTAAGCCTCAGGCCAAGAGTGAAAGCTGTTGACGAGCCATCATTCTCGTCTACGGGGGCCATCTCAGCAAGCCTACCTTCCAGATGCCGAATCTCGGTGTCTCGCCGACCGACAATCAGTTGCAGATGATTTCGCTCACTTTTAGCCCTGCGCAACCCCATCTCAACTTCATAAAGGCGCTCTCGGCACCTAGTCAGACACAACCTCGTCTCCCCTAAACCGACCTCGGAACGTAGCTCCTCCCCTGCATTGGTGGGTTCGACGAGCTGGGTCACCTCGGCGAGTTGAAAATTTGAGGCAAACAACGAAAACGTTGAGTAAAAATTGGCAAATTTGGTTCACACCCATCTCCAGAGCAAGGCAACGTGTACACGACAAAGACTAATCTTTTGTTCACACACAGCCGAAGCTTTGGGCGGGGTAGCGTGAACACTTAGCCAAATTTCTGGAAAATATTTGTAAAAGCTTTTCCCAAAAGAAACACATGATCGAGCCCAAAAAGTTATATTTTCATTCATCACAAAAAATGCAGTGGCCAGTCCGCAATTAGGCAATACATTTAGAGGTACAAAGGATAAAAACAAAAGAGAGAAAGAAGAAGAAGTCGGGGACGACCTCTTTCCCGGGGCGACGAGTTTGGACAGGGTCGGACTCTCCCGAAGGTGCCAACATCGCTAGCAGAGTCACCACTGACCCCTGGACCTCACCGACGACCTCGACCTCGGTGTCCTCTTCATCATCCCCTTCTTCCCCCTCCGACTCGGGGTCGAAGCTGTCGACGTGGCCGGGGAAAAGGCGCCATCCAGAGCAATCGACCTCAGGATAGCGCTCCGACACCTGCGCGATGGCCTGGGCATACGCCTTGGCCATGTTGACGGCAAGGAAGCCCTACGCCTTCTCCATGGTCGCCTCCTCGGCACCCTTCACCGCTGCAGCCTTGGCTTCCACCGCCTCGGCCAGCTGCTTGACTGACTCCTCCCTCTGCCGAAGCAGATTGCCCTCGAGCTTCGTGACAAGGCCCTCGAGGTACTCGAGCCTTGTCGCTTTTCCCTCCGCCTCGACCTTCAACTTGTCGAGCTCATTGGCGAGGCGAGCTTTTTCAACCCGAGCGCGATCGACCTCCTTCTTGAGGTCCTTCTCCAGCTCCGTCATCTTCTCCATGAGATGACCGAAGTGGACGGTTATCTACGGTCGAACAACAGAAAAACAAAAGAAGTTAGAAAATCCAACATGCAAGTTACCTACAAAGGGGAAATTGACACTCACCGATACCGCCGAGTGTGCGATCTCGAGGGCATCGTCGCCCGTGCTTATGGCTTCCATGGCGGCTCGATCTTTCGGCATCGCCAGGTGCTTCACCGCCTGCATGCTCGACATCGAGTAGCCGAGAAATCCATCGAATTTTCGAACCTGCCAGTCCAGAACATAGATCTTCTTGTGCTCCTCCGTGAGCAGTACCTCGGCATCCACCGTCAGCGGGGGAACCTCCATCCCGAGCGCAGTGGCAATCGGGAACTCACCTGCCTCGGCCGATGCAGAGGTTGCTACCGGAGCCCGGCTCGAGGTCACGGCCGTCGGCGCCTCCACCTCCTCGGCGGCACTGGCAACCTTCTGAGCCTTCGGAGCGGTCAGCTTGGTTGCGACCCTCTTGCGCTTCTTAGGCGCCTTGCTCCCGAGGGCGGCCCTCTGCGCTAGCACCGCGTCGTAGTCCATAGTCTCTGCATCAAGAGAGATTGTTTAAAACTCAAGTTATGATCAAGAAAAATAAAAAGGACAAGGAAAACACAGATAAAGCCGCGTACCAGGATCTATGCGGCAGAGCCCTCCCCTGAAGAGAACGTCTTCGGTCAGATCTCGCCAGTCAAACTGTGGTCGGTCGAGAAGAACTCGAACTGCATCTTCTTCCTTGGGATGGAGCACTGGCGACTCCCTCACTCGCTTCGTCACCTCCTCCACCCATCCGGAGGGAATGGGCCACGCCTCGCGACTCCGCACTATGAATTACTTGTTGCGCCAGTGCTTTATGGAGTCGGGGCAGATGACGAGCCGAGCGCCATGCCTCGGGGCCAAATAATACCGGAACTCAGACCGGTTCTGCTGGTGGAGCCAGTAAAGCGTCCGAGCACCCTCAACTCCGGCTCGACCTCGGCCACCTAAGTACCTCAATCGCGAACGGGTGGAGAGGGAGCCATGCTCCGGCGAAGAAGGCATCGACCGGCAGCATCAGTTCATACTGCTCCGAGATTTGGAAGCAATCCCGGATTGCTGCCCGGTCCACCTCGTTGAGGATAGAAACCGTGGCGTCCACCTCCAAGGTCTCTCTTGCCGCATTCTCCTCGAAGGTTCGCCCCCTTCCGTAAACTATGCGCTCAGTATACTCCTCTAGAAGTTCCCGAACCCTATGGAGCCCTATCAGCGCCCCTGGCAATCTGCCAAACTCCCCCATACGTTTCGGATCTTCCACGATTGTGTCTCGACCAGATACCCTCTTACCCTTGTCGGTGCAAGCTCTCTAACCCGGAGACGGTGCTTCGCCAGCTGAGAGGGGAGGGCTCCGAAATAGGGGAAAGAGGCATTTTTTATATACTTGAAATAAACTAAGTATAAGTTACCTTGAAGTGACAGTTGCGGT
The DNA here is from genome assembly GCA_017893485.1 of Hemerocallis citrina. Taxonomy (NCBI): domain Eukaryota; kingdom Viridiplantae; phylum Streptophyta; class Magnoliopsida; order Asparagales; family Asphodelaceae; genus Hemerocallis; species Hemerocallis citrina. The sequence goes on along the minus strand of CM030364.1, from coordinate 66,552,010 downwards.
CGGAATATTCACCGGAAAACAGTCGATGATCACCGGGAGCTCTCGATAGTAGAATATCACTGCCTGAGTAAAAAACTTGGAGATGTGGAAAATGAGGGGGGGGGGGTGGAGTCTTATAGAGCTTGACAAACAGAACGAGGATAATGGGCCTCAAGAAAACCAACAGTCAGGCCCATTCACATTAATGACCACGACAAGTCGTACGGTCGCATTAATGGCTAACGGTCAAAGTCGTCAGAAGGTCAAGTCATCAGGCCAGCCTGTCATCTCCTAGCCATCAAATCCTCACTCTTGGACCTCGGCACGCCTTGCCGAGCGCTATTGGCACCGACGCCCAAACGAGGTAAAAATCCTCTTGGACCTCGGCACGCCTTGCCGAGCGCTCTTGGCACCGACGCCCAAACGAAGGAAAAATCCTCTCTTGGACCTCGGCACGCCTTGCCGAGTGCTCTTGGCACCGACGCCCAAACGAGGAAAAAATCCTCACCCTCGGACCTCGGCACGTCTTGCCGAGCGCTCTTGGCACCGACGGCCAAACGAGGAAAAAATCCTCACCCTCGGACCTCGGCACACCTTGCCGAGCGCTCTTGGCACCAACGCCTAAATGAGAAAAAAATCCTCTTGGACCTCGGCACGCCTTGCCGAGCGCTCTTGGCACCGACGCCCAAACGAGGGAAAAATCCTCATTCTTGGACCTCGGCACGCCTTGCCGAGCGCTCTTGGCACCGACGTCCAAACGAGGAAAAAATCCTCACTCTTGGACCTCGGCACGCCTTGCCTAGCGCTCTTGGCACCGACGCCCAAACGAGGAAAAAATCCTCACCCTCGGACCTCGGCACACCTTGCCGAGTGCTCTTGGCACCGATGCCCAAACGAGGGAAAAATCCTCACTCTTGGACCTCGGCACGCCTTGCCGAGCGCTCTTGGCACCGACGCTCAAACGAGGAAAAAATCCTCACCCTCGGACCTCGGCACACCTTGCCGAGCGCTCTTGGCACCGATCCACTTGGACCTCGGCACGCCTTACCGAGCGCTCTTGGCACCGATGCCCAAACGAGGGAAAAATCCTCACTCTTGAACCTCGGCACACCTTGCCAAGCGCTTTTGGGACCGACGCCCAAACGAGGAAAAAATCCTCACTCTTGGACCTCGGCACGCCTTGCCGAGCGCTCTTGGCACCGACGCCCAAACGAGCAAAAAATCCTCACCCTCGGAGCTCGGCACACCTTGCCGAGCGCTCGTGGCATCGACCCTCAGACATGGAAAAACCCACTCTGGACTTCGGCAAAGGCTCGCCGGACCCCCTCTCAGTGCCTGTAGCCTCGCCGAAGTATCTCTGCTCTTCGGCAGAGGGTGCCGAACCTCCCTAGACCTCGGCCTCCTTCATAACATGCGATTGAGAGGGGTCGACAACGACGCCGAAGCAACTAAACCACCGAACGAAGAGAGGGACTCCTTCAAGCGACCACAAGCATTAGATCTCCCCGAAATTCGCACCCTATGCTGATGAAGGGCCCAGATCGCACCGCGTCATAAATTGAATTAAAAAAATTAATTTCTATTTATTAAAATCGAATTATTTATTTAAAAATTGCGAAAAAATGATTAAAAATTCAGGAAAATTAATTTAAAATTCTAAAAAATAATTATAAATTCAGGGAAAATATTTTTGAGCCCCTGTATAAATAATCATTACTTAGAGTAATTAATTAAGGCCCCCGAACAATAAATCACCGCTTCGCGAATTTAAATAAATGGTCAGAAAAATAGATAAAAATTAACAAAAATCACCAAAAGTTCAGGAGAGCTCAAGAATAACCTTGAGCATGCAACTAGCTAAGAAAATCACCATAATACCTCATACAAAGATTCGACACCCCTCATTTGGAGTCCGATACAACTCCGCAAGCCATTAATACAGTGAAACTACTCCTCAAAGGCTGATTAAAATCAGTCTTCGGGAGTGGGGGGCTCGTGATTTGGCTAAAAATAGGGTTAAATCAGAACCGTCCAAATCGGGCGCGTATCTTAAAAATCAGGGGTAAAATGGTAATTTCACCTACAAACGGGTCTAAAGTGGGTACTGGGTCTTTTTTTTCCAAAGGCTCAATAACCTACGAACTGATCCATCTCAACTGGGTGCGGGTTTCAACCCGCAAGAAACCCGGTCCAGCTGGGTAGAATTAGGGTTTATGATTATACCTAATCAACGACCCTGATTCACTTCTATCCATTTACTGGGAAGTAGGGATTTGATCTTATCCCGAAACTGGTCCCTAAGGCGGCTATAAATACCCCCCATCCTCCACTGTTAAGAGGTAATCAATCTTTTGCCCATCAAAGCTCATTCATAATCTTTCTGATTACTGACTTGAGCGTCGGAGGGTGCGTCACCGGGATCAACCCCGGTGTTTCGCATTTTTTGCAAGTTAACGGCGGGAGATCACAGTCAAACTCCGGCGGAAAGGTTTCAGGTTTGGCTATTCGATACCCCAAGAATCCACAAATTCTATCTGTTTGCCCCCACACCAGATTCAGCGGTAACAATAACTACACTGGCTACTCATTTTTTAGAAAATTTTTGAATATGTAATTTTTACCTGAAATATATATAACTAGACTCGCTATCTCAGATAGCGAGTTTAGTTCAACTGACTTCGCTATCTCAAATAGCAAGTGTAGTTATACTCATTTTAAAAAAACAATTTAAACATGCAAAATCTACTTGAAATGTATGGACCTACACACGCTATCTGAGAAAGCGAGTTCATTTGAACTAAGCTCGCTATCTGAGATAGCAAGTGTAGTTGTATACATTTCATGTTCAATTTTTCTCTGAAAAAATGATTACAACTATTTATTTGAACTAGACTCGCTATTAAAGATAGCGAGTGTAGTTGTATACATTTCATGTTCAAATTTTTTCTGAAAAACTGAGTACAACTAAATTCGTTTTCAAATGAACTCGCTATCTCAAATGGCGAGTGTAGTTGTATACATTTCAGGTAGAAATTGCATGTTCAAAATTTCTCCAAGTGTTGGAGAAAATCATAGAACTAAACTCGTTATCTGATCATTTGAACTAGACTCGTTATCTCAGATAGTGAGTAGGTCAATTTGATAAATAGATTCGAAAGTGGGTCAGTTTGGTAAATACTTTCAAATAGTGGGTCATTTTGGAAAACAAATTCTGTTGCCGGTGATAAGAGAAGTTGCCTCCGACTCCTCTTAATCAACCTCCCGAATTTTTTGTAGTGCTAGGCCACTTTTTGATAGTATTTGAGTTTTTAGGCCAGGTCCCAAACTATTAGCGTTCGTGGGCTAGCCACTGCCACGTCAGCAACGGCCGCTATTGGAAATAGCGGCCTCTTCATATCCACCAAATTTGTACTCCCACACTTGATAGAGTACGGGGGGATTGGGCTGAGTATGTGTAAATGAGGTCGCTAATGCCACTAGCGACCTCCTCCAACTGAGGTCGCTACTCCCAATCGCGGCCACAGTGGTAGGCTATTATGAGTCTTGGATGTTTATACTAAGGTCGCGATTACCAATCGCGACCACATGTATGATAGGTCGCGATTGACATTAGCGATTATGCTGTTTGCCAAATCAGCTTATCTTCTGTGATGTTTATACTAAGGTCGCGATTGGTAATCGCGACCACATGTATGATAGGTCGCGATTGATATTAGCGATTATGCTGTTTGCCAAATCAGCTTATCCTCTGTGAATGTGACTCATAATAGCCTACCACTATGGTCGCTATTAGGAATAGCGAGCTCAGTTGGAGGAGGTCGCTAGTGGCATTAGCGACCTCCTTTACACATACTCAGCCCAATCCCCCCCGTACTCTACCAAGTGTGGGAGTACAAATTTGGTGGATATGAAGAGGCCGCTATTCTCAATAGCGGCCGCTGCTGACGTGGCAGTGGCTAGCCCATAAACGTTAATAGTTTGGGACCTGGCCTAAAATCGCAAATACTATCAAAAAGTGGCCTAGTACGGCAAAAAATTCCAACCTCCCCGTCTTCTACGACGCATTCTTTTACTTGTTTTTTGATGAAAACGGATAGAGTCTAACGACTCCAGCCCCATCAAATTGCATATATTATAATAAGATAGTACATGATAAATGTCGCTTTACAAGAGGTAAAACAACGACAGCCAAATAAGCAATAGTAAACGAAACTAATAACACAGACGCGTTCTTTTACTTGGAAACGCAATTCCCGCTGAAATACGACATCCTACGTGGCCCCCCCTTTTTTTTGGTTTTAAGGAAAACTCCACTACACCTACACCTTCCCTTTCTCTCTCTCTCTCTCTATCTTTATCACCATTTCGCTCGGTTTCTCAACATCTTCCCCCATTATCATTTTCGTTTCGTCTCGTCTCGTCTTCGAACCCAAACCCTAACCCTCATCGCCACTGCGCCGCTGATCTGTCAATTTTCAGTAGATCTTCGTCGGATACGGCCTGATGTCGGTGAGTCGAACGCAATCTCAATCTCGCATTTTGGTGGTAGCTAGATCTGTGGATTTATTTCGCAAATTTCTTAGATCTATTCTCAATATATGCTTATTTTGAAATCTGGAATCAATGCCGATCTTCTATTTATTGTTATTGTTATGAATCGTCGTTTCCTTCTCATTTGGACAAGTTAAAGAAATTTTGAAAATTATTTGGGGATGAGGTTGGATGGATAATCTCAGAGCAATGTGGCACTCAAGTACTCATGGCTCAAAGTCCAAGTGTAAGTCCAGGGAAGGTCATCATTTTGTAATTACGGATTTTAGGGATTTAATGACTTTCCATTTGGTGATCCTAAAATCTTGTGAGTTTGGCAAAGTGGAATTTTGGAGGGGAGTGTTGGAAACTCGTGGGATCTCAAATTGATATCCTATGTTTGAGATTCCGGAATTTCCCATTTTTTCTTGGCAAATGCAAATTGCTAGACACGCCGCAAGTGTCAAAACAATAAACTGATGATTGTAAAGTTTTGTTTTGGACAATTTTATGTGAATATATTTGTCATTGTAGTTTAGGATCTGTATAAGTATGTTCCTCCCATGAAGCTGAGTGTGCTTTGATTCTTTCAGCACATGCTTGGTTAATAGGAGAAACAGTTTCTTTTTTCTTTACTAATGATTCATGGAGCAATGATATATGAGAATAAGGGAGCTATGGTGTCACCCTAGCTAACTATGCGAGGGAGACTTCTCACATTGCATATCTCTGTTTTCCAAATTGAAAATCCACACCATTAGATGAGATTTAAAAATATATGTGCATTAAATTCTAAAAGAATTCGACGAGTTTTATCCTTTTATTATGCAACCAAAATTTTCTAAGGGCCTGGAATAACTTCAATTTTAGGTCGAATGATGAGTGGCTAAAAGTTGTCGAATTCATTTGAAATTTTGTACACAAATAGTTTTTGCAGTATAGATCATATTCATTGGTGTGGATTTTCCTTTTAGAGTCTCAAGAATAAATTTTGAGATGTCTCCCTAGCTAAATTAGATAGGGTGAGATCCTAGCCCTCTTATTCTCATGATAGATATCACTAGCATCTAAAATATTATATGTTCATCATGAAGAGTAGAAAAAGAAGAAAAAATGAAGAAAAGATAGAAGAGCAGAAAAAGTGGAAGCTACGAGAAAATAAGTATTAAGAGATTTGAGGAAAATGAAGAAAAATGAGACCAGAATGATATAGGAAAAACTATTAAAGAAGAAACAAAGACGGTGGAGAAATAAACGGAACAAGAATATGAGAGGAAATAGGGAAGAGATTAACAATTGGAAAGACAACCGAGGTTCTAAATGGTGAATGTAGATAATGGTACTTGTGTTTGTCTGATGGTTAGACTATATATAAGGGTCATTTTGTAATATGTCAAGGTGCCATGTTGTAGTAAATGTGTCCTGAATGTGATATATAGTCATAGACAAGAAACTCATATGTTCTCTTTACTATCATATATCTAACCTATAGATATTAACAGATGATATAGACTCATCGTTGCTTCAATCCCAAACCCCCATTGCATCAATTTAATTAAATTTTGGTTGCACCCAAATTTCGTGTGACATATCGGGTTTTACTCAAACTGTCAACCATTATATTGTCATAGACTATTTATTTTCAATATCGGTAGCGGTTACCCAGAAAAAATAACATGTTGGCCTATGAAGCATGATTATGAGTACGGGTATGGGACACATCAAATTTGTAAATAGTAGGGTACAGTTACTTCAATTATGTAGAACTTAAATAAAAATGGAGTTGGAACAATATAATTTGTTGCACATGATCTAAATATAAAATATACTGTCCACAAAATATGGTAATATTTCACTATACACCATAAAATTGGAGATGCGTATGAAAGTAACTATAGTTAAGTACTAAAAGAATTATGAATATGTACTTTAAATTTGTTAATTATGTGTTCTAATTTTTAAGAAATGTTAGAGAAGTGTCTAAAAAGTGTCCAATATATAAGATGTATTAAAATTTTTTGGACATGCATGAAAAGTGTCCAACCAAGTGTCTAAGTGTCAAAGTATTTGATATGTGTTCAGTATAGGTACGATTCCTTGTTAGCCATGCTACATAGATATTAGCCAAGAGATTAGATATGTTGGCTGATATAATATTACATGAATACTCACTTACCTATTTGTTAATCAGTTGGTGGAAGTGGAACATCTCTTTGTTAGTCTTCAATAAGCCCTAGTGTGATTAGCCCTAGCTATGAAGTCAAAGGCACTCACCTTAGACATATTATTGTTGTCAAGTTTTGACAAGGCATGTCCTATTAGTGAGTGGCACACACCTCAGCATCAGGTGCGGTGCACTATTCCTAGGGTGACCAAAGGGGCACGAATGATGGAATAGTGTGAAATCCATATAGGGCCTGGGTGTTGAGCTTACGAACTGATGAGCCTCATTCCACATACACTCTGGATCTCACACTTGAGAACACACTAATATATATTAATTACTTCGACAATGTAGAAAGAAAAGTTTATAGTCTCCTTAAACCTGTTAAATGTAGTGCACAATAGCAAATAAACATACATATTCGAGGGATAGGTGACAGACATACTGTTGGGATTGTATATCATGCATACTTGGGGTTGCTGAGAAGAAGATGATAAAGTGAAGAAGGTCGAAGCATCGATAGAGTAGATGAGTAGCAGCAGCACAACAGCAAAATAGAGACTTGGTGGTCGACCGTAGCGATGGAAACCGGGCACGGTTGACCCGCGACCCGTCCGTGACCTGCCCACTCTAACCCAGCTCGCAATTAAGTGGTTCGGGTCCGGGTCAAACCCGCGGGTCGATCCGGGACTGGATCGCCAAATTTGTAAATCCAACCCGCTCGACCCAACCCACGAACCCATTGATCAAGTCAAACCTGCCCGCCAACCTGCGAGTCGACCTGCGAGTTTTGATCCGTTGAATTTTTGGATTTGACTCATGGGTTTGACATGTTTGGATTTTTTTTGATATTTTTTTGTTGTTTATTTTTTAAATCTTTTTTTACTACAAAATATGTGTGTGTGTGTGTGTGTGTGTGTGTGTGTATCTATAGTGCAAATATATATGTATATACTGCAAATATATATGTATATATCCATATAGATATACTCTAAAATATTTCAAAATTTTATAAAAATAAGTGTGAACATCAAAAGTATTTGATTACTATCCACTACTCAATTAGACAACCCCCACCCTAGCTATTTATAGTCAACTTCACCTCCTCACTTCTCTCTTCTCACCAATGTGGGACTAAAGTTTTCAAAATTTAAAATCCAAATATATTTAGTTCCACATAGGTGAGATGAGAGAAGTCAAGATGTAAAGTTGGCTATAAATAGCAAGAGTGGGGTGGGCTAATTGAGTAGTGGATAGTGAGCAATTAATTTTGTTGTTCACACCCATTCCATATAAAATTTAAAATATTAACCAACTTATTTTTTAAAAAATCCAATCCGGGCCAACTCGAAACGGGTTCGACCCGAATGGGTTCGCAGGTCGACCGATCGAATATTTGGATTTCGGACCCAACCAGGTCCGGCCCGGTTATGCTGGCAGCCTGAGGCGCAAGGCGCAATTTGAGGCATAAGCCTCACTTAATCGAGGCTCATTACTACTTTTGGGGTTTTTTTAAATTTATCAATAAGATTATATAAATAAGATAACATCATAGCAACAAAATATATCATACAATGACCAAGATGACTGTGTAAGTTATCATTTTTGTAAAACTACAATGTGTTCCTTTGTAATATATAACTACAATGTGTTTCTTGCCCCAAAGAAGTGATACAATGTGTTCCTCTGTAAAACTACAATAATATCATGTTAACCTTGAATTCATAGTTTCATGTAGTAATGCACATACAGTATTACAGTATTACAGTAGTGAAAATACTTACCATACAACATACAGTATTACAGTATTACAATATTACAGTAATGAGCATACAGTAAAATTACAATAGTATCAAATTAAATATCGCAGCAATGAGCATACAATATTACAGTATTATAGTCTTAGTAAATGGCAAGGTATTTTGAAATATTATAGCAATAACATAAACTTAGCCGACCATGAAATTTGGTCATGCTCTACATTGAGATATGATGCAATTTTTTGAATCAGACATGGTTTCATGATTATAGTAAATTATGGAATGAACTAGCTTCACAATTTTGTTTCAAAGTAACTTGAAAAAATATCATAAGCAAAGATAGACAAAAACCCAAGAAACAAACCATAAAAGTGTAAAATCAGAAAGGAAAGAAACCAAAATAGGAGTGGATAGACTGGAGACTGAGTAAAAAGGCCGCCGGCGCTGCCGATCTACTTCCGCTGTAGCCACTAATCTGCTGTATATTGTCGTGTCGCCGCCAAGTTGCTTCGCTGTCGTCGTCGATGTTGTTGAGAAGGGGAGAAAATTATGAGTGCAAATTGAGGAGTTAGGGAGGTAGAGATTGTGGTTAGAGTTTGAAATTGGGGATGACAAGGTGAAAGAATTGGGGGAGTTACGGGATATGAGAAGGGTTGAAGATGGGTCGGGTTGTCAAGACGGGTTTGGTTGGGTCAGGTCTGTTATGTTCAGGCATGCATTTTGCTTGAGGCGCACGCCTGGAGCCTTTGCTAGTGTTGCTCTTGCCGCTGAATCAGGTGATACTTTAGATTGTACTCTTATTTTAAAATTTCATAGATGTGTATTAAGGTTGGTTTCTTGAATCCGAGAGTTCTCATATATGTTCCGAGAAATGTTTTCTACTTACAAGTTCACATGAGATCGCTGTGTGAAAATGGTGTTTGGTGAGTTTTGTGAAATAGTGGGTGAGAGAATAGTCGAGTTGGAAGTGTCGACGGAAAGTAGTGGGTGACATATTCATTTGTTATAATAGAACCTTGTATATGTAGAAACTCTTGAAGCACGAGATTACATGTACACAGCTCAAGGTGGAATTCTATCAGCTTGGGAAGGTCGTCGTAAGGTGATGTTCAAAGAGGGGTGTCTCACACAACCTCTACAAGCTTTGTGGGATCGAAAATATTGGCCAAGTGTTTTTATGCCCTATGTCTATGAAGCGTCATCTAAAATGCCATCACTAGAATCATTGAAGCGGGATCACGACGTTCAAATACCGTTGAGAGGTGGAGTGCCTCGGGGTAGGTGGAGTTCTTGTGGAGGGTAGCGCTTCCGTGTTAACGCTTACTAAGGTGTGTCATTGAGGGGGCATACTGATTGGAGAAAAAAGTAGTAGATTGATTTAACTAGCTGAAGAACCACGTTCGTTTAATTGTGGAGAATGAAACTGATGAGGACATCTTTCCTGTTTAGTTTAGGATTTTTATTTCAGTACCATTTTTGTTTATGGCAATTATAGCCATATGTAATCTTTTTTGTATTTTTTTTTAGATTTTGAGAATATTTGGAGATTTGTATTAAGATGTATTTTGAGCCTATTTATAGACCTTTAGATTAATTAGTAAGGATGCTATTCTTGATTAAAAAAAATTGTATTGAGTTTTTTGCTCTTCCTTTCTCTCTTTGTGTGATACAAGTGAGATCCAAATTATTAGGGTTTGTGATAAATCCTGATACAATTTTAGGATTAGTGATTAACTCTAAAATCTACCCCAAAATAAAAATCCCCCAAATACAATTCTCTAACCCTAATTTTCCAAATTCCCAACACAAAACCCTAATCCCCTATTCCTACACCTGCCGCCATCCCCCTTCTTCATCTTCCTCTTCCTCTACCCCAAATCCCGATCACCAGAGAACCCACTCTTTTTTTCCCTTTCTTCTTCCCCAGTCCCGCGCCACCTCCACGCCATCATCCACGACCCTCTCCTCACTGATCAACTCCACCACAACCCCGACATCCTTCGCCGTCATCTCCTCCTACCTCATCTCACCACAACCACCACCACTTGCACCTCCCGTGCTCCTCTCCATCACCCACACACAGTCGCCGCACACCCCCGATCGACCCCCCCCGTCGCGACGTCCCTCCTCAGTGCGCCGGCAGACCCCTCCTCAGCGCCGCCCTGTGCCGCCATCAGCTCCGACAGCAGCAGCAAGACCACCTTGCTGCTCCACTCTCTTGCTGCCCTTGCTGTTCTTGAAGTGCTGTGTTCTTAGTTGCTGCCCAACTCCGAGATCTACGCTGGTTTCTTCGCACTCGGTATACTCTCTCCTCTATTAAATATTTGTGGTGTTCTTAGTTGCTGCCCAACTCCGAGATCTACGCTGGTTTCTTCGCACTCGGTATACTCTCTCCTCTATTAAATATTTGTGGTCTACTGCCCTATTATCTATTATATTATCTGATTTGCCTGTCGTCCTCAAATGTAACCGAGATTGAGTGTTCCACATGCTTGAGTAGAGTACGAATCAATATTGAACCTATTACTTGCTAAAACTCTTAGGGATTTAATTATTGATTGTAGGGTTGAATTATTAATTGGGATTGTTAACGTGATTCAGTTCTTTAAAATCCATCCAACCAATTAATTGTTTAAAATTCCTAACTTTAATCTGCATAACGTGTTGGTAAAATTAACCCATTAAGATTCTTGGAAATTCTCTATTTTAGGGTTAGTTTTACATCTGAAAGAGTCTATATGAGTTTGATCACACAGTGTTGATAGCATGCGTATGCAATCCAAGGTGGAGATTGCTGGGATTATATGTCTTGCTTACTTGGGTTCGATGATAAGAAGATGATAAAGCGAATGACGTCGAAGTGTTAATGAAGTAGAAGAGCAGCAGTAGCACAACAGCAAAACAGAAACTTGGCAGTCGACTACGCTTTGGGTGGTCGACTGCCCAAGCTCTCAGTCGACTGTGTAGCGGCGACAACAAACTATCGGGTTAGGTCTTTGTGTTTTGTTTCAAACCCATCTTCCTCTCTAAGTTAGATTATACGGCTCCTATCGTGTGTCTCTTTATTCATGATATATCAGACATCTAATGTATCAAGACTAGCGTTGGTATCGAGGCCTATTGGTTCGGGTCCTCCATTACTCGGAATCGGACCCGGATTTGTGAGAATCGGGTCCGGGTCCTCCTTAAAAAAAATACTCATTGGATCCGATAGCGGGAAATAAATATTGCACTTAAGTATTTTTGCATCCGATACCCTACAGTTTCAACATTTTTTGCACTTAAGTACATGAATGAATATTATATTTACACATCTATCTTCAACAATTATTATTTACATGTATATTCTATTACCCTATTATTCAAATTCCAAATATTTGGGGGTATTTTTTAACAGATCCGGGTCCGGGTCGGGTCTATTTTGAGCGGACCCGGACCTGGACCCGAACCCGGACCCGATAGTACATCGGGTCTTATTTTAGGATCAGGATCCGGACCCGTATAGATTGGGTCGGTTCCGGTCCAATACCGGGTCCGGGTTGGGTCCGGGTATCGGGTCAAAGTAACAGCTCTAATCAAGACTACAACCTAGGGTTTCACTAGATCTCTATATGCTATTGTATTGGCTTCATTTGGAAATCAAGAGAGAGTATTTCATTGTAAAGAGCGATTGAGAGAGTTCTCCATTGTAAACAACATATTATCTTCTAGTGATGTTTGAGAGAGACAGGTTCTTGGTGCGAGTGTAATAGTTTATATTTTCTCTAGTTGAATAATATTTTTCCTTATTTCTTTCCTAGATTAGGTGTAGCTAAATCGGGATAAATCATTGTGTGCTTTGTGCGCTTGGTTTGATCTTCTTGTTTGACTATGGATTTAATGTCGCTAAACTCAGCAACGAATTCCTAATAATTGATATTAGCCGCACAAATCCTAACAATAGGTACCAGAGTTTCCGCATAAATCCTGACATAGTTATAGGCTTAAGGCTTTTGTTTCATTTTTGATTTAATCTATTTCTCTGGAATGAGCGATGTATTCAATACAAAGATGGTCGCAAATCTGCAGTGTACTCCAGTGCATACTCGTCTTCCTGTAGTATATAGATGATTGCGACAAGGCTCTACTTGCAGGATATTCAACATGAGTTCTCCTGTATTTTGCTCTTAGCACAGATGTCAAATATGATCAGGTCGTTCTTATTCTGCTTGATAGTGATCTTGTTTTGCAATTAGAACCATATTGCTAGAAGATAGTCATAAGTTTTCTCGCACTTTGATGCTATCTTATTCCTTTTGTACTTTTGGAATTGCTTAATGATGCTGACGGTTTATAAATTAGTGTCCTGTACAATCTGTTGATCTGCATAACATAAAATATAATATGGTTACATCTTAACCTTGATATTATTCATGCATCACTTAATCAGTCTACATTTAAAGAGTACTTGAGCTGATGGACCAACATACTTGGTCTTTCCATGGTGGGTTTAATTCCCCCGACAACGTCCTGAATTAGACACAAGAAGAATTAACTTGTATCTTTTTTCTCTCTTATGGTCTTGGCAGGGTCTTGAGGTTGGGTACATAAGTTTTAGGAGTTCCGATTAGGTTCATACTTCATATTTAGCATTGGACTCCTTATCAATAGCCATTGTGTCCATAGCTAACCTTGTATCAGGCTAGGTTTCATCGAGCATTAGAAATCTTCATTTCTTGAGGCCAAGTTTTTATTGACTTTGATCCTCATCTTAAGAGCTCTTTGTGCAAGTGTTACTGTAAAGCCTCTTAGTAGTAGGCAAGAGGTACGGTTGTCAAATCCCACTTGCATCAGGCTGAGGCCTATGTAAAGAAAGAGCTATTTTTGTGCTCCAGACCTCTTCAATAAGTTTAGGCTCCATAGAACTGAGAGTAATATGAATGCAGTGATGCAGGAACATAATTGCTAGTTTGTTACTACATGACGTCCGGAAATAGGGAAGTGTAGCGCAAGTGGAACACCAACATGACACTTTTTTTTTGAGAATGCACACTTTAAATTCCGTACATGCAATCAATGGAGCACAATTGGGAGACACAAATAGGGAGGGGTCATTGATTTAAATTTTCATCAGAAGTTGAGGACAAATTACCTCAACCAAGGGCTGAACAAATCAGATGGAAATCAAACTTCGAAAATTGAGATGACTTTTATTGTTCATGCAAGAAAAGTTGATTTCTTCAACTAGGTTGAGATGAGTCAAATGACTTTTGTAATGTCATGCATATCTATGGGAGGTAGTTCAACTGATCTTGAACATATATTATGTAGAATTCAGGATAAACACTTCCTCATGGATTTTATATATTTATATGTCAGCTTATCGAACTAATAAGTTACATAAGTTCACTCTATGGAAATTTGTTCAGCATTTCTCGTATAGGTGCCATTATATGAGTTGGTTGTCTTTTTTTGGGTTGTCCGGGATAGTGTTCTTAAATCCTAGATCATTTCTATATTATCTCCAATACTGATGTTATCTGTTTCTTGAATTCTTGTTCTCTTATTAGAAGACTGTTTCAGTAACCAATCCCTTGTTTTTTTTTTTTTTGACATTGCAGATGAAAACAGTGAAGGTTAGCAATATATCGCTGTCTGCATCTCAGCAGGATATTAAAGAGTTCTTCTCTTTTTCTGGAGATATAGTATATGTTGAAATGCAGAGGTGGTTGTCAAATTCTCGTCATATTTGTTGACTATCAGTTAGAAGTAATTCTGACAATTTTTGGTTTGCATTTCCAGTAGAGAATCTGATTTTGCTCAGGTTGCATATGTGACTTTCAAGGATTCACAGGGAGCTGATACCGCTGTGCTTCTCACTGTAAGCTAATGTTTTCTTATTGGAGACAACCTTACTTTATGCATTGTCTAAATCTTTCCCTTTCACACTTTTTTAGTTCGTAATATTCGATGCATTTCTATACAGGGAGCAACTATTGTTGACCTTCCTGTTAATGTGATGATAGAAGAGAATTATCAACTTCCACCGGGAGTCTACAGATCACCTGAGGTAAACCTTCTAGCATTTTATAAAATATATTGATTCCGGGAACACTTACTAGGAATGCCAGAAACAATTGTAGCTTGATAAATAATATATGCAACATTTTAATACTGGGTAACTTTAGAAATCAGACAACCGGAATTTTCATGCACCAATTCCAACATACATAAAAACTTCTTGCAATTCAAGAAGATAATTTTGTTATTATCACGAAATGAACTGTAACTAAAATTACAACATTTGTTTCTTTATATACATCTGAAGTAAATAAAATGTAGGTCAACTTTAAGTAAAAGAGGGGGTCCAGAACCTCTGCATTTACTCTGAGTCTGTGACTTTCCTATGTTCTGATGAGAAGGGGTCTAGAAAGAAAAAGAAGAACGTCTGGACAGAATTAGGGATATCTCATTATGGATGTTTTGAGTGCAGATAGTTAATATTTGGAAGGTAGAGCGTCAAGTTGTCTTATTGCACTAAATTTCAGGTTTAGCTGTAATGAGAGACAATAATATATACTCTTAATTTTGTACTGTATGGTACATATAAATTGTTGTCCATAATTTTTCTCCACTAAAGAAGCTGTGGAAGCTATTCCGTCAAAGCTCCTCCCGACGAATATAACCCTATTTACTGAAGTTAAATTTCTGTAGTTTCAAGCTTAGGTACAATTAAACATCTACGATTTTCTCATCTTATATGCTTACAGTGCCCTTCTGTGTAACTAGAAAACAGCAGAATTTTTTTGGCTTTGCTGTATTTCCAGTCATGCAGACTTTTGTCTCAGTCACTATGGGTCTTCGGACACCTTAGGCACAATTCATTCTCACAGAGCGACTACTATTTTTTTTGTATGAGTCTCAGTCCTCATAGTAAGCTTTCTGAAAATGTCCAGGGGGTCATAACTCAGATGATTTACACTATAATCTTGATTCTCACATCAATTAGCCTATGAAATGTCTAGTGAGAGATTGAGAGGCTTGATAATCTTTCAACCATTAATTAATTGATTAACTGATAAGCAAGTAAAAAGTAGGACCCATCGTGTAAGATGTTCCCATACTATTCCTAATCTCATTCTGTGCAGCAAAGAAAAATTTCAAAACTGGGCCACACGAATGCTTTGGTATGCGCACATGTTTCTTTTAAACTCATGTGGATTTTGAACTGGATGCAGATCCCCTGGCAAGGGATGTGTACTTGGGTTATTGGGTGGAACCTGATGCAGATCCCCTGTTGAGTAGTGGGTAGTTAGGTTGAATTTGAACTAGGTGCAGATTGAGAGACTGGGTGGAAAACATGAAACTCCAATCACAGAGTAAACTTTTAAGTTTTAATAAGCAGCTTACGCCCATTGCAGAGCATTTAATTTTTAGTATGCTGACGAATAGTTTGAAGTCATATTTTACCCTTTCTTTCCCCCACTTCTAATATTTCTAAATTTGTAATGTAAACAACGTTGTTGTGTTATTATTTTTATTTGTCCCCGCCACTCCTTCCCGCCACTCCTTCCTTCCTTCTCGAAAAGGTAAAAAAGCGCACTGGTTCTGTCATTTGACTATGACCCTTATATAAACATTAATCACTAAGAGCACTCACAGTAGAGAGTATTTTGGTAGTCTCTTCAAGTGCCATATCACTTTTCTCCAAAAAAAATTGAATTTGGGATACTGCAAGGATATCTACTACTAATTGACCCACAATTAGGGCTGCAATCGAGCCGAGCCGAGCTGAGCTGAAGGTATTCAGGCTCGAGCTCGGCTCGTTAAGGAAATGAGCTTAGTTTTGAGTTTGAGCTCGGTTCGAGCCGAGCTTTGACCGAGCTCGAGCCGAATAGCTCGCGAATAGCTCGATCCGTTTGTAGCCCTACCCACAATAAGATGGGTGTCTTCCCACATTTAATAATAATAAGTTTATTATTAATATAATTAAATAAATAAGATTTTGATTAAAAAATCAAAAAGAAATTGTGGGGCCCACCCGGGTTGGCTGGGAAGAGGGGGAGATACGGTATCTTGATGAAGACCTGGGCCCACCCGGGTCTTGGGATTCTGGTGCTAAGTTGGCAAGGATGAGGGTTTTTTTTTGTTACTTGGGGGTATCTTCAATTTAAGAAGTCATTGTTAAGGATCTAATTCAGTCTACTAAGTGAAGAAAATTTTCCTTGAGAATACACCATCTGAACTTTTTCTCTCTTTGCAAAGATGGATGTGAAGCCTTCCGCTGTCGAGAAAGCAGAGGATATAATGAGTAGCATGCTAGCAAAGGGCTACGTCCTCGGTAAAGATGCTGTTGAACGAGCCAAAACCTTTGACGAACAGCACAATCTCACCTCCAAGGCTTCCGCCACTGTGATCTCCCTCGATCGTCGTATTGGCTTGAGCCAGAAAATCAGCATGGGAACAGCTGTTGTTAATGAGAAAGTGAAAGAGGTGGACAACAAGTACCAAGTGTCTCAGATCACTCGATCTGCTTTCACTGCAGCTGAGCAGAAAGCAAGCAGTGCGGGCACGGCCATTCTGAACAACCCGTACGTCCAGTCAGGGGCATCATGGGTTTCTTCAGCCTTTAATAGGGTGGCAAAAGCAGCAGGGGAGGTGGGGTCCAAGACAAAGGAGAAGGTTGAGAAAGCTGAAGTGGTGAAGAAAGAAACTATATCAAGAGAGAGGATGGGGATGGTTGACGAGTTTGCTCAGCTCCATCTCGATGAGCCATATGGAGAGCCGGCAACTGTCCCAGCCGTGGAACCAGCACAAGTAGTAGCTGTAGATGACAGTCCTAAGCCGGGGAATGTTTGATGTTACTCCAGATCTTTCTATATTCTTTCATTAAAAGAGTTCTATTCTTTTATTTTTGGTTGACTTTCTGTTCATCTATGTGTAAAAATAACCTCAGTATATTCATCTTGTACTTTATCAAATGATTGCAACTTGATGAGCAGAAGATGGAAGTTAAGAAAGTTTTATGTACTGGATGGACTATCATGTGTGTTTATACTGATTAAGGCTATACCGTGGTACCGTGGACCCCTACTTGATGACAGAAACTAATGGTTTGGTCGTGAGCTTATCCTCTTGGACCTCAGTTTAACACTATAGCTTTCAAATTCAATCACGTTTTTTGTCAAGTATGTACTCCACTTATTATGGGCCCATCAGTCCCTTTATAATATTTCATCTTTTACTTCATTATTATCCAAATGTAGCTTTTGGATGTTGTTCAAATATTTATAGTTAAGGAAAACATAAATAATGTTTTCAAGCATTATTTCCAAGATTCCAGCTATTCAATAATATTATAGCCAAAATCATTTGTATTAGTTACAGGCAGGCAGTATCTGCAGATTAACACAACTGACAACACAGCCAGCTTTCGGATTTAAAACTCCTAGCTGGAGATGGGAAGAGCCTACTCCAATAACGAAAATTTTAAATTTTCTTACTGGAGCTCCCTAATCTATAGTATTCCCCAAAAAAATCGAAGGAAAAAAAAAAAAAAAAAAAAAAAAAAAAAAAAAACTCTTGGAGAACTCTTCAGAAATTCCATAGATATGAATTTGTCCCGAACCCGCTCCCTCCGTCATCTGCTGGAGCATCAGTCGTGGGGCCTACATGGGGTATGTCAAAATCGTACATAAAATCATCATCGATCCCTAGGAACTGATCCCTCATCATCATCATCTCCGTGAACGACAACTCCTCCGTGGTCTCCATCAATACTTCCCCACTTAATTCCCGTGATGTCTCCGTCTCCTCTGTTGGCGGTAGTGGCGATGATGGAAGCTGTGGTGAGTCCACTAAAGAATTTGCGTGCTGCGCAGCGACTGTCTGTATCTGCTGGTGGTTCATGATTCTTGAATTAGAGGGAATTTGTGGTGGATTTTCAGGAAAGTTAAGTCGTGCCTGGCTTCCACGCAGGCACAAGGCAGCTGCATCGAATGCACGTGCCGCCTTCCGCGGGGAGTCATAGGAGCCTAGCCAAATTCTCTCTCGGCTGTTGGGTAACCGAACTTCCGAAACCCACTTCCCCCACTTCCTCTTCCTCACACCCCTGTACTTCACCTCCTCATTGGCACTGCTGCTGCTGGCAGCGTCAGAATCACTAGTCTTCATCATCCTCGACTCGACTATAAAGTAACACGTGTCAAAAATGTTTTGGAGAGAGAGAGAGAGAGAGAGAGAGTGCGAGTGCGTGCGTGCGTGGCGGCAGTGAGGATTGGAGAGGGAGGTCTACATGTATATATATGTCGGGTGAGAGCCGCGTAGGCGCGTGCGGAAAAGGGAGCATGTTGAGAGGGTTTGAATTTGAGCACGTGCGGTAAAAAAGTGGGGGTTGGTTGAATTATAAACGTGGTCACTTTCACGCGCTGCCAAAGATTGGGGGACCAGGTTTCGGATGAGGGTCCGGGTTATGCCCTTCTTAATAAGTAATAGTAATCTTAAATCTAGTCTAGCTTTAAATGTAATACTTCCTTTATATTAAATTAGATATGTACGGACTGCACACAGATTTGTTTGTCTACAAATATTTTTATTAATTGAATTTAATTTGGACGTATATTGCACGGGTTTGCTTAGTTATAAAATTAGAATTTGTTTGTTTACAACCCAACTCTCCCATTAAAATAGTAGAGAATTTGAAGAGTTAATTAATTAATTAATTAATTGGATTAGTGATTGTGTGTGTGACTTCCAAGATACGTACTTTGTTTGGTGTTTTGGATTTTCAGATTTATTTTGTTGTTGTTGTTTTTGGGGTTTGGCTGACTTTTAGTTGTGAGGGAGTGAGTGAGTGAACGCACGTGCTGGTAGATTTTTTTTTTTTTTGGCCCTTTTCATTTTCCATTTTCCCCACGTGGATAGCACGTGTATAATACTAGTTAGGATTAATGCGATGTGGCCATGTGTTCGAATTGGGAGGACTCGGTCGTTTGAAGAACTGCAGATTTCATAGGATCCACTTTGGTAGCTTGTACGAAGGGAACAGGCTGTGGACCAGAAGGCCTAAAGACGATCTTCAAGCCGGAAAAGGAACCTTAGCTGCTTTTAGAGTAGTTCCTGATTTCAGGCGTCCAACAGTACTGGATTTACTTGATTTGGATTAGACTACGGCCCTCAAGAGGTTCCTTATGGGAAGAGCAGCAGTTACAGTCGATTTTCAAGTTAAACGTTTTTCCAACGTAATTTGTAAATGGTATGGAGCCAACATTGCTTCGTTGCCACTGCTCTTTACCACGGTTGGATTTTCTTTCCGGATGCCGTATGCATGCCTTCTCGTATTCTAGGTTCTTCTCTTTTAGAGAGACATCACATCGATTCGATCCGCTCTTTTTCGGATCCTGAAGCGCGATGCAGGTCTTTAAGAAAGCATTCTTCTTTGGCCTCCGAACAAAGAGAACACCATTTTTAAGCTGAGCGATGACCAAAGATATGTTTGGTTTCAGACCATACTATGATGCAGCCTTTTATACAAAATAATAATAATAGTAAAGAATAAAAAAAATAATGAAAGCGAACATTCAACACCAAGGAACATATTAATCTTATCCTTAATATAATAAGAAAAATGTATTAATGTTAGTACTTTTATAGTTAGAAAGGTATTCCTATCTGGGCTTGGATTAACATTGTTAATAAATGCGTTTATGACCCTAAATTATACAACAACGTGAGATTTGACAAAGTTTTACGTAGACTGCCAACTATTTAACAAAGTCCTCTTTCTTTTCTTGTTTGTTGTCGAATTCCTTAGCTTGCGACGGATAATATGATGGAGTTTTTAACTCTAAATTATCAAAAATAATTTTTGTTGTTGTTGTTTATTACCAATAAGTTAGCTGAATTATGAGTTGTCTACTATTACATTCCTTAATTTGATCAATATGCTGGGCTAGTTTGTCTAGTTTGTCCAATTTCGAGTTTTCCATATATCCTGATTGATAATGGTAAAAATTTTAACAAATCAGACCATACGATTTCAGCACATATCCTAAAGTTTCTATAGCATATTAACAATAGCGGGCCTCCTTAACAGGACCGAGCCTTCTCTAGGCTCATCTACAAAACATGCATGAGCAGCTTTTAAGCCCATTAAAAGTGACTAGACCCTCTAGGAGAGGCACCCAGTCCATTAGGACCGTAAGTCAAATCTTTTATCCTCATACAAAAAAGGTTTATCTCTTAAGGGGGAGAATAATCAGGAGATAAGAGATTCTTATCAATCTAATGGATTCATATCAATTTTCTAAACTGTTTCACAGGTCAATAAATACCCTCTCCCCATCCTCAGTCAGAAGGTAATTGACAATTTCTCTCACAAACTCTCTACCTCTCTCTAGTTATGACTTAAGCGTGAGAGGGTCCGTCGCCGGGGCCACCCCGGTGTTTCAAGCTTTTTGCAGGTCTATTAGCTGCGTTAGCAACCGTCGAATTTCGATTAAGGTGTCCAATCAACGATCCTGATCCAATTACAAGAATTCTAACAACTTTTTACGACTACGATCAAAGGGTAGATTTTTAATAGTTTTCTTCAAATATAAACTTATTATTTAATTGCTCCATCAAAATAAGCAGCAACATTTATCACACTGCGCGCACATGTAATTGGCTAGAGCATCTGTAGTCGTTTGCCATATACCCTAAATTTTTCAAAATTTGGGAAAAAAAACTCTGTAGTCGTTGGCCAAATATTCAAAAATTGGGTTTGATCGCTACAGGACTCGGCTATATTTGGCAATCGAAACGGCAATTGCCAAAATATAGCCGGACGATAGATAATCTTTCGTCCGAAATGACGAACGACAAACAATACATCGTCGATGCAATTTCGTATATGACAAAAGCGACAGACGGAAGATAATCCCCCGTCTGAATAATTAAATTAAAAAAAAAAAAAAAATTCCCGGACGGTACATTCCAAAGCATTTCTCAAAAGCCAATTGGCCTAGGACGGGACTTCATCCCCCGTCCTAGGCAATTAGTGGTTGTTTTTTTTTTTAATTTTTTTTAATTTTTTTTTGTCTTTTTGTGTACAGTTTTTTTATCTGTTTTATTTTTTTAAAATTTTTTTTTACTTTGTCAATGCATATATATATATATATATATATATATATATATATATATATATATATATATATATATATATATGGGAAAACTTCGGTTAAGCACTACTCTAGTGCTCACCGCGTGAACACTAGGCCTTCGGGCGTTCATATCGAAAATTCGAACCGTTCACATTGATCTACATATCTAAATTAGTCTAAATATGTAAAATCAAATCATTTTAAATTCATTTGCCCATCCATCATGTGAATATAAAATCATTGTTTTTATATTCACATGATGGATGGGCAAATAAATTTCAAATGATTTGATTTTACATATTTAGACTAATTTAGATGTGTAGATCAATGTGAACGGTTCGGATTTTCGATATAAACGCCTGAAGGCCTAGTGTTCACACGGTGAGTGCTCAACCGAAGCTTTCCATATATATATATATACACTAATCTTTCGTTTTACACATTTTTTGGATTTTGACGACCACAGCACAAATTTATTTTTTCTATTTCTATTTACCAAATATCCAAAATATGATCACGACTACAGATGCTCTTGGATGACGAATCTATGAAAATTCTCTTGAATTAAACAAGTACAAAAAGTCGCACTTCGACTCGTCTGAACTATTTGCGAGAGACTACGCACGTACAAAAGAATCTACCTAAGATGCAGATGTACATATCAATCCGGCTAGTCACATCAACCAGGCCCTTCCCACCGTCCAAGGGACGTACCTGGCAACATAATATCATCATCACTTGTAGTACTGCTCTAGAAGGGTTTCAAGGTCAATGCGTTGACTGAATATAGATATATGGGTTCAGTTTGCTTGGAATTGGAAGACAGAGAATGCCTTAAGAAACAAAGATACCGCGTTAGCCTGACTGCTCTTACCTCCAAGTGTTTGTATGCGCACAAAAACAAGATATAAAGGGTTATTTACTCATAGGTCCCCCAATAAGTATTAAAATTTTATATTAGTCTTCTACAATTGGCTATTTCCAAATTAGTCTCTTACACGGTTCAAAAGATATCAAAATTGATCAATTTCAAAGTTAGGTACAACATTATGAAAATTATGAATCACTGAACTAGTTTTATGAGAAAAAATATTAAGCAAAATGGTACAGAAGATAATAAATTGCAAGTAGAAAGACAACTTTGAAATAATGAAATCCTTCTGCTTAAATTCCCCCCCCCACCCTATCATAATTTATAAGATGTTATAGTTTGAGATACCAACTGTTCAATTTTGAAGTTGATCAAGAGACTACGAGAAAATTAGCAAATTGTGGAAGACTAATATATAATTTAAATAATTGTTGGGGATATGTGCATATAAACTCATATAGAAAATAGTAAAATCTCTCTCCCCCCGTCCCCCACCCCCCCACACACACACACAAAGAGAGCTCAATTTTCAAACAATATCAGATAGAGCTCTCTTCCCCAAATTATTTCCATGCATGGTCTCTTTTTCCCACGTTACGAGAAATGCAATTGCCATCCCACGTTAGGCTATAGATGACAATTGTGGCTTCTTCTCAATTTTTTAAAAATTGCCGCAGTTCTTATATGCGACCACAGTTCATTTTGTTCATAACCAAGGCTGCAATTGAGAATTGCGGCAGTGTCTATATGTATAAAACAGTTCCCAATAACGAATGTGTCCTAAATCATAGAGATATACAGCCAAAACATATAGACAGAAAGAATAGAGTTGTATGTGAAAAATTATAAAAGAGTAGCCACAGTTCCCAACTGCGGCTTGATTTACAAAGTTGTCATTGTTAGGAACTGCGGCTTTGTTCATAAAGATCCACAGTTAGGAACTACAACTTAAGCCTAGTTAAAGACTCGGGCTCCCATAATCGCTACCCACTATTACCTCCATCACCTCCAACTTCAACTCATCTGTCCCAAATCCGAAACCCTAAATCTCGAATTCCCCTCATCTATCATCTCCTCCACCATCTCTGCCATCCGCTCCGCCTGTAGCGCCCCGGGTTTTGTACCCAGGAAACTAGAGACACAAGCCAGAATCTTTACTTCAAATAGTCTCACAACACCGAAAATACAGAAAATTAAAAACTTTTATTGCATCTCAGAATGTTACATTGTACAATACAATCTTACATAAATTTTACATATGAATTACATCATGAATTTACATCGGTAATTTACATAAATGAAATTTACTATACAAAATTTACAATATCCACTTGGACGCTTCACGCAGCTCGAATATTCTGCTTCCACGATCAAGTAGTCCTGCAACTAATCAAACTGTGGGCATATCAGTTGAATGCAACTGACGCAATGCTAATAAAACCAACAACTTTCCAAACTCAACAATCAATATTTGATGCAAAGAAAAATGTGTAGTCAAATCACAAGTATCGGTGTATGCCATGCCATAGAATCTAATGCACAATTTCAAATGCACGCAATGCACTTATCCTAATGCAATTCATTCAAACACATATGCATCCCATACTATGTATTTTTCCAAATACAACTTCAATGGAAACGTATGCATCCCATACTACATACTTTCCAAGGAGTTCGTAGTCTCCAGTTCACATGGTTCAATCCCTCGCTATGCATCATACTCTTGTACTCATTCTAGTTCCTTACAATTAACTAGTGACTGATGAGGTTGCAGTTGTTCGGTCTAATTTCGCTACTGCAATCAATAGTGGTATCCAAGTTTTTCACTATTCCCCAGCACCCGGACCTCACTCAAAAGTTGCTAAGGTGGCCCCGCGGTAACCCTCACTCACCGAGATGCATAGAATCTTACTCACTTTGAAGTCTTGCTCTAGCTCTCTATCCTTATTAAACAACATAGAACTTGACGGATTAGTAGGGTCCATTCCCTACTTCCGGCAGGAGCACCTCTTGTTCTTATCACAGTACTTCAGAAATTAACAGTGAGATCACACATCCGGTGCTCCCAAATAAGTGGTGTTACCGCTAAATCTGGTGTGGGGGCAAACAGATAGTATTTGTGGATTCTTGAAAAACTTGAATAGCAAACCTGAAATCTGTTCCGCCGAAGTTTGACCGTTGACTCCCGCCGTTTACCTGCAAGAAGTGCGAGACACCGGGGTTGATCCCGGCAATGCACCCTCTGACGCTCAAGTTAGTAATCAGGAATGATTATGAAAGAGCGTAAATTGGCAAAAGATTGATTACCTCTTAATGGAGATGGATGGGAGGTATTTATAGCCGCCATTGGGATCAGATTAGGAATGTAATCCCTGTGGTTAGATAAGGAATGTAATCCCTAATTCCCAGTGAAAGGATAGATATGAATCAGGGCCGTTGATTAGGATTGATCAGAAACCCTAATTCTATTCTGCTGGACCGGATTTGCTGCGGGTTGAAAACCCACACCCAGTTGAGGTGG
The DNA here is from genome assembly GCA_017893485.1 of Hemerocallis citrina. Taxonomy (NCBI): domain Eukaryota; kingdom Viridiplantae; phylum Streptophyta; class Magnoliopsida; order Asparagales; family Asphodelaceae; genus Hemerocallis; species Hemerocallis citrina. The sequence continues at coordinate 66,527,064 of CM030364.1, read as the reverse complement.
ATCTGTTCGCGGGTTAGTGGGTCTTCGAAGAGGAGAACCAGTACCCGCTTCAGACTCATTGGTAGGTAAAATTACCATTTTACCCCCAAGCTTTAAGATTCGTTCCTGATTTGGATGGTTTTGATTTAACCCCATTTTTAGCCATATCACGAGCCCCCACTCCTGAAGACTGAGCTTGATCAGCCTTTGAGGAGTCGTTTTACTATTTTAATGGCTAGTGGAGTTGTATTGGAGTCCAAAATGGAAGGTTTCGAATCTTTGCAGGAGGTAGTATGGTGATTTTCTAAGTTAGTGGCATGCTCTGAGCTGTTCTTGAGCTCTTCTGGACATTTGGTGATTTTTATCTATTTTTTTGGAATATTTACTTAATTTTGCGAAGTGTTGATTCGTCGTTCGGGGGTCTTAATAAATGATCCTAGGCAATAATTATTTACTCGGGGGTTTAAAAATATTCCCCCGACTCTATAATTATATTCCAGGATTTTTAATTAGTTTTTTCGAATTTTTAACCATTTTTTCGCAATTTTTTTGAATAAATAAAACAATTTTAATAAATAAAAAGACCGAATTAAGATGTGGCGCAATCTGGACCGTTGATCTTGTGCGAGCGCGAATTTATGAAAGATCGGATGGCCAGAGTTGCTCGGCAGAAATTTTTCCGCTTTTGTGGGTCGGATGGGCACTTGCTCAAAATCCGAGCGAAGTGGCTCGACTTTTTCCTTGCGCGAGTGGCTCGGATCGCTAGTCACTCGGCTTAGAATTCAGAGCGACGTGGAGCGATCTGGACCGTCGGATCATGGCGCGAATCTCGAGGCAGGCACGGTCCCCAAGAAAACACTATCTTGTTGTTTAGTGGACGTGGCGTAATCTGAACCGTCCATCATCTTGGGCGCGAATTTCGCAATGATCCAACGGTCGGGGACGCTCGGCAGCATTTTTCTTCACTTTCGAGGGTCGGATTGGCACTTGCTCGGAATCCGAGCGAAGTGGCTCGGCTTTTTCCTTACACGAGTGGCTCGAATCAGTAGTCGCTCGGCTCGGAATTCCGAGCGACGTGGAGCGATATGGACCGTCAGATTATGGTGCGAATCTCGAGGCAAGCACGGTCCCCAAGAAAATACTATCTTGTCGTTTAGTGGACGTGGCGTAATCTGGACCGTCCATCATCTTGGGCACAAATTTCGTAATGATCCAACGGATGGGGACGCTCGGCAGCATTTTTCTTCACTTTCGAGGGTCGGATTGGCACTTGCTCGGAATCCGAGCGAAATGGCTCGGTTTTTTCCTCGCTCGAGTGGCTCGGATCGTTAGTCGCTCGGCTAGGAATTCTGAGCGACGCAGAGCGATCTGGACCGTCAGATCGTGGCACGAATCTCGATGCTGGCTCAGTTCCCAAGAAAACACTATCTTGTCGTTTAGTGATGCTGGCATGATCCGGGCTGTCTGATCGAAATCTTACGCGAATTTTGAGGGGAAAGTCGTTTTTTCCATTTCGTAGCTCGGATTGGCACTTGTTTGGAATCCGAGCAAAATGGCTCGGATGGCCTGTCGCTCGGGTTTTGTATTCGAGGGACGTGGGGCAATCCTAGCCGTTGGATGATGGCACAGATCTCGATACTGGCTCAGTTTCCAAGAAAATACTATCTTGTCGTTTAGTGACGCTGGCATGATCCGGTCCGTCTGATCGAAATCTTACGCAAATTGTGAGGGGAAAGTCGTTTTTCTCCATTTCGTAGCTCGGATTGGTACTTGCTCGGAATCCGAGCGAAATGGCTCGGATGGCCTGTCGCTCGGGTTTTGGATCCGAGGGACGTGGGGCAATCCTAGCCGTTGAATGATGGCACAGATCTCGATGCTGGCTCAGTTCCCAAGAAAACACTATCTTGTCATTTAGTGGTGCTGGCATGATTTGGGCCGTCTGATCGAAATCTTACGCGAATTTTGAGGGGAAAGTCGTTTTTCTCCATTCGTAGCTCGGATTGGTACTTGTTCGGAATCCGAGCAAAATGGCTCGGATGGCCTATCGCTCGGGTTTTGGATTCGAGGGATGTGGGGCAATCCTAGCCGTTGGATGATGGCATAGATCTCGATGCTGGCTCAATTCCCAAGAAAACACTATCTTGTCGTTTAGTGGTGCTGGCATGATCTGGGCCGTCTGATCAAAATCTTACGCGAATTTTGAGGGGAAAGTCATTTTTCTCCATTTCGTAGCTCGGATTGGCACTTGTTCGAAATCCGAGCAAATTGGCTCGGATGGCCTGTCGCTCGGGTTTTGGATCCGAGGGACGTGGGGCAATCCTAGCCGTTGGATGATGGCATAGATCTCGATGCTGGCTCAGTTCCCAAGAAAACACTATCTTGTCGTTTAGTGGTGCAGGCATGATCTGGGCCGTCTGATCGAAATCTTACACGAATTTTGAGGGGAAAGTCGTTTTTCTCCATTTCGTAGCTCGGATTGGCACTTGCTCGGAATCCGAGCGAAGTGACTCGGATCGCCTGTTGCTCGGGTTTTGGTTCCGGGGTGCCGAGCTGCTTTACTTGGGTGGAAATGTCGCTCCCTTTGCCAACAGTTGTGGCTCCTCGTTACTTTAGTCGTTTGGGCTTTTGTAACGCTTCAAGGGAGGCCCAAGAGTTGCGCCCTTACGTTACAAAGCCCAAGAGACGCCTTTTTTACTATAAGTTTTTACTTCCTCAACACTTCACCTCATTTTCTCACTCTTGGTTTTTACTTCTTAGCAAAGTTTTTAGCTCTTGAGAGGCGCTGCTAGCTGTCGCGGCAAGGCGTTTTAAGCTCCGGCGATCTTTTCCGGCCATACTAGTCACTTCAAGGTCAGTCCTTCACCTCATCTTTGTAAAATGGTTAAGATTTCTTCCACGGGTGAGACCCCCTCCTCGGACCGATGCGTCAGCCGAGCGGCCAATCCGAGCAAAGGTAAAGGGAAGGAGGTACTGGAGCCGACCGAAGAGACAATGGTCAGGCCGAGTACAGATGTGGAGGTTGCCAAGCCTCTCCAAGAGGTAGTGGCCCGATCTAGCAAGGGCAAGGGTGTGGAAATGATAATCGAGCACCCGAAGACTGCAGGGGAGTTGGGTCGGCATCCGAGCACTCTGTCGAGCGTTGGCGGTGTGCAGAGCTACTCCGGAGATCTGTTGGAGAAGGTGACGCAGGGCACTGCCAAGTCGATCGAGGAGAACGAGCCAAGGGAAACCTCTGAGGTGGATCAGATCTCTTCGGTTCTGACCGAGGCGGATTTGCATCGGATCCGGAGCGGGTTCCAAGTCCCCACAGAGTACGGGCTCCTTCTCCCTGGCCCTGGCTTCCGAGCGTGCACCTCGTCCTTGGCCGATATGTGCGTTTTTCCTGCCGACTCCCTGGATGCCGGACTTCGGCTGCCGCTACACCCTTTCGTGATCGAGGTGCTGCAGTGGTACGGCTTGTGTCCGGCTCAGCTAATGCCGAACACCTGGCGACACGTTATGGCGTTTGTTCTTCAATGCCAGGAGGTCGGCGCTCAGCCCAACATGTTCATCCTTCGGAGTCTCTACCGTCCTTGCCAACCAAACAAAAATGAGCAGAGGTACTACCTCTCGCCGAGGAAGGGCATGAAGCTGATCGAGAACCTGGACTCGATCAAGCATTGGAAAGAGAAGTACTTCCTCATCCGAGCTCCCATGCCATGGGTGATCCCGACGGTGTGGTTGAGGGACGGCCTTCCGAAGTGGGCGAAGAAAGAGCCCGTGCTTAGCAACGAGGAGGTAGAAATCGTGGAGAAGTTGCTCTGGCTTCCGACCCTCAGTTGGAAAGACATCACCGAGGAGGCCTTATTCCGAGGGGGTCTCAGTCCGATCGACCCTAGTATGCTTCTCCCATTCTTGTTTTGTCTTGAGGTTTTGGAAAAATTTTCTAACTTTTTTCACTCGGTTTGTGCAGAATCTCTCGGCATGGACTACAAAGGTCTGATGGCTAAGGCCCGAGTGGCTAGGGAGCAGGAGACGAGGAAGAGAAAGAGGACTGTATCCGGACCCCTAAGGCGGCCGAGCGCCTAAGGTCCCTTCGGTCTCTCCGACCCCCGAGCGGCAGGTTGTTGAGGTTCCTCCGGTCAAGTTCGAACAAGGCCTCGTTGTGCCGACCGTTCCACCTCCCTCGGATGCGCCGACCCCAACGGTGCGAACAGATGCTCCAGGGCCTTCGGGCGGAGCATTCAACATTAGCACGGCACTGGCTTTCGATGTCCCGCCACTTACTACCGAGGCGGAGGCGATCCTGACCGAAGAGCACAAGCGCATCTTCGTCCCCGACTGGTGGGTGATGAAGGTCGATGGGTTTTTAGGGGTCGACAACATTTGCATGCAGGCGGTGAAGCACCTGCCGACCCCCAAAGACCGAGCAGCGCTCAAGGCGGGCGAAGTTGGGGACGCTGCAATGCAGATCACTCGGAACACTATGTCGGTAAGTAGTAGAGGACTTTCTTCAAAATTTCTTTAAGTTTTTGTGCTCATACTTGACTGTTTCTTGTATGACTTGCAGACCCTCTGCCACTTCAATTATCTGCTCGAGGAGTTCGCGAGCAAGGAAAAGGAGATGACCGTTCTGAATGACCGGGAACGGTCGGAGCGGTCTAAGGCGGTGAAGCAGCTGGAGGCTGAACAGTTGCATTCTGCTTCACTCGTGGCCGCAGTCGTCGACCTAAAGGCTCAGCTCGTCGAGGTGCTGAGGAGCTCGGCGGCCAAGGCTTCCAAGGTCGAGACCCTTGAAAAGGAGACGACTTGACTCAAAGGGGATCTGTCTAAGGCTCAGAAGGCGTCGGAGGAAGCCCTGAGCGAGCAAGCATCGAAGGTGGTGGCCGTGGAGAAGGCGGTTCGGGACGAAGCCGAGGCTCACATGTTGACCAACATGGAGGAGGCATACGGCCGAGCGTTGAAGCATATCGTTGCTCAGAACCCGGATTCGACGTCTCGTCCTACTACTTCTATGACTCCGTAGAGGGTGAGGAAGAGCTGCCCTTGGCCGAGCTCGCTCCGAGGCCGGAGGGCGAAGACTCCGAAGGCGAGGGGGCTGCCGAGCGTGCGATTGTAGCTGTGCCGAGCGATGATGAGGTCGACCCCTGACTTTGTCGCCTCTTCTAATTTTCTTGTTCTTCTCTCTCTTTTTTTTTTTTTTTTTTTTGTAATGCCTAACTGCGGACTGGCCACCGCTTTTTGTAGCTCTTGGACTTTTAATGAAATGGTTTCTTTTGGCTGAATATTACAAAATTTCGCAAAGTTATTCAACTCTTTTTGCTCGGATTGTGTCCTTAAGTGTCGAAGACTTCTTTTGATATTTCTCCGCTTTTTAGGTTGAGTTGGGCCCGATTACTGAGGTCTCCCATCTTCGTACTGAGCTGAAGGAAACGAAGCAGGTTCTTTCTCGCAGTCGTGATAAAGCGTTTTACGACTTCTTGAAATTGGAGGACATCAAAGCAACTGTGAGAGGGTATTTTCGCGAGTTGAGGCAGCTGCGAAAGCAATCTCGAGAGACTCGTCTCGTAGGCGAGATAGAGTTGCTCCGTAAGGTGCTCTTCGATGTCGACCAAAGGAATAGTGAGCTTCTGGCAGAGATTCGTCACTTGGAGGTAACAGTGAAAGAGCACTCGGCGGAGGAAGAGGAGTTAGCTTCGAAGGTGGGGAAGCTGATGTCTGAGCGCGATGAGTTGACGGCAAGAATTGACAAACTGAGGAGGGTCACGATCGACAGGGGTATTGAAGTGACTCATTTCCGTCGTATTGTGGCCGACAGCACTAATGTCGCAGGCTCATCTAAACTTCCCCGTTTCAAAGTATCGGCGGAGGACGATATTTTGAGAGACAGGATCGTCGAGCTAGAGGAGGAGATTGCATCGCTGAAACCTCAGCCCGTAAGGACCAATGTTCACAGTACGTCGTGTACTCGTGAAGAGAGCGAAAGAGGAAACTCGTTCTACGAACTTGCAACTCGTTTGCCTCCCGTTAGGCGGAGTCCAGTTGACGCTTAGAGCGGTGTAGCTATTTAATCTAGTGGCGCCTCGGTTGGGGCCACAGCTAGAATCAGTGGCGAAGGGGGTTCTCGCTTTGCTGGTTTAGAGTCAAGCTTGGAGGTAAGGCGACACCGCCCTCGTGTGTCTCTGAACCGAAGCGTTCCCCTTCCGAAGATTCGCTAAACAAGTTGTATGATGCTCTTCAAGTTATTGTAAAAACTCTATTGTAGTGTTAGTCCTGTTTGGTCTCTTAATAAAAGAGTTTGTTTTGCTTCTGATGTTCGAATGCTGCATTAGCTGTTATTAGTTTAAGTATAACTCCTCCAACTTTTGACAACTACTCAAAATTAGAAGCAAATCTTCCTTCATATGGGCGAACCACTCCTAGCTCGCTTAAGAGCGAGCTTGCGGAGCAGAGTCGAACCAAGTATTGGACTCCGAACTCGTCGTTAGAGTTTGTTCAACGGTTGCGGGAGCAATTCTGAATGGCGACCCACTCCTAGCTCGTTTAAGAGCGAGCTTGCGGAGCAGAATCGAACCAAGTATTGGACTCCGAACTCGTCATTAGAGTTTGTTCAACGGTTGTGGGAGCAATTCCGAATGGCGACCCACTCCTAGCTCGCTTAAGAGCGAGCTTGCGGAGCAGAATCGAACCAAGTGTTGGACTTCGAACTCGTCGTTAGAGTTTGTTCAACGGTTGTGGGAGCAATTCCGAATGGCGACCCACTCCTAGCTCGCTTAAGAGCGAGCTTGCAGAGCAGAATCGAACCAAGTGTTGGACTCCGAACTCGTCGTTAGAGTTTGTTCAACAGTTGTGAGAGCAATTCCGAATGGCGACCCACTCCTGGCTCGCTTAAGAGCGAGCTTGCGGAGCAGAATCGAACCAAGTGTTGGACTCCGAACTCGTCGTTAGGGTGAAGAGTAAAAGCAGAGAGATACAAGCAATTTTACAAGTAAAATATGAAAAAACTCTCTTTATGATAACTAATGGTTGGCTGCTTCTAAGTTGCGAGCCGTTATTACATGAGAGAAATAAAAGAAAAAATACAAGTACGAGGAGGAACGGTTCGACATCCCAGAATACTCAGAGAGGCATTAATGCTCTCTCTTGGTATTTCAAAAGATGGTCGGCATTCCAAGTCCTGGGGATCTCTCTGCCTTCGAGGTCTTCTAGACGATATGTCCCAGGCCGAACTATTTTGGTGATCTTGTAGGGTCCCTCCCAATTTGGAGCTAGTTTACTCTTCCGACCAGGAAAAGAGATTGCTAACTTTCTAAGGACCAAGTCCCCTTCTTTGAGGTCGGTAGGACGGACTCTCTTATTGTATGCCAACTCGATCCTTCTCCGGTAGCTTTGTTGACGAATGGCAGCTCTTTCACGGAGCTCATCGATCAAGTCTAGATTTGCTCGGAGCTCTCTGGCATTTTGTTCTTCTTCATAAGCCATTAGACATGGAGAGGGTATTCCAACTTCCAGGGGGATCATAGCTTCGGACCCATAGGTGAGGTTGAATGGTGACTCTCCTGTGGGGGTCCGTTTCGTAGTGCGGTAGTTCCACAGTACATTTGGGAGCTGATCAACCCATAGGCCTTTAGCGGACTTATCCAACCTCTTCTTTATGCCGGAGAGGATTTGTCGGTTAGCATTCTCTACTTGACCATTCAACTGTGGATGGGAGACGGAGGAAAAACGTTGTTGGATGGTGAGGTCTTCACATAGAGCTCGGAAGGCAGCCGCGGTAAACTGGGTTCCGTTGTCTGTTATGAGAACTCGAGGGACACCGAATCGGCAGATTACGTTGTTCCAGAAGAACTGAAGTACTTTGTTCTCGGTGATTGTGGCCAAGGGCTCGGCCTCTATCCACTTCGAGAAGTAGTCGATTGCCACGACTAAGAATTTGAGCTGGCCGGGAGCTGGTGGGAATGGCCCTAGTAAATCCATCCCCCACATTGCGAAAGGGATAAGACTTGATAGGGAGGTGAGTGGAGCTTGTGGGAGGCGACGGACGTTGGAGTACTTCTGACAAGAGCTGCATTGCCGATCGTGCAGTTCAGCGTCTTGTAGGAGAGTGGGCCAGAAATATCCATAATTCAACACTTTGCGGGCTAGGGATCTGGACCCTAAATGTGCCCCGCCGATGCCTTCGTGAAGTTCTTGCAGGGCGTAGTCGGCTTGTTCCGGGGAGAGGCATCTCAAATAAGGCCTGCCATCTACTTGTGTGAAGGAGTGCTTGTATAGGATGCCCTCGATAAGTGTGTATCGCTCTGCTCGGGTTCTCACTCGGCGAGCTTCCTTAGGATCTTCGGGGAGGAGCCCATCCCTTAGGAACTCAACGAGGGTTTTCATCCAATTATCTTGAAGCAGGACAGGTAGGGACTCCATAGAGTCGGAAGTTTCGTCTTCTATACTTGGCTTCAGGAACACCTCAATCAAGACGGTCTGCTCGAGACCTTGGATGGAAGAGGAGGCTAGCTTGGAGAGGGTATCGGCCTGGGCATTCTCTTCTTAGGGGATTCGCTGGAGCTTCTTCAAATAGGGCCATAAGATTCCTGACCTTGGCTAGGTACTTAACCATTCGGTCATCTCGTGCCTCGTACTCGCCTAGGACCTGATTTACGACCAGCTGAGAGTCGCTAAAGATCCGGAGGCGCTGCGCCCCTGCATTGCGAGCCATTCCGAGGCTGGCTATGAGTGCTTCATATTCTGCTTCATTGTTAGAGGCCTTAAAGTTGATGCGGAGGGAGTATTGGAGGATGAAATCATCCGGGTCGGCCAGAATGACCCCGGCTCCGCTTCCCTCGTTACAAGAGGATCCATCTACGTAAACCGACCAGACAGGCGGTCCCTTCATTGCTTGGCTGACCTCTGGGATGGTGCTTTCAACTATGAATTCTGCTAAGGCCTAAGCCTTGATCGCGGTCCAAGGCTGATATGTTATATCATGCTGGCTCAGCTCGATGGACCATTTCATGAGACGATCGGAAGTCTCCGACTTGTGGAGGACTTGCTTCAACGGTTGATCGGTAAGAACAATCACCGAGTGGGACTGAAAATATGGACGAAGCTTCCTTGCGACCATGACTAAGGCATATGCCATCTTTTCTATCTTTGGGTAGCGGAGCTCGGTATCTCGAAGTACCTTGCTCATGTAATAAATGGGCTTTTGGGTCTTATCTTCTTCCCTCACGAGAACAGCGCTGAGGGTCTGCTCCGAGGCGGCTAAGTAGAGTAGAGGGCTTTCCCAGGGACAGGTTTGCTGAGGAGAGGAGGATTGACGAGGTACACCTTGAGCTGATCGAATGAGTCTTGTTGCTGCTGACCCCACTCGAAATTTTTAGCCCCCTGAGAGCCTTGAAGAAGGGAAGGCACTTCTCCCCTGACTTGGAAAGGAAAACGCCCTATGGCTGCCAGGCGACCCGTTAGCTTTTGAACCTCTTTAACATTCTTCGGGGGAGCCATGTCTAATATAGCCTTGATCTTCTCGGAGTTGGCCTCGATTCCTCTCTGGCTGACCATGAAGCCTAGGAATTTCCCCGATGAGACTCCGAACGCACATTTGTTCGGATTGAGTCTCATATTGTGTTTCCTGAGTACGTCGAATGCCTCTTGCAGATCGACCACATGATCGGCCCCGTGGATGCTCTTCACAAGCATATCGTCAACATATACCTCCATATTTTGGCCGATTTGTGCTTGAAAAACCTTGTTGACGAGGCATTGATAGGTGGCACCTGCATTCTTCAAACCGAAGGGCATTACCCTGTAGCAGTAGAGGCCCTGATCGGTTACGAAGGAGGTCTTTGGGATATCCAGGGGAAACATACGAATCTGATTGTAGCTTGAGAAGGCGTCCTTGAAGCTGAGGAGTTCATGGCCCGAAGTGGCGTCGATCAAAGTATCGATGCTGGGAAGAGGGAATGGATCTTTGGGTCATACCTTGTTGAGGTCGGTGAAGTCGATACAAATCCTCCAGGTCCCATTGGACTTCTTCACCATCATTACATTCGAGAGCCATTCGAGATAGTTTACCTCTTGTATGAACTGGGCCTTCAAGAGCTTGTTCACCTCCTCTTTTATAGCTTGCTGGAGCTCGGGAGCGAACTTGCGCCTCTTCTGTTGGACCGGTTTGGACCCCAGAGCAACGCTGAGGTGGTGGACTAAGAGCTCTTCGGAAATTCCGGGCATGTCTGCAGCCAACCATGCAAAGAGGTTGCGGTTCCTTCGGATACATTGGACTATGTCGGAGCATAGTGCAGACGGGAGGGTCTTGCTAACAAAGAACTTTCGGCTTGGATCTTGCTCAGAGAAGAGCACTTCCTCCAACTCATCCATCGGCTCGGACGTTGGTCGGACAACATCTTGGGGGATTTCGAGAGTTTCGAGGGAGAAGACTAGACCCAGAGTAGAAGTCATGTAGCATTTACGGGCCGTTTCCTGATTGCCTTTTACTTCCCCTACTCCTCCCCGAGTGGGAAACTTCATCTTAAGGTGATAGGCGGAAAGGATGGCTTCAAGAGCAGCTAGGCCGAGCCAACCCAAAATGACATTATAAGCTGCAGGGACATCCACGACCATAAAGTCCATCGACTCCGTTCGGATAGTAGGAGTTTTGCCAGTGGTTACGTCGAGGGTGATCACCCCTTCAATAGTCACTGGCACTCCCGTGAACCCATGGAGTGTGTAGCCGGCGGGTTTGAGTCTGTCTCGGGATAGTTTGAGGCCTTTGAAAGCGGCGAGGAAGAGAATGTTAACGGAGCTGCCATTGTCCACTAGGATCCTTTCCACCTTAAAGTTCGCCATATGGAGATTGATGACAAGTGCGTCACAATGGGGAGTTCGGACACCCTCAAGGTCTTCATCTGAGAATGTGACGGGCACTCCGAGGCCTTTAGGAGGGGGTGTGGTGCGAACCGAATTGACTTCCCTTATAAACGCCTTTCGAGAGGAGTTGGAGGAGCCCCCCATTGGGCCCCCATGAATGAGGTGTAGGACATGCTCCTCTTCGAATTCGGGAGTTTCATCGATTTCAGGATGCTTGTTAGCCCCCCGAGGCGGGGGAGGAGGATCGGTTCGGTCCTTTCTCATGAACCTGTTTAGCTGACCCCTCTGGATGAGGGCTTCTATCTCGTTCTTCAGGGCCCAACAATCATTGGTATCGTGGCCATGGTCCCTTTGATAGCGGCACTACTTCTCTTTATCCCTCTTCTTGCCAGGGGTATTCATTTTTGGTGCAGGAGGTATCACCCCCTCCTTTTCAACTTCCATGAGAATTATGTAGATGTTGGCATTAAGGGGAGTAAATTTTTCAAATCTGGGAGGAGGTCGGCGCTGGCCGCCATTATCCTTCTGGAGCTTCTTGGCCCCTTCCTCTTCTGTTCCCTTTCTCTTAGATCCGGAGGAAGACCCCTCCAAGTTGGGGTGGTGCTCGGCTTCCTCGGCCCGAATATACTTTTCGCTTCGGAGGAGGAGGTCAGAGAAGTTCTGTGGGGGCTTCTTGGCGAGGGAGGAGCGGAGGCTGGAGTTGAGGACATTAGATTGGAATGCTGCTGCAGCGACCGACTGGTCGAGGGATGCTATGGACCTGGCTTCCGTTGTGAACCTTTTCACATAGTCTCTGAGCTTCTCACCCTTCTTCTGGTTGAGGTAGAGTAGCGAAATGCTGGTCTTCTCAGTTCGGCGGCTACTCACGAAGTGGGTGACGAAGTGGGTCTCAAATTGCTCGAAGCAGAATATTGAGGATGGGGCAAGGTGAGAGTACCATTCTCGAGCCGGACCCTTGAGAGTTGTGGGGAAGGTCTTGCATAGCAGAGCATCGAAAGCTTGATGGATGAGCATGAGGGTCTTAAAGCTTTCGATGTGATCGACGGGGTCAGACTCCCCAGAATATGTCTCGAATTGAGGAGGTTTAAAACCAATTGGTACGGGAGCCTCCATTATAGTTCGAGAAAAAGGAGGTCGACTCGGTCGAAGGGTTATTCCTTTAAGATCTTCTTCCCTGTCTAACTGACCCAAGCATCTCTCCATTTCGTAGAGATGGTGGTAGACCGCGTCATCCCTTCGACGATAATCAACCGAGCCTCTAGACTCGTCTTCGTACGAGGGAGAGCGGGGGCTCGTTCCTCAGATGTTGCCGACCGGCAGGGGAATGGGGTCTTCTCCTGTGATGCTCGGGGGACTCTCTCTGCCCTCTTCGGGTAGGGGACCTTTTGTAGTCTCGGCGGTGAGAAGATCGCTCATCTGGACGTTGTTGCCAAGAGGCTCCCTCTCGGGCCCGCTTCTCATCCAGACGGCGGCGAAGATCCTCATGCTTCTGCCAATTGAGAATGGTATTGCGAAGGTCGGAAACTCGGGGATTGTGGGAGGCCATAGAATCCGTAGAGGCATTGTGTATTGAGACGTGGTCCTGGTAGAGAGGTTGTTTCTGCGGGTTGGGACGCGAGACCCCTGCACCGGCATGTTCAGGACCGGGGGGACCCTTAGGAGGTTGTTGATTTTGAAGAAGAGGCTGGTCCTGTTGGAGAAGGTCCTCGGCTTGAGGCGGAAGTTGCTCCTGCTGCTGAGCGGGTTGGATGGGGACTTCCTGTTGCTGATCAGGGGGGTTGGGTCCACGGTTGGACCCTCTGGATCTTACTTCCCTAGGAGGTATGGCTGGAGAAGATCTGACCAACAGGAAGAGGGAAGGCTGCTATTCGTGGTGTTTCCCACAGACGGCGCCATTCTATTACCGCTAATCTGGTGTGGGGGCAAACAGATAGTATTTGTGGATTCTTGGAAAACTTGAATAGCAAACCTGAAACCTGTTCCGCCGGAGTTTGACCGTTGACTCCCGCCGTTCACCTGCAAGAAGTGCGAGACACCGGGGTTGATCCCGGCGATGCACCCTCTGACGCTCAAGTTAGTAATCAGGAATGATTATGAAAGAGCGTAAATTGGCAAAAGATTGATCACCCCTTAATGGAGATGGATGGGGGGTATTTATAGCTGCCGTTGGGGTCAGATTAGGAATGTAATCCCTGTGATTAGATAAGGAATGTAATCCCTAATTCCCAGTGAAAGGATAGATATGAATCAGGACCGTTGATTAGGATTAATCAGAAACCCTAATTCTATCCTGCTGGACCGGGTTTACTGCGGGTTGAAAACCCACACCCAGTTGAGGTGGATCCATTCGCGGATTAGTGGGTCTTCGAAGAAGAGAACCAGTACCCGCTTCAGACCCATTGGTAGGTGAAATTACCATTTTACCCCTAAGCTTTAAGATTCGCTCCTGATTTGGACGGTTCTGATTTAACCCTATTTTTAGCCATATCAAATGGGAATACACCGCACGTGTCTCTGAGACAGGCGACTACAACCACCGACTAGTGCCTGCCTTAACAATACATAAGACTATTTCTAGTTTACAGGATATTATTACCTAGTACACCAATCCTATTCAGGTTTTTAGTGATAACAACTAACATCCACTATGAACATGTGTTTAGTGGAATTGTGTCAAATACTTTGCCAGTTAATTACCCTAGCATTTTCATAATATTCTCAAGTGGAACCCATCTGACCTAGCAAATCATATGACATTGGCGACTTGATCTTCATTGATTGCCAACGCCCCTAGCTTGGATCTCGACTCTATTTCTGGCCCACGATCCTCCTTCTTTGGTTAAAATCCGATGGCACACGAGAAAGCGTCATTCACAACATCTCGAGGTGATAAGGTTACTAATTATAAAGGGTCAAATAGTTTGATTGTTCTAGAGTGATAACCATTTCCCTAGACAATCAACAAACTAATTTACATAGTCACTGATCTTAATAAGTAGACATTCACAAGTCCAATTCAAACATGTTCAATTCATGATTCATAAGCTAACTAAAACTATCTAACTTCATTACATTGCCTTAATATGACACTAACTTACATACACCAAAACAGTAAGCTATTCATCCAATCCTATAAGTGGTGCTAGTTGCAAAAATCACAATTAGTTACTTGCATATTAAAATTCCATATTTTTAGATTTTACAGAAAGGTCTTTGAATCTACTTGACTTTTTCAGTTGGAAACTATCTCAAAACAAGTCATTTTAGTGATGAAAATGACATCATACTGATATGTAAAACATTTCTCAGGATATGCAGAACTGACAACCAGTGTATACTTAAAACTCAGTTAAAATAACCATGATCTCAAAATCTCATAAAATTTAGTATGCATGATTCAGATGCATATAAGCAGTACATATCCAAAATTTAGCTCAAAACTCCAAGTATACAGAAAGTTATGACATTTTGAATAGGATGTAAAATTTCCAAACAACAATCACACTGTTTCTTAACAACACCTGCAAGTTGTATTTTAAAGAAATATTAATTGTAATACCCCGTAAAATAGTATATAGCTATTTTTGCATAGTAATCCGTGCATAGCTGAGAAGAGCACACAGATATGTATTTTCCTAATAAATATTAGTTTTAATTGAGAAATTTCAGATATATTAGACATTTTGAACCCAATGAGATGTACTTGGGTTATCTTTTCAATTAAACTATGGATTTGTCCCGATTGTTTTAACAAGACAATCTTCGGAAAAAATATTTTTTATAAGCAATTATGTATATTGTTTATTTTTGACTAAGTTGATACTTGAATTGAATATGGAGTATACTTGTGCTTTAGGGTTAGGGTTAGGGTTATTTCTTCTTGACCGAGGGTATGGTGACCTAGGGTTAGAGAGCTAACCCTCATCTTGATTAACCCTAGGCCAATCTTGATGAAAATCCAATGGTTGGAATTCACCTTGAATAATTTTCTTCATGAAGTTTCCAAGAAACATCAAGAAGCTTCTAGCCTTGTGTGTTGGCACTCATCACCACCACACCCCTCCACTCACTCCAACCCTCTCCCATCCTAGCCCTCCATCCAATTTCGGCCTAATCCCCAAATCCTAGCACTCCATTTTCTATAAATATCCCCACTCTATTCACTTCTCATTCTTCTTATCTTGTTGCCTTGTTTGTTAAAAAAAAGAGAGAAGAAGGAAGAGAAGGAGAAAATAAAAGAGATATTTTTAGTAGTTATAGTAGAGAAGGAGAAGAGTAGTAAGAGTTGGCCAAGCTTCTACAAGATCAAGTGAGCAAAGGAGGAGAGGAAGCAAGCAAGCAAAGCTAGTAGGATTCTCTTGCAAACCAAGATATGGGTGATCTCTAAACTCTAAACTTAATATTATTTTTTTTGTGTAAATTTCTACTTAGTAGTAGCTAAGAAAGCTTGGTTACCATGTATGAGAATTGGCATGCTAAGTAAAAAAAAGTTAGTATGGTAAAACAACTCTTTTCATGGTTCCTTTGTTAAAGAACATGTTTGTGATATGTAGTTTAAGAATTTCTAGCTCACAAACGGCTCAGAATTTTGGACTAAAATTTTTAGGACTTGTTATGATATGAGTCTAGAGCACACATGATTTTTTTTTTTCATAATATTTGGATTCCATTTAGTCGCCCAAACACTAACCTCATTTTCGGACAGAAAAAGCTGAAAAAGCTGTTGTCTTCTGAAAATTTGTTATGTCTTTCAAAAATCATAACTCCGTATTGGTAGGGTAGTTTAAGATGAATTTTTTTTTGCATGCTCTTGTATGTGTCTAAAACCATAGTTTCAAATTTCGTAGTTTTGTGAGATCGTCTGATACCTCAAAAAAATTACGAGTTGCAACTGGTCTGAAAGACAGAAGTTGAGTCTGTCTGTTTTTGAAACTAAAGTTCATCTATTCATAACTATTTGTGTGTGCATGATATTGTAATGAAACTTTTGCAGTAGCTTGTAGTATGATTCTAAATCATGATTCTCAAGTTTTAGATTTTTTAGATAGCATTTGGTGAAGTTTCAAAAATAAATTGTGTATAGTGGTAAATATCCTGTCTAAAAAGCAGTATAATTTTTATGCTAAGTTTGAAGAGTCTCATAACTCTCTGTGTAATATGAATCTAGATGCAATTTTTGGACACAATGGAATGGTATATGTTTAGTTTCAGAATCTCAAATTTCATGAGTTTTGGACTTAGGGTTGATTTGTTATTGAATTTTAAAGTAGACCAGGTTCAGCTTTAGCTTAAGTTAACTAGTCTGTAAATTTGTGTAAATCTGGAATTATGTGTTACAAATTTGGAAGAATGATCAGCTAGAGGTTTGTAGTAGAGAGTCATAGTTTTCCAAAACATCTGGAATCATGCAATTCTATTTTGTGTAGCAAAAGTTATGATTTTTTTAAGATTGGGGCAGATCCAGTCTTAGTCGAGGTACTGTTTGTTAAATGAATCAATTTTTCCCTGTATGTGCACCTGATAAAAATTAGAGTTTTTGAGGATTTTAATTGATGAATCTGAGGATGTGTTCAACTAGAAAGTTGTAGTAGACACTCCTACCTTTCCATAGAACCTAGATTTGTGTCTTTCCATTGAGTGAGTAGGTTTTTATGCCATCAGAAAGATGCATCCAATGTACCGGGAGTACACCGGCTGATGATTGAGAGACCTTTTAGAGCAATTAGATGAATGATTCTGATGTAGTGGTCAACTGGAAAGTTGTATCACAGACTCTTAGTTTTTCAGAATTGGTAATATCTTGCAATTCCGAATCGTATATTGAAAGTTATGAATGTTACAAGTTCAGCAACCTGTTGTCTTGATCGACTTCAAGCATATGTTAACTGAGGGAACAGGGTTCTATAAGAAAATTGAGAGAATTGTCAGCTAGGAGATTGCAGTAGAGTCTCATACCCTTCTAGAAAACCTAATTTTGTTGCATTCCGATGAACGTAGCTTGAGTCGCAACAACTGCTTATGATTGGAAGATTGACAAGAAATTCTCTGCATACCACAGTACAGTGATTGTCAGCTATTGAGTTTTAAGAGTTTTCAAGCACTTCATTTGGAACTTAGACAAGATTTCTATTCATAGTACTCATGGTGGACACATGAGAGAGTTGAGAGTATAGCCATGGTCGATTTGTGACTGGTGTCTTGATGCCTGGGTCTGTCAATGATCGGGTATTGGTGTTGTGTGTATGATTACCTTCATTCACGAATTTGTATGCATCTTTTGGCGCTGATGGACTACTCGCTGAGAGTCACGGGCCGGAGATATGGTCGAAGACCTGTGAAGGTATTGGAAATCGGTGAATGTTGATTCACCGTGATAAATTGCTTATTGACAAGACCAATCAGTTCAACATTATTTGTTATGACACCGTGCATGATTTGAGTGATAAACGCATTTTTAGTAAACTGCATTTGATTAAGTTTCCTTAAATGTTCACTTAAAGACCAAATTGGTGTTAGAGGTGATTCCCTATAATCCGACTCGTTCTAAGAGTCAGCACTAGGCGGTGATAACCAGGGTTGTCTCTGTAACACCCCGCAAAATTGAAAATGATAATTTTGCCCTCATGTGTTACACACATGTATTTTGTACCGTTACTGGTAATATTTGTAACGTGTTTCACTACATATTTTGGATTCTGACTATTTATGCATTTCCCGTATTCTTAAAATCCTATTTGAGTCAACTCAAATATAATATTCCGATCTCTGTATTTTTACGTGTTTTATATGTGTTATCGATGCACGTATTGATTACGTACTTTTCCACCGCTACGTGTAATATTTTTTATGTGTTACAATTATTTATTTCATGTATTCAAATTTATTTTATAAACAAAAATTTATTTTTCTCTCATTTTAATTTAAATATAATTATACGTGCGGTGCACGTGTTTTCTATGTACGTATTGATTACGTTGTGGAATATATATAAATTGATAAATATCTTTTTCTTATGTTTTATTTTGATTATCTTAAAATATTTTTCCGTTGATAAAGTTGATTTCGTATTTTGATATTTTACGCGTGACGCACGTGTTTTCGGTTCACGTATTTAAGCGTATTCTTTTCAAAATGAAATTTTGAAAGTGTGTGTGTTTATTTTATTTTTGCATGATTTTGTTTGACTAGTTAAAGCCAGGGTAAGTCCCTGCCTCACAAAAAGTATATTAATAATGAATAATTACAAGTCCATAGTACAATAGATCAAGATAGTTATGCTTACATTAGCCGAATCCTTGATCATCAAGAGTAGCAAAATAAAGAAGTTATATAAAGATTGGACCTATAGCAGTGTCCCAAAAATGCATACATCATGCAAAATAACAAAATGAAATATCTCTAAGATAGTGCTTAGCCCGAGCAGCTGTCCTCCCCACTTTCGGCCTGATCAATCCGAATAAGCGCCTGTTTAAGTAGGGTATCTTGAAGACCTGCCAGCTCAATCTCCCGTAACAACGCCAGCTTCTTCTTCTTGCTGTCTAGTCCATCTAGCCGGGATCAAAACCAAAATAATGCATTAGAAATATTTTGCTGCGGTTTCAAGAATTTAGAAGAAAAAATGCGCTCATTTCTAGCAAGCCAGATACTCCAGCAGATTGAAATAGTGAGAAGATGCCAAGTGTGTCTGTGTGCTTGTGTTCCAAAACACCAAGAAGTAAAGCATTCATGCAAGTCATTAGGCAAGGAGTGTAAATGGAATAGTGTGGTGAAGTAATCCCAAGTGGTAATGGCCGTAGGGCATGCAAAGAAAATATGGTAGGTCATCTCAACAGGGCACGCACAAGCTGTGCATATTGTGTCTCCTGACCATCCTTTAGATCGAAGAAATTCCTTCGAATTGAGTCTGTCCCAACTCATTAGCCAGATGAAGATCTTGCATTTCAGGAGGGCAGCAGAAGACCACGTTGCCACATAGTAGGGGGAGCGCAGGCCAGAGATGATGAAGAAGTTGTAGGTTGATTTGACAGTGAAGGTTCAGTTGTTGTGAGTCGCTATGAAGGGTTATCAACTGAATTGGAAGGCTGGTAATCTACAATCATTTCTATGAGTCTCTATTTTTCTTCACGAATGGTGGGTGTAGAGATACAGTTTAGCCGTGGTTGCCAGTGCCAGACGCCATTGATCCAAGTTCCCTGTAAGAGGACCTCAGCTTGAAGATTCCATGCCACAGCAGCAAGAGAGGGACAGAGGGAGACTATGTTGTTTCCATTAATCCATCGTGACGTGCAGAATTTGATATGGTTTCCATTGCTTAGCTGCCAGTTCACATTGATCAAAAATTGTTCCTTGAGATAGAAGTTCCCCTTCCAGAAGCTGGAAGCCATTTAGGGACTTGTAAAGCTGTTTGAATTGCTTCTATAATATAAGCTCCGCAGTGTTTGTCTAGCTAGCGAGTTTGAAGAGACTAAGTTTCACCACCATTTCATAAGGAGGCTTCATTAAAGACTTTCAAGTCTAGAACACCAAGGCCACCTTGCTGTTTGGGTTGGCAGATTACCTTCCACCTCTTACAAGCCACTCCTCTCACATCCGTGTCGGAGCCACTACAAAAGAATCTACTGCGGATTTGATCAATTATTTTGATCACCCAGAGAGGTAGTCTGAAGAAAGAGGCGAAGTATACTGGCAAGGCACTTAGAACAGCATTAATAAGTACTGTAACATCCCGATCTATTATATATATATATATTTTCATATATATTTCATTTTATGAGAATTTGAGACCATATGTATTTTTGCATACATGATTTCATATGTTTTTCTAGAGTCCAATATTTTTCTTCATAGCCTAATAGACTGATTATTCTCTTTGTTTCCTACAAGAGTTATTTTAAAGCCTAAAGAACATCCTAGGCCTAATTCTAGCCTATTATAATTAATTTAAGTATTTCTCCTTGGGCCCATGATTTTTGGCCCAATAGTACACCCATTTAGTTTAATTCTCTTTTAATTATGGTGACTTGTAATGTAGACTCAATGGTAGACAATTAATAAATTAGAGCATGAACAATTTAAGAATGGGGACACTAGGGTGGCACGTGCATGCAATAGGGTGTGCATTGCACACTTTTCCTATTAGGCCGGATTGGACCCAAGAGAGAGGGAGAGTTGGGAGTAGTGGTGAGGTAGTTTCTCAAGTCATGGGTGGTTATGGCAACTTCCAAACTCATCATAGCCCTTAATCCCTAACTAGTTGATCAAATCCTAACCATTCAATCTACCCAAAATTAAGTATAAATACCCTATAGTTTCTTCTCATCTTAGTGCATTAGAAAATTTATTAAAGAGAGAAAAGAATTAGAGTGAGAAAAGATTGAGAGTTTTTGGGAGAAAAAGATTGAGGAATTCTTGTGTGGGTGTTCATCCAATGAAGGTCGGGAATCACACTAGGAGAGGCTCGGTTTTGCTACACCTAGGAGGAGAAGCATCTTTCGTTCATTCTAAAGGATTTTCTAAGAGCTTTCTATTCGTGTTTCTTCAAAAAGGTGGGTGCAGTGGCGGAGCCAGACAAATCAAAATGGGGGTCCCAAATTTTTTTTCCCGGCATCGACATAATTGTTGCCGAAAATCTCTTACTTTACTTTTGTTTTGAAAAATTAATGTAATTGGATCAAAATAAAATTATAATCAAAGTAAATATTCGAATTTATATTTTTAGTATCATGTATTTTTTCGCACTTGTACAGTTGTACTCTAAATTTGGTAAGAGTTATACTAATCAATAATCAAACTACATAATTTATACTGTTATAATACTAGAGGCTAAGAGATACTACTCAAATGAATAAATATATTTGTAACTTGTGTACACACTAGTTTCATATTCAAAATTTTATCCAATGATTATACAGATCAAATAATAAGTATCACTGTTAATTTTTAGCCCAAAGCTTATACCACTATTTTGAGCCTTTAATAAGAGGTGGATTAGACTTGGGGGTCCCAATTTTTTTTTAACTGGGGGATCAAATAAAAATTTTGGTCTATATTAGAGGGTTTTACAAAATTTTTGGGGTCCCAAGTGTCCCCCCTACTCTCTTCCTCCCTCCGCCCCTGGGTGGGTGTTTCTCATGACTTCTACTTTAGATACCATGTTAGGTTGTGTGCTAAGTGTGCAAGAATAAATGAATGCCATTATTTTGCTCTTTGATTATACATGATTAAAGTAAGAATGGAACACAAGTGAAATTGTATGAAATGAATGGGTGAACTTAATGGAATGATATGATTAATGTTATGTTATTCTTGATTTTTATCTAGCATGCTAAATTGGAATAAATGTTTATCTCTGTAGAAAAATGATGATTATGGGAAAAATACTTTTTTTGAAGTCGTGGTTGTGTGGAAAATACTAGTCGTAAGAATCCGTACATTATTTAGTAAACTATGCATGTTGCGAGGGTAGTCAAATAAAGTTGCATGTTAGTTTTGAGAAATGAACATATTGTAGTCTAAACTAAAATGTTGTGTATTAATCGAAAGGAAAGAAGAAACAATTATATATTTCAAATTTTGTTACTGATCAGTCGACCGAATAGGTATAGTTAGTCGACTGACCTGGTTATTGAATTCTTTGAGTTAAAACCCTGCAGAACAGCCGACTGGTTTGAGTAACAGTCGACTGTCCTGATCCTTTTCGAGTTTTAATTCTTTTCTTTGAACAACCGACTGATCAAATTTGGCAGTCAACTGTCCCGACCATTTTTCTTGAGTCTTTTAAATTCTTAATGAACATTCAACTGGCTATGTTTTGAGAGTCGACTGTCCAGATTATTTTGACGTCTCAGATTTTTATTTCTGTCTCGTGATAAAAATGAGTATATATATATATATTGTTTGAAAGAGATTTGATGGAGATTGGATGTGACGGATTAGAAAAGTGAATTTTTATTTACCTTTGCATGAAATCGCATATGAAGTGAAGTGAATTATTCTGCTGAATTTATGAAAAGTTTTACGATTATGAATACTATGAACATGAAAAAGGAAAGTCTGATGTAATCATGAAAAATGAACTTATGAGCTTGAAAGGCTCAATTCTTGTGTAATTGTGAATTGAAATTGAGAACTAGAGTATAGCTAAGCCTCATATCGGCATTGAAAAAAAATGAATTGAAATGAAATTTGAAATGAAAAGACCACAATTTGGGTCATGTCGAATAAAGAATTAAGACCGGTATAGTGGAAATGCTAACTCTAGAGAATTGATTTAGTTCATGATTCTAATAAACTAAGGACTAGATACATAGTGAAGATGTGATGAAAGTAAGAGAAAAAACACGAGTATGAGGGCCATCGGATTGGCGGTGTGAGAGTGATTCACAGACTGCCTGCTTTATGCGTCATGACATGGCGTGAGCACTACTCTAGAATTATAGTTCCGGTGGCGATGCTTGTGGGGGTGTTTTGGTGACTACGGGTGGTGCCATTATTCCATGGCGGAGGCTGAATTGTCCATAGTCTGCCTGCTTGATGCGTCATGTCAGTGTGTGGGATTCCCCTCCAGACTGCCTGGACATGGGCTCGTAGATTATAGAACATCTAGGATACTTACCGTAGTTACCGTAGTAGTTTAAGTCATGGCGAAGGATTGAACCCTATAAGATGAAGTACGTTTAAGGGCTTGCCCTCAGACCTATGTAGTATGAGATACATAGAATCCGAACAAGTGCGCATTAGTGTTATATAACTTAACAACTGCATTAAGGACTAAGCGCACAGCACGACACGACATCAATAGGATAGTCCCTTTAGCTTTGTTTTTGTGAACAAGTTTGTGATTTTTGTTAAGAAATGAGAATCGTTATACTATTTCCGGCATAGAGAGGATGACCGTGTATAATTTTTGTCGGTTGAATAAACTGACATACCCATAGTTTTGTATGTAGGGTAGATGGCCTGATAAAGATTAAAGGAGAACTGATGCTTAGAGATTATTCAAATATTATTGTACTTTTATATAAATATTGTAAATTGTTTCTGCTGTAAAATGTTAAGTGTAAAGATTTCTTGTAACTCGGATGTAAAGTGAAAAGTTTTAATTTCCTTGTAAAATTGTACGAAAGAAGTGTAAAGATCCTGTAGAATCTCGAATTCAGTTGTATTTTGGAATTCGGGGTGTTACAGAGTGGTATTAGAGCCACACTTCACACTAGTACAAATTATAAGGAACGACACCCTAGAAGTGGACATTAGAGTGTGTGTTGAGTCTAGAGATTTAAATGTAAGTCACTTACATTTGTGTTGCTCTAAGACTTATGCTTCTTCCTCTCTTTTTCTAAGATGGATGATCACTTCGACCCTGCTGGAGACGACAATTGGCATATCATAGAGGAAGATTATTATCCTGGACAAGCAGATTCCGAGGAAGAATACTACCCAGGGCAAGCAGACTCCGACGGAGAAGAATGACCTGAGTCCCGAGAGATCACCCCACCTCCGGACTCATCTGATGATTCTTCTGATGAGGAAGAACCAGTTCCAAGTAGTCTTGTGATATCTCTTCAGAGGCAGGTAGAAACACTGCGAGAGAGAGTCAGACTATTGGAGGCTCAGTTGGCAAAGCGCAAGGATGATTTTACAGTTCTCAGTCATCGTGTATGGGAACTCGAGAAGAGGAAAAACATGACCGATGTACTGAAGGAGGAAGTGGAGGAACTACGGGGAGAGCTTCGTGAAGCCAAGAGGAACCGTAGGAGTTAGAACATTGTATCATCTACTGCTTTCATTTTGGTGTCAAAAATGTTTTAAATTCGAATGTATAAAGTTTGAAATTCAATGAAATGAAAAGTTGATCTAAAATTCATGTTTTATACTTTGAATTTAATGGATCTTTTGCATCAGAACATGGCTAGAAGAGGAGCTCGAAACGGTGAAGGTCTGGACTTGGAAACGGAGCTTGCGAGGGTCTATCAGACACTCAATGCCGTTGCCATGAATCAAAACCAAGGAAGGGTGCCTGTGAATCCAGTACCCGAAGTAATCAAACTCGTGGAATCATTCAAGCAGATGAAACCACCGGTATTTGAAGGGAAGTCAGACCCTGACGTGGCCATCAACTGGATCCGACAGGTAGAGACTATCTTCGAAGTTTTGGAGACCCCGGAGGGCAGTAAGGTGAAGTTGGCGACACTGCAGTTCGAGAAGGATGCGGCTGTATGGTGGCAGTCGATGAAGCGGACAATGAGAGGTATTGTTCTTGGCAGGGAGGAATTCTTGGAAGAATTTCGCCGTCATTATTTTCCCTCAGATGTCCAGAAGAAGAAGGCCATGGAGTTTCTGTCACTGTAGTAGGGAAGCATGTCGGTTAGGGAGTATGAGACGAGATTCACTCAGCTCTCAAGGTATGCTCCTAAATTGGTGATGGATGAGGTGAAGAAGGCTCGTAAGTTCGAGCATGGGTTGAGGCCGAGCTTGAGGTCCAGGATGATACCCCTCGGTATCAGGAGGTTTGATAAGTTAGTCAAACGAGCAGCAACCACGGAGGCAGACATGGAGCAGTTTCACACTGTTCAGAATAGAAGGAACAACTGGAACATGGGGAAGAGGCCCGCAGTTGCTGGGAATGCCAGGGGACAGCCGTTAGCCCAGAGGTTCATGCCTACGGGTGCGAATATTGTTCAAGTGACGGGAAGACCCGAAAATGCGTGGGTGAGACCTCCTGTGGTGACTTGTTACAATTGTGGGGAGGCAGATCACTACCGATCCCAGTGCCCGAAGTTGCAGGATGTCGTCCAAAGGGGACCAACTTAGCAGGCCGGAAAGAGACCGTACCAGCAAGGGTGAGTATTTACCTTGACTGAAGCTGATCCGATAAGGTAGATCATGTCATAACTGGTACGAGGGCAGATGTTTAGAGGTTCATGTTGTTTTCTTTTCCCGTTTATTTAGTGAACTATTACGTAATGAGTGTGTATTATGTAACAGGAGAACTTTATTTGAATGGAATGAAAGCTGTTGTTTTGTTCGATACTGGATCCTCTCATACTTTTGTGTCACCTAAATTTACTAAAGTTCTGGGAGTTGAACCGAAAATCTTTCCAGGCAAGATTTTAGCAGTAGCTACTCCATCAGGGGAGACTCTAACCACTGATCGGTACTATGTTGACTGCGAGATCGTAATTGGAGATCAAATTTTAGGGATCGATCTGATTGAGCTGAATGTTTTAGGAGTTGATGTTATCATTGGAATTGATTGGATGTCGGTGTACAGTGCGAACATCGAGTGCATGACCAAGACAGTAACAGTGAAGGCTCCAGGAGGACCTGAAGTCACTTTCCAAGGGAAGAGGAGATGTTCAGATTTGGTTGCTGCTATCAGCCAGAAGAAGGGGATTCCTGCAGAGGTGCAGCAGATTCCTGTGGTACGGAATTATCCATTGTGTTCTTGGAAGATTTGCCTGGGTTACCCCCGCATCGTGATGTGGAGTTCAGCATCACTATTCAGCCGGAAAGTGCACCCATTTCTAAGGCACCGTATAGGATGGCACCTGTGGAGCAGGATGAGATCAAACAGCAGATTGAGGAATTGTTGGAGAAAGGCTTTATTCAACCAAGTGCGTTGCCTTGGAGAGCGCCGGTGCTTTTGGTAAAGAAGAAGGATGGTTCGATGAGGATGTGCATCGATTACCGAGAGCTGAATAAGGTCACTGTTCAGAATAAGTATCCGATTCCACGAATTGATGACTTCGATCGTCTACAAGGAGCTGCTGTTTTCTCCAAAATAGATCTTTGATCAGGATATCATCAAGTTCGAGTAAAATCTGAAGATGTGCATAAAACTACATTCAGAACTCGACACGGGCATTACAAATTCTTAGTTATGCTATTTAGAGTGACGAATGCGCCCGCAATCTTCATGGACATGATAAACAGAGTTCTGAGGCCGTTCATTAATTCTTTTGTCGTGGTGTTTATCGATGGTATTCTCGTGTACTCCAAATCGGAGGAGGAGCACACGGAGCATCTAGCAGCAGTTTTGAGGAAGCTTCAGGAGCATGAGTTGTATGCCAAGTTGTCCAAGTGTGATTTCTAGAAATCTGAAGTGGCATTTCTAGGTCACATCCTTTCTAAGGAGGGAGTGGCAACTGATCATCAGAAGATAGAGGCAGTGAGAGATTGGGTAAGGCCTACTACAGTGAAGGAAGTCAGGAGTTTTCTTAGACTAACTGGATATTACAGGAGATCTATCCAGGGCTATGCTCAGATAGCCGTGCCGCTCACTGATTTGACCAAGAAGAATGTGAACTTCAAGTGGACCGAGTAGTGCGAGGCAAGCTTTCAAGAGTTGAAAGAGAGCCTGACTACTGCGCCCATTTTGGCTTTGCCTAGAGCGGGTGTTGAATATGATGTCAACAGCGATGCTTCACATCGTGGGCTTGGTTGTGTCTTAATGCAAGAAGGAAGGGCGATCGCTTATGGGTCTAGGCAACTACGACCGCATGAGAAGAATTATCCGATTCATGATCTGGAGTTGGTTGCGATTATCTTTGCTTTGAAGCAATGGAGGAATTATGTGTATGGTGAAAAGCTAAACATGTACACAGACCATAAAAGCTTGAAGTACATCGATCAGCAGAAGGATCTGAACCTGAGGCAAAGGAGATGGCTGGAGGTGTTTGAGGACATTCGACCGGAGATTAAGTATCATCCTGGGAAGGCTAATGTTGTTACTGATGCACTTAGCCGTAAGAGCAGTCTGGCGAGTTTGATTACAACTCAGAGGCAACTGGCAAAGGAGTTGGATCGGGCTGGTATTGAAGTTGTTCTGCAAGGCTTGGGATCATTCTTAGCTCAGTTGAGGCATCAACCGACGCTGAACGAAAGGATTATTGTGAGTCAGAAGGAAGATGCAGAGATTCAGAAGTTGAAGGAGCAGGTTGGGGCTGGCAAGTTGCCCAGATTTCAAATTAGGGATGAAGTGCTGTGTGGTTTGGAGAGAGGCTGTGTGTTCCGGATCAGTCGGACTTGAAAGAGAGTATTCTTCAGGAGGCACATGCTACTCTTTTGTCTGTACATCCTGGGAGTACCAATATATATAGGGATATTACGCAGCATTTCTGGTGGTCAGGTTTGAAATGGGATGTGGCTGAATTTGTGTCGAGGTGTGAGATTCGTCAACAAGTCAAAGCCGAGAATCAGTAACCTGGAGGTCTATTGCAACCGTTACCTATTCCGGAATGGAAGTAGGATAACATCAGTATGGATTTCATCACGGGTTTGCCCAAGGGTCCTAAGGGCAACGATGTGATTTGGGTCATAGTCGATCGACTAACCAAGTC
This sequence comes from Hemerocallis citrina, assembly GCA_017893485.1. Classification (NCBI taxonomy): domain Eukaryota; kingdom Viridiplantae; phylum Streptophyta; class Magnoliopsida; order Asparagales; family Asphodelaceae; genus Hemerocallis; species Hemerocallis citrina. The sequence continues at coordinate 66,499,909 of CM030364.1, read as the reverse complement.
TGCGCACTTTTTGGCGATGAAACACACTGCTTCGATGGACAAGTTGGCTGAGGTGTATGTTAGTGAGATCGTCAGGCTTCATGGCATTTCGTTGACCATTGTGTCAGATCGAGATGCGCAGTTTACTTTGCATTTTTGAAGGAGTCTTCAGACAGCTTTGGGTACCAAGATGGATTTCAGTACTGCTTTTCATCCGCAAACCGATGGGCAGACCGAGAGAGTCAACCGTATTCTTGAGGATATGCTTCGATGTTGTGTACTAGACTTTGGAGGCAGTTGGGAAAGGCATTTACCTTTGGTAGAGTTTGCCTACAACAACAGTTTTCAGACTAGCATCGGGATGGCGCCGTACGAAGCTTTGTATGGCAGGAAGTGTAGAACACCTGTTTGTTGGTTCGAAGTTGGGGAGCGTCAGATGTTTGGGCCTGAGATTGTGCAGCAGACCTCTAAAAAGATTGATCTAATCAGGAAGAGGTTGGTGGAAGCTCAGAGTAGGCAGAAGAGCTATGCAGACAACCGGAGGAGGGACCTTGAGTTTGAGGTTGGTGACTTTGTCTTTCTGAAGATTTCGCCTAGCAAAGGCATGATCCGATTCGGAAAGAGTGGGAAGTTAGCCCCGAGGTTCATAGGTCCATATAAGATATTGAAAAGGATCGGGAAAACTGCTTACCGGCTGGAATTACCAGAAGGGTTGTCTCAGGTGCACAATGTCTTTCATGTGTCTATGCTGAGAGGTTACATTCCAGATCCAAGTCATCATTTGCCCGAAGTGCCAGAGGGTTTGCAGTTGGATCTGAGTTACATTGAGCTCCCAGTTGAGATTGTTGATCGTCAAGAGAAAGTCTTAAGGAATAAGACGATACCGATGGTCAAGGTAGTCTGGAGAAACCAGTTGGTTGAAGAGGCTACTTGGGAATCTGAGGAGAGGATGATGAGGGATCATCCCGAGCTCTTTGTTTGATTTGTATTTTTTCTTTCCTCTTGTTGTATTTCTGTTTCCTCACCCTTTAAGTGTAGTTCTGGGGACGGAACTATTCTAAGGAGGGAGTGTTGTAACATCCCGATCTATTATATATATATTTTTTCGTATATATTTTATTTTATGAGAATTTGAGACCGTATGTATTTTTGCATACATGATTTCATATGTTTTTCTAGAGTCCAATATTTTTCTTCATAGTCTAATAGACTGATTATTCTCTTTTTTTTCTACAAGAGTTATTTTAAAGCCTAAAGAACATCCTAGGCCTAATTCTAGCCCATTATAATTAATTTAAGTATTTCTTCTTGGGCCCATGATTTTTGGCCCAATAGTAAACCCATTTAGTTTAATTCTCTTTTAATTATGGTGACTTGTAGTGTAGACTCAATGGTAGACAATTAATAAATTAGAGCATGAACAATTTAAGAATGGGGACACTAGGGTGGCACGTGCATGCAATAGGGTGTGCATTGCACACTTTTCCTATTAGGCCGGATTGGACCCAAGAGAGAGGGAGAGATGGGAGTAGTGGTGAGGTAGTTTCTTAAGTCATGGGTGGTTATGGCAACTTCCAAACTCATCCTAGCCCTTAATCCCTAATTAGTTGATCAAATCCTAACCATTCAATCTACCCAAAATTAAGTATAAATACCCCATAGTTTCTTCTCATCTTAGTGCATTAGAAAATTTATTAAAGAGAGAAAAGAATTAGAGTGAGAAAAGATTGAGAGTTTTTGGGAGAAAGATTGAGGAATTCTTGTGTGGATGTTCATCCAAAGAAGGTCGGAAATCACACTAGGAGAGGCTCGGTTTTGCTACACCTAGGAGGAGAAGGATCTTTCGTGCATTCTAAAGGATTTTCTAGGAGCTTTCTATTCGTTTTTTTTCAAAAAGGTGGGTGTTTCTCATGACTTCTACTTTAGATACCATGTTAGGTTGTGTGCTAAGTGTGCAAGAATAAATGAATGCCATTATTTTGCTCTTTGATTATACCATGATTAAAGTAAGAATGGAAGACAAGTGAAATTGTATGAAATGAATGGGTGAACTTAATTGAATGATATGAATAATGTTATGTTATTCTTGATTTTTATCTAGCATGCTAAATTGGAATAAATGTTTATCTCTGTAGAAAAATGATGATTATGGGAAAAATACTTTTTTTGAAGTCGTGGTTGTGTGGAAAATACTAGTCGTAAGAATCCCTACATTATTTAGTAAACTATGCATGTTGCGAGGGTAGTCAATAAAGTTGCATGTTAGTTTCGAGAAATGAACATATTGTAGTCTAAACTAAAATGTTGTGTATTAATCGAAAGGAAAGAAGAAACGATTCTATATTTCAAATTTTGTTACTGATCAGTCGACCGAATAGGTGTAGTTAGTCGACTGACATGGTTATTTAATTCTTCGAGTTAAAACCCTACAGAACAGCCGACTGGTCTGAGTAACAGTCGACTGTCCTGATCCTTTTCGAGTTTTAATTCTTTTCTTTGAACAGCCGACTGATCAAGTTTAGCAGTCGACTGTCCCGACCATTTTTCTTGAGTCTTTTAAATTCTTAATGAACAGTCGGCTGGCTATGTTTTGAGAGTCAACTGTCCAGATTATTTAACGTCACAAGTTTTGTCGAATCTGGAATTTCTCAACCCTGCTGTACGGAAACAAACATATCTCGCAAAAAGCGCATCGAAATCCAATTCCGCCAAAACGAAGTGAAAATAGATAAAATTCTCCAACTTCCATATCTCACAATAAATTTTCATAAACCATAAAGAAATAGGGTGAAAACTGGGTTTAACACAGAACAGCACACATTTTACAGCAAGAGTAGATTATAGAAAAGGATATGAAACATCGCTCAAAACTTATCTTTAAAATACCACAAAAATCTGGGAAGTCCCTAACATCATGATGAAACACTGGGCAAAATATTATGGCATGATATTATGTATAACCTAGATCTTGAAATTAATTTGTTAACAAAAATCTACCCCAAACTGAATCTGGAACTGCCGACACACATGCACCAAAGTTATCATATCTCCTTCATACGAACTCCAAACGCAGTGAAACTAGTGGGGTTAGAAAATAGATTCAATCCTCTACAATGTACTGTGAAATGTCCACATTGAGATTCGGAATCTAACCTAGGTGAAAACAACAACCAACACATCACAGCCCGAAATCCCAGATTTCACAACTCATCTTAGAAACGTCATAACTTCTACAAAAATGAACCAAACTCATCCAAATTTAAAATGCAGCCTACCAATCATCTAAATATCATATTGAAAGGTTTCTAATATGTCAAAAACTCATAATTCTCACATGAGGAATCAATCAAATACATGGCGTGCAACATGTCACATACATGATCAAAATCGTATTTTGGGTAAACCTAGGTTATCAACTTATCAATTCTCATGTCCTAAGTCATCTATGGCCTGATTTATACAATAGAGACAAAACCCACAAATAAAAATACAATATTTGGCCGTCTCTAGTCTCAACTATCCTATATGTGAACTTTTTGACTTGTATCAACCTAATGAAATTATGTACAAGTTACTTGCCTCTTAATGACGATGAACGCGACCAAACAAAGCCTAGCAACGAAATCCACGAGCGAGAAGCCTTCCCTCAACCCACGAACCGAAATGCCTAAACGATCAATCCCCTTGATGCACGAACCAAAGTGGATGATACCCACTTGATAGGGCATCAAAGGAGAGGGCTTGGGGCTGTTTTGGATGGATGGTGTGCTGATTGGGTAGGCCGGCCAACAAGAAGGTGCAAAAGTAGGGTTTTGATGTATGGAGTTGTGTAGTATGGTGGATGGAGGGCTTCTTGATGGTCGGCAAGGCTAGGGACAGCAGGGGGGAAGTCGGCCTGGGGGTATGAAAGCAGGCCGGATAGGATTGGAGATGAGAGGAAGGAGGCCGGTTACAATTTGAGAGAAAATAGGATTAGGGTTAGGGTTTAAGGGATATTAGGGGTTATAAATATGGGTTAATTGTGGGTTAATGGGTAGTGGGTATGAATAGGAATTAATAGGTATACAAATGGGTAATGGGTATTGGGTAGATTTTCAATGGGGATACAATATATAATAAATTCTATGGCTCCTAAAAATCTCCTTAAGGGCCAAAAATCACAATTTGGTCAAATCACCCCCAAAAATCCCCCACATCACCAAAAAAAAAGTAATATAGTGAACGAGGCCAATAACAACAGAAAAAGAACTCAAAATGGCGAAAAACGGACAAACGACGCACAATCAGCACAAGGAGGTCAAAAATGCTACGAAAAATAATGTATATTGAAAATAATCCAATATATGGTTCCGAAAAAATACAAGAGGTATAAAAAATACACAAAAACAAAAAATACCCTCAAAAAATACTAAAAATAAAAAACAGGGGTTACAATCCTACCCCCCTACAAGAAAATTTCGTCCTCAAAATTAAAAAGAAGGGTACATAGGATAACCCCAAGCAAAACCAAAACAACCAAAATGCAAAACAAGCAACTACCCAAACAAGTGAGGAAACTTCTGCTGAATTTCCTCCTCCAACTCCCATGTCGACTCACCAGGAGAGTGAGGATTCCACGCCACCCGAACCAGCTTGATGACCTTATTTTTAAACACTTTCTCCCGCCGATCCACAATAGCAACTGGCAGAATCTCACAAGTCAAATCCGGCCTAACGGTCAACTCTGAGTAGTCGATCACGTGGCTCTCATCTCGGATATACCTCCTGAGTTGTGAGACATGAAAAACATCATGCACTCCTGATAAAGCTGACGGCAATGCGAGACGATAGGCCACCTTGCCTACTCGCTCCAAAATCTCAAACGGCCCAATAAACCTCGGGCTAAGCTTGCCCCCGCCACCGAACCGAATGACACCGCGCCATGGCGATACCTTGAGAAAAACATGGTCACCAACTGCAAACTCCAATGCCCTGCGATGAACATCAGCCCACCGCATCTGCCTGTCCTGAGCTGCCTGCAAGTGCTTCCTGATCTGAACCACTGCCTCGATAGTCTTGGTGATCAATTCTGGACCCAACAACTGCCTCTCGCCAACATCATCCAAGCAAATTGGCGATCTACACTTCTGCCCATAGAGTGCCTCGAATGGAGCAGCTTTAATACTAGCTTGAAAGCTGTTGTTGTAAGAAAACTCTACCAGATGCAAATGATCCTCCCAAGACCCACCAAACTGAAGCATGCAGGACCTCAACATGTCCTCGAGAATCTGAATAGTCCGCTCTGACTGTCCATCAGTCTGGGGATGAAAAGTTGTACTGTACTTTAATTTGCTCCTCAAACTGTTCTGAAGACTCTCCCAAAACTGAGACCTGAATCTCGTGTCCCTGTCGGATACAATGCTGACTGGAACCCCATGAAGTCTAACAATCTCTTGCATATACCTCTGAGCAAGGCTCTCAGTAGACTGACCGACACGAAAAGGAATGAAGTGAGCACTCTTCGTCAAACGGTCAACAACCACCCAAATAGCATTATGACCCTTCGGACTCCTCGGCAAAGTGGTCACAAAATCCATGGTGATGTGTTCCCACTTCCACTCTGGAATAGGAAGTGGTTGAAGAAGTCCAGCGACCCTCTGGTGCTCTGCCTTAACCTGCTGGCAGACCAAACACTGAGCCACAACCCTTTTCATACCCTATCACCAGAAATGAAGCATCAAATCCCGATACATCTTAGTACCACCGGAATGGATAGAATACGAAGACTGATGAGCTTCTTCAAGTAACCTCTGATGAACCTCACCCTCCGGGACACATAACCGGGAACCAAAACGAAGATAACCATCTGAATGAATAACCATGTCCGTCCGGGACACAGACTCAACCTCAGCTCGAAATTTCTACAACTGTGCATCACTAGCCTACGCCTCCTTAATATGCTCAACCAGAGACGACTGCAGTTGGAGCACCAAACAACTCCGACCAGAACTCGGCAACACAACATCCAGCTCCAACCTCCTCATCTGCTCAATGAGATCTCTCTGCTGAGTAAGAAATGAAACTGTTGGTCTCCTGCTCAACACATCAGGCACCAAGTTTACTTTACCTGAGTGGTATTGTAAACTAATGTCATAATCGGCCATAAGTTCCCCCCAACGCCTTTGCCTCATGTTAAACTCCTTCTGGGTGAAGACGTACCTGAGACTTTTGTGGTCTGTAAAGATCTCCACTCGGTTTCCAAGCAAATAATGTCTTCACAGCTTCAAAGCAAAGATCACCGCCGCTAACTCCAAGTCATGAGTAGGATAGTTCTTCTCATGCGGCCTCAACTTCCTCGATGCATACGCAACAACACGGCCCTTATGCATAAGAACTGCTCTAAGACCCTTACCAGAAACATCACAGTGAACCACAAGTCCACCTGAACCATCTGAAATAGTCACCACAGGCGCTGACGTCAATCTGTTCTTTAACTCAACGAAAGCCACATTGCACTCATCAGACCAATAAAATCTTTGATCCTTCCCAGTCAATTTATTCAAAGGTCCTGCTATCTTTGAAAAATCCTGAACGAACTTCCTATAATAGCCAGCCAAACCCAGAAAACTCTTGACTTCTAAAACTGACTTGGGAATAGGCCAATCCTTTACAGCCTCAATCTTGGCAGGATACACAGAAATACCATCGCCAGAAACTCTATGTCCCAAGAAAGAAATCCTGTCGAGCCAAAACTTGCACTTGCTCAGTTTTCCATAGAGCTGATGCTCTCTCATAGTCTGCAGAACCACTGTAAGATGCTCAGCACGATCTTCCCAATTCCGAGAGTACACCAAAATATCTTCAATAAAGACCACCACGAACTTATCCAAATACTGCAAGAACACCCAGTTCATAAGACTCATGAATACAGCCGGCGTGTTCGTGATCCCGAACGGCATCACAAGATACTCATAGTGCCCGTATCTAGTCCTGAAAGCAGTCTTCGGTATATTTGCAGCCTTCACCTTAACTTGGTGATATCCAGAACGAAGATCCAACTTCGAGAAAACAGCAGCCCCACTCAGCTGATCAAACAAATCATCAATCCTGGGCAACGGATACCGATTCTTCACCGTAACTCTGTTCAGCTCTCAGTAATCCATGCACATGTGTCGACTACCATCCTTCTTATCAACAAAAAGGACTGGAGCACCACAAGGCAAAACACTAGGTCTGATAAAACCCAAATCAAGCAACTCCTGAATCTGCACCTTAAGCTCTACCAGCTCAACTGGTGCTATCCTGTAGGGAGCCTTCGATATCGGTTCTGTTCCAGGCTGAACATCAATACCGAACTCCACTTCCCTATCAGGGGGTAAGCCAGGCAACTCATCTGGAAAAACATCCATGAAATCCCGAACCACTAGAGTATCACCCAGATGCTCAGCTGCGCCTCTAGTAGTTGAGATGGAGTCTTCTGGCTCCAAAAACAATTAACATCCAGAATCTGAGTTGGTATTATGTTTCACTTATGCATGCATGGTTGGTGAAGTGTTGTGTAGATCCCAGTTCGAGCCAAGCTTGTCTAATATATTAGCTGCCTAATACATTAGCCAAACTTGATGCTCTGATACCACTAAAAATCCTATCACGCCCTGCTTTCCAAAAATACAGAATACGAGCACGTAACAAAAGCCCAGCGAATGATTATTATCATCCTTAAGCTGTTTCAGAAATCTTTGCAAACATCACAGGAAATATCAGAGTCGGAAGCCAAATGCACAACCATTCATGAATAATTGAAATAAATTACCAACAGAAATTTACTTACAACCAAATATAATATCCTCAAATAAATTCAGAGTCTGGAAAAAAATAATATTCTGGGTCACATCGCCCAATTACAAATAATATTCAAGTCTCAAAATACCAGAATAAACTAAGTCTCACGAATACAAAATAATGTTCAAGCATGAAACAGAAATAATAATAATAGTCAAAAGCAACTAATACTACAAGTCTCCAACACCATTTTGAACCTGTCCGCCATAATCTGTAATTCATCGAATGCAGGAAAAAGGAAAAGAGAAAACACAAGTACCCGTTAATTGCAAGTCTGGGTCACAAATAGAGTAGGATACAAGCACACGGAAAACTAACTAACAACATGGTATACTAACAGGTAAGGGTAAATATATGTTAAGTGTCAAGTCAACAGGTAAACATGTATAATTATCAGGTAATCAGGTAAATATGTATCAAGTATCAGGTAATCAGGTAACAGGAATATCAGGTAATCATGTAACAGGATAATCAGATAATCATGTAACGGCATAATCAGGATAGTCAGGTAACAGGTATACAGGTAATCATGTCTAATCTTTTTATTTACTATCTAGGTACTACGACATGCAACCCACCCTACATGGTTGCTACAACAAAACAGTTTCGCTTAGTAAGATTTTCATAGTGGAGTCCATAGGGCAGTGTATTTAGGTACATGAAACAGGAACAGGTAGAACCTAGTGGTTCTCTTCTACTCTACACCTTCTTACATAAGAAGCAATGTAGACAGGGTCAGGAAACAGGTATAACCTAGTGGTTATCTTCCGAGAACACCTTCCTATAGGGAAGCATGCAATCAGGTACAGGTAAACAGGCAGGTAGGACACTAGTCCTCTTCCAAGTACACGTTTCTATATTTTCCACTACTAGAATCTTTCCTTAAACCCCGACTTAGTTACTTTTATTATTAAGGTCATCAACAGGCATGAGTGTGTACTAAATAATTTCAAACTAACCAGGTATAATCAGGTTTAGGCTCAGGGAATCAGATCAGCAAGTATAGGTAATATAGAGTCACACAAACGAGCAAAATGGCCTATGTTTACACTTTACAATCAGGTCAGCAAGACCAATCTGTACTAAAACAGGTATACTGAGAGCTACAGGCATGCAAATCATGATCCGTCAAAGTATCTGGAAACTAGACATCCACACGCTTCTAACGAATATAATAAAGTTATATGCTAGTTCACAACATCTCAACTTAAAACTCATTTCAACACAGATTTCATGTACAGCCAGAAAACAGGGGAACGACTTCAAACACATAAAAACAGCATGTAAACTAATCAAACAATTCTACAAAAAATCTGGGGTAATCCCTTATAGATATAGACTCAAAATAATAAGTTTTATAATATTCCAGAAAGTATAGCTAAGTCATCAAAAATGAAAAGCAACACAAAATATGGTTTTGTCGAATCTGGAATTTCTCAACCCTGCTGTACGGAAACAAACATATCTCGCAAACAGCGTATCGAAATCCAATTCTGCCAAAACGAAGTGAAAGTAGATAAAATTCTCCAACTTCCATATCTCACAATAAATTTTCATAAACCATACAGAAATAGGGTGAAAACTGGGTTCAACATAGAACAGCACGCATTTTACAGCAAGAGTAGATTATAGAAAAGGATATGAAACATCGCTCAAAACTTATTTTTAAAATACCAAAAAAATATGGAAAGTCCCTAACATCATGATGAAACACTGGGAAAAATATTATGGCATGATATTATGTACAACCTAGATCTTGAAATTAATTTGTTAACAAAAATCTACCCCAAACTGAATCTGGAACTACCGACACACATGCATAAAAATTATCATATCTCCTTCATACGAACACCAAACGTAGTGAAACCAGTGGGGTTAGAAAATAGATTCAGTCCTCTACAATTTACTGTGAAATGTCCATGTTGAGATTCGGAGTCTAACCTAGGTGAAAACAGCAACCAACACATCACAGCCCGAAATCCCAGATTTCACAACTCATCTTAGAAACGTCATAATTTCTACAAAAATGAACCAAACTCATCCAAATTTAAAATGCAGCATACCAATCATCTAAATATCATATTGAAAGGTTTCTAATATGTCAAAAACTCATAATTCTCACATGAGGAATGAATCAAATACATGGCGTGCAACATGTCACATACCTGATCAAAATCGTATTTTGGGTAAACCTAGGTTATCAACTTATCAATTCTTATGTCCTAAGTCATCTATGGCCTGATTTACACAATAGAGATAAAACCCATAAATAAAAATACAATTTTTGGTCGTCTCTAGTCTCAACTACCATATATGTGAACTTTTTGACTTGTATCAACCTAATAAAATTATGTACAAGTTACTTGCCTCTTAATGACGATGAACGCGACCAAACAAAGCCTAGAAACGAAATCCACGAGCGAGAAGCCTTCTCACGTGATTCCAAGCGAACCCACGAACCGAAACGCCTAAACGATCAATCCCCTTGATGCACGAACCAAAGTGGATGATACCCACTTGATAGGCCAGCAAAGGAGAGGGCTTGGGGCTGTTTTGGATGGATGGTGTGCTGATTTGGGTAGGCCGGCCAACAAGAAGGTGCAAAAGTAGGGTTTTGATGTATGGAGTTGTGTAGTATGGTGGATGGAGGGCTTCTTGATGGTCGGCAAGGCTAGGGACAACAGGGGGGAAGTCGGCCTGGGGGTATGAGAGCAGGCCGGATAGGACTGGAGATGAGAGGAAGGAGGCCGGTTACAATTTGAGAGGAAATAGGATTAGGGTTAGGGTTTAAGGGATATTAGGGGTTAAAAATATGGGTTAATTGTGGGTTAATGGGTAGTGGGTATGAATAGGAATTAATAGGTATACAAATGGGTAATGGGTATTAGGTAGATTTCCAATGGGAATACAATATACAATGAATTCTATGGCTCCTAAAAATCTCCTTAAGGGCCAAAAATCACAATTTGTTCAAATCACCCCCAAAAAATCACCCACATCACCAAAAAAATAATAATATAATGAACGAGGCCAATAACAAGAGAAAAAGAACTCAAAATGGCGAAAAACGGACAAATGACCCACAATCAGCATAAGGAGGTCAAAAATGCTACGAAAAATAATGTATACTGAAAATAATCCAATATATGGTTCTGAAAAAGTACAAGAGGTATAGAAAATACACAAAAATGAAAAATACCCTAAAAAAATACTAAAAATGAAAAACAGGGGTTACAGGCCAGGTGCCTTGTCGCTACTCATATCAAAGACTGCCTTTCTAGTCTCCTCAATAGTGATCGGGTTGTCTAGGTGCTCCAAGTTGATTGCATTAGTTGGATAAAGAAATGGCCAATCAATTCAAAAGTCAGACAGGGGGGCAGTGCCACAAATCTCCTGAAAATTGTTCTGAAAAGCGGTTCTGATCATAAGGGGAGAGTTTGTAAGAGTGTTATCAATTGTGAGGTTGTGGATGAAGTTCCGCCGCCTTCTTCCATTCGCAATTGAGCGAAAGAATTTAGAATTTGCATCACCTTCCCTGATACATTACACTCGTGATCTCTATCTCCAATAAATTGCTTCTGCTTTGATTAGATTCTGGAGCTCAAGTTGAGTTGCTTTAAGGGAGTCAGCTTGCGTGGAGAGTTGCTCTGCTTCAATCTCCAACCTGAGCAACTTTTCCTGAAGATGCTTCTTTCGGGTGGGGATGTGGCCAAAGGTATCATTTCTCCATCTTCTAATTTGCCTCCTGAGAAGCTTTAGCTTGCATGCAAAGATGTCTACTGGATTGCCAGAACAAGAGAAGAGTTGCCACCATTCTTGAACCGCAAGAACAAAGGAGGAGTGTTCAAGCCAAGCTTTCTTAAATCTGAAGTAGTGTATTTGATGTGGAATTACGTAAGTGTCGAGAATTATGGGGCAGTGGTTAGACGAAAATCTGGGGAGAGAGTATTGTATGCAATTGGGGAAGGAGAGGTCCCATGCTGTTGTGATCAAAAATCTGTCAAGCCTGGCCATTGAGGGGGATGTTCGAAGATTAGACTAGGTGTATTTCTTGCCTGAGAGCGGTAGGTCAATGAGGGCCAGATCATGAATGAATTCTCGAAAACATCTCATGTCCCTTGTGGAACCCCTACCACTGAACCTCTCAATGTCTGAAATAGTGACATTGAAGTCCCCACACAGGACCCATGCATCTTCGAGGTGGCTTCGACGCTGCTGAATTTCATAAAAACAAAGTTCTCTATCTTCCAGATCAAAGGGAGCATATACAGTTGTAATTGACCAGGCTTCTTCTGAAGAGCGGTGCTTGAAGGAGGCAGAGATTGAGAAAATATCAATGGCTGAGTAAGTACAATCCAGAAGTTGGTCATTCCACCCTAAGTGTATGCCTCCACAGCTGTTAATATAGTCGAGCTGAATCTAATTGGTGATAAGACTTCCTCCAATTGATGAGAGTTTTCGGGGACCTGTATTTCTGAGTTTAGTCTTTTGCAGGCAGACAATCGATGGGGAGCAGCTGCGAATTCCTTCTTTTATAAGCGAGCATTTGTCAGTGTTGCCCAACCCTCTCACATTCCAACTAGATATCTTCATAGAAAGAAATTGCATCAAAATGCACAAAATAGTAAACAGAATTTGATCCTCAGAATCAGAGAGACATGGCATTTAAATAGAAAGGTCTAGTTGATCAAGTTGATCAACTAAAACTTTTGGAGGGCCCTTTAAAGCATGTACCGAGCGTGGCCCTTTAGCCTCCACTCCAATATATTCAGCTACTTCTAAGATATCCTCATTCGATAGTAGTTCAAACGGATTAAGATGAGCATTTCTAATTGAAGCAACTGAATAAGAGGTACCTGAGGTCTTTTTCTTGATGGTGGTGGAGAGGTGCTTCGTGAATGGCCTAGTGCTTTTGAGCTTGTCAGCTGATCTTGAGTGCTTCAACTTCTTGGAGGGCCCTTCATCAAAGCCTGGCAGAACAGAGATGAAGGAGCTTTCAGCTTTGGGTACGGTTCTCCGGAGGAGGGAGCGAGTGTGGAAGCTCTCACTTCGGACATTGCTGGTACCTGCTCTGAAGACCACCTTCTCAGCAGCATTCAGAATACTCATTTCTTCTTGTACAGATTCCCTGAGGGCTCCTTCAACTGCCGGCTGAATCTTGGAGAAGAGTGAGAGTGGAAGGGTAACAAGCTTTCCTTTTCAAAACATTTCGCGCACTTCTTCATGCGTATCTCCATTGGTTGAGTCAGCCTTGATGTGCGGAGATTTGATGGGGCCATGCGAGATTGCCTTGTTGTTAGTATCTGAGGATTCAGAGATCTGGACTGTAACATCCCGAATTCCAAAATACAACTGAATTCGAAGTTCCACAGGATCTTTACACTTCTTTCGTACAATTTTATAAGGAAATAAAAACATTTCTTACATCAGAGTTACATTATACCTTTACATCATTACTGCGGAAGCAATTTTACAATAAATTACATGAAACAACATTTAAATCAATCTTGAGCAGCATGTATATTTCAATTTGTCAAGCATCTTTACCCTGCATGTAAAACTGTGGGTGCATCAGTTCATTTAACTAATGAAATATTATACACGGCCATCCTCTCTATGCCAGAAACAGTATAACGATTCTCAATACTTAGCAAACCACAAACTTGTTCACAAACAAAGCTAAAAGGACTATCCTATTGATGTCGTGTTGTGAATGTGCACTTAGTCCTTAATGCAATTATTTGTATTATATGACACTAATGTGCAATTGTTCAGAGTCTATGCAGCCCATACTACATAGGTCTGAGAGCAAGCCCTTAACCGTTCTTCATCTTGTAGGGTTCAATCCCTCGTCTTGACTTAATCTACTACTGTAACTACGGTAAGTATCCTAGATATTTTCTGACCTACGAACTCATGTCTAGGCGCCCTGGAGGGAATCCCAACGTACTGACACATGACTCATCATGCAGGCATCCTGTGGTAATTCAGTTCCTACCATAGACATGACACTACCCGCAATCGTCAAACACCCTACGAGCATCGCCACCGGGACGGTACTCTGGAGCAGTATCCACGCCCTATCATGACACATCATGGGACATCCTGTGAATACTCTCACGCCACCAATCTAATGGCCCTCATACTCAATATTTTTCTCTTACTTTCATCACATTTTCACTATGTATCTAATCCTTAGTTTAGTTGAATCATGAATAAAATCAATCCCTTAGGGTTAGCACTCCCACTATACCGGTCTTATTCATTTATTTCACATGACCCAAACCTTGGTCTATTCATCTCAAATATCATTTTTCACATTTCTTTGATTGCTGGTATAAGGCTTAGCTACACCTTAGTTCTCAATTTCAACTCATAATTACAACATCGAGCTTTTCATACTCAAAAGGTCTTTTCATGATTAATCACAATTCATGTTTCATAAGCAAAATATTCATGTATCCATATCTTTCATAACTCATCACATTCAATATTTCAATTTCACGTGCAATTTATGCATAAGAATAATAACTTTCAACTAGTAGTAATCAATAGTTCATTTATCCCACGAATCTATTATTCTCATTTCAATTCATACTATAAGCACAATTTATAAGTCCAATTAATTACACAAATCACAACTTTCAAAATTCCTCATTACTAATTCTCATTTTTATAACTCTAAAAAATCTCATTTATTTTTCCTTTGTTTAAAAGTCAATTTAAATTTTAAAAAGAAGTCCTTTCTTGCAAAAAGCCTCAATTTCTCAATTACACTTTATCAAAAGTTATACAAATTTTTTCTCATAAAGTCCAAATAATTTTCAGTAATTATTCCATATTTTTCTCAATTTTTAATCTATTTTTAAAAACTCAAATTAATTTTAAAATCCCAAAAAAGCATGTTTTTTAAATCCAAACCCCTAATCGGATTCGAACCCACAACCAGCGGCCCAATGGACAGCGCACAAGACCACTGCGCCAAAGCCCCAAGGCGATATGACTAGGGGTTATTATCCCTATGTATCAACCCTCAGCATTCGGATTTTAACAAAAAAAAATAAAACGAAAAGCCTCAGTATCGAACCCGAGACCTCTGACTCAGCCCCCCTTTACTGTGGCATAAGAAGACTCTACCAACCAATTGGTCTAAGTGGCCATATCGATTTAAAGGTAATTTAATTGGGTATTGAATTGGTTCTCTGTTCATATCTACAATTCATAAATTGTCAAAACAAATTTGTTTATTTTTCTTGTCTTTTGAAAGCAACTTTTTCCAGAATTAAAATACACATAAATCTACAGCAACTAGTATTTTTATAAGCATTTTTAGCACTATAAAACATGTATTTTAGTCCTAATTAGTATTCCATGTCCATAATTTTGACATTTGAGAACCATAGCACAACCCTTCATCATTAAAGTTAGGTTTCCACAAAAATCACTACGTTATTGTTCTCTTTCTTATTGACAATCTACCATATTTTTAGAACACAAAAATCATCTTTTCTAAAGAAAAAAAATTCTATTTTTATCAACTAATTACACAGGATGCATTCAATCAATTATTTGCAAATACAATCTCTTTCTTTTATTCTAACATTCATATGGCACATACAAAAATGGAGAATTCTAACACATAAATTAACAATTATCCATTAGCAATCATTCCATCATTTTATCTCTAATATTACCACTCTACTTTAATTAAACAAGCATGGTTCCAATTTCTCACTAGTTAATTCCTATAATTTCATTAAAACATACCTAGCATGAATTCTAATATTAGAAGCAATGAGAAACACCCACCTCTTTGGAGAAAAACCAAATAAAAGCTTCTAGAGTCTCCTAGAATGCGAGAGAGTAGCCTTCTCCTCCTAAATTGTGTTGCAAAAGCTCTCCTTCTTGCTCCTTGTGTAAAAACCGAAAGCTTCCTTGTGCTTGATGATAGGGCCGGCCTCTAGCTTGGGACAAACAACTCCCTCTTTCTTTCAATAATTTTTTGTGTAGAATACATGAAGGTAGGGGGTATTTATACTAGTTCTAGGATGGATTGGAGGGCTAGGATTTCACTAGATGGTTAGAGATGGATGGCTAGGATTGGAGGAAAAGTTGTAGCAACCACCCATAATCAAATAACCACCCATGCACACACACACACTCTCCCACCTTCTCCGTAAGCACAACCGGCCTCCTAGGTGTGCAATGCACACTACGTGCATGCACGTGCCCTCTAGTACCCCCCTATTTGAACTTTGTACAATTTTAATTAATCAATTGTTCACAAATTGTGCCTACATGACAAGTGTGACAATTTAAATGATTAATTAAGTTTGTGGATTTCACAAATAGTGGGCTTAGACTTGTGGGCCAAATAATAAAATAATAAATTATTAAAGTGGGCTCAAAATAAGAAAACAATGTTTTAGGCTTTACAAAATAAGCTTTTTAGAAAAAATAACGGAAAAGAAGAAATAATAGTTCATACTACAAAAAATGAAATTTTTATAAAAAGAAAATAAATATACATACGAAATTTTGCACGTGCACACACGTGAAAATCAACATTTTTATTAAAATGAAAGTTTAGGGTATTACATAGACCACCTGGGGTGCCAGCTTGGCAAGATATGAATTTAGCGCAGGATCCTTCACAGATTGGGGAGTAGTTAGCGGATTTGGCAAGATTCCTTTATTTAAGCTAGAATCGCCAAATTAGGGACATTCAGGAAGATTTCCAAATTATCATCAACTCGCGGGGATTGCGCGTCCGTTGGGATCTTCTTCCTCGAATCACAGGGATTCAAATCTGCTTCCACCGCAGTCATAGCCGGAGATTTGTTGAGGGGGTCGCCTGCACCAGCATCGCTAGGGCCTTCCGGCGCCTTGGGACGCCAAAAGCTCGCATTTCCAGTACCATCTGAAGATCTCGCCGTGGTGAAAAGCTGTACCTTGCTTGTCTGAACATCTTAAACTGTGATAGGATCTTCCAGGAGTAGTATGGGGACTTCATGAACATGCTTCTCTAGACTCCATGGTGTAGTGTACCGGATGGTGAGAGTTTTTGGGATGAGCGTTAAGTCCTCCACCTCAATGAGAACTAACGCTTGGTCTCTGGCCTTCGCATCTTGCATTTCTCTGCTCAAAGTGATTAGTTTGCCAAAAGGAGTAATAAGGTGCTTAAGAGACTCACGGTTAAAATAATGGAACGGCAGGAGGGGGAGATTGATCCAAATGAAGCATGGCTTTGGTTGCAGTCTGGACCTGTAGTCCATCGAACAGGGAGAGAAGGTAGCATTGAAACCAGAGAATTGCAAAAACCCCTTCAACAATAGCACCTTCTGCTTCTGTGGCAGTTGGAAATTGCACATGATATACCCCATCGCTAACCCTCTAAAGGGTCCACCAACGCCCTTGCCTTCCCCAGGAGAAGTTGAAGGCGCTCTCTAGGTCCTTTTTGAGGGGGATCCAGCGTGAGTTAATTAGGTGGAGGAATGCGCATGCATGCAACACTGGCAGTGCTTATGAGATGGCGTTATTGTGGGGCAGGTCCACTTCTAATGCGGCTTGCCGATTATGGAGGGGGCAGTCGTGCACTTTATGGCCAAATTTCCTACAGTTGAAACAGTGGATCCCTAGCTTTCGGTAGTCAGATGTCGCGTGATCCCCTTCCCCTCATTTGAAACAACAATGGTCCATCTTCTTGGATCTGCAATTCTTTTGGTGGTGGAAAGGTGGGTTTTTTGGATAGGAGGTTGAGGGTTTAGGTTGGAAGAAGGGTTTGGGATGATGGGCGGGAGGTTGAGTGGGGGGTGAAATGACAGATAGATAGGTGGGTTTCGAGGAGAAGAGGGGATGATGCGAGGATCGAAGGGGCATTTGGGCAGTGAAATGATAACGAGGGGGGGGGGGGGGGGGGAAGTCGAAGAACCTGAGCGTAGGATTTGCTCAGTTCCCGAGGAACGAAGGCAATCTCTCTCCTCACCCCTCTCTCCGTATAATTTAAAAAAATAAAAATAAGAACTCTAACATTTATTTTTGCATGATGAATCTAATTTATGATTAAACTAAACTAATTATACTTATACATTTACTATATATTACAATCTATATTTTTAATATAAAATATATATGTATATGTATGAATGAAGTGTGTGCAAGTGCGATGCACGTGCACGTGTTTTGAGCATGAGAATGTGGCCGACATGTGTTTGGGATGGAGGGGAAATAGCTTTTGAATTTAGGAGTGGATTAGTGGAGGTGTTAGTGGGGAGTAGTTAACATAACCACTCAATCAAAATCCTACAAATACCTCCTAATATTCACTCTCCTCCTTCCCCTCTTTCTTTCCTTCCCTGTTCATTTCCGAAGCCAACCAATCCAGCAAGTCTTTTCCTTTTTCCATTTACTCACCACACATTTATACACCTAAATAATATATATATATATATATATATATATATATATATATATATATATATATATATATATATATATATATATATATATATATATATATGTATGTATGTACACCCACTACAAGGAATTTGACATATAGTGACAGCAAAAATCCGTGAGTAAAAGCCGGAAAACCGTAGGTATAGCCCGCAAAACCTATACCAACAGACATATTTTTTCGTAGTTTTTAATTAGCTATACCCACGGCACAATGCCGTCATTATAGCCTATAGCGATGGTTTTTTCACCCATTGGAAAAAACCTCCGTATTATTCCCACGGTTTCGTATCCGTTGGTATATGTTTTAAGGACACCTCTTGCTTTCCTATACCCACGATTGAAACTCCAATGCTATAGATTTTAGTGATGGTTTTCGCATCCAAATATTTAAATTTATACCCATCGCTCCATATACAATTTTTTCTTATTAATTACGCTTATGATAATTTAATATTTTCTTTTATAATATTAATCCAATTATAAACTAAATACACAATAAAATAGATAAATGTGTTTATGAAACAAAATTAAATAAAATTAAACTTCCATCATATTAAAAATTGATGAAGTATTACAAGCGTGTCAAATTACAAAATAGTTAATAACCAAATACACAATTGAATTCATGTGTGCAGACATGAGAATCAATACTTTAAACTACGATCAACATATTCAACAGCATTATCAGATAACATTCAATTGACTCCTCACTTGAGATACGACACTAACAATTTTCTTATTTTTCGGCAACCGGATCTTGATTGATCTTGATTCTCTTTGCAGTAACCTTCTTTTAGCATCCTGCAAATCTCCTTTACAGCCTTCTTCACTTCATCGTCCCTTCTTCACTTCATCGTCGGCAAACACAAACTCGACTGTATTTTGAGCGAGTTAAATCATTTCTTGCTTGTTGAGAGCCCTTCACAAACAAAACAAAGCAAAAAAAATCTAACTTTGGTCATCAACAAATAGTCAATATTCAGATAGCATGCAAAATGTGTCATTCAGATTCAAAATGCCAGAGAAACGTAGATTTACAAAGTACCTTACTCGATCGAGCATGTGCAACAGTAAATTGAGTTGGGTCCTTGATGACTGGGAATGAACAATCTCCAGTCCCATCCTTGCTCTAGAAACAAAAGTATTTTATTAAGATTTAAAAGTAACCAACATAAGATTGTAAAAATAAGGTGTCACAGGCTTACCTTTTCATATACATATAGGATTCCATCAGCATGAGCAACTATAAAAGAACCATCACCTTCTGGTACCAAGAAACACTAGTGCAACAGCTGTAGATAAAAAAAAATTGAAGAATAAACTATTCTTTTATATTACATTGAATTTTTTTTTGAAGAATTCCTTTTTAAAAACTATAGAATTTAAACTATGAGAACGTAACTGGTATTTCTTTCCCTTTATATTACTATCCGTCATAAATTATACTTTGGTATAAGCATCATAAAAATAAATATCAGAAACTGGATGTTCTTGTTTGGTTCCAGGTATCATCCTCCTTGTGTAGATATGACCGTCGAGGAAGCTAATGAAGTAGAACATTTCTTCTGTCAAAGTTGTTACCCACAAAAAGATACCATGACAGAAAATTCTGAAGGTGCCTCTCGACAGTCAAAACTAAAGGTAATTATTCACATCACATAGTAAAGGTCTGCCAAGAGTCTTCCTTTCTTACTTTCCTGCATATGTTTTTATTCTGTGTGTGTGATAATGGAACAATTTTACCGTGATTCTGATTTGGCTTTGGCAATCCACTGGTGCTTAATGTGGTAGTGACAGGAAACTTAACCGGCGGGAATGTATTTGAATTTTTAAAACATGTCAATGCATACAGGTAAGTGTGAGTGGATTATCAGAAGCAAGAATAACCGTATATGTAATTATTGTCTTTGTTCCCTTCTTTTAAGAAATAGAAAAGTACAAAAAGGTACATGTTAAAATAAAAAAAGTTTGCCGAATAAAGGAACCTTTGATTATTCATGCTAAAAGGTACATGTTAAAATCAAAAAAGTTTGCCGAAAAGATACAAACTAGTATAAAAAGTCCACAATAGCAGGGGAAAACATAAAACATCTTAGGAAATGAAACTTTCAGTAGCTACATGAGCTAATAGAATCAAATTACATGATTTTCTGCATTTCCATGATGTCTGCCTACATATATTAAAGTAAACATAGGGAGGAGAATTAGGCCATGTTTTCATATACAAAAGCATACATTGCTAGTAAAACAAATCTTAAAGGTTAGGGATAGGCTCAAAATAGAACTTACTG
Organism: Hemerocallis citrina; assembly: GCA_017893485.1. NCBI lineage: Eukaryota > Viridiplantae > Streptophyta > Magnoliopsida > Asparagales > Asphodelaceae > Hemerocallis > Hemerocallis citrina. The sequence goes on along the minus strand of CM030364.1, from coordinate 66,479,360 downwards.
TTTTGAATTATGCAATCAATTATATAATTGATGATATAATACCAGCCTCATCTAGACACGTTCATAATTATCACCTTATATTGTTCACATTCTTATTTGATCTTAGTTTCTATAAACAAGTACTACGTATGCGGAGACCCTTTCTCACCCATGATTGGAATCCACCTTCGACCAAGTAGGATTTCTCTCAGCAAAATCTGCAGTGTGAAAACAATTACAGTACACAAATTACATGTAAGCTACTGGGTCAAATATAGGTTTTTACCTTAACACCAAGTTTCACTAAGGATCTTGCAATGGCTTTAGATCGAGTGCCCTGGACCCATCCTTCATGTAAAATAAAAACCCCAGTCATCATCAACAAGATAAATGGTCACTTCGAGGACACTAGCATATAGAATGTATTTTCTTACTTCAACAAGTTTCAAATTTTGGATGACAACTGCAATCAAGGAATCATCAATGTCTTTCCCGCCTTTTAGCTGCTTTCTTAGTGAGCCATCAAGCTGCATGTTAATGGAAGCACAATGCAACAATGATGGTAAGTAACTAAGTATTTTTAGATAAAACTTGCATCCTTAGAAGAGTGTAAAAGGGAAAATAAAGTGTGAAGGGTCATCGAGAACAATTGCATACGGAGTGAAATAAAAGCTATTAAAGTCAGCTGCACCACTAAATGGATAAAACAACCATATTTTTAATAAGGAAGTGTACCAACCTCAGGGAGAGAAACACTAACATATTTAGACCTAGCTGCCCGACGAAGATCAGGAACTCCATCTCTCTCCCTTAGATCCTTAACAGAAACAAAAGTTTGTCAGAAGTAAATTACAATAAATGTAGCCATAAAGAATTCTGATTCAAACATATTATTTATCCAATTGTTAAATATCAAGAGAAGGGTATAAAATCCGAGAAATGGTGACAAAATTCTAGTGCAAGAAAGTATTATAAGGTTAAAGAGACAAGGTAGAGTTATTCTAGTAGGACTGGCATTATAAAGAATAATGCATCCGGTTGCATTAAAAAGGTAGTAAAAATTTTAATCTTGTAAATCTACAAATAATAAAAAGGTTAACAAGAAGAGTTGGAGGTGGAATGATAAAGGTCAAAGATTAGCCAAAGTAAAAAAAAAACACCTAAAGATGTTGAATGATGATATTTTTCCGATCAAAGAGAGGTTCTCAGTTCATTTGTACTTGATACCCAATTTCATTATTGATGGTTAAAGGCAAACAATAAAGATAATAAAATTATTTATCGAATTCCACAATCAATTATTTAGCATAAAAATTAATCAAATTATGATATTTTTAGTAGTTACACAAAAGGAAAAAGTTTAGTATTGTGAACAGTATACAAGGAATGTGTTGTGGTTAGTATAAGATCTAATTATCAATGCGTACACTAAATATCTTCAAATCGAAGTAGCGGTTTCCAATCAGTTCGGGTTTGCTTGGTTTCTTACTAATGGGTGTTCCAATGCAAGTTAAAATATAAAATTATATCGCGTGATTGATCAAATCAATTCCACTGATCCACTATTTGCAATCAATCCTAAAATCAGTAGATCAAGATTCTCATTCAAACTAATAACGAAATGTACACTGATCTAAATTGAGTTATCAACCATATTAAATATCAATCTAAATTACATAAAAAAATAAATATCGAAAAGTGGAATTAGATCTAACTAACCCTTGTACGTTTCTGAGGGTCTGATTCAATCTCCACTCTCTATTGTTGTTATTGCTGTTGCTACTGCTTCCTCCACTGCTCATTTCCTTTCCTTGTCTGGTATTCATCATCATCATCATCTTCTTCTTCTTCTTCTTCTTTGATGCCCTTTCTCACAATTCGAACGTCATGGCGATTGATCTCAGTTGCTCAACTCTTCCCTGCCATTTCTCTTCATGCATCAAATTCCATTTCTTCTACTATTACACTAAAACTCGAACCCTAGAAACCCTAAATCGGAATAATTCGAAGCGATGGAAAAGGGAATGAAAGTTGTTACCTTTTTCGAGCAGTCTTCGTTTGAATGCGAACGAGAAGCAAAATCCTAGTCGTCGGAGATCGATCGATCAATGGAAATCGTCGCCGCCATTGGATTGGACCCAACGAGGGGGGGGGAGGAATGAAAAAGGTGGGAAAAAAAATAAATTATGGACTATACCCAGTGTTTTATCCCATTAGTAAAACTTATAGTTACGGGTTAAAAGCTCTAAAGCTATAGGATACCTATACCCACAGTTTACTACACGTCTGTAGGTATATGATGCATATACCCACGGTTTTAGTGATCAGTCACTATAGGTGTCCGTTGGTATATGGCAAATTCCTTGTAGTGACCTATGTAGATATACATATATATACATATATGAAATGAGAGTGACTGCTCCTCTGTGTATTACCGAAATGGAGGTTGGAGGCTTTTCTTTGTACACGGATTTTGAGCAGACGAAGTGGAGCTTCTCATGGAGCTTTTGAAGGAGTTTTTGCTACTAGGAGCTTCTCATTCTAGGAGTTCAATTGCTAAGAAATCATATTTCTTGGGTGGGTGTTTCTTAAATCCTTTCTAATTTAGGAGTATGATGCATGCAAGTTGATAAATAATTTAATTGTTAAATTATAATTGGTATGATGAAAGCAGATTGCATGATCCATTTAATTGTGTCATGATGTGTTGAATTGATATTGTGATTTAATAAATGACTAAACCCTTATTAAAATAGAAAAAGAAAAAGAAAGTATCATTTAGTGAATTGTTGGAATGAGAATTGATGCATTTTAGAATAATAGTCAAAATAATGTAACATGTATGGAAAATATTTTTTAAATGCTATTATAATAGAGAAATGTGAAAATAGTCTCATTAATATATATATTTTTGAGTATAAGATATTTCTATAAAGAAGTTTTGATGAGAGACAACACTTTATTTGAAAATTGATAATGTGAGTTTTTAATACAATTTGGGAGAAAATTTTATTGCATTGTCAAAAATGAGAATTTTATAAAGTTTAAATATATGCACTATACTATAATTCTGAAAGAAAATGTTCTGGAAAAGAATTGGATTTTTGAATGGTACAAATTGATTGAGTAATTGAGTTTATTAAGGGAAAAATTAAATACAGTACGGTATCTACAAAAAGTATTTAACCAGATTCTATATCGGTTAGTCACTCAAGACCTATTAGTCTTCGGGTGCGCTTTGGGTCCGTTACTGTTCATGGGCGGAGGCTTTGGCTCTAGGTTCGAGTCTTGTTAGAGACTCTGTTTTTATGAAATTTCAATTTTTAAATTAAACCACTAAACCATACTTTATGTATAATTTAAGCCCTTTCATATCAGTTAGTCACTCAGACCAATTGGTCGTTGGGTGCGCTTTGGGTCTGTTATTGTTCATCGGCGGGGTTTGGGCTTGGTCCTAGGTTCGAATCCCGACCCTTGCCACTTTGTTTTTTGGTTTTTTTTTGTTTTTTGATTTTTTGATTTTTTGTATTTTGAATTTTTTAATTGAAATAAAAATTGAAAAAAATTCTATTATTCTTCTAAAATTGTTTCAACTTTATAAACATTATTTCTACAATATTTTGATATATTTTGTAAAAATTGAAAGGGAATTTTACATTAAAGAACTCGAATTTATTGATTAAAAGAATTAGAAGTGATTTTTATATTGAAAATGTGACTCTTGTATAATTAAAGAAAAATAAAAGTTTGGAATGCAATTAGATTTCTTCTCGATGAGATTTGATGATTATTAACACTTGATTAAGATTATTTGAATTGCACACAATGTTATAAGTGATTAAATTGATAAAAGAAGTTGAATTGAATTATTTCATGTTATGAGATTATGAAGAAAAGTTTCTCTTTGAGAAAGAAATTGAAAATAAAGAAAATTGAAATTTTATTTTGAGATTGAATGTAATATATTGTTGATCTCTAGAAAGAAATAGTTGTCGGAATCTAGAGCCTAGGTGAGACCCTAGTGACCGGCAGTTTTTATTAATGATTTTGAGAGCTAACCTATAACATCCTGAATGTTCAAATAATCAATATAAAGTTTTCTTTTATTTTTACGTGTTTTACACGTGCAATTTATTATGTGTATTTAGCTTTAAAATTATTTTTATATCATGAACAAATATTTTATTTTATTTTTAAAAGCCTATTCTAATCTTTAGGCCTAATAGTCTAATTCTAGCCCACTTAAATAAATTAATTAATTTAATTAGAGAGCCCATGTTTTTTAGCCCACTTAATTAGCCTACTAGTTATTTCGAATAAAAATTAATACAATTTGTAGTGTAGACTTGATCAAGTAACAAATAAATCAACATTTTAATGTACAAACTACTTTGTAGTATGCATAATGTGACACGTGCATTGCACAAGCACGTGGAAATTGTTGAGAAGGGGGTGGCCGGCCTTGGTCTTGGAGTGGGAGTGATGGAGCAAGTGGAGGAGTGGTTACTTGATCATGGGTAGTTCTTCTAACTCCCAAATATATCATAGCCCTTCATCTAAACTCATCTCAACCTTCCATTTGAGCTTGAGTTGTGTATAAATTCTCCTTCCTTTTCTTCTTCATTACTTGCATTAGAAATATTTTCAAAAGAAGAGAAAAGAAAAAGAATTAATTGTGAGGAAAAGAAAGAGTTGTGTGAGTAAAAGATTGAGTGTTGTGTGTTTGTGTGCTCTTGCAACTTGGAGGCCGGCCAAAGCATCAAGAGGAGGAGGTCCTGGGTTCACACTAGCAAGGGGAGGCTCGGGTTCACAATAGCAAGGAGGAGGAGCTCAAAGTTTGCACCAAACTAGGAGGAGAAGGGAACCATTCGTGCGTTCAAGGAGTTTCTTAGGAGCTTTCTATTGTTTCTTCATTACAGTGGGTGATTTCTCAAACTTCTAATGTAGATGCCATGCTAGGATTTTAATGTTAGAAACAAGTAGAAAAATTGCTATTTACTTGTTTGAAGAGACTAGTAAGAAAGAGAGGAAACTCTAGTTTATCTACATGAAAAATTAGTAAAATGAATTGGAATGTGTTAATTAGGATTTGTTCTGATGCTTGGTAATATATTTGCATACTAGAATACATATGAATTGATGAATCATGATTATATAAAAATTTTGCTTATGAATGAGTTGTAGAATGCAATATATGAAGAATGAGTTGTAAAATGCAATATATGAAAATTGTACCTGTGAATGAATTGTAGAATGCAAGATAATATCCATGAATTGTGAAATTAATTGATTAGTTGTAAAATGTGGGTTTTAATTGCATTATATGAGTAATATTATTTTCACTAGATTATTATCTATTTGTCTCTTTGAAACACAAGGAAAGGATTAATTTTGTAGAGATAAAATTAAATTAAGGGCCTTGATTTTTAATAAAAGAATGAAGAGAAATTGTATGAACACATTGTGAATAAAAGGGGGATATGTTGGTAAAAAGATTCATTTAAAAAGAAATTTTTCTTTGTCGAAAATGTATTCATGACCCACTTTTTCAAAGAACTAATAGTCTACTGTATGTTTAAAAATGACATTTTGACAATCTAAGAAAATATAACTTACAATTTTTTAAAGAAATTATTCTGGAGAAGATATAGATTCTTTATAAGTACAAATCAATTGAGAAAAATTGAATTTATCAAAAGAAGAACTAGATTCAGTACAGTTTGTACAAAAGTTTTTTAGTTGAGTCTTATATCGGTTAGTCACTTAAGACCTACTGGTCTTCGGGTGCGTTTTGGGTGCGTTACTGTAGATGAGCAGAGCTACTGTCTTGGGTTCGAGTCTCTCAGAAGACTCTGTTTTTTCTGAAAATTTGATTTTATTCAAAATCGAAAACCAGATTTTAAACATACCCCAAGTCTATTCTATATCGGTTAGTCACTCTGGCCTTTCTGGTTGACATGTGCGATTTGGGCTGGTTACTGTTCATGAGCGGGGGGTTTGACCTGGGTTCGAATCCGGCCTTGGCCATTGTTTTTGTAATTTTGGTTTTTTTTATTATTTTGATTCTTTTGAGTAGTTTTAAGTGTATAAAAAATTGAGAAAAAATATTAGAATTCTTCTAAAAATACCTAGACTTCATGGAAATTATTTCCACAATATTTAACTTATTATAATGGAATTAGAAGTAATTTCTTAGAATGTGATCTTGATTAATTAAAGAAATGGATTTTTTTAATATAAAGAATTTTTCGTAAGAGATCTAAAATGAGATTTTTGACATGGAAAAATTGAGTAAGATAAAATATGAAATTGTTGTTTAAATTATGCGATGTGCATGGAAAGTGAAATACAAGAGATCATGATGAAATGTAGAAATTTTGTAAGTATAAACACTTATTCTTGATGAACATGAAAAGAGAATTGAAACTAGAGTTTTAGCTAAGTCCTTACATCGGCATGAATGAAATTCTGAAAGAGAAATGTGATAATAAAGACCAAGATTGGGTCGTGGTTAACAATTGTTGTTTAAGACCGATGTAGAGGTAACGCTAATTCTAGAGTGTTAACTCTATTCATGATTCAATTATCTAAGGATTAGGCACATAGTGAAGATGTGATGAAAGTAAGAGAAAACACAAGTATGAGGGACTCGGATCTACGGTGTGAGAGTGTTCACAGGATGTCCACATGATGCGTCATGTCAGGGCGTGGATACTGCTCCATAATATCGGGACCGTGGCGATGCTTATGGGGCGCTTGGTGACTACGTAATGCCATCGTTCAATGGTGGAAGCGAATTGTCCATAGGATGTCTGCATGATGCATCATGTCATGACGTGGAATTCTCTCCAGGATGTCTGGACATGAGCTCGTAACTCATAGAACACCTAGGATACTTACCGTAGTTACCGTAGTAGTTAAATTCATGGCGAGGGATTCAACCCTACAAGATGAAGAACGAATAAGGGCTTGCCCTCGGACCTATGTAGCATGGGATGCATAGAATCCGAACAAGTACGCATTAGTGTCAATAAATATAAATAACTGCATTAAGAACTAAGTGCACATTCACACACGACATCAATAAGATAGTCCCCCTTAGCTTTGTTTGTGACAAGTGTGTGCTTTCCAAGTAAAAGAAATTGATGTATTATATCATAGCGTCAGTTGTATGCAAATGACGTGTCCACAGTTTCTATGCAGAATAAAGTGATTGACAAGACTAAAGAATGAATGCTGCCTAAAGAAATGTTCAAGTTGTTATTTAATTCATGTATCATATTGTAATTTATAATTCCGCTGCGTTGATGTAATCATTATTATATAAAAGTTTTAGTTCCTTATAAAATTGTATGAAATGAAGTGTAAAAATCCTGTGGAACTTCGAATTCAGGCTTATTTGGAATTCGGGGTGTTACATAACCAGTGTGGGTTGAGCATCTCTTGAGAAGTAGCTAGGTTGGGCTGATTGTCTCCTGTATTGGTTTAAGTCCGGTAGGGTAAGCCAGCTCTAGGTTGTGATGATTTTTTTCTAAAACAAATTAAAAACTTAAGGACATGCACTATAGTGAAGATGTGATGAAAGTAAGAGAAAAACACAAGTATGAAGGCCTCGGATCCACGGTGTGAGAATTTTCAGAGGCTGTCTACATGATGCGTCATGTCATGACGTGAATCTATCTCTGAAATTATCAGGATCGTGGCGACGCTTGTGGGGTGCTTGGTGACTACGTAGTGCCATTGTTCCATGACGGAGGTGAATTGTCCATAGGCTGTCTACATGATGCGTCATGTCATGACATGGGACTCCCCTTCAGGTTGTCTGGACATGAGATCGTAACTCATAAAATATCTAGGATGCTTACCGTAGTTACCGTAGTAGTTTAACTCATATTGAGGGATTCAACACTGCAGGATGAAGAATGGTTAAAGGATTGCCCGTGGATTTATGTAGAATGGGATGCATAAGTTCGAACAAGTGTGCATTAGTGTCATTTAATATAAATAATTGCATTAAGGTTAAGTGCACAAGCACACACGACATCAATAGGATAGTCCATTTTTAGCTTTATTTTTGATCAAATTTGTGTTTGTTAAAGTATTTAAGAATCGGTAAACTTTCGGCATAGCAAGGATGACCGTGTATAATATTTCATCGGTTGTAAGCAACTGACTTGCCTACAGTTTTATATACAGGACTTGGAATTGAAAAGAAGATTTAGAGATGATTTTTTGCTGATGATTATTTAAATGCTAAAGTTGTTACAATTGTACATTTATCATTGTTGTATTTTATTTATTCTGCTGCGTGTTGATGTAAAAGACTCTGATGTAAATAAAATTTTAAATTCCTTGTAAAAATGCAAGAAGTGAAGTGTAAAGATCCCGTGGAACTTCGAATTCAGACTTATTTGGAATTTGGGGTGTTACAGAGTGGTATCAGAGCAAGGTTTCAATAAGTAGTACAAATTTCTAAGGACAACACATTAGAGTGGACATTAGAACTGTAAGTTCAGCTTATAGAGATTTAAATATAAGTGATTTACATTTGTGTTGCTCTATACATTGATTTTTTCTCCTCTCTTTCCTTATTGGATGGCTGGAGTCATGAATACAAGTTCAATAACCACTTCATTCATGATACTCTTCTCGTATACATTGATGTGAGATTGTATGCGAGCACATTTTTCCTTGGTATCAGAGTGGCGTGCGGAAGCGTGGTAGGCTTGAACCTATATTCATGATACCTTACACGTAGACACACTTCCCTATCAAATTTTCTTCGTGAATTTTTATCATAGTACTTTTTCAACATTCAATATTTTTAAAATAAATATTTTCTTATACTATTAAATCACTTGGATATCTATTATTTTGTCTATCTTCTTTAGTCTTGACCTTTTGAACTTGTTTTATCTGTCTTTCAGTCTTAAAATTTTGGTCCTTCGTGTTTTCATGTCACTTTAGTTTATCCGTTAACATTTGCTATTATTTTACGTATTTTATTGCCGCTTATTAAATTAATATTGCAACTATTATTTTCTTCATTTATTATTTCTATTATATTTTTAAATTTTGAAATTTTGCTTATGTGCATTCATTTTATATGATTTGATTTTGTGATACTATATTTTTCCATTTCCTTATATTGTCTTATATATTTAGGTATATTTTTAACAAGATTAAAGTATTCTACCCATATAAATATGACCTACCATTTTGTTTTATTGTCTACATTCGAAACTATTGTTATTACATATTATTTGCTAATTTGTTTTGTTATGTTCACTTTTACTATTAATCACTACTCATAAATTTTATAGTTTTACGCTTCTTTAATATAATACATACACTACATAATTATCGTTTTCATTTCGTGCATATACCTTACACTATTCTCATCCTAATGTTATAAATCATTTTCATTACTACAAATTTTGTATATCCTATATTTAAAGTCTTATCTATTTTAATATTTTTGTCGTTGTAATTTCCTACTTCATTTACAACTTTTCCATCTACTTTCATATCACATATTTCAAACATGACACCATACCTTATTAAACATCCAATATCCAAGTACATATGGAAGATTATATCTTTCCATCTCCCGTTTTTGTGCAACCTGATGTCGAGATGACAAATCCGCAACTAGCCATCAATGGAAGCAAACTACAACTGGATATCGGGGAAGAAAAGTCTGCAACCGAAGGTCCAGAAGACAAACTGCAATCGGATGTCGTAGAGGCAATTCTGCAACTTGAGGTCAAGGAGGCAAGCTTGCAGTTGGACACCCACGAAGCGAACCTACTCCAGAAGGAAATTTTCTACTTTGATAACCCCTACTTTGTTTTCTATAATATTTACCTACCACTATTCCATTTTTGTACTAGCTTATACTATTTTATAATATTTTACAACTTAGCATTATATTGTTTATACTAATTTCTATATCTATCATGTTTGTGTATTTACTACTTAATCTCAACTATCTTGTCATCTTCTTCTATTTTGAATCTTTACATGGGTTAGCATTTCATACCACTTCATCGTATTTTATTTTTGCTATTAACTTATCTTAGATTTGGTGGCTACTCACCTAACAAAAAAATAAAATTAGTATTTATACTTTTCCTTCGATTCGTAAGTTATTTCTATCTGATTAGTTTTTTGTTTCAATAATATGTTACTACTTTTACAACTATAATATTTTGTTTTACTCCTACAAATCATTTATAATTTTCGTATCATAATATTGTTTATTTCACCTTATAATTTTTACGCCTATATACGTATATAAATTGTGTTTGTTGGTTTTCCTGCTCTACTTGACAAATTTAAAGTATTTTGATATATGCCAACCAGTATTCTACATCTTTTTTTTTTGATAAAAGGATAGAGTCAACCGACTCCAGCCAAACAAATATATTAATAAAAGTAATGAACAAACGTCATCTCAATTTTACACGGCGTAAAATTAGAAAAACGAGAAAAAACAAGCACAACAACATATTTACAATGCGAAGAAACGAACCGCACCAAAACAACCCAAACACACGCATAAAAGCAGCCCACCACAAGGAAGCAACCAGCGAGCAGAAGCCGATGAACCAAGAGCATCAGAAGACACCCCCACCCTCCAACGCGGGGGGAACCCGCGGTGACCTGAACGGGGACCTGCGCGATGGGTCCAAACAGGCACCGCAGTGAGCCAAGAAAGCAGCCGCTACGGACCTAAGGAGCACCAAATGAAAAGCGCAAAGCAGCAACACCCAAAGCAAGAGAAGATCACACGCTCCAAGACCCACAGCAAAGGACTCACTCCCCATGAACAGACCTAAACCCAACGCCGATGATGACGTTGAGAGGGAAGGCCATGGGGAGAAATAAGGAGCACCCACTAAGCAAAACAAAAGCTCACCGCAACAACCAACTAACACAAACACCGAATAATCGGCCATGAAAAAGGGAGAAGAGAAATGAAAACATAGCAACAGACTTGCAACATATAAATACCACTAGGTCAGCCCGGGTGTGATCACCCCACGAAAAATGGGGTAAGCAAGCTGAGCTAGGAGCAAAACAATATAGCACCCAAAAAGCCAACTACCACACAGACAAGAAGAAGTGCGTCGAAGAGGCAGCTACAGCAATAGAGTATTGGCACAACAAAGTTACCACTAAAAACCAGGAACGACCTGATGGGAAACGAGCGCAGAAACAAAACACAGAAAAGAAAAAAAAAATAAAACCACAGTAACAGAGGGGATAAGATCAGGGTCATACATTGAACCCAAACCCAACCATCAATGTCGGAACCTCCAGAGAGAACAAAAATAACAACCAGACCAAGCAGTGACTCCCTCAGGGGCACTCCACCAACATACGTGCGAGAAAAGTATAACAAACCCAGAATAAAAGCATAGATACAAAAGACCCAAAGCCGCCTAGCCCGGGTGATAACAGGACACACAGCCACATCCGTAAAGACAGAATAAACAGAGCCAACAGCAAACCCCAGAGCCGACTAAGCTCAGCCAAAATCCAAGCATTATAAGGTAGAGACAGAGCATGTGGTCTAAGGGTGAACCAACAGCAGAGAGCCGGAGAGTCCCAAAGCTAAAGAACACACCAAAACAACTACCCAACCAAACAACCAAAAGAGTCCACAGCAAAAGGAAAAGTCCGCAAATTAGAGCTGCACACGGAAGACAAAAGAAACAACAATCAGAAATTAAAAAACAGCAAGGAAGTAAAAGTTAGAGGAGTGAATAAAAAGTAATCGCCTCGTCCTGACAATATAAGTGTAAAGCTTCCACCTTATCAGGGGATAAGGTGGTAGGCCAAAATTTGGTAAAGAAAAGAAATTCATCAATAATGCTCTGAATCGATAAAACAGAATTTGAAAAAATACGATTGTTCCGGGCCGACCAAACCACCCAAATGATCGCAATCATGGATAGAATCCAAGAGTTACAAAATTCTTTTCTGAGATGTTGTTGTTGCCAACAAGTGAAAAAGTCTGTCAGAATAGCCGGCACTAGCCAAGCTCTGGTGATAATACTCCATAAAGGACGAATAAAAGAACACAAAAGGAACAGATGATTGGCGTCCTCATGGTGACTGGAGCATAGCGCACATAACTGACCCAATGCAAGGTTTCTTTTATTGAGAACCTCGACAGTCAGGAGTTTGTTGTTAAGTGCTAGTCAGGCTAAAATTTTGGATTTAAGAGGAGTACAACTACTCCAAAGATATTTCACTATCGGAGAGGTGATCCTGCCAAAGTTAAGGAAATTGTAGAAAGATTTAACTGAGAAAATACCCGAGGCGGTCCACCTCCATTTGAAATTATCAGAAGGGAACCAAGAATAATGATTTATATCATCAAAAAGGTTTTGGAGCTGCAACAAAAGTTGCGGCGACAGCACGCTAGCGAACTAGATCGACCAGAACTTTTGAGAATTGATGACCACCACATAATCTTCCACTGAGGCCGCAGGATTCGATGCTAACTGGAAAAGGGAAGGAAAAGCAGAGGCAAGCTTTATATTTCCAAACCAAAGATCAATCCAGAATTTGGTCTTGGAACCAACCGCACACTCGTGGCTTAAACCACAACAGAAAGGTTCGACCACTTTCCAGACCCTTTTCCAAAAAGAAGAAGCTTTACGGGAGAGAGAAGTAGGAGAATCCCATGTGGAACGATGGGAATAACAGTTCTGGTATATAATTTGGGCCCAGGGCAGGTGATCAATTTTAAGGAATCTCCATATCCATTTACCAACAAGGCCAAGTTTTGGTGCCTGAGATTCAAGACTCCCAACCCACCAGCTGCGTTGGAGGTGCATATGACCTTCCAATTACAGAGGTGGGCTCCTGGTTTAAACAAATCTGCACCAGACCAGAAGAAATTCCTTCTTATCGGGTCGACTCTCTTAATCACCTACGACGGCAGATAAAAGAATGACATCATGTATAAAGGGATCGAAGAAAGGACGGAGTTAACAAGAATAAGTCTCCCCCACGCAACAGATGCTTACTAGACCAACGATTTAGTCTAGACTCAACTTTTTCAATCATCGTCATCCAGTCCGATCGGTAAAGCTTTCTCCATCTCAATGGGGTGCCTAAGTAAAGGATGGGGAAAGAGGAAAGACTACAGTTAAAGAACTGCGCAGCTTCAGCTTGACGGTCCAGAGACCCACCAAGCCAAATGACGGAAGATTTTTGAAAGTTAATAGCTAAACCCGAAGTGCTTTCAAACACATAAAGAAGAAGCTTAAGATTCCGAAGGGTCTCTCCGTTCGGTTTCGCAAAGATAATTGTATCATCCGCATATTGGAGGTTCAACACACCTCGGAAACTGTTAGAAGACCCAAGGCCTTCAATAACGTCCACCTCCTAGGCATTATGAAGCAGCTTACTGAAGACATCCGCAACTAGGGCGAATAAGAAAGAAGAGATCGGGTCACCCTGACGAAGGCCACATTTACACTTGAATTTGTGGCCTTCCGTATCGTTTACCCAAATGGAAGAGGTTCCAGCGAAGAGACTGGATTTAATCCATGCAATCCACTTGGGACTGAATCCACGATGAATAAGTAATTCGAAAAGGAAATCCCAACTAACATTATCGTAAGCTTTCTGAAAATCCAATTTTAAAAGAATCCCCTCCGAATTGGTCCTATGGCAATCGGAGATGATTTCTTGGGCCGACGCTACGCTGTCAAGGATGAAACGATCTTTAATGAAACCAGATTACGAAGGATCGATCAAAGGCAAAATCACCGAACTGAGGCGGGAAGAAAGCACTTTCATGATGATCTTGAAAGTGGAATTGAGAAGGCTAATAGGCCTAAAGTCCGCAACATAGTTGGCCCCCAAGAATTTGGGGATGAGAACGATATGCGCGTAATTAATCCTATCGAAGGAGAAATTCTCCCAGTGGAGGTCAGCGAACATTTGGAGAAAGTCGTCTTTGAAACAATCCCAAAACCGTTGGAAAAAGAAAGCGGGAAAACCGTCCAGGCCCGGAGCAGAGTCACTTTTTAAAGAGAACACTGCAGACTTAATCTCTTCTAAAGAGAAGGGGGCTTCCAGACCAGACAGACCATGCATGGGCTGACCGTATAAATGTAACCAATCGAGGTGCAACGAGTGATGTTTTTGAAAGCTCAGCCAATCTTTGAAGAAACGAAGGAAGGAAGAATGAATTTCTGAATCCGAAGTTCCTTCGGATCCATCGGAAAAGAGCGAGGATACACGGTTGCATCGCTGGCGATGCGAAGCAAAATTGTGAAAGAAAGCGGTGTGGCCATCACCCTCTTTAAGCCAGTGAAACTTGGCCCTCTGAGCCCATTTAATGTGCTCATTATGAAGAAGGTCTGCGTAACCTCTTTTACAAGAGGCTCATTCAGAACGGAGGGAATCAGAGATAGGGCTCCGCTCCTCCAAAACATCAATTGATTCAATAGTAGACAAGAAAACATTCATAAGAAAACAATCGTTGACTACTTTCTGTTTATGCCAGATTTTACTGCCGAATTTGATAGCGTGCAGTTTAATAAGAGTACGCCCTAGCCCGGAGGAGCTCGTAATGGCGGAAAGGCATTCCGTGATGAGATTGACGAAGGTTTGGTCATGCAACCAAAATTTTTCAAAACGAAATTTGAAGGTTTTGGGAAAATTGAAGTGGGAGGACAACGCAATAGGTACATGGTCCGAGGAAGGGTTGGGCATCACTGACATGAAGGAGTTGTGCAAGAAGTTAATCCAATCTGAGGAAACCAAAAAGCGGTCGAGTTTAGCCATAGACGGGGACAAGCTCTTGTTGGACCAGGTGAAAGATCTACCACTAAGAGGTAGGTAAGTCAAATGGAGCGAACGAATGCAGTCGTTAAAAAGCGAGGAGTCCGACGAATAGATCGAGTTACCTGATCTTTCGTGAGAGAATCTGGTTACATTGAAATCCTCACAAAAGAGCCAAAATCCGTGAATGTTGTTTTGGAAGGAATTGAACTCGTTCCAAAATACATCACGACGATCCGCGGTGGATGGACCATATACGGATACCACGGTAAGGTCACAGTTAAATTCAATCCAGTTCAGACGGACCACAAGTAAAAAGGTTAAGCGATTAATGGAAATGAGAGAGAATTTGGACTCTTTGAACCCAAAAAGGATACCTCCTCTAGTGCCGGCGGCATCAAGAGAGATGCAATGAGAAATGAGATTTCCTCCAATGGATTGGAGGAGTCGGGGCGAAGGAGACTGGAGCTTTGACTCTTGAATAGAGATTAAGTCACAGTGGGAAGAAGCTATCAGCTAAGATACCGCAAGCAACTTGGACCTACTACCCAACCCCCGAATATTCCAAGAGATGCTAATCATCGGGGGAACTAGTCTCAAACGCCCGAGATACCTCACGGCAACAGATAGAGTCAAAGTCAACGAAGCTATTAGGATCCACTAGAAATCCCATTTTCCTAGGAAGAGAAAGCATGTCCAGATTAGAAAGAGAGACGAAATGCACCTCGTATAATGAACCCAATTGGGCTTCCCTTTAGGAGAGATAGGAGGGGGAGATAAATCCAATTTACGGACCTACGCTGCCAGGGACGCTCGATTGGTTCGAATGCGAGCGCTAGAACGAATCACTGAGAACGGTAATTCTTTGTTTTTTTGTTTCCTATTCAGGACTTGAGAATTAGTATCCTTTGAGTAGGACACAAGAGAGATCTGACTAAGAGCGAGGGAGTGCTGGACTAGAATGTCCGGTTCCACTACAATGCAGCCCATCTCAATCCAATACAGAGCGGACTGAGAAGAGAGGCTCGACGCACTATGAGAAGGGAATAGGTCGTGGGGCGACTTGTGTCTCCCGCGACCGAGCAACTTAAAGTCAGGCTGACATGAGGTCAGCAAGCCGAACCGAAAATAAAAGTGACCGAAAGAGGAGAGACTGTAAGCGAGGTTAAAACTAACCAACAAGCGAGAGTAATTGTTCAAGAAAGAAAAAGTCGCTGACAAGGGAAACACGACAAATAGAGAAAAAAAATTGGAATTGAAAAGCCAATGAAGAAGAGCTTACCAACTTGTGCGAGAGGGATTGGTCCAACTCAGCTAATTCTTCCTCCAATAGATTATCTTTGTCAATCCAAGCATCAGATTTCTGGGAAGGGATAGGAGCAGTTTTGTCTGACTGAGAGAGGAGAGGGGGACCCAAAACGGAGGTGCTGTGACCCGTCTGAGCCGCAGAAAGGAACTTTTCCCAGTCAGAAGTGAATGGGCCATTGTTTTGCCTTCACACTCTGATTCGATTGGGCAACCGCTAGCAGCTGAGAGGAAGTCTCGCCTAAAGCTAGAGGAGCAGAGGCGGGAGGATGCGGGGGAGGCTTGGGATGGCGAATAACACGTAGAAAGTAAATAAAATATTACTCTTATTCGAATAAATAAAATAAATAATTTTGACACATAGAAAATATTACACGTAACGGTGGAAAAATACGTAATCGATACATGCATCGATAACACATATAAAACACGTAAAAATATAGAGATTGGAATATTATATTTGAGTTGACTCAAATAGGATTTTAAGAATACGAGAAATGCATAAATAGTGAAAATCCAAAATACGTAGTGAAATACATTACAAATATTACCAGTAACGGTACAAAATACACGTGCATAACACATGAGGACAAAATTGTCATTTCCAATTTTTCAGGGTGTAACAGTCTCCCCCCCTAGAACAGTTCTGTCCTCAGAACTCACTAGGGTAAAAGTAGTATTTTGTACACACTAAAGAAAATATCATTATTATATATAGAAAACTGCAAATATTAAGAAAATAAATGTAGTATAAAAATAAGCAATGTGGAAGAACAAGACAAACTCTGTATAAGAAAACTATGAGTATCAAAATTTTATAAGAACGGAACAAGAAAATTAGGAAAATAGCATAAGAAAAGAAATGTGACAAAAAGTTAGGATAGATTGAGAGAAATTTTCATACAAAAATAATATTAGATAAAGCATGAGGTAAAAGAAAAAATAAACTTAGTCATTAACTGTGGAATAGTTCGGAAAACAACGCAATAAAGAGAAACATAGTGAATGGATAATTTATAAATAGATTTAGTAGTCAAAATTCATCAAAGTAATAAGCGGTAGAAAATTGCAAACTGAATTGGTACTGTATGAAAAAAAATTGAATTAGCAATTTAAAAGAATATTTTTTGAATAAGAGTTTGAAAAATAAACGAGAATGAAATTTAGTTAAAAGTATAGACAACATAAAATGATTATGTATACCAATTAATATCATAAAATAATTTGAAAAGTAAATACAATAATTATATATGCGATTTAAAAATTAAAGATGTATTCGAATTCATTTTATAAACGGTTCATTTTTCTCTCATTTTGATTTAAATATTATTATACGTGCGGTGCACGTGTTTTATATGTACGTATTGATTACGTTGTGGAATATATGCAAATTGATAAATATCTTTTTCTTATGTTGTATTTCGATTATCTTAAAATATTTTTCTGTTGATAAAGTTGATTTCGTATTTTGATATTTTACCTGTGACGCACGTGTTTTCGGTGCACGTATTTAAGTGTATTCTTTTCAAAATAAAATTTCGAAATTGTGTGTGTTTATTTTATTTTTGCATGGCGAATCTAATTTATGATTAAACTAAACTAATTGTACTTATACATTTACTATATATTACAATCAATATTTTTAATATAAAAATATATATATGTATATGTATGAATGAAGTGTGTGCAAGTGCGATGCATGTGCACGTGTTTTGGGTATGAGAAGGTGGCCGACATGTGTTTGGGATGGAGGGAAAATTTGTAACACCCCGAATTCCAAAACAGACCGAATTCGAAGTTCCACATGATCTTTTCACTTCTCTTCGTACAATTTTACATGGAAATTAAAACTTTACTTTACATCAGAGTTACATCTTTGAATTACATTTAAACAGCGGAAGAAATTTACAATAATTATATGAATAAACTGTACAACACTTGAAACATTCTTTAAGCAGCATGCATACTTTAATCTTGTCAACCCCTTTATCCAGCATGGAAACTGTGGGCTCGTCAGTTCATTCAACTGACGCAAGGATATAATACATCAATTTTCTCCTACTTAGAAAGCACACACTTGTCACAAGCCAAACTACGGAGACTATCTGATGTAAAACCAACCCTAAAATAGAGAATTTTCCAAGAATTTTAATGGGTTAATTTTACCAACATGAAAGTGCTGATCTAAGTTAGAAATTTAAAACAGTTAACGGGTTTGATGGATTTTCAAGAACTGGATTATGCTAACAATTCCAATTAATAATTCAACCTCAATCAATAATTAAATTCCTATATGTTAGCAAGTAATAAGTCCAATATCGATTTGTACTCTAATCTAGCATGTGGATCACTCAATCTCAGTATTTTGTGGTCGACAGTCAAATCAGATAATATACTAGATGATAAGGCAGTAAAACATAAATATGGAAGAATTGGAAAGAGTATACCGAATGCGAAGAACGCAGTGTCGATCTTGAAAGAGCACAGCAATCCACAGAATCAGTACGAGCAGCAACTTCAAGGGCAATGGCGGAGTTGGTCGACGACGTCACTGGTTGACGACGGCAACAGCGGGGAGGGGCGGCGCGAACGACGGCAACAGCGGGGAGGGGCGGCGCGAACGACGACAGCGAAGGCCGGCGCTGGGTCAGGAACCGGGTTGAAAGTGAAGGAGGGAGGCAGCGGGCGATGGGTTTGGAAACTGTGGTGGGGTTCGGGATTTGAGGAGGAAGGAGGAGATGGGTGGAGGCTGTAGTGGTGGTGGGTGTTTGGGGTGAGGGAGTTGGTCGCCGGGGGGGGGGATGACGAGAACGGGGGTGGAGGATGGGGATTTGGGGTTCGGTGTTGGTAGAGGAAGAGGACGAAGGTGAAGGAGGGGTGGATTGTGTGGGTTTCGGGACCAGAAGAAGGACGAAGGGTGAGTTTGGGTTTGGTGGGGATCGGGATAGGGAGTTTTGGGTGGGTTTGGGAAAAACGAAGAAGGAAGAAGAAGAAGGAGAAGAAAGGGGGCGGCGGGAGTAGAATAGGATTAGGGTTTGTATTATAGATTTGGGAAATTAGGGTTTTGTATTTGGAATTTTTAATTGGGGATAAATTTTAGAATTAATCACTAATTCTAAAAGTAGATTAGGATTTATCACAAACCCTAATTTGCAGATCTCAGTTGTATCACACAAAAGAGAGAAAGGAAGAGCAAAACTCAACACAGTTTTTTTTTGATCAATAATGGCATCCTTTTCTCATTAATCTCAAGGCCTTTAAATAGGCTCAATTACATCTTGAAACACATCTCCAAAATATTCTCAAAATCTAAAAAATTACAAAAAGATTATATATAGCTATAATTGTCAGAAATAAAATGGTAATAAAATAAAAATCCTAAACTGTAAAGATGTCCTCATCACTATCCTATAGATGTCGTGTTGTACTGTGCACTTAGTCCTTAATGTAGTTATTATATTATATGACACTAATGCGCACTTGTTCGGATTCTATGCATCCGATACTACATAGGTCCGAGGACAAGCCCTTAATCGTTCTTCATCTTGTAGGGTTCAATCCCTTGCCATGACTTAAACTACTACGGTAACTACGATAAGTATCCTAGATGTTTTATGAGTTACGAGCACATGTCCAGACAGTGTGGAGGGAAATCCCACGCACTGACATGACTCATCATGCAGGCAGACTATAGACAATTCAACCTCCGACATGGAACCATGGCACCACCCGTAGTCACCAAACACCCCACAAGCGTTGCCACCGGGACGATAATTCCGGAGTAGTGCTCACGCCATGTCATGACGCATCAAGCAGGTAGTCTGTGAATCACTCTCACACCGCCAATCCGATGGCCCTCATACTCGTGTTTTTCTCTTACTTTCGTCACATCACCACTATGTATCTAATCCTTTGTTTGTTTGAATCATAAATAAAATCAATTCCTAGAGATAGCTCTTCCCTCTATACCGGTCTTAATCAACAACATGACCAACTTGGTCTTTCATCTCAATAATTCAACTCAACAATTATAATCCATTCAATTGCCGGTAATAGGACTTTAGCTACACTCTAGTTCAAAATCTCATTTCATGTCCATAGCATTTGTGTATTCATATTCATAAGACTTTTCATAATTCATCATGATATTTGATTTCGCTTTCATGTACAATTTTGTGCATAAGACAAATAAATTCATAATTCATTCTTTCCACATCATTCTCTTATTCTCTTTTACCAATACTAAATCAAACATTCATACTTTCGATTTTCCTTTTATCAAAAATCTCTTTTCAAACTCTTTTTTTGTAGCAATACATTTTCTTTATCCACAGACACTTCAAAATAACAATTTATAATAAGTTCTTTCTGGCAAAATAATCTCAATTTCTCCTTTACACTAGGCCAAGGGTTATAGAAAAGTATCTCATGAAATCTGGGTTTCAATTAAATTGTCAGGATATTCGACTGTTAAAGCATATTCGGTCGACTGCTCTGCGAGGATTAAAACTTAAAAATTAAAATAGTCAGGACGGTCGACTATTAGGACATAGTAGGTCGACTGTTCTGCAAGAATTAAAACTCGAAGATTAAAATAGTCAGGACAGTCGACTGTTAAGACATAGTCGGTCGACTGTTCTGCGATGATTTAAAACTCGAAAATAAATAGTCAGGACAGTCGACTGTTAAGACACAGTCGGTCAAATGTTCTGCGATGATTTAAAATTCAGAAATAAACAGTCAGGACAGTCGACTGTTAAGACATATACGGTCGACTGTTCAGCAACTAAAATTCGAAATTTGGAAATTATACAGTAACTCAAGAATTTCAAAAAAACCATTTAACTCTCATTTTTATATAAAAGACTATTCTTTTGCTTGTACGGAAACGGAATCTTACTAACAACAGGCATGCATGATTTGTTAATCAATCTACTTTCATAAGAAGGAGATTTTCTCATAGTTCACATCATATAACCACACATTTATTCACATTGCATTTTTCCACATTCATGAATAACTCAAGCATAAAGGTTTATAATTTCTTAATTAGCAAACGAGCATATTTTCAAATCATCGCCAAATATTTCTATTCATTTCATTCAAACAATTTTACTACTTATTTCATGCAATTTCACACATGCTTCTTTTCTCCTTAATCAAGTTACTAACATAAAGTAATATTTCCTTTTTTTGTTTATTTTAGAATGATCAAAACACAACCTAGCATGGTATCTATTTAGAAGTTGGAGAAAATTTCCTACCTATTTGAAGAATACAAAAGAAAGAATTCCTAGAAATCTCCTTGAACAAAGAGCGATCATTCTCCTCCTAGATTGTGTTGCCAAAATGTCTCCTCCTTGTGTTTGATTGGAACCCGAGCTCCCCTTTGCTCCTTTGATGCTGGCCGGCCTCCAAACGGATGAACACACACACTAGCACACAAACTCAATCTTTCTCTCACGTATACTTCTCAATCTTTTTCTAACTCTTATGTTTCTTTATTTCTTTTTCAAGTGCCAAAGTGAGTAAATGAGAGGGGGTATTTATACATATTTTTGAGTGAATTGAATGGGTAGGATTTGATCAAATAGTTAGGGATCAAAGGCTAGGATGAGTTTGGGAGTTGTAGTAACTAACCATAACTTAAGAAACCACCTCACCACTACACCCATCTCTCCCTCGCTCTTGCACAATCCGGCATACACTCCAAGTGTATTTGCACGTGCAAGTGCAATGCACATGCAAATTAGTACCCCCTACCAAACTTTGTTCATGCACATTTAATTAATTGTTTGTTAAGTTGGTCTACACTACAAGTTAGGTTAATTAAAAGAGAAATTAAATTAATTGGGCTCACTAATGGGTCAAAAGACCATGGGCTCAAGAGAATTTATTAATGAATTAATTATAGTTGGCTAGAGAGATAATTAGGCCTAGGATTTCATTTAGGCTTTAAAAATAGATCTTTTAGGAAATAAAGAGAATAATTAATAGCTTAAGTTATGAAGAAATATTTGTCTCTAGAAAATGCATATGAAATTATACGTGCAAAACATGTAAATCACAAACTCTTGTAAATAAAAATTCAGGATGTTACAACACTCCCTCCTTAGAATAGTTCCGTCCCCGGAACTATACTTAAAGGGAGAGAAAATAGAAATACAACAAGAAGATAAGAGTGAAGAAAAAAGGGAAGAAGATACAAATCAAACAAAGAGCTCCGGATGATCCTTCATCATCCTCTCCTCAGATTCCCAAGTAGCTTCTTCAACCAACTGGTTTCTCCAAACTACTTTGACCATCGGTATCGTCTTGTTCCTCAAGACTTTCTGCCGACGATCAATAATCTCAACCGGAAGCTCAATGTAACTCAGATCCAATTGCAAACCCTCCGGCACTTCGGACAAATGATGACTCGGATATAGAATGTAACCTCTCAGCATAGACACATGGAAGACATTGTGCACTTGAGTCAACTCTTCCGGCAACTCCAACCGGTAAGCAGTTTTCTCAATCCGCTTCAATATCTTGTATGGGCCTATGAACCTCGGGGATAACTTCCCACATTTACCGAAGCGAATCACACCCTTGCTAGGTGAAACCTTTAGATAGACAAAGTCGCCAACCTTAAACTCAAGATCCCTCATCCGGTTGTCTGCATAGCACTTCTGCCTATTCTGAGCATCCACCAACCTCTTCCTGATCAGATCGATTTTTCAGAGGTCTGCTGCACAATCTCAGGCCCAAATATCTGCCGCTCCCCAACTTCAAACCAACAAACAGGTGTTCTGCACTTTCTGCCATATAAAGCTTCGTACGATGCCATCCCAATACTAGCCTGAAAATTGTTGTTGTAGGCAAACTCCACCAGAGCTAAATGCCTTTCCCAACTGTGTCCAAAGTCTAGTACACAACACCCAAGCATGTCCTCAAGAATACGATTGACTCTCTCGGTCTGCTCATCGGTCTGAGGATGAAAAGCAGTGCTGAAATCCGTCTTGGTACCCAAGGCTGTCTGAGGACTCCTTCAAAAATGCAAAGTAAACCGCGCATCTCGATCAGACACAATGGTTAACGGAACACCATGAAGCCTGACGATCTCTCCAACATACGCTCGGACAACTTGTCCATAGCCGAAGTGAGTTTCATCGCCAAGAAGTGAGCGGACTTGGTTAGTCGATCGACTATGACCCAAATCACATCATTGCCCTTTGAACTCTTGGGCAAGCCTGTGATGAAATCCATACTAATGTTATCCCACTTCCATTCCAGAATAGGTAACGGTTGCATTAGACCTTCGGGTTTCTGATTCTCGGCTTTGGCCTGCTGACAGATCTCACATCTCACCACAAATTCGGCCACATCCCGCTTCAAACCTGACCACCAAAAGTGCTGCTTAATGTCCTTATACATCTTGGTACTCCTAGGATGTACAGACAAAAGAGTAGCATGTGCCTCTTGAAGAATGCTCTCCTGCAATTCTCCTTGATCCGGAACACACAGCCTCTCTCCAAACCACAACACATCGTTCCTGATCTGGAACTCTAACAACTTGCCAGCACCAACCTGCTCCTTCATCTTCTGAATCTCTGCATCTTCCTTCTGACTTGTGATAATCCTTTCATTTAGCGTTGGTTGGAGCCTCAACTGAGCTAAAGATGATCCCAAGCCTTGCAGAATAATTTCAATACCAGCTCGATCCCACTCCTCTTTTAGCTGCCTCTGAGTTGTGATCAAACTAGACAGACTGCTCTTGCGGCTAAGTGCATCAGCAACAACATTAGCCTTTCCCGGATGGTACTTAATTTCCGGATGAATGTCCTCAAGTACTTCCAGCCATCTCCGCTTCACCGACTGTCACCACACAGCCGCATCCTTCTCGAACTGCAGTGCCGCCAACTTCACCTTGCTGCCCTCCGAAGTCTCCAAGACTTCAAAGATAGTCTCGATCTATCGGATCCAATTGTCAGCCGCGTTAGGGTCTGACTTCCCCTCAAATACGGGTGGTTTCATCCGTTTGAATGATTCCACGAGTTTGATTGTTTCGGGTACTGGATTCACAGGCACCCTCCCTTGGTTCAGATTCATGGCAACGACATTGAGTGTCTGATAGACCCTCGCTAATTCCGTTTCCAAGTCCAGACCTTCTCCGCTTCGAGCTCCTCTTCTAGCCATATTCTGATGCAAAAGATCCATTAAATTCGAAGGAGAAAATATGAATTTAAATCAACTCTTCATTTCATTGAATTTCAAACTTTATACATTCGAATTTAAAATATTTCTGACATCAAAATGAAAGTAGTAAGAAGATACAACAGTCTAGTTCCTACGGTTCCTCTTAGCTTCTCGAAGCTCTTCCCGTAGTTCCTCCACTTCCTCCTTCAGTACATCGTACATGTTCTTTCTCTTCTCGAGTTCCCAAACACGATGACTGAGCGTGGCAATGCTTTCCTTGAACTTTGCACGCTGTGCCTATAGCAGCTCTATTCTCCCCCTCTGAGTCTCAACCCGCCTCTGAAGAGACACAATGAGACTACTCGGAACTGGTTCTTCCTCATCGGAGGAATCATCAGATGAATTCGGAGGTAGAGTGATCTCTCTGGACTCAGGCCATTCCTCTTCAAATTCTTCAGGATCCTCTTCGTCTGAATCAGCTTGTCCGGGATAGTAATCCTCCTTAACTATGTGCCAGTCATCATCTTCAGCTGGGTCGAAGTAGTCCGCCATCTTAGAGAAAGGAGAAGAAGTAGAGAAACACAAATATAAATGACTTACATTTAAATCTCTATACTCAACACACGCTCTAATGTCCACTTCTAAGGTGTTGTTCCTTATAAATTTGTACTACTTGGAAGCGTGGTTCTGATACCACTCTGGTACACCCCGAATTCCAAAACAGACCGAATTCGAAGTTCCACAAGATCTTTTCACTTCTCTTCGTAGAATTTTACAAGGAAGTTAAAACTTTACTTTACATTAGAGTTACATCTTTGAATTACATTTAAACAGCGGAAGCAATTTACAATAATTACATGAATAAATTATACAACACTTAAAATATTTTTTAAGCAGCATGCATACTTTAATCTTGTCAACCTCTTTATCCTGCATGGAAATTGTGGGCTCGTCAGTTCATTCAACTGACGCAAGGATATAAAACATCAATTTTCTCCTACTTAGAAAGCACACACTTGTCACAAGTAAAACTACGGAGACTATCCTATAGATGTCGTGCTGTACTGTGCACTCAGTCCTTAATGCAGTTATAATTAGCATTGGCATAATTACCCGAAACCCGGTCCCGACCCAGACCCGACCCGGACCCAGCATTGGACCGGAACCGATCCGGCCTATCCGGGTCCGGGTCCGGGTCCTAAAAAGGGACCCGTTGTACTTTCGGGTCCGGGTCCGGGTCGCTCAAAAGAGACCCGACCCAGATCCAGACCCGGATCCGTACCCGAACCCGTTAAAAAAAATCAAAAAAATCAACATAAAATTAAATATTCTATCCTCACCCTCTCCTCCTTCATCCTCAATACTTAATTTTCCTTTTCCAAACTCAAAACTCATGCCTTTTTTTTCTCTCCTCTATTCTAAATACTTCACTTGCCGCTTCCGCTCGCCGCTTATACTTCCGCTCCTACCCGAACGGGTAGGAATATTTTAATAGGACTCGGTCCTCATGGGTCCGGGTCCAGGTCCAATTTTTGGACCCGTAGGGGACCGGGTCCGGATCCGGGTAGTGAAGGACCCGACCCGATCCGACCCGATACCAATGCTAGTTATTATATTATATGACACTAATACGCACTTGTTCGGATTCTATGCATCCCATACTACAAAGGTCCGAGGGCAAGCCCTTAATCATTCTTCATCTTATATGGTTCAATCCCTCGCCATGAGTTAAACTACTACGGTAACTACAATAAGTATCCTAGATGTTCTATGAGTTACGAACCCATGTCCAGACAGTTTGGAGGGAAATCCCACGCACTGATATGACTCATTATGCAGGCAGACTATGGACAATTCAACCTTCGTCATGGAACCATGGCACCACCCGTAGTCACCAAACACCCCACAAGCGTCACCACCGGGACGATAATTCCGGAGTAGTGCTCACGCCATGTCATGATGCATCAAGCAGGCAGTCTGTGAATCACTGTCACACTGCCAATCCGATGGCCCTCATACTCGTGTTTTTCTCTTACTTTCGTCACATCACCACTATGTATCTAATCCTTAGTTTGTTTGAATCATGAATAAAATCAATTCCTAGAGTTAGCTCTTTCCTCTATACCGGTCTTAATCAACAACATGACCAACTTGGTCTTTCATTTCAATAATTCAACTCAACAATTATAATTCATTCAATTGCCGGTAATAGGACTTTAGCTACCTTCTACTTCAAAATCTCATTTCATGTCCATAGCATTTGTGTATTCATATTTATAAGACTTTTCATAATTCATCATGATATTTGATTTTGCTTTCATGTTCAATTTTATGCATAAGACAAATAAATTCATAATTCATTCTTTCCACATCATTCTCTTATTCTCTTTTACCAATACTAAATCAAACATTCATACTTTCGATTTTCCTTTTATCAAAAATCTCTTTTCAAACTCTTTGTTTTTTTTAGCAATACATTTTTCTTTATCCAAATACACTTTAAAATAACAATTTATAATAAGTTCTTTCCGGCAAAATAATCTCAATTTCTCCTTTACACTAGGCCAAGGGTTATAGAAAAGTATCTCATGAAATCTGGGTATCAATTAAATCGTCAGGACAGTCGACTGTTAAAGCATAGTCGGTCGACTGCTCTGCGAGGATTAAAACTCAAAAATTAAAATAGTCAGGACAATCGACTATTAGGACATAGTCGGTCGACTGTTCTGCGAGGATTAAAACTGGAAGATTAAAATAGTCAGGACAGTCGACTGTTAAGACATAGTCGGTCGACCGTTCTGCGATGATTTAAAACTCGAAAATAAATAGTCA
Source organism: Hemerocallis citrina (assembly GCA_017893485.1). Taxonomy (NCBI): domain Eukaryota; kingdom Viridiplantae; phylum Streptophyta; class Magnoliopsida; order Asparagales; family Asphodelaceae; genus Hemerocallis; species Hemerocallis citrina. Next base: position 66,452,255 of record CM030364.1, on the reverse strand, counting down.
GGACAGTCGACTGTTAAGACATAGTCGGTCGAATATTCTGCGATGATTTAAAATTTGAAAATAAACAGTCAGGACAGTCGACTGTTAAGATATATACGGTCGACTGTTCAGCAACTAAAATCCGAAATTTAGAAATTATACAGTAACTCAAGATTTTCAAAAAACTATTTAACTCTCATTTTTATATAAAAGACTATTCTTTTGTTTGTATGGAAACGGAATCAATCTTACTAACAACAGGTATGCATGCTTTGTTAATCAATCTACTTTCATAACAAGGAGATTTTCTCATAGTTCACATCATATAACCACACATTTATTCACATTGCATTTTTCGACATTCATGAATAACTCAAACATAAAGGTTCATAATTTCTTAATTAGCAAACGAGCATATTTTCAAATCATCACCACAATATTTCTATTCATATCATTCAAACAATTTTACTACTTATTTCATGCAATTTCACACATGTTTCTTTTCTCCTTAATCATGTTACTAACATAAAGTAATATTTCCTTTTTTTGTTTATTTTAGCATGATCAAAACACAACCTAGCATGGTATCTATTTAGAAGTTGGAGAAAATTGCCTACCTATTTGAAGAAAACAAAAGAAAGAATTCTGAGAAATCTCCTTGAACAAAGAGAGATCCTTCTCCTCCTAGACTGTGTTGCCAAAACATCTCCTCCTTGTGTTTGATTGGAACCTGAGCTCCCCTTTGCTCCTTTGATGCTGGCCGGCCTCCAATGGGATGAACACACACACACTAGCACACAAACTCAATCTTTCTCTCACTTATACTTCTCAATTTTTTCCTAACTCTTATGTTTTTTTATTTCTTTTTCCAAGTGCCAAATTGAGTAAATGAGAGGGGGTATTTATACATATTTTGAGTGAATTGAATGGCTAGGATTAGATCAAATAGTTAGCGTTCAAAGGCTAGGACGAATTTGGGAGTTGTAGTAACTACCCATGACTTGAGAAACCACCTCACCACTACACCCATCTCTCCCTCTCTCTTGCACAATCTGGCCTACACTCCAAGTGTATTTGCACGTGCAAGTGCAATGCACATGCAAATTAGTACCCCCTACCAAACTTTGTTCATGCACATTTAATTAATTGTTTGTTAAGTTGGTCTACACTACAAGTTAGGTTAATTAAAAGAGAAATTAAATTAATTGGGCTCACTAATGGGCCAAAAGACAATGGGCTCAAGAGAATTAATTAATGAATTAATTATAATGGGCTAAAGAGATAATTAGGCCTAGGATTTCATTTAGGCTTTAAAAATAGATCTTTTAGGAAATAAAGAGAATAATTAATAGCTTAAGTTATGAAGAAATATTTGTCTCTAGAAAATGCATATGAAATTATACATGCAAACACGTAAATCACAAACTATTTTAAATAAAAATTTAGGATGTTACAAAATTAGCTTTTGAATTTAGGAGTGGATTAGTGGATGTGTTAGTGGGGAGTAGTTAACATAACCACTCAATCAAAATCCTATAAATACCCCCTAATATTCACTCTCCTCCTTCCCATTTTTCTTTCCTTCTCTGTTCATTTCCGAAGCCAACCAATCCAGCAAGTCTTTTGCTTCCTCCATCTACTCACCACACATTTATACACCTAAATAATTTATATATATATATATATATATATAGGGTAAAAGGGATATGAGCAACTTGCTCATTTAGTAAATGAGCAATTAATTATGTGGCATGCATGTAATACATTGGACAAGTCATCCTTTTAAGAATTTTTCAATCACATGTATGCCACATCATCAATTGCATATTTACAAATGAGCAAGTTGCTCATACCCCTTTTCCCCATATATATATATATATATATATATATGAGATGAGTGTGAGTGCTCCTATGTGTACTGCCGAAATGGAGGTTGGAGCCTTTTCTTTGTTAACAGATTTCGAGGAGACGAAGTGGAGCTTCTCTTGGAGCTTTTGCAGGAGTTTTTGCTACTAGGAGCTTCTCATTCTAGGAGTTCAATTGCTAGGAAATCATATTTTTTGGGTGGGTATTTCTTAAATCCTTTCTACCTTAGGAGTATGATGCATGCTAGATGATAAATGATTTAATTGTTAAATTTTAATGGTATGAAGAAAGTAGATTGCATGATCTCATTTAATTGTGTCATGATGTGTTGAATTGATATTGTGATTTAATAAATGTCTAGACCCTTATTAAAATAGAAAAAGAAAAAGAAAGTATCATTTAGTAAATTGTTGGAATAAGAATTGATGCATGTTAGAATAATAGTCAAAATAATGTAACATGTATGGAAAATAATTTTTAAATGCTATTATAATGGAGAAATGTGAAAATAGTCTCATTAGTATATAGTTTTTCGAGTATAAGAAATTTTGGTAAAGAAGTAATGATGAGAGACAACACTTTATTTGAAAATTGATAATGTGAGTTTTTAATACAATTTGGGAGAAAATTTTATTGCATTGTCAAAAATGAGAATTTTATAAAGTTTAAATATATGCACTATACTATAATTCTGAAAGAAAATGTTCTGGAAAAGAATTGGATTTTTGAATGGTATAAATTGGTTGAGTAATCGAGTTTATTAAGGGAAAAATTAAATACAGTACGGTCTCTACAAAAAGTATTTAACCAGATTCTATATCGGTTAGTCACTCAAGACCTATTGGTTTTCGGGTGCGCTTTGGGTCCGTTACTGTTCATGGGCGGAGGCTTTGGCTCTAGGTTCGAGTGTTTTTAGAGACTCTGTTTTTATGAAATTTCAATTTTTAAATCAAACCACTGAACCATACTTCTAGTATAATTTAAGCCATTTCATATCAGTTAGTCATTCAGACCATTTGGTCGTTGGGTGCGCTTTGGGTCTGTTACTGTTCATCGGCGGGGTTTGGGCTTAGTCCTGGGCTCGAATCCGACCCTTGCCACTTTGTTTTCTTTCTTTTTTTTTGATTTTTTTTGGTATTTTGTGTTTTTAAGTGAAATAAAAATTGGGAAAAAAATTCTATTATTCTTCTAAAATTATTTAGACATTATAAAAATTATTTCTACAATATTTTGATCTATTTTGTGAGAATTGAAAGGGTATTTTACACTAAAGAACTCGAATTTATCAATTAAAAGAATTAGAAGTGATTTTTATATTGAAAATGTGACTCTTGTATAATTAAAGAAAAACGAAAGTTTGGAATGCAATTAGGTTTCTTCTCGATGAGATTTTATGATTATTAACACTTGATTAAGATTATTTGCATTGCACACAATATTATAAGTGATTAAATTAATCAAAGAAGTTGAATTGAATTATTTCATGTTGTGAGATTATGAAGAAAAGTTTCTCTTTGAGAAAGAGATTGTGAATAAAGAAAATTGAAATGTTATTTTGAGATTGAATGTAACATATTGTTGATTTCTAGAAGGAGATAGTTGTTGGAATCTAGAGGCTAGGTGAATCCCTAGTGACCGACAATTTTTATTAAGGATTTTGAGAGCTACCCAGTGTGGGTTGAGCATCTCTTGAGAAGTAGCCAGGTTGGGCTGACTGTCTCTTGTATTGGTTTAAGTCCGGTAAGATAAAATAGCTCTAGGTTGTGATGATTTTCTTCTAAAACAAATTAAAAACTTAAGCACATGCACTATAGTGAAGATGTGATGAACGTAAGAGAAAAACACAAGTATGAGGGCTTCGGATTCACGGTGTGAGAATTTTCAGACGCTGTCTACATGATGCATCATGTCATGACGTGAATCTATCTCCAGAATTATCAGAATCGTGGCGACGCTTGTGGGGTGCTTGGTGACTACGTAGTGCCATTGTCCCATGACGGAGACGAATTGTCCATAGGCTGTCTACATGATGCGTCATATCATGACGTGAGATTCCCCTCCAAGCTGTCTGAACATTGGCTCGTAACTCATAAAACATCTAGGATACTTACCGTGGTTACCATAGTAGTTTAACTCATAGCGATGGATTCAACCATACAAGATGAAGAACAATTAAGGGCTTGCCCTCAGATTTATGTAGAATGAGACTCATAAGTTCGAACAAGTGTGCATTAGTGTCATTTAATATAAATAACTGCATTAAGGTTAAGTGCACAAGTACACACGACATCAATAGGATAGTCCATCTTTAGCTTTGTTTGTGATAAAGTTTGTGTTTGTTAAAGTATTTAAGAATCGTTATACTTTTGTCATAGCGAGGATGACCGTGTATAATATTTTGTTGGTTGTAAGCAACTGACTTGCCCACAATTTTATATGCAGGACTTGGAATTTACAGGAAGATGTAAAGATAAATTTGTTGCTGATGATTATTTAAATGCTAAAGTTGTTAAATTATGCATTTATCATTGTTGTATTTTATTTATTCTGCTGCGTGTTGATGTAAAAGACTCTGATGTAAATAAAGTTTTAATTTTTTTGTAAAATTGTACGAAGTGAAGTATAAAGATCCTGTGAAACTTCGAATTCAGACTTATTTGGAATTCAGGGTGTTACAATCTCTTCCTGTCATTAGGGATACGTGCTGCTGTGCGTATCTCGCACTGTTGATTCCTGAAGTGTCGTGGTAAGAACGGGAGCTTCCTGTTCGATATGGGACTTAGTCCTTCGAGGCCGTCATGTTCTTATGTTGAGTGGACACGAACGGAACATGGGGCTGCTGTCCCATGGATCTTCGGCGCCATAGATACGCGGTAGTGTAACACTTCGAATTTCAAATAAGGATGAATTCGAGATTCCACAGGATCTTTACTTCACTTCGTACAATTTTACAAGAAAATTTAAAACTTTTCTCAATAATACATCAGAGTTTGTTTACATTGATACACAGCGGAAGACAAAATAAATTACAATTGAATATGATTACAACATCTTTAACTTTTAAACAAAACAGCAACAACATATCCACTTTATAACTCCATGAACATCCATACCTGCATGTAAGATTGTGGGTACGTCAGTCGCTTATAACTGACGAAATGTTATACACAGTTATCCTTTCTATGCCGGAAATAGTATAACGATCTCATTACTTTAACAAACCACAAAAATTGAATGAACAATAAAGTGTAAAAAGTGATTATTCTAAACATATATGTGTATGCCATGCCTTAATGCCTAATGCACACATTTTATTCTAGGATGACACTAATGTACACTTGTTCGGATTCTATGCATCCCATACTACATAGGTCTGAGGGTAAGTGCCTACGTACTCCACAATAAAGGGTTCGATCCCTCGCCATGAAACTACCTAGTAATAAACAAGGTTTAGATTATTCCACAAATACAGATCTTTGCCTCCCCGGCTATAATAACAGATCCCAGCATCCCCAGCTATTATATCGTGCGAATCATCTCGCAAGTGACCTTCTAGCCCCAGCCTCTCTGGCTATTGGAGTATGGAAAAACAAAAACTTTCCGTCCGATTACTCAAGATCCCAGAATCCACCGCTGACCCGTCCTCATAATTCCTGATTTAAATATAAAAGTCTGTCTCCCACGGAGTAACCACAGTCCGCCGACTGGGTCTATAGCCACGGAGATCCACCGCCGACTATATAAAGCAACCCACTTACGTTTGCCCAGGTTTACTATATCTTCACCTAAGTGCCTAATTATTTTAGTCAAAACATGAATAGATTTCCAAGCCTAGAATTAGTTTTACCACCTACCGGATTTGATCACAAAAAAATATGAGATCGTCCGACGACAATATCTCGAAATCAAATTTCAAAATCTTTCTTTCAATATTGTCCATAACCGAGGTCTTACTAATTCTTAATCATAAACTTTCATGCACAATAAACATGGGTACACATACCCTTTCATAATCATGTCTTAACTTTGATTACTCTTATCTTCTCAAATGATCAATGTCTCATTTAATACTACTCATGAATTCTTAAATCACAATCCTTCAAAAGTAATAATCATCTTTAAGAACATAAATTCATTAAGTCTCATTAGCAACATATCTCAATTCCATCAAACATTTCTATAATCAAATAATAGTATATTCTCTACAAAAGAACTTAATTATTCTTATTTCACAACTTAATCAAGGTCTCATTTAAGCACTAATCAATGTCTCATTTTACTTCAAACATTTCTTAAACAAAATAAAAGTATAATCTCCTCAAAATCACTTCACAAATTAATACTTTTACTTCTCTACAAAGTTCTATTCACAAAACTTCATTCATTCATTCACAATTCAAAAATAAGGCAATACTTCTTTTCAAGAACATAGACTCATCTACTTTAAGTTTCATTAGCAATTTAAGCTAAAATAGCAATTCATATCTCAACCCACATCAAAAATTTCTCAAACCAATAAGAGTGTAATCTCCTCAAGAGAAATAAATTCACGTGAATATTTTACTCTTCTTTTAAAAGAAAAATATGTCACACTCTTAAATAAATTAATTTGAAGTCATCAACTCATTTATCTCAATTTCACTTTTAACTCCTTAAAATATACATGAGAAATTTGTAAAACTAATTTTAATAAGTTCCATTTTATTTTATAGGAAATCTAGAATTTTTTTCCGAAATTTTCTCCACAAAAAAATTCCTTTCAAAATATAAAAAAAAAGAAAACACCCAAAGAAAAGAAAAAAGGTGGCCAAAACACCCAAAGAAAAGAAAAAGGTGGCCTGGGTTTAGAACCCGTCCAGTATAGTAAAACACCCAACGCCCAACCACTAAGTTCATGTGGACTTATTGTCAAGAATTCAAACCGGATACACCATATACTTACTCGCGGGGTTCAGAATATTTAAACAAAGCAAAATAAAATGTGTTTAACAAGTTTCGAACCCAAGACCTCCTATAAGCACAGCGATGGCCCATGGCGCACCCGCTAACCAAAAGTCCAAGTGTGATTTCTGATATCAAATTATACTGTTATGCTTTTATTCAACTTTCTGTCATTCTATTATTTTCATAAAACTCTCTTTTTCATTCAATCTAATTTTTCATTAGATTGTAATTAAAAAATAGCTCATAATCATATAATTCTTATTTTTGAAAAATCTCTTAAATTCAATTATTATCTTCTCTTAATAAAAATTTTGTTCTTTCCAATTAATCAAAATAAACAATTATTGTCTCTTACCTTCAATTTAAAATAAACCTTTTGTGCACCGTCTTAATTATAAAAACAAATACATCCTTTAAACCACAAGAGAGATTTTTTTCACAAATTTTCTTATAAAATGTACAAAATAACAAATATCATAGTATGATTCATGACAATAACTTAATTTATTTTTCTTCCTTATTTCTTAATCAATAGTAATATTTCTATAATTTGGCATGCATAAAAGCATGAATTTATCTTCTAATTATCACATAAAAAATATACTACTCATTAATCAAAATAGTATGCATTTCATACAATTAGAAAGTATAGGATCACCCACCTTAGTTGAAGCTTGACTAATGAAGAAAAGAGTACAACTTCTAGCTCCAAAATGCCCTTCTAGATCTTCTTCTTCTAGCAATGGCCTCCAAGCACAAGCTCTCTTTTCTCTTTCTTTTCTTTCTCTCTTATTTGTTTTCTTTTGGTGTGTGGAATGAGAAAAAATGTGTGCTATTTATAAGTCTAGGTTAGGGTCTCATTTGCAAAATTACACACCTAATAAATTATTCTATTAAATTTTTAACCTCTCATTTTCTCAACTCCTAAAAACTCTCTTTTCACATCTTAACTCCCATCTCTTCACCTCCTTATAACTCCTACCTCTCTCTCTTTCCCACTGACCCAAACCGGAGCACACAGCACAAGTGTGCTGTTGCTTCACTCATGTGGGCCCCCCTTCACACTTCAACTAGAAAGAAAAAAGAAAAAAAACAAATGCAACATCAGCCCATCCACCAAAGTGCACACTGTCCATGTGGGGCCCCCATTCATGCACACTATTCCAATCTATTTCATGCCATGGATGTATTCTATTACAAACAGCCACTCTTTTTGTCTGATGGCTGGGGTCGTAAGACCCTATCCGATTCATCAAAAAAGAATATATATATATATATATATATATATATATATATATATATATATATATATATATATATGGAAATGATCGAGTGAGAACTCTTTTGGTGAGAACCACGTGAGAACTTTTGTTTGGGACATTAGTTGAAAGATCTGAACCGTTCATTTTGATCTACACGACTCAATTAGCCTATGGATGAGAAATCAAGTCATCTGAGATTCGATTGCCCATGCATTGAAGTGTTACAAATTGTGTGGCTGAAAAATCGTTATTTTTTATAGTGACATGATGTATGGACAAATGAATATCAAATGACTTGATCTTATATTTCTAGACTAATTTAGTTATGTTAAACAATGTGAACGGTTCGGATTATCCATAGGATGGATAGGCGTGGAGTTCTCACGAAGCTTATCGTGAGAACGGTTCTCACCGGATCGCTACCCTATATATATATATATATATATATATATATATATATATATATATATATATATATATATATATATTATACTTTGTATATTATACTTTAGAAGTTACAGGGTGTTTCACATATTCCGAAATTTATTTTGAAAACAAATATACTTAAGTACATTTATCGAAAACACGTGCGTCGCACGTAAAATATCAAAATGCGAAATCGATTTTACCAACGAAAAATTATTAAAATATAATCAAAAACAACATAAGAAAAATTATATTTACTAATTTTATATATTTTATGATGAAATCACTGCACTTAGAAAATACGTGCATTATACGTACAAAATTATCTTAATCAAAAATAGGGAAAATTAATTTCCGTTTTATAGAAGTAGATTTGAAAACATAAAATAAATAATTGAAACCCAGAAATTATCACCCGTGGTGGCGAAAAATATGTAATTAATACGTGTATTGAAAACATGTAAAAAGCATGTAGAATACAAAGATCGAAATATTATATTTTTGTTGACTCAAAATAGGGAAAAATCAATACGAAAAATGTATAAATAGTTGGTAATCAAAGTACGTGGTGAAAACATGTTACAAAATACACGTGTGTAACGCACGGGGGCAAAATTGTAATTTCCAATTTTGCGGGGTGTTACAGGTAGTGTATCTGTAAGATCGTCACGATATTTGGTACGATCCAGACCGGTTTGGGGCACTAGTGGCAAACACCACTGTGTTTAGCAGTGATAACTGCTGGATTCACCAGCCACGATTGTATCTATCAGGAACATGTTGAGTACAATAGTAGAATATGTTGCATGGCGAGGGTTCAAAACCCTGAAACTGGAGAAAATGGCTTGATCTGAAATGTATGTAGTATGGGATGCATGCATATCCAGAGTCTTGCTGACATTAGACTGAGTGCATCGGTTTTCTGTTCATTGTGTACTACTCATTAGACTTCAGGTCATGACATGCACTGACACTAGGAAATTAGGATGTACTTTTCTGTTTTCATCAAAGGCTGATTGTGACTGCTAGTTAGAGATCGTTGTTTTCTTATCAGCATTGCATCAATAGAATTACTTACGTGCCCACTCAATTAGGTGCTGGAAACTGGAATCAGGAATGCGGGCATCCAGTTGGAGGAGCAGTGAGCAGATGCAGAAATATCAGAGTCGCGCAACAGAAGGCTCAAGTCGAGGGACAAGTCCCAGGAAAACAGATCGACCACTCAGGGGAGGTTCGATAGTGACCAGTCGATTACCAATCTGGAAGACAGCTGATAGCTTCACAAGAGGATTCTGATTGTTCATAATGAGTTGTAATAAGCTAATGTAATTTGTATTCCTTGTTCAAGAACAAGATAATGTGTGTAACTAATGATGTAATAACTCTGATGGCAATAAAAGTTTTTATTTTTTCGTGTTATTTACTGTGTTGAGATGCATTTGAAGGCAAAGATTCTGGTTGTGTCACGGATGTCCGATAACGGGGATCCGATGTGTTACATCAATTCTTATTCAAAATTTTATAAAACTTGGTGGAAAAGTTCCACACGGACTTAGGATACTACTGTAAAATTTTGAAGTTCAAATTCCTTTTTATCACAGGGTTATGCTTTTCAGGGTAACAAGCATTTACAATAAAAACAGACCTGAAACACTTTTATCGTTATGTAGAAACATGTTTTTTCGTTTAATATCAAATCATCTCCAAAAATTATAAAAAATGGTAGGATTGCTGTAGACATATATACGAAACATGCAAAAAAAAATTTATCTTAATAATCCTTAAAATTTGCGATGAATGAATTTCCAAAGTGAACACAAAAATCTTGAAACAGAACCTACAGACAATTCAATATTTTCCTTACATAGTATGAATGTAGCATTTTCTAAAATTATCAAAAATCATTCAAAAATTGTGAAAATTTTGGAAATTGGTAGACATGTAAGGGAACCTATAGTAAAAATTTCAGCTCTAAATTCATGATAGACAAGGAGATATGATTTTTGTAAGTTAATCATGCTAGATTCAACAGAGCAGAAAATTTATTTCACACTGGTAAATTGTTCGAATTTACGAAATTTTGTGGATTTAGTATAGACATGCATGAGAGTCCATAGTAAATTTTTTAGCTCTAAATTCATATTAAAAATAGAGATATAAATTTTATAAGTCAAGCATGATCATTCTAACCAGAACATCATGATAATTCAACATCAGTAGTAAGATTGATTTATTAAAATACCTACCCTCATCCAAAATTTACAAAATTTGGTGGAGTTCATAGGGATATAATCAAGATGCTACTGTAAAAATTTTAAGTCTTAGTTCCATCATATTACCAAGATACAAGTTTTCTAATCAAACCTTGCTAAACCTTCACAATATTCTACCTTTCTAGCTATTAGTACACCTAGTGTTTTTATTATTTGAAAACATACACACAATTTTAATTCACCATATCAAGCAAGCCAAATCAGTACATATTTCATCACAATTTTCAAAATAAAAACACAATCAAAAGTTTAGAAAAGACACCCATTATTTGCAGTTTGTTGATTCCTCCTTAAATTCTTCTTCTTGTTGCCTCCTCCTCCTAGCCTTTCCTCCTTAGCCCTTGCTCTCCTCCTAACTTGATCAAGGGAATTAGGGGTAGTAGGAATGCTAAAGAAAGGATTTGAGGTTGGGGTTAATTGTTTTTGTTAGAAATGAAGAAGGAAAATTTGGCTTAGAAAATGTGAGGAAAAAATAGCAATTGTTTTTCTAGGGTTTCCTTAAAAAGGGGGAGGGGATGGGGGTGAACGGAATGGGAGGTAAGAGGTGGGGTGGTGGCGACCGTACTCCAAAAATCATGAGCAAATATCCATAGTTTCAAGCCAATTAGCCCATGGTAAATGCTAATTAGGATTAGGGTTAATTAAAGGGTTTTAGGGTTTATGAAGAATTATATATTTATACACACACACACACACACACACACACACACACACACACACTGCATATGTGTGTGTATTTATACATACATACAAGACAAATGCATACACATTCTCAAAAGAAAATATTTGTATGTATATATAAAAATAGTTTATTATTATGAAAACACTATACGTTTCGTCTTAAATATAGTTGAGATAAACGTACAATTTAATTGAGAAATTATCCCAACTCCGGCTCACAATTATACCATTGTCGGGTTCAAAACATATTAAATAATATGTCTCAATACTTACTCAATTAAAATTGAGAAAAATTCATTAATACGTGCAACCCTGAATTGTGCACAAATTAATGTATAAAATAGTTATATACTATTTTGCGAGATCTTAGACCGCCATCATCCCCAAATTCGCCTCTCTCCCCTAAATTCCGAAAACCCTAATTTCCCAAATTCTCATCATCCGTCATCTCTGCCATCATCCCCAATCATCTCCGCCAACAAAGTTCCAAATTTTTATTAAGGTATTCCTAAACCCTAAATTAGAGTTTTGTTCTATCTTTTAAATCCATTTATTATGCTGGATTGAATATAGGCTAATAAAATTTAAGTTAGGGTGTATTGAAGGTTGTAAAAGCTTGTTTCATAAGAAATTTTAGCCTTGGTTTAACATCTGAAATTGGTAAGAAAATGATTCGAATATTGGTTCCTTCATGTGTAGGTATGAATTACAAATTTCTTATTTGGTTCTATTTTGGGGGAGAAATTTTTCGAGACCCAAAGCTAGGAGCATGTTATAGAGGTGTTGAACCAAAACTAGTTTGAGTTCCTTGTAATATTACAAAACAAGGACTAGTAGAGAAGATCTATGAAATTGCTATCTGGAACAGAGGTGAATGGATTATTAAAATCCTAGCTCGTTATTCAGCTGAAAAAGGAGAAAGACATTATTTCATGGTGGTGCCCATAGATGATGATGATGCTCTAATTGCAATGATTCCAAGGACACTTGATCCAAACTCTAATTGGACTGCATTGGAGTTATATATTGAGCAAATCAAGATTCGTAATGGTTGGTCAAATGTTATTCGTAGTTCAAGCCCAATATGTGAAGTGCCGACCCATGAATTGAGTCACAATCCAATTCTTGAATCACATGGAAGATTGATGCATCCATGTGAAGACTTGTTCACAATTCCAACATGACAAACTCACATGGAAGATGAGTTGTCATATCTTTCTGGATATGCAGTCTTGTTCATAATGAAAATGTCATTTAATCCTTCAATCTTGCTAGTGTTAATAATGACTGATTAGAAGATAAGGATTAGATAATGTTAACGATGCTGAGGACTTGCAAGAAGATGCGGTTTCCTTGACTTAATTGATGAGTGCACTTGTACCTAAGTTTGAATCGTTTGACCGGGTTAACAATGTGAAGGTACATCAATTTCCATTATAGTTATGTATCGAGGCCGACAGAGATTATGAGTGCACTTGTACCTAAGTTTGAATCATTTGACTGGGTTAACAATGCGAAGGTACATCAATTTCCATTATAGTCATGTACCGAGGCTGACAAAGATGAATTGTAAATTGGGCAAAAGTTTGAAAGTAAAGATGATGTTCAACATGCGGTGAAGATGTTCTGCAGAAAGAAACACCGAGAATTTATCATTGTGAAATCGACAAAAATGTATATGTCGTGAAATATATAAGACACCAAAGGTGCATACAAAAGAGAAAAGAGCTAAAAATTCTGAAGTCGTTGATGAGCCAGGTTGTAAGTGGACATTCTGTGCATCAATTCCAAAAGGGGTGACATATTTCATGGCCAAGAAATTGCAAGGGCCATATACATGTATCAATCTTACGATGAGTCAAGACCACACTAAAGTTGATTCTCTGCTTGTTTCAAGTTTGATTCTGAATGTTGTGAAGACACAATTTGGAATAACACCAAGGGCCATAATTGTGATGGTTAAACTTGCAAGCAATTATCAGATTTCGTACAAGAAGGTTTAACTTGCAAAACAAAACTCTATTGAGAGGTTGTTTGGAGGGTTTGAGCAAGCATATAAGATTGTTTGCTCTTTTATCAGCACTAAAAACATCAAATCTAGGGACTGTTGTCTATTGGGATAAGGTTTTGACCGGTCATAGCGAGAAAACTTTCAAGTTAGAAATTTCACAACGAATACATGCCTGTATGAAGAACATGGGTTATTTCCAGGCCCATCAACTCAGAACAGACCTACAAATAAGGATTAACTGCAGATTTTTTGGTCCATCCCATTCATGCAGTCCTAGTTAATTAAAAAATCTTGACCAAATCCTTAATCCAAAAGAGAGTTATGAACTAACACTATCTCATAACCATGAGAATCAACCGGTTAAACTCAAAAGATGCTCTGTCAAGACGATCTTTTGTAACTAACTCCTAGGCCTATAAGTACCCCCTTACTCCCTCCTCTTCAGAATCAGGTAATCATAATTTTGCCACAAAAAAACTCCACTATTTTTCTAAGTTCTGACTTGAGCATCGGAGGGTCTTTTGCCGGGATCAACCATTGTGTTTAGACGTCTTGCAGGTTTGCTGGAGCGATCTTGGCCCTACAAATCAGATCCAAGCGTCCACAATAGTCATAAAATCAGATTAAGGAGAGGTTAACAATGCTTAATTCAGATCAAGTTAATGGCTAGATCTTGATAATTTTTCATTAAAGAATTTACATCATCAGTTTGCTCCCACACAGATAATAACATCAGTAGATTGGTGTTGTACTTGTATATAGGAAATTATAGATATAACTAACTGATCAAATTTTGCCAAAAAAACTACTTTATCCAGCCATGGCTCAAAGGGAAAAAGGGAAGGTGGCGACTGGAAGCCAGCAAGTCAACCCTCTTTCGCCACCTCCTCCTCATATGGGGGACCCTATTCCTGCTCCTCAACTGGATCAACCTCTTCATCAATCAGAGTAGCCCCCATAATTTCCTACTCAGTCTCCCTCCAAAGGGACTGGATTGGGGGGCTCCCAACGAATTATGTAACCCCCATTCCCGAGTATACGGATTCTCTTTTCTTCTCCCGTATTCTTGTATTTCAATTTTTCTCTATAAATTATTATATTCTTTTGAAACCAACAAAGCCATTGTATCATATTATTACTATTGATTATTTTATTATATATGAAGCCCAATCTTATATTTTTATTTATTAATATTGGAAGCCCAAACGAGTTTGATTTTATTATCATTGTTATCATTTTTCTAAAATCCAAATTTTAGCCCACATTTAAATTAATTTGATTATTTTATTTGAAGCCCAATTTTTAATCCATAGTATCATACTATTTTGATTATTTTAATTTCATATAAAGCCCATCCAAGTCAAACTTATATTTGATTTATTTCCAAAACCCAACTTCACCATATCCATAGCCCAATATGAAACTCAAATCCTATACCAACCTGTTAACCCAATAACCCAAACCCAAACAACCGTAACAACATAATCCCACACAATCTCCACTAAATTCCTAACTACCCCCACCATCTCCTAATTATCAGCCTAACCAACTCCACTTAATCCTAATTAATAAATCTCCCTCTCTCTCCTCCTCCTCTCTTTCCTCCTTCCTCTGTTCCGAAATCGAAACAGAGCACCCCGACCACAACTCCACCACCCTTCGACCACCGCTACAGCCTCGGCCTGCACTCCACCTTCCGTCGCCTTCTTCCTCTCCTTCGTCACCGCAGTAGCCTGCAACCTGCTGCTTGCCTGCTGCCTCTTCCACTGCACACTCAAATCTCGAAGCTCCGACTGCCATTGCCGCCTGCACTCTTCCTTCTTCCTCGACGCTGTTGCCCCGACTCGTGAACCCATCCATCGCCGCTGCTCCCTTTCCGCAGCGATCGCCCCTACCTCGACTGCACCCTGCCTCGCCATCACCACCTCCTCAGCTCCATCGTCTCCACCTTCGACCTCTATCATCAACCTCATCACAACCCGACCACAGCAAGCACTTCATCGCCCTCCGCCCTTGAGTTCTCCCGTCTCCACCTCCAGTCTTCGTCCCTTACCATTGCAGTCACCGCCCCGACTGCCTCCAACCCCTGTCGCCTCTCGAGTGCCTTTCTGTCTCCGCCCTGCACTGAACCGTTGAACACTAGAGCCCCTACCCCCTCCATTGCGGCCGCTTCTGGTCTACTAGTTGTTGTGCTGTGGTGATTTGGTGTTTGTTGTTCATGACCTTGCTGCTCGCTGTTCTTGCGGTGCTTGTTGTTGCACGAGCTGTGGTTGCTGCCGCTGTGTGCGAGTTACCGTGTTGTTGTTTTGTAGTTGCGTGCGTCATACATGCTGTGCCGTTGGGATCCTCATCCCGTTTTCTTGTATTCGGTATCATCATCATTGTATTAAGGCAAGTATCCTTGTACGAATCTTGTTGTTTCTCCGTACAAGCATTCTTTGAAATACCGCACGTAGGTTTATCGTTGTGTCCCGTTTCTCATGCCTTCTACGTTGATAATCTTGACCCCTATCCGTTTTTATTTGTTTCTGTTAATTCCGTATTTGTAAAAGATCACGAATACTTCATTATTGCATCCATTACACGAACATGAATTAGATCATAGATATCAAATTGTATATTTCTGTCATCCTGTCTATTTTGACTTGTAATCAGATTTTGACCCAGTTACATTTTGAATCTGTTAGAACTTTATAAATAAGAGATGTAGGCCCCTATTTCTAGTTTCCAACACATCCGACGAATCTGAAATCCGATCTGTGATGTATGAGATATCCCATTTTTAATGGTGCTAGCTTTAGATTTCCAGATTTCTGATTTACGACGTACTGATATATTTATTAATTTAAAAGTCAGATTATTAGTGTAATTATGACATGATAAATTTTAGTATGTTGCTTAACATGATTAAGAACCTGATTGTAAATTTTATATAATTTTTTAATGTATTGCTTACTTTTCTATGAATATAAGAATTGTACCCTAAGTTTTTGCCAGAATAGGAAATCCGTAAAGAATAGACTAATGGAATTAGTTTCTTTTATCGGAATGTTGAATTTAAATATACGTTAGAACTGGTGAGGAGCCTAGTTTCTGGAACTCCTGACCGATTTTGAATTGCTTTTCTGTAGCAACGGAAATTTCAGTTTTGGTGCAGCAACGTTCTGCTGTCCAGAATTGGAGTTCTTGTTGTTTCAATATTTATGAGTTTGTTTATGGCACACGAACATGTTTCCGTCTCGTCTGAACCTGGTTTCTGTCCCTGTCATATTTACTTGTCACTGATTTTGCACATTCATGTTTGTTTTGGTAAAAAGAATAAGTATCAAGCTGGGGTTTAAGAGAAGGATCTGGTAGTGGACAATATATACAAGTGTACTCGGAAGGGGGCGCATGTTTCCTAATTGTTATCTGTTTATCTATTTACATGATTACATGACTGCATTCTTCCCTATAGGAAGGTGTACTCGTAAGGAGGCCCGTAGGTCTCATATGTTTGTATGAATACATGATTACATAATTCATGAGTCTGTTTACCGGTTTCGGTTTATTTGTTTATCAGTTTATATGATGTCTGAGTACACGGCCCTATGGAATCCACCGCTAAATCTAAATGTAACTTGTTTGTATGCAGCAACCATGTGGTATGGAAGACATGAGTGATGCATTATATATGATTAAATAAAAGACTTAAGAATAATATGTTTCACCTGCATATTCCTGTCACCTATTTCACATGTTTATCTGATATCTGTTACAAGTTTACATGTTTATATATTACCTGATCATATTATCTGATCCTATTTACTTGCTTACCAGTTTATTTGACCCTATTTACATGTTGCATTCCTTTCATGCTATGTTCTGTGCTCTTGATTCGTGTTTCCTGCTCTGTATTCTTATTTACCTTGTTCCTGTACCTTTTCTGCTTGTAATACTTGCAGCCCGTAGTTTGCACTAACGGGCGATTATTTTCCTGCTTCTCTGTTTCTTTCGAATTGATAAATATACAGGTTTTGGAGATCAGTTACCTGCAGGAGTAAGCGATCAAGTGTTCTAAGTCTTTGGACTGGGATCTTTTTATTTCTGCTTCGAGTTTATCAATTTCTTTTGTTGCTACTTGATACTTTGTATTGGGCATGTTTGATCCGGAGTTTTATTATTTCTCCAGATCTTATTTTATTTGAGAATTATATATTTGATTTCAAGTAATTCTTGTGATTATGAAGTTTGATTCATGCATGTGTGGTTGTATTTTTCTATTTACTATTGAGTTGATCCTTACAGCTTACGAATAATGAAAATCATTCGCTAGGCTTGTTACGTACTCGTATCCCATATCCTTTTGGAAAGCGGGGCGTGATAGATTTTCAGTGGTATCAGAGCTAGGTTTGGCTAATGTGTTAGTCATGATTGGCTGATAGGTTAGCCAGGTTTGGGCTTTAACCGAGTTTGGATCTAGCCAGGTTTAACTCAACAATAAGCAGGCCATGCGAATCACATGAACAATCGATAATCAACTCGATCTAGATACTGATTGATTTGGTTTTGTGCAGACCATGGCTTGCAGGAGTGCTTCTACTTCCCGCCCCCAAAATGAGCAGCCAGAAATTGCGGCTGTCACTCAGGTGCTGCAACAGTTGGTTCAGATGCATCAAGAGCATAGTGAGTTAATGAGGGCCGTGTTGGAAGCTGCCAATCGGAACCATGCTGTGCTCGCTCAAGGAATTCTTCCCCCTCGCCCTGGTACTGTTGCAGACTTTATGAGGCTGCACTCCGACAAGTTCTTGGGCACAGAGACGCCACTGGAAGCTGAACAGTGGTTAATTCGGATAGAACATTTACTGAAGGCAGCAAGGATTGCTGATGTTGACCGAGTGGATGTCGTGAGCATCCAGCTGATGGATCTTGCCCACATTTGTTGGAGAGCCGAGACTGAGAGGCTTAAGTGGCCTATTACTTGGGCTACCTTCACCCAAAGTATCTTGGAAAAGTTTTTCCCTAGCATTACCAAGGTGGAGATGGAATGACAGTTTCTCTCTTTGAAGCATGGTGCTAAATCTGTGGATGAGTATGCTGCAGAGTTTACCAGGATCAACCGTTTTGCAATCACTTTGGTGGCGAATGAGGAAGATCGAGCCCTGAGATTTCTATTGGGACTCGACCATGATATCCAAGAGCACTTGGCTATCTCCGCCTTCGCACGTATGCTGATGTCCTTGAGGCGGCTCGAGCTCAGGAGCAGACTCGCAATAGGAGGGCTCATTCTCAGCGGGTTCCACAACACCCTGCTGCTACTACTGCTAAGCCCACTGGAGGACTGATTCGGTGGCCAACCCCGATCCCTACTGTCAGGGCAGCTCCCTACCCGCCGGCTGATCCACCGAGAGACGTGATCTATGACTACTGCCAGGTAGATGGGCATGTGCGTAAGGATTGTAGGAAGGCCAACCGCCAATGCTTCGCATGTGGAGCTAATGACCACTCGATTCAAGATTGCCCTCAGAAGAGGAATGACCAGCCCGCCGGTGCACCAGCTCATGGTCAGATCAGGCCACTGCTTCCCCCTCAGCAGTAGATTGTTGGTTAGAGGACCGCAGTTCTGAGAAGAGTCCAAGCTTATAATTTGACTGTGGAGGAGGCTGAGACTGCTTACGATGTTGTTGCAGGTATATCATATTTTTATTGTTATGTTACTTCTATGCTTTATTGTATTTTCTTGCATTATTCGTTCATGTGTTCTTCCTTGCATTGTTTGCTTGCTTCCATATTCATTTTCTTTTTTATTCCAGTTCTACCTACTCCTTCATCTTTTTGCTTCGTTATCTCACTAGTCTTGTGCTAGTTCATCTTCCTTCTGATACCGGTTACTTTCTTTACAATTGTATTTGTCACCATTCATCGAATCTCTATTTCCTTGCATCGTTTTACTTCTTTTTCGTACACCTCACTTATCATCAGTCATTATTTGACATCAATCTTATCCATACTCTTTCTTATTTCAGTGCTGTCACCACTTTGTCTCTCTCTTCTTAATTCCCTGCTTCCTTATCTTTTAAGTTCTGCCTTGGTTATGTCCTATGTACCGCCTAAGCAAATTTTAAGAACGAAATTTTGTTGTAAGGTGGGTAGGATTGTAACCCCCATTCCTGAGTATACGGATTCCCTTTTTTCTACGTATTCTTGTATTTCAATTTTTCTCATAAATTATTCTATTCTTTTAAAACCAACAAAGCCATTGTATCATATTATAATTATTGATTATTTTGTTTTATTGAAGCTCAATCTTATATTTTTAATTTATTAATATTTGAAGCCCAAACCAGTTTGATTTTATTATCATTGTTATCATTTTTCTATAAGCCAAAATTTAGCCCACATTTAAATTAATTTAATTATTTTATTTGAAGCCCAATTTAATCCATAGTATCATATTATTTTGATTATTTTAATTTCATGTAAAGCCCATTCAAAGCCCATCCAAGTCAATCTTATATTTGATTTATTTTCATAACCCAACTTCACCATATCCACAGCCCAATATGAAACCCAAATCCTATACCAACCCGTTGACCCATTAACCCAAATACAATTGAAACCCAAACAACCATAACAACATAATCCCCCACAATCTCCACTAAATCCCTAACTACCCCCATCATCTCCTAATTATGAGCATAAAAAACTCCACTTAATCCTAATTAATAAATCCCCCCCCTCTCTCTCCCTCTTCTCTTTCCTCCTTCCTCTGTTCCGAAACTGAAACAGAGCTCCCTGACTACAACTCCACCACCCTTCGACCGCTGCTACAGTCTCCGCCAGCACTCCACCTCCCGTCGCCTTCTTCCTCTCCTTCATCACTGCAGCCGCTTGCAACCCGCCGCTCGCTTGCTGGCTCTTCCACTGCACACTCAAATCCCGAAGCTCCGACCGCCATTGTCGCTTGCACTCTTCCTTCTTCCTCAACGCCATTGCCCTGACTCGTGAACCCATCCAACATCGCTGCGCTCTCTTCGCAGCGACTGCCCCCTACCTCGACTGCACCCTGCCTCGCCATCACCACCTCCGCAGCTCCATCGTCTCCACCTTCGACCTCTGTCTTTAACCTCATCACAACCTGACCATAGCAATCCCTTCGTCACCCTCCGCCCTCGAGTTCTCCCGTCTCCAACTCCAATCTTTGACCCTCACCATTGCAGTCACCACCCCGACTGCCTCCAACCCCCATTGCCTCTCGAGTGCCTTCCTGCCTCCGCCCTGCACTCAGCCGTTGAACACCATAGCCCCTGCCCCCTCCATTGCTGCTGCTTTTGGTCTACTGGTTGCTGTGTTGTGGTGATTTGGTGTTTGTTGTTCGTGACCTTGCTGTTCATTGTTCTTGTGGTGCATGCTGTTGCACGAGCTGTAATTGCTGCCGTTGTGTGCGAGTTTCCGTGTTGCTTTTTTGCTGTTGCGTGCATTACACGTGCTCTACCGTTAAGATCCTCATCCCGTTATTCTTATTCGGTATCATCGTCATCATATTAAGGCAAGTATCCTTGTACGAATCTTGTTGTTTCTCCGTACAAGCATTCTTTGAAATACCGCACGTAGGTTTATCGTTGTGTCCCGTTTCTCATGCCTTCTACGTTGATAATCTTGACCCCTATCCGTTTTTATTTGTTTCTGTTAATTCCGTATTTGTAAAAGATCACGAATACTTCATTATTGCATCCATTACACGAACATGAATTAGATCATAGATATCAAATTGTATATTTCTGTCATCCTGTCTATTTTGACTTGTAATCAGATTTTGACCCAGTTACATTTTGAATCTATTAGAACTTTATAAATAAGAGATGTAGGCCCCTATTTCTAGTTTCCAACACATCCGACGAATCTGAAATCCGATCTGTGATGTATGAGATATCCCATTTTTAATGGTGCTAGCTTTAGATTTCCAGATTTCTGATTTACGACGTACTGATATATTTATTAATTTAAAAGTCAGATTATTAGTGTAATTATGACATGATAAATTTTAGTATGTTGCTTAACATGATTAAGAACCTGATTGTAAATTTTATATAATTTTTTAATGTATTGCTTACTTTTCTATGAATATAAGAATTGTACCCTAAGTTTCTGCCAGAATAGGAAATCCGTAAAGAATAGACTAATGGAATTAGTTTCTTTTATCGGAATGTTGAATTTAAATATACGTTAGAACTAGTGAGGAGCCTAGTTTCTGGAACTCCTGACCAATTTTGAATTGCTTTTCTGTAGCAACGGGAATTTCAGTTTTGGTGCAGCAACGTTCTGCTGTCCAGAATTGGAGTTCTTGTTGTTTCAATATTTATGAGTTTGTTTATGGCACACGAACATGTTTCCGTCTCGTCTGAACCTGGTTTCTGTCCCTGTCATATTTACTTGTCACTGATTTTGCACATTCATGTTTGTTTTGGTAAAAAGAATAAGTATCAAGCTGGGGTTTAAGAGAAGGATCTGGTAGTGGACAATATATACAAGTGTACTCGGAAGGGGGCGCATGTTTCCTAATTGTTATCTGTTTATCTATTTACATGATTACATGACTGCATTCTTCCCTATAGGAAGGTGTACTCGTAAGGAGGCCCGTAGGTCCCATATATTTGCATGAATACATGATTACATAATTCATGAGTCTATTTATCTGTTTCGGTTTATCTGTTTATCAGTTTATATGATGCCTGAGTACACGGCCTTATGGAATCCACTGCTAAATCTAAACGTAACTTATTTGTATGCAGCAACCATGTGGTATGAGACGCATGAGTGATGCAATAGATAGGATTAAATAAAAGACTTAAGAATAATATGTTTCACCTGCATATTCCTGTCACCTGTTTAACATGTTTATCTGATATCTGTTACAAGTTTACATGTTTATCTATTACCTGATCATGTAATCTGATCCTGTTTACTTGCTTACCAGTTTATTTGACCTTATTATCCTGTTGCATTCCTTTCATGCTATATTCTGTGCTCTTGATTCTTGTTTCCTGCTTTATATTCTTATTTGTAGATTCTTGATTTTGATGACTACTACATGATACACATATGTTCTATTCAACATGTATCTTGCAGTGTGTACCCAAAGCTTTCAAGGTTCAAGATCAAGCTACAAGACAAGTGTCACTCAACAGCTTCAAAATATTTTTCAAAGTGATTAGCTCAAGAACAAAAGAGTGTTTATGTAAATTGATGTATTGATATGTTTTGCTTAGAAATCTTGTAATAGCCTTGATGTACACACACACTCATCCCCTAGGAATAAAATAAAGTTTATTAAAAATCAAAACTGTCAAATTCAAGCTTGTATGAGTTCAGCTGTCGAGTACCAGTCGATTTACTTTGCTAAGCAGTCGACTGATTAAGTACGAAACAATCTGAACTTACTCAAGCTCTAACCAGTCGACTCATTTGGCAACCCAGTCAACTGTTCGAGCAGCTTTGACAGTTTTCTGAGTATTTAAATTTGATTTTTGAATTCAAATCTTTTTCTTCCGTTTGATGGCAGTTGGTTAACTGTTTTCCAACGACTGAGTGTCTACTCTATAAATAGAGTCCAGATTTCTCTTGGAAAAGTCTACCTATTATATTAAACAAGTCTTTGCTATTGTTCAAGTTTTTTGTGAAAAAGAATCTCAAAGTTTTCAAAGAACTCTCACTTTCTTACACTTGGTTCTCTAATCTCAGTGGGGTTTTGCTCTCTCTAGTGGTGAGAGAGGTCTACGGGTTTGACATAGTTGTTGCCAAAAGTCGTAGGGTATTCTTGTAATTCTTTTCAAGAATAGTGAAAAATCTCAAGTGGGTTGCTTGGGGACTGGACGTAGGTCGGGAGGACCGAACCAGGATATATCGCTGTGTTAGCATTGCTGATTCTCTGTGGTTTGATCTTTCTAACTTGTAACTTTAACTTCGCTGCATTTTATTTCTGTCTGTGTCTGATCAGTCAACTGGTAGTCCAAATAAGTCGACTTACAGACTCGTTATTCTTCAAGTTGATCAAGTCTCTTTTTATCTTTCGATTCAGTCGACTGGTGTCTTATCCCAGTCGACTTAACATGTGTTTCAAGTTGAATAATTTTTAATAAATTTTTTTATAACACTATTCACCTGCCCCCCTCTAGTGTTATCTGCCTTGCATATAGGATCCAACACTTGGTATCAGATCCTGGTTAATCGCATTGGCATCTACTTCTTTTCCAAATGCAAATCAATACCCTGAAGGTCAATCTACAAAAGGCCGCCTTTCTTTGATGGAACAAACTACAACTACTGGAAATGTAGAATGAAGATTTACTTACAATCCATCAACTATGAGATTTGGAACATGACCAAGACGGAGTTTACGTTGCCTACTCTTCCTTATGCTCAATGGAATGATGATATGAAAAGTAATACCATGAACAATGCAAAGGCGATGAATGCCCTCGTTTTTGCACTTACTAAAGAAGAATTCAACCG
The DNA here is from genome assembly GCA_017893485.1 of Hemerocallis citrina. Classification (NCBI taxonomy): domain Eukaryota; kingdom Viridiplantae; phylum Streptophyta; class Magnoliopsida; order Asparagales; family Asphodelaceae; genus Hemerocallis; species Hemerocallis citrina. Next base: position 66,428,322 of record CM030364.1, on the reverse strand, counting down.
TGTGTCAACCGCAACAACGACATACCAAATATGGCATACTCTTGAGGTAATACATGAAGGCACAAACAAGGTCAAGGAATCTAAAATTTCTATTCTTGTTCACAAGTTCGAGATGTTTCGAATGAAGGAGAATGAAAGCATATTGGAGATGATAACAAGATTTACTGACATCATAAACTCCCTTGTGGCTCTTGGCAAAATATATACTCAAGCGGAGATGGTGAGAAAGGTTCTTCACGCTCTTACCCCCGAATGGAAAACGAAGATTACCGCAATTGAAGAAGCCAATGATTTAACACAACTTTTGCTTGAAAATCTTGTTGGAAATGTAATGGCTTATGAAGTACAATTGGAGAAGCGCAAGAAGGACTTAGAACCGCAACAAGCCAAAAAGAAAACTCTTGCTTTCAAGGCTATTTCTGAATCAGAAGATGATGAAGAAGAAATTGCCATGTTCACAAAGAAATTCAAAAAATTCCTTCACAAAGGTAAATTTAATTCAAAATTAAAGGATACTAATGAACCTTCTACTTGTTTCAAATGCAATAAGATAGGTCATATGAAGAAGGACTGTTCATTAGAGAATACAAAGTCTAAAGGCAAAGTCTCAAACTTCAAGAAGGACAAATTTGCCAAGAACCAGTACATGAAGAACAAGAAAGCCTATCAAGCAACGTGGCATGAGAGTGATTCATCTTCGGAAGAAGAAAATGAGGAATCTAATGAAGTTGCAAATGTGTGCTTCATAGCAAATCAAAGTGATGTAAGTGATAGTATAAATTCTAGTGATTTGTTAGAAGCTTTTAATGAAAATTTTCAAGAATTAAAAAAGAAGAAAATAAAATGTAAGAATCTAGAGAAAGTTAATCAAACTCTTTCTAAGAAAACCTTGACTTACAAGTTGAAGTCAAGTCTTTAACTTCTCGTATTTCCAATTTGGATATAGATCTTATATCTCTAAAAAAAATTATGGAGAGATTGCTAAGAATGTATCTAAGTCCAATAAGGGAAAAGAGAATTTAAATGAAGTTCTTCAAAATTAAGTTCAGTCTATTAAAAGATTTGGACTTGGTTTTCAAAAAATTCTTGAAAAAGGTCATTCTTCTAAAAAACACTAGTAATAACAAGCTTTATTCTGCTTCTAGTGTAAAGAATAAGTTGTATTATTTCTTTGAAAAGCCAAAAATTCTTATTAATCATGAAAATGGAAAGTTTTCTGAAAAGACTGGTCGACTGGCCCCTCAAATAAGTCACATGTCTAGACGGAATCAGTCTTATTCGAAAAGACAATAGCCTCATATAAGTCGACTAGCTTCACCTCCCAGTCGACTGAAGTCACAACACATTTGACTGAAGGGTAAAAATAAGTTGACTGGATAGTGTAAAAATATTTGGGTTCTAGTTAATCTGTGTCTAAATGAAAGCATTTCTTACATAAATTCCTTTGTAAATAATGTTTGTAATTCTGTTAATTTTAAACCTGCATATGGGGGTAAATCAAACTCACTTTGGGTTTGGTTTCCCAAGCACTAATCTTTCATGGATCCAATGAAAAGGGTACCATATTCACAAATAATATTTTGTAGGTACCTAAAAGGGAACGATAGATACTTGACAGTGGATGTGCTAAACACATGACTGGCCATGCAAACTTGCTCTCTTCCATTCAAGATATAGATGGAGGATCTGTTACTTTTGGTGACAATAACAAAGGAAAAGTCATCGGAATAGGCATGATTGGTAAGAATACTACTCTTATTATTAAAGATGTACTCTTAGTTAGTGGTTTAAAGTATAACCTGTTAAGCATTAGTCAATTATGTAAAAAGGGTTATAAGATAGTGTTTGATAAGATGCATGCTTGATTTATGACTCTTCTTTGCAAAATGTGATTTTTCAAGGTATTAGAAAAAATAACATATATGAACTTTGTTTAAAAACAAATGAGTTTTCGGATGATTTTTGCTTAGTTGCCTCGAACAACGATTCTTGGCTTTGGCATAGAAGATTTGGACATGTAAACATGAAAAATATTACTAAAATCTCTAAGAATAACCTAATTAAAGGACTGTCAAAATTATCTTTTAAGAAAGATAAAATGTGTGATGCATGTCAACTAGAGAAACAAGTAAAATCCTCTTTAAAACAATGGAAATGATTTCTACTAGTAGGCCTCTCGAATTGATCCATATTGATTTACTTGGTTCTACTAGAGTCTCTTCCTTAAATAAAAGTAGACATATATTTGTTTTAGTCGATGATTATTCAAGGTTTACATGGGTATTTTTCTTGAGACATAAAAATGAAGCTTTTGAAGAATTTGCAAATTTCTGCAAACGTGTTCAAAATAATTTTTTTTTAAATATAGTCACTATTAGAAGTGATCATGGTGGAGAATTTGAGAATAAAATATTTTTAGAATATTGCAACAAGAATGGTATAACACATACTTTTGTATTTCCTAAACTTCACCACAAAATGAAGTGGTTGAAAGAAAGAATAGGACTTTGCAAGAATGTGCACGTACCATGCTTGTTCAAAGTAATTTGCCTAAATACTTCTGGGCTGAAGTTGTTTCTACAGCATGTTATGTCTTAAATAGAATATTAATTAGGTAAAAGTTAAAGAAGGCTTGTTTTGAGTTGTTTTTTTGGACGTACTCCTAAAGTTTCTTACTTTAAAGTATTTGGTTGTAAGTGTTTCATATTAAACACAAAAGATAATTTAGAAAAATTTGATACTAGATCTAATGAAGGTATCTTCATTGGACATTCAAATAGGAGTAAGGCTTATAGAATTTTCAATAAGTCATCAATGACTATTGAAGAATCTATGCATGTAACACCCCGAATTCCAAATAAGTATGAATTCAAAATTCCACGGGATCTTTACACTTCACTTCGTACAATTTTACAAGGAAATTCCCCTATAAAGCTGCTAGTACCAGATGAACTCATATTGGCCAAAGTGGAAGAGAAGGAAATGGTAGGGAGATTTGGCATGATGCTTTAAAACTTTTATTACAACAAAGTCTTTTTACATCACCACGCCGTAGTGGAATAAATTAAATACAACAATGATAAATGTACAACTGTAACAACTTTAGCATTTAAGTAATCATCAGCATCAAATTTATCTTTATATCTTCTTGTAAATTCCAAGTCCTGCATATGAAAATGTGGGCACGTCAGTTGCTTACAACCGACGAAATATTATACACGGCCATCCTCGCTATGCCGAAAATATAACGATTCTTAAATACTTTAACAAACACAAACTTGATCACGAACAAAGATAATGAGGGACTATCGTATTGATGTCGTGTGTGGTTGTATACTTAAACTTAATGCAGTTATTTATATTTAATGACACTAATGCACACTTGTTCGAACTTATGCATCCCATTTTATATAAATTTGTGGGCAAGCCCTTAACCGTTCATCTTGTAGGGTTGAATCCCTCGCTATGAGTTTAACTACTACGGTAACTACGGTAAGTATCCTAGATATTTTATGAGTTATAAACCCATGTCCAGACAGCCTGTAGGAGAATCCCACGTCATGACATGATGCATCATCTAGACAGCCTATGGACAATTCGCCTCCGCCATGGAACGATGGCACTACGTAGTCACTAAGCACCCCACAAGCTTTGCCACGATCCCGATAATTCTGGAGATAGATTCACGTCATGACATGTCGCATCATGTAGACAGCCAGTGAAAACTCTCACACCGTGAATCCGAGTCCCTCATACTCGTGTTTTTCTCATACTTTCATCACATCGTCACTATAGTGTAGTCCTTAGATATTTAGTTTGTTTTAGAAGAAAATCATCACAAGCTAGAGCTAGCTTACCCTACCGGACTTAAACCAAACAAAAGAGACAGTCAGCCCACACTGGATACTTCTCAAGAGATGTTCAACCCACACTGGTTAGCTCTCAAATTCATAGTAATAACAACTACCAGTATCTAAGGGTCTCGCCTAGCCTCTAGATTCCAACAACTTCTCTTTCTAGAGATCAACAATATGTTACATTCAATCTCAAAATAACATTTCAATTTATTTATTCACAATCTCTTTCTCAAAGAAAACATTTCTTTATAATCTCATAACATGAAATAATTCAATTCAACTTCTTTTATCAATTCAATCACTTATAGCATTATATGCAATTCAAATAATCTTAATCAAATCATAAAATCTCATCGAGTAGAAATCTAATTGCATTCCAAAATTTTCATTTTTCTTTAATTGTACAAAGCCACATTTTAAGAAGAATTATCAAGTTCTTCATTCCATAGTTTTATTATGAAATCAACTTCCAATTCTCACAATTGTATCAAAATATTGTGGAAATGTTTTTTTATTATTATGGTCTAAATAATTTTAGAGGAATAATAGAATTTTTTTCCAATTTTTATTGCACTTTAAAACTCTTAAAAAGTCAAAAATATATCACAAAAATATTAAAACAAGAAAAGGCAGTGGTCGGATTCGAATCCAGGACCAAGCCCAACCCCCCCCCCCCCCCCCCCCCCCCCCCCCCCAACTACAGTAACATACCTAAAGTGCACCCAACGACCACTTGGTCCTGAGTGACTAACCGATAAGATATTACTTAAGGAGTTTATGTATGCACTATACTGCATTTTTATTTAAACTTTGTTTGTTCATTCAAACAGAAAACTTAAAGAGATAGAAAATTTTAATGTAAATAGTAGTAGCATGGCTGTAGCAAAAATTAACACTATTTTAATGTAAATAGTAAATAGTAGTAGCAGTGCATACAGACTATTTGTACTACAGTTAAATGAAGCAGTTACTGTTTAAATTTGTTTGTTCACGTAAAATGTAAACACTATTTTAACGTAAATCGCTTTGCATACAGTGCATACAGATTATTTAAACTTTAAATATAAATAGTTTATGTATGACTGTAGCAAAATGTGTAGCATGTATTAAATTTATTCATAATTCCAAAATGTTCTAACAGAACTCAAGGTATGCAAAGAAGCCAGGGCGTAAAGCTCAATAGCAATGTAGCAAGCAAACTTATGCACTGTATGCATTGTATACAATTTTATTTAAACTTTACCGAGTTAGAAAATTGATGATAGTAGCAAAATATGCAGCATGTATTAAATTTATTCATAATTTTAGAATGTTCTAACATGCATCAATTTTTACTCCAACAATTCACTAGATTTACATTTATTTTCTCTTTCTAATTAGCAAAAGTTCTAGTCATTTATGTGAATTACAATATCAATTCAACACATCATAACACAATTAAATTAAGATCATGCAATCTACATTCATCCTACCAATCAAAATTTAACAATTAAACTATCTATCAACTAGCATGCATCCTACTCCTAAATTAGAAAGGATTTAAGAAACACCCACCCAAAGAATATGATTTCTTAGCAATTGAACTCCAAAAGGAGTCTCACTCTGCCTCGAAATCCGCGCACCAAGGCAAAGAACCCAAGCTCCTATTTCGACAGTAACAGAGCAGGGACAGTACTCCTTCTCACCAAGGCAAAGAACCCAAGCTCCTATTTCGACAGTAACAGAGCAGGGACAGTACTCCTTCTCATTTTCATATATATATATATATATATATATATATATATATATATATATATAATAAAACACAAAGAAAGCTATCAAGTGGCTCTCATTCATTTGGAAGAAAATCAACTGTCTAGATTTTTGCTTCCAAAAGACATTTTCCCTCCCAAATGTTTCCCCCCCAAAATTCAAAATTTTCCCCCAAAACAAAACAACTTCTTCATTTATTACTCTCTCTCTCTCTCTCTCTCTCTCTCTTTCTCTCTCTTCCCCATCTTTTCTCATTTTTCATAATTCTTTCTCTCTTTCTTCTCTTCTCTTATTTTACCAAGGTATAAACAGTGAATGTTTTTTTGGTTATGCAATTTCGGATTATACTTTTTTTTATTATTTCAAAATTTTAATTATATATTTTTTTGGATTATTCTTTCATCTATATAATAAAACACAGAAAGTTATCAAGTGGCTCTCATTCATTTGGAAGAAAATCAACGGTCTAGATTTTTGCTCCCAAAAGACTTTTTGCCTCCCAAATGTTTCCCTCCCAAAATTCAAAAATCCCCCCCCCCAAAACAAAACAACTCCTTCATTTATTACTCTCTCCCTCTCTATCTTTTCCCTCTCTTTTATCATTTTTCTTAATTATTTCTCTCTTTATTCTTTTTTTTATACCCAGGTATGTAAAAAAAAAAACAGTGAATGTTTTTTTGGTTATGCAATTTTGGATTATGCCTTTTTTTATTATTCCAAAATTTTAATTATGTTTTTTCGGATTATGCTTTCATAACTCAATAACATTCATTTCCATTTAATTGCTTTTGAATTACCATATTTGATCTGATTGTATTATATTTCACTGGGTAATTATTTTAGATTAGATTAATGCTTCACTGAGTTAATTTTGATTAGAATATTTTTTTTATTATGCAATTTCGGATTATGCTTTTTTGAATATTTTGGCATTTTGCTGCTTTGAAAGATCGTTGCAAATTCTTTAATTGACTCGCTTGATCGTGCTTTTATGGACAAATCCATACTTAATCCCTATATTTCGGGTTTTTGTAGCTGCAAAATTGTATCTTGATCTGCTTTGCTACAATTTCACTTCACGTATACATCACAACAAATTTTCTCTTTTAAATTCATATATGGTTAACTACATAAAAAACAAACAAGGGGTAACTAACTCATGCAGTTTGAGGCATTAACTGTAACTCATGCAGTTAGAAAATGAATTGATATTTATGTTAGGCTCCAAATAAAAAAAGAAATCTTTTATGCTCAAGTCACACATAGCAAGGAAATTTCGATTCACAATACTATTTTTAAATCCCGAACTGCTGACAAATAAACCTGCAATATACAAACCAATAAATGTCATTGCCACTTCATAATCCTACTTCAATGTACATCAATACACAATACATCAACGTTTACTAGCAAATAAACATCTATATAAATCATCCCTTACTGTTTACATGATTTTTCATATGTTTTATCGTTCTGAATACGTGCCGTAGGCACGTGCCCACTGGCATACCTAGTATTTATATATATGATAGAGTAGGATAGAAGGTATATATATATATATATATATATATATATATATATATATATATATATATATATGGGTAGGTGGAGAAGCACAATGGAAAGCTGGGAAGGGATATATATATATATATATATATATATATATATATATATATATATATAATAAAACACAAAGAAAGCTATCAAGTGGCTCTCCTTCAATCTCCAAAAAATCAAAGGCCTAGATTTAACCTCACAAAACATATTTTTTCCCCAAAAGTTTCCCTTCAAAACTCAAATTCAAATCTCCCACCCAAAACAACTCCTATATTTATTTTAAAATTTTTTTTCTCCCTCCCTCTCCCTCCCTCTTCTATTCAAAAAATTAAGAAAATAAAAATTTTAAAAAAATTTAAAAAACTAAAAAATTTAAAATTTAAAAACTTTAAAAATAATTCAAAAAAAAATCAAAAAAATCATATAATATGTTTTTTGCTCTATGTTTGCTACTTCAATTAATTTGCTGGACCTCCAAAACTATTTTATATGATCAAATAAGGTGCACCATTCCGAAGACGTGCCGTAGGCACGTATCAACAGGCAAATCTAGTATATATATAGATGGAAAGGATCGGTAGAGCACTCCTCTAGTGCTCACCGCATGAACACTAGGCCTTCGGGTATTCATATCGAAAATCCGAACCGTTCACATTGATCTCACCGCATGAACACTAGGCCTTCGGGCATTCATATCGAAAATCCGAACCGTTCACATTGATCTACACTTCTAAATTAGTCTAAATATGTAAAATCAAATCATTTGAAATTCATTTGCCCATCCATCATGTGACTATAAAAACAATGATTTTCATCCATACAATTTTGTAACACTTCAATGAATGGGCAAATGAATTTCAAATAATTTGATTTTACATATTTAGACTAATTTAGATGTGTAGATCAATGTGAACGGTTCGGATTTTCGATATTAATGCCCGAAGGCCTAGTGTTCATGCGGTGAGCACCAGAGGAGTGCTCAACCGATCCTTTCCCTATATATATATATATATATATATGGGTAGGTGGAGAAGCACAATGGAAAGTTGGGAAGGGGTTTGCTGGATTTGATTTCGACAGAGAAAGAAATGAAGGAAGAGATGAGGAGAAGGTGAATGGGTATTGGGGTATGTATAGGATAATTGAGTAGTTAAATTAACTACTTCCCACTAATGCAACCCACTAACCCACTCTCTAATACTTCCCCCCCCCCCCCCCCCCCCATCTCAAACACGGCCTGCCACCTCATTGTTTGAGTATGCACATTGCACGTGTGCACATGCACGTGCTTTGTGTACACTTCACAAAATTAATTTTTTTTTTTAAATTAGAACATAAGTTAGATCTATATAATATGCGTATAAAAATTAGTTTAACAAAAATTATACTTTTCATGCATGAATAAAATAGACACACACACACATACTTTATTAAATTTTATTTTAAAAGAATACGCCTAAATATGTACACCACAAATACGTATAAAACACGTAAAAATGCAACATTAAAATTTAATATTTGAGTTGAAGATAAAATAAATTTTGAGAAGACGCGAAATGCATAAATAGTCGGAATCTAAAATACGTGGTGAACACATTACGGTTATTACTCGTAACGGTACAAAATACACGTGCATAACACACGAGGGCAAAATTATCATTTCCAATTTTGCGGGGTGTTACAATGCATATCTCATTTGATGAATCTTTACCTTCATCTAGTGTTATTCAAGATGATGAAAGTGTATCTTCACCACTAGATAACATTATTGAATCACTTGAGCAAACTACTCTAGATAAGTCGACTGATGGGTTTCATAAGTCGACTGATGTGTTTAATCAGTCGGCTGATGGGCTCATTAAGACGACTGATCCTGTAGAGATAATTCCAACTTTACCAAAGTCATTTGTTGAAGTTCGAGATCATCCTCATAACTTAGTTATTGGTGACATCTCACATGGCATTCAAACACAATCATACTTTAATATGATTTCTTATGCTGCCTTCTTATCGGATTTTGAACCCAAAAATATTCAAGAAGCATGTGAGAATGAATTTTGGTTGAATTCTATGCAAGATGAACTTAACCAATTTGTAAGGAATGATGTATTGGATTTAGTTCCACAACCCCCTGATCATACTATTATTGGTACCAAATGGTTATTTAAAAATAAGTTAGATGAATCAGGACAAGTTGTTAGGAACAAGGCTAGACTAGTTGCCCAAGGATATAACCAAGAAGAAAGTATTGATTTTGATGAAACATATGCTCTGTTGCTAGACTAGAATCAATTAGAATTTTGTTATCTTTTGCATGTTTTATGAATTTCACACTTTCAAATGGATGTTAAAAGTGCTTTCTTAGACGGTTTCATTAAAGAAGATGTTTATGTTAAACAACCACCAGGTTTCGAACATGAACAATTTCCTAGCCATGTTTTTAAATTAAAAAAAGGCTTTATATGGTCTTAAACAAGTCGACTTATTGTATTGATTTGGTCGACATATACCTAGCTTAAGTTTTTTTGTTCTTTCTTGAAATTATTGAATGAACAGTTGACTGTCTTGATTTTCCAGTCGACTAATGATACTTTATAACTTATACATTCTTTCAAAAAAAAAAATCTGTTTATTTTTGGACTTATTTTATTCTTGCCTCAGTCGACTTCCCTCTTGACCAGTCGACTGTCGCGACTGTGTTCAGATTTTTTTAACCTGAATCGTCACTTGTTTGGGGTATCTTTTGTTCTTCTTAGACCCGACCCGCTCTACTTTTCTTATCCATTTGATCTCCACCATCCATTTATCCTATCTTTTAATCTCCACCCTTTATTTTTTAACCTATCTAGTAAAAACCCTAGTTCCAATTCACTTTCTTCTTTTACTCTTCCTCTTCTTGACAGACTAGACGGCTGCTGAGATTGGAGCTCGCTGATTTGAATTGCTGATTGGAATTCGCAGTTTAGCGCTTGCTTTCTTGCTTGAAGTTTCTTAGATTTGGTCCTTATCTTCTCTCTTTGCTGCCGGGTAACTTTTTTTTTCTTATTTTTTTAGGTCTTTAGGTTGTTCTTTATCTTCATGTCGAAATCCAAGAGATCTAGGTCTTCTGCCCTTGTTGAAGATGAACAAACCCATCCTAATTATCTTCAATATTTGAGGAATCCAAACCTAGTTGAAAAATATTTTGCCATTTTCCAATTGGTTATTTTTCCCGGTAGGTTTATTAAATTTCCTGATTTAGAGAAATATCCAATTGCTCCACTATTTCAACAGTGTGGATTGTTTGATCTTTTATCTCTCTTAAATCAACCCCATTACTACCCGCAACTTATTTATTTGTTTTATGCTAATATGAAAGTTGCTAGTAATGATAGTGGTGATGAGATAAAAATCACTACCTCTGTCAAAAATGTGTCTATGAAATTGAGTATTAGGAAATTGGGACAGATTCTGAAAATTCCTGTTGATGGGTTGGATTTTGGAGAACTTCAACTTGATGATCCTTCCATTTTGTCAAAAATATTTCTTCCCCAAGATTTGCTTCAAGGTCCTCCTATGACCAATAAGAACATAACCCCGCTTGTGAAGCTTGTTGCAAGAATTTTATCGTATAATATTATCCCTAAAACAAGGAACTATGATCAATTTTCGCACGAATTACAAGCGGTTGTTTATGCTATTTTTGGGAATATCCATATCAACTGGAGTCAAGTTATCTTTAGTCATCTCCACAAAGCTCACTCATCTTTCTTACCTTATGGGTCTATTCTCACTCATATCTTTAGCCACTTTAAGGTAGATTTAGATCAGTAGTCTAGTGTTGTGTCTCGTTTTGAAACTTTTGATCGGGCCAGTCTTGCCCGTATGAAATTGCTCCATGCTCCTCCTCATTCACCTACCTGGTAATGCTCCACCTATACTTTTGGCCACTTCCATTTCACTTCGTCCTTCGGCATCTAGTTCGTCTTCCATTCCACCTAGGTCAAGCTTTTCTCATCCTGAAAGTCTCTATTCCTCTGTCAACAACATTATGGACCGTCAGGATCTCATTCTGGGTCGTCAGGATTCTCTAGAGGCTAGTCTTGCCAACCTCACTCAGTTATTTGTTCGACAATTCCCTCCGCCTACTTCTGCTCCTGACAATGACGACGATGAAGATTGATGTTGCATGTCTTTTTGCATTACTTTTTTTGTTTTTTTTACTTTTTTATTTTGTACGACTTTATCTTTGACTTTGGATTATGAATTTATGTTCTTTATGTTTATGTATAACTTTATGCACTATATTTTGATGCTTATGTATGACTTTATGTACTCTCTTTGGATTGCCCCTTGTTATACTTTTTGTTTTTGTTGAGGCCAAAGGAGGAGAATTTTTGGATTTTTGCAAATTCTATCTTATTGTTGTGTGCATGTTCTATCTTATTTAGGGGGAGCAAATTTATTTTTTGCATATCTATATGTGTGTTATGTTCAGGAAAAGCATGTTGCTTAAAGTTATTATTTTATATTGTTTAGATATTGTGTTGTCATAATCAAAAAGGGGGAGAATGTAGATTCTTGATTTTGATGACTACAACACGATACACATATGTTCTATTTAACATGTTTTTTGCAGTGTGTACCCAAAGCTTTCAAGGTTCAAGATCAAGCTACAAGACAAGTGTCTCTCAAAAGCTTCAAAACATTTTTCAAAGTGATCAGCACAAGAACAAAAGAGTGCCTATGTAAATTGATATATTGATATGTTTTGCTTAGAAATCTTGTAATAGCCTTGATGCACACACACACACACATCCCTTAGGAATAAAATAAAGTTTATTAAAAATCAAAAATGTCAAATTCAAGCATGTATGAATTCAGCTGTCGCATACTAGTCGACTTACTTTGCTAAGAAGTCGACTGATTAAGTACGAAACAATTTGAACTTACTCAAGCTCTGACCAGCCGACTCCTTTGGAAACCCATTCGACTGTTCGAGCAACTTTGACAGTTTTCTGAGTATTTAAATTTGATTTTCGAATTCAAATATTTTTCTGCCATTTGATGGCAGTTGATTAACTGTTTTCCAACGACTCTGGAGTGTCTACTCTATAAATGGAGTCCAGATTTCACTTGGAAAATGCTACCTATTACATTAAACAAGTCTTTGCTTTTGTTCATGGTTTTGTGAAAAAGAACTCAATATTTTCAAAGAACTCTCACTCTTTTAGACTTGGTTCTCTAATCCCAGTCTTGTATAACAACGATTAAGTTCGAGACTGTGATTATAAGTTGACCTATAGCCTCAATACAAAAAGCACATTCAAAAATCAAGGCTCTAGGTGTTGTAATTTTCGATTTCTTTGTTGTTCACTCTCGGGTTGTGAGAGTGGTCCTCTCGGTTGGAGAGAAGGGCTCTTGGTATAGAGTCAGTGTTTCACTCTCGGTTGTAGAGTGGGGTTTTGCTCTCTCTAGTGGTGAGAGAGGTCTATGGGTTTGGCATAGTTATTGCCAAAGGTCGTAGGGTATTCTTGTAAATCTTTTCAAGAATAGTGGAAAATCTCAAGTGGGTTGCTTGGAGACTGGACGTAGGTTGGGTGGACAGAACCAGGATATATCGCTGTGTTAGCATTGCTGATTCTATGTGGTTTGATCCTTCTAACTTGTAAATTTAAATTTGCTGCATTTTATTTATGTCTGTGTCTGATCAGTCGACTTACGGACTCGTTGTTCTTCAAGTTGATCAAGTCTCTTTTTATCTGTCAATTTAGTCGACTGGTGTCTTGTCCCAGTCGACTTAACATGTGTTTCAAGTTGAATAATTTTTAATAATGTTTTTTAATAACACTATTCACTCTCCCTAGTGTTATCTGCCTTACATACAGGATCCAACATTATTTACCTTGTTCTTATACCCTTTCAGCTTGTAATACTTGCGGCCCTCAGCTTGCACTAACGGACAGATTGTTTTCCTGATTCTCTGTTTCTTTCGAATTGATAGATATACAGGTTTTGGAGACCAGTTACCTGCAGGATTAAGCGATCAAGAGTCCTAACCCTTTGGACTGGGATCTTTTGTGCATTAGTTTATTTCTGCTTCGAGTTTATCAGTTTCTTTTGTTGCTACTTGATACTTTATTGGGCATGTTTGACCCGAAGTTTTATTGTTTCTCCAGATCTTGTTTTATTTGAGAACTATGTCTTTGATTTCAAGTAATTCTTGGGATTATGAGGTTTGATTCATGCATGCGTGGTTGTATCTTTCTATTTAATGTTGAGTTGATCCTTACAGCTTACGAATGATGAAAATCATTTGCAGGACTTGTTACGTACTCGTATCCCGTATCCGTTTGGGAAGAGGGGCATGAAAAATTCATCCCGAACAGTGCTCCGTACAGTGCATGGGTGAAAACAGGGGTTTGGTCTACACCTTGACCCCCTTTACGATGCCCTCACCCGGCAAAAGTGGTCTGACCTCCTAGATTGCTTGAACGAAAGGCGAGTCCAAGATGATTCCCCCGTCCAAAACACTTGGAAAGCAAGAGAAGCCTCTCTCCTCGATGACAGAGGTCCAGAAGAACCCTCTCTCCTAAGGGCGAAGAAGATCTCCCTCTCATAGGAGATGAAGAATGTCTCCTCCCCTCGGGAGCGAAGAAGCCTGACTCTAATAAGCCGACCAGTCCCATGAACAACAGGGAAGAAGAAGCACCCATCATCAGGGCAGAGTCCCGAGACATCAAGGATCATTCAAGCCCTCCATAGCGCCCCTTGCAGGGACCGACGAACCAACAGTCGCCGCCCTACTCCTTCCCAACGTGAGGAGTCTCGCGGGTCTACTAGATCCGGGAATAATGCAATGCAGTCTTTCAGGGCCTCCAAGAGATGGAGGACCGCATAGCATTGATAAAGTAAGAAAATGGACAATAGAACAGAGCAGATCACCTCTCCAACCCCCTTCTCCGGGCCGATCCTCGAAGCCCATGTCCTGGCGAACTCTAAGATCCAGATTTCGAAAAGTATAACTGAAAGTCGATCCGGTAGATCACCTTGGGAGTTTCAAAACTCTCATGATGATCCATCAAGTCTTCGACTGCCTCCTCTGCAGAACGTTTCCCTGAAGGGATCAGCACACGAATGATTCTCTTGTCTCTCTAGGGCCTATCTTCTTCTTTGATAAACTTGATCAGCTCTTCCTCACATACTTTCTCACCAGTCGCAAGATCGAGAAGGCAAGCACCTCCTAGCTAGACTTAAGCAAGAGGATGAAGAGTCTGTCAAGGATTATGTCATGCTCTTCAAAGCTAAATTCAGATCCATCCCCTCGCTTGACTCGGTAGTAGCCGCTGCTGCCTTCAGGCACAATGTCAGCCACACCGACCTTAAAACATCTATCATCAAGAGGCCTACTTGGGACTTCTCAGACCTCCTACAAAGGACTGAGAAATACATCAGCGTGGAAGACACTATTTGCCCACGAGCACAGAAAAGGTTCCTCTCCAGGAACAAACGGAACGGTATCGATGAAGAATGACCCAAGAAGTCCCAGAATGATGCCTCGGGTCAGTGTCACCCCACAATGAAAAATTAACCCTAGGACTGGACATAGATAGCCACCCCTATGATTCCGAAATTGTTCGTCCGAAAATGGCCAAAGTATTTATTAAGTATGAGTGTAAGAACATAGAGATATTGAACCAAAATGCACTAAATCTATATTTTAAAAGAATTCCTAGAAACACACTCAATGCCAATTATTTTAAACTTTACAACGAAATGAAAGACGCTTTAATTGCACTCTTGTATTCTTTGACTTGTAGAGTATCGTTAACTTCTGATTGTTTGAAAGGTTGTAACAATATTTCGATGATAAGCATTACTTGTCATTGGATTGATAGTAATTGGATGATTCAAAAGAGAATCATATCACTTACTGCTTTGCCGTATCACCCCATAGTGTTTGGAAGATTGGATGAAGGCTGAAGACAAAACTCAAGGAAAAGTTGTCGACACCTCAACAAGTGGAAGCAACTCATGTGAAGATCAACAACAAAAGTATGGAATTTAGGGCGATGAGATTCTAGGTTTAGGTTTAGTAGAGGTGCACGACAGTAGTCTAATGTCATCTCTTCAATCTAACTCTAGGCTATCTCGAACTCTAGATGATATCTTTAAACATGTAATTCAAGAAATTTGTATTTTTTTGGGTTTTATTACATGTATTTGTATGTAAAAAAGTTGTAAACATTACATAGAAGTTGAAATTAATAATATATACAATTTTGTTTAACTCTTATAGTTGTACATTTTTTATAAAAAATTTGGAGTTTAAAAAAAAAATTAACTCATGAATTTCCCAGACTAACCCATGACCAGTCCCCACCCGATATGGTTTCAACCCGTACGGGTTCACGGGTCAACCCGGGTTGAGTTCCCCTATTCCCAACCCAGCCTGAACCTTGCCGGTTCTTGACCCAACCCGACCCAAGATAGCCCGAAACACAGGACAACCCGAGCGGTTTGGACCCATCCTGGCCTGACTTACTCAAATGCCAACACTACTATTTAGTAAGAGCAACCTCAAGTGCTATTATTGGAGAGAACTCTTTCCTTAAGGTAGGAACCTCTCCAACTCAATAGTGAAGTTAGGGTAGCGAGCCCCAATTAAGACAATAAAGCTTTCTTTCCTCTTAGCTATAGTTTGCTAGAGATAGAGAATCTCTTGTTGAGTGTGTCCCTTTGGTAAAGTTATGAGTTTCTAAACATATCCTAAGGGTGGTCACCACGAGAGGAAGACAAGCAATACCGATAAGTTGATTTGAGAAATAGAGATATGAGCTATGAGTCCTGAGTTGCTTATTACTGAGTTCCTTCCTGGAGTGAGTGATCCCTCGAAAGGATTATGAACTGAAGACAAGTACACTACAACAAAAACACAGTACCCCAGCATTTATACTCCGGCGTTTGGGTACAAACGCCGCAGTAGACTTCTGGCCCCAAGTTAACAAATGAAATACCACCTACCCCGGCGTTTAAAAAAAACACCGAAGTAGCGGACCTTGCTGCTTAAATTCCACCCAAAAAATCAACACACACCCAAAATATTACTTTCCCCAAAAAAATTTTGCTCTCCCGCTCAAATCGAAACCCTACCTCCGCTGTCCCCCGCCGTCTTCCACATCCGACCTTGCTCAATCTCTCTCTGGCCCTCTCATTCCCGAACCCCGGACACCACCATCGCCCTTACTGTCTCCCTCCCCTGCCGTCATCCCCCTCCGTCCCACACTATCTCCCTCCCCCGCTGTCGTTCCCCGCAGTCCCTTGCCATCTCCCACCGTCGATGACCTTAGATTATTCAGGTAAAAATAAATTTAATGTTAATTTTATGGTTTTAGGGTTTTAGGTTTTGCTTTGGGATTTGTTAGTTGTAGGGTTTCTTCAGGAAAATTTTAACTGAATTGATATGATTTTGTGCACTTATTATTCTTGACTTCAATTGAATTGATTTTGAACATGTATTAATAATTAGAGATTAATTATAGATTTCGAGTTTGATTATCAGATATCTCAAAATCTGTAGTTTGATTATCAGATATCTCAAAATCTGTACTTGCAAAATTGTAGGAATGGTTTAGAAGTTAATCAAGTTGCTTACACGGAATCTAGTTCTGTTCATGGTGAAAATATTAATAAGATGAAGCTTTATTATTCATGATAGTGATCACGAAGGATCTCGAATGAACATCACCTAACACAAAAGTTAATCTTCTCATATAGCATTTTTTTTTCTTCTATGATAAGAAACTAAAATATATATAATACGTGAGATTGAGATCAATTCTTCTAAGCTAAAGTTGTTTAGCTAAACAAAAATTCCAGCAAGAAATTCTTGAACTATATTTTATAAGTAGAATTTATTTACAACTAGGAAGGTATAGCCAAACAATTATAATGAGACCCTGTTATCTATGACTCAGTCGATAAATCTTACTTTAGTGTGCCCTGGAGTGTGAATTTGGTCGAAGTCTGTACCGGTGACAATACTCCAAGGACCCTCCCCCTGTAATTGCCTTTCTACCCCAGCAGTATCAGGCACTACCTGTAGAAAGACAAATTCTAACTCTTTTACTCATAAACAAATTTTTAAAAGTTTGAAAATAAAACTCTATGTTTAATTTTATTTGTTCAATCTCAAGCATTTTGGACAATACCACACTAAAAGTTAACTACATAAGGAATCAAGATATATATAGCTGAGTTGTTACATCTGCTGATTGAAGAATTTGCTCGCACCTAAAATGTTTAGCCCAAAGTTCATGATCTACGACATCGTCCCTGTTAGGAAGAGGAAGTAAAAATCTCAGCTGTTTAAAAGTAGGTATTAACTTCAACTTAAAGAACGTATTTGTACGTTTATGTAGTCATACTTATGTGTCAGGAGACTCTGCTCATCGATGGGAAGAGGAAATGTGTTCTGCACTTTCTCAATTTCTTCTCAGCGTGTATTGAGCTTGTTCGACATGAAAGTAGGGCCTGGAATATAATAGACAGGTCTGTACATGAAATTCAATTTAAATCTATATACAAGTAATAGTTTGGAAAGAAAATAATATGTGGCATGGTTCATTAATCATATTAACATTTTGTATGATCTAAATACCTGAATTATGATCAACAACAGATCTTGTTATCTTCAATTCATGTAATGGGTTATAGGTACTGAGTTGAGAGAAACAACATGAAACTAAGGCTGTGTTTGGCATAAAGAGTTTCAGTCATTCTGTGTCTAGCAAGTATTTAGCTGGATTTGGTAGGAAACCATTAAACCATAGCTGAGGTTGTACACAGTGCTCCTCAATCAGTCTACTTTTTTTGCATGGGTTCCAATTGACTATCATGTCTGTGTTTATAGGATTTGTTTAATGTACCTGCATTCAAATTTCATTCCTGTAGGATTCCTGATCTTGCCTAAGTATCTTTATTATGACTTTTTTCCATTAAACATGATATATATAATATATGTGTGTATGTAGTTTTAGTTTTCTGCTCACTTGTGAATTTATCTTGTCGGCTTTTTTGAAATGACAGGTTTGAGAGGTGAAAGAAGCAAATTTGAGGATTAGTCTACTAATGGCATGGTAGATCCAATTATCTAAATAAGGTCAATACAGATGTTAACTGTAGGTTGCATTTTTTGTGTTTACTGTTACTGTTGAGCTTATTATTGCTGTTTACAGCATTTTTAGTTTTTTACTGCTGAGCTTAACAGCTTATCCACATCAATGCATGCATTTTTTATTATTCTTATATAGTTAATTAACTATTTGAGTTATATTATCAAAAAATTTTGGGTTGAAACATCAAATAAGAGACCCTTACATTAATGTTGAGGTGTAGAAAAGTATGAATGAAGGATGGATACAAGAGGTGTCTAAATTTTCTGTTTTTGTATCAATGAAGGATGAATACAAGAGGTGTCTGTATATTATCAAAATCCTTTTCTATTTTTGTATGAATTTTAACTATTGCATTGGTTGTATACTTGTATACTTGTATTTCCATTTTGGTTGCTAAGTTTGCATCTATGTCTTTCATATAAATATATAATGCATTTATGTATTTGTTAACATGTGAAATTTTTTCAGTTTTTAGCTGATAAGAGCCCTGAGCCTTTCCTCTTAGCAACTAGGCTGTTTTGTTACAGCAAGTTGCTCATCAACCCTCGTGAAATTATCCTACAAAAACAATACCATGGAGAATAACTTAATTTGAGTGGAATATTCAAATGCACTAATAATTTCGAAATGAATGAGTTAGTTCGATATTTACCGAAGCCATCCATCGACAAGTATCACAGTCAATGCACCGGATGGTCTACTAGATTTTGCTGATAGCTTATATTATCTTTTTGGGTTTTAGAATGACACACATTTCATTAATAGGAATCCTGATTAAAATAGGGAAATTGTGCATAATTGACTGTTATGAGGTTATCTGTGTTAATGGTAGAAGTACTTTTTGTTGAAATTTGATTATAGAGTTTGAAATTGGGTCCGGCTGTATGTATTGATTTAAGAACAATGTGTAATGCGTTGTACGAATTAACCACCAATCAAAAGGAGAAATAGCGAAAAACAGAAACAAGCAAACACAAGAACACAACGATTTACGTGGTTCGGCAAAAGTCTACGTCCACGGGGCGGTTGGGGTTTCTTCCACTATAATCAACAATGGGTGAAAGCCCTTACAAAGATGACGGCTGCAAAATTCCGAATAGAGGTGTTCGCCACTTACAAAACCCTAAAGGGTGTATTTAAAGAAAAATTACTGGGCTATGCGAAATGGGCCTATTCTAGTTTACAAATAGAATTTTCGGGCACTGTCGGGCTCCGCCCTATCGGGCTCCAATCGCTGCAGGGGGCGCTGCCCCCCTGCCACCCCCCGATACGACGGATATCAACAAGCTGAACCAGAATCGAGCCATTATCCTACAATCTCCACCTTGGCGAGATCTTCCAAGTAGCCCAAGCAATCTCCAAAAATACTCCAAAACAAATGCTCATCACCAAACGCAACGGAAACTTCAAAAAAACCCAAACTCCACCTTAGTATGATATCACATACTAAGCAAACAAATAGCAAAGCAACATCCCAACCGCCCATTCCAAATCATCAAACATGCAAAATATTAGCCAAGTTCATGCAATGCCTGAACTTGGCTACCACAACAATTTTGGTCAACATATCAGCAGGATTATCAGCTGTCCCAATCTTCACCAGAAGAATATCACCATCCTTTATCAAATCACGCACAAAATGATAACGGACATCAATATGTTTGGTCCTCGAATGATGAACTTGGTTCTTCGCTAAATGGATAGCACTCTGACTATCACAGTGTACCTCCACCTTCTCCCGATGAATTCCCAAGCTCTTCAAAAGTCCATGAACCCAAATGGCTTCCTTCATGGCCTCAGCAACTGCCATGTATTCAGCCTCAGTAGTAGACAATGCTACAGTGGACTGCAAATTGGACCTCCAACTTATAGGTGCTCTAGCCATAGTAAACAAATAGCCTGTAGTAGACCGCCTCTTATCTAGATCACCTGCATAGTCAGAATCAACATAACCCACCAATAACCTACTAATATTGTCATCCCTCTCAAACTTCAAACCCACATCTGTGGTGCCACTAATGTACCTCAAAATCCACTTAGCCGCTTGCCAATGCTCTCTGCCTGGATCATGCATATATCGACTAACCATACTCACCGCCTGAGAGATGTCTGGTCGAGTACAAACCATGGCATACATCAAACTGCCAACCACACTAGTGTAAGGTACATTAGCCATATACTGTCTCTCTTCATCTATACTTGGAGACTGAGAAGCACTAATTCTGAAATGAGTGGCTAAGGGAGTACTGACTGGTTTAGTTTTCTCATCTATACCAAACCGTTTCAGCACCTTCAAGAGATATTGCTTCTGTGTCAAACTCACTATGCCCTTTGCTCTGTCTCTAGCTATCTCCATCCCAAGTATCTTCTTGGCTTCACCAAGATCCTTCATCTCGAATTCAGAACTCAGCTGATTCTTCAAGTTTTGAATCTCCTTAGCATTTTTAGAGGCAATCAACATGTCATCCACATATAATAACAGATATATGAAAGAGCTATCCTGCAATTTTCTGAAGTAGACGCAATGATCATACTCACTTCTGGAATATCTCTGCACTTTCATAAACTGATCAAACCTCAAATACCACTGCCTTGGAGATTGCTTCAACCCATAGAGAGACTTCTTCAACCTGCAAACAGAACTTTCCTTCCCAGCAGTCTTAAACCCATCTGGCTGCAACATATAAATTTCTTCATCTAGGTCCCCATGTAAGAATGCAGTCTTCACATCCATCTGTGTCAATTCAAGATCAAACTGTGCTACCAATGCCAACAAAATCCGAATAGAAGGATACTTCACAACCGGAGAGAACACTTCATTATAGTCAATTCCTTCCTGTTGAGCATACCCCTTTGCAACTAGTCTAGCCTTAAACCGAATACTGTCTTTTGGACCTTCTTTCTTCGTATACACTCACTTGCAACCGATGGCTTTCTTTCCCTTTGGTAATTGCACTAGATCCCAAGTCTTGTTCTTATGAAGAGAGTTCATCTCTTCATCCATAACAACTTTCCAATCTGCATTTTCAGAACTTCTAGTGGCTTCTTTGAAGTTGGAGGGAACTTCATCATCAACAATAGGAAGAGCAAATGCAACTGTTTCTGTAAAGCGAGATGGTCGTTTGATATCTCTTCTTTGCCTTCTTGCTGCAATTGATTCTTCCTGCTGGGGAGGGTCTTGGATAGGAACTTCTTCCTCATCCTCAGTATCAACCACATCATCTTCATTTTGGGCAGGAGTAGGATTTTCAACTGAAAGCTTTTCTAACTCCACCTGTTGGAGAATTCTCCCACTCTTCTGCTGCTCTTGATCACAAGTTTGTTGGTTCTTCTCTTTCAACATGCTGATCTCATCAAAGGTAACATCCCTGCTGATTACTAATTTTTCTGTTCTGGACACCACAACCTGTAACCTTTGACACCAGTACTAAAACCAACAAATATAGCATTTTTGGCTCTTGCATCAAGTTTAGTTTCAGTTACATGAAAATAAGCAGGACAACCAAATATATGCAAAAAACTATAATCAGATGCAGGTTTACCACCCCATACCTCAATAGGCATTTTGCCTTCAAGTGCTGCAGATGGTAAACGGTTGACAATGTGGCTTGCATATATAACAGCTTCTGCCCAAAATGTCTTCTTCAATCCAGACTGTGCTAGCATACATCTCACCTTCTCAAGTAAGGTTCTGTTCATCCTTTCTGCAACCCCATTTTGCTGTGGAGTCTTCCTAACTGTGAAGTGCCTCTGGATCCCTTCATCTTCACACAATTTCAGAAACGGATCGTTCTTGTATTCCCCTCCATTATCTGACCTCAGAACCTTAATCTTCCTTCCAGTCTGGTTTTCAACTTTCTTCTTCCAGCTTGTGAACAAGGTCAAAACTTCATCTTTGTGTTTCATGATATATACCCAAACTCATCTGGAGTAGTCATCAACGAATGTAACAAACCAGTGTCTACCACTCATAGAAGGTGTCTGAGTAGGGCCCCAAACATCTGTGTGCACATAATCGAGGATACCCTTTGTCTGATGTACAGCTGTACCAAATTTCACCCTGGTTTGCTTACCTAAAACACAATATTCACAAAATTCTAGCTTGCAACCTTTAGCATCTATAAGCAACCCTTGCTTCACAAGTCCCCTGCAAGGCCTTTTCTCCTGCATGCCCGAGTCGCATATGCCACAACCTTGTAGAGTCGGGAACAACCTGTTTAGGCTTTTCAGTTACACTGGCAGCCTGACCCAAATACGTTTTTCCCTGCAAGAAAAACAAGTTCCTTTTTCTTTGCCCTTTCATCACCACGAGTGATCCGTTAGTCAAGCCTACAAACTGGGGCGATCTCCGCCCTATCGGGCTCCGATCGCTGCAGGGGGCGCTGCCCCCCTGCCACCCCCCGATACGACGGATATCAACAAGTTGAACCAGAATCGAGCCATTATCCTACACAATGCTCTCTTGCTGAACTGAACCTAGAGCGTGTAATGGAATCTGATTTTGACATCATCTATACATCTTTGCATTATGTTAGGTGTTATTGTGTATTCTGAGACAGTTTTTGGTGGTACAATCCTCTTGTATCAGTTTATCTTGTTTTTGCCTTAAATTAAGATCAATGTGCTTCATGTAGCCAGTAATATTATTAGTTACTTGTCCGAGGGAATTTGAAGGCTTATTCATTACTTTACATGATCAATAAGTGGTGTAACAAATGTGATTTCTAGGGGTTACTAATTGACTTTTCCTATCTTTTTATGTTTCTCTTCAATGTAAATTCATACCGTTAGTATCTCGAAATATGAATGACACTATACCTGTGTTGTATTTTCCCCCGGGGATTCTTACCGGATATGAACTTCAAGAAAGATCCCATTTTTGATAGTTTGGAAGGAGATCAAGTACAAAGTCTTACCCAGAGGAGTAGAGGCAAAGAGCTGAACATGATTGGGTGTATTTGTGTATAGATACTTACAAAATTTGTAGTTTATACTATTTGTAAGATTGATCTCAATTTCAAGTTCATTTTATTCTTTTTTTACCACTCATGTTCATTTTATATGATAATATTCGAATAATGTACTTGTATTCCTACAACTTGATACTCTAAACTTGCCTAGGGATATATTAAATATATTGATTTTTTGTATACTGCGTTGTTTCTTCAATTCCGAGTTGTTGATATGTTATATCTTTGAATCTTCTGATATATATATATATATATATATATATATATATATATATATATATATATATATATATATATATATAAGTGCAAAAAAGAAAAAGAAAAACTATCCCGGCGTTTGTAAAAATGCTGGTATAGATATTATATTGAAAAAAAGGGCAAACAAAAAGGGACCTACCCCGGCTGATATGGCTAAAAATGGGGTTAAATCGGGACCGTCCAGATCGAGCACGAATCTTGAAGCACAGGGGTAAAAAGGTAATTTCACATACAGATGGATCCAAAACGGGTATTGGGCCTCCTTTTCACAGAACCAACCACCCGCGAATGAATCCACTTTAACTGGGCACGGGTCCCGACCCGATACGAACCCAGTTCACCAAGAGGAGAATCAGGGCCCTTGATTTGACTAAATCAATTCAACAGGCCTGATTAGCTCCCACCGGGAATCAGGGGCCAATTTCCCAAAACAGAATAGGAGGATTTCTCTCCTGGCTGTTACGCGGGAAATCCGCCCCCCTAACCGCTCCGCTGGCGACTACAAATATCACCCCTCTACCACCATGACCAGGTTAATCACTTTTTCACCACTTAAGCTCTTTCTTAATCTTTTTCTGATTACTGACAAGAGCGTCGGAGGGTGCGTCGCCGGAATCAACCCCGGTGTCTCGCACTTCCTTGCAGGTTGCGGCAGGAGCAAGAAGGCCGAGTCAACTGTTCAGGTTTTTCTCGGACTCACAAATTCTATATGTTTACCCCCACACCGAAATCAGCGGGAACAGATTGGCGCCGTCTGTGGGAAAAACCACACGAACAGCCTCAGCCCATTCTCCGTCGTCCTCTGCAGTCATGCCGCCGAAGAAGGTCAGATCCAGAAGGTCGAACCGTGTGGGCAACCTCGCCGACCCGGTGAATGAAGTTCCAGTCAATCCTATTCCTCAGTCCGACCTCCCTCCGCCGACCCAGCAGGTCCCACCTCCTCCTCCCAAGCAGCAGCCCAACAATGGTCCGTCCGGTCATAACGGTTGGAAGGAGAAGCAGCCCCTCAATCCGGGCCATGTCTCGGTCCATAATGGGTCCTCGGACTCGATGGCTTCTCATCATCCCGACCTCCGCATCACACTTCTGAACCGCCAGAAGGACGACGACCTCCGCACCCATCTCGACGAGAGGCGGGCCCGAGAGGGAGCCTCCCGCCAGCGTCAAGGTGAGCGGTCCCCACGTCGCCGGGACGACTGAAGGTCTCCGAACCGCAGAGGCCGAGCGGCGTCCCCCGAGTGCCGAAGGAGGAGGTCCCGTTCCCCCGGGGATCGGCGTCATCCGAGGGACCGAGATGTGCCTATCAGTCGAGCCGAATTCCTCCAGTTTCAGGAGACCGTTCTGCAGGCTCTCAATCTTCGGCAGAACGTCCAGAATGCTCAGAGGGCTCCGACGCCCCCAGGGATCCCAGTCCTCGTCGCCGAACCCGGAGCCCTTCCCCGGCTCCCAGCCGCCAGAAGCGGCAACAAAGCCCTCGCCGGTCCCAGGACTACCGGCGCCGCAGTCCACGCTCCCCTTCCTATGAAGAGGAGTCCGGGGGGTCGTACGATTACCAGCGGAGGGACGACGCCCTCATCCGCCGTCTCCATGAGGTGGAAAGGCGTATCGGCCACATGGACAGGGAGGAAGAGTCCCGAGCAGGAACCTTCCGTCCCAGCCGACCCCCCTTCTCACGGTCGATCATGGAGGCCCACATACCGAGGAGTTTCAAACCACCACAGTTTGAAACATACTCAGGGGAATCCGACCCGGTCGATCACGTCGAAAGCTTCAAGACCCTGATGCTGATCCATCAAGCTTCCGACGCAGTGCTCTGCAGGACCTTCCCTGCCACCCTCAGGGGGTCGGCTCGGGAATGGTATTCCAGGCTCGCCCCCTCATCCATCTTCTCATTCGAGCAGTTTGAGACGCTGTTCATAACTCACTTCGTAAGTAGCCGGCGAGCCGAGAAGACAAGTCTTTCCCTACTGAACCTGCGGCAGGAAAGGGAAGAGAAGCTGCGGGATTATGTGAAGAGATTCACCACAGAGGTCAGGTCTATCGCCTCCTTAGACCAGTCCGTGGCCACCGTGGCGTTCCAGTCGAACGTCCTTAATGCCAACCTCCGATCATCCCTGGCCAAGAAGCCCCCGCATGACTTCGCCGACCTCCTCCTGAGGTGCGAGAAGTACATCCGAGCAGAGGAGGCCGAAGCCCTTCC
Organism: Hemerocallis citrina; assembly: GCA_017893485.1. Taxonomy (NCBI): domain Eukaryota; kingdom Viridiplantae; phylum Streptophyta; class Magnoliopsida; order Asparagales; family Asphodelaceae; genus Hemerocallis; species Hemerocallis citrina. Next base: position 66,402,572 of record CM030364.1, on the reverse strand, counting down.
AAGCTTCGGGGGGCCCTCCGCAGGGTCGAAGAGGAAGGCGACGGGGGAAGAGGGGTCCAAGAAAGCTCAAAAGGACATTGGCGGCCAGCGCCGCCCTCCCCCCAGGTTCGAAAAATTCACTCCCCTCACCACTAATGTCTCTACTATCCTAATGGAGGTGGAGAAGGAGGGAGTCATTCCTCCGGCTCCGAGGATGCACACCCCAGCGAAGAGGAGGAGCAAAGATAAGTGGTGTCGTTACCACCGAGACCACGGCCACGACACGAATGATTGCCGGACTCTGAGAGATGAGATTGAAGCCCTCATCCGGAGGGGCCAATTGGCCAAGTTCGTGAAGGCGAACGATCGGGCGGATCGCAGTTCTCCTCCGGCTCGGGGGGCTAACAAGCGCTCCGAGCGGCGCGAGGAAATACCCGAGTTCGAGGAGGAAAGAATTCTGCACCTGATCCATGGAGGCCCCATGGGGGGCTCCTCTAATACCTCCCGGAAGGCCTTCATCCGAGAGGTCAACTCGGTTCACAGTGCTCCTCCTCCCAAAGGTCTCGGCGTCCCCGTATCTTTCTCCGATGCCGACCTCGAAGGGGTCCAAACCCCACACTGTGATGCCCTCGTCATCGACCTCTGCATGGCCAACTTCAAGGTGCAGAGGATTTTGGTGGACAACGGGAGTTCGGTCAATATCCTCTTCCTCTCGGCCTTCCGAGGCCTGCAGCTGTCCCGAGACCGTCTCAAGCCGGCCGGTTACACTCTCCACGGGTTCACGGGGGTCTCGGTGACCGTCGAGGGGGTGATAACCCTAGACGTTACTGCGGGAAGCACCCCTACCACCCGGACCGAGCCGATGGACTTCATGGTCGTCGACGTCCCGGCAGCATATAATGTCATCCTAGGCCGCCCCGGCCTAGCCGCCCTGGAAGCTGTCCCCTCGGCATACCATTTGAAAATGAAGTTCCCCACTCGGTCGGGAGTAGGGAAAGTCAGGGGAAACCAGGAAACAGCCCGGAAGTGCTACATGACTTCCACCGGGGGACCAGTGCTCTCGCTCGAGACACTGGAAATCCCCGAGCCGAAGGCCCGCCAGACGTCCGAGCCGGCGGACGAATTAGAAGAAGTGCTCTTCTCGGATGAGGATCCGAGCCGGAAATTCCTCATCAGCAAATCCTTGCCGACCGCACTGTGTTCGGACCTGATTAAATGCATCCAGGACAACCGTGACCTGTTTGCATGGTCAGCCGCGGACATGCCCGGCATTTTCGAGGAGCTCCTCGTCCATCGCCTAAGTGTCGAACCGGGGTGCAAACCGGTCCAGCAGAAGAGGCGAAAGTTCGCTCCCGAGCGACAGCAGGCCATCAAGGAGGAGGTTGATAAACTTCTAAAAGCCAAGTTCATACAGGAGGTAAATTACCCTGAGTGGCTGTCGAACGTTGTAATGGTCAAGAAGTCCAATGGCTCGTGGAGGATATGCATTGACTTCACCGACCTGAACAAGGCGTGTCCGAAGGATCCCTTTCCCGCTCCCGAACATCGACACCCTTATCGACGCCACCTCGGGCCATGAGCTCCTCAGCTTCATGGATGCCTTCTCGGGATACAATCAAATCCGAATGTTCCCTCCGGACATTCCGAAGACCTCCTTCGTCACCGACCAAGGCCTCTACTGCTACCGGGTAATGCCGTTCGGCCTGAAGAACGCGGGCGCCACCTACCAGCGCCTCGTCAATAAGGTCTTCCAGAGCCAGATCGGCCGAAACATGGAGGTGTACGTTGACGACATGCTCGTCAAGAGCATCCGCGGCACCGATCATGTAGCCGACCTCCAGGAGGCCTTCGGCGTGTTGAGAAAGCACAGCATGCGGCTGAACCGGAACAAGTGTGCATTCGGGGTCTCCTCGGGAAAATTCCTTGGCTTCATGGTAAGCCAGCGAGGAATCGAAGCTAATCCCGAGAAGATTAAGGCCATATTAGACATGGCTCCGCCTCGGAACATCAAGGAGGTGCAAAAGCTCACCGGCCGGCTCGCTGCTATCGGCCGATTCCTTTCGAAGTCGGGGGAAAAGTGCATTCCCTTCTTCAAAGCACTCAGGGGGGCCAAAGGTTTTGAATGGGGCCAACCACAACAGGAATCATTCGACCAGCTGAAGGCCTATTTGGTGAACCCCCCCTGCTCAGCAAACCGGTCCCGGGCGAGACTCTCTTCGTCTACTTGGCTGCCTCCGAGCAGACCCTAAGTGCTGTCTTAGTGAGAGAGGAGGACCGGGCCTAGAGGCCTATCTACTACGTGAGCAAGGTGCTTCGGGACGCCGAGCTCCGCTATCCGAGGATAGAGAAGATAGCCTACGCTCTGGTCATGGCAGCGAGAAAGCTTCGGCCATACTTTCAATCCCACTCGGTCGTTGTCCTCACCGACCAACCCCTCAAGCAGATCCTCCACAAGCCTGAGACCTCGGGCCGGCTGATGAAGTGGTCCATCGAGCTAAGTCAGCATGACATCTCTTATCAGCCTCGGACGGCAATTAAGGCACAGGCTCTCGCCGACTTCATCGTAGAGTCCACTATCCCTGAGGTCGGCCACGTCCTGAATGGGCCCCCCATTTGGACAGTCTTCGTGGACGGATCCTCTTGTAATGAAGGAAGCGGCGTCGGAATCATACTGAACGGCCCTGACAACTTCGTTCTCCAGTACGCAATCCGCATGAACTTCAAAGCCTTGAACAACGAGGCGGAGTACGAAGCACTCATCGCCGGGCTCGGACTCGCCCGAAGTGCTGGAGCCCAACGCCTCCGGATTCACAGTGACTCCCAACTAGTCGTGAACCAGGTCTCGGGCGAATATGAGGCCCGAGATGAGCGAATGGCGAAGTACCTCGCCAAGGTCCGGGACCTCCTGAGCCGGTTCGAAGAGGCCACCATCGAACGAGTCCCTCGGGAAGAAAACTCACAGGCTGATGCCCTCTCCAAATTGGCTTCGTCCTCACTTCAAGGTCTCGAACAGACCGTGCTGATCGAAGTCCTCTCTAAGCCGAGCATCGAAGATGAGACGCCCGCCTCGGTGGAGTCGTTGCCAGTCATGCTACAAGACAATTGGATGAAGCCATTGATAGAATTCTTAAGGGATGGAGTTCTGCCCTCGGATCCCAAAGAGGCTCGCCGAGTCAGGACCCGGGCCGAGCGTTTTGTCCTGATCGAGGGTATCCTGTACAAACGCTCTTTCTCTCAGATAGACGGCCGACCGTACTTAAGGTGCCTCTCTCCGGATCAGGCCGAATATGCCCTGTAAGAGCTCCACAAAGGCATCGGAGGGGCGCACTCAGGATTTAGGTCCTTGGCCCGAAAAGCTTTGGATTATGGGTATTTCTGGCCGACCCTCCTTCAAGACGCCGAGCGACACGTTCGGCAATGCAGTTCCTGTCAGAGACACTCTAACATCCGACGCCTCCCTCAGGCCAACCTCGCCTCCCTATCAAGTCCCATCCCCTTTGCAATGTGGGGCATGGACTTACTAGGGCCCTTCCCTCCAGCTCCGGGTCAGTTCAGGTTCTTGGTCGTAGCCATCGACTACTTCTCGAAGTGGGTCGAGGCCGAGCCCTTCGCCACTATAACCGAGAACAAAGTGGTACAGTTCTTCTGGAAGAGCATCATATGCAGGTTCGGAGTCCCCCGTGTCCTCATAACGGACAACGGGACTCAGTTCACAGGCGCAGCGTTCCGAGCTCTATGCGACGACCTGGCCATTCAGCAGCGCTTCTCATCCGTCTCCCATCCTCAGTCGAACGGACAGGCAGAAAATGCCAACCGGCAGATCCTCGCAGGTATCAAGAAAAGGCTCGACAAAAGTTCCAAGGGCTTATGGGTCGACCAACTCCCCAACGTCCTATGGAACTACCGCACGAGCAAACGGACCCCCACAGGCGAGTCCCCCTTCAACCTCACCTATGGGTCCGAGGCCGTGATACCTCTTGAGGTCGGAATACCTTCCCCTCGGCTCACAGCCTATGACGAAGCACAGAATGCCAGAGACCTCAGAGCAGAATTGGACTTGATAGACGAGCTGAGGGAAAGGGCATCGATTCGGCAGCAGATCTACCGAAGAAGAGTTGAATTTGCGTACAACAGGAAGGTTCGGCCCGCCAACCTTAAACAGGGAGATTTGGTCTTGAGAAAGCTAGCTATATCCCTCCCCAGTCAGAAGAACAAGCTAGCCCTGAACTGGGAAGGGTCGTACAGGATCACGAAAGTTGTTCGGCCAGGAACATATCGCCTTGAAGACCTGGAGGGCAGAGAGCTTCCGAGGACTTGGAATGCCGACCACCTCCTGAAATACCAAGAAAGCGCTCCGGCGCCGCTCTGAGTAACATGGAGTATCGAGCCATTCCAGTCCTCCGACTTGTAACCCATTTTTCACAAATTGTACTATGTAAAACGGTTCACCGTTAAATATCAATAAAGAAAGCTCTATTATGTTTGTGAATCAGCATGTTTTTCTCCCCTCTTATCACCTGCTTTTTATATTGTGATTTCAACCAATGGTTCGGAGTCCACGTTCGGCTCGGCCTCATCCCCTCGGTTCGTCTCCGGACGGACCAGAGGTAGACCGCCGTTCCGAACTGCTCCCACAACCGTTGAACTACACCGATGGTTCGGAGTCCAACACTCGGCTCGACTTTACCTCCTCGGCTCGTCTCCGGACGAACCAGCGGTAGAGCGCCGTTCGGAATTGCTCCCACAACCATTGAACTATACTGATGGTTCGGAGTCCAACACTCGGCTCGACTTTACTTCCTCGGCTCGTCTCCGGACGAAACAGGGGTAGATCGCCGTTCGGAATTGCTCCCACAGCCGTTGAACTATACCGATGGTTCGGAGTCCAACACTCGGCTCGACTTTACTTCCTCGACTCGTCTCCGGACGAAACAGGGGTAGATCGCCGTTCGGAATTGCTCTCACAACCGTTGAACTATACCAATGGTCCGGAACCCAACACTTGGCTCCCAATCCCCCCAAACTCACTTCGGGCACATAATCCGAACTCTCCTAACTATTAGCCGAAGCCCGAAGGCCCACGCCTTCGGTCGGCTACCGAGTAAGTGCCTTCCCGAGCTTGTAAACGGAGAAAACACACTTTCCCCTCAACTTTCGTGCACGATCTCGATCAGACGGCTCAGATCTTGCCACCTGCGCTAAACGACAAGATAACGTTTTCTTGGGAACTGAGCCGCCTCGAGATTCGCGCCTACGTTCGACGGCTCAGATCTTACCACCTGCTCTAAATGATAAAAAAGCACTTTCTTGGGGACAGAGCCGCCTAGGAATTCGTACCGTACCGTGTCAGAGTCGCTAAACGAAAAAATACCGTACTCGTTGGAACACGGTCGGTTCAACACTCTCGCCAAAGAAAATAACGCGCCTGGCTCAAAGACCTCGGCACGACCAACACAGTTATAAACAAGACAAATATGCAAAGCAATGAAAGGGAATTTTATTAATGGTCGGCGCATAATACAAAACATTCCATTACAAAGTGTTGGCAAACAAAACACACAACGCCCGACCTACTACACTTGTTTCTCATATAGAAACATCCTCACTAGACTGTTCGTACTCCTCGGCTGGCAGCTCCCCTGTGCCCCCCCAGAGCTTCGCCATCACAGCCTGCAAGTGCCGAATCTCCGAGAGCAAGTCATCCCGCTCGGCTATAATCTTCGATTGGTTGTGCCGAATGCATTTAACCCGAAGAGCGTTGCTGAATGCGGTTTGCGAGTCTTCATCCCCTCCTACGGGGCTCAGCTCGACGATCCTATTCTCCAAGCGTTGGATCTCGGCTTCCCGGAGATCGAGGACAGACGAAAGGTGGGCCCGCTCACTCTCAGCCCGGCGTAACTTCAGATCGGCGCTCCTAGGGCTCAGAACCACCGTCCCAGAAGTGGCCTCGGATTCGGAGTCATCATTTGAACGCTCGGAATCCGAGCCATGGATCGTCACCATGAGCTGAAAGGAAGGGAAAACGAATAACACAATTTCAATACACTGCCGAAGTCTAACGCTTGAAAATTTTCCAAAAAGATTTCCATTCAGACATAATAGTGTTACAGACAGCCGAACCGACCCCATAATTAGGTTTTTACAACAACCAACAAAAATGGAAAACGACATGATCAGGGCCTCTTCGGAAGGGGAATGCTTCGGTTTAGGGAAACGCGAGGACGACGAGACCTGCCCTCCGAGCTCGACCTTAAACCAACGAAGCGCGATCCCCCTTCACTGCTGGTCCTAACAGCGGTGCCGACCGAAGCCCCGCTCGACGAAACAGCTGCGCTGCTCTGAGCATCGGCCGGACTCCGCCTGGTCATAGGCGAGCGCGTCGCAAGTTCGTAAAACGTAATCCCCCTCTCGCTCTCCTCGCGAGTGCACGACGTGCTGCGAACATTAGCTCTCTCCGGCACGGGCTTGAGCGACGCTACCTCCTCCTCCAGTTCAATAATTCTATCCCTCAAGACGTCGTCCTTCGCCAACTTCTTCAGTCGAGGGGCCCTCAACGAGCCCGAGGCGTTGGCACTATCGGTCGCAAGCCGTCGGTAATGGGTGACCTCGATCCCCCTATCTATCGTGATCCTTCTGAGCCTGTCGACTTCGACCGATAGCCTCTTGCGCTCGGTTGACGCTTTCTCCAGTTCGGAAGTCAGCTTCTCTCCCTCCGCTTCTCTCGGTCCGCTTGGGCAGACCTTCCTTCGCCCAAACCGTCGGTATCACCCATGGCGTCAGGGCTCGGACGAGGAAGTACTTCTCCTTCCAATGTTTGATCGAGTCCGGATTCTCGATCAACTTAACTCCCGTCCGAGGAGAAAGAAAAAACCTCTGCTCGTCCCGCCTTGGCTGGCAAGGTCGGAAGAGACTCCGAAAGAGGAACATAGTCGGCTTGGCACCGACCTCTCGGCATCGGAGGACGAACGCCACGACGTGCCTCCATGTGTTCGACATCAGTTGGGCGGGACTCAAACCGTACCAGACTAGGACTTCAATCACGAACGGGTGGAGGGGAAAATGGAGTCCGGCAATAAGGGAGTCGACCTGGAAAGACGCACACGTCCGACGAGGACTTTGTGTTGGCTCGGAATCCCGGCCCAGGGAGGAGCAGTACATACTCAAGCGGGATCCGAAAACCCTCTCGGATCAGACGAAGATCGGTCTCGGTAAGAGTCGAGATCCTATGGTCCACCTCGGACAGCTCCCTAGGCTCGTTCTCCTCCACTAGCTTAGCCGTACCTTGGGTGACTCTCTCCAAGGTATCCTCGGCGTAGTCCCGGACGCCTCCCACGCTCGACAGGGCGATAGGCTGCCGACCGAACGCCCCCGCTCTCTTCGGCGTTTCCACTATCGTGACCACGCCTTTACCCTTTCGGGACTCCGCCACGACTTCCTCGGGTAGCTCGGCCACTTCGCCCTCTTTGTCCGGACGAACGACGTCCTGCTCACTCGGCTCAACAACTCCCTTCCCTTTATCCCCTCGGCCAACGGCTTGCTCCGAGGCGGGGCTCTCATCCGAAATCTTAACCATTTTTCCTAAAAGAGAAGGGAAAGAGACTGACCTTGAAGTGACAGGTGCGGTCGGAAAGTTCGCCGGAAACAAGGTACGTTACCGCGACAGCTAGCAACGCCACCAGAGAACTAAAAACTTCGAAGCAAAGTAAAAACTGAAGAGAGAGAGTAAAAGTGAAAAGAGAGACTTTCTCTAAGGGGGGTGAAGATTTATAGTAAAAATGGAACGTCCCTTGGACTTCCAAACGAAAGTTTGCGACTTTTGGGCTGCTCTCGAAACGTCGCGAAGGCCCATCACCACTGTCTCCATCACCAAGTCGACCAGCTCGGCTCCAGGGGATCTGAATCCGAGCTACAAGCAATCCGAACGTGTCCGCAACAGGGCCCTCGGTCGGCCACCGAGCAAGTGCCTTCCCGAGCCTGCAAACGGAGAAAACACACTTTCTCCTCAACTTTCGCGCCTGATCCCGATCAGACGGCCCAGATCTCGCCGAGAACGCTAGACGACAAGATAGTGTTTTCTGGAGAATGGCGCCCGTCTTGAGATGCGCGCCACCATCCAACGGCTCAGGTTGCACCACGCCGCTCGGACCCCTGAACCCTCGGACATGCCACCTATGTCTAGAGGAACCAGGAAAAATTTTGATTCAAAGTTTTAAGGCACCGCCCTCGGCGAGCACCCCCCAGGTCCCGTGTCTCAGTCGGTATTCCGCCGACCCACGGGCCCCGGTCAAAAACAGATCGGCGCTCCCCCCATCTCTGGCTCCTCCGGGATGACATCCAGAAGCCATCAGCCCGGAAGGAAGACAGAGATGGGAGGGGGCCCATCAACACACAGAGATCAGAAGTAGCGCACCATTCCGAGCTAGTTGTTTGCAACTGGAAGGCTCGGCCTGGCAGAGGATTCTGGCAACCGCGCCTTCACAGTTGCTAACAACGAGCTCAGATGGTCCGGAAAAATCATGGTAAAGGAACGACCGCTCGTCCTTCCGAGCAAGCTCACCCCTCGGATTCGGACATGGATGATCACCTCTTCCACCAGGATCTCCGCCTACCTTGACCCCCACTTCGGAGCAACCAAAGAAGGCCGAAGATCTTTGTGGAAGAACGACCACCCGTCCTTCCGAAGTAACTCATCCATCGGGTCCGGACTACGGTCGTCACCACTACTGCCTCGTTCCCCCCCGCTCCTGACATCCACTTTGGGGCCGTCAGGAACAGAGGGAAAACCAGGCAGAAGAGCAACCACCCCTCCGGGCCACAAAAGAGAAGCTACCCAAGGCAGACACCACCGAGGTCTAAAACTCAACATTGCTGCGACTGAAATGACAAAGGGAGTGGAGTACTTATAGCCTGCCTCCAAGAACCAGCCATTATGACCCTCGGAAGTTGAAACGCCGCGCATTAATTGAGAGAGTTATCCTTAATGACCTTGGGGAGGCGGAACGCCGCGCAAGTCCCGAAGCACCATTTATACCCTTGGGAACAGAGTCATCTCGGATTGCCAAAACCACAGGCCCTCGGTCGGCCACCGAGCAAGTGCCTTCCCGAGCGTGTAAACGGGGAAAACTCACTTTTCCCTCAACTTTTGCGCCTGATCTCGATCGGACGGCCCAGATCTCGCCGAGAGCACTAAACGACAAGATAGTGTTTTCTTGAGAGCTGCGCCCGTCTCGAGATGCGTGCCAACATCCAACAGCTCAGATAGCGCCATGTCGCTCGGACGACCGAAGCCACACTTCCTCGGTCGGCTTCCGAGCAAGTGCCTTCCCGAGCTGGTAAATGGAGGAAAAAGACACCGAGCTACTTAGACCGTTGGATCTCTCAGAAATTCGCGCTCCCAACGATGAACAGCCCAGATTGCGCCATGTGCGCTAAAAGACAAGATAGCATTTTCTTGGGAACCGCGCCCGTCTCGAGATGCGCACAAGCATCCGACAGCTCAGATAGCGCCACGTCGCTCGGCCTGCCGAACCCCCTACCTCCGGTCGGCAGCCGAGCAAGCGCCTTTCCGAGCTCGTAAACGGAGAAAAAACGCTGTCGAGCGGTAACAGCCGTCAGATCTTTCCGAATTTCGTGCTCATCCATGATCAACGGCTCAGATCGAGCCACGTCATCCATCGGTATTTAAATCGTTTTTTATTTATTTAAATCGTTTTATTTATTTAAAAATTGCGAAAAAATTGCTAAAAATTCGGGAAAATTAACTAAAAATTCTGGAAAATAATTGGAAATTTGGGGGCACATTTTCGAACCCCTGAACGAACAATTATTGCCTAGAATGTACTGTTAAAGGCCCCCGAACGATTAGTGAACACGTCGCAAAACTAAATAAGTAGTCCGAAAAATAGATAAAAATCCTCAAATACCCGATGTGACCAGAGAACAGCAAGCGGCATCCAAAAATTACCTCACTACCCCCTTTCTAGGTTCAAGATCCCACATTTGGACTCCGATACAACTCCACCAGCCACTAAAACAGTGAGACTACTCCTCAAAGTCTGATCACACTCAGCCTTTAGGAGTGGGGGGCTCGTGATATGGCTAAAAATGGGGTTAAATCGGGACCGTCCAGATCAAGCACGAATCTTGAAGCACAGGGGTAAAAAGGTAATTTCACATACAGATGGATCCAAAATGGGTATTGGGCCTCCTTCTCACAGAACCAACCACCCGCAAATGAATCCACTTTAACTGGGCACGGGTCCCGACCCGATACGAACCCAGTTCACCAAGAGGAGAATCAGGGCCCTTGATTTGACTAAATCAATTCAACAGGCCTGATTAGCTCCCACCGGGAATCAGGGGCCAATTTCCCAAAACAGAATAGGAGGATTTCTCTCATGGCTGTTACGCGGGAAATCCGGCCCCCTAACCGCTCCGCTGGCGACTACAAATATCACCCCTCTACCACCATGACCAGGTTAATCACTTTTTCACCACTTAAGCTCTTTCTTAATCTTTTTCTGATTACTGACAAGAGCGTCGGAGGGTGCGTCGCCGGAATCAACCCCGGTGTCTCGCACTTCCTTGTAGGTTGCGGCAGGAGCAAGAAGGCCGAGTCAACTGTTCAGGTTTTTCTCGGACTCACAAATTCTATCTGTTTACCCCTACACCGAAATCAGCGGTAACACCGGCATTTTCCAAATGTCGTTGTAGGTAGCGGGCTAGAACAGCGGTTTATAAAAACGCCGGGGTAGACCTCATTTCTACCATGACGCCTTCTTCCCCGGCATTTTTAAAAATGCCGGTGTGACCTACACCGACGTTTAAAAACGTCGGGGTAGGTCAAAATAAACGCTGATGTATCCTATTTGTGTTGTAGTGGTAGTACCAATGATTTGAGAATTAGTATAAAGAGTTGTTGAGTTCTGAGTTGGGAGTTGCTTGTTTGTTTGTTGTAGTTCTGAAGTGAGTGGTTACCGGGTGGTTACCACGAGCTGAAGACAAGCTGTAACACTGAGTTGAATTGGTGTTATAAAGAGTTGTTAAATTAGTTCAGATTGAAATTTCATTTATCACTAAATACACTGAAGCCGCAGCTAGGAACATCGGCTTCTGTTAAATTGAAGCCGTGGTTCTTGACTGCGGTCTCTCTTTAACATATTCTATCTGAGTGCTTTTCTCTCTATCTCTGTTTTTGTACAGAGTTGCCATTCCCAACAGTAGCAAACATATAGAAGAGGCAGCTACTAGAAACCGCGACCTACATATATACAAGGCTGTAGTTTGTAGTTGCAGCCTACATATAAACAAGGCTGTAGTTTCTAGCAGTGACCTCTCTTTATGATTTTCAATATGTCTTAGGAACATAGTAGCTATTGGGAACTGCGGTATATGTATAGATAAGGTCACAATTCTTCAATGTGGCATTGGTTATGAACAAAATGAACTGTGGCCGCAAATGAGAACTGCGGTAATAAAAAATAAAAATGAGAAGAAGCCACATTTACCATATGCGGACTCATAGAAGCAGAAGTCACAGTTGACAACTGCAGTCTATGCTGACGTGACAAAAAAAAGATCACCCATGGAACTAGTTTGATGAAGAGCCTCTAGGGATATAGTTTAAGAGGTTTTTAACATGCATACCCCTAATAAATATGATAATATCATATATATCCCTTTACAAATGTATATTTTCGTATACACCCCAAACAATTTGGACTTTATTTCATATTTACCCCTATGTTAGATATCACTAAGTTAACCATGATTTTACCCTTACGAGACAAATAGAAATCAAATTAAAAGATTAAATTATACAATCAAATGAGAAAAGATTTGAGAGTTTTAAAGAAAATAAATGAGGAAGCTTATAATCCATCGATAAAAAACGAGATTTATGGCAAATTTGAAGAAGTAACGTGAGGAAGAATATGTAGTTCTCAAACATGCACTGCTAGTTTGTCAATTTCTTGAAAAAATAAAGAAATTTTGAGAAGAGTTAATGAGTCTTGTATTGGATTAACAATTGCCCGGATTTATAAGGATGAAGAAGATAAAGCTTGAATGGTAGATAAGAGAATATTTCACTCAATTTTTATCAAGTTCATTAAAAGAAAATTTAAAAATTCTCCATCGTTTTGAGTTTTTTTAACTAGAGGGATGATTAAAAGATGCGACATATATTATTTGAGATAAATATGAAAAAATATATTTGTGGGGTGCATATATAATATTCACTTATCTGTTAGAGATATACATGTGAAAAATCCTAATTTAAAAATGTGACTTTTTAATTTTAAAATAGTGCACCTGCCCTTCCAGGAATGGAAACAATACCATGTGTTTTTTTTACCCATTTTGAACCCTAAATTAGACGAGGACCATTTTGTCCTTCTTTCTCTTTGTCTTGGCTTCCACGAAAATTCAGTGAAATATTGACATGTTTATTAATTGCAGAATAAATGTTTCATCCGTGCATATGACCTTTAATTTTAAACCAGCAAACAAGTGAAATTAATTTGACCTTCATTCTTTTGATCAACGCATAGTATTTTTTCCACATTTAAACCAATATTGTTACATTATTTTCTCTTCTGCATTCATTGACCTTTGGTCAACTGGATAGACTTTTTGTGTACGACTTAAAGAAAAAAAAAGTATGATTAAAAAAATAAAAAATAAAAAATAATGCTACACCTACTACAAAATCTACTATTTTTCTCTTTACTATCTTAGGTAGCACACTACTATTGAATATTTCTACCAAATATTCTATAATAACCTCTACTAATAGTGTACCAGCTAAAGTAGCAAAGAAAAAAGTAATCGATTTAACAGTAGGAATAGCATTATCCTTAAAAAAAATGAGTGAAAAAAGAAAATGGTATGCTCCTTGTTTTCAAGGCATCTCAAACCGGGCCGACCCTGGGCCTGTGCAACCTGTGCGGTTTCACAGGGCCCAGTTAAAATGAAGGCCCTTTTTTTTTCCATTCTTTCTATAGGTCCAGTTACAATGCCCAATATTTTGCTTCAACTGAATTTTTTTTTGATCTGCTCAAAAGAAACATTTTCATCTTCCTAAAATAATCTTTCCATCTTCCTAGAAATGTTTTGATCTACTCAATACTATAGATCTGTTTCTCCAAAAGCCAGAAGAATAAGCTCAGCTTGGAACTGTTTCTCCAAAAGCCAAAAGGATAAGCACTATAAAGGTCAGTGATGCTATTCAATACTACAGATCTGAGAACTGTTTTCTGGCCCTTCTCATTTTATCTAATATGTTTTGCGGCTTTTCAAAGTAGGGGATATGAAATTTTAATTTGCATACCCTGTATAATCAGTTTATAATGTCTTTGTTTTATCATGGTATATGATCTCGATGTTAAGCATAATATATTTGCTTTATCATGGTTGGTGTGTTAGTATTTCTGAATTTTGAGCCCTCATGTTACTAGAATAAGACATATCTTTGGCTCCTCTGTATCTGTCCAGTACTCCGTTCTGTTCTGATCAATTACCTGTCTTATTTCCAATAAACGCAAGTTGTGGTCTAATATGGATAAATTTGTCGCGGGTTTAGGTTAAGGATTGGATATTGAATGATTTGTCAATTTTACTTAAAAAACTACTCTTGGTTTAAGGCTAATGTTGGTGAGATATGAGAAGTTTATAGAAAGATTGGCACAATGAAATTGCATTTTATTAAGTTTTACGCTATCTAAGCTGATATATATTTGTTGGGCATGCTCATCATTCATAGTTTCTAAAGTTGCTACAGGGGGGTTCTGATTAGCTAATTTTTCCTATTTGTGATATGATTTCCCCCCCAAAAAGATAGTGTGATATGATACGTTATGGATATATCAATTTCATTTCTATAACAATTTTTATAACAACTTCGAAATGGTTAAAGAAATTGATATCGATCTATGTATTTTTTTGTGTGATTATGAAAGAAAATGTAAATTTATTTGAACTTTTAATTGTATTTGAATCTTGTCAAAAAGCATAAATAGATAAAGAAGCATAAATAGTTATGCTAGTAAAGTGTTATATTTTGATTACTAATTTAGTAATAAAAGATTTTATCCTGTTATGTTGTGCAGTTGGCTGTAGCAGTGCTAGAATTGATCATCTCCTCTATCACCAATTCACCGTAAGTTATTATTCACCGTAAGTTTATATAAAATTATGATTGATATAGAATGTACGCTACTTATATTTTTCAATGGAATTCGTATAATATATATAAGTGTATATACATGACATCGAAACCAATTTAATACTAAAATTAGTATTGGAATATGTAAAAAAGGCCCAATTTATTTTTTTGCACAAGGCCCTAAAAAACTTAGGACCAGCCCTGATCTCAAATCATATCAAAACACGACATTCTGAACGGTACCTTGTTAGAAATTTCACACCGAAAACCCCTTTATAGGATCTTGTTGAGTTATTTGATGCAATCAACACAAAATACCAAGCGCATATGAGATCATACAAAACACACCAAAGCACACAAATTTGTCCCGGTTGGGGCTTTCGCCTTAATCCGGGGGAGAAGAAACTTAAGATGTTATTCAACTAGAGAAGATACAAGAATATTACAATTCTCACCACGACCCTCTACAAGCCTCACCAGCAAGTACTAGTTGTTTACAATTAGAGAATCACTCAATATCTCCTTTAATGAAGTACTCTCTCTTTTGGCTCTCAATGGAGGCCAATAACAATAATATATAGAGATCTAGAGAAAACCTAGTTTGATATCTTGATATAATAACCATTGAATATTCCTGAAGAGATAACCCTACAATAAGAGCCATCAGATCTAACTTGAAGAACAAGTTGGACTTCTCACGAATCACCAAGATCCGACCCAATAAACCCATCAGCGCCGCGTTCGGTTGATCACACCCCCAAGGTCGGTCGACCGTCCCCCTCTCGGGAACATTTGCTCAGTAGGGCGATCGATCGCACCTTGTGACCGGTCGACCGCAACTCCTGCAACTACAGCCGCTGACTATTTTCTTGCCTCCACTCCGTCTCCGATCTTCTCGATTCCTCCATCGTCTCATCGTCTTATTGTCCAACATAGCATGCAAGACATAAACCCAACAATCTCCACCTTGGATTGCATACTCATGAATCCACACCTGTGTGATTTGAAACCCTCTAGACTCTTTTCCTTCCCTTCTTGCAAACAACTCATTTCAATGGCTTCCTCTGCTAGTTGAATATACCTCCACCTGCTTTTCTCTCGCTGTATGCCCCCTCAAGGGCACACCCCAGTAGATGTAATCATGGAGGTGCCACCCTCCACACGAACTCCACCTACCTCAAGGCTCTCTCCACCTTCCGACGATATTCAAATGTCGCAGTCTCGCTCGGATGATTCTAGTGATGGCATACTAGATAGTGCTTTAGGAACAATGGGCTTCGAAATACTTACGCAAGTTTTTCTGTTCCTCCAAAGCTAGTAGAGGTTGTGCTGATCCTGCCCAATCTCCCTCTTACCCTTCATCACCTCACGATAACTTTCCCAAACTGAACGAACTCCACCTGGATCTGTGTACCTGCAGTCCTGAACATCTAGAGTTCTCATGAAAATAAGGCTCCACTTCATCAAAGGAATATGCATGCCCTCCTCTAGTGTGTGTCCCCTTTCACTTGTCATCTTTGACTCATTTGTTTTCTCACATCTTACTTCACAAGTCTTGTCAATTTTCGTCCTCACACAACGACATGACGCAAACTTGTAAGTAGAAACCATTACTTCACAAATCTTATCAAACTTCATTCCCACACAACGATATGATGCAAATTTACAAGTAGAAACCATCTCCCACTCGGAGCAAACTTGAGAAGAACTAACCGAATCAAAAGAACAACCGGAATTCAAAACTAAAGAACTTGAAACAAAAGTACTGTTTAAGCCTTTACCTGATTCAGCGGCACTGAATTTGGTACCCTTCTGACTCAATCGCTTGCAACAGTCTCTCATGTAATGCTCAATCCCTTTGCACTGGTGGCCACGGACCTTACCCCGACATACACTTTTCCTTTCAATCAAAGTACAATTCACCTCCAAGCAACTCAAAGAAGTTGACGGGAATTTCTGACTCTCCTTTCTAAGTGCATCCTCCTCTAACCCCTTGATCATACCTGCTATGAAAAACTTCTCCTTGGTAGATTTATCGCCTAGCACGGTTATCATGTTGGATGGATTTGATGATGAATATACTGAGTTGGAAACCCTTAGATCATCTATGTTGAACGCCCTCAATTCAGATAACTCCATATTGAACTCCACTTCATGATCTAGAAGAGCGGTACTTTCCTTCATTGAGAAACCCCACAACTTTCTTCGCTAGTACATCCGAACTTGTGATGACGATCCCGAGTAGTCAGTTCTGAATCTTGCCCAAAGACTCACCGTACTTCTCCTATACCTGACTTTGTTCATCGATGACAACCGGATTAAACTCAAGGCTTCTGAACACATCTTATTCCACTTCTCCTGCTTTGTGCCGATTGGTCTCCCTTTATCTCCTTCTAGGACTAGTTCCAAGTCCTGTTGAACTGATGCTTCATGCATGTCCACCTTCAAGAGATTAAAGTTGATCTTGCCTTTGAGCTGCTTGATCTTCGTGATTTGATCTGCCATCATCTCCAAGGAACTCGAACAAACCCTTGAACCTGAAGCTCTGATACCAATTGTTATGGATTTCACATCGAAAATCCCTCTCTATGATCTTGTTGAGTTATTCGATGCAATCAACACAAACCACCAAGCGCATATAAGAACATAACAAACACACCAAAGCACAAAAATTTGTCCCGGTTGGGGCTTTCGCCTTAATCCGGAGGAGAAGAAACTCAAGATGTTTTTAACTAGAGAAGATACAAGAATATTACAATTCTCACCACGACCCTCTACAAGCCTCACCAGCAAGTACCCGTTGTTTACAATTAGAGAATCACTCAATCTCTCCTTCAATGAAGTACTCTCTCTTTTGGCTCTCAATGGAGGCCAATAACAACAATATATAGAGATATAGAGAAAACCTAGTTTGATATGTTGATACAATAACCATTGGATATTCCTGAAGAGATAACCCTACGATAAGAGCCGTCAGATCTAACTTGAAGAACAAGTTGGGCTTCACACGAATCACCAAGATCCGACCCAATAAATCCATCAGCGCCGCGTTAGGTCGATCGCACCCCCAAGGTCAGCCGACCGTCCCCCTCTCGAGAATATTTTCTGAGTAGGGCGGTCGACCGCACCTTGTGACCGGTCGACCGCAACTCCTGCAACTACAACCACTGACTATTTTGCTTGCCTCCATTCCGTCTCCGATCTTCTCGATTCCTCCATCGTCTCATTGTCTTCTTATCCAACATAGTATGCAAGACATAAATCCAACATACCTGTCTAGGTGGAAGCTCGAGAAAGACCATACAGCTTGGGGAAGATTTGAAATAAAGTGTATGGAGTATTAATTAGAGTTACAAAATCTTAAGAGTTGTTGGAAATTTTGACATCAATTCTTTGATTTAGATATACTATATAGTAAATGGATCTACATCCCTCAGTTTTTTTAATGAGAGATCTACATCTCTCATTAAAAATTATTATATACTAAAAAAAAAACCGTAGATCGGTAGTAGCTAGACTCGATCCCTTAATTACGGACTGTTTTGACATTACCGTCAGGGGCCGTCGGGTTTAAAAAACCCCTTGCAGGTAATTCATATTTTATGTTTTTAAACAACTTCATTAAGAGTATTTCCAACCATACTAGCTAAAATGGCTAGCCAAATTGTTCAAATAATGTTTTTGCCTACTGAATTTGGCTAATTATTTTGCTTCATCTCCAACCATATTTCTTGCTCAATATTTTGCCTCTTGCTCTCTAGTTTGCCTCGTTATGTTCATGGCTAGGCAAAATGTCTAGCCATTATGCCTAACCGTTGGAGATGCAAAATAAGTGTGACTCCAAATATGACTGACTTTTCATTTTGACTAGCCGTTGGAGATGCTCTAAGAGCTGGTCTTCCCATAAATCTTCTTATACATGATCATTCCTAGTTGTGCCGATGCTGAATACAGAATTTAAAACCAACCATAGATTTTCCGGCAGTCAACTGATTTAAGCATAGAATAATCATGATAAACTGATGTTTAAGATTCTGTGACGTTTCAACTCAAGAAACCGAGTAAAGTGGAGTTGTTTACAGCTAGATAGCTAGCTAGCTAGCTAGCTATGTTACAAAACAAAGTCAATGCAGGAAATGTGCAGGATTTGAGTCTCTCTCTATAAATAGACAACTAGTACAATGTATACAAAGAGTAAAGTCATCAAATTAAATGAATATATATCGAATAAGAAAAAAAATAGTTTATATTTGAATATTTTGATTTGGGCTACACGTGCGGTGCACATTTATATTTATTGGATATAGTTTGGACGTATATTATACATGTTTATATAGTTACAAAGTTTTTTTTTTTTTGATATACTGGATAGAGCCAAACGGCTCCAGCCATCAAAAATTATATTAATCAATAAAAATAGTAACGATACAGACAATAATACAATGGTTTTACAAGGTGTAAAACTGAAATAAAATTACAAAAGAGTAATAAAAATGTAGCTGACTAGCACTCAATCATGATATCTTGCCGCTCCCAAAAGTGGATCAGACCCTAGAGGCTGAGCCATGAAACAGGATGTCAAACCCTCCCCACACGAAGACATCAAGCTCTCCCATCAGCCCATGAGAACTCTAGCAGCACAAAAGTACAATACTGGCTGCCTACCCCGAGGAAGGCAAAGAGGAGCCAAAACTCAACTGTACACAAGCTGATGAGCTGACACAGAAGCTGCTTTCCTAGCAAGAATACAAGCACTCACACGAATCTGTAAGTTATTGAGAACTTTCTTATTGTATTTCCACTTAATGGGAGGAGGGGCGACCTCCACCAATGTGGACGAAAATGCGGCAGGGTCTGACAATCTAGCTTCTTCTGTGAGGGGGCAAGAAGGGGTAAAGAGAGAACTGCGAGCAACCGAAGAGGAAATTGGGATGGAGTTAGTATGATGGAAACCATGGGAGAAAGAAGAGTCATCACAAATCGGAGAAGACTTAATGGAAAGAAGGTGCAAGATATGCATAGCCTCCATCAGGAGATTATTGAGCCAAGATTGGGCCCCTAAATGTTGATACAATGAGAATATGCATCCTGGAAAATGAAAATAGAACGAAGCACTTTTGGGGGAAGAAATCTTCAAAGAGCAAGGAGAATTGTAAAATAAAGAAGGATCTTTGAAATAAACAATAGCATTGTCAGTATGCGCTTGAGGATCTACAATGCGGCGGTGCAGAACGTGCCCCATCACACTACGAGACCAAGAATGATCATAGACAGAGGATTTAAACAAACCCAAATTTTTAACCTGACTTAAACTCAACGACGGCACCACCGATATAGAACGGGGACGAGCCTTGTAAAAACCCAAACGAGGGAAGGAGACAAGTTTCGTAAAAACCTTACGATCCTTAAAACAATTAGCAATATTAGGATGTTGAAGAGTAGCATGAGAGTCACTATAAGCAGAGGAGGACGTAGTGGGGTTCATAGCTGGCGAAGGACCAACTGCAGAGGAGTCGAAATCCTTTCCAGTTAGAAGATTGAACTTACTAGCCAAGCAAACATGAAGCTTGCTCTTTAAGAGGGGATAGTTAAGAAAGGAGAGAAGTTTGGCCGGAAGGGGATGGCCTCTGGAAACTCCAAGGAGTTTTTGAAGGGAAAAGTAATGGCTGCGCGAGTGACCAAACTTATTACAGAAAAAACACTTCATTTTATACCCACATTCACGTTTAAAATGCCCAGGAAGGAGGCACCTGAAACACACCGGATGAGGATCAGGCCTACCAGAGGAAGGGAAAATAGTGCGATTGGGAGCGCACTTAGAAAGATAGGGGTTAGCCAAAATAGGAGAAGACCAGTAACTCTTCAAATTCTGAACCGAAACTGAGCTGTGAGAACTATCTTTAGGCTCGAAGAGATTCATGGTGGAAACTAGCTTAAGAAAGCCGCAACGTCGTACACCAACAAAAATTAGGCACTGGATAATAGTACCAACAAACGAGCAGATGCAAGCTCACCAAAACCACACCACCACTCAGGGCGGGGCAAGCGCACCTTCCAAATAAAGAGAAAAGAATGGAGAGGAGATTGATCGGAGAGGAAAAACAAAGCTAACAAAACTAGAGCCAACTCTTGCTCATGAAACAGCTCGAAGCTGAAATAACCACCTACGGAACTGAGCCGCAGTGGGAGGGAATGGACAATAACAATAAAAAGCAATCGGCCAATCCGAAAGTGCCTCAGCACTGGGAAACAGAAACAGGGCTAAATAGGAACATACAAGCTCTAGTAATGCCTCAAAAACACACCCGAATTAACTCTACAGGAAAATTAACCTAAACAGTAAAGGCAGAGAAACTCACAGTGAATGGTTACAAGTAAAAGTAAAAGCCTGTATCGCTGCGGGAGAACGGGTGGCACCTGAGCGCAGAAGCCACAAAGCTTCGCTGCGAGAGAAGCAGGACATTACGCTCACCCTGGAGGCGACGAGAAGCTCGAAGTAAACACCGAGAGGGAGAGACGGGGTCGCCAGGAATGGGGAAGTATATAGTTACAAAGTTAGAGTTTGTTTGTTACAAACCTCAACTTTCCCATTAAAATAGTAGAAAAGTAAAAACATCATATATAGATGGATAGTGATTTACACATGATGCATGTTCAATATATATAAAAAAATTAAGTCAAAAATCTATCATAGTGAGGACTCAAACCTGAGACCTCCTTCATATTAGTTATGCACGTACAATGCATGTTTTGGTAGATTGACAAATGACACTAAGGCCTCAAATGACACTAAGGCCCTTTTCCATTATAATATTAGAGATTAGAGATATAACCTATAAAAAATATCATAATCTTAACAGTTGAATATAATATTATAGACTGTAATACATAACCAAGTAAAAAAACAAAATAAAAAATAAAAATAAAAGACAAGCGTGTGGGTAGCGAGAGAAGTCACTTTCCCGTAAAAGAGATGTTGTACCAATCCATGAACGTTTCAGAACCAAAGTGGCTGAACCTGAACCTGAACTTGAACTTCTCTAGAGAGTATCCAGATTAATTATGTTCTTTTTTTTTTATCGTTAAACGGTGGGTAAAACCCCCTGCGTTTCATTAGAGAGAATTTAACAAAACATACAACCAAAAATAAGGTTTATCATGAAGTTCAGATTCCAACAGGTTGGATTCTGAAACTCATACACCCCAACCAACAAACAAAAAATACAGCGAAATCTATTCCTACTGATCGGTCGCTCCGGCCAGAGCAAATTTCTCGTGCCAATTTGAGCTCACTCTCTCACTCAGTCCCTCGCTTGTACACCGTTTATCCTCTCAAACTATCGTGCGCTCTTCTCGTCGTCCCTAGCAGTGACTCAAACGACAAGTGTAAGCACCATATGAAAGACACCGCAGACACTCCACCAATCTGACAATTCCATGTCAAGATTGAGTTTTTCGTTCTCATCCCCTGGCTTCACCCTCGATGACTCTCACCGCAATCTCGCGACGAGGGTAGACATCGCACCTGACCCCTGCGAGCCCTCTGACATGAAAGAAACCAAAGGCATCCCTCACTTTGCCAAACCAATGTCAAAGTAGAGCCCAAACTATAAATTTGCTTGACAACAGTCGCCCACACCAACTATAACACATGTTCCTGCTAATAGTGAATCGGTTATAATTTGGATATTAGGAACGTTATCCAGATTAATTATCAGCCTGGTTACGGCAACCTACTCTCGAGTTCTATTGCTGACTACTACTGCAACCACTTTGTTAACCCTAAATAGAGCAAGTCCGGAAGTTCTTATTACAAGAGTCTGTTTCCTCATATCGAAGTTGAGTGACATAAATTGTTAGATTTGGTGCATGATGATAGTGGGCCTTATCTGTCATCAGTTTCGATCAAACTTACTTGCTCGATCTTCTATAGTACGTGCATATGGTGAAAGTGCTGTGAATCTCCTTCCTAACATTTTGGAGGATTTAAAAAGCAACTTCATCCATAGAGGATCAGCAAAATGTTTCTATAGTGCGTAGTGAAAGTGTTGTGAAGCTCCTTTTGCTAACATTTTGGAGGATTTAGAAGAAACTTCATTCATAGAGGATCTGCAAAATGTGTTGTCTATCTTGTCGATCGTGGGCCCTTGCTTAGTAGCTCATAACATAAGAATTGGGAAAGACAGTATTAGATCTTTGTGTGAATTTTGAAAGTTGAAGTGAATTCGAAGTTTTTGTGTCTTAATCATCTGCGCCACTCTGCGCTACCTATTGTTTTTGTTCTTTTCACTTTTGTTTTATTTTTTGGCATTCATCTGTAGCTGTCCACTTTGTTACGAGGGAATTTTCCAACATCCCTAACTAATTTCATCTAAGGCCGGACATGTGCACTTAAGAGTGAGAAATTTTGTCACCTACGTTACATGTGTTTGACATTCTCCAAGTGATGTTAAGTAGTAAGTGTACTGGCTGATAAAGTCTTACAACCTGAAGCTCTTTCTCATTTCGTGAATTGAGTGGACAAAATGAAAAGTTTCCATGACAATGACCATAAAACTTTGAAGCTGCTTATTGTCTGGGTTGGAAGTGGGATTTTTAGGAGCCTCGGCTTTGTGATAGTTGTGATTCACTTTCTATTTATACTTGAGATGCCCTAGGTGTCCTTCTTTCAATATGCAATTTCTAGGAGTCCCTGCTTTGCGATCATTAACTGTTGTTGCAAATTTATCATAAGCCGAGCCTGAACACAAATCGCAAATTGGTATGCTTTCATTATCATATATCTGGGCCCATATCGTTTTGGGCCAAATTTCAGAAAACAAATCAGGTCATGCAACTCCAGTAGGAAATTGATATTTTTCTTCTACAAATAGAAGCCCAGTTCAGCCCAGCCTATCCCAGCTCAATTAAAGGGGGCTTGAACAAAGAAACCTAGCAATAGGAAAGAACCATATAGTTTTTTTTGTTTTTTTGTTTTGCTTTTTTTAAATAAGACCGTAGCCACACACACCCACACTTTATCATGAATATACGTTAATTGAAATTTTTTGGGTGTAAGCGTAATTCAAATCTCCGATCTCTTACTTACTAGCAAAGAGGCTTATCGGTAGACCTGACGCTTGCAACAATATAATACTACTAGGTTTGCACGTTGACACGTGCCTTCGACACGTCTTCGTGAACGATGCAGCATATGAAAAATTTTGTAAACACATAAAAAAAAATGCAGGCAAAGCAAAGCACATAAAGAAGTTAAAAAAAATTCCGCATGCTAGTGTCACTACTAACCATCTAACTATTAAAAAAAGGTCGGATTTTGTAACTCCTCCTTTTCTGAAAAGAAGAGATATGTGTGTGTGTGTGAGAGAGAGAGAGAGAGATGTGAAAAAGTGGAGAGAGAGAGAGAGAGAGAGAGAGAGAGAGAGAGAGAGAGAGTAATAAAGCGGGGATGAAATTTTTTCTTTTTTTTAGGGGGGGGGGGGGAATTTAGTTTTGGGGGGAAAATTTTTGAAAAAAATAAAGTCTTTCGAAATGGTGAATGTGCGTCATTGATTTTGTTTCAATTGAAGAAGAGCCACTTGATAGTTTTTTCTTTCAAATTACCTTGTGATTTATTATATCGATATAAATAAAGAACAATGATGAACATAATATCAAAAACATTCAAATTATAGGACGAAAGACTGAACTCAATCTTCTCTGAAACCCAATACCCTAATTTTATATCGTAATTGTTACGTTGTTCTGTTGTCTGATGTGCTGTGAGACTATTTTAGTAATGATTAACCAACGCTTCGTAAGAATGTATACCTGTTGCTACTAATTTCTGTGTGAGAGCAAATAGATATGTGAATTTTTTTAAAAAAATTAATAAAGATCAAACATTCGATGTTCGTCGGTGTTGAAAACCAAAAACTGTACTTGACTCCGAGATCGGATAGTTAGGAACGGATGATATCGTTCCCGTGGACCTGTAAACAAACCTGAAACACCGAGGTTGGCCTCGAAGACAAACCCTTCGAAGCACAAGTCAGGACTCGAAGATATGTTGGGTTTTGAAAGCGGGATTTGCAATTACCTGATTTTTGAGGAGGTCTTGAGGTATATATAGTCGCTGAGGGGGACCAGTTTCAAGATATTCATCTATCTCTATTTTCTGGTGTTTTGATAGAGTCGGTTACCCTTTCCATATGAAGAGATTGAGTCAGGACTCTTCTCTTGATGAATAGTTAGAGTTTTTAAACTCTCTCTTGTGCATGGAAGGATAAAATCAGTTTTCCCTAGAAATAGGGGGTTTAAATTGGGTTCTTCCAACAAATATGGACTCATTTGGGATAGGGTTGCTTCAATAGCTCCACATTGCAGGCTGGATTGCGTTGATGGACCACAAAGTGGCTCAGCTCCTTCTGTCGGACCTGAATCTGCTAAAATTTATCGTTTTACCTATGAGAACTTTAAGATTCGTGCCTAATTTGAATGGTCAAGATTTTGTTCTATTTTTAACCATATCAAAAGACCTCCACTCTCGAAGACTAAGTTTCACAGCCCTTGAGGAGTAGTTCACTCGTTTTAATGGTTTATAGAACTTATCAGAGTTTTCGGGGACGTTTGAATCTTGCTCGAGGTATAATGACGTTGTTATGAGTTGGTAAATTATCCAGAATTATTCTAAGAATTTTTGTTTCTAATTTTTGTTTTCTGGATTTTTGGGAATTCAGGAATTTTTCGAATTTTTAAATCATTTATTAGAATTTTAGTTAATTAATACAAATTTTAAATTAATTTCTCGAATTTAAAATTAGTTTTTCTAAAATAATAATTATTTTTTGGATTTTTAAAATAATATTCTGAATTTTTAATTTTCTTGTGGAATTTTAAAAATAATTTTCTAGAATTTTTAATTATTTTGCGGATTTCTTAATTAATAACAACAATTTTAAATAAGTGATTGAACCTAAATCGTTGATTTGATTCGTCACGAATCTCGAGAAGATCGTGTGGCTGGGGATTCATGAAGCAACCCCTTTCCCTGGTTGGAAAATTGGCACTGGAGAAGGAGGGGCCCACGTGTCATTGACTGGTCAATGCCACGTCTGCATTGACCAGTTAATGCTGTGTTAAAAAAGAACCCCTTTTTCAGAACTTCTCCACGTACCTACAATATAACGGACATTCTCGATGCTACATATGTTTAATTGGGGCGCGTGACCCCTTGTTTTGAAGGGGACTCGAAAATCTAGAAGTTATATTAAGAAGTCAGTTGAGAAATCATTTGTCTTTAGGATCAAAATAGGCCCATAATGTTTTTACTTTCGGAGAGTTAAGAAGAGGAGCTCTGCAGTAAAATGGACATTCTTAGTGCTACAGAGGTCCGATTGGGGTGTATGACCCATTTTTTTGAAGAGGACTCGGAGATCAACAAGTTTAGTTCAGCGGCTGGTTAAGGATTCGAATGTGTTTAGGGTCAAAATATGCTCGCAATGTCTCTATCTCCAGGGAGCTAAAAAGAGGAGCTATGAAAAGGAGCTTCACCACAGAGAAGCTCCAGTGAGCTTTGAAGAGGAGCTTCATCCCTAAGGGGTGCTACGAAAAGGAGCTTCTCTATGGAGAGCTACGAAAGGAGCTTCAACCCCGATGCGCTAAGAAGAAGAGCTCTGCTACAGAGAGCTTTGAAGAGAAGTTTTGCCCCCGAAAAATTGCGGAGATGAGTTTTTCCACCGAAGAGCTATGGAGAGGAGCTTTGACCTCGATGGGCTAAGAAGAGGAGCTCTGCTTTCGGGGAGTTACCAAGAGGAGCTTCGCTCCCGTGGGGTGCTACGAAGAGGAGTTCGCCCCTGATAGGCTAAAAAAAGGAACTTTACCACCAGGTAGCAATGGAGAGACACTTCACTCCCGAAAGCTGGGAAGAGGAGCTTTGCCACCGATGAGCTACGATTACGTGCTTCAATCCCGATGGGCTATAAAGAGGAGTTTTTCCATTGGACAGCTACGAAGAGGAACTTTGGCACCGAAGAGCTTCGAAAAGGAGCTTCGGCATTGGGGAGCTATGAAGAGCAGCTTTCACCATCGGGAAGCTAAAAAGAGGAGCTTCGACCCCCGGGAGCTACGAGGAGGATATTTGTCCCCGAGGGGTGCTATGAAGGGGGGTTTCGCCACTAAGGGGCTAAGGAAAGGAGCTTCGGCGTAGAGGAGCTACTAGGAAGAGCTTAGTCGCAGAGGAGCTACTAGGAAAAGCTCCGTTGCCAAGGAGCTTTGCATATGTACTGGAAGGTTGATAAGGATTTCCCAAGTGTTTTCGTCTCGACTTGCACTCTTTTTGTGTTGCCAGTTCCAGATTGAGTTGGTGAGTTTGGGGAGCAGCATTAAGGAAGAACTGAACTCTAAACATACTGTTTGACAACAACAAGTTTGTAGAAGAAACTCTAGGAGAGAGTTGAACGCTAAACTTGCTGTTTGAACCCAATAAGTATGTAGAAGTGACTCGAGGAAGGAGTCGGCGCCAGACATGTTGTTTGGACTAGACAAGCTTGTAGGGGCGATAAGTGGAAGGAGTTGGCGCCGACATTGCCGTTTGAGCCCAGTAAGTTAGTAGAAGCAACTCCTGGAGAGAGTTGGACTCCAGACTTGCTATTTGAACCCCACAAGCTTTTGGATTCAATTTAAGGAGAAAGATGGCGCCGAACTTACTGTTTGCACCAAGCAGGTTTGTAGAAGCAACTAGAGGTGGGAGTTGACGTCGAACTTGCCGTTTGACCTGGCAAACTTGTAGAGGCGACTCGAGGAGGGAGTTGGCACCGACTTTGCTGTTTGGACTCGACAAGCTTGTATCGACAACTCGAGGAGAAAGTTGGCTCCGAACTTGTTGTTTGCTCCCGACAAGCTTGTGGAGGCAACTCAGGGAGAAAGTTGGTGCCAAACTTGATGTTTGCACCCATGTGGAAACAAATTGAAGATGGAGTTGGGTGTCGAACATGCTGTTTTAGCCCAGCAAGCTGGTAGAGGCAACTCGATGAGAGAGTTGGATGTCGTACTCGATGCTTGAAGGTGAACTAGTTGTAGGAGAATCTCTATGGATGAGCTGGACTCCAGCACCATTGCATGGATTTAATGAGTTGTTGGAGGAGTTCGAGCAAGGAGCAGAGCACCGAACTCGTTACCTCGAGATGATAAGTTGTTGGTGTAGCTCAGAAGAGGAGCTGAGAACCTAGCTTATTGTTTAGGGTTGTCGAGCCACAGGAGCTGCTCTAAGGGTGAGCTGCCTTAGATTTAATATGTTTGAGTCAAGTTTTGGGGATAGCCCCGGGGAAAGAGCTAATCTCCGAACTTTCTTGTTGAAAAATTAACAAGTTTCAGGAGTTATTCGAATGGTCGCTTTGAACCCCAAAACAGCATACTTGCAAGTTGTGAGGGCAATTTCGAGCCATGATAATATACCCTGAACTAGTTGTTTAGTGAGTTAGCAAGTTGTAGGAGCGGTTCGAGTAGCGAGTTGATCTTCAAACCTGCTTGTCTGCGAGTTGTAGGAGGAGA
Organism: Hemerocallis citrina; assembly: GCA_017893485.1. Lineage (NCBI taxonomy): Eukaryota > Viridiplantae > Streptophyta > Magnoliopsida > Asparagales > Asphodelaceae > Hemerocallis > Hemerocallis citrina. The sequence continues at coordinate 66,374,899 of CM030364.1, read as the reverse complement.
TTTGAGCCTTGAGTTTGAACTCTGCACATCACTACAAAACGAAACACCTAACCCGGCATTTTTTCCCCGGCGTTTATGTGAAATGTCGGGATAGAATAATTCTATTTTTGACCCGCACTTTTATAGCATTTTGTGCCGGCATTTATATAAAATGCCGGTATAAGGTGGTCTATCCTAGTGTTTTTACAAAAAACACCGGGATAGAACCCCCCAAATCCCCCCCTCCCCCCCAACTATTTCTTTTCCCTCTTTCCCCCAAAATATTTCACTTATCCCTCTAAAACTCCTAAACCCCTCTCTCACCAAACCCAATCTCTAAATCCTCCTCCCGAGTCGTTGTCCCCCTCCTCCCGCCATCGTCGCCCCGCTCTTCCTACCACCGCCGTCACTCTGTAAACCTCATTCCGTAAACCTCCTCATTTCCTAAGCGATTTTGACCGGTGATCCAAAGTCTATGGCGAATTTCACTGGCGATTCCTGAGGTATGCTTCTTCTTTCTCGGTGAAATATCTCGATTTCATATTTACATTTATTATTATTATTATTATTATTGTTATTTTTATTGTTATAAATCGACCCCAATTTTGGAGGAAATTGTCAAATTCATGATTAATGATGTGAAATTTGTGTAATTCTGAACTGTTAGTAGTAGGATTGAAATGGAACATGTTCAATTTTCTGAGTTTTGTGCTTATTTACGCATGAGTCAGGTCATGACTCAAATTGGCTATGGTCATCTCGCTTTCTCATTCTCACAGAAGGTTGAGAATGATGTTGCTAGTTGGAAACGTAGAGGCTTGAATATACGTGAGTCTTCTCAAAAGGTCGAAACCGATATTGCTAGTAGGAAACACAGAGGCTTGAATACACATGAGCCTTCACAAAAGGTTGAAATTGATGTTGCTGGTAGGAACCACAAAGGCTTGATTATAAATGCTTCTTTTGTTGATAAGGAATCAAACAATATTTGTTCGGGAAAGACAACTTTTGTCGATTTGGCAGGTAATTGTAATATACAATTGTCTATTTTTGCTTGTTATTCTTATACTTCTTGTTCAATGATATTCCTTGCTCTTGTTTGGACCAGGTTATGAAGATTCGAAAAGAGAGTGTTGGTAAACCTACTCTATCCGAGATTGTGAAAGTGACAAGTCATTGTATGCAGTGTTCTAAAAAGCGGCCTAGGCGGCCGCCTAGGCGGTGCCTAGGCACTAGGCGGCCCTCCAACGCCTCGCTTAGGGGCTAGGCATTTAAGAAAATCGGTTAATGATTATAGGCGGTTGAAAGCGGGTCTAGGCGGCACGTAATCGGTGTAAGCGGATCTAGGCAGGCTAGACCCGCTTAGGACTTAATTTTTTTAATAAAAAGGGGCCTGACTTATTCCAACCCGATCCGCTCTAATACACTCAAACCCCTAAAACTTCTCTTTCTCCTCTAAATCCCCCGTAAAAAAACCCCATATCAATTCTATTCTTTGAATCCCTAATTCATCTTCTCTAAAACCCCCAAATCACCTCCTCCGCCTCCCTCCTCGCAGTCGTTGCTCGCAGCGTCAACACAACCTCCTCCGCCTCCCTCCTCGCAGTCGCAGCTCTCACTCATTCTGTCACTCATTCGTCAAAACCTCCTCCTCCACCTCCCTCCTTGCAGTCGCAGCTCGCTTCAACTTCAACCGATGTCAACACAACCTCTCTCTCCTCTCTTCAGCTTCAAAGTCAAGTCGTCAACACAACCACACACTACCTCCCGCCTTGCTTCACCTCCGACGTCAACAATATGTTCTTCTCATCTCTCTCAAACTTCTCTTGAGGCAACCCTCCCTTATCCCCCGACTCAGGCCTCCCGCTTCCCCCACACTGTTTGCTCCTTGGACTGAAACAGCCGAACAGGTAATCTCCACTACTGATCTTCGTCATAGATTAATACTAGTCTAATAGATGAGTATAGGACTATACAAAAAAAAGAAAAAGACTAATAATAATACACCGATTCGATTTTGTAAAGCTCATCCTGCAATTGCAAGGAGAAATATCAAGAGTAAGAATTGGTAACAACAAAACAAAGCAAAATGATAAAATATATAAATAAAATATACACATCTATATAATAAATTACAATGAAAGCTATCAAGTGGCTCACATTCAATCTATCCCAAAATCAATGGACCAGATCTACTCTCACAAAACATATTTTTCCGCCCAAATTTCAAACTCCACAAATTCAAAAACCCACACACACACTCTCTCTCTCTCTTTCCCAAAAAAACAACCAGTTCTCTCTATCTTTCTCCCCGTTCTCTCTCTCTTTCTCCCGCCCACTCTCTCTCTCACTGTCTCCCTCTCTCTATCTCCCCGCTCTCTCTCAGTCTCCCTCTCTCTCCCCCACCTCCGCTCCGTTGCCTCCTCAGCACCCCCACCTCCGCTCCGTCGCCTCTTCAGCACCCCTTCCGCTCCGTCATCAGCGCCCCTCCACCTCCCGATCTTAACCCCCTCCTCCTCCCTTCCGCTCTCACCTCCAGTCGATTTCACCATCGCCGGTGCCTCTTCAGCATCCCCACCACGTCCGCTGCCTCTTCAATGCCCCCCACCTCCAGTCGCCAACCCCCCTCCTCCTCTCTTCTGCTCTCATCTCTAGTCGATTTCACCATCACCGGTGCCTCTTCAGCATCCCCACCATCTTCGCTGCCTCTTCAACGCCCCCCACCTCCATTCGCCAACCCCCTCCTCCTCCCTTCCGCTCTCACCTCCAGTCGTCGATTTCAACCATCGATTTCCACCATCAATTTCAACCATCGATTAGAAGAATCAGCGACCCCATCCAACCATCGATTTCACCATCTCAGGTATACAAAATCCAACCATCGATTGTGCTATTTTTTTGCTTGGGGTATTGATTAAGATTGTGCTGTTTTTGTTGGTTATACAAAATCCAACCATCAATTAGAAGAATTGTGTTGTTTTGGGTATTGAAAGAGATTGACTAATTTGGGTATTGACAAATTTGGGTATCCTAGACAAGACTGTGCTGTTTTTGTTAGAGAGATTTGGGTATCTTTAAAAGCACATATGTTTGGGTATTGAGAGATTTGGGTATCTTTTAGAGAGATTTGGGTATCCTAGACAAGGCTGTGCTGTTTCTTTAAAAGCACATATGTTTGGGTATTGAGAATTTCTTCTACGGCATTGTGATCTTGATTTATTTTATTTTAGTATATATTTTATTGGACATTGTGATCTTTAATATGAGGTGTAATTGGAAATTTCTTCTTAAATATGATTGTATATGTGTTCAGTTTCTTAAGTTTTTTCATGTTGTTTTGTTGAGCTGTTTTTTTACCATACAGTAAATTTGTAAGGCTTTCATGAGTCATGAGTTACATGGTAAATGTTGCCTGGAATGAAATGTGAGTTCATGTGTTCTAGGGTTTATGCAATGGTACAATTTTAGGATTTAGGGTTTACGAGGTGGAATGAAATGTGAGTTCATTTCTTAGCTTATTAGAAATGTAGCTTTTTTTGCTCATTGGTGTGTTCAATTTTTTGTTGGATCATTGATTTTTGTTTTGGGGATAGTTTAGATTGAATGGGGATCTAGGGTTTAAGCAATAAATGAAGTTTTTTCCCTTTTGTCGTCTAGGGCACGGAAAGATTGCATGTTGGGATGTGAGTTTTATGAGATGGAGCAAAATGTGGTGACCCCTTCCTTGCACGACCTGTAATTCATGTGATGTATGTCTAATTTTTGACAGTGTGATTTGTGGGTGGGCATTGAGCTTTTCTTCGCATTTGATTTGTAGATTATGTTTTTGAGGCTTTTCCACTTGCTTGCGAGTATCTGTGTGCACTAATTTTCATTTTATTTAATCCAATTTATTTTCACGATGCTTTGTTCTTAATGCAATTTGGTTGCCTACTGAGCTTTGAGTGGAGCTAGAGTTTATTAGATGGAATGAAATGCGACAATTTGATGTATTTATGTTTGCTCAATTATGATCTATTTTAGGGCTCCAATTTAACCATAAACCATATTTAGTGATACTCTTATTATTGTCCTGTGTATGCACTCTTTTACTACTATCTGAAGACTATTCAATTATGTAGATATGTGGAATCTCTTAATCTCCATTACTGAGCAAACATTATATCTATATGATGGAATAACCTTGATCAAGGGCATATTTCTTGATTCTTAAAACAGTTCTAACTTGCCCACATTATATCTATATATATTTTTTCCAGGGAAGTGAGTGTGAGTATCGTCATTGTGAGAATGCAAGACTCAACCCGAGAGATTGCTGATTTTGGTTGAATCGTAGCTGTCGCAATCCAAACTGTGTATTTCGGCATCCAGTGAGTTATTTTATACCATGCAGGATACTTTATTATGTACTGGTTATAGTGGGTTATAATATTCACATGTCATCACTAGCCATTATTTTGTTGCATAATAGTATAATTTCATTGCTTTGTAAGGAACTCCCATATCCCAAAAGTTATGGTGTTTATGTTGCACAACCTTTTGTTTGATACATGCATTCCATGTGCTCATATGTATAGTTCAGTAACAAAACAAAAAACATGACTTCGTTTTTGTTCTTTTTCTATGTATGAAATTTATTAAACTGGGAGAGATTTAAATTTTTTTGCTAATATTTATTCTCTATATTGCGTCTGCTAATATTTATTCTCTATATAGCGTTTATTCATCTAATTGTAGGTTTGTTTATTAGATAGGAGCAGAGGTTAGAATTGTTAGATAACCGTGGATATTACAAATTTGGGGTGAGTTAACCGGGATTATCTCAACTCCTCAAAAAGGATTATAAACAATTCAAAGTTTAGATAACTATATAGTTTCGTGAGATAATTTCATTTCCAAGGCAATATTAAAAATAGAAACATTCAAGCTACCAAGCATGCAGTTGGTGAAGAAATCAATGGAAATTGGTATAACAACAAATCAAGCATGCAGTTGCAATGAAAAACAAGTTCCTTTTTGCCGAGAGTTAATATAGAAAATTAACTATTTTAGTTACATTCATAGAACAGACCATGTTTCTTTTCTCTTATATATTCCATTCATCTCATAGTCACACTACAACATAAAGAAGCTACAGCGGCATATAATCCCCGACGTTTTGTATATCGCGCCGAGGTAGAGTCGGACCCTGAAAGGGGCGGATAATCTGAACGATATACACCGGCGTTTTATGACGAACGCCTCCGTAGGGTAACATACGCCGACATTTTTTTATATAAACGCCGGTGAATGTTGGGGATAAAATATCACCGGTAACATACGGCGGCGTTTTTGTGGACAACGCCGGTGTTGATATATCCTACACCGGCGTTGTCGATTAAAACGCCGGTGAATGTTGGGGATAAATTTACCCCATCGATCCCCAAATCATTAATCGATCCCCAATTCCTTTTTTCCCCCAAATTTTTCTCGCTCTCTCGCCCACGCTCTCTCTCCCACGCTTTCCCACCCCTGCTTGGCCGTCATCGTTGTGCCCACCGCCGTCGTCCCCGCCGTCTGTCGTCGTCCCTGCACTCGTCCCCGTCGCTGTGCCCTCCATCGCCGTCGTTGTGCCCTCCTCAAACGCAAGGTAACCCATCAATCTTCTAGGGTTTGGTTAGATTTTTAATGGGTTCGGAAAAAGAGAAAGAAGGAGTCGAATCAATCTTCTAGGGTTTAGTTATAATTAAGCATAGATGGAGATCCTTTAACTGGATTGTATTAGGAAGTGGGTTTGGGATTCATTAGTCGAATCAAATGAAGTGGACAATGAATGGGATTGGTGGTCGAATCTTTGTTTGTTTGTGTTATTGCCAATAAGAAATTGTTGGTTTAAAGTCTGTAGTTTGTGGGGTTAACCATGTGTTGTTTTGTTCGTTAAGGTTGATTTGATATATATGTATAGTCGATTAGGAAGTAGATTTGGGATGGACATTGTCGTATATAGACCGATTGCTGGCTTTGTTTGTGATACTCAATTTTGGGTGGTAATGGTTTGATACTTAATTTTGGGTGGTAATGGTGCAATTGATTCTGTGATGTTTATGTTTGTGATAGCTAGCTTCGTTGATTTTATTTTCATCAACTGAAACTTTAGCATGATGGTTCAAGAGGCTTGTTGGTTCTTGTTGGTTCTTGTTGATTTTCAGCTAAAACTTTAGCAAAATCCGAGCATGATCGTAAATTAATAAACTAGCATTGGTTCTTGTTAGTTCTTCTTGTTGATTATCGGCTAAGCTAGCTTCTTGTTGGTTCTTCTTGTTGATTTTTGGCTAGGCTAGCTTCTTGTTGATTCATGTTGAAGCTAGTGTTTTTGGTGAACATAGCATGGTTTACTCTAACTCGTTTTAGTTTGCTTTCTTATGCATTAGGAGATGGGTTAGTTGCTTTTGGAGATGAGTTATTATGCATTTGAGTTTGAAAATGAGATTGCTTGGGTTTGCTTGGATTGCTTGGGTTTGAAAATAAGATTGTTCATGCTTGTTGCTTGGGTTTTAAGTGAATTTGGAGATGCTTTTTTGTTTGAATTTGGAGATGAGATGGATCATATATCTGAAGTTGCACACTGTGATTTTTTGAGGAGAGACTAGTGATGAAAATAGATTGAGTTTGCTTTCTTATGCATTTGGAGATGGGTTAGTTGCTTTTGGAGATGGGTTATTATGCATTTGAGTTTGAAAATGAGATTGCTTGGGTTTGCTTGGATTGCTTGGGTTTGAAAATGAGATTGTTCATGCTTGTTGCTTGGGTTTTAAGTGAATTTGGAGATGCTTTTTTGTCTGAATTTAGAGATGAGATGGATAATGTATCTGAAGTTGCACACTATGATTTTTTGAGGAGTGACTAGTGATGGAAATTTTTTTATCTAAACTTTATATACAATTATATCATGATGTCTAGATGAGTATCAGTTTCTAAGATAATGTTTATGCATGCTTGTTGCTTGGGTTTGAAAAAGAGATTGTTCTTTCTCATTGGTTTTAAGTAATGATGAGATGGATTATGTAACTGAAGTTGCATACTACAATTTACAGAGGAGTGACTAGTGATGAAATAATCCTATTTGAACTTATGTATAATAAAAGTATTATAAAAGTATAAGTTTCATCTCAGTTAGTATCTTGTTTGCCTGAATTTGGTTCTGAAAATATTATTTTTCACTCTTTGTAACTCAATATTTTGAACTCCATATTTTGGTAATGAATGCGATGAGATCACATTATTATGTTTCATTATGAGATTACAATTTGATGATATTATACTATTATGCTTCATTCATATTTTAGGGATTGAAGATTTTCAGAACTGGTTTTGCAATTGGTTTTGCTTCCCTTTTTTTTATATAATTAAATTTTTTTTTAAATATATATCTACCCCGGCGTTTGTACAAGCGCCGGGGAAGCCTTTTTAAAACGCCGAGGTAAACCTACACCGGCGTTTTTTAAAATGCCGGTGTAGGTGGTGGCTTGAAACGGGACCCCAAACGAGAGCACCCCTTCGGTGGCATTTTTCGACCGCCGGTGTATATTTACCATTTACCTGCGTTCGTAAAAAACGCCGGTGAATGTCCCGAAGATACAGCGACGCACGATTCAGTGACACTTGCACCGGGTATCTACACCGGCGTTTAAAAACGCCAGTAAATGTGAAAAAAAACGCCGGTGAAAGCGATTTGTGTTGTAGTGTCATAATCTTAATAATTATACATACTCAGTAAACCAGCAAATTTGAAAAAAATATTGCAAAAAGAAACCTCAGAAACACTGTCAGCAGTGATAGTAGGTTCACTAGATTGTTAAAGGTTTCACTCAAGATATTTTCTGCTCTTCAGATATGGAATCTTGGGATTTAGTGAGATTCTCCTAAAAAACAGTGCTTAGTCATTCTACATCCTGGTAGTTGCAATGAAACGATTTAGTATGATAAATTTAGTATAGATCATAGATGAAGAAACTAACATTTAGTAGTTATACACAAATTTAGTAAACTTGGTGAAGAAACTAACAGTTAGTAGTTATACACAAACTAACGTTGTCCATAGTAGATTACTTCAGTCCATTTCTATTTATGTCCATATCTATGCTTCTTAGATTACTTCAGTCCATTTCCTTTTTAGAAGAATTCATAGTAAATAATGCAGGTTACATTAAAGTGTAGTATTTACAACACATATGCTTATGCTCTTTCTCCTCTTTCTGGATTTTCTTTTTGACTCTAAAAGCTGTCAACTGTCAGGTCCTCTATGATATAGGTGTAGTTTCTTCCAAGGAGCCTTTCAAATGTCTTATTAATCAAGGCTTAATACTTGGTGAAGTAAGTATTGTTGCTTTTGAGTATCATAAGTTGCATAATTTGTTATCATATATTTCTAATTTCTGTAGTAACAGGTTGAGTATACGGTTTGCAGAGATCAAGAAGGCACATTAATTTCTATCGACTCAGTTAGTAATCATAGTGACTGTCTACAGGAGAAGATACCTGTTGAAAAGGTAAGTTGGTGACCTTCTCCTTTTAAGTTAATGCACATTGTAACGACAAAAATCAACATGTTCTTTCTTTTAACCTATTGGTCTCTTAAATTATGTTCATTTTGAATTTGTTAATTGTTAGTATGTCACCCTGTTTTGCTGCTGTCAGTTAATATAATTTTTCCTGTTTAAAGAGTTATGAGGTTCTTTATCTCATATTCTGGTTGGAGCTGACAGCTTCGGGATGAAAAAGGAGAGGGGTCTAAGACAAAATTCTTCATTTAAAACTACCAAAATTTGAACTAGGTAACTCCAATTTACGAACTAGGTGGACTATATAAACTGGGGACCTATTGGGATTTAGAAGTTTTAGAGGGATCTAACAGCAGTTATACTTAATTCAAGCAAATTAAAGCAAAACCCCTTTAGACATCACTTTTATGATCTCTCAACATTATTGTATAGGTCACAAAAGTTGGCGACTTTCATGTCCTCAAAGATGATCCAAATATTCATTTGATTGCTCGAGCCTACAAAATGAGTAGAGGTAGAGGAAATGTCATCAATCCTGATGACATTGTTTTTGAGTATGGTGCAGATTCCCTTTGCTTCTAATTAAGTATAGATTATAGAACTTGAGCTATAATCTATACTCTATACTAAATTTATACTAATCAAACGATTTATTGTTATTACTAGAAATTGAGTTTAGATTATAGAACTTGAGCTAGATGAAGAAATATGATAAATTTAGTGGTTATACACAAATTACAAATGAAAAATAAGTTTATACTATGGTACTTGGGTAGGTTTTTACTATTTTTAAAGCCTAATTGTCATATTTATGAATTTGTGTAAATCTTTTATCCTGAAGCTTACTAGACCCTCATATGCATATTTTAAAACTATATGCCCGATTGTAACTGGTACATATCCAAAAATATTCTACCACTAGGTATGCCCGTGGCACGTGCCTACGGCACGTATACGGAACTGCATATAAATTTATTTGGAGTTATTTGGTTGGATGAACTGCATATAAATTTATGCATTATACATCTTTGGTTGGATGATCAAAAGTCATTCACTATACCTCTTTATACATCTTTAACAATTATTCGTTAAATTGTTTCAGTTTTTTAGGAATTTATCTTTATTGCCCTTAAATATCTAAATATTGACTTATCCAATTCTTCAAAAAGCTAGATTTTTTTAAAGAAATGTGAGAACATTAATTAAAAATATGCACCATGACAGAAAAAAAAAACTGATTGTAAACAAATACAACCACCTTTCTAATACAATCATCTACTATATAGAGGCCTCCTTTGAAATTATATTGTTGATTCTCATTTAAGACTTTTGGTGGTTGATTCTCTCCTTTGGTGTGTTGGTGTAGGCAATGATGCAAAACACTATATGATCTGAATAATTATTTCAAGCTTGTTGTATTTATTCTTGATTATATATCTATCATATCCTAGTTGGCGCGGCACCCCAATGCAGCCCTACTTATGAATAGTGTGGTCTGAGCCTACTGGTTTTTTTTAAACCACATGTTCAGTGTCTGTTGTTCTGAGCTTACAAAATTTGAAACTTCATGTTCAGCTTCTGTTTGTCTTGAGCGTACACAATTTGATGCTTCATGTTCAGTTTCTGCTGTTCATTTTCTGTTTGTTCTGAGTTAACAAAATTTAATACTTCATGATGTGTTTCTGTTTGTTCTGGGTTTACCAAATTTGATACTACATGCTCTGTTTGTGTTTGTTATGAGCTTACAAAATTTGATACATCAGGCTCTGTTTGTGTTATTTATGAGCTTACAAAATTACACACTTCATGCTCTGTTTCTGTTTGTTCTGAGCTAACAAAATTTGACACTACATGCTCTGTTTGTGTTAGTTCCGAGCTTACAAAATTTGATACTTCGTGATCTGTTTGTGTTAGTTTTGAGCTTACAAACTTTGACACTTCATGCTCTGTCTCTGTTTGACACTTCATTTGTAAAAAAAATATTAGCCATTTTACATGTCGCTATCCAAATGACCAAGATATAGTTTGGAATCATAATAGATTTTAGGAAATTTTCTGAAAATTTCGACAGAACCTCTATTAGCCATTTTACAGCAATTCCTTACGGAATTTTGCTCACAATTAAAAATTTATCATCACAGTCAAGAAATACAAATCCTCCCCAGGCCAATCCAAGCAACATCACACAGACATTATATATATAGGGCTCTGGGAAGAAAAAATCTTCATATGACTAAGATACAAAATAAAAACCAAGATATCGTTTGAAAACAATAGATTTTAGAAAATTTAGTAAAAATTTTGACAGAACCTCCCCTAAAATATTAACCCTTTTACAGAAATTCCTTACGGAATTCTGCTAACAATTAAATATATGACATCACAGGCAATAAATATCAATCCTCCCCAGGCGAAACCGAGCAACATCACACAGGCATCATATATATAAGGCTCTGGGGGAAAAATTCATAATATAATGCAAGATACAAAATAAAAACTAAAAATTTGTTTGAAAACATAATGGATTTTTTGAAAAACCTTCGAAAAACCTTTCAAAAACCAAACACAGAACCCAATACTCCACAAAATTGCGGGTACGGGTATTAACATAACTATATTATATCATCATTATATACAGATACTTACATAATCTCCCAAATTGCTAAATATTACAACTATTACAACCTTCACCAAAATATACATCAACCAACCGACTGACCAAAAAAAATTACAGTGTTGTAGAAAAATACAATGCTTCAAGTCTTCAAAAATGGGACCAAACAGTGTACCTAAAAAAACAGTAAGAGTTTACATTAATCAATCAAAACAATGAGAGTTTTAAAACTAACTAACAACAAACAGCAAACAATAACTAACAATAAACAGCAAACAAAAACCTTTGCATGAAATAATAAAAAATGAGTCAACTTTTTGGAACCTCTTTGAAAAAAGGTAAAAAAACACATTCAGTCAGCTCTATTAAGGGTATCTTCATTTATTTCTTTTTGTTCACTTTCCTTTTTTTCAATATTGAGAGGTAAGATGTTTGAACTAAAGATACTGGTATCTTGTGAGTGGAAAGATCTGTGTTTGTCTTGAAGTTACGAACTTTTGATTGGTTTGATGTGGTTTGAATTTTATGTAAATGCAACAGAGATTTCTTATTTAATTGATCAGTTATGAAAAGATAACACTTTCTTTATCTTATCTTTTTCTCCAAAAAAAAAAAGAAATGCAGTGTTTTTTGCTATATGAAGAACAGCTCAATCAGGTTCTAGTTGCATAATATACAATTGAACAAATTTGAAGTGCTGAATTATAAGTTTCAGTTAGATATTTTACGCAAAAAAAAAAATGTACTTATTCAAAACCTTTTAAATGTGCTTAATTATAATGATATTTTAAAACCTGCCACTTGTTGAACCACTACTTTACCTCAGTCTAACTTATATGTGTCTTATTCCTCTTCATGCAGCTGGTGATGCTCCTTTCATGTATAATGGCATTTTTCTTAAACTACAAGATATTTTTAAACACTACCCTCAAATCTGCGGAAATCTAAAGGTTTGTTTATCTCATTAGCACCAGCCCATAATTACCTTCCTTCTTTTACGCATGCCTTTTTTTTCTTCCTTGAAAATGAGAACACTCCTTGCACTTTTGTTTGTGACAGGATTTTGTCATAGTAGGACTCGGTTGGTTGTTGTTTCGAGGGCTTCCTTTTGATTTGGTTAGTCGAATCTTCTTATCATACCTACCAATTTATGTTCTTGTATTTTCTCTCATTGATAATAATGTTTAATTTTTTTCCTTTTCTTCTTCAGCAAAATATTATAGGGCGGGGGCTTGGTTTTGTAGGGTTCTTTTTTATATGCTTGCTGTAAACTCAAAGGTAAGTGGGTACTGATAGATGGGGAGAGGCCATTTAAGTTAGAAGATGAAGACGGAACCAAAGAAATGGGATATGGGCGCAATTTTGTGCATTTGTGGGCCATTTTTGGGGTCCATTTTTGCATGCTCTTCATGGTCGTAAATGCAAATATTATTATTTTGGGTTGAGATTCTTGTTCGACTGATGGTATTGTCTATATCGATTCCTCAACAAACTGGAGCTGAGTTATGAAACCAAACCAGGGATGGGCTGCAATTTTATTGGTGGCAGATTTGTGTGACAATTTTTAAAAAATTTTCTTTCAGTTCAGTAAATTATTTTTATGATGCTCCTAAACCCGTCCATGAATAGAACACTTCTGTGTGTATCCTTTATTGATCATCCAGCCATAGTTACTTTAATTGTTGATTTGAGTTCATTTATTTATTTGATGTGCTATGATGAATGTTATTTACTGTGACAAAATGAAGTTAAACAATGAATAACAATGTCCTTATTAAGTTCATATACATACTTCAGCATTTTGCATTCAGAAAAATGCATATTAGGGAAGCTCTCGGATTAGGATATATATGATCCATATCCGAATCCGATTTTTGTGTGAATACAGATATGAAAAATTCGTATCCAGGCAAATACGGATTCAGATATTCAAATCTAAAAAAATTCGAATGTGAATACGGATACGGATAGCACTTTGAAAAGCGGATTCGGATACGGATATCTCTAATCTCTAATATCTAATATTGTAATGGGAGAATTGAGGTTGTCATTTGTAGACATTCAACTATTTAATCTCAACTATTCCAAATAGATGAATCTCTTATTGTGTAATCTTTTTATTTACAGGGGCAACTGTGCATGTAGTAACTGCATTACAGAAAATATCCCAAGTACTCAATCACTGCAAACTGTTCTCAATAATAGAAAAGTTTTCAACCCTAAAACTGTCACAAAACTTGATTGGGGAAGACCTGTAGTATATATACACTAATGCCAATATTACTATCACATTTTGATATGTTTTAAAGTAATCCATGGCCCATTTTGCAACTGCTCTTCGCGATTTTGATCATTGCTTTCTTGAAGATATTTATCATTTAACAACTCTTCACAGCAGAGAGATGATTTTAATCAATTAAGGTGTAACTATGTCATTCAATATCAGTCATCTTCAGTTGCCACACTACTTGTTCTGTCTTTAATGCAAATCTGTCATTTAATTTATTCCCGTGTCACTGTTATGAGAGAAATCTATGTTGAAGGATTATCACTCTTTCAACACCTCAACCAAAGTGATATTTTCCAATTAAATAAAAAGCATGTTAATATAATTTTGAACTAAAATGACATTGTTTTCATTTGGGATTCTATTATATTGACACCACCCAAAGAAGGGTCTTCAAAGGAGGGTCTAAGAGAAAATCAGCTGCCACATTATCTAAAAATATAAGATCTGTTATTTAAATGGATTCCATAAAAAAAAATTATAATAGAAGTTTTATGATAATTCACATAATTAAATTAATGAAACAACTTATCCATGTATTTCTGGTTGTTCTTTGAGTCATGTTGTCATTCAATTCTTTCTCTGTGATACTCAAAGAGAACAAATTAATTGGACCAAACTATGCTGCAGGTTGGAAGAGAAATCTTCATAGTGCCGATAATCGAGGAGTACAAATTTGTGTTCACGAAGCACTATCTTTCACCTCCAAGTGCAAGGGCAACTGAAGAGGCAAATACATTGCATAAGAAGTGGCAAAAAGCTAATGAAATGTCTAGATGTTATAACCTAGCATCAATTCTTAATAATTTACGGTCTCAGTTTAGCCTCTTGCTATTGATAGCGCATTAATGATGCAGTATCCTGAACATATATTTGCTAACCATAGCTGATCACATAGGCAGCATTTTTTATTTTTATTTTGGGAAATGATTTTGAATAGTTGCGAAACCCAAATGGCGGAGGGATCATCTGATCATTGCCTCAATATTAAGTTGCACTACTTGAATGAGTTTGAAGTAGTACGAACCCAAATTGATGCTAAAAGTCAGATTGGTATGATCTTGCAATCTCGACCGGTCAGCTATACTCTTACAGGATGAATTATGGCATGAATGACATATCGTTGCCTTAATTTAAATTGCCTCAATATAATTTTGAACTAAAATAAGGCTTCTAGCAAAAGATAAATCTTAAATGAGATAAAATAATAATTGTGGGAAAATCACTACCTTAATATCCATAAATCCCATAATAATAATATGAATCATAGATTACCTGCAAGCACATTGCAGCCTCCAACGTGTTCCAAATGCACGTCAGATACAACCTCAGAGTAGTCGTCTACAATTCAACAACCAAAACCCACATAAACAATCAACCAACTAACAGAACCCAAAATAAAATAAAAACCATACAAAGTATTGTACCACATAAACAATCAACCGACTAACAAAACCCAAAATAAAATAAAAACCATAAACAGTACAGTATCAATTCTAGAGTAAGCGTACGCAAGTTTTAGCCAAAGCAGCTACAAACGGTATAAAAAGTCTACCACTAATCAAATCATATAAAATGACATAGATGAACACATTTTTACTTCATTTATTACTTCAGCATTTTAGATCTCCAATCTATTTGATTGTTAATTTTGTTTTCTTTTTGAAAATTATTTATTTACATTGAATTGTCATTCTCATAGCTTTATTGCAA
This sequence comes from Hemerocallis citrina, assembly GCA_017893485.1. Taxonomy (NCBI): domain Eukaryota; kingdom Viridiplantae; phylum Streptophyta; class Magnoliopsida; order Asparagales; family Asphodelaceae; genus Hemerocallis; species Hemerocallis citrina. Next base: position 66,359,766 of record CM030364.1, on the reverse strand, counting down.
AATCTATTCAAACAAACTGAAGCAGTGAAAGCAAGCAAAAATGGACATAAATGGCATCAATAACTTGTATAATGACAAAGTAAAGTATACATGCTATGTCTCCATTTTTGGGTGAATATCAAATACCTTAAATGTGAGGATAGCGAGGTATGATGCTTTGCTCTCTGCAAGCAAGACTCTTCATCTGAAACAAAAGAGATAGATGGCTTTGTGAATTCATGAAATGAATCTAACCAAATCTTTTAAATGTAACAACTTTTATGAATAATACAAATCTTTGTTGATAGTAGCCCCACATGTAAATAATAAGGAGAATTAAAGAACTTATCGATAAGTAAGTTAATTGAAACTTGAAATGAAAAAGATATAAAGAGTTACATTTGTAGCAAGCACTACCAATTTATCCTGAATCGACTGGGTATCCCTATGAAATAGTGTACTCAATCGACTGGGTATCCTGAATCGACTGGGTATCCACGATCCATAATAAAATAGTTAATGTAAAGGCTCTTTTTAAAGTAGAAATAAGCATTGGATCTTGACATGAACCAAGTTAAATTTCATAAAATCATATGGTAAAAAACTTAGCAAGAAAGGACGAAGATTAACATCTCCCAAATTAACAACCCACATGCACAAATTAGTGTGTAAAAATGGAGAAAATAAATAGAGAAAAATGAGAAGCTAACCTTCGAGAACAGATACCCAGCCTTCAATTTCTCCACATTAGCATTGCGAGCAACCTTTGTTGTGTAAGCTGAAACAAAACAAATCCAAAACACATTGTTAAAAAAGAACCATACTTCACCATAGAAATAATTAACCTACATAATTAATACAACCATACTTAAGATCCAACAACAATAACATAATTAAGCTCCGACAACAATAACAACAATAACATAAGTGCTAAAAAAGAAAGCTACCAAAAGATAAGCCGAGAGACAAAAACTTTCCTCCAAAAAGGGAAGCTGCTCTGCTTCCTTTTTGCTAAAAGTAATCCTGAAATTCATTAAATTTCCTAATTTTTAGTAATTTAGCCATTTGCATACTACAATCATATGATATCTAGTAGCTTACAGATATCGCTCAACTAACATCATATATCATAAACTAATAATCAATAGAGAATTTCAACTAAAACAGCCATCAATAGTGATAGCACCCTCAATGGGCCATCAACAGTGAACAGAAAAGAAGTTTTTGCAGATGGTCCATTACTCGTATGCTACAAATAGGCTTCAGATCAGTTGTTAAATTTCAAACCATTTTGTTTTATAGTTTTTGCAGTAAACTATAATTACAAATTTGATAGATTTCAAGTCAAATTTAGCTCTCTATAATTAGTCTTTCCCATACTCTTCAACAGAACGAATGATGAGAATGAACCAAATTTAAAAGGAAAATGAAAATGAATAAGATAATGAACCAAATCTAACATGACACAGCCCGTAGATAGAAATGTATGTGCTTCAAACTTTCCAAGTATGTTTAAAAGGAAAATGAATAACCATGAAACCCGGTACAGGAAAAAGTGACCTCTAAAGATAATTTTGTGAGTGAACAAAATGGAAAGAACCAAATTTGAAATAGGTAAAGAAAGATTCAGAAGCTCACATTTGAAGGTTTGTCATCGCCACTCTCACTGTTCTTCTTTCCTCCAAATAGACCAACTACATGAAAAGATGTTCTCATTTGGCTCTTTCTGCTACAACGCCATGATAGTGATGGAATGACATTTAGTTGACCTAAAACATGAGTTTGTGATATAAAGAAATTTAATTTCACACCGGTTAATGCTAGAACTACAAATAAAGGACCAAGATATAGTATGAAAGATTAATCATTTCCGCTAGAACTACAAATAATGCTAGAACTACAAACAAAGAAACACATAATAAATAAAAATATCAATTTGCTAACAACATGCAAGGAAAATCTGACCTTCAGCTTGTTATTATGAATTTCCGCTTCAAATTGTCTATTGAAGACATTAAGTCTAACCATCTTCACTTTCAGTTCACTTATATGCACTTCTTTCTCTCTACAAATTACCTCTTTATCTTGCAACTGGCCCCTAACAAAATGGAAAGAATTGTCATACAATATTGCAGTAAAGAGTATACAAAATTACTGAATTAAATTTCACAATTCATGTTTTTGGTGAAGCTTGGTTAAATTCAGCATCAAGCATTTTTTGGTTAAATTACTGAATTACATATCAAGAATGCATCAAGCATCAAGAATGCAACAAGCTTGTACATATCAAGAATTAAATTTCACAATTCATGTTAAATTACTGAATTACTGAATTAAAATATCAAGAATGCATCAAGCAATCTATCCAGTTTTTGGTGAAGCTTGTACAGAGGAGACGGCGGACGGTGGGAGTTATGAATTTCCGCTTCAAAATGTCTATTGAAGACATTAAGTCTAACCATCTTCACTTTCAGTTCACTTATATGCACTTCTTTCTCTCTACAAATTACCTCTTTATCTTGCAATTGGCCCCTAACAAAATGGAAAGAATTGTCATACAATATTACAGTAAAGAGTATACAAAATTACTGAATTAAATTTCACAATTCATGTTTTTGGTGAAGCTTGGTTAAATTAAGCATCAAGCATTATTTGGTTAAATTACTGAATTACATATCAAGAATGCATCAAGCTTGTACATATCAAGAATTAAATTTCACAATTCATGTTAAATTACTGAATTACTGAATTAAAATATCAAGAATGCATCAAGCAATCTAACCAGTTTTTGGTGAAGCTTGTACAGAGGAGACGGCGGACGGCGGGAGCGACGGCGACGGGCGACGCGACGCCGGGAGGGGACACGGGCCGAGAGGGGGTGGCGATGTGGCTGTGGTTGCTGCTGTCGACGAAAGGAGAAGGGGAGGAGAGGGGCGTGCTGTCGTGGCTGGCGTCGTGGAGGCTGGGCGGCAGGGGAGGTCGCGAGCAGGCACCGGCGATGGGGTCACGGCAGGGGAGGTCGGGAGACTGGGTAGGAGGAGAGATGAGAGATGAGAAAGGGGGGAGAGATGACGACGGGTTCCAGAGAGAGATCGGGAGTGATTTTGAGTGGAGTGGGAAGAGAGAAAGGGGGGAGAGAGAGAGAGATCGGGAGAAGAGAGAGAGAGAAGCCATAAGAGAGAGATGGGGGAGTGATTCTGAGTGGAGAGAGAGAGAGTGAGTGGTTTTGGGTTTGAATTTTTGGGATTTGAAATTTTGGGCGGGAAAATATGTTTTGTGAGGTTAGATCTGGGCCATTGATTTTGGGGGAGATTGAATATGAGCCACTTGATAGCTTTCTTTGTGTTTTATTATATATATATATATATATATATATATATATATATGGTGCTGGTTCTTTACTGTCGAAATGTTGCTGGCTTGGGGTTTCTTTGTGCACGGATTTCGAGAAGGCGGATTGAAGCCTCTTTTGGAGTTCTATTGGGTGGGTGTCTCTTCTTATTTTCTAGATAGTATAGAAATCATGTCTAGGAGTTTTATGGTTGATATTTTGTTAGTTTAATGGTTCCTATTAGTGAAATTTGATGCATGTTATGGTGACAAAGATTGCTAGTTGTAGAAAAACCATAGAATGCATTGTATGTTAATGTGGAGTAAATAAATTAATTGGTAGATTAGAATGGAGAAATTTTAATTAAAGGCTTGTGTAGAAGTGTTAGACACAAATGAATAACTTGATTATTGCATGAAATGTCGTGACTTTTACAATTTGGGTAAAATGTGTGTATGAAATGCAAACTAGTAGAAATGAAAAATTAGAAACAATTTTGAGGGAAGAAATAGTTGTAGTGGAACAAAAGAAAGGTTGCATTAAATTAGTAGAAAAATTAACTTGTTGCATTTTGTATTATAATTCATATAAGAGAAAGAAATGATTAATTTGAAAAAAATTGAAGTAAATTCTTCATTAATGTGAATAAAATCAGTAAAGTGCTAATTTTGGAGAGCTATTAGTACAAAGTAATAGCATTAATTTGAAGAAAAGAGATAGTTAGAAATAAATCAAATTTTATGTTTATATGTTTTCAAATTAATATGTACATGAAATGAGAAAAAATCCTCTTAATTATCATTAGAATGAGTAAAGGTGGAATTATAGAGTTGATATGGCTAAAAATAGGATTAAATCGGGACCGTTCAAATCGGGCACAAATCTTAAAGATCTCAGGGGTAAAATGGTAATTTCACCTACAAACGGGTTCGAATTGGAAACTGGGTCTTTCTTCAAAGCCCAATAGCCCTGAAAACGGATCTGTTCTATTGGGTATGGGTAACAACCCATTACAAACCAATTCAGATGGATAAAAAATAATTCAAATTCGAGATTATCTCTAACAGGCAGTTTAAACCTCATCTCTTATCATGAAATAAGTTTAAACTATATATCTTATCCAAAAATACCGGGGCATAGAGATAATTTATTATCTCTAAACTGTCTCTTAAGGCGATAATAAATACCCCTTTTCCCCCACCATAACAAGGTAATCAATCTTTTTCCACCTAAGGCTCTTTCATAATCTTCCTGATTACTGACAAGAGCATTGGAGAGTTCGTTGCCGGGATCCATCCCGGTGTATCGAAATTTTTGCAGGTTCACAGCAGCGGCAAGAAACTAGTTAAAACGCTGGTGAAAGTCAATAGATTTGCTTATTTGTTTCCTTCAATAATCCACAAATTCATCTGTTTACTCCCACACCAAAATCAGCAACAACAGATTGACGCCGTCTGTGGGAAACTCGAAAAGCAATCTGACCCTATTTCATCAGCGAAAGTAGTTTCAAGCTATGCCTCCAAAGAAGGGGATGGCGACGGTCTCTAACCGCAGAGCCACTCCCTCACCTTCTCCTCCACTTCAGGAGGTCCCCCCTCAACCCGTTCAGCAAGTCCAGCAACCGCAGCCTGGACAGCCTCTCCCTCAACCTGTCCAGCAATCGCAGTCTGGACAGCTCCTTCCTCAGCAACCTCAGCCCCAACAGGCTTCTCAAGGGCCTGAAGGGGCTGTTGCAGGACCCTCTCGCCGAAGTCGCCCAAGGAAACCTCCACATCATGACCATGTCTCAATACATAACCCCTCATCCGACTCTATGGCCTCTCACAGTCCTCTAACGCCAAAGGATCTTAGGCACATTATTGTCAACCGGCAGCATAAGATAGATCTTTGAACCTGCTTGGATGAGAGGCAGACCCGCGAACATTAAAGGGGTCCAGCAATTTAGTCCCCTAGATCCCGATCCCGCAGTAGACCAGACCACAGGAGATCAAACTCTCCCAGGAGACGGAGGGAGTCACCCCAGCATCGTCAAAGGAGGAGCCGCTCTTCGACCGGTCGACCTGCCCCACGGGACCACCGAGAGCGGGAGGCACCGGTCACAAGGGCGGAGTTCCAGCAGTTTCAAGAAGCAGTCATGAAGGCCCTCAATGTTGTTCCCGACCACGATCAGTAGGTGCCCAGTCCTCAACCTGCCCCAAGTGATCGGCGTCATACTCCCAGTCCTCAACTTGCCCCAAGCTATCACCGTCGCACTCCCAGTCCCCTTCCGCATGAGGACGAGTCCCGGGGCACAACAAGATATGATCGAAGGGAGGATTCGTTCTATCATTGTCTCCACAAGATGGAGAGGTGCCTAGGCTGACTTGCCAGAGAAGAAGAACAACGGGCGAGGAATTTCCGCTCCAGTATGCCTCCGTTCTCCCGAACCATAATTGAAGCACCGGTTCTAGAGAACTTTAAACCCCCTCATTTTGAGTCATACAATGGGGAGTCTGACCCCGCTGACCACATCGAGAGTTTTAAAACTCTCATGTTGATCCACCAGGCATCGGACGCGCTTCTTTGCAAAACTATCCTGGCCATGCTGAAGGGGCCATCAAGAGAATGGTACTCACTACTAGCCCCGATTTCCATCTTCTCATTCGATCAGTTCGAAGGGCTCTTCCTTAGTCACTTCGTGAGTAGCTACCGCACTGAAAAGACAAGCACCTCTTTACTATTACTCCATCAAAGGAAGGGCGAGCGGCTAAAGGACTATGTTAAGTGTTTCACCTCCGAGGCCCGATCCATCGCCTCCCTAGACCAGTCGGTGGCCTCTGCTTGTCACCAACGACAACCGCAGGGCCTCTCTTGCCAAGAAGCCTCCTCGGGATTTCTCAGAACTCTTGCTTAGGAGTGAGAAGTATATCCGAGCGGAAGAGGCTCTCACTGGCCCCACTCTTGAGGGATCGTCCTCCAAAAAAAAGGAAGGGCACCGAAGAAGGAGCTAAGAAGCTCCAGAAAGATAATGGAGGCCAGCGTCACCCTCCTCCTCGCTTCGAGAAGTTTACTCCACTCAACGCGAGTGTCTCAGCCATTCTAATGGAGGTCGGGAAAGAAGGTCTCCTCCCACCTCTTCCGAAGATGAACAAACCGGGCAAAAAGAGAAACAAGGACAAATGGTGCCGCTTCCACAGGGATCACGGCCACGACATAGATGACTGTCGGGCCGTAAAAGACGAGATCGATGCCCTTATTCAAAGAGGGCAACTTTCCAGGTTTGTGAGAAAGGACAAGGCAGATCCTCCTTTGACCCCTAGGGGGTTAATAAGCGAACCGAAAGGCACGCCGAGAACCCGGATTCTGAAGCTGAAGCCATCCTGCATCTCATACACGGAGGCCCAATGGGGGGAGATTCGAACTCCTCCCTAAAAGCCTTCGTCCGAGAGGTGAACTCCGTGCAGAACCATCCTCCCCCCAAGGGCCTTGGGGTCCCGGTTACTTTTTCAGACAAAGATTTGGAGGGCGACCAAATGCCCCATTGTGATGCTTTGGTGATCAACCTTCATATGGCCAACTTCTATGTACGCCGAGTACTGGTCGACAACGGCAGTTCGGTCAACATCTTTTTTCTAGAAGCCTTCCAGGGTCTTAAGCTGTCTAGAGATCGACTCAAGCCTACCGGTTATACTCTCCACGGGTTCACCGAGGTGCCAGTGACAATCGAGGGTGTCATAACTCTTGATGTAACCGCTGGAAAAATCCTGACCACCCGAACCGAGCCAATGGATTTCATGGTGGTGGATGTGAAGGCGGCTTACAATGTTATTCTGGGCTGACCCGACCTAGCTACTCTCCAGGCTGTACCCTCAGCCTACCACCTGAAGATGAAGTTCTCCACCACGGCAGGGGTGGAAGAAGTCAGAGGGAGCCAGGATGCAGCTCGCAAATGCTATATGACTTCGGTAGGAGGACCGGTCCTCTCCCTTGAAGCTTTTGAACTCCCCCAAGGAAGTAGCCAACCTATATCAGAGCCGGTCGATGAGCTGGAAGAGGTGGCCTTCTCAGAAGGAGATCCGACCAGTACATTCCAGATTAGCAAATTCCTTCCCCCTCCCGTCAGATTCGACATTATCCAGTGTATAAGGGGAAATTGCAATCTATTCGCCTGGACTGCGACCGAAATGTCTGGAATCTCCTAGGAGCTTCTCATGAACCACCTTAGTGTAGCTTCTGGGGCCAAACCCGTTCAGCAAAATAGATGCAAATTCGCTCCTGAGCTCCAGCAGGAAATTAAAGAAGAGGTGGAAAAACTCTTGAACGCCCGGTTCATACAAGAGGTCAACTATCCCAAATGGCTGTCCAATGTCGTGATGGTCGAAAAAGCCAATGAGAGTTAGAGAATCTGCATTGACTTCACGGATCTAAACAAAGCATGCCCTAAAGATCTGTTCCCACTTCTGAGCATTGATGCCCTGATTAAGGCGACCTCAGGCCGCAAACTTAAGTTTCATGGATGCATTTTCTGGGTACAAGCAGATCAGGATGTTCCCTCCAGATATCCCGAAGACCTCTTTCGTAACCGACCAGGGTCTATACTGCTACCGGGTTATGCCCTTTGGGGTCAAGAACGCCGGTGCCACCTATCAACGCCTAGTTAACAAGGTCTTCAAGGAGCAGATCGGTCAGAACATGGAAGTCTACATAGATGACATGTTGGTAAAGAGCGTCAGCGAATCGGATTATGTTTCTGATCTCTAGGAGGCCTTTGATGTGTTGAGGAGGCACAACATGGGACTGAACGCAAACAAGTGTGCCTTCGGTGTCTCATCCGGTAAATTCCTTTGGTTCATGGTTAGCCAAAGAGGCATAGAGGCCGAACCGAAAAAGATTCAAGCCATTCTGAATATGAATGCTCCTTCAAGTGTCAAAGACGTACAGAAGCTCACGGGATGCCTGGCAGCCATAGGGCATTTTCTCTCCAAGTTAGGAGAAAAATGTCTCCCATTCTTCAAGGCCCTCAGAGGGGCTAAAGGCTTTGAGTGGAGGCAACAATAGCAAGAGTCCTTTGACCAGCTCAAGGCCTATTTAGTCAACCCCCCACTCTTGAGCAAGCCAAAGCCCGGGGAAGTCCTCTACATATACCTCGTCACCTCGGAGCAGACTCTCAGCACTGTTCTGGTAAGAGAAGAAGATAAGACGCAGAAGCCAATCTACTATGTGAGTAAAGTCCTCAGGGATGCCGAACTCTGTTATCCAAAGCTAGAAAAGATGGCTTATGCGTTAGTCGTGGAAGCCCGAAAACTTTGCCCCTACTTTCAGTCTCACTCGGTGGCCATTCTTACCGAACAGCCGCTCAAACAAGTTTACATGCATGAGACCTCGGGATACCTTATGAAGTGGTCTATAGAGCTGAGCCAATATAATATCAGCTATCATCCCCGAACCGCTATCAGGGCCCAAGCCTTAGCAGAGTTCATAGTAGAGAGCACAATCCTCGATGCCAGCCAAGTGTTAGAGGAAGCCCCATTCTGGATCGTGTATGTAGATGGGTCCTCGTGCGTCGATGGGAGCAGAGATGGGGTTATCCTGACTAGCCCCGATAATTTCGTTCTCCAATACTCACTCCGTCTCAACTTTCGTGTGTCCAATAATAAGGCTGAATATGAAGCCCTTATAGCCTGCCTGTGTATGGCTCGCAAGGCCGGGGCCCGGCGGATTAAAATATTCAGCGACTCACAACTGGTAGTGAACCAAGTATCGGGGGAGTACGAGGCAAGAGATGGTCATATGGCCAAATATTTGGCCAAAGTCAAAGAGCTACTGGCCTTTTTCGAAGATTCACAACTCTAGCGAATCCCCCAAGAAGAGAATGCGCAAGCAGATGCCCTATCAAAGCTAGCCTCTTCTTCCTTCCAGGGGCTCGAACAAACCTTCTTAATAGAAGTTCTCTTAAGACCTAGAATCGAGGAAGAAGATCCCGAACCAATGGAGATGCTGCCCCTGGAACTCGGGGAGAATTGGATGAGGCCCCTGCTCGAATTCCTCAAAGATGGGATCCTCCCCCAGACCCTAAAGAGGCCTGAAAGATCAGAACCAGAGCCGAGTGGTACACACTCATCGAGGGGGTCATGTATAAACGCTCTTACACTCAAGTGGACACCAAACCCTACTTGAGATGCCTTTCCCCCGAGGAAGCCCAGTATGCTCTAAAGGAGGTCCATGAAGGGATGTGTGGCGCTCACTTGGGAGCAAGGTCCCTCGCCCGTAAAATCCTGAATTATGGATACTTCTGGCCCACTCTCTTTAGCAATGCCGAACAACATGCTAATGCGGCCCCTGCCAAAAATTCTCAACAATCCGCCGCTTGCCACAAGCCCAACTCTCCTCTTTGTCTAGTCCAACCCATTTTTTAATGTGGGGAATGAACTTGCTCGGGCCTTTCCCTCCAGTGCCGGACCAGCTGAAGTTCCTTGTCGTGGCAATCGACTACTTCTTTAAATGGATCAAAGCCGAGCCTCTAGCGACGATCACAGAGAACAGAGTTCAGTGTTTCCTTTGGAAGAGCATTTTCTGTAGATTCGGTGTGTCTCGAATCTTGGTAACAGATAATGGGACTAAATTTACGAGGGCAACCTTTCACAATTTTTGTACAGTCCTTGGTATCTAGCAACGATTCTCCTCGATCTCCCACCCGCAGTCCAACGGTCAAGCGGAGAACGCCAATCGACAAATTCTCTTCGGCCTGAAAAAAGAGACCAGACAAGTCTGCCAAGGGTTTATGGGTCGAACAACTCACCAATGTGCTCTAGAGCTATCACACTACTAAGACGACCCCTACAGGAGAATCTCCCTTCAACTTCACTTACGGCTTTGAAGCCATCATCCCACTAGAAGTCGGTCTACCGTCCCCCATTTGATTGCCTACAACAAAGAGCAAAATGCGAACGAACTTCACGGTAACTTGGACCTCATCGATGGCATTCGCAAGAGATCCTCCATCCGGCAAGAAATCTGTCGACAAATGATTGAGCAGTCCCACAACAAGAGAGTCTGACCTACTAATCTCAATTAAGGAGATCTGGTGCTCAGAATGCTATCAATTTCTTTTTCAAGCAATAAAGGCAAGCTAGCGCCCAATTGGGAAGGACCATATAGGGTCTCCAAAGTTTTCTGGCCTAGCGCTTATCAACTTGAAGACCCGGGGGGCAAGAGGGTGCCGAGGACATGAAACGCGAAACACTTGTTGAAGTACCAAGAGGATGTTTGAACACCGCTCCAAGCAACTTCTACCCCTACAGCATTCATAAAGCATTTCAAAAGTTGTTTCTTTTTATTCAGCTAATTTTTTGAAGTGTAATAATGACTTGCAACTCAGAAGCAGCCACCTAGTTGTTTTTAATAAAAGCAATTTTCTTTCTCAGAAAATCCATCGTCTCGATGTTCTGGTTGTCTTACCCTGAAACGTACACTAAGTACAAAAAAAAACCTCTCTTAAACAACAAGTTCGGAGTCCAACACTTGGTTTGATGCCGCTTTAGCTACTTGCAAACGAGCAAGTTCGAAGTAGCTCACCATTCGGAATTGCTCGCACAACTGTTGAAACTTTTCTAACGACAAGTTCGTAGTCCAACACTTGGTTCGATGCCGCTTTAGCTACTTGCGACCAAGCAAGTACGAAATAGCTCACCATTCGGAATTGCTCCTACAACTGTTGAAACTTTTCAAATGACAAGTTTGGAGTCCAACACTTGGTTCGATGCCGCTTTAGCTACTTGCGAACAAGCAAGTACGAAGTAGCATACCATTCGGAATTGCTCCTACAACTGTTGAATCTTTTCTAACGACAAGTTCGGAGTCTAACACCTAGTTTGATACCGCTTTAGCTACTTGCGAACGAGCAAGTACGAAGTAGCTCACCATTCGGAATTGCTCCTACAACTGTCGAAACTCTCTTGCGAAAGTTAGCGAAACACAAATTCTTCGAACAAGCACGTTACCAGATCGAAAAATGCGATATATTATTTCATCAAGATCTGAGGTACAATTCTAAGTCTAGACCAAAAACTCATACAAAACAAAGACTACAAGATTACAAAATTTCACCCTAACTCCTTCTAGGGAGTGGGATGCTCCTATTAAGCAACACGCGAGGACGACGAGCACTTTGTCGCTCTCGCCCCATTTCCACCGAAGTCTCTAAGCCAGCGAGCCGAGTCGCATCGTCGGCACCAGAGAGTCTAACGGTTGCCCCGACAGATGCCCTACTCGATGAGCCTGCCACTCCACTTTGCGCATCACCTGGGTTTCGCAAAACAGGAGGCGAACGAACTGCTAACTCATTGAACGACCTTCCTTGAGCGTACACCCCGAGGGCAGGAAGTGCTTCTGACGTTGCTTCCCTTAGAAAGTCGTCGCAGACGAAGGTTCTCTGCCTTTAGCTCGACGACCGCTCTTTTAGTGAGTCGTCCGTCACTCTGATCTTCAAGCGAGGCAATCGCCTCGAACTACCCCCTCGCGAGACCTCAGAGATAGTCCTTCGAAGATGTGCCGCCTCTAGACTCTTCCCGAGCACCACGTTCTTTAACTCGTCCCTCTCGGATCTCGCCTCAAATAAGGAGTGACGAAGGATCTCAAGTCTCAAGCCCTGGATGACGGCCATGGAGGGGCAGGACTCCTCGCCTTCGGGTGGCACTTTGCGAATCCTCTCTTCAAGGCTCCGCATCTCGATGTCTTGACGAGCCAAGGTCAGCCTCAAATGACCTAACTCCCGCTACTCTATAAAGCATCTCTCGAGACCGAGCTAGTCCGAACTTATCAATGCCTAACTCACGGCGGAGACGTTGCACCTCGCTATCCTGGGCAAGTTAACGAAAGAGAAGCGTAAATATATTTAGTCGAAACAAATCTAAAAAGAAGATTTTAAGTTCGACTAGGGCTACAAGATAGTCCTACGTTTTGAATAAAAGCCACAAGCTGTGTTGCAACACAAAAGAGTTTTTCATTACTAAAGTAGAGATACAAAAGCAGTGGCCAGTCCGCTATTAGGCATCTCTACAACCAAATTCAAAAAAGGAATCAACAACCAAATACAAAAGAAACTACGAAGGAGGTCAGGTGTCCACCTCGGCGGAAGGACCCACGAGGGGTGTTAGCTCGTGACCGCTCCCCTCAGTAGTCTCCGGCACTGTCACAATAGACGTCTGGGGGTCCGCCACATCGTTTTCCTCTTCCTCTCCCTCAACACCGTCTACCTCATCTCCCCCCTCACCATTTACTTACTCTCCCTCCTTGTCAGGAAACAAATGATACCCCGAGTGATCAAAGCCAAGAACGCGCTCACCAATGTCATTCAAGGCCTTGGAATAGATTTTCCGCATATTCATCTCCAAGTAGCCAATGGCCTTCTTCTCCGCCGTGGCCTCGGCCTCTCGCATGGCTGCATCCTTCTCTCTCTCCACCGCTCTTTCCCGAGCGACCTCCTCCCTTTCCAAAATGGCACTCTCCTTCTCCTTAGCCAGTGTCGCCTCTAGCAGAGTGATCTGAGTGGCTTGAGACTTTGCTAAGAGGGCGACCGCTTTAGACTCCTTCTTGGCCCTCGATCGCTCGATTTTCTCTCAATCTTGAACGGCCTTCAACTCCTTCTGCTTCGCCACTTGCCTCAACAGGTAATTAAAGTGGCAGATCGTTTGCGGGGATGCAAAGAAAGAAGTTAGCAAGGAAGTTTACAAAATAAAGCCTACACTGAAACTGTAACATCGAAAACTTACAGTCATCTGCACCTTCATAATCTCCAAGACCGAGTCACCCGCAGTCCCGTGCTCCATCGAGGCATTGTCCTTTGGCATGGCCAAGTGATGCACAGCGTCCATGCAGCTCACTGAGTCCCCGTGGAATCCATCATGCCTCCGCACTTGCCAATTGGGTACGAAGATTCTCTTCAGCTCGTCGGTCAAGACCGTCTCGGCCACCGCTGTAAGAGGAGGAGCTTCAAGAGCTAGCGTCGCCGAAAGAGGGAGATCTCCTGCCAAGGGGACAGTCGGAGCAATAGGTGTGGACTCTAAATCCACGACGGGAGTAGAACCGCCCTCGCTCCTAGTCGCCTTCGACAGCGATGGCCGAACGACTGTCTGCTTCCTCTTCCTCTCACAGGCTCGCCTACCACTCAGGGCCGAACACCTATTCATGATGTCATCAAAGTCCATGCTTGCATCTCCTGCAAGTAGAAGATAAGAAGTGTTAGAAAATTTGAAGAGCTTCTGCGAACTAAGGAATAATGATTAAAGAAAATTCATACTAGGGTTCATCTGGCTAAGCCCCCCTTCCCCCCCCCCCCCCACCCACCCAAAGAGACTATCTTCTGAGATATCTCTCCAGTGCAATGTCGGTCGATCTAAAAGAATTATGACCATCCTATCTTCTTCGGGGCTAAGAGACAGCTTTGCCTTCGCTACTTCGGCACGTCCTCCCTCCAAACCATTGGGATGTCCCACGGCTCCTTGCTTTGAATCAAAAAGTACTTATCCCTCCAAGACTTCACTGAGTCGGGGATGTCGACCAACTTGACGCCCTTCCGAGCAGTGAGATAGAATCGGTACTCCGTCCGCATCTTCTGATGAATCTTATATAACATACGGAGAAAATTGAGATGAGGCTCGATCCTTGCAGCCTGGCAGTGAAGCACGAACCCCTTAATGTGCCTCCAAATGTTCGGCATAAGTTGAATCGGACCTACTCCGTACCATCGCAACACTTCTCTTACGAACGGATGAAGAGGGAGGCGAAGCCCCGCATGAAAAGCGTCGAAGAGAAACACGCATAAATCAGGGGAGAACGAAGAGCAAGATCTAACCCCAGGACCAGGAAGGATAAGGTTGGACTTCGGAGGAATCATGTAGCACCTCCTAATGGTGCGCAGGTCTGCCTCCGTAAGTACGGAGACCACGTCGTTCGCCTCGGAGCGCTCTCAAGGCTCGTTCTCCTCATAGAACCAACCCATGCCATGCTCAACATGCCTCAGTTCTTCGGCACTGTACTGGCGAACCCCTCCCAAGTGAGACAAGGTGATCGAATGCCTTCCGAACTCGCTCATCCTCCGATCCCTCTCCACGACCGTTTCCACCACCGGCGAAGGCAGAGCTGCTACACCCTTCCCCTTGTCGACCCTAGAATCTCTCTCCACAACTGTCTCCAACGGCGGAGGCAGAACCACGTCGACCCTAGAAGAAGGAGGTGGAGGGGGTGCTTCGGCCCGACCCGAGGGGGAGGCCTCCTCACCGAAGGATACCCTAAAAATCTTTTAAAATAAAAATAAATTACCTTTTGATGTGACGTTCCTGGTCGGAAGTCTCACCGGAGAACAGAAAAGATCACCGGAATATCGCTTTAGCTCTGGAGTAAGAAAATTTTCTGTTGTTTTTAAAAGAGAGAGTAAGGATAAATGAGAAGGGGGGGGGGATTTATAGTAAAACTTGGGGGCTTGGGCCGAAACGCAATGGGCCTCTTAGGAATCCCAAGAGGCACAAAATCCTAACCGTCCAGAAGTCAAACCGTCAAGGAAGTCAAACCGACAAAGAAGATAAATAGTCGAGCAAAGTGGCGCTGACTAGTCAATGGTCTAGAGCCACGTGTCACTCATCTGTAGTTCGACGCACGCTCGCCAAGCTCGCCTCTTCATGTCGAACAGAGCCATTTCCGAACGAAATATGGGCAAAGTGGCATTGACCAGTCAATGGTCTAGAGCCACGTGTCGCTCATCTGTAGTTCGATGCACGCTCGCCAAGCTTGCCTCTGTATGTCGAACAAAGCCATTTCCGAACGAAATATGGGCAAAGTGGCATTGACCAGTCAACGGTCTAGAGCCACGTGTTGCTCATCTGTAGTTCGACGCACACTCACCAAGCTTGCCTCTTCATGTCGAACAGAGCCGTTTCCGAACGAAATATGGGCAAAGTGGCATTGACCGGTCAACGGTCTAGAGCCACGTGTCACCCATTTGTGGTTCGACGCACGCTCGCCACCTTCACCGTTCCAAGCCGAATAGATGCAATTCCGAACAGAAAAAGGGGAGAGGCTTAACGGGTCGGGTTCGGACCCATTACCCACATAGAAACCCGTTCCTTCTCTCCTTCTCCCCTCCTCTTCAAAGCGCATCGTCAACCGCCAAACTCAAGATCGCCAGCTCCTTCCCTAACGAGCTCCGCCATGGCCGAGCTCCACCCATCGCCGAGCTCGCAGCGTTCGTCGCCGAGCTCACAGCGAACGATCGCTGCAGCTTTCACCGATTGATCGCCGCGCTTGACCTCACCCCTATAACACCTTGTACTTAAGCGGATATATATATATATGTGTGTGTGTGTGTGTAGAAAAAGGTGGTGGCCTATAAGGTTTCTATGGGCTTAGAATTAAATGGATTAATGATTGAAGCCTATAGAAGTTCTATGGGGCTTAGGCATTAATGTGCATGGTGTGCATGGAAATGAGGGAATGCATGCATGCACATGGAAAGTGACGTGGGGTTCATGGGTGATAATTCCATATCTGAAAAATAAGTGGGAGAGTGTGTGTATATATTAGGAAAACCAAATGAGAAAGGTTACCTATATGGTATACCCATCTTTTGATGGTGTCTGTGGTGGGCGTGACTAGAGTTTTGTGTCCGTTCTTTCGCGTGCGCGCACACGTAGCCGTGTGCGCAGCTGAGCCGGGCTCGGGGCGTTACAACCCCGATCACTGACCATCTCCTTCGCCAAGCTCCCTCGCCAAGCTCTCCCCTCCGCTGAAGCTCTCCTCCGCAGGCATCGAGCTCCCCATGCCGAGCTCCACTTCTGTTCCTCGCCAAGCCATTGAGCTCCTCTCGCTTCACGGGGTGCTTGGCAAGTCGGAAACGAGGGTCAAAGGGGTGAAGACGAGAGATAAAGGCGGAGTTGAAAGTCGAGCGAAGAAGACTAAGTATGGAGAAAGGCGATGTCTTGGAAAAAAAGGTTGGGTTGGGGGGGGGGCTTGCCACGTCAGCGATCAACCATTGACCAACGTGTCAGCGTGGCGATCATGCAGCTAACAGAGGCTAAACCGAACAAAAAAGGGGAGAAAAACTGCTGCCTCCCGATACGTGCCGCCTCATGATCAACGATCATGATTAAATCAAGGTAATTTCCTTTAATTAATTCTTTTATTTAATTATTAAATTGAAATAATTATTTAAAAAATTTGAAAAATAATTAAAAAATTCGAAGAAAAATAATTAAAAATTCTAAAAAATAATTTTTAATTCGGAAAAATATTTTGATATTCCGAAGATAATTATTTTTTTTTAGAATAATTAATTAAAATTCAAAAAGTTATTATCAAAATTCAGAAATTGAATAAAAAAATTCAAAAAATAATTAAAAATTAGAAAAAATTCAGAAAAATCTGGAAAAATTAAAAAAAATCTAGAAAATTTTGAGAATAATTTTGGGTACTTTACAAGCTCAGGTTGGCACCGTTACACCTCGAGCAAGATCCAAACTCCTTCAAGAACACTAATAAAATCCCGTACGCCATTGAAACGATAAAACTACCCCTCAAAGGCTGTTAAACTCAGTCTTCGGGAGTGGAGGGCTCGTGATATGCCTAAAAATAGGATTAAATTGGGACTCAAATTGGGCAAAAATCTTAAAGCTCTCAGGGGTAAAATAGTAATTTCACCTACAAACGGGTCCGAATTGGGAACTGGGTCTTTCTTCAAAGCCCAATAGCCCGAAAACAGATCTATCCTATTGGGTATGGGTAACAACCTATTAAAAACCAATTCAGATGGATAAAAAGTAATTCAAATTCGTGATTATCTCTAAGAGGCAGTTTAAACCTCCCCTCTTATCAAGAAACGAGTTTAAACTCTATATCTTATCCAAAAACACCGGGACATAGAGATAACTGATTATCTCTAAACTGTCTTTTAAGGTAGCTATAAATACCCCTCTCCCTCCACCATAGCAAGGTAATCAATCTTTTTCCACCTAAAACTCTTTCATAATCTTTCTGGTTATTGACAAGAGTGTCGAAGGGTTCATCGTTGGGATCCATCCGGTGTATCAAACTTTTTGCAGGTTCACGGCAGCGACAAGAAACCAGTCAAAATGCCGGTGAAAGTCAACAGGTTTGCTTATTTGTTTCCTTCAAGAATTCACAAATTCATCTGTTTGCTCCCACACCAAAATCAGCAGCAACAAATTGGCGTCGTCTGTGGGAAACTCGAAAGCAATCCGACCCTATTTCATCAGCGAAAGTAGTTTCAAGCTATGCCTCCAAAGAGAGGGAAGGCGATGGTTTCTAACCGCAGAGCCACTCCCGCACCTTCTCCTCCTCCACTTCAGGAGGTCCCCCCTCAACCCGTTTAGCAAGTCCAGCAACCGCAGCCTGGACAGCCTCTCCCTCAACCTGTCCAGCAATCGTAGCCTGGACAACCCCTTCCTAAGCAACCTCAGCCCCAATAGGCTCCTCAAGGACCTCAAGGCACTGCCGCGGGACCCTCCTGCCGAAGTCGCCCAAGGCAACCTCCACATCATGATCATGTCTCAATACATAATCCCTTATCCGACTTCATGGCCTCTTACAGTCCTCTAATGCCAAAGGATCTCAGGCACATTATTGTCAACCGACAGCATGAGATAGATCTTCGGACCTACTAGGATGAGAGGCAGACCCATGATGGGATTCCCCACCGCGAACATCAAAGGGGTCCAGCGATTTGGTCCCCTAGAGCCCGATCCCCCCGTAGACCAAACCGCAGGAGATCTAACTCTCCTAGGAGACGAAGAGAGTCACCCCAGCATCGCCAAAGGAGGAGCCGCTCTCCGATCGGTCGACCCGCATGACGGGACCATCGAGAGCGAGAAGCATCAATCACAAGGGCAGAGTTCCAGCAGTTTCAAGAAGCAGTCCGGAGGGCCCTCAATGTTGTTCCCGACCACGATCAGCGGGTGTCCAGTCCTCAACCGGCCCCAAGCTATCGACGGCGTACTCCCAGTCCTCAACTTGCCCGAAGCTATCACTGTCGCACTCCTAGTCCCCTTCCGCATGAGGGCGAGTCCCGGGGCACAAAAAGATATGATCGAAGGGAAGATTCGTTTTGCCGTCACCTCCACGAGATGGGGAGGTGCCAAGGCCGACTAGACAGAGAAGAGGAACAATGGGCAAGGAATTTCCGCCCCAGCAGGCCTCCGTTCTCCCGAACCATAATTGAAGCACCGTTTCTAGAGAACTTCAAACCCCCTCATTTTGAGTCATACAATGGGGAGTCCGACCCCGCTGACCACATCAAGAGTTTTAAAACTCTCATGATGATCCACCAGGCGTAGCACCTCCGAGCCATCTCTTGGCTTCCCTTAACTTCTCCTGCCCCTGCTGGCATGGGAAATGTCATTTTCATAAAGAAAGTTGAGGGCACGACATTAAGTGCTGCTAGACTGGGTTGGCTAAGGATGGAGTTATAGGTGGCATTTACATCGAATACCATGAAGTCCATCACCCCGATCTGGGTTGTTAGGGTCTTTCCTGCAGTCACATCGAGGGTGATTAATCATTCGATTTGGACTGGGACTCTGAAAAACACGTGGAGAGTGTATCCGACCGGCTTGAGATGATATCGAGAGAGCTTGAGGCCCTTAATGGCTTCAAGAAGAAGGATGTTGACAGAATTGTCGTTGTCTACTAGGATTCGACGTACCTCGTGGTTGGCCATATAGAGACTGATTACTAGTGCATCGCAGTGGAGCATTTGAATGCCTTCTAAATCCTTATATGAGAATGTCACTAGAACCCCCATACTCTTGGCTGGGGGGAAGTTATGCACCGAATTCATCTCTCGGACGAAAGCCTTTCGGGAGGAGTTTGATTCCCCACCCATAGGCCATCCATGGATGGAGTGGAGAAGCAGTCTTGACTCCCAGTCTTAGGACTTGGATGGCTTCTCTGCTAACTTGCTAGCCCCTCTGGGTGGTGGAGGATCGGCCATGTCTTTCCAGATAGACTTGGATAGGTGCCCTTGTTGGATATGCACTTCGATTCCTTCCTTAAGAGCCCGACAATCATTTGTATTGTGGTCGTGGTCTCTCTAAAAATGACACCACTTATCTCTGTTCATTCTCTTCCCTAGAGTGTTCATTCTATGGGAGCACGGAGTAGCCCTTCCTTGTCTACCTCCATGAGGACTGCTGGTATGGTGGCATTAAGTGGGATGAACTTCTCAAAATGAGGAGGAGGGTGGCACTGACCATTGCCATCTTTCTGAAATTTCTAGGATCCTTCTTCATTTACATTCTTCTATTTATTCCTAAAGGAGGGCTCTTCTTGCCTGAGGTGTTTAAAAGCATCTTCAACTCAGATATACTTCTCGCTCTTAAGCAGGAGTTCCGAGAAATCCTGAATAGGCTTCTTGGCAAGGGACGCTTTGAGGTCGGTGTTATTGACATTATATATGAATGCAGTGGTCGCTACTGCTTGATTGAGAGAGGTGATAGATCGAGACTCGGCTGTGAAGTGCTGGACAAAAACCCTGAGTCGTTCCCATTCCCTTTGATTCAGGTCCAGTAAAGGGGAAGTTGTCTTCTCAGTTCGGCGGTTGCTTACAAAGTGGGTGAGGAGGTGCTCTTCAAATTGATCGGAGGAGAAGATGGAGCGCGGAGATAGAGGAAGTACCACTTCCTTGTTGACCCCTTCAGTGTGGCAGGAAACGTCTTGCAGAGAAGTGCATTTGAGCCTTGATAGATCATCATGAGAATTTTAAAACTCTCGATATGATCAGCCGGGTTGGATTCTCTATTGTAAGACTCGAAGTGTGGTGGCTTGAAGGTCTCAGGGACACGAGCCTCCATTATTGACGTAGATAAGGGGTGTTTGCTAGGGCGGAAGCTTCTAGATTAACGGTCTTCCTCAGGGTTGATTCTGTTGAGACGGTCCTCCATCTTTCAGAGGTGGCGGAGAACTGGGTCTTCCCTTTGGTCGGATCTGGTCGACCCATGGGACTCTTTCTCATGTATGGTTGTAAGGCTGTCACTGTTTGTTGTCGACTCCTGACTGGAGCAATGTTGAGGGCTTGTAGGATTTATTCTTTAAAATATTGGAATTCTGCCTTGGTGACGAGCGTCCCTTCTTCTCTATTGGTCCTGTGAACTGGTCAAGTTCCTATAGTTTGGCTTCTCTGCGAGAAGGAGGAGACCTTCTTCGTCCCCTGGGAGAGGGGGTTCTTCTTTTCCTCTGTCTTCGAGAAGAGGGGGTCCTCTTGCTTCCCTGACGTTATGGATGGGGGACTTTGTCTTCGGTTTGCCTTTTGTTCAGGCAAATTCAGAGGTCAGACCCCTGCTGTCTGTTGATGATAACTTGGCGTAGGTCTGGCTGCGGCTAGGGCATCGTAGAAAGGGTCGAGGTACGGACGAAACCTCTTTTTTCAACGAATAGCCGTACTGGGTGCTGTTCAGGATGGCTTCGGCCGGAGCCCCCTGGTGCTGCTCCTCTGGATGGAGGCTGAATCTACTGGAGAGGGGGTTGTTCTGGTTGAGGTTGCTGATCTGGTTGAGACTGCTAAACCTGTTGAAGTTGTTGATCTTGTTGAGGGGGGTCCTCTGCATGAGGAGGAAGTGAAGGAAGGTGGTTGGCTTGTCAGCTGGTAGCCGTCGCCTTCCCCTTCTTCCTCGGAGGCATGGCTGAGAAGGTAGTTTCAAACTAACGAAGTTGGATCAATGATCTTTTCTGTTTTCCAGAGACGACGCTAATATGTTGTTGCCAATTTCTTTGTGGGAGCAAACAGATATGTGAATTCTTTAAAAAAAATAATTAAGATCAAACCTTCGTTGTTTGTCGGTGTTGACTGCCAAAAACTGCACTTGACTCCAAGATCTAATCGTCAAGAACGATTGAAATCGCTCCCGTTGACCTGCAAACAAGCCCGAAAGATCGGGGTTGGTCCCGACAACATACCCTCCGATGCCCAAGTCTGAAACTCAGAGATATGGTGAGCTTTTGCAATTACCTAGTTTCTGAGGAGGTCTCGAGGTATTTATAATAGCTGAGAGGGTCCAATTTTAAGATATTCATCTATATTTACTTCTCGGTGTTTTGATGGAGTCGGTTACCCTTTCCATGCGAAGAGATCGAGTCAGGACACATCTCTTGATGAAGAGATGGAGTTTTCAAACTCTCTCATGTGCATGGAGGGATAAAATCGGTTACCCTTAGTTGCTTGATTCAATATTCAATTTGTCCGAAAGACAGGAAGTCAAAAAAATCCGAACTGATAATGCTAAAAAATCTCAAGTTAGCTCATCTGCCTTTCTTTACGTTGATCGTTATAAGCCTCTTGAAGGTTTTTGGATGACAAGCCTCAAGGTTATCTTATTGCTGATATCGAGGATCTTGATGATATTGACGATATTGATGATATCGAGGATCTTGATGATAAAGACGATATTGATATTGATGATAGTGACGATGTTGATGATGTTTATATGGAACTGCTAACTATGAAGAATGTGCAAAGTATGTATATGACGCAGAAAAATCTGATTCAAATCTAATATAGCACCTATGTATACAAATGAAATGCATCGAGTTGATTCTTTTAATGAATAGATCCGATCACAACTTCGAATATGGGATTCAAAGGGATCAAATAGGAAATGATACTCTGAATCATATAACTATAATGAAATATACGATCAACCAAAATTTATCGAGTTGGAAAAAGAGTAAGAAGAAATGGTTTAATCCTATTGTTTCTCGAACCGAGATTTTTTTTTTCCAACATGTTCTATTCGATATTTGTAGGACAAGAACCCTACTCGGTATTGTTAAAAATAAAAAAAAAGAGTGGAAGCAGAACAAGTAAAGCTGTTATGGATAATCCTTTCTTCTTGTGCCAAAGATCTTAGCATTTTCGAATGAACTAGAGCTACATTTCTTTTCCATTTCCATTCCAGAGTTCCTATCTGTTTCCATGCCCTTTTTTTTGTTCAAATAACAATTAACGTGAAGCTGGGTCAAGAACAACGAATCGCTTTCTGATAAACAGATCCATATTGCAAGTTCATTATTACGGGTAGTTCCTACAATGGATCGGACTAATGACGTATGCCCAGATTGTTACGCCTTTCGTGCGGGTCGTAACTTACCCGACAAGGAATTTCGCTACCTTAGGACCGTTATAGTTACAGCCGTCGTTCACTGGAGCTTCGGACGCCGGCTCCCCTGTCATCAGGTCACCAACTTCTTTGACCTTCCAGCACTGGGCAGGTGTCAGTCCCCATACATGGTCTTACGACTCTGCGAAGACCTGTGTTTTTGGTAAACAGTCGTCCGGGCCTGGTCACTGCGACCCCTTTTGTGAGGAGGCACCCCTTCTCCCGAAGTTATGAGGCTATTTTTCCGAGTTCCTTAGAGAGAGTTGTCTTGCGCCCCTAGGTATTCTCTGTACAATACTTGAGTTATCGATGTAGATGCTACATAGTTGGTTCTCATCCTTCAGAGACCACGAATGTAATAGAGACATCTGTGGACAAAATAACCACCCTAAGATGATCATCTCATGGCTATTGAGAACGAATCAAATCAGATTGTTCTATTTCTCAATCTGTCTGACTTGCTCCAACATAACCGAGGTCGAAAGATTGAAAAGTTAGTCATTCACAACCACTGATGAATGATTAGGGGGGTTTAAACTAGGTTCTTCCGACGAATCTGTACTCATTTGCGTTAGGGTTGCTTTGGCAGCTCCATATTGCCTGCTAGATAGGGTTGTTGGGCCACAAAGTGGCCCAACTCTTCATGTCAGATCTGCACCTGCTAAAATTTACCGTTTTATTTCTGAGAGCTTTAAAATTCGTGCTTAATTTGAACGGTTCTGATTTTGTTCTATTTTTATCCATATCAATACCAGACATGAACAAGCAGTTAGATACCTACCAAACTTCTTTGAACTTTAATTGTTATCCTCTTTTAATGACATAGGCAGTATATTAGGTAGGTTAGATATCTTCACTAACTTAAATTGTATCTTGGAATATAAAGTTGCAAGCTACTACAATAACCATAAAAAAAATACATGCATGCATCTATGTGTTCCAAATTTTTGGACAACCAGAAAAAGGTTTGCCACAAAAACTAGTAGGCAATAAAGAGGATAGAAAACGGTCGTCTTACTTGTTACGGTAATCCACATTAATATTGTTCACGCATTCAAGGATCAGCTGAAAAATACAATTATCCAATTATCCTTGCACTAAGACCATCTTCAATCACACTAATCATTTCTTAATTTCAGTCAAAATAATAGATTTAGAGAGAAAATATTCTCCAACAGGACTAGCCAAATATGATGAAGTTGTTCACTCGCCAAACTCCTCTTCCGTTCTTTTCGCATCTCAAAATCCAAAAAATAAAATCAAAACTCACATAAAAATTCAAATCAAGTCAAAATCTGATCACGAACATCACGCTCGAGCTCGAAAAACCACGATCGCAAAAGCAACAACGCGCGAGATCGCGAACTCACAATCTGTGATAGTGAGAGGAAGTTTCTGTGGAAGTTTTTTTCTTTTAGATTGGGCTTTTTGTTTTGGGCTTGGGCATTGTAATCTTTTTTAACATATTTCTTTTTATAGCTTGGGCTTTTCTTTTGGGTTGAGCTTCTGTCTTTTATTTAATTTAACTCTGGGCATCAAAATATCAATAACTAGTTAAAATAGTCAGTATGGTTGGAGTGTCGATTTTTTTTGTTAGCCAAATTATTTAACTGCTATTCGTTTTGCATATTCTAGTGAGGCATAATAGTTAGCATGGTTGGAGATGCACTAAGTAGATTCACCACAAGGGAAATAGCTTTAAATTTGCGCACATTTCCTGCATGCATTTTTCCCTGATCAGGGCCGGTGCAACATCGTGACATACAAAAACTCTGCGTGTATGCTCAATCGATCTATATATATCCATTAACCTTTTACATTAGACAACAAGCTTGCCAGATTGAGAAGGTGGTAGGTCATGCCATGAATGTAGAGCCTAACCCTCCTAAAAATGTATACATCTTTTAGAATCTAGATTTTAACCGAGGCCAATTTTATTTGGATGTGTTAGGCCACACAGCCATATAGAGAAATAGCAGCTGAAAAGAGCAAAGTCATTCGAAAATTATTTATGTTGAGTTCTCACTGCAGAACAGATGCAAAATAATAGAATCCTAAAAAAAGAACAAATACAATAAAAAATCAACACACAGAGAACATATGAGATTTTTTTCGATGTTCACTTAATACAATGACTACTTTTCCGCTCAGAGGCGCTCATACAATTTTCACTAGAAAAATGAAGAATAAGTTTACAGTTCTCTCAGCCCCTAGGTATAGGGTTTTTCTCTATTTCTCACTCTCTCTCTCTAACGGCTGATAGATCTCTCTATTTGGATAGAACAATATTTCTCTTAACCATAAAATCGTACTCAATACAATATATATAGGTTTACAACAAATTAGATCTCAGCCGCAGATCAAACAATGCCGCGTGGTTGACCGTACACTTAGACGATCGATTGCAACTATCCTTCGAGTGTATAAGGATTTAACAGAGAGCGGTACGGTCGACTATTCATTTCCTTTAAGTGTACATGGTTCTAACAGAGAGCGAGACGGTCGATATATGATTCAACAGGAATCACCCGGTCGACTGCATAGTTCTCAACTTGAGAGACTGTGCATGTCGGTTGACTGCGCAGTCGACTGCACTTTTCTGCATGCAGCTGCTGGCTGCTGTTGAGCTGCTTGCTCTCACTTCGACACATCTTCTAGTTAATCTTAGATCTATAAACCCCAACAATTTACTCATTCAAAACTTCATGATATGGTACGACCATGAATTCCTATAGACATTTGTAGGTTAATTCTAACATAATTCTTATTTATTATAATTATATTCATTATGATTATTTTTATTTTTAAATAAGAGGGCATGTGAATCATAATATTAAGATGTGAGAGAGTCTTCACCTAACTTGACGCAGCCATGTAGCAAGAAGGTGGTGGGAAAGTACAGAGTAACAAGGGAAAACAAATGGCCAAAGCCATTGGGGATTTTAGACGCCGGGCCTCCCACTGCTCACACGCGGTAAGACCCGGTGCCACAATCTTTATCAGCCTTGAGAGTCTGACTGACACAATTATCATGTTGCTTTGAGATGCACTCTTTTTTGACTATAAAGACATAGCGCACTTTGAGATGCACACCCTCTGATTGGATTTTCTCAGGTCTTGTTGAGCATTGTGGAGAGATTACTGCTTTTAATCAAAAAAGGAACATAGATACTATCATGGACAGGTTTTATTGCAAGGAGAAATGCTAGACTTACATAAGATTCTAACCCAAACTTACATGGAGCTTGTCTTTTAGTAATTGTTGGGTCTTATCCATTTATCTTTTAGTAGTTAATGGACACAACCACTAAAAGACAAGTTCCATGTATATTTGAGGTAGAATTTCATGTATGTCTTGCATTTCTCTATTGCAAGTGATCTATTTTCACTTTTTTTTGTCAATTCCTAAGAACTTGATCAACTATTTTTGCGTGTAACAGTCTGTTTTGTAAATGTTTTTCTTAAAAATAAAGTTTTATTTGTTAAGTAGTTGTCAAAGCAATGCTATATATTAATAAATGTTGAGTTTTATGTCTTGAATACTTGTAGTCGGATGAGAAGTAGAATATGATGAAGCAAAGGAGGCCGAAGCAATCACACGAGTGAAGAAGCAACAACAATACAGCAAGAAGCAGTAGCAGCACAACAACAGACCAGTTGACAGTCGACTGTCCTGCCAAGTCTCTGTTTGGGGTCGAGCGCACTGCGGTCAAACAGTGGCAAATAATCCTAATAGGTCGGGTCTGGATTGTTCTGTTTCAGAATTTTTTCACTCCAAGTTAGATTGTACGACTCCTATAGTGTGTCTCTTTATTCAGAATATATAGGACGACTTAGGTATCAAGAATACAACCTAGGATTTCTCTAGATCTCTATATATTATTGTGTATGTCTCAATTGAGATGCAAAATAGAGTACTTCATATGAGAGTTTAGATTGAGAGTTCTCCATTTTAAATAGTTGATGATCTTACAGTTATGCTTGAGAGATTGAAAGGTTCTTTATGCGAGTGTAATACTTTGAATCATTTTTAGTTGAATAATATATCTCTATTTCTCTCCCGGATTAGGGTTCGCCCAAACCGAAATAAATCATTGCATGCTTTCTGTACTTGGTTTGATGTACTTGTTTGATTGTTCGTCATTAATTGAATCTATCGGTGCTAAACTCAACAACGAATTTCTAACAATTAATTTTTCCAATAACTCATCTCTTTCGATGATTACCACATATTTCATTCATCATGATCTAATTACGTAGAATAACATCTTCCGAGTTCTCTCCATTTATGTTACTTATATCCGTTTAAATGATTGTTTCTAGGGCTGCAAACGAATCGAGCTATTCACGAGCTATTCGCGTCGAGCTCGGTCAAAGCTCGAGCTCAAAACTGAACTCGTTTCGTAAACGAGCCAAGCTCGAGCTTGGTTTTTTTTTTTAAGGCTAAGCTCGCTAGCTATTCGGCTCGAATACGGTCAAAGCTCGATCAAAGCTCGGCTCGAACCGAGCTCGAGCTCAAAACTGAGCTCTTTTTGTAAACGAGCCGAGCTCGAGCCTGAAGGTATTCTGCTCGGCTCGGCTCGATTGCAGCCCTAATTGTTGCACCCTGCATGATTAGCACATTTTTTCTCATTAATATGTGAAGGCTATACGGCTGAAGTACATGAACAATTGCGCAAGTAACAACAAAGTGCTAGAAAACAGAACATAATTGATGAATATTATTAAAGGAGACCCTCTTGAGTCTTTGAGCCATAAGCAAGACCGGCCCTAAGTTTACGGGCCCTAGGCAAAATTCTGAAATGGGGCCCCATACAAAATTTATTTTTTAAAAAAGTTATTAAAAAAATTTCAAATTTTTTTTTTTTGCTACAATTCTTGAAAAACCGATATATGTGAAGAAATAAATGGAGATTTAGAAACTTAAAAAAAAAATCTCCATTAAAATCCAATCCCAACTAAAATAAGCCGATCCAAGTACTATTTTTTTAAAAAAAAACCCAAAAATTAAATTAGGGAGCCCCTAAAAAAACTTTACGCATAAAAAACGTATATATAAATACAAGGATTTTTTTTTTGGGTCCCTAAATTTGCAAAAAATTAGGGGGCCCGAGGCAGGCGCCTCCCCGGCCTCCACTAGGAGGCCCGACCCTGGCCATAAGGGATCACCAACCCTAATTTTCATACGTACACTTGCTCGATGTGTAAAGAGATCTGCGCATTTCCCTAGCTCCCTGCGTAGTTGCGTAACTTAAAAAAAGATGTTCGACAACTCTCTGTATATCACACAAAATCGATTAATAATTAATACATGTGATGCTCATGCTCGTGAAAATAAATCAAATTTACGCATGACATTATTAGAGGGTGAAGTTTTTTTTTTTTTTTTGATAAAAAGATAACTACAGTCATCACTTCATTAATGATAATTAACGAAACAAGCAAATTGTAACGCCTCGAATTCCAAAATACACTGAATTCGAGATTCCACAGGGTCTTTCCACTTCATTTAGTACAATTTTACAAGGAAATTTGAACTTTTCACTTTACATCAGAGTTTACATGAAACTTTACACTTTACATTGCACAGCGGAAGTAAATTTACAACATTTAAATAAATGTACAACAACATTGAATAATCTTTAAGCATCTGTTCCTCTTTAATCTTTATCATGTCATTTACCCTGCATACAAAACTGTGGGTACGTCAGTTTATTCAACCGATGAACATTATACACGGTCATCCTCTCTATGCCGGAAATAGTATAACTCATTTTCCATATTTAACAAATACAAACTTGTCACATATCAAACTAAAGGGACTACCCTATTAATATTGTGTTGTGGTGGTGCACTTAGTCCTTAATGCAGTTATTTATATTATATGACACTAATACACACTTGTTCGGATTCTGTGCATCCCATACTACATAGGTCCGAGGGCAAGCCTCTTAATCGTTCTTCATCTTGGTAGGGTTCAATCCCTTGTCATGACTTAATCTACTACTGTAACTACGGTGAGTATCCTAGATGATCTATGAGTACAAGCTCGTGTACAGAAAACCTGGAGGGAAATCCCACGCCGTGTCTTGACTCATCAAGCATGCATTCTGTGGCAATTCAGCCTCCTTCATGGCACACGATCCTCTTGCAGTCACCAAACATCCCACAAGCGTGGCTAAAGTCCGATCATTACTGAGTAGTGCCCACGCCATGTCTTGACTCATCAAGCATGCATTTTATGGCTCACACCCGCACCGTAAACTCTAGTTCTCATACTCGTATTTTTCTCTCACTTTCATCACGTCTTCACTATATATTAATCCTTAGTTTTTATCAGAATCATGAACAAAATCAAAGCTCTAGAGTTAGCCTCTCCACTAAACCGGACTTATTCATTCATTCAAACATGACCAACCTTGGTCTTTCATTTCAAATTTCATTTCATTTCTTTCCCAATGCCGGGGGAGACTTAGCTACTCTTTTGTTTCAATTCCAATTCACAATTTTCAAAATTGAGCATTTCCAACTCATAAGTTCATTTTCATAATCACAACAGATTTTCTTTTTCAATATCATGATCTCTAATTTATTCATAAGTCCATAGCCATACATGGAATTCAATTATTCCTTGTGTATTTCATCAATATCATTTCCATATTAAAATCACAACACTATTTATATAGCAAAATATTGAGTATTCACATTTCATAATTTTCACACTATTCTCCATTGAGAATAAATTACGTCACATCACTTCATATTATTTCTTTCTTTGCTATATTGTTTTTCTAACACTTCATTTCAAGTTCTTTTGCAAATTATAACTTCACAAAAATATAAATGTAGAACCATAGTTTTATATATACATTTATTCTCAAAACATACTCTACTTCATGCAAATAATTCTCAAATTATTTTTCACAAGTCCCTCATAATTTTAAAATAATAAACATATTTTTTTCATAATTTTTCCATCATCAAAAATCCCAAAAAAATGTTTTTTCCCCTCAATTTAAATACTGGCCGGGCCCAGTATTCGAACCCACAACCAGAGAGAAGCAAGCCGAAAGCACAGGCCACTAGGCCACTTGCGCCAGCGGTATAGAAAAGCGCTGAGAGCATTAAATGCTCTCGGCTGCATTTCATTTTATTTTTTTAAAACACGAAAGAAAATATGCGATGCTACTGCGAATCGAACCATCGACCCGCCCAATACTGTAGCGAATAAGAGCATCCCGACCACGTGAGCTATATGCTCAGGTTGTCATGGTTACAACTTGAAGTTTATTTAAATCGATTCTCCCTGTTTATTAACACATTTTGATGTTCAACAAGCTCTCATTTCATTTTGCTTTTATAAAATTTGCTGTAAATTTCCAGATTGACTAATACCATCATAAATTATACTCCAGTATATAGAAAATAATTTTTTCAATAATTAATACATATTTTTCATACAATTAATTCGAATTATAAACTATCACTACCACATTTCTTCTTTTTCGACATTTCTTAACAAATTAACATCACTAATCTCTTTATTAGCAATCTTCATATTAATTCTCTGTTTTTAATCATTTCCCAAACATACAATCTATACCTTAATTCATTCATTTCAACATTATCACAAAAATCCATTTAAACACATAAAGTAGCATTGTCAATCTACTAACTTTTGCATATAATCCTTGATGTAGATAATGAAATTTTCTTCAAGCAATCCATGGCTACAATCAATTCGTACACAACTTAAATTTTAATAATGGAACCACATACAATTTCATATTCACATTTCAATCAATCAATAGGTCATTTTTCTAATTAAAGTGTACTCTTCTTAATTTTTTTTCATGC
The DNA here is from genome assembly GCA_017893485.1 of Hemerocallis citrina. Classification (NCBI taxonomy): domain Eukaryota; kingdom Viridiplantae; phylum Streptophyta; class Magnoliopsida; order Asparagales; family Asphodelaceae; genus Hemerocallis; species Hemerocallis citrina. The sequence goes on along the minus strand of CM030364.1, from coordinate 66,329,463 downwards.
ATCATTCTTTCAATTTACATCTAGCATGTTTTCTAATTAGAAATACGGAAAATTTACCCACCTTAATTTGGAGAGAAATACAACTAGCAACCTCCTAAACGAATGTCCTTGCCACGAGAGCGATCCTCCTCCTAGATGCGCGCACCCGAGCCTTCCACAAGCCAAACCCGAGAGCTCTTAGTGCCTGCCTTCCTCCTTGCTTGATGTAAGCACAATCCTCCCACACAATCTCAATCTTTTAACTCACTTAATAAACTACTAGATAATGTATTTTGAACTATAGGTTTGGAGGAAATAATTAGCACAAGGATAACTAGGCTGGGGGGGGGGGGGGTATTTATATTAAAAATCTAGGAAAATGGAAGGCTAGGATTAACTTAGGAGTTAGGATTAAAAGGCTAGGATTAAAGGAGGAGTTACAATAACCAACCATGATCAAGTAACCACCACCCATGACTCCACTCAAATTTTCCCTTTTCCCTCCAACGTTCCAACCGGCCACACAAGTGTGCTTTTGCACGTGTACGTGCAATGCACGTGCATGCAACTTGGTCTCCATTTAAAAATTGTACATTATATTTTACAAAAAAATCTTTAAAATTATTCTACATTACAAGTTGTATTTAAAAATAAAATAGCTCATGGGCTTTAGTTTTTGGGCCAAAAATAATAGTTTATAAAAGAAAATAAATAAATTCAATTTGGGCTTTAAAAGAAAGGCTTTTTGTCTATTTGAAAAAAAGGGCTTTATACAAAAATAATTAAAGAGCACATATATAAATATCTATACTCATCATAATGAAAATAATTACCAAAATATTGCACGTGCACGCTACGTGCAAAATAAAATAATTTTTATTAAATGAAAATCGGGGCATTACACAAATAATAATACCTAGTAAGCCCGAAGGCACATCAAACATCAAAAACTCCCAAAATAGAAGCCAATGCCTCAATAGCCAACACGAGGCGATCTAACAAAAGCAAATACAAATAACAGCTAAACCACAATCTCCCATATGCAAAACATAACCCGAATGTCGCGCAGCTTGAAAGTCAGCTACTCCTCATCCTCCTCCAATCGTAGTCTCTTCTTGGATCCGAGGTACCCTGTCCATTCATAAATGCAAAGGTAAATTTTGTGCATCAAAACTGAAAATCTATGATTAATACTACGAAACACAAGTTGTTTAGGTCTAGCTATAGGTTCCAAATCGTAGAGGCAACAACAATTTCCCAACCGAATCTATCCTCCTTCCTAATTCTGTTAGTTCTACCATTACCCCAAACCTCCGTACTCGATTGAGGATACTCTAAAATTCCAAATCTAGGACCCATACCCCCCCCCCCCATACCATTCTCGCTCGAGGATAGTTAAATAGAATGTGATTTGTATCCTCGTCCTGTATTTGACATCTAGCGCAAACAATGTTTACCACGATTCCACGTTTCGTCAGATTGACCTTCAATAAAATAGCGTCGTTAGCCACCAGCCAGAGAAAGACTTTAACTTTAGTAGGAGCTTTAATGTACCATATAACGTCAGCGACCTCGCTTCTTCTTCCTCCATTGTTGAGCCTTTTGTATAATGAAGTTACAGTGAATCTGAAGCTTGACTCCAATAACAATTGTCTCTCATCTTCAGCCTCCTGGGTGTACCTCCCTTCTATATGAATGAAGTTGTTGAGAGTTTGGAGTTGAGTAATAGAGTCTTGATCTAGGGAATTTTTGACTTCTAGTCTAAGCCTGTTGTTGCACCAAATATCACTCACCAAGGCATCAGTGTTTAGGGTTGCGCTAGCTGCTGACGGAAAAAGTCCCATGAGGGTGCTATTTTCGCACCATTTATCATTCCTGAATCCTGTGTTCTTGGCATTCCCCACCCTGCAGACAGTGTTACTATGAAAAATATCTCCCATTTTGGATACCCCTATTCATAAAAAGGAATTCCTACTATAGACGCTTCTTCCCCCGTATCTGGATTTCTTTCTCGACCGATACTTAATGAAAGACTTACACCACAAATTGTTGCGCTTGTTTGCCAACTTCCACCACCATTTACTAAGCATGGCTTTGTTCATATATCTAAGATTGATGATTCCCAAATCCTTGAACTCTTTCCTTTTGCATACTCTCCCCCAGCTTGTGAGATGTAACCCTTTTTCTCCCCCGTCTGCCTCTTCCCATAGGAATCTTCTTCTGCTTTTGTCAATTCTGTTGATTACCAAACTCGGTAATTCATAAGTAGACATGAGATATATTGGAATACTATTAGTAACAGAGTCCAACAGGGTAATCCTTCCACCTAATGTGAGCATGCGCCCTTTCCAACCAGCTAATCTTTTCTCGATTTTTTCGATTAGCGGTTGCCAGTCGTCCCTTGTGAGCTTTCCTGGTCTGATAGGAATCCCCAAATAGATTAAGGGAAAATCACCTTTATTGCAACCTAGCATCTGTTGGATATAAGTAATGGGGATAGAACAAATATCGATAAGTGGAATGATACAGCTCTTGTTGAAGTTAACCTTCATTCCGGACCAAGCCTCGAAGCACCTAAGTATCGTACCCATTGCAATTATTTCATCTTTTGCAATTGCTTGCACCAAAGTATTGTCAGCGTACTGAAGGATGAATATTACTTCAGGGATTCCTTTGATTTTGATGCCATGACTGACATTCTCCTTTCTGCCATTTACAATCATCTCTGCTAATCCGTCTGCCACAATAACAAATAATAACGATGACAATGGATCTCCTTGTCTTAGTCCTCTTTGACATTTAATCTCCTTTCTCGGCACCCCGTTGATAATAAGAAACGATTTTCCTCCTCTGACACACTGGTGGATCCACCTCCTCCACCTTTCCCCGAACCCTTTTAGCAGTAAGACCTCGTCCACACAATCCCATTCTACGGTATCAAATGCTTTTTGAAAATCCATTTTGAATAGAAAGCCGTCTGTTTTATCTTTGTTTTCCCTGAATACTATTTCATGAGCCGATGCTACACTGTCCATAAAGTCTTTTCCTCTAATAAATCCACTCTGAGATTTACCAACAATATCATTAAGCTGTGGAACTAGTCTATTAACCAAGACTTTTGAAATGATTTTGAAAGATCTGTTCAGGAGGATGATGGGCCTCAAGTTTCCAACCTTCTTGATTTCATTTTTCTTAGGAATTAAAACAATATTCGCGTAGTTCAGCCTTCCCAAATCAACTTCACCCTTATAGAAATCTTATAAAATTCTCATGAAGTCAGCTTTTATGACTTTCCAGTATAATCTATAGAAGAAGAGCGAAACCCGTCCGGGCCCGGTGCCTTGACCTGCCCCAGATTCTTGATTGCAGCTAGAACTTCGTCTTCACTGAACTTGCCTTCGATATTATCACTTCCATTCAACCTCGTTGCTATTCACATATCTTGATTCAATTTACATCTATATACTCTTCTTTTGCCTAACAACTCCTTATAGCTTTTATTAATGTGCTGCGTGATTCTATCCTCATTCTCGCACCAATCTCCGTCCACCTGTAACCTGGAGATATTATTAAGCCGCCATCTTCCGTTGGCAATCTTGTGAATGAATTTGGTATTGGCATCACCTTCCTATAACCATTGAATCCTTGATCGTTGTCTCTAGTATTGCTCTTCCATATTACCAATTTGTAGAATATCGTGTCTATTCTTACATAACTCCTCGAATTCGGACTCTATTAAGTCTCTTTCCTCCTCTATAACTTCCAGCTGCTGAATCATCCCTCCAATTTCTTATTTCATCCTTTGGTTCTGTCCAAATTCCGTCTTTGCCCTCTGTTTAAGTTTTTTTCTGAGTCTCCTAAGCTTTTCAATCCAGCATCCAACAGCAGTAGTCGACGTAGTGTTGGCGCTCCATGATTCTTCGATGAACTTATGACTCCTTTCACACAACATCCATGTTTTCTCAAATCGGAACTGAAATATGTTCGTCCTCTCTCCTTCTCCACAATCCAGTGCTAGTAGTGTATGATCAGAAGTGAACCTCACCAATGCTTTAAGCTGAGCTAACGAGAATTTATCCTCCCATTCAGAGGTCACAAAGATTCTATCCAGCTTTGCAAGAATGGGAGAGGCTTGCATATTCTTCTATGTGAACTGCCTATTTCTTGCATCGATCTCTAATAACTCTAGCTCATTGATAATTGAATTGAACCTGTCTCTATCGTTCTGTGACGCACCTCTTCCTAGATGTTCGTTTTGAAATCTAGTGATATTGAAATCTCCTCCTAAGACCCACGGACCTCTATGTCTACTTCTAATATCCTTAAGCTCGTTCCAAAATAAGCTCCTCTGAATTGACTCATAAGGGACATACACTGAAGTAACCGTATGGACCCAATTATCACAACGACGTCTAATAACCATCGTGACGGAAAAAAGTCTGGCAATATCCTCTATAATCTCAAACAATCTAGGATCGACTCCAATAGCGATGCCACCAGAAAACCCTCTCGAAGGTTTGAACCTCCACTCAAAGGTTCCAATACCCTTAATGTTTTGAAACTCTTCCCTACTAGGGAATTCAACCATCGTCTCTTGAAAGACACAAATACTTGGCCTGTTCCTAACGATAATATCGCTAATAAGTCTTTTTTTTGTTTTCTGACGCATCCCCCTAACGTTACAAAAGATGTATAACATAAAAATAGTAAAATCCCAACCCCTTAACCCTACACGACAATACGGACCACTGCATTAGTCTTCCCTTCGATAACTCTCCCCTCTAATAATGTTGACGTGATGTAGTTGCTCTCTTCTATTGGAACCCATGGCCATACCGTAAAGACTAGCAAAGTATATGAGATAATCGTCATTAAGTAAATTTAGAACCGAAAAATTGCTTGAAGAAATACCTTGACATGCCGAAGTTGGCTCCCTAGTCTTTGCCCCTGCCTTAATCAAATCATCTTTGCTTGGACCATTCGACCCCCATTTATCCATCTGCCTCTTGCTTTTTCGTTGATATTCTACAGTACTCCTTGATGCACTTGCCCTCGCGCTGTCTCCCAAACCATCTCATGCCATCTCTCGAACCTGCATAGCCCACCTTTCGTGCTCAGAGTCGTACGGACTTCCTCCGCTTTGTATTCCATCGAACACTCCTATCCTCCCCTCCGGTGATTCGATGTTTGATATAATAACCCTCCGCTCCACAGTCTACTCCACGGGACAGTCAACATTCTCCTCCTCTACATCCGTATTTACTTCTACCCTCTCCAGGCTGTCGCAGAGATGTACTTCACCCCCCATACCTTCCCCTAAAGGCAGACTAGTAACCAAATCATCTTTTCCTGAAACAATGAGCCTTTCGTCTCTCAATTGAAGCATGCCCGTGTGTTTTTGCACAATGTTGTTGGGCTGAACGAATGACTTGCCAGGCCCACCTTTTCTTTGACCAGCCCAGCGACTCCAAAAAGCCCATTTTGTGCCAGCTCTTCGATAGCGCTCCATATAGAATCCTGCAGCTCCTTTTTGGATAATGCCATGAACCCTGGGTCCCTCGAAGACTGAGCGCTCCCCTCTTTATCCGCCATTAATGAGCTTTTAAGAATACCGTGCTTTCGTATATCGAACGTTGTACCCTTGCAGCTGTCGTACCTTCCTCTGAGCCCCTCCGTCTTGTCGCTTTTGAAGAGCGGCCCTTTCCCATCGCGCTGCTAGTCTTTAGCAGCTGTCTCAATCCTATCTGGCTCCTGTTCTTCAACAGCTACCAGGTCATTTTGAATTACACATTGGAGATTAGAACCATACTCATCTAACGGTGAAAAGCTCTCTTTCATTTTTTTTGTTGATGAACGCTCAGGATCGGCTCTTTTACATCTGACGGTTCCCCGTCGTCTTCTTCCCTGAGAATTTTCCTATCATCTGAAAATTCGTCTTCCTCTCGCATCGAAATCTTCCTAAAAGAGACGCTCTTTTTCTTCTCTACGATCACTTTAACATCGTAGAACTCACCCTCAAACTCTACTTGGATCATTGATGGAATGTCAAAAAAAATTTCGATGCCTATTCTAATACGGGTGAACTCTCTTCGTTCCTGAGTTGTGGTGCTTCTATCTACTTCCACAACAAAACTGAATGCTCTAATCAAATTTTGGAACCCCCAATCGTACCCAGCAGTGAAATGGAAAATTGAACAATCTAATCCAAATCGTCAGCATCTCATTCATCTTTAGCCCTCCGAATTTGTTGGACCATTGCGAAAATGTCAAATAGTAATTGTTGGAATTGAGTATACATTCAAAACACTCATCTTGTTATCAATACTGTCTCATGGCCTAACGGTTAAAGTTTTGAGTTCACAAGAGGTTGGGGGTTCAATTCCTACATTCTACATGATATATATATATATATATATTTATATATCTATGACCGGGCCGGGCCTTAGGGCCTTGGGGGTCTTGGGGTCTATTGAAAAAAAAAACAAACAGAACATTTTTTTTTTTTTTGAAACTTTCAGAATTCAAAACGTCTTTAATAAATATAGCAGTTTCACACATAAATAGACTTTATGTTATAGCAGTTTCAAAAATTAAATAGTATTCATTATATAGCCGTTTTTTGGATTAATGCACACTCATTATAGCTTACTGGTTACAAGCTATAAGATGAGTATCTTTGGGAAGAAGAAGATATAGAAAACAGAAAAAGAAAATACAAAATTCTATCATTCAAAATTTTCTCAAAAAAATTCAATTTCTGCGGTTTTTGCTGGTGCAAGTTGGTACGTGCTGCTTTGGAGTCTTGGCAGCACTGTAGATCAGAAGCTCGTTGTATCCCGGGAGAAGTGTTTGGTGATCAACGATTCATCTCCAGAATCGGCCAAATAGTTTCTTAAAGAAAGTGCAACCCACGCCTCGAGCTACTTCTCACTTTCTTCCTGTTGCAGATCAATTCCAGAAAGGTCACTTGGTACACTCAGGTCGTTTTATTCCTAACAATTTTAAGAAACTATTTTCGTGATCTGTAATGGCTTTAGTTTCTGACCGCAAATATGAAACCAACAAACCAGAAAAATTTGCTGGCTTGAACTTCAAGCGATGGAAGAACAAAATGTTTTTCTATCTGTCGCTGAAGGAAGTTGCCCATGTTCTTACCCTAGACTGCCCTGTAATGCCTAACCCAGAACCTGTTGATGCAAATGATAATGAACAAATTTTAGATGACATAGCAGAATGGAAGGATGCCGATTTTAAATGTAGGAACTTCATCCTGAACGGGCTATCCGACGAACTGTATGACTATTACTTACAGTCCGATACGGCTAGGTCTGTTTGGGAAGCCCTACAGAAGAAATATGACACTGAAGAGGCTGGCTCGAAGAAATTCGCAGTCAGTCGTTACCTCAAATACACCATGGTCGACGACAAGCTGGTAACTATTCAATCACACGAGTTACAACATATTGCTCATGAGATCATTTCAGAGGGAATACCCCTCGATGAGCAATTTCAAGTAGCTGTGATGATTGACAAGTTACCACCTGGTTGGAAAGACTATAAGAACATCCTGCGACACAAATCAAAGGAACTGACCATGGAGAATTTGATAACTAGGCTTAGAGTTGAGGAGGAATCCAGAAAGCAAGATCAGAAAGAAGAAGTCCTGCTTGTTCAACAGAACAAAGCAAAAGTCCATTTGAAACCAAAGAACAAGCCGTTCAAGAAGAATGCTAGTCGGAAGTTCAATTCGAACTTTCGTCAGAATGGTCAGAATGGACGTCAGAATCCGAATAAGACAAATAACCAGCAAGCCCAAACCAACAACAATGGAACAGATCCTATCGAGTGTTGGAAGTGTCATCGCTTTGGACATATCGCTAGGAACTGCCGATCGCGTACACCTGCACCGCAGGCAAATGCTATCGAAGGGCCATTAGTGGCTATGATTACTGAGATCAACATGGTCGGTGTAACCGATGGGTGGTGGGCTGATACGGGCGCTACTAGGCATGTTTGCTATGAGCGCAGCTGGTTCAAAACTTATAAGGAGACTGAAGGTCAAAAAGTGCAACTTGGTGATTCTCACTGTATCAATGTGATGGGCACTGGAGAGGTGGACTTGGAGTTCACCTCTGGCAGGACTGTTACCCTCAAGGATGTCTTGCACACTCCTGATATGAGGAAGAACTTGATTTCTGGATACCTACTCAACAAGGCTGGTTTTCATCAGAGCATCGGATCCGACCAGTATGTTATAACTAAAAATGGAATTTTTGTGGGAAAGGGATTTGCTTGTAATGGGATGTTTAAACTCAGTATTGAAATGAATAAGAATAATGCTTCTGTTTACTCTTTGTCTTCTTTTACTTTATGGCACTCTAGACTATGTCATGTTAACAAGAAATTGGTAAATAATATGAGCAAACTTGGCATGATACCAAAAGTTAACTTAAATGAATTTGAAAAATGCACATCCTGTAGTCAAGCTAAGATAATTAAAACTTCAAATAGAAGTGTAGCTAGAGAAACAAAAATTTTAGACTTGATACATTCTGATATATGTGAGATGGATGGAACCTTAACCAGAAATGGTAAAAGATATTTCATTACATTTATTGATGATCATTCAAATTATACTCATGTTTATCTTATGGCACATAAGAGTGAAGCAATTGACATGTTTAGAACTTATGTAACTGAAGTGCAAAATCAATTTGAAAGAAATATTAAGAGATTTCGTAGTGATAGAGGTACAGAATATGATTCCAATGAATTTAAACAATTATATACATCATTTGGAATTATTCACGAGACCACTGCACCTTATTCACCTGAATCTAATGGAAAAGCTGAAAGAAAGAATAGGACTCTTACTGAATTGGTAGTTGCTTCGCTTATTAGTTCTGGAGCACCCAAATCTTTATGGGGTGAAGCCCTTTTATCTGTATGTCATGTTTTAAATAGAATTCCACATCTATCTTCTGATACTTCACCATACGAATTATGGAGAAGTAGAAAGCCCAATATTGATTATTTTAGAGTTTGGGGTTGTTTAGCATATGTCAGAAAACCTGACCCTAAAAGAATCAAACTTGCAAGTAGGGCATATGAATGTGTTTTTGTTGGTTATGCAGAGAACAGTAAGGCTTCCAGATTTTTAGACTTGAATAATAATGTAATTATTGAATCCTTAGATGCTGATTTTTATGAGGATAAATTTCCTTACTTATTGAGGAACAGTGGGGGTAGTAGTGGGGGTTCACAACCCTCAACTTCCTCTGGCATTCCTCAAAATAATACAAATGCTGCTAATGTTGATTTAGATTCTGAGCCACGTAGAAGCAAACGTGCTAGAACTACTAAAGATTTTGGTGATGACTATGTTGTATATGCTTTAGAATCTGATCCTAGTTCTATCAATGAGGCTTTAACCTCACCGGACGCCGATTTGTGGCAAGAAGCCATAAATGATGAAATGGATTCACTAACCTCTAATGGTACTTGGGAGTTAGTGGACTTACCTCGCGGTAGTCGTACTATAGGATGCAAATGGATTCTTAAGAGAAAGCTAAAACCAGATGGTACTATTGAAAAATTTAAAGCTAGACTAGTAGCTAAAGGATATGTACAAAAGGAAAATATAGATTTCTTTGACACTTACTCTCTTGTGACCCGTGTGACTACCATTAGAGTTTTATTAGCCATTTCTGCTGTGCATAACTTGTTGATCCACCAGATGGATGTTAAGACAGCTTTCCTTAATGGAGAACTTGAAGAGGAACTTTATATGGATCAGCCTGAAGGTTTTGTGATTCCATGGCAGGAACACAAAGTCTGCAAGCTGAATAAGACTTTATATGGTCTTAAGCAAGCTCCTAAACAGTGGCACGACAAAATTGATCAATTATTACTCTCAAATGGTTTTTCTATTAATAATGTTGATAAATGCCTTTATTATAAAGCATCTTGTGATAGTTGCATCATGCTTTGTCTATATGTAGATGATTTACTCATTTGTGGTTCTTCACTTGAACTAATTTCAGAGACTAAAACTATGCTTAGTCAAAATTTTGATATGAAAGACCTAGGTGAGGCCAATGTTATTTTAGGCATGAAAATCACACGTTCTGAGACTGGTATTACTCTTGATCAAACTCATTACATTGAGAAGATCTTGAAGAAATACAATTACTTTGACCGTAGACCTGCATGTACACCTAATGACCCTCATGTTAAACTTTTGAAAAATTCTGGTGCTGCAGTTAGACAAAAAGAATATGCTAGTATTATTGGTAGCCTTCGCTACGCTACTGACTGCACTAGACCTGACATTGCATATGCTGTAGGTGTATTATGTAGGTTTACGAGTTGTCCAAGTTCTGAGCATTGGAATGCTATTGACAGAGTCATGAGGTACTTGAAAAAGACCATGAACTTAGGACTACATTATGAGAGGTTTCCTGCTGTCCTTGAGGGATTCAGTGATGCAGATTGGAATTCATTTTCGGATGATTCCAAGGCCACAAGTGGATACGTTTTTAGTATCGCTGGTGGTGCTGTTTCTTGGAGGTCCAAGAAACAGACTATTTTAACTTACTCTACTATGGAGTCTGAGTTAGTTGCTCTAGCTGCGGCTAGTGAGGAGGCAAGCTGGTTGAGGAACCTCTTGTCTTACATTCCATCATGGAATAGGCCTATACCTCCGATCTTAATCCACTCAGATAGTACTGCTGCCATAGCTAAAGTACAAAATGCTTACTATAACGGTAAGAGATTAGCGATTCGTCGCAAGCACAGTACGGTGAGAGAGCTCCTCACGTCTGGTGCTGTCACTGTGGATTTTGTCAGATCAGAAAGTAATCTTGCAGATCCTTTGACGAAAGGATTGTCTCGAGACAAAGTTTGGAATACATCGATAAGGATGGGACTAAAGCCCATTTAGGATCACAATTGGTGGGAACCCAACCTATACGACTGGAGATCCCAAGACATAGGTTCAATGGGAAAAACAAGCCATGCTGTGATTGAAATCATGCAACCTAGGAGTTTTACCACTCCCTAGTCCATCCTGATGTGTATGTGCATGATATTTTGTAGCGTTAGTAAGGATGAGCTTGGCTCTTAATGAACTCTATATCTCTGAATGAGAGGAGTGCTTAGCTACAAGAGCACTCTTGATAGACTCACCGGGGTGTTTGTGAAGTGTGGCCGCTTCTACGAGAATGGGGCTGATTCTCTAAAAACATTCACCTATACTGGGATAAGCACAAGGCCGGAATGTGCTGGCATTTAGAACTTGCACCTGGTAGAATCACGTGTGGTTTTCCTTCACTATGTAAAAACGGGTAATGAGTTCAAGACTGAAGATCACTCATTATTCTTGCATTTTGAGGATTGTCCACTATGTAAGGTTCAAGTCTTCGGACACCTTACTTATGCATGGTTCTATACTTTTTGAAAAACCGCTTCTTTTAAAATTAGTGTTTTAAATATATAAGTGGGGGATTGTTGGAATTGAGTATACATTCAAAACACTCATCTTGTTATCAATACTGTCTCATGGCCTAACGGTTAAAGTTTTGAGTTCACAAGAGGTTGGGGGTTCAATTCCTACATTCTACATGATATATATATATATATTTATATATCTATGACCGGGCCGGGCCTTAGGGCCTTAGGGGTCTTGGGGTCTATTGAAAAAAAACAAACAGAACATTTTTTTTTTTTTGAAACTTTCAGAATTCAAAACGTTTTTAATAAATATAGCAGTTTCACACATAAATAGACTTTATGTTATAGCAGTTTCAAAAATTAAATAGTATTCATTATATAGCCGTTTTTTGGATTAATGCACACTCATTATAGCTTACTGGTTACAAGTTATAAGATGAGTATCTTTGGGAAGAAGAAGATATAGAAAACAAAAAAAGAAAATACAAAATTCTATCATTCAAAATTTTCTCAAAAAAATTCAATTTCTGCGGTTTTTGCTGGTGCAAGTTGGTACGTGCTGCTTTGGAGTCTTGGCAGCACTGTAGATCAGAAGCTCGTTGTATCCCGGGAGAAGTGTTTGGTGATCAACGATTCATCTCCAGAATCGGCCAAATAGTTTCTTAAAGAAAGTGCAACCCACGCCTCGAGCTACTTCTCACTTTCTTCCTGTTGCAGATCAATTCCAGAAAGGTCACTTGGTACACTCAGGTCGTTTTATTCCTAACAGTAATCCTCCGTACCCATTCCACTTTTACCAAGGACATCCTTCAATCTATCTTTGTCATGGCAATGGACGAAGAAGCCATTGGCGTTGAGGCGTTGAACTTTCCATGTCAGATTAGGGACGACGGCTGTGTTAGCATAGAGGAGAGTCTCGATCTCTTCGTTAGAGGGGTTCCCACTCTGCACTTTAATGATGGCGCACATACAAAACCTACGTTCGAATTCTGCCATAAGCGGCGTTGGAGTGATGAGAGCTTTAATTGCTGCCCTTCCCCCAGTGCATTTAGACTTAGTCGGTGACGCTAGCCTTGGAGCTAGCGTTGACGGCGCCGCAGTGCATTTAGACTTGGGATAGTCTTTGGAAATGTGGCCGGAGCATCTATAAGCGTAACAAAACCAATCGTTGACACAATTCGTGATCGTGTGTTCCCTTTGAGCGCATTTGTGACACTGTTGGCCTGAGCCCGCCGACTCCGAGTCTTCTTTGAGCTGCTGCATCTTTGCTTCGATGGTGAAGTTAATTAATACATCCCTTTTAAATTATATTCACAAGCTCATTTCCCAAAATATTCAAACGAAGAAATCTAATTAGTGGCATCATGTTGATAATTAGCACATGAACTTTCTCTGTTTAGTGTAGACAAGTTAGACACCACCATTTGTAATCCTGTATCTTTTGGGTCGGTCTCTTACTAATTTCATACGCCTTCTATTTAAGAAAGAGACTTGGTCATCTTCTCTTTTTCTATTAAAAGAAGAACGTGCTTTATAAATTAGTAACATTTTTCTTCTTCTATTGAAAACATGCCCTTTTATTAACAAAATTTAACAAATTCACATATTCTACTCAAACTATATATATATATATACAATTATAAAGGACAGGAGCCCCAAAACAGAGGAGAAACAACACAACCCTGCATTTCTTTTTCTGAGTTAAAGAGGGAAAAGTTTCTTAAGATGGCTGAAAAGAAATCAAACTTCTCAGTAACATGCAGTTTGTTGAGCCAGTACATCAAGAAGAAGGGGAGCTTTGGCGACCTCGGAATACTGGACATGGTGTCGAAAACTCAAGAACCCAGCAAAGGTGAGGTTTTATATCCTTTTAATTAGATGTTGTGGGTTGTTGATTTGTTATTGTATTGAGTTTGGTGAAATTGAAGGATTTGGTTTTGTATAGGATCGTTTCGGCAACCAACCACTTTGAACTTGCTACCAGGAGTTGATGTATCAGCCGATAACCAAACTGATGGAATTAGCTATGTGAAGGAGCCGGAGAATGCACAACTGACGCTATTTTATGGCGGAAAAGTTTTAACCTTTGATAACTTCCCAGCTGAAAATGCTGCAGACTTGATGAAATTGGCCTCGAAGGAGAGCTGTGTTGCTGCCCCTTCTCTTACTAGCTCGAAGAACCTGTCGATGGTCAAGCCTGATACTATCGGTAACTACCCATTATTTCATTTATATACATACGATTTTGGTTAAGGTCATTTTTATAATATAACTAAAATTCTATCCTTGTACTACAGATGTTCAAATAAGGAGGGCTTCACTTCAAAGGTTTCTTGAGAAAAGAAAGCATAGGTAAATAACTTTCACTATTTTCAAAATTTTTAAACAGTATTTGTTAATAGCTTCTAAACAAAATTTTGATGTTTAAAGTTTACTAATTTATTTCTTTTCTCTTACAATATAGGATGACTGCAAAGGCACCCTACCAAATTGATGGTTCTTCAAACATAAAATCTACTACTAATCCCGAAGTTGCGAGTTCTTGGCTTGGATTAGGACAGGGGGTCTAAAATTTCGGCTAAAATTATGAAGAAATAAGTTATTGCTATGTACTATTATTTTTTTCTTTTGGATATTAAAAGGTTTGATCGAAAATTTCTTATACTAACAATAGGTGACATAATAATAAAAGGAAGAAATGAAACTGGTGAGTCACCTTTTATTTCAAAAAAATTAAAAATAAAAAAGAAGATCTTGTAATTAATTGTGGAATGCACATGTTTTTAACTTCGGATTATTTTTCCCACTTTGTATAGTGTGATTGATATATATCCAAGGTTGATTTTTGTTCATGGATACTTCTAAGATTTTATATATATATTCGCCTGATTGAAGATATATTAGATTGTTGTGCTCTGTTGTTTTTTTTTTTTTTTTTTTTTGGTTTAAAAGATGACTAAGTCATCGCTTCATTAAAGAGAAATTAACGAAACAGTCAATAAAGTTACATGGTCTGCCCGAAGACGATCAACATCAAAGTTTAGCTGTCAAGGATACAATAGTCTGAACAAAGCACAAAATATATCAGCTAAACTAAAAGATGTGGTGTGTAGCGACCCACCACATGCTTGGGAACTACTACTCCTCTCCCAAGCGCATCTTCTTCCTGGATCTGATAAGCCCTGTCCATTCATAACAACATCAATAAATTTTGTGCATCAGAAAAGAAAGTCCATGGGTAACACTATTGAAACAATAGTCATTACGATCTAGCCAGAGGTTCCACATAATAGAAGCAACAACCATATCCCACTCTAGTCTTACTTCCTTTCTAATCTTGTTCGATCTAATGTCCCCCCATACCTCAGACTAGACCCTGGACCCCGTAATACCCCGTACGTATGACCCACTTTCTCCCAGACCCATGTCGCTCTATGACACTTGAAAAGGATGTGATTTGTATCTTCCTCGCAATTTAGACATCTATTACAAATCACGTCGTCCATCATTCCCCGCTTCCTCAAATTAACCTTGGACAGAATCGCATCATTATCCACCAACCATAGAAATACGTTAACTTTGGAAGATACGTTGGTGCCCCATATGACATCCGCGACCTCGTTTCTTATACCTCCATCATTCAGCCATTTGTATAATGAGGAGACCGAAAACTTGCTATTCGCCTCCAGTGTCCACCATCTCTTGTCTTCCGACTGTTGAGTGTAATTTTCTTCTGTACGAATGAAATTGTTGACCAGTTGTAGTTGACAAATAGATTCCTGATCCAGAAAACCCTTGACTTCTAATCTCAACTTATTGTTCTTCCAAACGTCGCTCACTAGGGTGTCTTTGTTGAGAATTGCCTCTGCAGCTGAGGGGAACATTCCCATAAGGGAGTTATTACCGCACCATTTGTCTTTCCAAAATCTTGTATTCTTGCCATTCTTAACCCTACACAGAGTGTTGCTATGATAAACGTCGCCTGTCTTGTATACCCCTTTCCATAAGAATGACTTATACTGTGGACTCCCTTTCCCCCATATCTGAACTTCTTCCTTGCCCGATAATTAGTAAGAGACTTACACCACCAATTGTTGCGTCGGTTTGCCAACTTCAACCACCATTTACTGAGAAGGGCATTGTTTATATCTCTAAGATTAATGATTCCTAATCCACCAAACTCTTTCCTTTTGCAAACCCTCCCCCAACTAATAAGGTGGATCCCTTTAACTCCCTCGTTCGCTCCTTTCCACAGAAATCTCCTTCTACATTTATCTATCTTGTGAATTACCCATACCGGTAGTTCATAAATAGACATGAGATAGATAGGGATGCTATTGATGATAGAATTAAGTAATGTGATCCTGCCCCCCAGTGTTAAAAATTTTCCTTTCCAGCCAGCTAGTCTTAAAAAATTTTCTTTCCAGCCAGCTAGTCCTTTTTCGATCCTATCAATTAGGGGTTGCCAATATTCCCTAGAGAGCTTCCCAGGCCTGATAAGGATACTCATATATACCAGTGGAAACTCCCCCTTATTGCAACCAAGCATTTGTTGGATCGATGTGGTGGGAATGGATCTTTTGTTGCTAAGCTGGATGACACAGCTCTTATTGAAGTTGACCTTCATGCCAGACCATGCCTCGAAGCAGTTCAAGACTGTTTCCATAGCTATGATATCCTCCTTCGATGCCGATCCAAACAATAGAGTATCGTCAGCATACTGAAGTATTGAAATTGGCTCTGTAAAACCTTTTATTTTTATGCCGAAGCTAGCCCTCTCCTTTTTGCCGTTAGCTATCATCTCTGCCAGCCCATCTGCTACAATTGCAAATAACATTGACGACAAAGGATCCCCTTGTCTAAGACCTCTCTTGCATCTGATTTCTTTTCCTTGTGCTCCGTTAACGATAAGGAACGATTTACCTCCTCTGATGCACTGATAGATCCATTTCCTCCACCTTTTCCCGAATCCTTTCAGGAGCATAACCTCGTCCACGAAGTCCCATTCGATCGAGTCGTATGCCTTTTGGAAATATACTTTAAAAAGGAAACCATACGTTTTGTCCTTGCTTCCTCTGAAAATAATTTCATAGGCTAATGCGACACTATCCATAATGTCTCTTCCTTAATGAAGCCACTTTGTGAATCGCCAACGATATCCTTTAAATGTGGGCCCAATCTATTAGCCATCACTTTGGTAATGATCTTAAAGGAGCCATTGAGTAGACTGATGGGTCTCAGGTCTCCAACCTCTTTAATCTCTTGTTTCTTGGGGATCAGAACGATATTGGCATAATTTAATCTTTCTAAGTCCGCCTCCCCCTTATAAAAATCTTCGACGATGTGCATGAAGTCCTCTCTGATGATTTTCCAATATAGCTGGTAAAAGAATAACGGAAATCCGTCTGGACCTGGTGCCTTACCCAACCCCAGATTCTTGATAACGGATACAACTTCCTCTTCACTGAAACTGCTTTCGATGCTATCAGAATCGTTGATCTTTGATTCCATCCACATATTCTGATTCAGCGAACACCTATGCTCCCTTCTTTTGCCCAGCAGCTCCTTATATGTCTCATTAATGTGCAGTGTGATTCTGTCCTCGCTTTCACACCAAACACCATCCACCTTTAGCCCAGAAATATGGTTGCTTCGCCTTCTTCCATTTGCAATCCTATAGAAAAATTTAGTGTTAGCATCTCCCTCCTGCAACCAGTGTATTCTGGAGCGTTGCCTCCAATAGTTTTCCTCCATCCTTTCCATTTGTATTATATCTTGATAATAAACTTTTGGTCTTGATTGATTAATATTAAATTATTAATTACACAAAAATGATGTTTGTGTGATTTGGTGTAATTTGCAAGGCTGTAACTTCTAAGAGTCTTGATTTGGACTGTAAGTGACCTTCAACATTCCTAATGCAGCCTAATTAGTTCCTGTTCCTTTTTCTTTCTTTCCTTTTTTTTTTCTTTTTTTCTTTCTTACTCTTTCTGAATCGAAGACAGTCAACAATTTAGACTTGTTCCTTGTAAATTACATTTGTTCTTTGTTAATCCCTTGTCAGAAATGACAAGCCAATCTTATAATTCCTGTTAGAATTGTGCCTAATATTCTTGATCTTCCTCTAAGGAAAATCATATGCTTTATATGAATTTTTTTTCCCGAAGAAGTTTGGAAAAAAGAAAGACGTGTTTGGTTGTACTAACAGTCAAGAGCACATTCAAGAAATTAGGTAATGGGCAAAGGACAAGGTCACTAATTACTTATAATCACCCAACTTTACCTGCTTTGTTCCACTTGTTGACAAAGTTGCAAAATGTGTCAAAAGAGGTGTACAGGAAAGGGGGCATAAATTTAAGTTGTGTATGGTGTGGGATTTGCAATTCAAGATCTTTTTTTAAAAGAGTAATGTCAATCGCACTATTTTTTCTCAAGTTTTGTTCCAGTTGGCCCTGATTGTCATTGGAGCTTTCTATTCCAACCATTCAATAAATAGAGAGAGAACAATTCAATTGGTTTGACAAATAGTAACAACTAAATTGCTTCAAGGACCATAGGAGCACGCTTTTTTTTTTTTTTTTTTCTTCTTTCTTTAGTACTAGCACTTACACTTATCTTACTACAAAACACATGGGCTTTCTCGGTATTTTCAAATGCCAAACATTGTTGAAAATGCCGTCAAAAGCACCGGAATATCCCGTGCCGGAAAAGATGACTAGCCTATCCCGGCATTTTGACAAATGCCGGTATAGACCAATAAAAACATTGGAATAGTTTATTCATTTTAAATGAAAATAGGAAGAAAAAATGTCTATCCCGGTGTTTTGTATCAAAAACGTTGGGATACGTTGGTTTTTTTTTTATTAAAAAAACCCACCCGAGCCCGACATTTTTTTTTGAAAAAAACCCTACCCAATCTCGACTTTTTTCCAAAAAATGCCGGGATAGACCTTTTTTTTTTCCTCTCTCGTATTTTTATTTAATATACCAAATCAAAATACCTGTAAGTAAATTCACAATCATTTTCAACAATTCATTCCAATAATCATCCAAAAATTTAAGAATCAAGCACAATAAAAAATAAAAAAGTGCTTTAGAGCACAAATTTATTCCAATAATCAAGCATAATAAGCAATTCATTCCAATATTCATTCACAAATTCAAAGAATTCAATAATTACATATATGTACACGTGCTTAAGTGTACGAAATCACAAAAAGTTTGTTGGAATTAATTTTTGCAGTTTTCCGGGCCGGATTCCGGCAAGCTCCGGCCACCGGCGGCACCGAAAAATGAGTGGATTGCGATCCTCTCGACGAGTACTATTCCGTAGTATACTCACTTGCCAAAAACGAATTCCGTATGAATGAGAAATGTTGATCCAAAGTTGAGTACTTTAAATGTACTAACTTGGCAACTGGGAGAAAATAGATAGTCCCATATCGAAAATTGGAAATGATTTTGTCTAGTATATATACTAGAAAACTGGACTAAAGGGCGTGGCCCGGGGGTTACCACTAACGTGTAGTGGAGAGAGGACTTAGCCAAAATGACAAACACGCGCGCGCGCGCGCTCGGCCCGGCCCGGGCCCCGGCCCCGCTCGGTTCGGTTTGGTCTGGCTTAAATTTTTTATTTTATTTTTGCCCAGACAAACTCTTTCCCTACTGAACTGAAAAAGGCTTTTCAGATTCAGTAACTGGTGCCCATTACTCTGTAACAGCAGAGTAATGGCTCACCAGTTATGAATCTGAAGAGTCCCCATTACTCTGCTGTTACAGAGTAATGGCAGCTGCTGAACAGTCTCCAGTCCAACTCTTCTCTATAAATCCAGACATCAACTCCTATACAGAGATAGAAATTTTTTTGCATTTTGGTCTTCCTCTTCTTCTCCTCTGCGTGAGTCACTGTCACTGAGAGTACACCACAGACAGAAGTTCGTTGGCTCTGAAGCAAGAGTGCTGCATTCTTCAGAGAAGGTACAGTTGTATCCTGGGAAGAAATTCGCCGGTAACCGTCACACTACGGGGCGAATTCTGCTTTAAGGACAGAGATTCTAAAATCTCGACTCTGTACAAGTTCATTGCTTACTGTTTTTTCTTCCTGTATTTGATTTCTTCACAACTTTGTTGGAATTTCTTATTATTTTATATTCAAGTTCTAACAATCTTAAAGCAGAATTTTTCCTCACAGATTCTAACAATTTTTGTGAAGTTTGTTTACAGGTTCTGTTCGGAAAAAATAAGAACTAACAATCTCTGTTTCAACCAATTTCAGAAGAAACAAATCAAATCATGGAGAACACACCCACTGAAGTTGCTACTGGGCTTCTCAGTACCCAGACACCGGTGACCCAAAATGTGACTGCACAATCGGTTGCGGCACATTCGGTCGTTCTGCCCACGCACATAAGCGTGGAAGAAAAACCGGAGAAGTTCAATGGAACTGGGTTCAAAAAGTGGCTGGGGAAGATGCAGTTCTACCTAACCACATTGAAGCTGGACAGATTCCTCAATGAATCTGCCCCGATGCTGGCACCAATGGAAGCACACTCCGTTGCTGCAGTTGACGCGTGGACTCAGGGCAACTACCTCTGCAGGAACTACATCCTGAATGGCTTGGTAGACTCTCTCTACAACGTCTACTGTGTCTTCAAGACATCCAAACTCCTGTGGGGGTCCCTGAAAAAGAAGTACAAAACAGAAGACGCCGGGTCCAAGAAATTTGTTGTCGGCAAATTTTTGGACTACAGGATGATTGACTCCAAAACAGTGGTGAGTCAAGTTCAAGAACTGCAGGTTATAATGCACGACATTGCTGCAGAGAATATGACGTTGTGCGAACCATTCCAGGTTGCAGCGTTCATTGAAAAACTTCCACCTGGGTGGAAAGACTTCAAGAACTATCTCAAACACAAACGAAAGGAGATGTCTCTTGAAGATCTAATTATCAGGTTGCGGATCGAAGAAGAGAATCGCAACGCTGAGAGGTCCTATGGAAATCAGTCCATAGAAAAGGCCAATGTGGTGGAGCATGAACAGAAGGGCAAGAAGAGGAAGTTTCTGCCACGGGCCTCCAACAAAAAACCTCTTGCAAAGAGGTTTGCTGGGAAATGCCACAAGTGTGGTAAGTTGGGGCACAAAATTTCTGAGTGCCGCAGTAAGGACAGTAATTATTCAAAAACAGGACATGTAAAAGGGAATGAAAAATCCCACACACACATAGCTGAGAACTTGTCCACTGGTATCTCTGACCTGGACCTCTGTGCTGTTGTGTCAGAGGTCAATCTTGTGGGGAGCAATCCTCGTGAATGGTGGTACGATACTGGGGCCACCAAACATATCTGCTCGGACTAGGAAATGTTCACCTCCTACCAGAAGTGCAACAAAGATGAACAACTGTTCATGGGAAACTCTTCCACCTCCAAAATTGAAGGAACAGGGAAGATAGTGCTGAAAATGACTTCAGGCAAACAGCTAACACTCACAAATGTGCTGCATGTCCCAGACATTAGAAAGAACTTGATATCAGGTTCTTTGCTAAGTAAGAATGAGTTTAAAGTTGTACTTGTTTCTGATAATTTTGTACTGTCCAAGAATGGGGTATATTTGGGTAAAGGATATGTAAAGGATGGACTGTTCAAATTTAATGTAATGACAGTCATCCCTAAAACTATTGTTCCTGCTATTCCAAAGTTAATGAAATAACTCCTATTGCCTATGTTGTTGAGTCTTCCTCTGTTTGGCATGAAAGACTAGGCCATGTTAATGTAAATTCTATGCGTAGATTAGTTAACATGAATTTGCTACCAAAATTTAAGGTAGATAATTCAGAAAAATGTGAAGTTTGCACGGAGGCCAAACTCACTAAAACTCCATCGCGTTCTGTAGAAAGAAACACAGAAACTCTAGGTCTAATTCACACGGATCTGTGTGACTTAAAATATGTGCAGACCAGAGGTGGCAAAAAGTACTTTGTGACTTTCATAGACGATTGCACAAAATTCTGTTCTGTATATTTGTTACATAGCAAAAATGAGGCTTTGGATAAATTCAAAGAATATAAACTTGAGGTTGAGAATCAACTTGGCAAAACAATTAAAATCGTTAGAAGTGATAGAGGAGGAGAATATGATGCACCATTTAACATGTTGAACATGGAATAGTTCATCAGACAACTGCTCCCTACTCACCCGAATCAAACGGTACTGCCGAGCGCAAAAACCGAACTCTAAAGGAGATGATGAATGCCTTGTTGTTGAATTCTGGCTTACCCCAAAACATGTGGGGGGAAGCGTTGCTGACTGCCAACTACATTCTCAACAAAATACCTCACAAGAAAACCGGCAAGACACCATATGAACTATGGAAAGGTCATTTACCTTCGTATAAATACCTCAAAGTGTGGGGGTGTCTAGCAAAAGTGGCAGTACCTAACCCAAAACAGGTCACCATCGGACCTAAGACGATCGATTGCATATTCATAGGCTATGCACACAACAGTAGTGCATATCGGTTCTTGGTATACAAATCGGATATACCGGATATCCATGTAAATACAATAATAGAATCAAGAAATGCTTCATTCTTTGAACACGTGTTTCCGTGCTAGGATACTACGTACCCCAAACGTACACGTGAACAAGGGAATGCAAGCACTTCAGTTGATGAACCAGAACATGATACTGATGAGCCTAGACGAAGTAAACGGGCTAGAACATCAAAATCATTTGGTCCTGACTTTGTGACGGCCTTTCTGTTAGAGAATGAGCCCAGAACGTTCAAGGAAGCCATGTCTATGCCTGATGCTCCTATGTGGAAGGAAGCAATCAAAAGTGAAATAAACTCCATTATGCAAAATCATACATGGGAGTTAGTCGATTTGCCTTCTGGATGTAAAGCTCTAGGATGCAAATGGATTTTCAAACAAAAATTGAAACCAGATGGTTCAATAGAGAAGCATAAGGCTAGACTTGTGGTACAAAGATTTAGGCAAAAAGAAGGCCTAGATTTTTTCGATACATATTCCCCAGTTACAAGAATAACATCCATAAGAATGTTGATAGCTATTGCAGCTCTACGTAACCTGGAAATACATCAAATGGATGTTAAAACTGCATTTCTAAATGGGGACTTAGAAGAAGAAATATACATGAAACAACCTGAGGGTTACGTTGTTCCTGGACAGGAAAATAAGGTGTGCAGGCTTGTAAAATCACTGTACGGCCTGAAACAAGCTCCAAAGCAGTGGCATGCAAAATTTGACAATGTTATGATGTCAAATGGTTTCAAAATAAATGAATGTGATAAATGTATCTACATCAAAGATACTCCAAATGGATACATTCTGGTCCGTCTATACGTAGACGACATGCTCATTATTGGAAGCAATAACGACATTATCAAACAAACTAAGAGCATGCTTAGTGGCAAGTTTGACATGAAAGACTTGGGAGTTGCAGATGTCATACTAGGAATCAAAGTTTCCAGGACATCTGAGGGGATTACTTTGTCTCAAGCTCATTATGCTGAGAAAGTACTTGAAAGATTCAAGAATTATTCCAATGGGACAGCAAAAAGTCCCGTCGATCCCAGTCTTTACCTGTTCAAAAATACAGGCGAAAGCATATCACAACTTGAATATGCACGTGTAATTGGTAGTCTGATGTACCTAACAAATTGTACAAGACCGGACCTAGCACATTCGGTAAACGTACTGAGCCGATACACGAGTAATCCAGGACGAAGTCACTGGAAAGGAATAACTAGAGTATTGAACTACTTGCGACATACTCAGAGTTATGCGCTGCATTACACCAGATATCCAGCAGTACTGGAAGGTTACAATGATGCCAACTGGATATCGAACTCAAAGAACTCAAAATCCACAAGTGGATATGTTTTCACACTTGGTGGTGCAGCTGTGTCATGGAAATCCTCTAAACAAACGCTATTGGCCAGATCCACCATGGAATCTGAGTTTATTGCTTTAGACAAAGCGACAGAGGAAGCAGAATGGCTTCAAAACTTCTTAGAGGATATTCCAATGTGGGAAAAACCAGTGCCTGCCTTATGTGTACACTGTAACAGCCAATCGGCTATAGCACGGGCACTGAGTTGTATGTATAATGGTAAGTCTCGCCATATCAGAAGGCGACACAAAACCATTAGACAACTGCTCTCAAATGGAGTAATCTCTATAGAATATATAAAATCGGCCGACAACCTAGCGGATCCATTTACTAAAGGTCTGTCGCGAGAGCAGGTTGTGAGATCATCAAGAGGAATGGGTTTAAAGCCTATGACGAAAGAGGATACTTGATGGAAACCCTACCTAGGAATTGGAGATCCCAAGATCTAGGTTCAAAGGGATAACTAAATCTTGTTGAATCGACGAAAGCACTGAGAGATTAACATCTCATACCCATTCTTAGGATGATAAAACAAGTGCTGCATGCAAATAGTTAGGATAAGCTTGGCTTTTAATGATTCCCATAGCTTTGAAATAAAAGTGGGGTATAGCAGGATACTCTTTATCGGCAATCACCTTGTGAGTGTGAAATGGGACCGTTTCTAGGAGAATGAAGAGAGGCTACATTCTCCAAGTTCACTCATGATTAACCAGGGATGTTCAAGGCCAAAATGAACACAACAAGAGAACTTAGTTCTGTGAGGAGATGAAACTGTGTGATAGTTATTGTCTAGGTTCACATGAACGCCCAGATAGTTCAAGACATCATGATCACTACCTGGTCAAGTGAATCCGATAGCTAATTACTAAGGGTGGTTCAAAGTTGAAAAATTACTACAATTCCTGATGCAGTGATTTTCCGATTGTACTCACATAGTCTTTCTGTCATGTTTTTTGTTTTTCTGTCGTGTCTGGATTACATGGTCTGGTAATTTCCATTCATGTGGGGGATTGTTGGAATTAATTTTTGCAGTTTTCTGGGCCGGATTCCGGCAAGCTCCGGCCACCGGCGGCACCGGAAAATGAGTGGATTGCGATCCTCTCGACGAGTACTATTCCGTAGTATACTCACTTGCCAAAAACGAATTCTGTATGAATGAGAAATGTTGATCCAATGTTTAGTACTTTAAATGTACTAACTTGGCAACTGGGAGAAAATAGATAGTCCCATATCGGAAATTGGAAATAATTTTGTCTAGTATATATACTAGAAAACTGGACTAAAGGGCGTGGCCCGGGGATTACCACTAACGTGTAGTGGAGAGAGGACTTAGCCAAAATGACAAACACACACGCGCGCGCGCCCGGCCCGGCCCGGCTCCGGCCCCGGCCCCGGCCCCGGCTCCGGCTCCGGCTCCGGCTCGATTCGGTTCGGTCTGGTCTGGTCTGGCTTAAATTTTTTATTTTATTTTTGCCCAGACAAACTCTTCCCCTACTGAACTGAAAAAGGCTTTTCAGATTCAGTAACTGGTGCCCATTACTCTGTAACAGCAGAGTAATGGCTCACCAGTTATGAATCTGAAGAGTCCCCATTACTCTGCTGTTACAGAGTAATGGCAGCTGCTGAACAGTCTCCAGTCCAACTCTTCTCTATAAATCCAGACATCAACTCCTATACAGAGATAGAAAATTTTTTGCATTTTGGTCTTCCTCTTCTTCTCCTCTGCGTCAGTCACTGTCACTGAGAGTACACCACAGACAGAAGTTCGTTGGCTCTGAAGCAAGAGTGCTGCATTCTTCAGAGAAGGTACAGTTGTATCCTGGGAAGAAATTCGCCGGTAACCGTCACACTACGGGGCGAATTCTGCTTTAAGGACAGAGATTCTAAAATCTCGACTCTGTACAAGTTCATTGCTTACTGTTTTTTCTTCCTGTATTTGATTTCTTCACAACTTTGTTGGAATTTCTTATTATTTTATATTCAATTCTAACAATCTTAAAGCAGAATTTTTCCACACAGATTCTAACAATTTTTGTGAAGTTTGTTTACAGGTTCTGTTCGGAAAAAATAAAAACTAACAATCTCTGTTTCAACCAATTTCAGAAGAAACAAATCAGATCATGGAGAACACACCCACTGAAGTTGCTACTGGGCTTCTCAGTACCCCGACACCGGTGACCCAAAATGTGACTGCAAAATCGGTTGCGGCACATTCGGTCGTTCTGCCCACGCACATAAGCGTGGGAGAAAAACCGGAGAAGTTCAATGGAACTGGGTTCAAAAAGTGGCAGGGGAAGATGCAGTTCTACCTGACCACATTGAAGCTGGACAGATTCCTCAATGAATCTGCCCCGATGCTGGCACCAATGGAAGCACACTCCGTTGCTGCAGTTGATGCGTGGACTCAGGGCGACTACCTGTTGTGCAATCTAGACTATCTAAATAAATAGATAAACTAGACACAAATTAAAACCTCGCAAGTGTACGAATCGTTTGGAGAAGCGTAGCAATAGCAAGGGTCGATCCCACAGAGATTGTAGAAATTAACTTACTAATCAATAAAAAGAGTGAGAATGATAAGGAGTTGTTCTAAAGATCTAAAAGAAATAAAAAGATTAAGATATACTGAATCACAATATTTATTAAGTAGTTGGGTTTAGATTTCCACCAATAGTCAATAATGCTAAGTTACCTTCTGAACTTCTTCTTATTACTCATGTTTGTTCTCTTCAAGGGCATGGTATCTACTCCTTAAAGTAATGTTTTCCCTAAGCCAAGAATTAGGCATGGTATCTACTCTAATTCGTTTCTTTCATTAAGTATTTAGCATGGTATCTACTAAGTTGCACTTAAAGAAAACATAAGAACAGTGGAAACGAACAAACACTCAAGGTTCTAGAAATTGGTATCAGATCTAGATCCCTTAAGTTGATTAAACCAAGAACCCCTAAGGATTCCCATGTTACAAGTTTTGAACACGAGATACGGGTCGTCTCAATATGCTCATATAACAGATTCAGACAGATGGTAATGCAAACTTGATATTCTCAAGTTCTGTATGTCAGTCGACTGGCTGTCACCTCAGTCGACTGCTTTCAGAACTTGAGAACAAGTTTGATTATCATCAATCTATACCAATTCAATCAGATTCAATCAATAAGTAAAGTAGAAGGATTCAGAAGAATACAGCACTACATAACTACCGCTTCAATCTACCCAACTATGAAATTAGTTCCACATAATAATACTTTTATTAATCAACAAGTTCGAAAACATGGTTAACATAAAAGAATTAGAAAGAGAAGGAATAAACTGATGTAGTTCGGCTAGATGGATCGGCTGGCTGTCACACAGTCGATCGGCCGTTCTCTTCTTAGTACTTGATCTCCTTTCTCCTTCTTCTATGTTGATACCGTGCTGCTCTTTGTTAATGACTTGATTGTTCAGAAAGTTGTGTGCTTTTGTGATTCGGGAGCCTCCGCGTATATCTCTCTATCTCCCTATATCCCCCGAATAATGCTTCTTGATTGGTATTTATAGAACACAGCTAGAGAATTAGGGTTTGCACTTTTTCTTTTTATAGAAAAGTCCTTTTCTTTTATTTATTTCCTCCCTCGTTGCTCTGCGTATTATCTCTTTCCCTTTTCTTCTATTCTTCCTTTTCTGTTCTGATTTGGATTAGATTTGGACGAATCTTCAAATATCTTATCTTTTAACTCTGCCGCCTACCAGTCGACTTGTCTTCGAATCAGTCGACTGTGTCGAGAGTTCTGAAGATTTCATAATTGGTCATCCAAGTCGACTGGGCTTTGGAATAAGTCGACTGCAACGAGCGGCTGTGGAAAATCAACTTCTCTGTCCAGTCGACTGCTGTGGGGAACCAGTCGACCGATGACCTGCAGTTTTCTGTGTATCATCCTTAAAAATCCTGAATCTGCTTCGTTTCTCCGTTTTAGGCTGTTTCCTATGGAAAAGAGAAAATAAGAGTTAAATACCACATATAGAGCTTTTAAATGTCTAATTGCATTAAGATTATTGCTCCTAAATGTGAATAATATTGTGTTCATCAAATACCCCCAAACTTAGCTTTTGCTTGTCCTCAAGCAAAAAGTGAATTTATGAACAGGGAAATAATAAATATAGTCTCAACCAAGAATTCTTTTTATGTGAGCATCAACATATAAAGCTATAAACAATTTCAGATAAAGTAAAACTAAACATACTCACTTTCTTCAGTGTAATTGTTTAGTCATAACTCCAAACTCAACCACACTTGTCATGCAATTAATTATAGTTATAGTATGTAACTACTCAATCTGTGATTATCCCTTTTCTCTACTACAAACCGAGTAGCAAACCAGATTTTTTTTTTTTTTGTTTTTTGTTTTTTAGTCTCTTCTCTAAAGTTGTCACTTGCATTTTTACGCGAATGCAAAACATTTGTGATGAATCCACCTGGTTACTCAGCAAGTCACAAACTTTAAAGTGCTTTGCATACTCATATTTCAAGTTGCCGTTTGACGTAAAGGTAAACATTGGTGATGAATACCCCTAGTTACTAAGCACCCAAAACATTGGAGTAGATTGACTTTATTCACATATATATATATATTTTATCACTCTATTTACTTAAACTCAATTTAGGACTAGATCTAAAGGGAATAATCACCAGAAAAAGTATCACATTTGTTTATTATGTATAATCGCATGACTCATGTAATTTTGTAAGGCATTATGGAACTCAACAATCTTAAAGTAAATAAGTATCCTTACTCTTACTTTATAATAAATTGTTTATCCTAAAAAAATTTCAAAAGACTCTGAATATAACTAACTAATACCCCCAAACTTAGATGGAACATTGTCCTCAATGTTCGCACAAAGCTTAAAATATAGGCATGTGTTACCATCTAGTAAGAAGGAGAGACTAAAAATAAAAAGATGAATAACGAAAAGAAAATGAAAGGAAAGTGTAAATACTCCCCTGAAAATTGGGTTGCCTCCCAATAAGCGCTGTGTTTTCTGTCTTCAGCTAGACTTGATGAGGTCATGCCATGTATTGAATGGTTTGAAGATGCACATCTTCCTCTTGCGGTTCTATGCTCATCTCTATGTATGGCTTCACTCTATGCCCGTTCACCTTAAATGTTTGATTCTTCTCTTTGCTATGAACCTCCAATGCACCATGTGGAAAGACTCTTGTGACAATGTATGGCCCATACCATCTTGACATGAGCTTGCCTGGCAAAAGTCTTAATCTTGAGTTGTATATCAGTACCTTCTGTCCTTCTTAAAACTCCTTCCTTGCTAGCTGTTTGTCATGGTACAACTTGGTCTTTTCCTTGTACAATTTTGCATTTTCATATGCGTCGTGCCTCAACTCTTCAAGCTCATTTAGTTGCAATCTTCTTTTGTCACCCGCTTGTTTCATATCAAAATTGAACCTTTTAATGGCCCAATAAGCTTTGTGTTCCAACTCCACTGGTAGATGACAGGCTTTTCTAAAAACCAAACGGTATGGTGACATGCCAATGGGTGTTTTGTATGCTGTTCGGTAGCCCCATAATGCATCATTTAAGCATAGCGACCAATCCCTTTTGCTTGTATTTACTGTCTTTTCCAAAATGCTCTTGATTTCTCTATTGCTAATCTCCACTTGCCCACTAGTTTGAGGATGATATGGGGTGCCCACTCTATGTGTGATACCATATTTCTTCATCAAAGAAGCAAATGGAAAGTTATTGAAGTGGCTCCCTCCATCACTAATTATTGCCCGTGGTGTACCAAACCTAGTGAAAATGTTCTCCTGCAAAAACTTGACAACAACTTTGTGATCATTAGTTTTTGAGGGGACAGCCTCGACCCATTTAGACACATAATCCACACCAACAAGAATATATAAATAACCAAATGAGTTAGGAAAGGGATCCATGAAGTCGATTCCCCAAACATCAAAAAGCTCGATTACTTGGATGTTTTGCAGTGGCATTTGATTTCTAGAAGAGATGTTGCCCGTCCTTTGGCATTTGTCACAAGTCCTGCAGAAAGAAAAAGCATCTTTGAATACTTTAGGCCAATAAAATCCAGATTGCAATACCTTGAGTGCTGTTCTTTTTGGTCCAAAATGTCCTCCACA
This sequence comes from Hemerocallis citrina, assembly GCA_017893485.1. NCBI lineage: Eukaryota > Viridiplantae > Streptophyta > Magnoliopsida > Asparagales > Asphodelaceae > Hemerocallis > Hemerocallis citrina. Next base: position 66,299,988 of record CM030364.1, on the reverse strand, counting down.
TGCGTATTGGTGGCAATGTTGTAGAATACTCATTTGTTCTTCTTCTGCCACACATCTTCTTATAATTTGATCAGGGCAAAATTTGAACAAATAAGGATCATCCCAGTAGTAATGCTTGCATATGGTCACCAGTCTCTTTCTTTCCTGACTTGTCATACCTGGAGGGAAAACATGAGCAGTGAGATAATTTACAATATCTGCAAACCATGGAAAATTTGAGCAGTGAGATACCAGTCGACTGGTCCTGTTACCAGTCGACTGTCCCGATGATATGTTTATTTCAAATAGATGTTCATCTGGGAAATTTTCATTAAGTGGGGGCACAATTCTCTCTTCCTCATGCAGTAGTCTGGACATGTGATCTGCAACAACATTGTCGCTTTCTTTTTTATCTCTAATCTCAAGATCGAATTCTTGAAGCAATAGCACCCATCTGATCAACCTAGGCTTAGCATCCTTTTTAGCAAACAAATATCTCAAGGCAGCATGGTCAGTAAAAACAATAACTTTAGAACCAATCAAATATGATCTAAACTTCTCTACAGCAAAAATAACAGCTAACATTTCTTTTTCAGTAGTGGAATAATTTAGCTGTGCATCGTTTAGAGTTCGAGAAGCATAGTAAATAACATGGGGTTTCTTATTGATTCTTTGACCTAACACAGCCCCTAAAGCATAATCACTTGCATCACACATTAGCTCGAAAGGATGGCTCCAATCTGGTGCCATGACAATAGGTGCAGAAATGAGAAGATTTTTCAATGTAATAAAAGCATTTGTGCACTCTTCTGTTCATACAAACTCAACATCCTTAGCCAACAAATCACAAAGGGGTTTGGAGATTTTTGAGAAATCTTTTATAAATCTTCTATAGAACCCTGCATGTCCAAGAAAACTCCTAACACCCTTAACTGTAGTGGGAGGGGGTAGTTTTGATATTATATCGATTTTCGCTTTGTCTACCTCTATGCCTCTTTTTGACACCACATGTCCCAACACAATACCTTGTTGTACCATGAAATGGCACTTTTCCTAATTCAGCACTAAATTGCATTCTTCACATCTCTTAAGCACAAGCTGCAAATGGTTAAGGCATTCATCAAAATAAGATCCAAAAATACTAAAATCGTCCATAAATACCTCGATGAACCTTTCCACCATGTCTGAAAATATACTCATCATGCATCTTTGAAATGTTGCTGGTGCATTGCACAATCCAAAGGGCATCCTCCTGTATGCAAAAGTACCAAAAGGACATGTAAAAGTGGTTTTTTCTTGATCTTCTGGAGCAATAGCAATTTGATTATAGCCACTATAACCATCTAAAAAACAATAATGACTATATCCTGCTAATCTTTCTAACATTTGATCAATAAAAGGAAGAGGGAAGTGATCTTTCCTGGTTTCGTTATTCAGCTCCTGTAGTCTATGCATACCCTCCATCCTGTGGTCACTCTTGTAGGGATAAGCTCATTCTCTTCATTCTTCACCACTGTGACTCCACTTTTCTTAGGCACTACATGTATAGGACTTACCCATTTGCTACCTGAGATGGGGTAGATGATGCCAACATCTAGTAGCTTCAGAATCTCTGCTCTTACCACTTCCTTCATGTTTGGATTAAGCCTTCTCTGTGCCTCCCTGCTAGGTTTTGCATTGTTTTCAAGGAGTATTTTGTGCATGCATTTGGATGGACTTATTCCTTTGATATCTGCAATGGTCCATCCTATTGCACTCTTGTGTTCTCGTAATACCCTTAGCAGCTTATCTTCTTCCTGTGCACTCAGGTTCGCAGCAATTATCACTGGTAGCGTCTGGTTCTTGCCCAAATATGCATGCTTCAAATGGTCGGGCAACTGCTTAAGCTCTATGTCTGGGAGTCTCGGTGCAGTCGACTGGTTCCTGGTTGTGGCCGGGTCAGTCGACTCATCATGTCCACCAGTCGACTTGTCCCTTCCACCAGTCGACTTGTCTGCAGGAACAAAAATGTCATCAGTCACCAATTTTTCAAATACGGGTGCAAACTTACCTGAGTATGACTTTGGAGTTTCAAGGTGATGTATTGTCTCTGCAATCCCCCAGTCATCGTACTCCTGTTCAACATTAGATAAAGTTAGAGATTGTGTAATTGTGGCTTGTAGTGGTTCAACGCTATGTACCTGAAATGTTTGATCAACAATCTCCTGAACCACATCAACATTATAGCATTCATGATCATCGTGTGGTAATTTTAGTGTATCAAACATTTTGAATTCAACTTTCTCTCCGTTTATCTTCATACTTATAGTACCCTTTTTAACACAAATTTTTATATCAGCCGTACTCATAAAGGGCCTACCTAAAATGATTGGTAGAGAAGATGGCATTGAAGAGTCCTCCATGTCTAACACAACAAAATCAGCAGGCAAAATGAAATCGTTTACCTGAACTAGGACATCTTCCAAAATACCTCTAGGTCTTTTGATACTGCGATCCGCCAACTGCAACGTGATGGATGTTGGTTGGAGTTCTCCCAATCCTAGCTTTTCATAGACGGTGTACAGGAGAAGATTGATGCTTGCCCCCAAGTCTAGTAATGCTTTCTCAAAGAAGTGCTCACCAATCCTGCAAGGAATGGTAAAACTACCTGGGTCTTTTAATTTGGGAGGTAATTTTCTTAATAATACAGCACTCACTTCCTCTGTCAAGGCCACATCCTCCCTAACCTGAAATGTTCTTTTGTGAGTACAACATTCTTTCAAAAATTTAGCATAAGAAGGAATTTGTTTAATAGCATCAAGTAGGGGGATATTAATTTCTACCTTTCTGAGAGTTTCAAAGATGTCAAATAAATGTTGTTCTTTCTTTTGCTTGACTAACCTTTGAGGGAATGGTGGGACAACTGTTCTTTCTTTTTCACTTACCTTGTTGGAACCCAAAACTTTTGATGGATGTGTTTCTGCTTCTTCGGTGTGTGCTCCAACCTTGTTGTCAATTATCTTACCACTTCTGAGAGTTGTTACTGATTTGAGCTGTTCTTGGCCTCCAGGGTTTGGTATGGTTTGTGAAGGAAGTTCCCCTGCCTTTCGTTCGCTTAATTCTTTCGCAATTTGGCCAATCTGTGTTTCCAAATTCTGAATTGCTTGCCCTTGTTGGTTGCTTGTTTGGTGTTGTTGTTGGAGTAATTGAAGAACTGTTGATTCAAAATCCAACTTCTTCTGTTCTTGAACTGACCTATCAATCCCACTTCCCACTTAGAAGTTCCGTGCATGTCCTTGTGTGAATTGAGTCCCTTGATTATTCTGATTATTGCTCCAGGAGAAGTTTGGATGGTTCCTCCACCCTGGGTTGTATGTGTTCGAGAAGGGATTGTTCTTTTGTGGAAACACTCCTCGACCTACATAGTTTGCACGCTCCTGATCTGTGAAAGAAGACATGGGACATGTATTAGTGGTATGATCTACATGAGAACAAATTGCACAAATTTCGTTTGTTTGAGTTTTAACTCCACCCATCATCGACATTGCATTAACAAGCATATCAATTTTCTTATTCATGTTTACCATTTCTAGTTGAATGTTATTGCTATTAGAAATTTCGTAAACTTCCTGTTTTTTGGAAGCGCCCCTCCTTGTTGAGAATTGTTGTGAATTCTCGCTGAGTTCTTCAAATAGTTCAATGGCCTCTTCACCGCTTTTCCTCATTAAGATCCCGTTGCAAGCTGAATCCCCAATTGCCTTGTTAGTATCATTTAAACCTTCATAAAAAGCTTGTACCTGATCATCTTTAGGCATGTTGTGTGTAGGACATTTGAGAAGTTTGTTCTTGAAATCCTTCCGGCTTCGAAGAATAAATCTCCATCTTTTTGTTGGAAGAGTTGAATCTCCCTTTTCAGCTGTTTGGTCTTTTGGGCTGGAAAGAATTCTTTCAAGAACTTTGTCGCCAATTGCTCCCATGAGTTTATTGATCCTGGTTCCAAAGAATTATACCATAGTTTAGCGTTAAGTTTTACGGAAAAAGGAAAGAAGATTAACCTGATTTGTTCAGGGGTGAGCCCTTGGAAGCTTTGTGTCCTGCAAAGATCGAAAAAGTCTTGCAGATGGAGATGAGGCTCTTCATCTGGTTTGCCACTAAAGTGGGGAACCATACTAAGTAAGTGAGGAGATAGATGCATGTTCCCTGTGACATTAGGTTGATACGCAATGCAGGAAGGTTGCTCGATATTCTTAGGTGTGAACTTGTCCTGCATTGGCACTCGATTTGGCATTTCCTCACCCATTGTTGTATGTGAACGAAGTCTCTGAGCAGTCGACTGGTTCGTAGCGACAGTCGACTGGTTTGCTGCAGACAGCTTACCTAGTCTGTGCAAAGTGCATTCTGTTTCTGCGTCAATAGGTAGTAGCTCTGGACGAAGTGATCTCCTTCCGTGCATCCACCAAAATCCTGTAACCTAAAAGAAAAGTACTTATTAATAAAATTAAAAGAAAGAAAATAAAAGCTTTCTACTGATCTGTAAGTTAAAATACTAGACAATCCCCGGCAACGGCGCCAAAAACTTGTTGTGCAATCTAGACTACCTAAATAAATAGATAAACTAGACACAAATTAAAACCTCGCAAGTGTACGAATCGTTTGGAGAAGCGTAGCAATAGCAAGGGTCGATCCCACAGAGATTGTAGAAATTAACTTACTAATCAATAAAAAGAGTGAGAATGATAAGGAGTTGTTCTAAAGATCTAAAAGAAATAAAAAGATTAAGATATACTGAATCACAATATTTATTAAGTAGTTGGGTTTAGATTTCCACCAATAGTCAATAATGCTAAGTTACCTTCTGAACTTCTTCTTATTACTCATGTTTGTTCTCTTCAAGGGCATGGTATCTACTCCTTAAAGTAATGTTTCCCTAAGCCAAGAATTAGGCATGGTATCTACTCTAATTCGTTTCTTTCATTAAGTATTTAGCATGGTATCTACTAAGTTGCACTTAAAGAAAACATAAGAACAGTGGAAACGAACAAACACTCAAGGTTCTAGAAATTGGTATCAGATCTAGATCCCTTAAGTTGATTAAACCAAGAATCCCTAAGGATTCCCTTGTTACAAGTTTTGAACACGAGATACGGGTCGTATCAATATGCTCATATAACAGATTCAGACAGATGGTAATGCAAACTTGATATTCTCAAGTTCTGTATGTCAGTCGACTGGCTGTCACCTCAGTCGACTGCTCTCAGAACTTGAGAACAAGTTTGATTATCATCAATCTATACCAATTCAATCAGATTCAATCAATAAGTAAAGTAGAAGGATTCAGAAGAATATAGCACTACATAACTACCGCTTCAATCTACCCAACTATGAAATTAGTTCCACATAATAATACTTTTATTAATCAACAAGTTCGAATACATGGTTAACATAAAAGAATTAGAAAGAGAAGGAATAAACTGATGTAGTTCGACTAGATGGATCGGCTGGCTGTCACACAGTCGATCGGCCGTTCTCTTCTTAGTACTTGATCTCCTTTCTCCTTCTTCTATGTTGATACCGTGCTGCTCTTTGTTAATGACTTGATTGTTCAGAAAGTTGTGTGCTTTTGTGATTCGGGAGCCTCCGCGTATATCTCTCTATCTCCCTATATCCCCCGAATAATGCTTCTTGATTGGTATTTATAGAACACAGCTAGAGAATTAGGGTTTGCACTTTTTCTTTTTATAGAAAAGTCCTTTTCTTTTATTTATTTCCTCCCTCGTTGCTCTGCGTATTATCTCTTTCTCTTTTCTTCTATTCTTCCTTTTCTGTTCTGATTTGGATTAGATTTGGACGAATCTTCAAATATCTTATCTTTTAACTCTGCCGCCTACCAGTCGACTTGTCTTCGAATCAGTCGACTGTGTCGAGACTTCTGAAGATTTCATAATTGGTCATCCAAGTCGACTGGGCTTTGGAATAAGTCGACTGCAACGAGCGGCTGTGGAAAATCAACTTCTCTGTCCAGTCGACTGCTGTGGGGAACCAGTCGACCGATGACCTGCAGTTTTCTGTGTATCATCCTTAAAAATCCTGAATCTGCTTCGTTTCTCCGTTTTAGGCTGTTTCCTATGGAAAAGAGAAAATAAGAGTTAAATACCACATATAGAGCTTTTAAATGTCTAATTGCATTAAGATTATTGCTCCTAAATGTGAATAATATTGTGTTCATCACTACCTCTGCAGGAACTACATCTTGAATGGCTTGGTAGACTCTCTCTACAACGTCTACTGTGTCTTCAAGACATCTAAACTCCTGTGGGGGTCCCTGGAAAAGAAGTACAAAACAGAAGACGCCGGGTCCAAGAAATTTGTTGTCGGCAAATTTTTGGACTACAGGATGATTGACTCCAAAACAGTGGTGAGTCAAGTCCAAGAACTGCAGGTTATAATGCACGACATTGCTGCAGAGAATATGACGCTGTGCGAACCATTCCAGGTTGCAGCGTTCATTGAAAAACTTCCACCTGGGTGGAAAGACTTCAAGAACTATCTCAAACACAAACGAAAGGAGATGTCTCTTGAAGATCTAATTATCAGGTTGCGAAGAGAATCGCAAGGCAGAGAGGTCCTATGGAAATCAGTCCCTAGAAAAGGCCAATGTGGTGGAGCATGAACAGAAGGGCAAGAAGAGGAAGTTTCTGCCACATGCCTCCAACAAAAAATCTCTTGCAAAGAGGTTTGCTGGGAAATGCCATAAGTGTGGTAAGTTGGGGCACAAAATTTCTGAGTGCCACAGTAAGGACAGTAATTATTCAAAAACAGGACATGTAAAAGGGAATGAAAAATCCCACGCACACATAGCTGAGAACTTGTCCACTGGTATCTCTGACCTGGACCTCTGTGCTGTTGTGTCAGAGGTCAATCTTGTGGGGAGCAATCCTCGTGAATGGTGGTACGATACTGGGGCCACCAAACATATCTGCTCGGACTAGGAAATGTTCACCTCCTACCAGAAGTGCAACAAAGATGAACAGCTGTTCATGGGAAACTCTTCCACCTCCAAAATTGAAGGAACAGGGAAGATAGTGCTGAAAATGACTTCAGGCAAACAGCTAATACTCACAAATGTGCTGCATGTCCCAGACATTAGAAAGAACTTGATATCAGGTTCTTTGCTAAGTAAGAATGAGTCTAAAGTTGTACTTGTTTCTGATAATTTTGTACTGTCCAAGAATGGGGTATATTTGGGTAAAGGATATGTAAAGGATGGACTGTTCAAATTTAATGTAATGACAGTCATCCCTAAAACTATTGTTCCTGCTGTTCCCAAAGTTAATGAAATAACTCCTATTGCCTATGTTGTTGAGTCTTCCTCTGTTTGGCATGAAAGACTAGGCCATGTTAATGTAAATTCTATGCGTAGATTAGTTAACATGAATTTGCTACCAAAATTTAAGGTAGATAACTCAGAAAAATGTGAAGTTTGCACGGAGGCCAAACTCACTAAAACTCCATCGCGTTCTGTAGAAAGAAACACAGAAACTCTAGGTCTAATTCACACGGATCTGTGTGACTTAAAATATGTGCAGACCAGAGGTGGCAAAAAGTACTTTGTGACTTTCATAGACGATTGCACAAAATTCTGTTATGTATATTTGTTACATAGCAAAAATGAGGCTTTGGATAAATTCAAAGAATATAAACTTGAGGTTGAGAATCAACTTGGCAAAACAATTAAAATAGTTAGAAGTGATAGAGGAGGAGAATATGATGCACCATTTAACATGTTCTGCTCGGAACATGGAATAGTTCATCAGACAAATGTTCTCAAGTTTTGTTCCAGTTGGCCCTGATTGTCATTGGAGCTTTCTATTCCAACCATTCAATAAATAGAGAGAGAACAATTCAATTGGTTTGACAAATAGTAACAACTAAATTGCTTCAAGGACCATAGGAGCACGCCTTTTTTTTTTCTTCTTCTTTCTTTAGTACTAGCACTTACACTTATCTTACTACAAAACACATGGGCTTTCTCGGTATTTTCAAATGCCAAACATTGTTGAAAATGCCGTCAAAAGCACCGGAATATCCCGTGCCGGAAAAGATGACTAGCCTATCCCGGCATTTTGACAAATGCCGGTATAGACCAATAAAAACATTGGAATAGTTTATTTATTTTAAATGAAAATAGGAAGAAAAAATGTCTATCCCGGTGTTTTGTATCAAAAACGTTGGGATACGTTGGTTTTTTTTTACTAAAAAACCCACCCGAGCCCGACATTTTTTTTGAAAAAAACCCTACCCAATCTCGACTTTTTTCCAAAAAATGCAGGGATAGACCTTTTTTTTTTTTCCTCTCTCGTATTTTTATTTAATATGCCAAATCAAAATACCTGTAAGTAAATTCACAATCATTTTCAACAATTCATTCCAATAATCATCCAAAAATTTAAGAATCAAGCACAATAAAAAATAAAAAAGTGCTTTAGAGCACAAATTTATTCCAATAATCAAGCATTATAAGCAATTCATTCCAATATTCATTCACAAATTCAAAGAATTCAATAATTACATATATGTACACTTGCTTAAGTGTACGAACTCACAAAAAGTTTGTTGGAATTAATTTTTGCAGTTTTCCGGGCCGGATTCCGGCAAGCTCCGGCCACCGGCGGCACCAGAAAATGAGTGGATTGCGATCCTCTCGACGAGTACTATTCCGTAGTATACTCACTTGCCAAAAACGAATTCCGTATGAATGAGAAATGTTGATCCAAAGTTGAGTACTTTAAATGTACTAACTTGGCAACTGGGAGAAAATAGATAGTCCCAAATCGAAAATTGGAAATGATTTTGTCTAGTATATATACTAGAAAACTGGACTAAAGTGCGTGGCCCGGGGGTTACCACTAACGTGTAGTGGAGAGAGGACTTAGCCCCGGCCCAGCTCGGTTCGGTTTGGTCTGGTCTGGCTTAAATTTTATTTTATTTTTGCCCAGACAAACTCTTCCCCTACTGAACTGAAAAAGGCTTTTCAGATTCAGTAACTGGTGCCCATTACTCTGTAACAGCAGAGTAATGGCTCACCAGTTATGAATCTGAAGAGTCCCCATTACTCTGCTGTTGGCAGCTGCTGAACAGTCTCCAGTCCAACTCTTCTCTATAAATCCAGACATCAACTCCTATACAGAGATAGAAAATTTTTTGCATTTTTGTCTTCCTCTTCTTCTCCTCTGCGTCAGTCACTGTCACTGAGAGTACACCACAGACAGAAGTTCGTTGGCTCTGAAGCAAGAGTGCTGCATTCTTCAGAGAAGGTACAGTTGTATCCTGGGAAGCAATTCGCCAGTAACCGTCACACTACTGGGCGAATTCTGCTTTAAGGACAGAGATTCTAAAATCTCGAGTCTGTACAAGTTCATTGCTTACTGTTTTTTCTTCCTGTATTTGATTTCTTCACAACTTTGTTGGAATTTCTTATTATTTTGTATTCAAGTTCTAACAAAGTTAAGTTTCACAAAAACTTAAGTTTCAATGTATAACACTTAAAGAAATTAAGAACAATTAAAAATAGGTTACAAACTAACGCATACACCTTCTTCCATCAGAGTTGCTTCGATTGCCCCATGCTCATCGGTAATTTGATTTCTATGTTGCCTTGGTGGAATAACATGACTTGAAATAGATGGTACTTTATGTTGGACCTATGTAATGCACAAAGTTATCGAAAATTAGTTAACATGAACATGCACAAAATGTATCATAACTAGTTACAGTTCATGAATTGTTAGTATTGGATTGATTTTTTATGTTGAGCATATAAGTATCATAGCACATTAGTATATACATGTCATAAAATGTAACTATTCTTATGAAACAACTTCGGCAGAACAAGGAGAACATAACAAACACTCGAAATGAAGATTCAGGCTATATGTGGATATTTAAGCTAAAAGTGAAGTATCGTGCGAAGACAAAGAATTATACTCCATCAAAATTGAGCTTGGAACTCAAAATTGGCGAGACTTTTTATTTTAGTAAGCATCTTGTTACTAATCAAGTAATGGGTGAGATCTAAACTAGAGTTATTATATATATTCATTACATAAATCTTTTCATTCTGATTTTTAGACAAAATGATTCATCTCGATTTCCTTGCATCTAAAATGACTTTCAAATTTGCATTGGCTCAAGAATATCTTTTACATATTTGGTGCAAATTTTCATAATTATTTTAGAACTTATTCATGCTCCTATGACATATAATTTTTCTCAAGTATCAGAGTATCAGTTTTTTTTATTAGTTAAAAGTAATACAAAGTCATACATTGCAAACACTAAGTCGAAATTCAATTCTACAAATTGAATTAGCTCACAAATTATGCTTCTTAACTTTGAGAAAATTTTCATATATATGGAACTCATTTGTTAAGATTTAACTTGTTTCACTTTCATTTTTATTATATTGAAAACTGCTCAAATATCTGTTTTCCCGAGTTTATAACTTCTGGCATATATATATATCCAAATTATATTATGTAAATTGGATTTTTTCACCAATATACCAAATTAACTTCAATCCTACCAAGTTTAAGTTTTTTGAAATTTTATTTATATAGATATAATATTGTTTTGAATAAGACCAAATGATCACATAACTGGCTTTACACTTAGCCATTTTTCTTGAGAACAACTGTAAAACAACAGATTAGATGATTCCATGACTGAAAGAGAGAACACACCTATAAATTTCTGAAGAAATGCAAACATGATGATGAAATAGTATTCCCAAGCACAAGATATGAAATGTTTTAAACGGGGAGTAACTATTATGCGTGATGAGGAAAAGATATGATAAGTGAAAAGAGGTGATGGAAAGAATGTTAGAGATTATGAGAGATTATAACAATGGAAATTAGGGTTAATATTTTAGACTAAGGTGCTTGAGATATTTACCTTAGGTACCAAGATTGGAATACCTAGACTACTATCACAAGCCAGTATTTATAGGATAAATACTGGTTTGGGTACTGGGTTCCCAACAAACTCAACCCACGTTCCGATATCCATACAATTGGTACATGTAACACACGTGTTACCCATAGAATAATATTACATATAATATTATTCATATAGTGGGAATATACATATATATCCAACAATCTCCTCCTATATTCTCAATATATAAACGTATTGGATTATCTCATCAGTTCAATATGAAACTGACCGGATGATAACAGTCCTTAAATAGAAGAAATGCATCACACAATGTACAGTTCATAAGGACTAAATCAATTATAAATCCGAATAGTTCAAAAAGACTAAACCAAAATAATTAAATAGTTCCCAAACCATATCACAACTGAATAGTTCACAATGACTAAACCAACTGGAGAAAACTGTCATAGTTTCAAAATCAAACAAATCAAATAAACTTCAAGAACAAAGTAAGAGTTTTAAGTTCAATGAACACAAGAGTTAAACTCAACAGAAGTTTTACCAAGCAAGTGACTAATTTATTCTCGAAAGAAATAAACTGAAACTCTGTCCTTGCACACTGCTTTATGTTTACTCCTCTATTTTGAGCAAATTATTATTCTGAAATCTATGTTAACAGATTTAACTCCTCCATCTTTGCTAGCTTATTGAAAATAAGAATATCAAGAGACACATCTCTAAGAATTCTAGCAAATTTCATGAAGTATCTAGTTCCACTAAAGAACTTAGTACAATTCAATGATAGCTTAGCAAAATGTAATGCAAGCATCACAATCAAGTTTCTTTAACAAAATAAAGAACAAGAACTATTATAGTTTCTACACAAGAACTATACTATGTTTCAAATTGGAATGACAGAATAGTCAAATCAATTATGGTTATTCTGAATCATCAAAATTGAAATGAAACAAGAATCCATAAAAGAGATATATCATCAAAATTGGAATGATATAACGACATTCTAAACATCGGAAACACATCGACAAATTTTCTCACTTTCTTTTGGAATAATAAGATAATTCTAAGTAAATTATGAAAATATATAACATCATCAAAATTGGAATGAAATTATATATTGAAAAAATTTACATTAAACTTTTCAAATTATCTAAAGTATGCCAACTGCCTAAAATTGATGCTTAAGTTTAAACTTTTATATGGCTCCAATTGGATTCTAAATCTCAAAACAACTTGGATGTTAAAACTTTTGCCTCAATAGCTTTTAAATCCATTTTCCCTACAGTTTTGATAATTAGATCACTTTCAAGTCTCTTAGCAAAATCATTAGCCATGTTTTGTCTCAGTTGCACTGTATTCATGAGAAAGTTCAACTAGGCTAACAGATCAGGTACTGAGAGACATATCTAGCCACAGCTCTCTTCATACCATACCACCAGAAATGTTGCTTCAAGTCCCTGTACATCTTGGTACCACCTGGATGAACAGAATACGGAGACCGATGAGCTTCCTCAAGTAGCTTCTGTCTGACTTCTCCTCTAGGTACACACAACCTAGAGCTAAAACAAAGCGACCCATCAGCATGAATGACCAAATCGGATCTCAAACTGGCTTCCACCTCACTCTGAAACTGCTGTAACTACTGGTCATCCACTTGGACTTCCTTAATCTTCTCAATCAAAGAAGACTGCAACTGCAACATCATGACCTGCTAAGCTGATCTAGGAAGTAGTACATCCAACTCTAGCCTCCTCATATCCCCCACTAATTTCTTCTGCTTAGTGCTACTCAAAGCATCAGGCACCAAGTTCACTCTGCCTGGGTGATACTACAAATTGATGTTAAAATCCGCCATCAATTCCAACCATCTTCTTTGCCTCATATTCAATTTCTTCTGCGTGAACAAATACTTGAGGCTCTTGTGATATGTGAATATCTCCACTCTATCCCCAAGCAGATAATGCCTCCACAACTTCAAGGCAAAAATCACGGCTGCAAGCTCTAGATCATGCATGGGATAGTTCTTCTTATGAGGTCTCAACTGACTCGATGCATAAGCAACAATCCTGCCTCGCTGCATCAGCATTGCTCCCAGACCTCTACCCGATGCATCACAATGGATCACCAAACCACCTGAACTATTGGGTATAGCCAGCACAGGCGCTGACGTCAACTGACGCTTCAACTCGACAAAAGCTTCATCACAAGCTTCATCCCAATTAAACTTCTACTCCTTCGTCAAACTGGTCAGAGGCCCTGCAATCTTCGAGAAATCCTAAATGAACTTCCGATAATACTCGGCAAAACCAAGAAAACTTCGCACCTCAGGAACAAACTTCGGAATCGGCTAATCCTTGACAGCAGAGATCTTCGACGGATCCACAGAAACACCAGCCCCAGAAATAACGTAGCCTAAAAAACAACCTGATCCAGCCAGAAGTCACACTTACTGTGCTTCCCATACAGCTGGTTCTCCCTCAAGGTCTGCGGAACACCCTTCAAATGCTCAGCATGATCTTCCCTATTCCGAGAATACACCAATATGTCGTCAATGAAGACCACGACAAACTGATCCAAGAAAGGCGAGAACACCTTGTTCATCAGACTCATGAAAACAGCCGGTGCATTAGTAACTCCGAAAGGCATCACCAAGAAGTCATAATGTCCGTACCTCGTTCGGAAAGCCATTTCCGGAACATCTTCGGACTTTACTTTAACTTGGTGATACCCAGAATGAAGATCCAACTTCGAGAACACCGAAGCACCTCCCTGTTGGTCGAACAAATCGTCAATCCTCAGCAATGTGTACCGATTCTTCACAGCGACATTGTTCAACTCTCTGTAGTCAATGCAAAGCCTGCGGCTACCATCCTTCTTGTTGACGAATAGAACTGGAGCTCCCCAAGGTGAAATACTAGGCCTGATAAAACCCTAATCAAGCATTCCTGAACTTGCATCAGTTTTGCCAATTCAACCAGTGCCATGCGATATAGATTCTTGGAAGTAGATGCCGTACCTGGTTGAACATCAATGCTGAACTCCACATCTCGGTCTGGCGGCAGACCGAAAAAATTCTCAAGAAAGACATCAAGAAAATCCCGCACAACTAAGGGTGCAATAACACCATCAGAGCCCAACGACACAAGCGAAACAGCCTTAGGCTCCATCGAATTGTTGATACGCCCTGACTGTGTCTCACCCGCATGGAACACAAACTCTAGTTGACCAGAAAGCCTGAAAGTCATCTTCTTCTCTCGGCAATCAATCACGGCACAAGAAATGTAATACCCTGATTTTTCAATCAATGAATTTTTTTTTTATTTTGCACGTAGTGTGCACGTGCAATATTTTGGTTGAATTATTTTTATTGAGATGTGTATAAATATTTAAATATGTGTTCTCAAGTTATTTTTATACAAAATCTTTTTTTTAATAAATAAGAAAGCCTTATTTTAATTTAATGAAAAGGCCTTTTTCTAAAAGCCCAAAATGTATTTTATTCTATTTATTTTAATAACAATTTTGGCCCAAAATTAAGCCCATGGATTAATCTTCTTTTTATTTAAACTTGTCATGTAGAAGACTATTTTACAACTATTTTATTTTTATACAAAATTAAATTGTACAAATTTGGGCCTAGTTGCATGCACGTGCACTACACGTACACGTGCAATGCACACCCATCTCATGGCCGGTTGGCACTCTTTTTGGAGGGAGTTTTGAAATTAGTCATGGTGGTCATGAAGGTGGTTTTGTGGATGTGGGTAGTTTTTCTAACTCCTACTCTAATCTTGGCCCTCCATCCTACAACCAACTAGCAAATCCTAGCCCTCCATTTCACTTGTTTTCTAGTATAAATACCCCCCTCCCATGGCTATATTCATATGCAATTATATCTTTCCAAAACTATAGTCTTATTTTAATAATAGTGTGAGTTAAAAAAAAGGGTGAGTGTTTGTGTGGGATTGCTTGGAGAGGAGGCCGGCATCATTCCAAGGAGAGGAGCATTCGGTTTGCTTGGTGGCTTGGAGCTTGTGCGCGCATTTTCTAGGAGGAGGTGCATCTCGTCGCAAAGGGCTTGTGTTGCTAAATTGTTTGTTCTCTCCACACAAGGTGGGTAACCTTTCATATTTCTAATATAGGGATCCATGCTAGATTTAACTATTAAAATTATGCATGAAAAATACTAATAAGAACCCACTTAAATTGAGAAGTTAGTTTACGAATTGATTGAAATGTGGTGTTGATTTGTATGTGATTCTAGTATTAAATTAAATTGTGTGTAGAATCTCCATGCTTATTAGAATAAATGAATGATAGTGGTTCAATTATTCTTAAGAATGATGCTAGTATTGATGTTTGAAAATATGAATGAGAATGCTAGTTTAATTGAAAATTGAAAGCATGAAATTGATTAAGAAAGAGCACGCTTTTTGAAAGAGTAACTTTTTTTGAATATTTGAGTTGTGAGCTTGTTAATGGATAAGTGGTTATATAATTTGTGATGCACATGATTGGACTAGAAGTATTGTTGATTTAAAGGAAATACATTTATTACCATCACTAATTGTATGTAAAAGTTAGTACTTGTGTTAGTGCTAATTTACATTTTGAAAAGATTTCTTTGAGTTATTGTGGGGTTGGATAAATTCAAAAAAAACGTATAGATATGTATGTTGAATAAGAGATTAATAACAGTAAATTGATGCAAGAAAATTCGAATAAAAAGATTAGGAGATCAATTGTTAAGCAATGTCGAAAATAAAAAAATATAGTAGTTCTAATGAATAATCCATTAGTTTGTGTGAAGAAATATATTTTTTGTGTACAAAAATTATTTTTATCATACTGATATGAAATTCATGTGAATGAAAGTTGATCTGGAGTTTTTCAGTAATTTTTACAAAAGCAATAAGAAACAAAGTTTAGTTGAACATCGAAACATTTTTATAACAGTGAGAATTGGTTTAAAGGGAGTTTTAACGCACACTGTAACAACCTGAGCATGTAGCTCAAGTGGTCACTGTGTTGCGTTGGGTTCTCTGCCGTGACTAGTTCGAACCCCATGATCAACAATATTTTGTTTGGTTTCTATCAAAATAATTCATCAGCGGACTGAGAGCATTTATAGCTCTCAGTTGCGTTTAATACTGTGGCACAAATCGGCCTAGTGGCCGGTGCTTTGGGCTGTGTCGGTGGCGTGCTGGGTTCGAATCTTGCTATCGGCAAGATTGAAAAACATTTTTTTTGGGGTTTTTATGTATCGAAAAATTATGAAAAAAATATGTATATTCTCCTAAAAATGTAAGGGACTTTCTAAAAATGGTTTGGGGATTATTTGAATGAATTTAACTATGGTTTGGAGTTAAAATGCATAATAGACATCTAGTTCTATAAGGATTATTGAAGTGCAATTATAACTTGAAAGAATAAGTGAATTGAACCATTAAGAGTTGATTTGGCAAAAGGAAATGTGGTTGTGTGACATGATGCAATTATATTCTCACTTGTGGAACAATATGAAGTGTGCATATTGTTTAGTAATGTGAAATTATTGTGATGTGATAATTGATAAAGTATATGCAAATTTATGTGCAATGATGGACTTGTGAACAAAATTAGGAATCATGATTTGAAAAAGAGAATATACATGTGAGTATGAGAACTCAATATGGAAAATTTACAAGTTGAAGATTGTGAAATGAAAATTTAAATAGAGTAGCTAAGTCTCCCCCGGCATTGAGAAATAAATGAAATGAAATTAGACCAAGGTTGGTCATGTTGAAATAAATGAGTAAGTCCGGTTAGTGGAGAGGCTAACTCTAGAGATAAATTTTTGTTCATGATTTTTAATTAAACTAAGGATTAGCACATAGTGAAGACGTGATGAAAGTAGAAGAAAAACATGAGTATGGGGCCATCGGATAGCGGTGTGAGAGCGATTCACAGGCTGCCTGCTTGATGCGTCAAGACATGGCGTGGGCGCTACTCCAGAATTATCGTCCCGGTGGCGACGCTCGTGGGATGTTCGAGTGGCTATGGGTGGTGCCATTGTTCCATGGCGGAGGCTGAATTGTCCATAGGTTGCCTGCTCGATGCGTCGTGTCAGTGCGTGGGATTTCCCTCCAGGCTGCCTGGACATGGGCTCATTGATCATAGGACATCTAAGACACTACCGTAATTACAGTGGTAGATTAAGACATAACGGGGGATTGAACCCTACCAAGATGAAGAATGAATAAGGGCTTGCCCTCGGACCTATGTAGTATGGGATGCATAGAATCCGAACAAGTGCGCATTAGTGTCATGTAACATAAATAAATGCATTAAGAATTAAGTGCACAATCACAACACGCCATCAATAGGGTAGTCCATTTAGTTTGAATGTGACAAGTTTGTGTTTGTTAAATATGAAAATGTGAGTTATACTATTTTCGGCATATAGAGGATGGCCGTGTATAATATTCGTCGGTTGAATAAACTGACGTACCCACAGTCTTATATGCAGGTAAATGGCATGTTAAAGATTAAAGAAGAATGGATGCTTAAAGATTATACCATGTTGTTCTACTTTTATTTAATTGTTGTAAATTTTACTTCCGCTGTGCAAAAGAAAAGTGTAATATTAATGTAAACTCTGATGTAAGATGAAAAGTTTTAATTTCCCTGTAAAATTGTACTAAAGAAAGTGAAAAGATCCTGTAGAACATCTCGAATTCAGTGTATTTGGGATTCGGGGCATTACAGAGTGGTATCAGAGCCACGCTTTCTACGCTTTCCACACTTGTACAAATTTATAGGGAACGACACCCTAGATGTGGACATTAGAGTGTGTGTTTGATGTCTAGAGATTTAAATGTAAGTGACTTACATTTGTGTTGCTCTAAGATTTATGCTTCTTCCTCTCTATTTCTAAGATGGCTGATCATTTCGACCCTGCTAGAGACGACGACTGACATATCATTGATGAAGAGTACCATCCTGGACAGGCAGATTCCGAGGACGAGTACTACCCAGGGCAAGCAGATTCTGACGGTGAAGAATGACCTGAATCCCGAGAGATCACCCCACCTCCGGATTCATCTGATGACTCTTCTTCTGACGAAGAAGAAGAACCAGTTCCAAGTGGTCTTGTGACTTCTCTTCAAAGGCAGGTAGAGACACTGCGAGAGAGAGTCGGATTGTTGGAGGCTCAGCTGGCGAAACAGATGGACGACTTTTCTGTTCTCAGTCACCG
The DNA here is from genome assembly GCA_017893485.1 of Hemerocallis citrina. Lineage (NCBI taxonomy): Eukaryota > Viridiplantae > Streptophyta > Magnoliopsida > Asparagales > Asphodelaceae > Hemerocallis > Hemerocallis citrina. The sequence goes on along the minus strand of CM030364.1, from coordinate 66,281,840 downwards.
GGTTTGGGAACTCGAGAAGAGGAAGAACCTGACTGATGTGCTGAAGGATGAAGTTGAAGAACTACGGGAAGAACTTCGAGCAGCGAAGAGGACCCGTAGGAGTTAGACTGTCTTAGCTTCTTTTATTTTCCGTTCTGATGTCAAAAATGTTTTTAAATTCGAATGTATAAACTTTGGAATTCAATGAAATGCAAGTTGGTTTAAATTCTTGTCTTATACTTCGAATTTGATGGATCTTTTGCATCAGAATATGTCGAGAAGAGGAGCTAGGAATGGGGAAGGTTTGGATCTGGAGACCGAACTTGCAAGGGTCTACCAGACGCTTAATGCAGTGGCCATGAACCAAGGTAGAGTGCCGGCGAATCCAGTGCTCGAGGCGATTAAGCTAGTGGAATCATTCAAGAGAATGAAACCACCAGTATTCGAGGGAAAGTCAGACCCAGATGCAGCTGACAACTGGATCCGTCAAGTGGAGACAATCTTTGAGGTGTTGGAGACCCCTGAGGGTAGCAAGGTCAAGTTGGCGACTTTGCAGCTGGAGAAGGATGCGGCGGTTTGGTGGCAATCCATGAAGAGGACCATGGGAGGCATAATGCTTGGCTGGGAGGAATTTCTGGAAGAATTCCGCAGTCACTATTTCCCCTCCGACGTCCAGGAGAAGAAGGCAATGGAGTTTCTGTCGCTTCAGCAAGGCAGCATGTCAGTGAGAGCGTATGAGACCAAGTTTACTCAGCTCTCCAGGTATGCTCCAGAGCTGGTGATGGATGAAGCTAAGAAGGCTCGTAAGTTCGAGCATGGACTGAGATCGAGCTTGAGGTCCCGGATGATACCTCTTGGTATCAGGAGATTCGACAAGCTGGTGAAGAGGGCGGCAGCGACGAAGGCGGATATGGAGCAGTTCCAAGTTGTTCAAAACCGGAGGAACAACTGGCAGTCTGGAAAGAGGCCTTCACATTCTGGGAGTTTCAAGGGGCAACCATCTGTACAGAGATTCAAACCGACAGGGGCGAACGTTGTTAGTGTGGCTGGAGGACCTGGAAACAATGTGGTGAGACCTCCTGCGGTGACTTGCTTCAACTGTGGTGAAACGGGACATTACCGATCTCAATGTCCCAAACTATAGAGTGGAAATAGCAATGCGCTAACGCAGCAGATTGGGAAGAGGCCGTACCAATCAGGGCGAGTATTTGCCTTGACGGAAGTTGATGCTGATGAGGCAGATCAGGTCATCACTGGTACGAGGGCTGGTGTTTAGAGTTTTGTCATTTCTTTTTCCGTTGTTTAGTGAGACTGTTATGTAATGGTGTTTATTATGTAACAGGCGAACTATATCTTAATGGAATGAAAGCTGTTGTGTTGTTCGATACTGGATCCTCTCATACCTTTGTGTCTCCAAAGTTTGCTAAAGTGTTGGGAGTTGAACCGAAGATCTTTCCAAGCAAGATCTTAGCAGTAGCTACTCCATCAGGGAAAACTTTGACCGCTGATCGGTATTACGCTGATTGCGAGATTGTGATTGGGGATAGAATCTTTGGCATTGATCTGATCGAGCTGACTATCTTGGGAGTCGATGTTATCATTGGCATTGATTGGATGTCGGTGTATAGTGCAAGCATCGAGTGCAAAACCAAGACGGTAACAGTGAAGGCTCCAGGTGGACCTGAAGTCACTTTCCAAGGGAAGGAGAAGTGTTCTAAGCTGGTGGCAACTATCCGCAAGGAAGAGACTCCTGTGGAAGTGCAAGGGATTCCTGTGGTTCGGGACTATCCGACTGTGTTTTTGGAAGATTTTCCTGGGTTACCCCCGCATCGTGATGTAGAGTTCAGCATCACCGTTCAACCGGGAAGTGCACCCATTTCTAAGGCACCATATAGGATGGCTCCAGTGGAACAGGATGAGGTGAAACGGCAGATTGAGGAACTGTTGGAGAAAGGCTTTATTCAACCTAGTGCGTCACCTTGGGGAGCACCAGTGCTTTTTGGTAAAGAAGAAGGATGGATCGATGAGAATGTGTATCGATTACCGAGAGCTGAATAAGGTCACTGTTCAAAATAAGTATCCTATACCTCGAATTGATGACTTGTTCGATTGTCTACAAGGAGCAGCTGTATTCTCCAAAATAGATCTTCGATCAGGTTACCACCAAGTTCGAGTGAAAGCCGAAGATGTGCACAAAACTGCATTTAGAACTCGACATGGGCATTACGAATTCTTAGTTATGCCATTCGGAGTGATGAATGCACCCGCAATCTTCATGGATTTGATGAACAGAGTTCTGAGGCCGTTTATTGATTATTTCGTCGTGGTGTTTATCGACGATATCCTCGTGTACTCCAAGTCGGAGGAGGAGCACACCGAGCATCTGGCAGCAGTTTTGAAGAAGCTGGAAGAGCAGAAGTTGTATGCCAAGTTATCCAAGTGTGATTTTTGGAAATCTGAAGTGGCATTCCTAGGTCACATCCTTTCTAAGGAGGGAGTGGCAACTGACCCTCAGAAGATAGAGGCAGTGAGAGATTGGGCTAGGCCTACTACAGTGAAGGAAGTCAGAAGTTTTCTTGGGATGACTGGATACTACTGGAGATTCATTCAAGGTTATGCTCAGATAGCTGTACCGCTTACTGGACTGACCAAGAAGAATGTGAGCTTCAAGTGGACTGAGCAATGTGAGGCAAGCTTTCAGGAGTTGAAAGATAGACTGACTACTGCACCTATTTTGGCTTTGCCTAGAGCAGGTGTTGAGTATGATGTTTATAGCGATGCTTCACATCGTGGGCTTGGTTGTGTCTTAATGCAAGAAGGAAGAGTAATCGCTTATGAGTTTAGGCAACTATGACTGCATGAGAAGAATTACCCGACTCATGATCTGGAGTTGGCTGCGATTATCTTTGCCCTGAAGCAATGGAGGCACTACGTGTACGGTGAGAAGTTGAACATGTACACGGACCACAAGAGCTTGAAGTATATATATCAGCAGAGGGATCTGAATCTGAGGCAGCGGAGATGGTTGGAAGTGCTCGAGGATATGCGACCTGAGATCAAGTATCATCCTGGGAAGGCTAATGTTGTTGCTGATGCACTTAGCTGCAAGAGCAGTTTGGCCAGTTTGATTACAACTCAGAAGCATCTGATTGAGGAGTTGGACCGAGCAGGTATTGAGGTTGTCTGCAAGGATTGGGAGCATCTTTGGCTCAGTTGAGGCTTCAGCCTACATTGAATACAAGGATCATTGCAAGTCAAGAGATTGATGCTGATATCTTAGAGATGAAGGAGCAGGTTGGCGCTGGCAGGTTGCCCGGATTTCAAATCAGGGATGGAGTGCTGTGGTTCGGAGATAGGCTATGTGTTCCAAATCAGGCGGACCTGAAGGAGAGTATTCTTCAGGAGGCGCATGCTACTCTTTTGTCGGTGCATCCTGGAAGTACTAAGATGTACAAGGACATCAAACAGCATTTCTGGTGGTCAGGTTTGAAGCAGGGATGTGGCTGAATTTGTTGCGAAGTGTGAGGTTTGTCAGCAAGTCAAAGCTGAAAATCAGAGACCCGGAGGTCTATTACAGCTGTTACCTATTCTGGAATGGAAATGGGATAACATCAGTATGGATTTCACTACGGGATTGCCTAAGAGTTCTAAGGGCAATGATGCGATTTGGGTTATAGTCGATCGACTGACCAAGTCCGCTCACTTTTTGGCGATGAAACTCACTGCTTCGATGGACAAGTTGGCTGAGATGTATGTTAGTGAGATTGTCCGACTTCATGGCGTTCCGTCAACTATTGTGTCTGATCGAGATGCGCGGTTTACTTCGCATTTTTAGAGGAGTCTTCAGACAGCTTTGGGGACCAAGACAGATTTCAGCACTGCTTTTCATCCGCAAACCGATAGGCAGACGAGAGAGTCAATCGTATTCTTGAGGATATGCTTCGGTGTTGTATACTAGACTTTGGAGGCAGTTGGGAAAGGCATTTACCTTTGGTAGAGTTTGCCTACAACAACAGTTTTCAGGCTAGCATTGGGATGGCACCGTACGAAGCTTTGTATGGCAGGAAGTGCAGGACGCCTGTTTGTTGGTTTGAAGTTGGGGAGCGTCAGTTGTTTGGTCCTGAGCTTGTACAGCAAACTTCTGAGAAGATTGATCTGATCAGGAAAAGGTTGGTGGAAGCTCAGAGCAGGCAGAAAAGCTATGCAGACAACCGGAGAAGGGACCTTGAGTTTGAGGTTGGTGACTTCGTCTTTTTGAAGGTATCACCCAGTAAAGGTGTGGTTCGTTTTGGAAAAGGCGGGAAGTTAGCCCCGAGGTTTATAGGACCGTATAAGATATTGAAAAGGATCGGGAAAACTGCTTACCGGCTTGAATTACCGGAAGAGTTATCTCAGGTGCACAATGTCTTTCATGTGTCTATGCTGAGAGGTTACATTCCAGATCCGAGTCATCATTTGCCTGAAGTGCCGGAAGGTTTGCAGTTAGACCTGAATTACATCGAGTCTCCTGTTGAGATTGTTGATCGTCGAGAGAAAGTCTTGACGAATAAGACGATACCGATAGTCAAGGTAGTCTGCAGAAACCACTAGGTTGAAGAGGCTACTTAAGAGTCTGAGGAGAGGATGTTGAAGGACTATCCTGAGCTTTTTGCTTGATTGTATTTTTGTATCTTTTGTTCTTGTTGTGTGTGTTGTATTTTGTCTGTTTTCTCGCTATTGATTGTAGTTCCGGGGACGGAACAATTCTAAGGAGGGAGTGCTGTAATACCCTGATTTTTCAATTAATGAATTTTTTTTTATTTTGCACGTAGTGTGCACGTGCAATATTTTGGTTGAATTATTTTTATTGAGATGTGTATAAATATTTAAATATGTGTTCTCAAGTTATTTTTATACAAAAGCTTTTTTTTAATAAATAAGAAAGCCTTATTTTAATTTAATGAAAAGGCCTTTTTCTAAAAGCCCAAAATGTATTTTATTTTATTTATTTTAATAACAATTTTGGCCCAAAATTAAGCCCATGGATTAATCTTCTTTTTATTTAAACTTGTCATGTAGAAGACTATTTTATAACTATTTTATTTTTATACAAAATTAAATTGTACAAATTTGGGCCTAGTTGCATGCACGTGCACTACACGTACACGTGCAATGCAACCCCTTCTCATGGCCGGTTGGCACTCTTTTTGGAGGGAGTTTTGAAATTAGTCATGGTGGTCATGGAGGTGGTTTTGTGGATGTGGGTAGTTTTTATAACTCCTACTCTAATCTTGGCCCTCCATCCTACAACCAACTAGCAAATCCTAGCCCTCCATTTCACTTGTTTTCTAGTATAAATACCCCCCTCCCATGGCTATATTCATATGCAATTATATCTTTCCAAAACTATAGTCTTATTTTAATAATAGTGTGAGTTAAAAAAAAGGGTGAGTGTTTGTGTGGGATTGCTTGGAGAGGAGGCCGGCATCATTCCAAGGAGAGGATCATTCGGTTTGCTTGGTGGCTTGGAGCTTGTGCGCGCATTTTCTAGGAGGAGGTGCATCTCGTCGCAAAGGGCTTGTGTTGCTAAATTGTTTGTTCTCTCCACACAAGGTGGGTAACCTTTCATATTTCTAATATAGGGATCCATGCTAGATTTAACTATTAAAATTATGCATGAAAAATACTAATAAGAACCCACTTAAATTGAGAAGTTAGTTTACGAATTGATTGAAATGTGGTGTTGATTTGTATGTGATTCTAGTATTAAATTAAATTGTGTGTAGAATTCTCCATGCTTGTTAGAATAAATGAATGATAGTGGTTCAATTATTCTTAAGAATGATGCTAGTATTGATGTTTGAAAATATGAATGAGAATGCTAGTTTAATTGAAAATTGAAAGCATGAAATTGATTAAGAAAGAGCACGCTTTTTGAAAGAGTAACTTTTTTTGAATATTTGAGTTGTGAGCTTGTTAATGGATAAGTGGTTATATAATTTGTGATGCACATGATTGGACTAGAAGTATTGTTGATTTAAAGGAAATACATTTATTACCATTACTAATTGTATGTAAAAGTTAGTACTTGTGTTAGTGCTAATTTACATTTTGAAAAGATTTCTTTGAGTTATTGTGGGGTTGGATAAATTCAAAAAAAATGTATAGATGTGTATGTTGAATAAGAGATTAATAACAGTAAATTGATGCAAGAAAATTCGAATAAAAAGAATAGGAGATCAATTGTTAAGCAATGTCGAAAATAAAAAAATATGGTAGTTCTAATGAATAATCCATTAGTTTGTGTGAAGAAATATATTTTTTGTGTACAAAAATTATTTTTATCATACTGATATGAAATTCATGTGAATGAAAGTTGATCTGGAGTTTTTCAGTAATTTTTACAAAAGCAATAAGAAACAAAGTTTAGTTGAACATCGAAACATTTTTATAACAGTGAGAATTGGTTTAAAGGGAGTTTTAACGCACACTGTAACAACCTGAGCATGTAGCTCAAGTGGTCACTGTGTTGCGTTGGGTTCTCTGCCGTGACTAGTTCGAACCCCATGATCAACAATATTTTGTTTGGTTTCTTTCAAAATAATTCATCAGCGGACTGAGAGCATTTATAGATCTCAGTTGCGTTTTATACTGTGGCACAAATCGGCGTAGTGGCCTGTGCTTTGGGCTGTGTCGGTGGCGTGCTGGGTTCGAATCTTGCTATCGGCAAGATTGAAAAACATTTTTTGGGGGTTTTTATGTATCGAAAAATTATGAAAAAAATATGTATATTCTCCTAAAAATGTAAGGGACTTTCTAAAAATGGTTTGGGGATTATTTGAATGAATTTAACTATGGTTCGGAGTTAAAATGCATAATAGACATATAGTTCTATAAGGATTATTGAAGTGCAATTATAACTTGAAAGAATAAGTGAATTGAACCATTAAGAGTTGATTTGGCAAAAGGAAATGTGGTTGTGTGACATGATGCAATTATATTCTCACTTGTGGAACAATATGAAGTGTGCATATTGTTTAGTAATGTGAAATTATTGTGATGTGATAATTGATAAAGTATATGCAAATTTATGTGCAATGATGGACTTGTGAACAAAATTAGGAATCATGAATTGAAAAAGAGAATATACATGTGAGTATGAGAACTCAACATGGAAAATTTACAAGTTGAAGATTGTGAAATGAAAATTTAAATAGAGTAGCTAAGTCTCCCCCGACATTGAGAAATGAAATGAAATGAAATTAGACCAAGGTTGGTCATGTTGAAATAAATGAGTAAGTCCGATTAGTGGAGAGGCTAACTCTAGAGATAAATTTTTGTTCATGATTTTTAATTAAACTAAGGATTAGCACATAGTGAAGACGTGATGAAAGTAGAAGAAAAACATGAGTATGGGGGCCATCGGATAGCGGTGTGAGAGCGATTCACAGGCTGCCTGCTTGATGCGTCAAGACATGGCGTGGGCGCTACTCCAGAATTATCGTCCCGGTGGCGACGCTCGTGAGATGTTCGAGTGGCTATGGGTGGTGCCATTGTTCCATGGCGGAGGCTGAATTGTCCATAGGTTGCCTGCTCGATGCGTCGTGTCAGTGCATGGGATTCCCCTCCAGGCTGCCTGGACATGGGCTCATAGATCATAGGACATCTAAGACACTACCGTAATTACAGTGGTAGATTAAGACATAACGAGGGATTGAACCCTACCAAGATGAAGAACGAATAAGGGCTTGCCCTCGGACCTATGTAGTATGGGATGCATAGAATCCGAACAAGTGCGCATTAGTGTCATGTAACATAAATAAATGCATTAAGGATTAAGTGCACAATCACAACACGCCATCAATAGGGTAGTCCCTTTAGTTTGAATGTGACAAGTTTGTGTTTGTTAAATATGAAAAGGTGAGTTATACTATTTCCGGCATAGAGATGATGGCCGTGTATAATGTTCGTCGGTTGAATAAACTGACGTACCCACAGTCTTATATGCAGGTAAATGGCATGTTAAAGATTAAAGAAGAATGGGTGCTTAAAGATTATACCATGCTGTTGTAGTTTTATTTAATTGTTGTAAATTTTACTTCCGCTGTGCAAAAGAAAAGTGTAATATTGATGTAAACTCTGATGTAAGATGAAAAGTTTTAATTTCCCTGTAAAATTGTACTAAAGAAAGTGAAAAGATCCTGTAGAACATCTCGAATTCAGTGTATTTGGGATTCGGGGAGTTACAAGAAACACCCCAACCAATCCATGCCCAGATTGACATCGAAACCAGAATTGGGCACAATCAAATCAGCCAAGAAATCCACCCCACCAATCAGCAACAGGCTCTGCTTGCATACCCTAGAATAAACTATGACACCTCCACTTGTAGTGATGTTCCAAGCTGCGGGCATAGTATCGCTTGCCAAACTATGCTGATCAACAAAACAGGAGGAAATGAAAGAGTTGGTAGCATCAGAGTCAAACAAAACACGAGCTAGAAGGGAGAAGACTAAAATAACACCTAGAAGAAGATCAAATAGAAGAATAAGATGCTAGCAGGATATATACACAAATAATTGTACAAAAGAAGAAAAATAACATACAGAAAACTGAAGAGAAGAAAATGAATAGTACAACTACTGTGATATACCTGCAACCACTCCAACAACTACCTCGGCTTCCTCGATTATCAGGTTATAAGCCTTACCACGACTCCCAATCTGACCTCCTCTAAGGGCCACACACCTCTGATCAAAAGCTTGCCTCTGTGGTGGAAGAGGCGGTCTACCCTGACCACGAGTCGGTACTCATAGCTGAGTAGCACCAGTAACCGGTGGAGGAGTCTTGTTCCTCGAATAGTCACGGACCATATGGTCACTACTCCCACACACCAGACACAGTCCATTGGCCATCCTGCAGTCTTGCTGTGAATGCCCAGCCTTAGGGCAATAGCCACAAGTCTCAATAATTCTCGGAACAACAAGTGCGTATGGCTGTACTCTTGCAGGAGGGGGCGGAACTGGCCTCTGAATAGGCCCTCCGGTAGGCCGAACCGCAACAGGGTGCGAAACAGTCCGCTGAGGAACACCTGACCCGCTAAGGGTCTGCTCCTGAATTTGAGCAGCATCCAGAACATCGGCATAGGCACGAAGCCGAAGAGCAGCCAAGCAGTCCTGGATGGTAAAACCCAAGCCCAACTGAAATCTGCGAGCCCTATCCTCATCGGTGGCTAGGAGGGCAGGAGCGAAGCAACTGAGCCGAGTAAACTCTGCAGCATACTCATCCACGAAACGGTTTTCCTGGTTAAGACAATGCTCAAATTAATATTGTCACAGGTGAAGTAGACAACAATAATGACATTTAAGAACACCATCTAGCTGACCTGAGTTAGGGAAACGAATTTTCGTTCCATCTCTGCCTTGGTAACACTAGGAAAGGACTTCTTCATGAAGCTCTCTAAGAAAATGGCCCACTCGATGGGTCTCGCCATCCTTTCAATTTCAGCTTGCCACCAAATGTGAGCGAGATCCACTAATTGGATGCTAACCACATCCACATGATCAACATCAGCAACACGGGCGACGATCAACAGTTGCTCCGTCCGGATAAGCCATTGCTTGGCCTCCAGCGGCGACTCAGTACCCAAAAACTTATCCGGATGCAGCCTCATGAAATTTGCTACTATACCGGGCCTTGGTGGCAGTGGCCCAGGTGCAGGTCCAGCGGCAGTTCCATTGGCCGCCAAAGTGGACGTCATCAATTCATTGTGCTTCTGCTGGAGATCCATCGTCTACTGAATCATCTAGAGAATAGCAGCGTTGTTCGGCTGCTCATCCCTCGGACGGGGAGAAGAAGAATTCCTATGAGCCATAGTCTGAAACACGAGCAAATATGGCCAGTACCCAGCTTATATGTTGGTTATTATATATTCATGTGATCAATGTGGTGCGCCCATTACTGAGTTAACCCGGCTAGAGCCAAACTTGACTAATATATCAATCAAAGCCAAACCTTCATAAAGATAGTCATGTTTGACTGATATATTATCCACTAAAAATCTTGTCACGTCCGCTTCCTAAAATACGGAATACGAGTACGTAACGTAGGCTCAGCAAATAATGTAAACATCACCCATAAGCTGTACCTGACTAACTCAGCAATATGAACAATAAACACAACCACGCAAGAAAGATATAATCACATGAATCAAAGATAAACTTCAATAATAATGAAATAATTAAAATAATATCCAATACAATATCCGATATCTGAGAATAAAAATAAACGATGGGACCATAAGTCCAAAACAAAGTATAATATCCAAACAATTTTCAAAGAAATAAAACTAGCAACAAAATAAACTAAGCAGCTCAATCTTTAGTTCCATCTTCTAAAATTGTTGCTCACCAATTCCTGCTGGTATAGATCCTCTAGTACCTGTAAATTCTTGATCTAAAAAGAAAGAAAATAATGTCATTAGAGCAAGTCGTGGACAGCAAGTAGAGGAAAACAGAGAATAATAGAAAGCATGTATATCAAAGAAAAGGGACGTGATCAAAGTTAATAATAAAATCAAAGATTGGCAATAATATCAAAGGTCTATATTTAGTCATGCATATAATGAATGATGTCAATTTAAATTCTATCTTGATGATGATATACAGGATCAAGCATGGAATATCAAATGCAGGTTATTAATTATTTTATTAATCTATCTAGTACACGTACTACTGCGTCACATATGTTCCATACCACACGTTCGGTGCAAGCACACAGTGAACGTTTTAGACTGATGGTGAATTCACGGATCGTGTACTCGGTAACAAGATGAAAATATATCATGATAGCGTGATCACACAATGACAATCAATTCTCCACCTTCCAAGTTATAAGTCAGACAAGCAAGAACCGAGTATATTTTCTGATCGTTCACTACAAAGTCACCCCATAATACCTTGGCATAATATTTTATTTCTTCCTATGTGAGCATGCAATAAGGTGTCAAGATTGTATTATGCTAGGCATGACTAATTCTACTCGTTACATACAAAGGAAGGAGCAAACATATCAATTAAACACAAATCACACAATCTGGACAGCATGACGTTGCTGTACAAAAATACAGATTACCGCTACTATAGAAAAAAATATGGATCCGTCAGAAATTCTAGAAACTAAACTCTCTACTGGCTCCAGTGAATATATATACGACATATAAAAGTTACAAAAACTAGGGTGAAAATCTTATTCTTTTCAGATTTTATGTTTAGGCAGCAGGTTATGAATTGTATAAACACATATGAAACAGATCAGAAAACTCATCAATTAAAATTATAAAAATTCAGGGAGGTTTCTACACATGTCTAGTCTCAGCCAAATTTATTTCATATTTTTATTTTACTGTTATCATGTTCAATTAAATTACAGAACAGAAAGATACGCATGAATTTGTGAATCTAGAAATTCAGACACAGTTGTACTAAAAATAAGATGTCTCACAGATTATAACTCAGAATTCAGATCTGTTAAAATTTATAGAAAATAGATTCATGGGGCTATAATTCATGTTCAGAAAGTTATCTCAAATTACAATAGAAACATGGTTGAAAATCTGATACAAAAAGGAACAAACAGCAGTCCTGAATTTATTTTGACACGAATAGGCAACAACCCAATCATAAAACCATATAATTCATGCTAATTAATGATCAAAGTGGTGCTAGATGTTTAACATGCATAATTCCAGTTCTAAGATGCAATTTCACAGACATGGTAATCGATTCATTAATTCAAATTCAATCTAACATATCCAATTCATCAACCAATTCTATAACACATGGATCTAGTTATTTTTCATGTAAACGTGCATATGCAATGTACAAGAGGGGACTAGGTTTTAGATCAAAGATGTCGACACAATGTTAAAAATATATCGGGTTAGCTCGTGTAAACCCTCAATATACTTAATAGAATTTCAAATAACAATATGATAAAAAGGATTTGGATCTACTTGCAGAGATCAAGGGATCTTGAACAAAACAATAAAATAGTTCAAGAAGATACTTGCCTTTTAGTTGTTAATTTCGAATATCTAGAATAACGGGATAAGAATCCTGTGCGACGAACCACGAACCTGAAAATACGTGCGAGCCACGTACAAAATAGCAAAATGGCAATTCCTCTTCACAAAATAGCAAACACCGGATCGGGATCTCCCTCTTCACGAATAGCAAACACCACAAATCGATCCCCTACCTCTTACAACAGCAAACAGCAACCACTCCCCCTTCTTCTCCACAGTCGACGGAGAGAGGGAGAACGCAGCGGGGACCAAAGACGGCTGCTGCGGAGACTAGCGACGATAGTGACCCACAGCGAGGGCTGCTGACAGCGGGCACTGGCAGTCGAGAAGCAACGCAGCGACGAGGGAGATGGCAACTTCGAACGGGCGCTTTGTTTCTTGACAAAATAGAGGAGGGGATGATGGGGTGCTCGGGGCTCTGGACGATGACGAGGGCGAGGGGGTTCTACGGTGGTTGCGGGGGACAGCGGAGAGGATGAAGATGGTGGCGGCGAGGGTGGTTATCGAGGAGAAAAATGGCGATGGAGGTCGCCGAGGTGATGGGTTCAAGCAGGGAGTTTGGATGAGAGGCGGCGACGGGATGGTGGTGAGGGCGAAGCTAGGGCAATGACGTGGAAAGGGTGAGAGGAACAGTCGAGGTGGTCGGAGGGCGGGATCGGAGCGACGGACGGGGCTTCAGATGAAACAGAGGAGGAGAGATGAGAGTCGGGGTGAGGAGAGAGGAAATTGCGGCGGTAGGGGAGAGAGAGAGAGATATGGATTATAATAATTAGTGTTTAATGGGGGTATTTATATAGGGAATAGGATGTAGGGTTTTGGGTTGCGGGTTAATGGGTTTAGGGTATACGTTTAGGCTCCAAAAAGAAAAGACACATAGAAATCAATGGGATGGACATAAAGCGGAACAATTCAAATTCAGAACACGAAGGGCAAAAATTTGCGATGAGCCAAAAATAGCAGAATTCAAGCCAAAAGAGCACAGAACGATCAAAAGAGAATAAATGAACCCAATAAAAGAAAAATTTTATTATTAAAAGGAATCAGATACAATAATCAAGAAAAAAATAAAATACAATAAAATCCAAAATAGGAAAATAAGGGATACAATTATAGAGTAAGTTATGAGCTACAGTGCATTGTAGCTTGATAGTCGCCTAACAGAATTAGAGAGTTACTTGAACTTCTTAATGGATGACTAGCAACAAATTCTTTAATCCACTCAGCCTCTTCTCCTGTAGAGGATAACACATAGAGGTATGATTTCATGGATGATAGCACAGTGTCTGTTTCCCTTTTAATTTCCATAACATTTATGTTCCTCTTAGTGTAAACACATATCCACTAGTTATCGACTGTCACTAAATTCTGAACATCATAATAAATCAGATCAGCTATTGATTCGAAGGATGACTAAAGTAGCACAAAGCAAACTCTTGAGTACCACTCAGGTATCTCATTAGCCTCTTAAGGGCACTCAAATGTGTATGAGATTATTAGTGAATCTGCAGAGCATACCTACCTCAAAGGCTATGTCTATTCTAGTGCAGATCTTTGTATACATGAGACTTTCAATTCCTATAGAATGATCTACCTGTCTCATAGTTGCATCATCATTTGGTGTCAACCTTTTATCATAATCGTAAGGTATTTCAAAATACACTTTCAATCACTACATCCCCACTTTTAAAACACATTTTGATTTGATGAGTTTGACTAAGGGTTATCCCTTGCCAACCGAAACTTACTGTTATACCTATGGTGTCCACAATACCTAGGTATTTTACGCTGAATTCTTTGGATAGCACAATTTTAACTTCATTTGTAATAGAGAGGTCACTTCCAAGAACAAGCTTGTCAACAGCACCAGTAAATAATAGCCATTATATTTGACACGCCACAAAGTTAAAGGCACTAATCTGAATTACTTGATTCATATGCTAGGCTCTTTAAGAAATTTGTCAAATTATTTATTCGTTGGCTATACATATTTTAAGAACATAAAATGATTTTACTAAATTGTAAATCTTGTTTACTAAACATATTAGTTCAAAACTTTCCAGTACAAAACTGTTCAGTACAAAATATCAAGTACCAAACTTTCAGTACAAAACTGTTTAAATATCCTTTATGAATAACAAAATTTTCAATAGATGTAAAGGTAAGAAGAATACTTATTGTAGGTATGACAAACATCTGAGTACACATCAAATAAATCTACCCCATTTTTCTCAGTTAATCCGTTAGCTACTAAAATGCATTAAAATTGCTATTGAATAATCCAAAATTAAGTTTATTCCACAAAACCCCACTTACTTACTATAGTTTTAGCTCATTTTTTTAGCAGATCAACTAATTTAAAGTATTATTGTATGAGACAAATTCATCTCATTGTCTACTAAAGACTCTTCTTGGCTCATTTTCCATTGAAGTTTTAAGTGTTAGTAAGGCTGGTTCTTGATTCCAACTGTGAATCATTGACCGTGTCTATAGGACTAGATCATTTTATACATTTATCTTTGATGAACACATCCTCAAAGAACTCTGCAAGTCTAGATTCTTCTAACACAAATTAGATAGATCCAACATCTGTCCAAAGAACTACATTCTGTACTTTCTAAACACACAAATATTTGTTGTAGGTCCAACTTTAGGCTTTCTAGGGTCATGTACTCTAACAAATATATCACAACACAAATTTTCACTTTAACAAAATTAATTTTGTTTTCATGCCATGATCTACAAGGTGTATTCAATTTAGAGTGTAGTAACACATTAGAGATATTATTAACAATAAAACATCACTCATAATTACACAAGATAAACAATGGTCAATATTATAGAATTTAACATTTCACTAAGTATTTGATTCTAACTTTTATCAATACCGTTTGACTGTTGTAAGTAGAGTGCAGTAGAGATTATGCCATATGCAAACTTCTCTTAAATCATTGAAACATATTCACTACCTCTATCAAATCTGAACCCTTTATTTTTAGTATGTAACTATATTTTTTTAATTCATTAAGAATAACAAGTGCTTCATTCTTCATATATATCTAAAAAACGATTAAATACTTCTGACCAATACCTGAGATCACAAATATCAGAATGTACTCCTAGACATCATATAAAATGATTTTCTAGTGATCATAATCTGAGTTCAGTCTTCACATTTGTCATAACTTAATGAAGTGTCATTTAGCAGCGTTGTAAGTTTTAACAAAAACCAACAATTTAATATATATAGTTCTCATATCCTAGCCAATTATGCTATGTTCAAGGACTATACACAATTAAAACTATTATTATTAACTGTCTCATTTGTTAAACTCAACTTATACATGCGATTGACAATATATGCATATTATAAAAGTTAATACAAAATTACCCTACCACATTTTACAAAATTGTTTGCTTTCTCTAATGGTTCTAACAATATCCACTTGCTCAAACACATTAAGAAAAATTTTCTTTATTCGTTCTTCATCATCTTCGAAACTCTAAACGAGAGAATGACTAACATATTATAATTCAACTTTGCACACACAGTACAATGAATGAGAAAGAACAAAACGTAACTAATAGAGTCATATTCTACATTAAGAGATGCTCTCTCCTAAGTTACAAACATTTGTTACACATCTTATACATCAATTTTTTATTATTATTAGAGAAGCAAATATATAATCTCACACAAACTGCAAACAATGGATTTATCAATATATCTGTACACACAGTATGATAAAACACTAACAACTAAACAAGCTAGTTTTCAAAGTGAGAATAACTATGATGTAAAACTCTCAATCATGTGATCAAACGCACAAAATGTTAACACATTCATCACATGAAAATGCTAAGAGATTAGAGTAGATCATACCAACACTTCATGTTAGAAGTGTTTTCCAAATTCGATGGAGAAGCCTGCGTAGTGCATACTTATTCAACCGCGATGCATATCCATCTTCCCATTACACACAATTTGTAAGTAACTTTGAAGTTCCTACATTCATCAATTTGTTAAAGATTAGCCAATTAAACAAATTATTAGCACTATCTAATTCACAACAATTTAATTGGAGATTCAATTTTATAGTCAAAGCCTATAATTTATCAAAATAAATATTTGATCCTTAGCACGTAGCCAAAGCAGTTATTCAAATTTGTATTTAATTAAACAATGCTTAATACGGTTTTGAACTTTAGCACTTACCAACAAAATTCAAACAAATAATTAAATAACAATTTAAATTTGGTGAAGAACTTATCTTTAATTTAGATCTGATCCAATCCACACATATATGGATCTAGTCTAAACAACATCCTCATCTCTTATTGTGCTTTCCTGTTCTGACTGTTAAATTCAGGATTATTAAACATATCTAGTTTCGGAATCTTGTACGCCCAATTAAGTTTTTCCATCTTTAAGTAATAAATTGTAAATTCCAAAATCTAGAGGGTTTATACTGAATAATTACTACTGGCGTAATTTTAGTAAAAGGAATGGTTATTCTGTAAAACTGTGTAATAAACAATCAACAAAGAAAATAATATTAAAGAATAAGCACAAATCTTAAAGTTTAGAGTGGACCGTATCTTGATAAGAATCAAGGAAATTGGAGGGTTATATTTTATTCAGTAGTACACAACAACAGATCCCGTACTCGGCCTCAAACACCAAACACCCAAAGATCATACCAAACAAACAACTACAAACAGCCACAAATAGCCACACATGAGTCCAAGTAGAATGATCCCCTCTTCATCCCTAACACAGAACAGCAAAAACAACCAATGAACAACTCAAATCTAACTTGATCCTTTCCTTCTGTCTGTTGGTGCTCGGGAAGAGGGAGAAGAGGTGGGTGGGCCAACGGATGGCCTGGGGCGGCGGTGGCCTGCACTGACTTCGACGACAGAGGCGGCCCCCAACGGTGCCCAATAGCTCTTCCACCACCTCGATCTCCGACGACATGGCGGGATCGGGTTAGAAGAGAGGAAGATGGGTCGAGGTTGACCCAATTTAATGGGTCGAGGAATGCGGCGGCGCTGGCGGCGCCAGCGACAGCTGCGGAGGTGGGTGTCGATGGCGGCGATGGCGGCGGTTGGCAACGACGACGACGAGATCCCAACGAACGGTGATTTCGACGACCTCTCTCTAATCTCGAAATTAATTTACTAAATATCTCAAGATTTTTAGAGATTATGAGAGATTATAACAATGGAAATTAGGGTTATTATCCTAGACTAAGGTACTTGAGATATTTTTTCTAGGTATCAAGATTGGAATACTTAGACTACTATCACAAGCCAGTATTTACAAGATAAATACTAGTTTGGGTACTGGGTTCTCAATCCACTCAACCCGCGTTCCGATATCTATACAATTAGTACGTGGTAACACACGTGTTATCCATAGAATAATATTACATATAATATTATTCATATAGTGAGAATATATCTATATATCCAACAAAGAAGAGGTGCACCCAATTGGCCATAATATATATTTTTTTGGTTGATGAAGAGAATGGAAGAATAGAATTAAGAAGGCAACACATTACATATTCAATGCATGCATTTTCAGAACTTGATTTTGTTTGGTGGGGGGGGGGGGGGGGGGGGGACGGGATATGGAAAACAAAGAAAGTCTAACTCTAGATGATAGACTTAACCAAAATTCATTATCAATAATAATCAAGCTAAGAACTGTTCGAGATAAATACAAAAGCAGTTTATGGAATGTAGTATACCACAAGTTACTACATAGTATATACTAGAATTCTTTAAACTTGAAAAATAATACCAAATAAGCAGTATTATCTCTCAACAGATTACACACCAACTAAATTATATGACCAAACGGAATTGATATTCCATAACACAACTTGTTTTCCCTTTACTCAGAAGTAAACGCTACATTGAAGTAGAAAAAGAAAAGGTTTTATTTCAAAATTGATGGTTACTGTATGATTGTAGCTAACACGTGGAAACAACAATAAAGAATAGTGTTGCACTTAAGAGACTGATGAAATAGCTTACAAATATTACAACTATGTAAATTCACTGGGTTGATTGTCGTCATGCCTCTATCAAATTTTATCTATATTGATGTTGCTTTTTTCGATGTGGGAGCAACAGATGATGAATTTTTGGATTAAAGTAGAAAGATCAAATTTCAGACACTGATCAGGTGTGGATCAGAGGCTAATATTTGTGGATATAGGTGAAGGTTGTGGCGGTTGCGCTGGTTGACATCCTGCTGAAAACTTGCAAAGGGAGTCTGAAACGCCGGAGGTGATCCCGACGACTGTCCCTCTAAAGACCAAGTTAGTAACCAGAAGAAATAAACTTGGCTTTGTGAGCAAAAGATTGATTACCTAGTAAAAGATGATGAGGGGTCATATTTATATGCTTGAGCAAAATTGGTTAGAGGAAGATTTTCTTAACTGATTTGGGGGATCCCTTGAATTAAGGGATTCAATCATTTAATACCCCCTACTCTCGGGGATTTGATTACCATTCTTAATTGGTTGGTCAATCCTCCCTGATTGGGCAGCTGGAAGTCCCAACTCGAGGGTTGTGCTGGGGTGAAGGGCATGCAGTCATCCCATATTCAGATTGTGGGCCCACAGCCGTCGTGAAATGACCACCTTCCCTTAGGGATTCCGAAATTTGTGTGAGAATCGTGTGGCCCTAATTAGCAACGATTTTTACCTCCATCAAAAGCCTCCCACTTCTGGAGGCTAGTATCAGAAGCCTTCGAAAAGTAGGTATCACGTGGGAAATATCAGTGACCAGAGACATGGGGGTTTATTCTCCGTAGTGGTGTGGGGCTCGTTCACTGAGAGGCAGGTGGAGGTTCGGTTGTCGAGGGGCAACCCGGAGTGCCATGTCGAGGGGTGAGGCGCAAGCCACGCAAATTTTGGGAGAAAATACTCGAGTGACCCGAAGTACCTCGCCGAGGGGCGAGGAACAAGCCACAGGAATTCAGGGAGAAAATTTGCAAGTGACCTGGAGTGCCTCATTGAGGGGCGAGGTCGAGCCATAGGAATTTGAGGAGACAATACGCAAGTGACCGGGAATGCCTCGCCGAGGAGCGAGAGGCGAGGCATGAGCCCCATGAATTTGGGAGAAAATTCGCAAGTGGCCTGAGTACCATTCCGAGGGGCGAGGCACGAGCCAAAAAATTTTAGGAGAAAATTTATGAGTGACCTGGAGTACCATACTGAGGGGAGAGGTATGAGCCACATGAATATTGGGAGAAAATTCGAGAGTGACTCGGAGTACCTCGCCGAGGGGCAGGCACTAGCCAAATGAAATTTGGGAGAAAAATCATGAGTGACCCAGAGTGCCTCGCCATGGGGCGAGGCACAAGCCACAGGAATTTGGGGAGAAAATTTGTGAGTGGCCGAGGTACCATGTTGAGGGTGAGTCATGAACCAGAAAAATTTTAGGATAAAATTTGCAAATAACCTGGAGTGCCTTGCCGAGGTACGAGGTACGAACCAAATGAATTTTGGGAGAAAATTCGTGAGTGACTCGGAGTGCCTCACAGAGGGTCGAAGCACTAACCACATGAATTTTGGGAGAAAATTTGTGAGTGACCCGGAGTACCAGGTTGAGGGGGCGAGGCACGAGCCACGATCCACGAGCCACAAGAATTTTGGGAAAAAATACACGAGTGACCTGGAGTACCATGCTGAGGGAAGAGGCATGAGCCAAGGAAATTTTGGGATAAAATTTGTGAGTGACCCGGAGTGCCATCCCGAGGGGTGACGTACGAGACAAGGGAATTTTGGGAGAAAATGGGCAAGGCACGGGCCTAATGACATAGTGAGAAAAACCTGTGAATGGCTTTGGATCCTGTTTTCACGTGGTTCTGCAGTTATCGAGGAGCCGTCACGTGATTGGGGTTATTGAGAAGTCGCGATACACTCTATAAATTCTCTTCCCTCTCTTACTTTTTATGATCACTTTCTCGTTCTTCAGTCAGAGCTTCTCTCTCTAGAATGCCCATGAATCATTTGGACAGTTTTCTCAGCGACTCTTTCTTTGACCGGCATCCAGGTAAACTGTTAAATTATGTCAGGACCAGTCTAGCAGGCCAGCCTCATCCTCTGGCGGTGGAGAGTCATCCTCGCAGTCTTTATCTCATACATCTTCATCGACAATAGAGTCTGAGAGATCGTCGCACGAAGTGGAGGAGAGTTCGAGCCTCACTCTCGTTCCTTCCGAAGAGGGGCACAAAGAGGATGGAGAAAGGGAAGTTGAAGGAGCTCCTCCTGATCGAGGGAACGAGGTGGAAGAAAGATCGAGCCTCGTTCACGCTCCCTCCGATGAGGAGCCGGGAGAGGAGGAAGAAGAAGAAGTGGAAGGCATTCCCCCGAACCTAAGGGGGTGGGGAGTCGTCTTCTGACAGGGTGGTGGCTATTCCGCTTCCTCTGGTACGTTGGCCTCCTAGGATACCAAAGGGTTTCGCCTTTACCCTAGAGATGGAGTACAGACCCATGGAATACGAGCATGAGAGGGGGATGGCTCGCCTGTTTATGACTAGATCCATTCGAATGTACCTAGATGATTTGGTCGCACGGCTCAGTTTGGGGTGCGGCCGAGGTCACTGGGTCGGCCGAAGATAGATGTAGACACGACAAAGAATACCTTGATCATGACCGAACTTCCCAACATCAGGAAGACTTTCCACATCACTCAGGATTTTGACATGCTCATCCCAAATCTGGGGATCCTCCCAATTAATAATCTTTCGAAGTGGTTCTGCATGTTCCTCTTGGACGCGTTCATCTCAGGGCTCTGGCCTCCCCATGCACCTATTTATTAAGGAGGTTCTGAATGGGCCGGGAAGAGCCCCATGTAGTATGCTGACCAACTTCATCATGTTGTGTCGGAAGAATGGGTGCCCTTGAAACTCAAATACTTTTGTATGTGCTTGACCCTAAGCTTGGCTCAGGAATATCAAGGGCGGTGTTTCCTCACCTCTTGTCAGAAGTAACACGTGGTGCATAACCACCCAGACTCGATTAAGGATTTGAAATCGAAGGACTTCATCAATATAGCCCCAAGCCTTGGGATATCCCCACTCGGTGGGTATACGACATCCTATAGGTTAAGGCCCCGAAGGAGAAAGATTTCACCCCGAAGGAGGAGGAGGAGTTCATATAGTTGTTCGCGGAGGGCAACATAGATTGGACGATGGTGACTGAGACGAACTTGGCCGAGAGTGGCTTGAGTCCATTTGTGCCCCATATGTTCATAGTTTCTTTTTGTGGCAACCTTTTGTCTAGTTTGAATGTCACAATGTTTTCCTTTGTAGCCATGATTGATGAAGATGCCATCATCGCTGGGTAGGCTGAGTTGTTGAAGAAAAAGGCCGTTGAGGAAGCGAAGGGGAAGAAGAGAGTGCCTGCCTCGACCTCAGTAAAATCTCTTGAAGGACGCTCTGATAAGGCAAATAGGTCTAAGGCCTTGATCATCACCGACCAAGAGGAGTCCTTGAGGGTCCCGCCTAGCGAGGAAGTGCTGAAGGTCACCAAGTTAGCCACGTCTTCTCTGCCCCAAATTAATCTTTTGCTGAGGACCGTTCTTGGCGAGAAGGCGAAGGAAACCTTCAGGCCTGATTGGGCCATGAAGACGGCCAACTCCATAATATAGGGTCAAGTGGCCCTTGAGGTGGTGAACCACATTGCTCTGCCGAGGGACAGGAAGACCCTCGTCCGTGAGGCCTGAAAGTCGATCTACCTTAAGTTCTCCCAGGCCTCTGT
This sequence comes from Hemerocallis citrina, assembly GCA_017893485.1. Taxonomy (NCBI): domain Eukaryota; kingdom Viridiplantae; phylum Streptophyta; class Magnoliopsida; order Asparagales; family Asphodelaceae; genus Hemerocallis; species Hemerocallis citrina. The sequence goes on along the minus strand of CM030364.1, from coordinate 66,260,018 downwards.
TATGGTATGGAACCGACAATGACGAGTCGTGATCTCATTTTTAGATTTGATTTTTTTTTTTATTGTTTAACTCTCCTTTTGTAGGTTTTTCTCCAAGGGCGGAGATGAGGAAGAAGAATGAGGACAAGCTCAAGTGCGCCAACCGGATGGCGTCTCGGGTGGAAAAGGAGTACAAAGAGGTTAAGCTCTAGGTAGAGGACCTCAAAAAAAGGGAGAAAGCTTTGGAGGTGGTGCTTTTATCCGTGGCAATAGACTAGGTTCTTTTGTTGGAGGAGAAAGCAGCTTTGGAGGCAAAGCAGAAAGAACTAGTTAATGACCTAGAGAGCACAATGGACAAGGTCATCATTGGGGCAGGAATAGGGGTATGAATGAGCTCTTCAACACATCAAGGAGAGGTATCCCGACCTCGACCTCGACGGTCTCTCCTTCGAGCCGGGGGTCATTAGTACTCCCCCAACACCCGGAAAGAAGCCCTCGGAAAATGAGGATATTCCCTTGTCGACTGCTGAGCCTCAAGAGGTCAGAACCGAGTTTCTTCAAGTCTCTCATCAGGAGGTGCCCTATCTCCTAAATAGTAGGTTGTTGCTCTTTATTTTGTATTGTATTGATGCTAAACGTGGACTTGTAATACGCCAGATTTCTAGTGGGCCTATTATATATATATATATATATATATATATATATATATATATATATATATATATATGGGCCAAGAGATTGTGGGCCTAGGATTATATATATGATTATATATTGGCCATGATGAGATTTATAGGCATATATGGGCTAAATGGAAATAAAAATGAATTGAATGAGTTAGCTCTCTGTATGCACAGTTTAGGGTGTGGGGCCCGGATTTGGATTATTGTATGCATGCATATATGTAGCCATCACGTGAAGGGGAGAGCTTCACGTGGGATGTGTGGTTATGTAGTTGATATTAGTCCCATGTCGACCATGTAACATCCCGTATAAATTATTTTAATGAAAAATACATTTTTTATTTTTACATATGCAACGCACGCGCAATTTCATCTTATGATTTTTTATTCTCAATTTTATTTAAAAGTTATGCACAATTTCCTTTCATTCATTTTTGTTGCATATTAGAACCCATAGGCCTAATAGAAGACTCTAAGCCCATTAAAATAAATTAAATAAATAAAAATGGACCAAAACCACAAGAGGAAGCCAACTAAGAAAAATCCTACAATTAGTTTTACACTTGTCATGTAAACAACATGTACAAATAAATAAATATCAACTAACAAATGAGAGTGTGTGCTTGTGGGTTGCACGTGCACGTAGTGCAACCCAAAAGTCACAAGAAGAGTTAGCCATGCATAAGAATAGGAAGAGTTGGGACTTTGTAAGAGTAATGGTGAGTGGACAATTAGTGAAGGGGGTTATGTATGTTATGAATTAGAACACTTAATTTGAGTAGTAGAAGAGCCTTCTTAAATCGTATAAATACCACCCCCTTTCCTTCATAATCTTGCACCAAAGATCAAAAGAAACAAAATATAAAAATAAGAGAGGAAAAGAAAGAGAGAATTGTTTGAGTTCTTGCTTGGAGGAAGGAGAGCTTGCTAGGAGAAGAAGAAAGTCCTATTCTTGGAGCTAGGAGCAACTTCTAGGAGTCTTCTTCTACTTTAGAATCTTCATTTGAGGTGGGTGTCTTCTTGAGCTTTCTAATTTATAGTATCATGTATGTGTAGGTAAATTGATAGATTAACTTGATATGCATATGAGTAGTGATTAAATTGAAATGATGATATTTAGAATGAAGATGCATGCTGATTGAAAGATTTTCATGAAGATAAGTTGAATTGATGTTGTTTAATTGCATGGTAGTACATCATGATTAGATTAAATGATATGAAAATAAATTTGTACACAAAGTTACTAATTCATGCAAAGAAAGTTACTCTTAATTTTTTTTACACTTCAGAAAATCATATCTAATAAAATAATTGGAATCTAGAACTAAAACTTTTTGGGGGAGAATCTTGTCTATGTCAGTAGAATCCCTTTAAAATTTCATAAGATTTGGAGTTCGTTTACTATTTTAATAAATTCTAAACTCAAAACTCGTTAGTAGTTGGCTGGTTGTAGGAATTCTGCACACTTTTCAGTTTTTGATTAATTCAGAATTGGAAATGAAATAATTTGAGGAAAGTCAGAACTAAGAAATTATAGTAGACACGTTAACCTTTCTGCAAGTCCAAGAACTCAAATTTTCATAAAGAATTGGATTTTGTATGAATTTTACAAGACTATACAGTAGCAGTATTTCAGTATCTCGACCCCACTATATATTTTGAAGAATTCAGGGTTATAGATATGGTATTTTGCGAAAACTTATAACTACAAAATGATAGTAGACTTGTATACCTTCAGTTTGATATAAAGAATGCTAAGTTTCGTGAAGTATACAATTTCTATGACTTTTACATAGCATGAAATGCTGTTTTCTAACGTTGAATTTACTGTTTTGCAATGTTACTTAAACGACTTGACTGAAAATATATTCTCGTTGTTTTAAGTTATATTTTGAGAAAGTAAAGATCATATTCATGAGTAGATGCAATGTGAACTTAAGAAAGACACACACACACACACACACACACACACACACACACACACACACACACACACATATATATAGGATTAAGATGTTAAGATTAGTTCAAAATGAATCAAAGGAAGATAATGAGATTGATTTTAAAAAATATATTTTAAAGAGATTTGTTGTGTTAATCTAGCTACCTAAATAAATAGACTAACTAGACACAAATTATAAAACCTCGCAAGTGCACGAATCGTTTATAGAATCGTAGTAATAGCAAGGGTCGATCCCACAGAGATTGTAGACTTCAACTTACTAATCAATAAAACTAATAATAAGAATGAATAAGGGTTGTTGTAATATTCTAAAAGAACTAAAAGATTAAAACTAAGATGAGAGGTGTTGAATCACAAATATCTCTTGAATAGTTGGGTTGTTGATCTCCACCAATAGTTAGTAATGCTAAGTTGCCTTCTGAATTTACTTCTAATTACTCATGTTTGTTCACTTCAAGGGCATGGTATCTACTCCTTAAAGTATTGTTTCCCTAAACCAAGAATTAGGCATGGTATCTACTCTAATTCGTTTCTTCCCCTAAGTATTTTAGCATGGTATCTACTAAGTTATACTTAACAAAAGCATAAGAACAGTGGAAACGAACAAACACTTAAAGTTCTAGAAATTGGTATCAGATCTAGATCCTTTAAGTTGATTGAACCAAGAATCCTAAAGATTCCCTTGTTACAAGTTACGAGCACGAGATACGGGTCGTCTCAATATGCTCATATAACAGATTCAGATTTCTAACTCACAAACTTGATAATATCAGATTCTGTATGGCAGTCGACTGGCTCTCACCTTCAGTCGACTGTACTTATAACTCCTCAAAAAGTTTGACTGTTATCAATCTATATCAATTCAATTAGATTCAATCAATAAGTAAAATAGAAGGATTCAAAAGAACAGAGCACTACATAACTACGGATTCGATCTACCCAACTATGAAATTAGTTCCACATAATTATACTTTTATTGCTTAACAAGTTCAAATACATGATCAACATCAAAGAATAAAGAGAGAAGAAATAAACTAATGGATTCCGGCAATAGAGTCGACTGGCTGTCACACAGTCGACTGCCTTCGAGTACTGGTTCTCCTCTTCCCCTTCTTCGATGATGATGGAATGAGGCACTGGTTGATGACTTGATGGTTGGGAATTCTGAGATTAAGTTGCGTCCAAGAGATAGATTCTCCCCCGAATAATGCTTCGTTTCTGATATTTATAGAACACGGCTGAGAATTAGGGTTTCCCCTTTTTCAGGAAAAATCCTTCTTTATTTTATTTGGCGATTTATGTCTTTCTCTTTTCTTCTTCCTTTCCTTATCTGTTCACCACGTGCTCTTGCCAATTCCCAGTCTCTAGATTTGATTCGTTGCATAAGATCTGGATTTAAATAGATTCGGAATTAGATTTGGGTGAATCTTCGAATATCTTATCTGTTTACTCCGCCGCAGACCAGTCGACTTATCTTCGAACCAGTCGACTGAGTCGAGACTCCTGAAGATTTCATAATTGTTCAGACCAGTCGACTGTCTTCTGGGAGTGAGTCGACTGTGTCGAGAGTTGTGGAAAATCAGCTTCTCTTGCCCAGTCGCCTGTGTTGGGGAACCAGTCGACTGATCCTCTGCAGTTTGCTGTGTATTATCCTTGAAGTCCTCAATCTGCTTTGTTTTTCTGTTATAAGCTGTTTCCTATGGAAAAGAGAAAATAAGAGTTAAATACCACATATAGAGCTTTTAAATGTCTAATTATATTAAGATTATTGCTCTAAAAAGTGAATAATATTGTGTTCATCAAATACCCCCAAACTTAGATTTTGCTTGTCCTCAAGCAAACTAAAATTATGAATAAGGAGAATAATAATAACAATAGACTCAACCACCAAGATTTCTTATTATGTGGACATCAGCATAGAAAGGTATAAACAATTTCAGACAAAGTAAAATTAAACATACCCACTTTCTCTAGTGCAATTGTCTATTCATAGTTCCCGAACTTAATCATATTTGTCATGCGATTAATGTAGTTATAGTATGCAACTACTCAGTCTGTGATTACCCCTTTCCTCTACTACAAACCGAGTAGCAAACTAGAGTTTTTTTTTTTTTTTTTTAGTCTCTTCTCTAAAGGTGTCACTTGCCTTTTGACGCGAATGCGAAACATTTGTGATGTATCCACCCGGTTACTCAACAAGTCACAAACTCTAAAGTGCTTTGCATACTCATATTTCAAGTTGCCGTTTGACGTAAAGGTAAACATTGGTGATGAATACCCCTAGTTACTAAGCACTCAAAACATTGGAGTAGATTGACTTTATTCAAGTATATATATATATATATATTTTTTTTTTACTCTATTTACTTAAACTCAATTTAGGACTAGATCTAAAGGGAATAATTACCAGAAAAAGCATCACATTTGTTTATTATGTATAATTGCATGACTCATATAATCTTGTAGGGAATTTATGACTCTCAACAATCCTAAAGTAAATAAGTATCCTTCTTCTTACTTTATAAGAAATTGTTTATCCTAAAAAAATTCAAAAAGATGATAAATACAAATAACCCTAATACCCCCAAACTTAGATGTAACATTGTCCTCAATGTTCGAAAGAAAATATAAAAATAGGCATGTGTCACCATCTAGTAGGGAGATACTGAAAATAAAAATAATTAAAAGAATAATAATGAATAACTGAAATAAAATAAAGGGAAAGTGTAAATACTCCCCTGAAAAATTGGGTTGCCTCCCAACAAGCGCTGTGTTTTCTGTCTTCAGCTAGACTTGACGTGGTCATGCCATGTATTGAATGGTTTGAAGATTCACATCTTCCTCTTGCGGTTCTATGTTTCTCTCTATGTATGGTTTCGCTCTATGCCCGTTCACCTTAAATGTTTGATTCTTTTCTTGGCTATGAACCTCCAATGCACCATGTGGAAAGACTCTTGTTACAGTATATGGCCATACCATCTTGACATAAGCTTGCCTGGAAAAAGTCTTAATCTTGAGTTGTAGATCAATACCTTTTGTCCTTCATAAAACTCCTTCCTTGCTAGCTGTTTGTCATGGTACAACTTGGTTCTTTCCTTGTACAATTTTGCATTTTCATAAGCGTCGTGCCGCAACTCTTCAAGCTCATTTAGTTGTAATCTTCTTTTGTCACCCGCTTGTTTCATGTCAAAATTGAACTTTTTGATGGCCCAATATGCTTTGTGCTCCAATTCTACCGGCAAATGACAGGCTTTTCCAAACACCAAACGGTATGGTGACATGCCAATGGGTGTTTTGAAAGCGGTTCTGTAGGCCCATAATGCATCGTTCAAGCGCAACGACCAATCCTTCCTCCTCGTGTTGACTGTCTTTTCCAAAGTGCTTTTGATTTCTCTGTTGCTAATCTCCACTTGCCCACTAGTTTGGGGATGATATGGGGTGCCCACTCTATGCGTGATACCATATTTCTTCATCAAAGAAGCAAAAGGAAAGTTACTGAAGTGGCTCCCTCTATCACTTATTATTGCTCGTGGTGTACCAAACCTAGTGAAAATGTTCTCCTGCAAAAACTTGACAACAACTTTGTGATCATTAGTTCGTGAGGGGACAGTCTCGACCCATTTAGACACATAATCTACACCAACAAGAATATATAAATAACCAAATGAGTTAGGAAATAGACCCATGAAGTCGATTCCCCAAACATCAAAAAGCTCGATTACTTGTATGTTGTGCAGTGGCATTTGATTTCTAGAAGAGATGTTGCCTGTCCTTTGGCATTTGTCGCAAGTCCTGCAAAAAGAAAAAGCATCTTTGAATACATTAGGCCAATAAAAACCGAATTGCAATACCTTTAGTGCTGTCCTTTTTGGTCCAAAATGTCCTCCACAGGCATATTGGTGGCAGTGTTGTAGAATACTCATTTGTTCTTCGTCTACCACACATCTTCTTAGTATTTGATCAGGGCAAAATTTGAATAGATAAGGGTCATCCCAATAAAAGTGTTTGCACATAGCCACCAGTCTCTTTCTTTCCTGACTTGTCATACCTGGAGGGAAAACATGAGCAGTTAGAAAATTGACAATATCAGCAAACCATGGGAGCTGTTCGGAGAGACAAGTCGACTGGTTTAAGGACCAGTCGACTGCCCCGAGAGATTGCACATTGATTTCAAATAGTTGTTCATCTGGGAAATTTTCATTCAGCGGGGGCACATTTCTCTCTTCCTCGTGCAGTAGCCTGGACATGTGATCTGCAACAACATTGTCGCTTCCTTTTTTATCTCTGATCTCAAGATCGAATTCTTGAAGCAACAGCACCCATCTAATTAACCTAGGCTTAGCATCCTTTTTAGCAAACAAATATCTCAAGGCAGCATGGTCAGTAAAAACAATAACTTTAGAACCAATTAAATATGATCTAAACTTCTCTATAGTAAAAATAACAGCTAACATTTCTTTTTCAGTAGTGGAATAATTTAGCTGTGCATCGTTTAAAGTTCGAGAAGCATAGTAAATAACATGAGGTTTCTTATTGATTCGTTGACCTAGAACAGCCCCTAAAGCATAATCACTTGCATCACACATAAGCTCAAAAGGATGGTTCCAATCTGGTGCCATGACAATAGGTGCAGAAATGAGAAGATTTTTTAATGTATTAAAAGCATTTGTGCACTCCTCTGTCCATGTAAACTCAACATCCTTAGACAACAAATCACAAAGGGGTTTGGAGATTTTTGAAAAGTCTTTTATAAATCGTCTATAAAACCCTGCATGTCCTAGAAAACTCCTAACACCCTTAACTGTAGTGGGAGGGGGTAGTTTTGATATTATATCAATTTTTGCTTTGTCTACCTCTATGCCTCTTTTTGACACTACATGTCCCAATACAATGCCTTGTTGTACCATGAAATGGCACTTTTCCCAGTTCAGCACTAAATTGCATTCTTTACATCTTTTAAGTACGAGCTGCAAATGGTTAAGACATTCATCGAAACAAGATCCAAAAACACTAAAATCATCCATAAATACCTCGATGAACCTTTCCACCATGTCTGAAAATATGCTCATCATGCATCTTTGAAATGTTGCTGGTGCGTTGCACAATCCAAACGGCATCCTCCTGTAAGCAAAAGTACCAAAAGGGCATGTAAAAGTGGTCTTTTCTTGATCTTCTGGAGCAATAGCAATTTGATTATAGCCACTATAACCATCTAGAAAACAATAATGACTATATCCTGCTAATCTTTCTAACATTTGATCAATAAAAGGAAGAGGGAAGTGATCTTTCCTGGTTTCATTATTCAACTTCCTATAGTCAATGCATACCCTCCATCCTGTGGTTACTCTTGTTGGGATAAGTTCATTCTCTTCATTTGTTACAACTGTAACTCCACTTTTCTTAGGAACTACATGTATAGGACTTACCCATTTGCTATCTGAGATAGGATAGATGATGCCAACATCTAGTAGCTTCAAAATTTCTGCTCTTACCACTTCCTTCATGTGTGGGTTCAGCCTTCTTTGTGCCTCCCTGCTTGGTTTTGCGTTGTTTTCAAGGAGGATTCTATGCATGCATTTGGATGGACTTATTCCTTTGATATCTGCAATGGTCCATCCTATTGCACTCTTGTGTTCTCGTAGTACCCTCAGCAGCTTATCTTCTTCCTGTGCACTTAGATTCGCAGCAATTATTACTGGTAGCGTCTGGTTCTCGCCTAAAAATGCATGCTTCAAATGGTCGGGCAACTGCTTAAGTTCTATGTCTGGATGTTTCTGTACAGTCGACTGGTCCATGTCAGCAGTCGACTTGTTCTGGGCGTCTTGATTCGGTCGACTGGTTAGAATACCAGTCGACTTACTCTGTTCATCAGTCGCTTGATCTGTAGAAGAACAATTTTTATCAGACACCAATTTTTCAAATAAAGGTGCAGGCTTACCTGAATATGACTGTGGAGTTTCAAGGTGATGTACTGTCTCTGCAATCCTCCAGTAATCGTATTCCTGTTCAACATGAGATAAAGTTAGAGATTGAGTGATTGTGGCTTGAAGTGGTTCAACGCTATGTACCTGAAATGTTTGATCAAAAATCTCCTGCACCACATCAATATTATAGCATTCATGATCATCTTGTGGTAATTTTAGTGTATCAAACATTTTAAATTCCACTTTTTCTCCGTTTATCTTCATACTTATAATGCCCTTTTTAACACAAATTTTTATATCAGCTGTACTCATAAAGGGCCTACCTAATATGATCGGTAGAGATGATGACATTGAAGATTCCTCCATATCTAACACAACAAAATCAGCAGGCAAAATAAAATCATTTACCTGAACTAGGACATCTTCTAATATACCTCTAGGTCTTTTTATACTGCGATCGGCCAATTGCAAAGTGATGGATGTTGGCTTGAGTTCCCCCAATCCAAGCTTTTCGTAAACAGAATAAGGAAGAAGGTTGATGCTTGCCCCCAAGTCTAGCAGTGCTTTTTCAAAGAAGTGCTCACCAACTTTGCAAGGAATGGTGAAACTACCTGGATCTTTCAGTTTAGGTGGTAGTTTTCTTAATAATACAGCGCTCACTTCTTCTGTCAAAGCCACATCCTCCTTAACCTGAAATGTTCTTTTGTGAGTACAACAGCCTTTCAAAAATTTGGCATAAGAAGGAATTTGTTTAATAGCATCAAGTAGGGGAATATTAATTTCTATCTTTTTGAGAGTTTCAAAGACGTCAAATAAATGTTGTTCTTTCTTTTTATTGACTAACCTTTGAGGGAATGGTGGTGGTACTGTCCCTACTTTTTCACTTACCTTATTTGAACCCAAAGCTTTTGATGGTTGTGTATCTGGTTTGTCTGTATGTGTTCCAATCATGTTGTCAATTATCTTACCATTTCTTAGGGTTGTTACTGCTTGGAGCTGTTCTTGACCTCCTGGGTTGGGTATGGTTTGTGAAGGGAGTTCTCCTGCCTTTCGTTCACTCAATTCTTTTGCAATCTGACCAATTTGTGTTTCTAACTTCTGAATCGCTTGTCCTTGTTGGTTGCTTGTTTGATGTTGTTGTTGGAGCAATTGAAGAACGGTGGACTCAAAATCCAACTTCTTCTGTTCTGGAGCTGGTCGATCAAACCCACTTCCCATCTGAGGGTTCCTTGCATGTCCTTGTGTGAATTGATTCCCTTGATTATTTTGATTATTGCTCCATGAGAAGTTTGGATGATTCCTCCATCCTGGGTTATATGTGTTCGAGTATGGATTGTTTTTTGGTGGAAATACTCCTCGACCCACATAGTTTCGCATGCTCCTGATCTGTGAAAGTAGACATGGGACATGTATCAGTTGTGTGATCTAAATGAGAACAAATTGTACACATTTCATTTGTTTGATTTTTAACTCCACCCATTGTCGACATTGCATTAACAAGCATATCAATTTTCTTATTCATGTTTGCCATTTCTAATTGAATGTTATTACTGTTAGAGATTTCGTAAACTCCCTGTTTTTTCGTAGGTCCCCTTCTTGTTGAGAATTGTTGGGAGTTCTCACTGAGTTCTTCAAAAAGTTCAATGGCTTCTTCTCCACTTTTCCTCATCAAAATTCCATTGCAAGCTGCATCAACAATTGCTTTGTTAGTGTCATTTAAGCCTTCATAAAAAGCTTGTACCTGATCATCCTTAGGCAGATTGTGAGTAGGACACTTGAGAAGCTTGCTCTTGAAATCCTTTCATGCCTCAAAGAATAAATCTCCATCCTTTTGTTGGAAGAGTTGAATCTCCCTTTTTAGCTGTTTGGTTTTCTGGGCTGGAAAGAACTCTTTCAAAAATTTCGTTGCCAATTGCTCCCATGAATTAATTGATCCTGGTTCCAAAGAATTATACCACAACTTAGCATTAAGTTTTAAAGAAAAAGGAAACAAGATTAACCTGATTTGTTCAGCGGTAAGCCCTTGGACGCTTTGTGTCCTGCAAAGATCGAAAAAGTCTTGCAAGTGAAGATGAGGCTCTTCATCTGGTTTGCCACTAAAGTGGGGAACCATACTAAGTAAATGAGGAGATAGGTGCATGTTCCCTGTAGCATTAGGTTGAAAAGCAATGCAGGAAGGTTGCTCAATATTCTTAGGAGTGAATTTGTCCTGCATTGGCACTCGATTTTGTATTTCTTCAGCCATTCTTTCCTGTGAAATTTGTCTCTGTGCAGTCGACTGGGTCCGTACAGCAGTCGACTGGTTGGCTGAAAACAGCTTACCTAGTCTTTGCAAAGTTCGTTCTGTTTCTGCGTCAATAGGTAGTAGCTCTGGACGAAGTGATCGTCTACCGTGCATTCACCGAAGTCCTGTAACCTAAAAGAAAAATTATTAATAAAAGAAAAGAAAAACTAATAAAAATTCTACTGACTTGTAAGTTAAAATACTAAACAATCCCCGGCAACGGCGCCAAAAACTTGTTGTGTTAATCTAGCTACCTAAATAAATAGACTAACTAGACACAAATTATAAAACCTCGCAAGTGCACGAATCGTTTATAGAATCGTAGTAATAGCAAGGGTCGATCCCACAGAGATTGTAGACTTCAACTTACTAATCAATAAAACTAATAATAAGAATGAATAAGGGTTGTTGTAATATTCTAAAAGAACTAAAAGATTAAAACTAAGATGAGAGGTGTTGAATCACAAATATCTCTTGAATAGTTGGGTTGTTGATCTCCACCAATAGTTAGTAATGCTAAGTTGCCTTCTGAATTTACTTCTAATTACTCATGTTTGTTCACTTCAAGGGCATGGTATCTACTCCTTAAAGTATTGTTTCCCTAAACCAAGAATTAGGCATGGTATCTACTCTAATTCGTTTCTTCCCCTAAGTATTTTAGCATGGTATCTACTAAGTTATACTTAACAAAAGCATAAGAACAGTGGAAACGAACAAACACTTAAAGTTCTAGAAATTGGTATCAGATCTAGATCCTTTAAGTTGATTGAACCAAGAATCCTAAAGATTCCCTTGTTACAAGTTACGAGCACGAGATACGGGTCGTCTCAATATGCTCATATAACAGATTCAGATTTCTAACTCACAAACTTGATAATATCAGATTCTGTATGGCAGTCGACTGGCTCTCACCTTCAGTCGACTGTACTTATAACTCCTGAACAAGTTTGACTGTTATCAATCTATATCAATTCAATTAGATTCAATCAATAAGTAAAATAGAAGGATTCAAAAGAACAGAGCACTACATAACTACGGCTTCGATCTACCCAACTATGAAATTAGTTCCACATAATTATACTTTTATTGCTTAACAAGTTCAAATACATGATCAACATCAAAGAATAAAGAGAGAAGAAATAAACTAATGGATTCCGGCAATAGAGTCGACTGGCTGTCACACAGTCGACTGCCTTCGAGTACTGGTTCTCCTCTTCCCCTTCTTCGATGATGATGGAATGAGGCACTGGTTGATGACTTGATGGTTGGGAATTCTGAGATTAAGTTGCGTCCAAGAGATAGATTCTCCCCCGAATAATGCTTCGTTTCTGATATTTATAGAACACGGCTGAGAATTAGGGTTTCCCCTTTTTCAGGAAAAATCCTTCTTTATTTTATTTGGCGATTTATGTCTTTCTCTTTTCTTCTTCCTTTCCTTATCTGTTCACCACGTGCTCTTGCCAATTCCCAGTCTCTAGATTTGATTCGTTGCATAAGATCTGGATTTAAATAGATTCGGAATTAGATTTGGGTGAATCTTCGAATATCTTATCTGTTTACTCCGCCGCAGACCAGTCGACTTATCTTCGAACCAGTCGACTGAGTCGAGACTCCTGAAGATTTCATAATTGTTCAGACCAGTCGACTGTCTTCTGGGAGTGAGTCGACTGTGTCGAGAGTTGTGGAAAATCAGCTTCTCTTGCCCAGTCGCCTGTGTTGGGGAACCAGTCGACTGATCCTCTGCAGTTTGCTGTGTATTATCCTTGAAGTCCTCAATCTGCTTCGTTTTTCTGTTATAAGCTGTTTCCTATGGAAAAGAGAAAATAAGAGTTAAATACCACATATAGAGCTTTTAAATGTCTAATTATATTAAGATTATTGCTCTAAAAAGTGAATAATATTGTGTTCATCAAGATTATGTCTTAATCTTAATTAACATGATTCAAGAAAGTTTTGGATGAATATGAAAAGTGTTTGTGAAAATGAATAGGTTGAGATTGTACCTATTGATGTATGAATAAGAATGCATGAAAGAATTTGAATAAATTATGAATACATGAAATTTGAGAATATGAATTATAAGGGGATGAGTACCCCAAGTTGTTGAACATGGAAAGATGTTGATTCTAGAGGCTTAGTGATACCCAGGTACCGGCAAAAGTAATGGTAATGAATAATTGATTTTTGAGAAGTGGCCAATAAGGATATCGTTCTCGGTATTTTTGTGTAAGACTGGTAGGAAGGTAAACTAGCTTTAGATAGTATTATTTATTCATGTTCAAACTTAAGAATTAGGCACTAAGTGAAGATATAATAAACTTGGGCAAACGTATGTGGAGGGCCTCTATATAGTCGGGCGGTGGATTTTGGGATTGTGGTTGCTTGCGATGGAGGCGAGCCTTAATTAAATATGAGATTATGATTGATCGGGCAGTGGATTCCGGGATCATGAATTGTCGGGCAGATAGTAGGCCGTACTGCAGTGTATATGTGTGTACCGGATCTAGAGGGACACTTGCGGGATGTTTGCACGATGAGGATTCTGTATAGTCGGGCGATGGATCTCCGGGACTGGAATCTGTACTCGTGGAATGTCTAAACGTTGTTTTATTACTGGGTAGTTATCATGGCGAGGGATTAAACCCTTTAATATGGAGTACGTAGGTATTTGCCCTCGGACCTATGTAGTATGGGATGCATAGAATCCGAACAAGAATGCATTAGTGTCATTGTAGTATAACACATGCATTAGGCATTAAGTCATATCATACACTAACATATCTAGGGTATTCACTCTTTACACTTTTATATGCATTCAAGTTTGTGATTTGTTGAAGTAAGAGATTTTGTTATAATACAACATAGAGAAGATCGCTGTTTGTAACATTGTGTCGGTTGTAAGCAACTGACGTGCACACAGTTTCATATGCAGGGACTTGGATCTTACAAGGAGATATGGAGATGATTTTGATGCTGATGATTAGTTACCGTTCAAGTTGTTGAAATTGTATATTTCTCATATTGTACTTCATTTATTTTCCGCTGCATTATTGATGTAAAAGAACAATGATGTAATAAAAGTTTCAAAATTTCTTGTAAAATTATAAGAAGTGAAGTGTAGATCATGTTGAGCTACGAATTACCGTATTTTTGTATTCGGGGCATTACAGGCCATGTGTGAGAGTGAGTGAGTTTTATTAATAAAGCCTAAGATCAAGGGGTACCAAATAGCTATAGCACATTTTGTGCGGCAAGCCTGTAGTGGGCTGTTGTTAGGATTTATTTTTCGCGTGTGTGCACACGCTGTAACTCCCCGCAAAATTGAGTTACGAGAATTTTACCCACGGGTGTTACGCACATGGATTTTGTACTATTACGAGTAATATCCGTAACGTATTTTCAAATAAATATTTTCTACATATTTTTGTATTTTTGTTCTTATATATATATATATATATATATATATATATATATATATATTCTCTCGAATTCGATTATGTATTTGAATTTAAATTTTAACTCAAATATTTAATATTCTATTTTTACGTACATTCACGTGCTTTCAATACACATGTTGATTACGTATGTTTTACCGTTACGTGAAATATCCGTAAAATTATTACTATACATGTTCTACGTATTTTGTATTTTGACAGTTTATTGTTCTCTCAAATTTATTTTGTATTGATACGTGCAACGCACGTGTTTGCATGCACATGTTGGTTCCTAAAATTTTCTTGAGTCATGGAAATTTTTCTTCTCACAATTATGTGATTTGTTTTAATTAAAATCCACTAGGACAAAATCTATTTTTGTTGCCCACTAAAACTAATTATAAATTTAAAATCTATGATTATTTTTGTGTGCACTTAAATGTACATTTAAAATCTAATTAGATTGGTACACTTTGCCATGTATAACTCACACATCTAACTTAATAAAACCTAATAATAAAATTTGTATGAAAAGTGTGCACACACATTGAGTACACGTGCACGTGCCTTGTGCACACCTTGTGAGTGGCCGGCCATGGTTGAGAATGAGGGAGAGTAGGTGAGAGTGTGGAGAAGTGGAGAACTATTTTAGGAAGTGATAAGTCATTTTAACCACTCATTTCCTATAAATAGCCCTCCTTTTTTGTCATGAACAATACTAAAATCAAAACAAAGAAAAAGAGAGAAAGAGAGCAAGTAGCTTGCGGGTTGTGCTAGGAGGAGGCCAGGTTTTCTCTTGTGGAGCTTAGGTACTTTGGAGAGTTATTTGTCTAGGGATTCTACTGCTAGGAATTCTATTTTTGAGGTGGGTGTTTCTCCAACTTTCTAATATAATTTTATTAGTAGAATGCTAGATATGTGTGAATTGTTAGATGCATGATAACTTATATAGATTGAGTATTTATGTTTAGATTATTTGTTGTTGATTGAAGGTGTCAAACTATGTTATGATTAATTTGGGGGCATTTTTATAAGTTCCTGTTTTAAGTTTTAGTTTCACTTTAGAAAATCATATCTATTAAACTATAGGAAATTTAAAGCTAAAATTTTTATAGGAGCATCTCATATATGTCAATATCTCCTTAAAATTTCATAATATTTGGATTTTTTTACTATTTTAATAAAATCCAAACTTAGGATTGGTTGACATTTGGCTAGTTGCTGGAAATTTGTATACATTTCAGATTTTGATCATTTCTGCATCTTATATGAAGTATTTTGAGGATGGTCACAACAAAGAAGTTGAAGTAGACTCATTAAACTTTCTTTAGAGTCTAAGAAATCAATTTTCCATGAAGAATAGAATTTATAATGAATTTTACAAGTTTGAACAGTGGCAGTCTATATAACATTTCGACCCTACTGTAGATTCCGAAGAATTCAGGATTACAGACATAATATTTTGGGGAAACTTATAACTAAAAAGTTATAGTAGACTTTTATACCGTTAATTTTATCTAAAGAACACAAAGTTTCATGAAGTATTGAATTTTCTATGATTTTTACAAGTAACATGAGCTGCAGTTTTCAGATTTTGAACATCTTGTTTTGCAAATGATCGAGTTTAGGCGAAGTAATTGAGGATGGTTTTAGATGATCTTAACTAAAAATTTGTAGTAGACTCATTTATGATCCTATGAAACTAATTAATATATTTTTGGAGTACTATTGGTATTTATATGATTTTTTAAATACCATTGGGTTAATGTCATTTATCTAGAACTTTTACAACGTATAAAATTGGATTTAAAATTGGATTGTTAGTAAGATTACCTTATGAGGAATTAAGAGGAATTTAAGTATCTTGTCAAGGTTTGTATTATGAGGTTTAATATGTGAATAAAGGGGAAAATGTGGGGATTGAGTTGAATATAAAAATGGAGTTTGAAACTAAATAAATACTGATTTACATTTTTAGTAAGAAGGAAATTTTGATTATTTTTTACTAGAGGTATTTTAAAGGTTTTATCTTTTGAATTAAACTTGATCTAGAGTTAATTCGAGTTGTTAAAGAGTAAATTTGGAAGTGAACATTATATTGTTTAGAAAAAGAACCTATTGAATGTAACTACAATGAGTAGCTAGTTCATGGAAAGAAGCAATTTTTGAAAAATCTCTTCTCCCCTGAGCTCAGATCCGGCGCGGTCTCTCATCCTTTCCTGTTCTCCCCTTCATTAAAGTTGTTTGCCTTCGAGTTTTCTCCATACCCTCTTCATTTCCCCCTCTCTCCCCGCTTTCGCATCTTCAGCCTACTGGTGTTCGGCGACTCCCCCCTCGGCGCGTGTCCCCTTGGTAGTCAGAGCGTTTGGCTTCCTCCCCTTCTCTCCTGCTCTGGTGTCTTCTCTCCCGTGGATTGTGCTTCGCTGTTTCAGCCTGCCTGCCTGCCGCTCCGTTTCCGTTCTGGTCCTTCCCCTATTCGTGTGCCTTTCGCTTAGAGGTTGGGTTTCGTTTCACTACTTCCCTTTTCCTTCGCTGCCGATCACTGTAAGTTATTTTATTGCATTGTTGTTTTTTGCTGGTATTGGCTGCACTTGTTTGTCTGTTTTTGTTTTGAGTTTTGTTGTGATTGTAGGGCGTTTAATTTAACTTACTATCCCGATCTACTTTTCTCTGAGATCCTTTGATCATCTTTTCTTGTTTTTTCTGGATCTTCAGTCCTCTGCTCCCGCCCTCTTACTTCTCTTCCCCCCTTGTCCCTGAGCTTTCCCTCCCCCTTGCCTCTCGCTTGGCAAGATTGTTGACGGCGGTGCTCTTTCTACCGCCATTACTATACCCATTCTCCCTAGTTTCAAGTTCTGCTTTTAGTGGGCTTGCTCTGTCGTTTGGCCCATGGAATTTTCATGGGTAAAGGTTGTTAAAAAATAAAATAAATTGAAGGCTTCTTTTAGCCAGCGGCCCTCTGGGCCTTATTCGGGGATTGGGTCTGCTGGCCTTGGTTTGTTTAGATCCAACCGACCCATTTTTCTAAAGGCTTCTATACCCTTGCCTTCCCACCCTATTGCCAGCTCTATCTCTTCATCTTCCTCCTCGCCTCAATTTTCTTCTCTCCTCTCCTCACCCATCTGCTTCCGGTGTCTGTAAACGGGCCATTTGAAGTTTTCGTGCAACGCTAAGATGAAATGCCTGTTCTGCCTAAAGGAAGGCCATGCGCGTCACCGCTGTTTTGCACTCCAAAAACTTCTGGGTCTTTCCGTTGGAGTTCTGATCGCAGATCAGGTGCTGTCCGCTCTTGATTTTCAGGCCTTGCAACGGAAACTAGCAGACATGCCAACAGCTAAGCCCAAGAAAAAGAAAGTCTCATCCATGTCCCCTCTTCTCCCTACTCCCCCTATTTCCCCTCGCCTCCTGGTTCCTCCTACTTCCGCTGCTAATGATATTGTTGCCCCTCCGCCTCCTCCGGTGAAACCGTTAGTGGCGCAGGTTTTCTTACCAGACATAGAGCTGTCGGAAAGATTGAAATTCTTCAGCAATTACGGAGCCATTTCCTTCCTCGGTGGTTCGATCCCTTTCTACACCCTCAATGCTTTTCTTTGCAACTCTTGTAATGTTCGAGATTGGAATTGGGTGCTCTACTCTTGCTCGAATGGAGATGCCATCATCCAATGCCCTTCTCCCAAGATTCTCGAAGAGCTTTGTGCTAACTCTTCCCTCGCGATCGGTTCCATCTCTTTAGCGATTCGCAAATGGGTCCTTATCACCTCTCCCTCGTCATCTTTGAACCTGGTGCCAACCAAGGTTTCTATTGTGGGTCTCCCCCCCTTCTGTGATTCTATGAAACTGATTGCTCCAATGGCCAAATGTATTGGGGAGCTTGTTATCTTGTCTTCCTGCGCTAGGCTTGCGTCAGGCAGCCTGCAGGTTGAAGCTTTGTTCCGTTGTCCCAATAGAAAGGATCGTATTGAGGCTTATTGTCTGAATGATGGTATTTCTGCCTTTAACGTATCGGTTCAATACCACGATATTGTTCCCCCTTCGGGATCCCCGAAGTCTTCATTTCGTCTCGAGCCTCCCCCAGTTTTTCTACCTAGCTCTTCGTCGGTGACTAAGGCTGAGATTGCGCTTGCGAAAGCTTCTACTAAACCCCCTGCTAGGAGAGCGGCGCCGCAGCATTGCAAACCTCTCCATCTGCCTAGCCCCGCGAAGACTTCTCCGTCCAAGGCGCCGAACTTAGTTTGGATCAACCCTGAGCGTGCCTCTCAGCCGGCATCCAGGGGTTTGGCTCCTTCTCCCTTAATTGCGTCGCTGCCGTCTCCTTCTCAGTTGCCTCCCAAAGGTCCATCCCCCATCAAAAGTGTTCCGGCAACTGCTCCCACTGCTCCCATTGCTGATCATTGGCCCACTTGGGATATTAATCCTTCATTTGCTTCGGACTGGGACCAATTTCAAAAGTTGGCGCATTTCCCCACCTCTAGCGCGTCTCTAACTCCTCCTATCGCGAGCTCTGCTAAGATTTCTTCCCCCCCCAAGGCACTAGAAGGGGTTGATCAAGATGACTTGCTTCAAGAGGAAGTTGCTAATCTGCAGTCTGCGCAAGCTTCCAAACAGGTATCTTGTTTATTTTTTTCAGTTTCCTCTATGTTTGTTCTCGTTATTTCTGTAGACTCTCGGTTGCATGTCTATGTTCTTGATTGTGCGGCTGCTGTTTTTGTGGTTCCGCCGAGAGGACCTGCTTGGGCATTGCATCCGCAGTCCCTCTTTTCTTTTACTCTGGCATGGCTATCGCCTGATACGTTTGCCCGGGTTCGAGGACATCGGAGGGCTTAGTCTCTCGAGGTTCTCCCCGTATCACCGTATCGGCGGGCCTCAAAGTTTTTGTCACCCAATTCTATCTCTCTTTTAGACTCTCCACCGGTTTGCTTTGTCAAAGACATTCCTCTGCCCTCTGTCCCCCTTGCTAGCGAATGCCAACAGGTCTCTCCTCCTTGGTCCTCCTCGCCGGACTGCCGTTCGCATCGTGTTATTCGATCTAGTGCACGTCTGTTGGCGTTAAATATGGCGCGCACTAACTCTTCCCCCTCAGTCGTATCGCCCTCTCCTCCAGCCCATCATTCCTCCCCCTCTAACGCCCTGTTAGGTTCCTTCTACCACCCTTTCGACTCCTTCTCTGATGGTGAGATGGAGTCTATTGCTCAGTTGTTGGGTTTCATTTTTGCATCAGATTCTGCTTGTCCTATTCGTACTCTTAGACTTAAAGAACGATTTAGAGTCCGGGAGCATACCGATTCTGATGATTTGGAACATCCGGGGCCTCAATTGCCCCGTTAAAAAGAGAGCCATATTTGAACTTATTGCTTCCTCCCATTGCGACCTTATTTCCATTCAGGAATCGAAAATAGAGTTGCCCTCCCCTCGCCTTTTCCGAGCGTTAGGAGGCTCCTCCATCGCCAGATGGATCTCTTTGGACTCCATTGGCGCGAAGGTAGGTATCCTCCTGGGCTTCAAGGAATCAGTTTTCTCCCTTATCACGATTCACCACATGAATTTTTTCTTGATTGTCCAATTGCACTGGACGGTTCTCAATTGCGTATTGACTGTGATTTTGGTTTACGGCCCTTCGTCATCGTAGCGTCGGCCTCTTTTTTGGACCGAATTCCAATCGTTACACAATTTCGTTCAAGGTCTCTGTTTCTTTTGTGGAGACTTCAACGTCACCAGGTTTGCATCCGAAAGGTCGAACCCGGGAGCCTCCTTCTCCCAATCCTGCATCTTTAATGATTGCATCAGAGATCTCCAATTAATTGACATTCCGATTAACGGGAGATCTTTCACTTGGTCCAACCAGCGTTTTCCCCCTATCTTGGCCAAACTGGATCGAATCCTTGTTTCTCATTCTTGGTTTTCAAAATTCCACAACTCTTTTGCCAAAGCCCTTCCCAATCCGTCATCTAACCATGTTCCCATCGCTCTATACTCTAACTTTCATTTCCCTCATCATCACCAGTTCCGTTTTGAAAAGTTTTGGCTCCAAGACCAGATTTTTGTTAATCTGGTTGAGGAATGCCTCGCCTCGGTTACTGGGTCTTCCAGTCTTGGCAACCTCCTTCTTAAGCTCCATGCCATTAAGCATGGATTCAAGATCTAGCGCCGCGAAAGGCAATTCAACTCCAATTTTCTTAAAAGTTTTCTTCTTGCTTCCATTGAAGCATTTGATGTTATGGAAGAGCAAGGCCCTTTATCTATTGCTGCTCGGGACGAGCGTCTAGCTTGCAAGCGAGAGTATGCTGACTTCCTCCTTCAGGACCATACCAAATGGGCTCAAAGAGCCAGGGTCAAATGGCTGAAGGAGGGAGATGGGAACACCGCCTTTTTTCATCAGTTTGCTTCTCACAGGCAACGCTATAACCGTATTTTCTTGATCCAAGATAACGGTGTGGATCTCCACAATGAAACGGATATCCATCATGCTTTTCTTTCCTTCTAAAAAGAGCTTATCGGCTCGCCAAAACCTCGTCAAATCGCCCTTGATTGGCAACAACTATACGACCCCCATCTCTTTGATCTGTCCTCTCTCGAGGCTCCTTTCTCCATGGAAGAGATCAAATCTGCTGTCTTCGCTTTAAAAAGTGATTCGGTGCCTGGACCGAACGGTTTCCCGACTTTTTTCTTTCAAAAGTTCTGGTCCTGGCTTAAGGATGACCTCTTTGTCCTTTTTCAAGACCTGCACTGGGGCTCCTTCTCTTTTGACCGTATCAACTATGCGCATATTATTCTCATCCCTAAAATGGCGGGGGCTCACATGCTAGCGGACTTCAGGCCCATTAGTTTGATCAAAACCTCTTTCAAAATCATCATGAAAGTTCTAGCCGCTAGGCTCAGTACTATCATTTCTTCTCTTATTGATCCGGCCCAATTCGGCTTTATTAAAGACCGCTTCATTCTCGATAGCGTCGCTTCAGCTCAGGAGATTATCTCCCTCTGCCACCATTCCAAATCAGAAGGCATCCTGTTTAAGCTAGACTTTCAAAAAGCTTACGATAATGTCAGTTGGGATTTTCTTCTTGACATTCTCCTTCATAGAGGTTTCGGCCCAAAATGGATTGCATGGATCAAATCTAGCCTGTTTGCTGGTACGTCCTCTATCATTATCAATGGCTCGGAAGGTCACAAATTTAAGATCAAATGCGGCCTTCGCCAGGGAGACCCCCTCTCCTCCCTTCTGTTCTCCTTGGTTGCTGATGTTTTCAGTAAGTTGCTTCGCAATGCTCGCGAAGCTAATGTTATTGATGGTTTGGGGCGCTCTCAGCAATTTGATGGTATTCTTAACTTGCAATATGCTAATGATACTATTATTTTCACTAAACCGAACCGCCCTTCTTTGCGTAACCTTAAGCTCCTGCTTTATTGTTATGAGCTGGCATCGGGCCTCTCCATCAATTTTCACAAATCCTCGGTGATTTGGCTGGGTGGTGACCACAGCCGTCAATCCGAGATTTCCCAATTTTTCGACTGCCACATTACGGAATTCCCCATTACCTATTTGGGTATTCCGTTGAGATGGGGCGAGCTGCTCAAAACTGACTGGTTCCCTCTCATTGATAAAATTGAAGCTAGACTCAATGTATGGACCGGTAGATTGTTATCTCGCGGAGGGAGATTAGTCCTTCTCAATTCTGTCCTCTCGGCTATCCCTCTCTACATGATGTCTTTCAATTATCTTCCCTCCTGGGTCATCAAGAGGCTAAACCAAATCAGAAGCAATTTTTCTGGTCTGGTTCTTTCAGTTTTAAGAGAGGTTCTCACCTTTGCAACTGGAAACTTATCTGTTCCTTGAAAGCTAGCTGTGGCTTGGGAGTTTTAAACCTGCGGGACCACAATGTTGCCCTGTTAGGCAAATGGCTCTGGAGATTCAATAAATTTGACCATCTACCGTGGGTTCAGTGTATCAAAGGGTATTACTTCTCTAGCCGCCCTTGGTGGGTTTTTCACTCCTCTAACTATCGATTTGCATCCCCTTTCTGGAAAGGTGTTTGGAGGGCCGCCGAAGCCTTCCAATGCGGTATTTACCGTATCTGCACTGATGGCTCTAGAACTAAATTCTGGACTGACCTTTGGAAAGGCAAGACCAAACTCTCCTCGGCCTATCCTAATCTTTTCCAGCTCGCCTCCTACCCGAACGCCTCTGTGTCCGATTCTTTCTCTTGGGTTCACTCTACTAGGCAATGGTTTATCCCATTCTCTGTGGAATTGTCTCCCCCCTTAATGTCTGATCTTCTCGATATTATGCACGCTCTGGTTCTCTTCGATTGGCAGCCTATTGAAGATATCGGATGGCATTGGGGCGCCTCTGGGTTTTTCTCGGTTAAATCTTTCTATAATTTTCTTAATTTTCGTGGTATTAAATCTTCCTCAGCAAGTTTCATCTGGAGTTCTTGTGTCCCCCTCAAAGTCAAGATTAATACTTGGCTTGCCCTTAACAATAAATTGCTTACGGTCGAGGTCCTTAACAATAGAAATCTAGCTTGGGGACAACTCTGTCCGTTATGCTCTGAAGTTTCGGAAGATGGTAATCATCTCTTTGTGTGCTGCTCCTTTATCGCTGCTCTATGGAAGATTGTTTCTCTGGCGTAGGAAAACCCAACATTACCATTCAATCTTTTTTCTTGTTGGTCTTCTCCAGCTTCGCATCCTAGATTTCGCAAAGTTTGGAATCTATCGGTTCATATTATTATTTGGATTGTGTGGCTAGAAAGAAACCGTAGGCTGTTCTTGCATAAAGCTGCCACCATTTCTTTCTTGATCGATGAGTTTTATTTCTTTATAAATTTTGGTCTTCGAATGTTAAAATTCAAGATAGAGACGCTTATTTTTATAGCCGGTTAGAGAAATCTGTTCTTTGCCTTAACAATCTTAATGCTTTATGATTCTCTTTTTTGGGAGTTTTGATCACATCGTTTTTATCGCAGGTTTAATTTGGGGAATGGCTTCTCTGTTCAGTGTTTCCTCTTGGCCACTTTTGGTGCTGCCCTTTTGGAGCGTCCTTAAGCTCGACTGAGAGCTAAGGCGCTGTTTTGTTGTGTCTGTTCACTCAGACAGTGGGTTTTGTGGTTTGAGGTCGTTTCTTTTCTTTTGACTCTGTGTTGGATCGGGCTTTGTTTTGTAGTGACTGCGGCCTTCATGATGGTTAGCTTTGTTCGTTTTTGCTATGGTTCAGCTGACCTAGGCCCGATTATGTTCAGGGCTAGCTTTGGATGTGTATTCTCTTCTAAACATGTTTACTTTCTTTTCTTTACTGGCTGTTCTGTCTCGCTATACTTAGTTCATTCCCTGCTTTTTTAGTGTTGGTTTGGTGAGTGATGGTTTATCAGTTTCTTCCTTCTATTGTCTGGCGCTTTGTTGCTAGTGTGTGCCTGTACCATTGCTCTGAGTTTGTTATATTGATTATTGAGCGATCTGCCTGAGCTAGCCTAGTTTAGTGGGGATGTTTCCCTTCTTTTTCCGGCTCCTTTTTGGGGTCTGGCTGTGTGTAATTTTTGCTGCCTCTGTTTGTTCGCCCGGCTTCTAGTATGGTTGTTTGCTAGGTTCTGTTATTACGATCGGCGTTTCTCCTTCTGCGTCGAGCCAAGTTGTGCGCTGCTTGACTGTCTTCAGTTCCCGTCTCTCCCCGTTTGGCGAGATGCGAGCGGGCTATGTTGCGGGCTCTTCGTCCGCTGTTTTCCGAGAGTCATTATGGTGGTTCTTGTGGGCGGCATGTCGTCTTGTCCAGGGGCTACCCCTGGTCCACCTGGCCTCCCGTTTGGATCTGGCAGCGCTTTGTCCAAGGACGTAAGATGAACCCTCATTGGAGGCTTCCTGGGGATACCGGTTGTCGTCCTTGGCTCGTCGAGTTTCGCTTCCCGCCCATCTTGACAGCGGCAACGCAATGCCGGCTTACTTCGCCCGTTTACTATCCCGTGCTCATTGTTGTTTGTTGCTCTTTTTTCGCGTTTTCGTGCGCATTACGGCGTCGGTTTTACGACTTGTAAAACTCTTACCTGTTTTGGTGTTTCGTGTTGTACATACTTTGATTATTAATATATTTTTTGATCTGGCTGGAGTCTTCGGACTCTTTCCGTTTACATCAAAAAAAAAGAATGTAACTACAACTTCATTGAGAATCCTATTAGAAGGGGTGAATAAACTATCGATTTTTAAATAGAGAATGTTGATTTGAAATTGTTGAATAAGAATATGAAACTAGTTATATACATGACTGAGTTGTGTGAACGAGAGAATAATTGGATATGTGAATGAATGAAATTTCAAAATGTGAATAAAAAGGGTATGAATAACCCATGATGTTGTGAACATGAAATGTGTAGATTCTAGAGGCTAAGTGAGACCCACAATACCGACAGTGGTGATAAATGGAATTTGAGAAGTAACTAATGTGGGTTGATTTTCTCTTGAGAAGAAGCCAGCATGGGCTAATATTCTCAGTGGTTTGGTTTAAGCCCAGTAGGTAAGCTAGCCTTAGGTCTTAATAAGTACAATTTAAATTTAAGGACAAGCACTAGTTTGAGATATGATGAAACAAGAGCAAACCTGAGTGATGGACTCTAGGATGACTTGCGGAGTGTGATAATCCCCAGTATTCCGGGACGAGGGATGAAATAGGCCTCAAGATGATCCGTGGAGTGGGATTGATCTCCAGTATTCCAGACGAGAGTGACGCTCACGAGATATTTGTGCAATGAGGGTTCCAGAATGACTCGCGGAGTGAGACAATCCCCAGTACTCCGGGACGATGGATAAAATATGCCACAGAATGATCCACGGAGTAAGATTGATCTCCAGTTTTCCGAGGCGAGAACCAATACTTGCAAAGTATCTAAATCTCGTAGTTGTAACACCCCGTGTTAAGAATATATATATATATATATATATATATATATATATATATATATATATATATATATATATATATATATATATATATAATTTGGAGGTGGCCTATAGAGTATTCTATAGGGTGGATGTATGGAGTTATTGTGAGAGATGAATGGGGGGCCCACGGGAGATGCGGCTTTGCTGCTTTGAATCTGTCACGAGGTGACGTGGGCGTTGGTGGGGCCCTGGGGAGGCAGTCAGCAACTGCTACTGTGCCAGCGCCTACCACGTGTGGTAGGTGGGGCCCCCGTGTGGTTTGGTGGGCTGCATGCTCGCAGAAGAGAGAGGGGGAGATGTAGGAAATTTGTCCCATATAGGGGATTTGAATGATTAATTAAATATATGTATATAATTGCCGGGGATTAGAGGTCACCAATCGTCTATAACATCTTTTATGAGGCAAGCCTGTGGTGGGTAGTTGTTAGAAAAATCGTTGTTTCGGGCCGGGGTGTTACAAATGGTATCAGAGCCGACTTTCAACACCGATGTGGGTAAGAGTAGGGTGTCTTGTTTGCCTGAGAGGGAGTCGTGGTCAATACTTTGGTGGTGTAGCTAGGGGTAGTACACTAAGATTTGATTGAATCAGGGGTAGCTACTACAGATCGGCTAGAAAGGAGATCCTGGCGCTACGTTGCAAGTCCCGGCTTCAGCGAGGATGCTGAATTCTTAAGGGGGGTGTGTGTAACACCCCATGTTAAGAATATATATATATATATATATATATATATATATATATGAAATTAATTGGGAAGTGGCCTATAGAGGATTTTATATGGTGGATGTATGGAATTATTTTGAGAGATGAATGGGGGGGCCACGAGAGAAGCAGCTTTGCTACTTTGAATTTGTCACAAGGTGATGTGGGCATTGGTGGGGCCCAGGGGAGGCAGGCAGCAACTGTTGCTGTGCCTACGCCTGCCACGTGTGTGGTAAGTTGGGCCCCTGTGTGGTTTGGTGGACTGCATGCTCGCAGAAGAGAGAGAGGGAGATGTGGGAAATTTGTCCCATATCAAGGATTTGAATTGTAACACCCCAAATTCCAAATAAGCTTGAATTCGAAGTTCCACAGGATCTTTACACTTCACTTCGTATAATTTTACAAGGAATTTAAAACTTTTATTTACAACAGAGTCTTTTACATCAACACGCAGTGGAATAAATAAAATATAACAATGATAAATGTACAATTGTAACAACTTTAGCATTTAAGTAATCATCAGCATCAAATTCATCTTCATATCTTCTTGTAAACTCCGAGTCCTGCATATAAAACTGTGGGCACGTCAGTTACTTACAACCGATGAAATATTATACACGGCCATCCTCGCTATGCTGAAAGTATAACGATTCTTAAATACTTGAACAATCCATAAACTTGATCATAAAATAAAGCTACAAAGGGACTATCCTATTGATGTCGTGGGTGTTGTGCACTTAGTCCTTAATGCAGTTATTTATATTAAATAACAGTAATGCATACTTGTTTGGGTTTTATGCATCCCATACTACATAGGTCCGAGGGCAAGGCCTTAATCGTTCTTCATCTTGTAGGGTTGGATCCCTCGCTATGAGTTAAAATACTACGGTAACTACGGCAAGTATCCTAGATGTTCTATGAGTTACGAGCCCATGCCCAGACAGCCTGGAGGGGAATCCCACGGCATGACATGATGCATCATGTAAAGCCTATGGACAATTCGCCTCCGTCATGGAACGATGGCACTATGTAGTCACCAAACACCCCACAAGCATCGGCACGGTCCCGATAATTCCGGAGATGTATCCACACCATGACATGACGCATCAAGCAGGAAATCTATGAATACTTCCATACTGTAGATCTGAGGCCCTCATACTTGTGTTTTTCTCTTACTTTCATCACATCTCCACTATAGTGTAGTCCTTATATTTTTAGTTTGTTTTAGAAGAAAATCATCACAAGCTAGAGCTAGCTTATCCTACCGGACTTAAACCAAACAAAAGAGACAATCAACCCAACCTGGCTACATCTCAAGAGATGATCAACCCACACTGGTTAGCTCTCAAATCATTAATAAATACTGCTCAAATCATTAATAAATACTGCCGGTCACTAGGGTCTCGGCTAGCCTCTAGATTTCAACAACTATCTCTTTCTAGAGATCAACAATAAGTCATCTTCAATCTCAAAATAACATTTCAATTCCTTTTTCAAGATCTCTTTCTCAAAGAGAAACATTTCTTTTATAATCTCATAACATGAAACAATTCAATTCAAAACTTTTATCAATGTAAATCACTTATAACATTGTGTGCAATTCAAATAATCTCATAATCAAAAGTTAATAACCATAAAATCTCATTAAGAAGAATCTAAATGCACTCCAAAATTTTCATCTCTCTTTAATTAAACAAGAGTCACATTTTAATTGATAAAATTGAGTTCTTCAACAATATTTAATGTAAAAATCCTCTTTCAATTCTCACAAAATATATCAAAATATTGTAGAAGTAATTTTTATAAAGTCCAAACAATTTTAGAAGAATATTAGTATTTTTTTTCCAATTTTTATTTCACTTAAAAACATAAAATATCAAAAAAATCAAAAGAATGAAAAATAAAGTGGCTAAAGCCGGATTCGAACACAGAACCGAACCCCAAACCCCGTCGGTGAACAATAACCGATCGACAGCGCACCTGACGACCAGTTGGTCTAAAGTGACTAACTGTTATAAAGGGGGCTCGAAAAAATTAAAAAAATATATATATATATATATATATATATATATATATATATATATATATATATATACTCTCGGTGATTTGATTTAAAAATAAAAATTCAGTAAAACAGAGTCTCTATCAAGACTCGAATGCAGACCAAATGCTCCGTTCAGCTACAGTAACGGACCCAAATCACACCCGAAGACCAAATGGTCTTCAGTAACTAACTAAAATGAAATGAGTTAAATTCTTTTTATATAAATCGCACTGTATTTGATTTTCCTTTAATAAACTCGATCTTTAAATCAATTCGTACTTATACAAAACTTAATATTTTCCCAGATTGTATTTCTATTCAAATAATACAGTATAGTGCGTATATTTAAATTCACAAAATTTATTTCCGACAATATAACAAACCTTAATCTTGCATTAAGAACTCATATTATTAATTTATGAATAGAAATTTGTCTTTAATCAAAACTTCTCCATAAAATTCTTTATACTCATAAAATAAACCCATAAGACTATTTCTCTACTATAATCGTATTATATAACCATTTTCATACATGTTACAATATTTTGACGATAGTAAGAAATATATTAGCATGCATCAATTCTCATTCCAATAATTTACCAAATGATATTTTCTTTTTCCTTTTCTATTTTAACAGGGGTCTAGCCATTTATTAAATCATAATATCAATTTTCACATCAAGACACAATTAAAATGAGATCATGCAATCTACTTTTTACCATACCAATCAAAATTTAGCAATTAAATTCTACATTAACTAGCATGCAATTTTACTCCTAAATTAGAAAGAATTTTAGAACCACCCACCTAAGAAAAGTAGTAGAAGCAAAATTCCTAGAAATAAACTCCAAGAGAAACCCCACTTCGTCTCCTTGAATTCCGTGCACCAAAAGGAATCTCCCCAAGCCATCAAGTTCCCTTCGGCAAGGAACAGGAACAGGGCACTTCAACTTTCGGTCAAGCACAGGAAAGCAAACAATGAAAGGGCACTTCATCTCATATATGTATATATATGTATATCTGCAAATGTGTACATATGCATATCTATATATATATGTACATAAATCAATTAGGTGTAAAAATGTGAGTAGGTGGAGACACAACAGTGGGTTTTGCTGAATGGTGGTTTTTTTGGATTTGAACAGAGAAGGGAAGCAAGAGGAGAAGGAGGAGAATGTGAAGGGATATATATATATATATATATATATATATATATATATATATATATATATACACACACACACACATATATATTTTGTGAGTGAATGGAGAAATGAAATGAGATTGCTGGATGAGGATTGGTTTTCGACAGAGCACAGGGAAGGAAAAGAAGGAAGGAGAGGATGAGGAGAATGGTGGATGTATGGGTCATTATATAAGAAAATATAGGAGTAGTTATTAAAACCACCCATTAATCAAACCCACTAACTCCACTCCTAAATTCAAAAGCTTGTGTTTCCATCCATCTCACACACAATTGGCTGTCCTCTTCATGCATACACATGTGCACGTGCTTCGCACTTGCACACACTTCATTCATACACACATATATATTTAATTTAAAACATATATATATATATATATATATATATATATATATATATATATATATATATATATATATATATATATATATATATAATATTTAAGATGCATATAAATTTTAGTTTAATTAAAAATTATTATTTTTCATGCACAAAT